>OY293420.1:30837140-32130140 GCA_958502065.1 Chrysolina americana
CCTACTGAGTTTTTCGTAATTTGACTTCGCCCTGCTGTACTTAGTACGTCTCGTCTTGTCCTAATGGTCCCGACTTGTCCTTAATGACCCGACTTGACAAATGCCAAAATACAGAACAAGACCAGCTGGGTAAAGCAAGAAATTTGTAACACAATAGGAAATTGTTGTGGAATAATTCTAATTTCAATTCCGACTGGGATTTTCGTAAATTGACTTAGCCACTCTGTGCTTCGTATGACTCGACTTGTCCTAATGTTTCCGATTTGTCCTTAATGATCCGACTTGACAAATGTAAAAAAACAGAACGAGTCCAGCTGGGTATTCAAGAAATTTGTAACACAATTGGAAAGTGTAGGGAACATTCAAATTTCAATTCCGACTGAGATTTTCGTAAGTTGACTTCGCCCTGCTGTACTTAGTACGTCTCGTCTTGTCCTAATGGTCCCGACTTGTCCTTAATGACCCGACTTGACAAATGCCAAAATACAGAACAAGACCAGCTGGGTAAAGCAAGAAATTTGTAACACAATAGGAAATTGTTGTGGAATAATTCTAATTTCAATTCCGACTGGGATTTTCGTAAATTGACTTAGCCACTCTGTGCTTCGTATGACTCGACTTGTCCTAATGTTTTCGATTTGTCCTTAATGATCCGACTTGACAAATGTAAAAAAACAGAACGAGTCCAGCTGGGTATTCAAGAAATTTGTAACACAATTGGAAAGTGTAGGGAACATTCAAATTTCAATTCCGACTGAGATTTTCGTAATTTGACTTCGCCCTGCTGTACTTAGTACGTCTCGTCTGGTCCTAATGGTCCCGACTTGTCCCTAATGACCCGACTTGACAAATGCCAAAATACAGAACAAGACCAGCTGGGTAAAGCAAGAAATTTGTAACACAATAGGAAATTGTTGTGGAATAATTCTAATTTCAATTCCGACTGGGATTTTCGTAAATTGACTTAGCCACTCTGTGCTTCGTATGACTCGACTTGTCCTAATATTTCCGATTTGTCCTTAATGATCCGACTTGACAAATGTAAAAAAACAGAACGAGTCCAGCTGGGTATTCAAGAAATTTGTAACACAATTGGAAAGTGTAGGGAACATTCAAATTTCAATTCCGACTGAGATTTTCGTAATTTGACTTAGCCCTGCTGTGCTTCGTATGTATCAACTTGTCCTACTGGTCCCGATATGTCCTTAATGACCCGACTTGACAAATGCCAAAACTACAGAACAAGTCCAGCTGGGCAAAACAAGAAATTTGTAAAACGATAGGAAATTGTTGGGGAACAATTCAGATTTCAATTCCTACTGATATTTTCGTAATTTGACTTCGCCCTGCTGTGCTTAGTACGTCTCGTCTTGTCCTAATGGTCCCGACTTGTCCTTAATGACCCGACTTGACAAATGCCAAAATACAGAACAAGACCAGCTGGGTAAAGCAAGAAATTTGTAACACAATAGGAAATTGTTGTGGAATAATTCTAATTTCAATTCCGACTGGGATTTTCGTAAATTCACTTAGCCACTCTGTGCTTCGTATGACTCGACTTGTCCTAATGTTTCCGATTTGTCCTTAATGATCCGACTTGACAAATGTAAAAAAACAGAACGAGTCCAGCTGGGTATTCAAGAAATTTGTAACACAATTGGAAAGTGTAGGGAACATTCAAATTTCAATTCCGACTGAGATTTTCGTAATTTGACTAAGCCCTGCTGTGCTTAGTACGTCTCGTCTTGTCCTAATGGTCCCGACTTGTCCTTAATGACCCGACTTGACAAATGCCAAAATACAGAACAAGACCAGCTGGGTAAAGCAAGAAATTTGTAACACAATAGGAAATTGTCGTGGAATAATTCTAATTTCAATTCCGACTGGAATTTTCGTAAATTGACTTAGCCACTCTGTGCTTCGTATGACTCGACTTGTCCTAATGGTCCCGATTTGTCCCTACTGACCCGACTTGACATATGCCAAAACTACAGAACAAGTCCAGCTGGGCAAAACAAGAAATTTGTAAAACGATAGGAAATTGTTGGGGAACAATTCAGATTTCAATTCCTACTGAGATTTTCGTAATTTGACTTCGCCCTGCTGTACTTAGTACGTCTCGTCTTGTCCTAATGGTCCCGACTTGTCCTTAATGACCCGACTTGACAAATGCCAAAATACAGAACAAGACCAGCTGGGTAAAGCAAGAAATTTGTAACACAATAGGAAATTGTTGTGGAATAATTCTAATTTCAATTCCGACTGGGATTTTCGTAAATTGACTTAGCCACTCTGTGCTTCGTATGACTCGACTTGTCCTAATGTTTCCGATTTGTCCTTAATGATCCGACTTGACAAATGTAAAAAAACAGAACGAGTCCAGATGGGTAATTCAAGAAATTTGTAACACAATTGGAAAATGTTGGGAACATTTATATTTCAATTCCGGCTGAGTTTTTAGTAATTTGACTTCGCCCTGCTGAGCTTCGTATGTCTCCACTTGTCCAAATAGTCCCGATTTGTCCTTAATGACCCGACTTGACTTATGCCAAAATACAGAACAAGTCCAGCTGGGAAATTCAAGAAATTTGTAACACAATTGGAAAGTGTAGGGAACATTCAAATTTTTATTCTTACTGAGATTTTCGTAATATGATTTCGCCCTGCTGTGCGTCGTATGTATTGACTTGACCTAATGGTCCCGATATGTTCCCACTGACCCGACTTGACAAATGCCAAACCTACAGAACAAGTCCAGCTGGGTAAAACAAGAATTTGTAACACAATGGGAAATTGTTGTGGAATAATTCTAATTTCAATTCCGACTGGGATTTTCGTAAATTGACTTAGCCACTCTGTGCTTCGTATGACTCGACTTGTCCTAATGGTCCCGATTTGTCCCTACTGACCCGACTTGACATATGCCAAAACTACAGAACAAGTCCAGCTGGGTAATTCAAGAAATTTGTAACACAATTGGAAAGTGTTGGGAACATTCAAATTTCAATTCCGACTGAGATTTTCGTAATATGACTTCGCCCTGCTGTGCTTCGTATGTATTGACTTGTCCTAATGGTCCCGATTTGTCCCTACTGACCCGACTTGACAAATGCCAAAATACATAACAAGACCAGCTGGGTAATACAAGAAATTTGTAAAACGATAGGAAATTGTTGGGGAACAATTCAGATTTCAATTCCTACTGAGTTTTTCGTAATTTGACTTCGCCCTGCTGTACTAAGTACGTCTCGTCTTGTCCTACTGGTCCCGATATGTCCTTAATGACCCGACTTGACAAATGCCAAAACTACAGAACAAGTCCAGCTGGGCAAAACAAGAAATGTGTAAAACGATAGGAAATTGTTGGGGAACAATTAAATTCCTACTGATAATTTCGTAATTTGACTTCGCCCTGCTGTGCTTAGTACGTCTCGTCTTGTCCTAATGGTCCCGATTTGTACTTAATGATCCGACTTGACAAATGTAAAAAAACAGAACGAGTCCAGCTGGGTAATTCAAGAAATTTGTAACACAATTGGAAAATGTTGGGAACATTTATATTTCAATTCCGGCTGAGTTTTTAGTAATTTGACTTCGCCCTGCTGTGCTTCGTATGTCTCGACTTGCCCAAATAGTCCCGATTTGTCCTTAATGACCCGACTTGACAAATGCCAAAATACAGAACAAGTCCAGCTGGGAAATTCAAGAAATATGTAACACAATTGGAAAGTGTAGGGAACATTCAAATTTCAATTCCGACTGAGATTTTCGTAATATGACTTCGCCCTGCTGTGCGTCGTATGTATTGACTTGACCTAATGGTCCCGATATGTTCCCACTGACCCGACTTGACAAATGCCAAACCTACAGAACAAGTCCAGCTGGGTAAAACAAGAATTTGTAACACAATAGGAAATTGTTGTGGAATAATTCTAATTTCAATTCCGACTGGGATTTTCGTAAATTGACTAGCCACTCTGTGCTTCGTATGACTCGACTTGTCCTAATGGTCCCGATTTGTCCCTACTGACCCGACTTGACATATGCCAAAACTACAGAACAAGTCCAGCTGGCAAAACAAGAAATTTGTAAAACGATAGGAAATTGTTAGGGAACAATTCAGATTTCAATTCCTACTGAGATTTTCGTAATTTGACTTCGCCCTGCTGTACTTAGTACGTCTCGTCTTGTCCTAATGGTCCCGACTTGTCCTTAATGACCTGACTTGACAAATGCCAAAATACAGAACAAGACCAGCTGGGTAAAGCAAGAAATTTGTAACACAATAGGAAATTGTTGTGGAATAATTATAATTTCAATTCCGACTGGGATTTTCGTAAATTGACTTAGCCACTCTGTGCTTCGTATGACTCGACTTGTCCTAATGTTTCCGATTTGTCCTAATGATCCGACTTGACAAATGTAAAAAAACAGAACGAGTCCAGCTGGGTATTCAAGAAATTTGTAACACAATTGGAAAGTGTAGGGAACATTCAAATTTCAATTCCGACTGAGATTTTCGTAATTTGACTTAGCCCTGCTGTGCTTCGTATGTATCAACTTGTCCTACTGGTCCCGATATGTCCTTAATGACCCGACTTGACAAATGCCAAAACTACAGAACAAGTCCAGCTGGGCAAAACAAGAAATTTGTAAAACGATAGGAAATTGTTGGGGAACAATTCAAATTTCAATTTCTACTGATATTTTCGTAATTTGACTTCGCCCTGCTGTGCTTAGTACGTCTCGTCTTGTCCTAATGGTCCCGACTTGTCCTTAATGACCCTACTTGACAAATGCCAAAACTACAGAACAAGTCCAGCTGGGCAAAACAAGAAATTTGTAACACAATAGGAAATTGTTGGGAACATTCAAATTTCAATTCCGACTGAGATTTTCGTAATTTGACTTAGCCCTGCTGGCTTCTATGTATCAACTTGTCCTACTGGTCCCGATATGTCCTTAATGACCCGACTTGACAAATGCCAAAACTACAGAACAAGTCCAGCTGGGCAAAACAAGAAATTTGTAAAACGATAGGAAATTGTTGGGGAACAATTCAAATTTCAATTCCTACTGATATTTTCGTAATTTGACTTCGCCCTGCTGTGCTTAGTACGTCTCGTCTTGTCCTAATGGTCCCGATTTGTCCTTAATGATCCGACTTGACAAATGTAAAAAAACAGAACGAGTCCAGCTGGGTAATTCAAGAAATTTGTAACACAATTGGAAAATGTTGGGAACATTTATATTTCAATTCCGGCTGAGTTTTTAGTAATTTGACTTCGCCCTGCTGTGCTTCGTATGTCTCGACTTGTCCAAATAGTCCCGATTTGTCCTTAATGACCCGACTTGACAAATGCCAAAATACAGAACAAGTCCAGCTGGGAAATTCAAGAAATTTGTAACACAATTGGAAAGTGTAGGGAACATTCAAATTTCAATTCCGACTGAGATTTTCGTAATATGACTTCGCCCTGCTGTGCGTCGTATGTATTGACTTGACCTAATGGTCCCGATATGTTCCCACTGACCCGACTTGACAAATGCCAAACCTACAGAACAAGTCCAGCTGGGTAAAACAAGAATTTGTAACAAAATAGGAAATTGTTGTGGAATAATTCTAATTTCAATTCCGACTGGGATTTTCGTAAATTGACTTAGCCACTCTGTGCTTCGTATGACTCGACTTGTCCTAATGTTTCCGATTTGTCCTTAATGATCCGACTTGACAAATGTAAAAAAACAGAACGAGTCCAGCTGGGTAATTCAAGAAATTTGTAACACAATTGGAAAATGTTGGGAACATTTATATTTCAATTCCGGCTGAGTTTTTAGTAATTTGACTTCGCCCTGCAGTGCTTCGTATGTCTCCACTTGTCCAAATAGTCCCGATTTGTCCTTAATGACCCGACTTGACAAATGCCAAAACTACAGAACAAGTCCAGCTGGGCAAAACAAGATATTTGTAAAACGATAGGAAATTGTTGGGGAACAATTCAAATTTCAATTCCTACTGATATTTTCGTAATTTGACTTCGCCCTGCTGTGCTTAGTACGTCTCGTCTTGTCCTAATGGTCCCGATTTGTCCTTAATGATCCGACTTGACAAATGTAAAAAAACAGAACGAGTCCAGCTGGGTAATTCAAGAAATTTGTAACACAATTGGAAAATGTTGGGAACATTTATATTTCAATTCCGGCTGAGTTTTTAGTAATTTGACTTCGCCCTGCTGTGCTTCGTATGTCTCCACTTGTCCAAATAGTCCCGATTTGTCCTTAATGACCCGACTTGACAAATGCCAAAATACAGAACAAGTCCAGCTGGGAAAATCAAGAAATTTGTAACACAATTGGAAAGTGTAGGGAACATTCAAATTTCAATTCCGACTGAGATTTTCGTAATATGATTTCGCCCTGCTGTGCGTCGTATGTATTGACTTGACCTAATGGTCCCGATATGTTCCCACTGACCCGACTTGACAAATGCCAAACCTACAGAACAAGTCCAGCTGGGTAAAACAAGAATTTGTAACACAATGGGAAATTGTTGTGGAATAATTCTAATTTCAATTCCGACTGGGATTTTCGTAAATTGACTTAGCCACTCTGTGCTTCGTATGACTCGACTTGTCCTAATGTTTCCGATTTGTCCTTAATGATCCGACTTGACAAACGTAAAAAAACAGAACGAGTCCAGCTGGGTATTCAAGAAATTTGTAACACAATTGGAAAGTGTAGGGAACATTCAAATTTCAATTCCGACTGAGATTTTCGTAATTTGACTTAGCCCTGCTGTGCTTCGTATGTATCAACTTGTCCTACTGGTCCCGATATGTCCTTAATGACCCGACTTGACAAATGCCAAACCTACAGAACAAGTCCAGCTGGGCAAAACAAGAAATTTGTAAAACGATAGGAAATTGTTGGGGAACAATTCAGATTTCAATTCCTACTGAGTTTTTCGTAATTTGACTTCGCCCTGCTGTACTTAGTACGTCTCGTCTTGTCCTAATGGTCCCGACTTGTCCTTAATGACCCGACTTGACAAATGCCAAAATACAGAACAAGACCAGCTGGGTAAAGCAAGAAATTTGTAACACAATAGGAAATTGTTGTGGAATAATTCTAATTTCAATTCCGACTGGGATTTTCGTAAATTGACTTAGCCACTCTGTGCTTCGTATGACTCGACTTGTCCTAATGTTTCCGATTTGTCCTTAATGATCCGACTTGACAAATGTAAAAAAACAGAACGAGTCCAGCTGGGTATTCAAGAAATTTGTAACACAATTGGAAAGTGTAGGGAACATTCAAATTTCAATTCCGACTGAGATTTTCGTAATTTGACTAAGCCCTGCTGTGCTTAGTACGTCTCGTCTTGTCCTAATGGTCCCGACTTGTCCTTAATGACCCGACTTGACAAATGCCAAAATACAGAACAAGACCAGCTGGGTAAAGCAAGAAATTTGTAACACAATAGGAAATTGTCGTGGAATAATTCTAATTTCAATTCCGACTGGAATTTTCGTAAATTGACTTAGCCACTCTGTGCTTCGTATGACTCGACTTGTCCTAATGGTCCCGATTTGTCCCTACTGACCCGACTTGACATATGCCAAAACTACAGAACAAGTCCAGCTGGGCAAAACAAGAAATTTGTAAAACGATAGGAAATTGTTGGGGAACAATTCAGATTTCAATTCCTACTGAGATTTTCGTAATTTGACTTCGCCCTGCTGTACTTAGTACGTCTCGTCTTGTCCTAATGGTCCCGACTTGTCCTTAATGACCCGACTTGACAAATGCCAAAATACAGAACAAGACCAGCTGGGTAAAGCAAGAAATTTGTAACACAATAGGAAATTGTTGTGGAATAATTCTAATTTCAATTCCGACTGGGATTTTCGTAAATTGACTTAGCCACTCTGTGCTTCGTATGACTCGACTTGTCCTAATGTTTCCGATTTGTCCTTAATGATCCGACTTGACAAATGTAAAAAAACAGAACGAGTCCAGCTGGGTATTCAAGAAATTTGTAACACAATTGGAAAGTGTAGGGAACATTCAAATTTCAATTCCGACTGAGATTTTCGTAATTTGACTTAGCCCTGCTGTGCTTCGTATGTATCAACTTGTCCTACTGGTCCCGATATGTCCTTAATGACCCGACTTGACAAATGCCAAAACTACAGAACAAGTCTAGTTGGCAAAACAAGAAATTTGTAAAACGATAGGAAATTGTTGGGGAACAATTCAAATTTCAATTCCTACTGATATTTTCGTAATTTGACTTCGCCCTGCTGTGCTTAGTACGTCTCGTCTTGTCCTAATGGTCCCGATTTGTCCTTAATGATCCGACTTGACAAATGTAAAAAAACAGAACGAGTCCAGATGGGTAATTCAAGAAATTTGTAACACAATTGGAAAATGTTGGGAACATTTATATTTCAATTCCGGCTGAGTTTTTAGTAATTTGACTTCGCCCTGCTGAGCTTCGTATGTCTCCACTTGTCCAAATAGTCCCGATTTGTCCTTAATGACCCGACTTGACTTATGCCAAAATACAGAACAAGTCCAGCTGGGAAATTCAAGAAATTTGTAACACAATTGGAAAGTGTAGGGAACATTCAAATTTTTATTCTTACTGAGATTTTCGTAATATGATTTCGCCCTGCTGTGCGTCGTATGTATTGACTTGACCTAATGGTCCCGATATGTTCCCACTGACCCGACTTGACAAATGCCAAACCTACAGAACAAGTCCAGCTGGGTAAAACAAGAATTTGTAACACAATGGGAAATTGTTGTGGAATAATTCTAATTTCAATTCCGACTGGGATTTTCGTAAATTGACTTAGCCACTCTGTGCTTCGTATGACTCGACTTGTCCTAATGGTCCCGATTTGTCCCTACTGACCCGACTTGACATATGCCAAAACTACAGAACAAGTCCAGCTGGGTAATTCAAGAAATTTGTAACACAATTGGAAAGTGTTGGGAACATTCAAATTTCAATTCCGACTGAGATTTTCGTAATATGACTTCGCCCTGCTGTGCTTCGTATGTATTGACTTGTCCTAATGGTCCCGATTTGTCCCTACTGACCCGACTTGACAAATGCCAAAATACAGAACAAGACCAGCTGGGTAATACAAGAAATTTGTAAAACGATAGGAAATTGTTGGGGAACAATTCAGATTTCAATTCCTACTGAGTTTTTCGTAATTTGACTTCGCCCTGCTGTACTAAGTACGTCTCGTCTTGTCCTACTGGTCCCGATATGTCCTTAATGACCCGACTTGACAAATGCCAAAACTACAGAACAAGTCCAGCTGGGCAAAACAAGAAATGTGTAAAACGATAGGAAATTGTTGGGGAACAATTAAATTCCTACTGATAATTTCGTAATTTGACTTCGCCCTGCTGTGCTTAGTACGTCTCGTCTTGTCCCAATGGTCCCGATTTGTACTTAATGATCCGACTTGACAAATGTAAAAAAACAGAACGAGTCCAGCTGGGTAATTCAAGAAATTTGTAACACAATTGGAAAATGTTGGGAACATTTATATTTCAATTCCGGCTGAGTTTTTAGTAATTTGACTTCGCCCTGCTGTGCTTCGTATGTCTCGACTTGCCCAAATAGTCCCGATTTGTCCTTAATGACCCGACTTGACAAATGCCAAAATACAGAACAAGTCCAGCTGGGAAATTCAAGAAATATGTAACACAATTGGAAAGTGTAGGGAACATTCAAATTTCAATTCCGACTGAGATTTTCGTAATATGACTTCGCCCTGCTGTGCGTCGTATGTATTGACTTGACCTAATGGTCCCGATATGTTCCCACTGACCCGACTTGACAAATGCCAAACCTACAGAACAAGTCCAGCTGGGTAAAACAAGAATTTGTAACACAATAGGAAATTGTTGTGGAATAATTCTAATTTCAATTCCGACTGGGATTTTCGTAAATTGACTAGCCACTCTGTGCTTCGTATGACTCGACTTGTCCTAATGGTCCCGATTTGTCCCTACTGACCCGACTTGACATATGCCAAAACTACAGAACAAGTCCAGCTGGCAAAACAAGAAATTTGTAAAACGATAGGAAATTGTTAGGGAACAATTCAGATTTCAATTCCTACTGAGATTTTCGTAATTTGACTTCGCCCTGCTGTACTTAGTACGTCTCGTCTTGTCCTAATGGTCCCGACTTGTCCTTAATGACCTGACTTGACAAATGCCAAAATACAGAACAAGACCAGCTGGGTAAAGCAAGAAATTTGTAACACAATAGGAAATTGTTGTGGAATAATTCTAATTTCAATTCCGACTGGGATTTTCGTAAATTGACTTAGCCACTCTGTGCTTCGTATGACTCGACTTGTCCTAATGTTTCCGATTTGTCCTTAATGATCCGACTTGACAAATGTAAAAAAACAGAACGAGTCCAGCTGGGTATTCAAGAAATTTGTAACACAATTGGAAAGTGTAGGGAACATTCAAATTTCAATTCCGACTGAGATTTTCGTAATTTGACTTAGCCCTGCTGTGCTTCGTATGTATCAACTTGTCCTACTGGTCCCGATATGTCCTTAATGACCCGACTTGACAAATGCCAAAACTACAGAACAAGTCCAGCTGGGCAAAACAAGAAATTTGTAAAACGATAGGAAATTGTTGGGGAACAATTCAAATTTCAATTTCTACTGATATTTTCGTAATTTGACTTCGCCCTGCTGTGCTTAGTACGTCTCGTCTTGTCCTAATGGTCCCGACTTGTCCTTAATGACCCTACTTGACAAATGCCAAAACTACAGAACAAGTCCAGCTGGGCAAAACAAGAAATTTGTAACACAATAGGAAATTGTTGGGGAACAATCAAATTTCAATTCCGACTGAGATTTTAGTAATTTGACTTCGCCCTGCTGTGCTTCGTATGTCTCGACTTGTCCTAATGTTTCCGATTTGTCCTTAATGATCCGACTTGACAAATGTAAAAAAATAGAACGAGTCCAGCTGGGTAATTCAAGAAATTTGTAACACAATTGGAAAGTGTAGGGAACATTCAAATTTCAATTCCGACTGAGATTTTCGTAATATGACTTCGCCCTGCTGTGCTTCGTATGTCTTGACTTGACCTAATGGTCCCGATATGTTCCCACTGACCCGACTTGACAAATGCCAAACCTACAGAACAAGTCCAGCTGGGCAAAACAAGAAATTTGTAAAACGATAGGAAATTGTTGGGGAACAATTCAGATTTCAATTCCTACTGAGTTTTTCGTAATTTGACTTCGCCCTGCTGTACTTAGTACGTCTCGTCTTGTCCTAATGGTCCCGACTTGTCCTTAATGACCCGACTTGACAAATGCCAAAATACAGAACAAGACCAGCTGGGTAAAGCAAGAAATTTGTAACACAATAGGAAATTGTTGGGGAACAATCAAATTTCAATTCCGACTGAGATTTTAGTAATTTGACTTCGCCCTGCTGTGCTTCGTATGTCTCGACTTGTCCTAATGTTTCCGATTTGTCCTTAATGATCCGACTTGACAAATGTAAAAAAATAGAACGAGTCCAGCTGGGTAATTCAAGAAATTTGTAACACAATTGGAAAGTGTAGGGAACATTCAAATTTCAATTCCGACTGAGATTTTCGTAATATGACTTCGCCCTGCTGTGCTTCGTATGTCTTGACTTGACCTAATGGTCCCGATATGTTCCCACTGACCCGACTTAACAAATGCCAAACCTACAGAACAAGTCCAGCTGGGCAAAACAAGAAATTTGTAAAACGATAGGAAATTGTTGGGGAACAGTTCAGATTTCAATTCCTACTGAGTTTTTCGTAATT
Organism: Chrysolina americana; assembly: GCA_958502065.1. Lineage (NCBI taxonomy): Eukaryota > Metazoa > Arthropoda > Insecta > Coleoptera > Chrysomelidae > Chrysolina > Chrysolina americana. The sequence goes on from OY293420.1 coordinate 30,849,001, forward strand.
TGACTTCGCCCTGCTGTACTTAGTACGTCTCGTCTTGTCCTAATGGTCCCGACTTGTCCTTAATGACCCGACTTGACAAATGCCAAAATACAGAACAAGTCCAGCTGGGTAAAACAAGAATTTGTAACACAATAGGAAATTGTTGTGGAATAATTCTAATTTCAATTCCGACTGGGATTTTCGTAAATTGACTTAGCCACTCTGTGCTTCGTATGACTCGACTTGTCCTAATGTTTCCGATTTGTCCTTAATGATCCGACTTGACAAATGTAAAAAAACAGAACGAGTCCAGCTGGGTATTCAAGAAATTTGTAACACAATTGAAAAGTGTAGGGAACATTCAAATTTCAATTCCGACTGAGATTTTCGTAATTTGACTTAGCCCTGCTGTGCTTCGTATGTATCAACTTGTCCTACTGGTCCCGATATGTCCTTAATGACCCGACTTGACAAATGCCAAAACTACAGAACAAGTCCAGCTGGGCAAAACAAGAAATTTGTAAAACGATAGGAAATTGTTGGGGAACAATTCAAATTTCAATTTCTACTGATATTTTCGTAATTTGACTTCGCCCTGCTGTGCTTAGTACGTCTCGTCTTGTCCTAATGGTCCCGACTTGTCCTTAATGACCATACTTGACAAATGCCAAAACTGCAGAACAAGTCCAGCTGGGCAAAACAAGAAATTTGTAACACAATAGGAAATTGTTGGGGAACAATCAAATTTCAATTCCGACTGAGATTTTAGTAATTTGACTTCGCCCTGCTGTGCTTCGTATGTCTCGACTTGTCCTAATGTTTCCGATTTGTCCTTAATGATCCGACTTGACAAATGTAAAAAAATAGAACGAGTCCAGCTGGGTAATTCAAGAAATTTGTAACACAATTGGAAAGTGTAGGGAACATTCAAATTTCAATTCCGACTGAGCTTTTCGTAATATGACTTCGCCCTGCTGTGCTTCGTATGTCTTGACTTGACCTAATGGTCCCGATATGTTCCCACTGACCCGACTTGACAAATGCCAAACCTACAGAACAAGTCCAGCTGGGTAAAACAAGAAATTTGTAACACAACAGGGAATTGTTGTGGAATAATTCTAATTTCAATTCCGACATGGATTTTCGTAAATTGACTTAGCCACTCTGTGCTTCGTATGGACTTGTCCTAATGGTCCCGATTTGTCCCTACTGACCCGACTTGACATATGCCAAAACTACAGAACAAGTCCAGCTGGGTAATTCAAGAAATTTGTAAAACGATAGGAAATTGTTGGGGAACAATTCAGATATCAATTCCTACTGAGTTTTTCGTAATTTGACTTCGCCCTGCTGTACTTAGTACGTCTCGTCTTGTCCTAATGGTCCCGACTTGTCCTTAATGACCCGACTTGACAAATGCCAAAATACAGAACAAGACCAGCTGGGTAAAGCAAGAAATTTGTAACACAATAGGAAATTGTTGTGGAATAATTCTAATTTCAATTCCGACTGGGATTTTCGTAAATTGACTTAGCCACTCTGTGCTTCGTATGACTCGACTTGTCCTAATGTTTCCGATTTGTCCTTAATGATCCGACTTGACAAATGTAAAAAAACAGAACGAGTCCAGCTGGGTATTCAAGAAATTTGTAACACAATTGGAAAGTGTAGGGAACATTCAAATTTCAATTCCGACTGAGATTTTCGTAAGTTGACTTCGCCCTGCTGTACTTAGTACGTCTCGTCTTGTCCTAATGGTCCCGACTTGTCCTTAATGACCCGACTTGACAAATGCCAAAATACAGAACAAGACCAGCTGGGTAAAGCAAGAAATTTGTAACACAATAGGAAATTGTTGTGGAATAATTCTAATTTCAATTCCGACTGGGATTTTCGTAAATTGACTTAGCCACTCTGTGCTTCGTATGACTCGACTTGTCCTAATGTTTTCGATTTGTCCTTAATGATCCGACTTGACAAATGTAAAAAAACAGAACGAGTCCAGCTGGGTATTCAAGAAATTTGTAACACAATTGGAAAGTGTAGGGAACATTCAAATTTCAATTCCGACTGAGATTTTCGTAATTTGACTTCGCCCTGCTGTACTTAGTACGTCTCGTCTGGTCCTAATGGTCCCGACTTGTCCCTAATGACCCGACTTGACAAATGCCAAAATACAGAACAAGACCAGCTGGGTAAAGCAAGAAATTTGTAACACAATTGGAAAGTGTAGGGAACATTCAAATTTCAATTCCGACTGAGATTTTCGTAATTTGACTTAGCCCTGCTGTGCTTCGTATGTATCAACTTGTCCTACTGGTCCCGATATGTCCTTAATGACCCGACTTGACAAATGCCAAAACTACAGACAAGTCCAGCTGGGTAAAGCAAGAAATTTGTAACACAATAGGAAATTGTTGTGGAATAATTATAATTTCAATTCCGACTGGGATTTTCGTAAATTGACTTAGCCACTCTGTGCTTCGTATGACTCGACTTGTCCTAATGGTCCCGATTTGTCCCTACTGACCCGACTTGACATATGCCAAAACTACAGAACAAGTCCAGCTGGGCAAAACAAGAAATTTGTAAAACGATAGGAAATTGTTGGGGAACAATTCAGATTTCAATTCCTACTGAGTTTTTCGTAATTTGACTTCGCCCTGCTGTACTTAGTACGTCTCGTCTTGTCCTAATGGTCCCGACTTGTCCTTAATGACCCGACTTGACAAATGCCAAAATACAGAACAAAACCAGCTGGGTAAAACAAGAAATTTGTAACACAATAGGAAATTGTTGTGGAATAATTCTAATTTCAATTCCGACTGGGATTTTCGTAAATTGACTTAGCCACTCTGTGCTTCGTATGACTCGACTTGTCCTAATGGTCCCGATTTGTCCTTAATGATCCGACTTGACAAATGTAAAAAAACAGAACGAGTCCAGCTGGGTATTCAAGAAATTTGTAACACAATTGGAAAGTGTAGGGAACATTCAAATTTCAATTCCGACTGAGAATTTCGTAATTTGACTTAGCCCTGCTGTGCTTCGTATGTATCAACTTGTCCTACTGGTCCCGATATGTCCTTAATGACCCGACTTGACAAATGCCAAAACTACAGAACAAGTCCAGCTGGGCAAAACAAGAAATTTGTAAAACGATAGGAAATTGTAGGGGAACAATTCAAATTTCAATTCCTACTGATATTTTCGTAATTTGACTTCGCCCTGCTGTGCTTAGTACGTCTCGTCTTGTCCTAATGGTCCCGATTTGTCCTTAATGATCCGACTTGACAAATGTAAAAAAACAGAACGAGTCCAGCTGGGTAATTCAAGAAATTTGTAACACAATTGGAAAATGTTGGGAACATTTATATTTCAATTCCGGCTGAGTTTTTAGTAATTTGACTTCGCCCTGCTGTGCTTCGTATGTCTCGACTTGTCCAAATAGTCCCGATTTGTCCTTAATGACCCGACTTGACAAATGCCAAAATACAGAACAAGTCCAGCTGGGTATTCAAGAAATTTGTAACACAATTGGAAAGTGTAGGGAACATTCAAATTTCAATTCCGACTGAGATTTTCGTAATTTGACTAAGCCCTGCTGTGCTTAGTACGTCTCGTCTTGTCCTAATGGTCCCGACTTGTCCTTAATGACCCGACTTGACAAATGCCAAAATACAGAACAAGACCAGCTGGGTAAAGCAAGAAATTTGTAACACAATAGGAAATTGTCGTGGAATAATTCTAATTTCAATTCCGACTGGAATTTTCGTAAATTGACTTAGCCACTCTGTGCTTCGTATGACTCGACTTGTCCTAATGGTCCCGATTTGTCCCTACTGACCCGACTTGACATATGCCAAAACTACAGAACAAGTCCAGCTGGGCAAAACAAGAAATTTGTAAAACGATAGGAAATTGTTGGGGAACAATTCAGATTTCAATTCCTACTGAGATTTTCGTAATTTGACTTCGCCCTGCTGTACTTAGTACGTCTCGTCTTGTCCTAATGGTCCCGACTTGTCCTTAATGACCCGACTTGACAAATGCAAAAATACAGAACAAGACCAGCTGGGTAAAGCAAGAAATTTGTAACACAATAGGAAATTGTTGTGGAATAATTCTAATTTCAATTCCGACTGGGATTTTCGTAAATTGACTTAGCCACTCTGTGCTTCGTATGACTCGACTTGTCCTAATGTTTCCGATTTGTCCTTAATGATCCGACTTGACAAATGTAAAAAAACAGAACGAGTCCAGCTGGGTATTCAAGAAATTTGTAACACAATTGGAAAGTGTAGGGAACATTCAAATTTCAATTCCGACTGAGATTTTCGTAATTTGACTTAGCCCTGCTGTGCTTCGTATGTATCAACTTGTCCTACTGGTCCCGATATGTCCTTAATGACCCGACTTGACAAATGCCAAAACTACAGAACAAGTCTAGTTGGCAAAACAAGAAATTTGTAAAACGATAGGAAATTGTTGGGGAACAATTCAAATTTCAATTCCTACTGATATTTTCGTAATTTGACTTCGCCCTGCTGTGCTTAGTACGTCTCGTCTTGTCCTAATGGTCCCGATTTGTCCTTAATGATCCGACTTGACAAATGTAAAAAAACAGAACGAGTCCAGATGGGTAATTCAAGAAATTTGTAACACAATTGGAAAATGTTGGGAACATTTATATTTCAATTCCGGCTGAGTTTTTAGTAATTTGACTTCGCCCTGCTGAGCTTCGTATGTCTCCACTTGTCCAAATAGTCCCGATTTGTCCTTAATGACCCGACTTGACTTATGCCAAAATACAGAACAAGTCCAGCAGGGAAATTCAAGAAATTTGTAACACAATTGGAAAGTGTAGGGAACATTCAAATTTTTATTCTTACTGAGATTTTCGTAATATGATTTCGCCCTGCTGTGCGTCGTATGTATTGACTTGACCTAATGGTCCCGATATGTTCCCACTGACCCGACTTGACAAATGCCAAACCTACAGAACAAGTCCAGCTGGGTAAAACAAGAATTTGTAACACAATGGGAAATTGTTGTGGAATAATTCTAATTTCAATTCCGACTGGGATTTTCGTAAATTGACTTAGCCACTCTGTGCTTCGTATGACTCGACTTGTCCTAATGGTCCCGATTTGTCCCTACTGACCCGACTTGACATATGCCAAAACTACAGAACAAGTCCAGCTGGGTAATTCAAGAAATTTGTAACACAATTGGAAAGTGTTGGGAACATTCAAATTTCAATTCCGACTGAGATTTTCGTAATATGACTTCGCCCTGCTGTGCTTCGTATGTATTGACTTGTCCTAATGGTCCCGATTTGTCCCTACTGACCCGACTTGACAAATGCCAAAATACAGAACAAGACCAGCTGGGTAATACAAGAAATTTGTAAAACGATAGGAAATTGTTGGGGAACAATTCAGATTTCAATTCCTACTGAGTTTTTCGTAATTTGACTTCGCCCTGCTGTACTAAGTACGTCTCGTCTTGTCCTACTGGTCCCGATATGTCCTTAATGACCCGACTTGACAAATGCCAAAACTACAGAACAAGTCCAGCTGGGCAAAACAAGAAATGTGTAAAACGATAGGAAATTGTTGGGGAACAATTAAATTCCTACTGATAATTTCGTAATTTGACTTCGCCCTGCTGTGCTTAGTACGTCTCGTCTTGTCCTAATGGTCCCGATTTGTACTTAATGATCCGACTTGACAAATGTAAAAAAACAGAACGAGTCCAGCTGGGTAATTCAAGAAATTTGTAACACAATTGGAAAATGTTGGGAACATTTATATTTCAATTCCGGCTGAGTTTTTAGTAATTTGACTTCGCCCTGCTGTGCTTCGTATGTCTCGACTTGCCCAAATAGTCCCGATTTGTCCTTAATGACCCGACTTGACAAATGCCAAAATACAGAACAAGTCCAGCTGGGAAATTCAAGAAATATGTAACACAATTGGAAAGTGTAGGGAACATTCAAATTTCAATTCCGACTGAGATTTTCGTAATATGACTTCGCCCTGCTGTGCGTCGTATGTATTGACTTGACCTAATGGTCCCGATATGTTCCCACTGACCCGACTTGACAAATGCCAAACCTACAGAACAAGTCCAGCTGGGTAAAACAAGAATTTGTAACACAATAGGAAATTGTTGTGGAATAATTCTAATTTCAATTCCGACTGGGATTTTCGTAAATTGACTAGCCACTCTGTGCTTCGTATGACTCGACTTGTCCTAATGGTCCCGATTTGTCCCTACTGACCCGACTTGACATATGCCAAAACTACAGAACAAGTCCAGCTGGCAAAACAAGAAATTTGTAAAACGATAGGAAATTGTTAGGGAACAATTCAGATTTCAATTCCTACTGAGATTTTCGTAATTTGACTTCGCCCTGCTGTACTTAGTACGTCTCGTCTTGTCCTAATGGTCCCGACTTGTCCTTAATGACCTGACTTGACAAATGCCAAAATACAGAACAAGACCAGCTGGGTAAAGCAAGAAATTTGTAACACAATAGGAAATTGTTGTGGAATAATTCTAATTTCAATTCCGACTGGGATTTTCGTAAATTGACTTAGCCACTCTGTGCTTCGTATGACTCGACTTGTCCTAATGTTTCCGATTTGTCCTTAATGATCCGACTTGACAAATGTAAAAAAACAGAACGAGTCCAGCTGGGTATTCAAGAAATTTGTAACACAATTGGAAAGTGTAGGGAACATTCAAATTTCAATTCCGACTGAGATTTTCGTAATTTGACTTAGCCCTGCTGTGCTTCGTATGTATCAACTTGTCCTACTGGTCCCGATATGTCCTTAATGACCCGACTTGACAAATGCCAAAACTACAGAACAAGTCCAGCTGGGCAAAACAAGAAATTTGTAAAACGATAGGAAATTGTTGGGGAACAATTCAAATTTCAATTTCTACTGATATTTTCGTAATTTGACTTCGCCCTGCTGTGCTTAGTACGTCTCGTCTTGTCCTAATGGTCCCGACTTGTCCTTAATGACCCTACTTGACAAATGCCAAAACTACAGAACAAGTCCAGCTGGGCAAAACAAGAAATTTGTAACACAATAGGAAATTGTTGGGAACATTCAAATTTCAATTCCGACTGAGATTTTCGTAATTTGACTTAGCCCTGCTGGCTTCTATGTATCAACTTGTCCTACTGGTCCCGATATGTCCTTAATGACCCGACTTGACAAATGCCAAAACTACAGAACAAGTCCAGCTGGGCAAAACAAGAAATTTGTAAAACGATAGGAAATTGTTGGGGAACAATTCAAATTTCAATTCCTACTGATATTTTCGTAATTTGACTTCGCCCTGCTGTGCTTAGTACGTCTCGTCTTGTCCTAATGGTCCCGATTTGTCCTTAATGATCCGACTTGACAAATGTAAAAAAACAGAACGAGTCCAGCTGGGTAATTCAAGAAATTTGTAACACAATTGGAAAATGTTGGGAACATTTATATTTCAATTCCGGCTGAGTTTTTAGTAATTTGACTTCGCCCTGCTGTGCTTCGTATGTCTCGACTTGTCCAAATAGTCCCGATTTGTCCTTAATGACCCGACTTGACAAATGCCAAAATACAGAACAAGTCCAGCTGGGAAATTCAAGAAATTTGTAACACAATTGGAAAGTGTAGGGAACATTCAAATTTCAATTCCGACTGAGATTTTCGTAATATGACTTCGCCCTGCTGTGCGTCGTATGTATTGACTTGACCTAATGGTCCCGATATGTTCCCACTGACCCGACTTGACAAATGCCAAACCTACAGAACAAGTCCAGCTGGGTAAAACAAGAATTTGTAACAAAATAGGAAATTGTTGTGGAATAATTCTAATTTCAATTCCGACTGGGATTTTCGTAAATTGACTCAGCCACTCTGTGCTTCGTATGACTCGACTTGTCCTAATGTTTCCGATTTGTCCTTAATGATCCGACTTGACAAATGTAAAAAAACAGAACGAGTCCAGCTGGGTAATTCAAGAAATTTGTAACACAATTGGAAAGTGTAGGGAACATTCAAATTTCAATTCCGACTGAGATTTTCGTAATTTGACTTAGCCCTGCTGTGCTTCGTATGTATCAACTTGTCCTACTGGTCCCGATATGTCCTTAATGACCCGACTTGACAAATGCCAAACCTACAGAACAAGTCCAGCTGGGCAAAACAAGAAATTTGTAAAACGATAGGAAATTGTTGGGGAACAATTCAGATTTCAATTCCTACTGAGTTTTTCGTAATTTGACTTCGCCCTGCTGTACTTAGTACGTCTCGTCTTGTCCTAATGGTCCCGACTTGTCCTTAATACCCGACTTGACAAATGTAAAAAAACAGAACGAGTCCAGCTGGGTAATTCAAGAAATTTGTACCACAATTGGAAAATTTTGGGAACATTTATATTTCAATTCCGGCTGAGTTTTTAGTAATTTGACTTCGCCCTGCTGTGCTTCGTATGTCTCGACTTGTCCAAATAGTCCCGATTTGTCCTTAATGACCCGACTTGACAAATGCCAAAATACAGAACAAGTCCAGCTGGGAAATTCAAGAAATTTGTAACACAATTGGAAAGTGTAGGGAACATTCAAATTTCAATTCCGACTGAGATTTTCGTAATATGACTTCGCCCTGCTGTGCGTCGTATGTATTGACTTGACCTAATGGTCCCGATATGTTCCCACTGACCCGACTTGACAAATGCCAAACCTACAGAACAAGTCCAGCTGGGTAAAACAAGAATTTGTAACACAATAGGAAATTGTTGTGGAATAATTCTAATTTCAATTCCGACTGGGATTTTCGTAAGTTGACTTAGCCACTCTGTGCTTCGTATGACTCGACTTGTCCTAATGTTTCCGATTTGTCCTTAATGATCCGACTTGACAAATGTAAAAAAACAGAACGAGTCCAGCTGGGTATTCAAGAAATTTGTAACACAATTGGAAAGTGTAGGGAACATTCAAATTTCAATTCCGACTGAGATTTTCGTAATTTGACTTAGCCCTGCTGTGCTTCGTATGTATCAACTTGTCCTACTGGTCCCGATATGTCCTTAATGACCCGACTTGACAAATGCCAAAACTACAGAACAAGTCCAGCTGGGCAAAACAAGAAATTTGTAAAACGATAGGAAATTGTTGGGGAACAATTCAAATTTCAATTCCTACTGATATTTTCGTAATTTGACTTCGCCCTGCTGTGCTTAGTACGTCTCGTCTTGTCCTAATGGTCCCGATTTGTCCTTAATGATCCGACTTGACAAATGTAAAAAAACAGAACGAGTCCAGCTGGGTAATTCAAGAAATTTGTAACACAATTGGAAAATTTTGGGAACATTTATATTTCAATTCCGGCTGAGTTTTTAGTAATTTGACTTCGCCCTGCTGTGCTTCGTATGTCTCGACTTGTCCAAATAGTCCCGATTTGTCCTTAATGACCCGACTTGACAAATGCCAAAATACAGAACAAGTCCAGCTGGGAAATTCAAGAAATTTGTAACACAATTGGAAAGTGTAGGGAACATTCAAATTTCAATTCCGACTGAGATTTTCGTAATATGACTTCGCCCTGCTGTGCGTCGTATGTATTGACTTGACCTAATGGTCCCGATATGTTCCCACTGACCCGACTTGACAAATGCCAAACCTACAGAACAAGTCCAGCTGGGTAAAACAAGAATTTGTAACACAATAGGAAATTGTTGTGGAATAATTCTAATTTCAATTCCGACTGGGATTTTCGTAAATTGACTTAGCCACTCTGTGCTTCGTATGACTCGACTTGTCCTAATGTTTCCGATTTGTCCTTAATGATCCGACTTGACAAATGTAAAAAAACAGAACGAGTCCAGCTGGGTATTCAAGAAATTTGTAACACAATTGGAAAGTGTAGGGAACATTCAAATTTCAATTCCGACTGAGATTTTCGTAATTTGACTTAGCCCTGCTGTGCTTCGTATGTATCAACTTGTCCTACTGGTCCCGATATGTCCTTAATGACCCGACTTGACAAATGCCAAACCTACAGAACAAGTCCAGCTGGGCAAAACAAGAAATTTGTAAAACGATAGGAAAATGTTGGGGAACAATTCAGATTTCAATTCCTACTGAGTTTTTCGTAATTTGACTTCGCCCTGCTGTACTTAGTATGTCTCGTCTTGTCCTAATGGTCCCGACTTGTCCTTAATACCCGACTTGACAAATGCCATAATACAGAACAAGACCAGCTGGGTAAAGCAAGAAATTTGTAACACAATAGGAAATTGTTGTGGAATAATTCTAATTTCAATTCCGACTGGGATTTTCGTAAATTGACTTAGCCACTCTGTGCTTCGTATGACTCGACTTGTCCTAATGTTTCCGATTTGTCCTTAATGATCCGACTTGACAAATGTAAAAAAACAGAACGAGTCCAGCTGGGTATTCAAGAAATTTGTAACACAATTGGAAAGTGTAGGGAACATTCAAATTTCAATTCCGACTGAGATTTTCGTAATTTGACTTAGCCCTGCTGTGCTTCGTATGTATCAACTTGTCCTACTGGTCCCGATATGTCCTTAATGACCCGACTTGACAAATGCCAAAACTACAGAACAAGTCCAGCTGGGCAAAACAAGAAATTTGTAAAACGATAGGAAATTGTTGGGGAACAATTCAAATTTCAATTCCTACTGATATTTTCGTAATTTGACTTCGCCCTGCTGTGCTTAGTACGTCTCGTCTTGTCCTAATGGTCCCGATTTGTCCTTAATGATCCGACTTGACAAATGTAAAAAAACAGAACGAGTCCAGCTGGGTAATTCAAGAAATTTGTAACACAATTGGAAAATTTTGGGAACATTTATATTTCAATTCCGGCTGAGTTTTTAGTAATTTGACTTCGCCCTGCTGTGCTTCGTATGTCTCGACTTGTCCAAATAGTCCCGATTTGTCCTTAATGACCCGACTTGACAAATGCCAAAATACAGAACAAGTCCAGCTGGGAAATTCAAGAAATTTGTAACACAATTGGAAAGTGTAGGGAACATTCAAATTTCAATTCCGACTGAGATTTTCGTAATATGACTTCGCCCTGCTGTGCGTCGTATGTATTGACTTGACCTAATGGTCCCGATATGTTCCCACTGACCCGACTTGACAAATGCCAAACCTACAGAACAAGTCCAGCTGGGTAAAACAAGAATTTGTAACACAATAGGAAATTGTTGTGGAATAATTCTAATTTCAATTCCGACTGGGATTTTCGTAAATTGACTTAGCCACTCTGTGCTTCGTATGACTCGACTTGTCCTAATGTTTCCGATTTGTCCTTAATGATCCGACTTGACAAATGTAAAAAAACAGAACGAGTCCAGCTGGGTATTCAAGAAATTTGTAACACAATTGGAAAGTGTAGGGAACATTCAAATTTCAATTCCGACTGAGATTTTCGTAATTTGACTTAGCCCTGCTGTGCTTCGTATGTATCAACTTGTCCTACTGGTCCCGATATGTCCTTAATGACCCGACTTGACAAATGCCAAAACTACAGAACAAGTCCAGCTGGGCAAAACAAGAAATTTGTAAAACGATAGGAAATTGTTGGGGAACAATTCAAATTTCAATTTCTACTGATATTTTCGTAATTTGACTTCGCCCTGCTGTGCTTAGTACGTCTCGTCTTGTCCTAATGGTCCCGACTTGTCCTTAATGACCCTACTTGACAAATGCCAAAACTACAGAACAAGTCCAGCTGGGCAAAACAAGAAATTTGTAACACAATAGGAAATTGTTGGGGAACAATCAAATTTCAATTCCGACTGAGATTTTAGTAATTTGACTTCGCCCTGCTGTGCTTCGTATGTCTCGACTTGTCCTAATGTTTCCGATTTGTCCTTAATGATCCGACTTGACAAATGTAAAAAAATAGAACGAGTCCAGCTGGGTAATTCAAGAAATTTGTAACACAATTGGAAAGTGTAGGGAACATTCAAATTTCAATTCCGACTGAGATTTTCGTAATATGACTTCGCCCTGCTGTGCTTAGTACGTCTCGTCTTGTCCTAATGGTCCCGATTTGTTCCTAATGATCCGACTTGACAAATGTAAAAAAACAGAACGAGTCCAGCTGGGTAATTCAAGAAATTTGTAACACAATTGGAAAATGTTGGGAACATTTATATTTCAATTCCGGCTGAGTTTTTAGTAATTTGACTTCGCCCTGCTGTGCTTCGTATGTCTCGACTTGTCCAAATAGTCCCGATTTGTCCTTAATGACCCGACTTGACAAATGCCAAAATACAGAACAAGTCCAGCTGGGCAAAACAAGAAATTTGTAACACAATAGGAAATTGTTGGGAACATTCAAATTTCAATTCCGACTGAGATTTTCGTAATTTGACTTAGCCCTGCTGGCTTCTATGTATCAACTTGTCCTACTGGTCCCGATATGTCCTTAATGACCCGACTTGACAAATGCCAAAACTACAGAACAAGTCCAGCTGGGCAAAACAAGAAATTTGTAAAACGATAGGAAATTGTTGGGGAACAATTCAAATTTCAATTCCTACTGATATTTTCGTAATTTGACTTCGCCCTGCTGTGCTTAGTACGTCTCGTCTTGTCCTAATGGTCCCGATTTGTCCTTAATGATCCGACTTGACAAATGTAAAAAAACAGAACGAGTCCAGCTGGGTAATTCAAGAAATTTGTAACACAATTGGAAAATGTTGGGAACATTTATATTTCAATTCCGGCTGAGTTTTTAGTAATTTGACTTCGCCCTGCTGTGCTTCGTATGTCTCGACTTGTCCAAATAGTCCCGATTTGTCCTTAATGACCCGACTTGACAAATGCCAAAATACAGAACAAGTCCAGCTGGGAAATTCAAGAAATTTGTAACACAATTGGAAAGTGTAGGGAACATTCAAATTTCAATTCCGACTGAGATTTTCGTAATATGACTTCGCCCTGCTGTGCGTCGTATGTATTGACTTGACCTAATGGTCCCGATATGTTCCCACTGACCCGACTTGACAAATGCCAAACCTACAGAACAAGTCCAGCTGGGTAAAACAAGAATTTGTAACAAAATAGGAAATTGTTGTGGAATAATTCTAATTTCAATTCCGACTGGGATTTTCGTAAATTGACTTAGCCACTCTGTGCTTCGTATGACTCGACTTGTCCTAATGTTTCCGATTTGTCCTTAATGATCCGACTTGACAAATGTAAAAAAACAGAACGAGTCCAGCTGGGTAATTCAAGAAATTTGTAACACAATTGGAAAGTGTAGGGAACATTCAAATTTCAATTCCGACTGAGATTTTCGTAATTTGACTTAGCCCTGCTGTGCTTCGTATGTATCAACTTGTCCTACTGGTCCCGATATGTCCTTAATGACCCGACTTGACAAATGCCAAACCTACAGAACAAGTCCAGCTGGGCAAAACAAGAAATTTGTAAAACGATAGGAAATTGTTGGGGAACAATTCAGATTTCAATTCCTACTGAGTTTTTCGTAATTTGACTTCGCCCTGCTGTACTTAGTACGTCTCGTCTTGTCCTAATGGTCCCGACTTGTCCTTAATACCCGACTTGACAAATGTAAAAAAACAGAACGAGTCCAGCTGGGTAATTCAAGAAATTTGTACCACAATTGGAAAATTTTGGGAACATTTATATTTCAATTCCGGCTGAGTTTTTAGTAATTTGACTTCGCCCTGCTGTGCTTCGTATGTCTCGACTTGTCCAAATAGTCCCGATTTGTCCTTAATGACCCGACTTGACAAATGCCAAAATACAGAACAAGTCCAGCTGGGAAATTCAAGAAATTTGTAACACAATTGGAAAGTGTAGGGAACATTCAAATTTCAATTCCGACTGAGATTTTCGTAATATGACTTCGCCCTGCTGTGCGTCGTATGTATTGACTTGACCTAATGGTCCCGATATGTTCCCACTGACCCGACTTGACAAATGCCAAACCTACAGAACAAGTCCAGCTGGGTAAAACAAGAATTTGTAACACAATAGGAAATTGTTGTGGAATAATTCTAATTTCAATTCCGACTGGGATTTTCGTAAATTGACTTAGCCACTCTGTGCTTCGTATGACTCGACTTGTCCTAATGTTTCCGATTTGTCCTTAATGATCCGACTTGACAAATGTAAAAAAACAGAACGAGTCCAGCTGGGTATTCAAGAAATTTGTAACACAATTGGAAAGTGTAGGGAACATTCAAATTTCAATTCCGACTGAGATTTTCGTAATTTGACTTAGCCCTGCTGTGCTTCGTATGTATCAACTTGTCCTACTGGTCCCGATATGTCCTTAATGACCCGACTTGACAAATGCCAAAACTACAGAACAAGTCCAGCTGGGCAAAACAAGAAATTTGTAAAACGATAGGAAATTGTTGGGGAACAATTCAAATTTCAATTCCTACTGATATTTTCGTAATTTGACTTCGCCCTGCTGTGCTTAGTACGTCTCGTCTTGTCCTAATGGTCCCGATTTGTCCTTAATGATCCGACTTGACAAATGTAAAAAAACAGAACGAGTCCAGCTGGGTAATTCAAGAAATTTGTAACACAATTGGAAAATGTTGGGAACATTTATATTTCAATTCCGGCTGAGTTTTTAGTAATTTGACTTCGCCCTGCTGTGCTTCGTATGTCTCGACTTGCCCAAATAGTCCCGATTTGTCCTTAATGACCCGACTTGACAAATGCCAAAATACAGAACAAGTCCAGCTGGGAAATTCAAGAAATATGTAACACAATTGGAAAGTGTAGGGAACATTCAAATTTCAATTCCGACTGAGATTTTCGTAATATGACTTCGCCCTGCTGTGCGTCGTATGTATTGACTTGACCTAATGGTCCCGATATGTTCCCACTGACCCGACTTGACAAATGCCAAACCTACAGAACAAGTCCAGCTGGGTAAAACAAGAATTTGTAACACAATAGGAAATTGTTGTGGAATAATTCTAATTTCAATTCCGACTGGGATTTTCGTAAATTGACTAGCCACTCTGTGCTTCGTATGACTCGACTTGTCCTAATGGTCCCGATTTGTCCCTACTGACCCGACTTGACATATGCCAAAACTACAGAACAAGTCCAGCTGGCAAAACAAGAAATTTGTAAAACGATAGGAAATTGTTAGGGAACAATTCAGATTTCAATTCCTACTGAGATTTTCGTAATTTGACTTCGCCCTGCTGTACTTAGTACGTCTCGTCTTGTCCTAATGGTCCCGACTTGTCCTTAATGACCTGACTTGACAAATGCCAAAATACAGAACAAGACCAGCTGGGTAAAGCAAGAAATTTGTAACACAATAGGAAATTGTTGTGGAATAATTCTAATTTCAATTCCGACTGGGATTTTCGTAAATTGACTTAGCCACTCTGTGCTTCGTATGACTCGACTTGTCCTAATGTTTCCGATTTGTCCTTAATGATCCGACTTGACAAATGTAAAAAAACAGAACGAGTCCAGCTGGGTATTCAAGAAATTTGTAACACAATTGGAAAGTGTAGGGAACATTCAAATTTCAATTCCGACTGAGATTTTCGTAATTTGACTTAGCCCTGCTGTGCTTCGTATGTATCAACTTGTCCTACTGGTCCCGATATGTCCTTAATGACCCGACTTGACAAATGCCAAAACTACAGAACAAGTCCAGCTGGGCAAAACAAGAAATTTGTAAAACGATAGGAAATTGTTGGGGAACAATTCAAATTTCAATTTCTACTGATATTTTCGTAATTTGACTTCGCCCTGCTGTGCTTAGTACGTCTCGTCTTGTCCTAATGGTCCCGACTTGTCCTTAATGACCCTACTTGACAAATGCCAAAACTACAGAACAAGTCCAGCTGGGCAAAACAAGAAATTTGTAACACAATAGGAAATTGTTGGGGAACAATCAAATTTCAATTCCGACTGAGATTTTAGTAATTTGACTTCGCCCTGCTGTGCTTCGTATGTCTCGACTTGTCCTAATGTTTCCGATTTGTCCTTAATGATCCGACTTGACAAATGTAAAAAAATAGAACGAGTCCAGCTGGGTAATTCAAGAAATTTGTAACACAATTGGAAAGTGTAGGGAACATTCAAATTTCAATTCCGACTGAGATTTTCGTAATATGACTTCGCCCTGCTGTGCTTCGTATGTCTTGACTTGACCTAATGGTCCCGATATGTTCCCACTGACCCGACTTGACAAATGCCAAACCTACAGAACAAGTCCAGCTGGGCAAAACAAGAAATTTGTAAAACGATAGGAAATTGTTGGGGAACAATTCAGATTTCAATTCCTACTGAGTTTTTCGTAATTTGACTTCGCCCTGCTGTACTTAGTACGTCTCGTCTTGTCCTAATGGTCCCGACTTGTCCTTAATGACCCGACTTGACAAATGCCAAAATACAGAACAAGACCAGCTGGGTAAAGCAAGAAATTTGTAACACAATAGGAAATTGTTGGGGAACAATCAAATTTCAATTCCGACTGAGATTTTAGTAATTTGACTTCGCCCTGCTGTGCTTCGTATGTCTCGACTTGTCCTAATGTTTCCGATTTGTCCTTAATGATCCGACTTGACAAATGTAAAAAAATAGAACGAGTCCAGCTGGGTAATTCAAGAAATTTGTAACACAATTGGAAAGTGTAGGGAACATTCAAATTTCAATTCCGACTGAGATTTTCGTAATATGACTTCGCCCTGCTGTGCTTCGTATGTCTTGACTTGACCTAATGGTCCCGATATGTTCCCACTGACCCGACTTAACAAATGCCAAACCTACAGAACAAGTCCAGCTGGGCAAAACAAGAAATTTGTAAAACGATAGGAAATTGTTGGGGAACAGTTCAGATTTCAATTCCTACTGAGTTTTTCGTAATTTGACTTCGCCCTGCTGTACTTAGTACGTCTCGTCTTGTCCTAATGGTCCCGACTTGTCCTTAATGACCCGACTTGACAAATGCCAAAATACAGAACAAGTCCAGCTGGGTAAAACAAGAATTTGTAACACAATAGGAAATTGTTGTGGAATAATTCTAATTTCAATTCCGACTGGGATTTTCGTAAATTGACTTAGCCACTCTGTGCTTCGTATGACTCGACTTGTCCTAATGTTTCCGATTTGTCCTTAATGATCCGACTTGACAAATGTAAAAAAACAGAACGAGTCCAGCTGGGTATTCAAGAAATTTGTAACACAATTGAAAAGTGTAGGGAACATTCAAATTTCAATTCCGACTGAGATTTTCGTAATTTGACTTAGCCCTGCTGTGCTTCGTATGTATCAACTTGTCCTACTGGTCCCGATATGTCCTTAATGACCCGACTTGACAAATGCCAAAACTACAGAACAAGTCCAGCTGGGCAAAACAAGAAATTTGTAAAACGATAGGAAATTGTTGGGGAACAATTCAAATTTCAATTTCTACTGATATTTTCGTAATTTGACTTCGCCCTGCTGTGCTTAGTACGTCTCGTCTTGTCCTAATGGTCCCGACTTGTCCTTAATGACCATACTTGACAAATGCCAAAACTGCAGAACAAGTCCAGCTGGGCAAAACAAGAAATTTGTAACACAATAGGAAATTGTTGGGGAACAATCAAATTTCAATTCCGACTGAGATTTTAGTAATTTGACTTCGCCCTGCTGTGCTTCGTATGTCTCGACTTGTCCAAATAGTCCCGATTTGTCCTTAATGACCCGACTTGACTTATGCCAAAATACAGAACAAGTCCAGCTGGGAAATTCAAGAAATTTGTAACACAATTGGAAAGTGTAGGGAACATTCAAATTTTTATTCTTACTGAGATTTTCGTAATATGATTTCGCCCTGCTGTGCGTCGTATGTATTGACTTGACCTAATGGTCCCGATATGTTCCCACTGACCCGACTTGACAAATGCCAAACCTACAGAACAAGTCCAGCTGGGTAAAACAAGAATTTGTAACACAATGGGAAATTGTTGTGGAATAATTCTAATTTCAATTCCGACTGGGATTTTCGTAAATTGACTTAGCCACTCTGTGCTTCGTATGACTCGACTTGTCCTAATGGTCCCGATTTGTCCCTACTGACCCGACTTGACATATGCCAAAACTACAGAACAAGTCCAGCTGGGTAATTCAAGAAATTTGTAACACAATTGGAAAGTGTTGGGAACATTCAAATTTCAATTCCGACTGAGATTTTCGTAATATGACTTCGCCCTGCTGTGCTTCGTATGTATTGACTTGTCCTAATGGTCCCGATTTGTCCCTACTGACCCGACTTGACAAATGCCAAAATACAGAACAAGACCAGCTGGGTAAAGCAAGAAATTTGTAACACAATAGGAAATTGTTGTGGAATAATTCTAATTTCAATTCCGACTGGGATTTTCGTAAATTGACTTAGCCACTCTGTGCTTCGTATGACTCGACTTGTCCTAATGTTTCCGATTTGTCCTTAATGATCCGACTTGACAAATGTAAAAAAACAGAACGAGTCCAGCTGGGTATTCAAGAAATTTGTAACACAATTGGAAAGTGTAGGGAACATTCAAATTTCAATTCCGACTGAGATTTTCGTAATTTGACTTAGCCCTGCTGTGCTTCGTATGTATCAACTTGTCCTACTGGTCCCGATATGTCCTTAATGACCCGACTTGACAAATGCCAAAACTACAGAACAAGTCCAGCTGGGCAAAACAAGAAATTTGTAAAACGATAGGAAATTGTTGGGGAACAATTCAAATTTCAATTTCTACTGATATTTTCGTAATTTGACTTCGCCCTGCTGTGCTTAGTACGTCTCGTCTTGTCCTAATGGTCCCGACTTGTCCTTAATGACCCTACTTGACAAATGCCAAAACTACAGAACAAGTCCAGCTGGGCAAAACAAGAAATTTGTAACACAATAGGAAATTGTTGGGAACATTCAAATTTCAATTCCGACTGAGATTTTCGTAATTTGACTTAGCCCTGCTGGCTTCTATGTATCAACTTGTCCTACTGGTCCCGATATGTCCTTAATGACCCGACTTGACAAATGCCAAAACTACAGAACAAGTCCAGCTGGGCAAAACAAGAAATTTGTAAAACGATAGGAAATTGTTGGGGAACAATTCAAATTTCAATTCCTACTGATATTTTCGTAATTTGACTTCGCCCTGCTGTGCTTAGTACGTCTCGTCTTGTCCTAATGGTCCCGATTTGTCCTTAATGATCCGACTTGACAAATGTAAAAAAACAGAACGAGTCCAGCTGGGTAATTCAAGAAATTTGTAACACAATTGGAAAATGTTGGGAACATTTATATTTCAATTCCGGCTGAGTTTTTAGTAATTTGACTTCGCCCTGCTGTGCTTCGTATGTCTCGACTTGTCCAAATAGTCCCGATTTGTCCTTAATGACCCGACTTGACAAATGCCAAAATACAGAACAAGTCCAGCTGGGAAATTCAAGAAATTTGTAACACAATTGGAAAGTGTAGGGAACATTCAAATTTCAATTCCGACTGAGATTTTCGTAATATGACTTCGCCCTGCTGTGCGTCGTATGTATTGACTTGACCTAATGGTCCCGATATGTTCCCACTGACCCGACTTGACAAATGCCAAACCTACAGAACAAGTCCAGCTGGGTAAAACAAGAATTTGTAACAAAATAGGAAATTGTTGTGGAATAATTCTAATTTCAATTCCGACTGGGATTTTCGTAAATTGACTTAGCCACTCTGTGCTTCGTATGACTCGACTTGTCCTAATGTTTCCGATTTGTCCTTAATGATCCGACTTGACAAATGTAAAAAAACAGAACGAGTCCAGCTGGGTAATTCAAGAAATTTGTAACACAATTGGAAAATGTTGGGAACATTTATATTTCAATTCCGGCTGAGTTTTTAGTAATTTGACTTCGCCCTGCAGTGCTTCGTATGTCTCCACTTGTCCAAATAGTCCCGATTTGTCCTCAATGACCCGACTTGACAAATGCCAAAACTACAGAACAAGTCCAGCTGGGCAAAACAAGAAATTTGTAAAACGATAGGAAATTGTTGGGGAACAATTCAAATTTCAATTCCTACTGATATTTTCGTAATTTGACTTCGCCCTGCTGTGCTTAGTACGTCTCGTCTTGTCCTAATGGTCCCGATTTGTCCTTAATGATCCGACTTGACAAATGTAAAAAAACAGAACGAGTCCAGCTGGGTAATTCAAGAAATTTGTAACACAATTGGAAAATGTTGGGAACATTTATATTTCAATTCCGGCTGAGTTTTTAGTAATTTGACTTCGCCCTGCTGTGCTTCGTATGTCTCCACTTGTCCAAATAGTCCCGATTTGTCCTTAATGACCCGACTTGACAAATGCCAAAATACAGAACAAGTCCAGCTGGGAAAATCAAGAAATTTGTAACACAATTGGAAAGTGTAGGGAACATTCAAATTTCAATTCCGACTGAGATTTTCGTAATATGATTTCGCCCTGCTGTGCGTCGTATGTATTGACTTGACCTAATGGTCCCGATATGTTCCCACTGACCCGACTTGACAAATGCCAAACCTACAGAACAAGTCCAGCTGGGTAAAACAAGAATTTGTAACACAATGGGAAATTGTTGTGGAATAATTCTAATTTCAATTCCGACTGGGATTTTCGTAAATTGACTTAGCCACTCTGTGCTTCGTATGACTCGACTTGTCCTAATGTTTCCGATTTGTCCTTAATGATCCGACTTGACAAATGTAAAAAAACAGAACGAGTCCAGCTGGGTATTCAAGAAATTTGTAACACAATTGGAAAGTGTAGGGAACATTCAAATTTCAATTCCGACTGAGATTTTCGTAATTTGACTTAGCCCTGCTGTGCTTCGTATGTATCAACTTGTCCTACTGGTCCCGATATGTCCTTAATGACCCGACTTGACAAATGCCAAACCTACAGAACAAGTCCAGCTGGGCAAAACAAGAAATTTGTAAAACGATAGGAAATTGTTGGGGAACAATTCAGATTTCAATTCCTACTGAGTTTTTCGTAATTTGACTTCGCCCTGCTGTACTTAGTACGTCTCGTCTTGTCCTAATGGTCCCGACTTGTCCTTAATACCCGACTTGACAAATGTAAAAAAACAGAACGAGTCCAGCTGGGTAATTCAAGAAATTTGTAACACAATTGGAAAATTTTGGGAACATTTATATTTCAATTCCGGCTGAGTTTTTAGTAATTTGACTTCGCCCTGCTGTGCTTCGTATGTCTCGACTTGTCCAAATAGTCCCGATTTGTCCTTAATGACCCGACTTGACAAATGCCAAAATACAGAACAAGTCCAGCTGGGAAATTCAAGAAATTTGTAACACAATTGGAAAGTGTAGGGAACATTCAAATTTCAATTCCGACTGAGATTTTCGTAATATGACTTCGCCCTGCTGTGCGTCGTATGTATTGACTTGACCTAATGGTCCCGATATGTTCCCACTGACCCGACTTGACAAATGCCAAACCTACAGAACAAGTCCAGCTGGGTAAAACAAGAATTTGTAACACAATAGGAAATTGTTGTGGAATAATTCTAATTTCAATTCCGACTGGGATTTTCGTAAATTGACTTAGCCACTCTGTGCTTCGTATGACTCGACTTGTCCTAATGTTTCCGATTTGTCCTTAATGATCCGACTTGACAAATGTAAAAAAACAGAACGAGTCCAGCTGGGTATTCAAGAAATTTGTAACACAATTGGA
Source organism: Chrysolina americana (assembly GCA_958502065.1). Classification (NCBI taxonomy): domain Eukaryota; kingdom Metazoa; phylum Arthropoda; class Insecta; order Coleoptera; family Chrysomelidae; genus Chrysolina; species Chrysolina americana. The sequence goes on from OY293420.1 coordinate 30,870,748, forward strand.
AAGTGTAGGGAACATTCAAATTTCAATTCCTACTGATATTTTCGTAATTTGACTTCGCCCTGCTGTGCTTAGTACGTCTCGTCTTGTCCTAATGGTCCCGATTTGTCCTTAATGATCCGACTTGACAAATGTAAAAAAACAGAACGAGTCCAGCTGGGTAATTCAAGAAATTTGTAACACAATTGGAAAATGTTGGGAACATTTATATTTCAATTCCGGCTGAGTTTTTAGTAATTTGACTTCGCCCTGCTGTGCTTCGTATGTCTCGACTTGTCCAAATAGTCCCGATTTGTCCTTAATGACCCGACTTGACAAATGCCAAAATACAGAACAAGTCCAGCTGGGTATTCAAGAAATTTGTAACACAATTGGAAAGTGTAGGGAACATTCAAATTTCTATTCCGACTGAGATTTTCGTAATTTGACTAAGCCCTGCTGTGCTTAGTACGTCTCGTCTTGTCCTAATGGTCCCGACTTGTCCTTAATGACCCGACTTGACAAATGCCAAAATACAGAACAAGACCAGCTGGGTAAAGCAAGAAATTTGTAACACAATAGGAAATTGTCGTGGAATAATTCTAATTTCAATTCCGACTGGAATTTTCGTAAATTGACTTAGCCACTCTGTGCTTCGTATGACTCGACTTGTCCTAATGGTCCCGATTTGTCCCTACTGACCCGACTTGACATATGCCAAAACTACAGAACAAGTCCAGCTGGGCAAAACAAGAAATTTGTAAAACGATAGGAAATTGTTGGGGAACAATTCAGATTTCAATTCCTACTGAGATTTTCGTAATTTGACTTCGCCCTGCTGTACTTAGTGCGTCTCGTCTTGTCCTAATGGTCCCGACTTGTCCTTAATGACCCGACTTGACAAATGCCAAAATACAGAACAAGACCAGCTGGGTAAAGCAAGAAATTTGTAACACAATAGGAAATTGTTGTGGAATAATTCTAATTTCAATTCCGACTGGGATTTTCGTAAATTGACTTAGCCACTCTGTGCTTCGTATGACTCGACTTGTCCTAATGTTTCCGATTTGTCCTTAATGATCCGACTTGACAAATGTAAAAAAACAGAACGAGTCCAGCTGGGTATTCAAGAAATTTGTAACACAATTGGAAAGTGTAGGGAACATTCAAATTTCAATTCCGACTGAGATTTTCGTAATTTGACTTAGCCCTGCTGTGCTTCGTATGTATCAACTTGTCCTACTGGTCCCGATATGTCCTTAATGACCCGACTTGACAAATGCCAAAACTACAGAACAAGTCTAGTTGGCAAAACAAGAAATTTGTAAAACGATAGGAAATTGTTGGGGAACAATTCAAATTTCAATTCCTACTGATATTTTCGTAATTTGACTTCGCCCTGCTGTGCTTAGTACGTCTCGTCTTGTCCTAATGGTCCCGATTTGTCCTTAATGATCCGACTTGACAAATGTAAAAAAACAGAACGAGTCCAGATGGGTAATTCAAGAAATTTGTAACACAATTGGAAAATGTTGGGAACATTTATATTTCAATTCCGGCTGAGTTTTTAGTAATTTGACTTCGCCCTGCTGAGCTTCGTATGTCTCCACTTGTCCAAATAGTCCCGATTTGTCCTTAATGACCCGACTTGACTTATGCCAAAATACAGAACAAGTCCAGCTGGGAAATTCAAGAAATTTGTAACACAATTGGAAAGTGTAGGGAACATTCAAATTTTTATTCTTACTGAGATTTTCGTAATATGATTTCGCCCTGCTGTGCGTCGTATGTATTGACTTGACCTAATGGTCCCGATATGTTCCCACTGACCCGACTTGACAAATGCCAAACCTACAGAACAAGTCCAGCTGGGTAAAACAAGAATTTGTAACACAATTGGAAATTGTTGTGGAATAATTCTAATTTCAATTCCGACTGGGATTTTCGTAAATTGACTTAGCCACTCTGTGCTTCGTATGACTCGACTTGTCCTAATGGTCCCGATTTGTCCCTACTGACCCGACTTGACATATGCCAAAACTACAGAACAAGTCCAGCTGGGTAATTCAAGAAATTTGTAACACAATTGGAAAGTGTTGGGAACATTCAAATTTCAATTCCGACTGAGATTTTCGTAATATGACTTCGCCCTGCTGTGCTTCGTATGTATTGACTTGTCCTAATGGTCCCGATTTGTCCCTACTGACCCGACTTGACAAATGCCAAAATACAGAACAAGACCAGCTGGGTAATACAAGAAATTTGTAAAACGATAGGAAATTGTTGGGGAACAATTCAGATTTCAATTCCTACTGAGTTTTTCGTAATTTGACTTCGCCCTGCTGTACTAAGTACGTCTCGTCTTGTCCTACTGGTCCCGATATGTCCTTAATGACCCGACTTGACAAATGCCAAAACTACAGAACAAGTCCAGCTGGGCAAAACAAGAAATGTGTAAAACGATAGGAAATTGTTGGGGAACAATTAAATTCCTACTGATAATTTCGTAATTTGACTTCGCCCTGCTGTGCTTAGTACGTCTCGTCTTGTCCTAATGGTCCCGATTTGTACTTAATGATCCGACTTGACAAATGTAAAAAAACAGAACGAGTCCAGCTGGGTAATTCAAGAAATTTGTAACACAATTGGAAAATGTTGGGAACATTTATATTTCAATTCCGGCTGAGTTTTTAGTAATTTGACTTCGCCCTGCTGTGCTTCGTATGTCTCGACTTGCCCAAATAGTCCCGATTTGTCCTTAATGACCCGACTTGACAAATGCCAAAATACAGAACAAGTCCAGCTGGGAAATTCAAGAAATATGTATCACAATTGGAAAGTGTAGGGAACATTCAAATTTCAATTCCGACTGAGATTTTCGTAATATGACTTCGCCCTGCTGTGCGTCGTATGTATTGACTTGACCTAATGGTCCCGATATGTTCCCACTGACCCGACTTGACAAATGCCAAACCTACAGAACAAGTCCAGCTGGGTAAAACAAGAATTTGTAACACAATAGGAAATTGTTGTGGAATAATTCTAATTTCAATTCCGACTGGGATTTTCGTAAATTGACTAGCCACTCTGTGCTTCGTATGACTCGACTTGTCCTAATGGTCCCGATTTGTCCCTACTGACCCGACTTGACATATGCCAAAACTACAGAACAAGTCCAGCTGGCAAAACAAGAAATTTGTAAAACGATAGGAAATTGTTAGGGAACAATTCAGATTTCAATTCCTACTGAGATTTTCGTAATTTGACTTCGCCCTGCTGTACTTAGTACGTCTCGTCTTGTCCTAATGGTCCCGACTTGTCCTTAATGACCTGACTTGACAAATGCCAAAATACAGAACAAGACCAGCTGGGTAAAGCAAGAAATTTGTAACACAATAGGAAATTGTTGTGGAATAATTCTAATTTCAATTCCGACTGGGATTTTCGTAAATTGACTTAGCCACTCTGTGCTTCGTATGACTCGACTTGTCCTAATGTTTCCGATTTGTCCTTAATGATCCGACTTGACAAATGTAAAAAAACAGAACGAGTCCAGCTGGGTATTCAAGAAATTTGTAACACAATTGGAAAGTGTAGGGAACATTCAAATTTCAATTCCGACTGAGATTTTCGTAATTTGACTTAGCCCTGCTGTGCTTCGTATGTATCAACTTGTCCTACTGGTCCCGATATGTCCTTAATGACCCGACTTGACAAATGCCAAAACTACAGAACAAGTCCAGCTGGGCAAAACAAGAAATTTGTAAAACGATAGGAAATTGTTGGGGAACAATTCAAATTTCAATTTCTACTGATATTTTCGTAATTTGACTTCGCCCTGCTGTGCTTAGTACGTCTCGTCTTGTCCTAATGGTCCCGACTTGTCCTTAATGACCCTACTTGACAAATGCCAAAACTACAGAACAAGTCCAGCTGGGCAAAACAAGAAATTTGTAACACAATAGGAAATTGTTGGGAACATTCAAATTTCAATTCCGACTGAGATTTTCGTAATTTGACTTAGCCCTGCTGGCTTCTATGTATCAACTTGTCCTACTGGTCCCGATATGTCCTTAATGACCCGACTTGACAAATGCCAAAACTACAGAACAAGTCCAGCTGGGCAAAACAAGAAATTTGTAAAACGATAGGAAATTGTTGGGGAACAATTCAAATTTCAATTCCTACTGATATTTTCGTAATTTGACTTCGCCCTGCTGTGCTTAGTACGTCTCGTCTTGTCCTAATGGTCCCGATTTGTCCTTAATGATCCGACTTGACAAATGTAAAAAAACAGAACGAGTCCAGCTGGGTAATTCAAGAAATTTGTAACACAATTGGAAAATGTTGGGAACATTTATATTTCAATTCCGGCTGAGTTTTTAGTAATTTGACTTCGCCCTGCTGTGCTTCGTATGTCTCGACTTGTCCAAATAGTCCCGATTTGTCCTTAATGACCCGACTTGACAAATGCCAAAATACAGAACAAGTCCAGCTGGGAAATTCAAGAAATTTGTAACACAATTGGAAAGTGTAGGGAACATTCAAATTTCAATTCCGACTGAGATTTTCGTAATATGACTTCGCCCTGCTGTGCGTCGTATGTATTGACTTGACCTAATGGTCCCGATATGTTCCCACTGACCCGACTTGACAAATGCCAAACCTACAGAACAAGTCCAGCTGGGTAAAACAAGAATTTGTAACAAAATAGGAAATTGTTGTGGAATAATTCTAATTTCAATTCCGACTGGGATTTTCGTAAATTGACTTAGCCACTCTGTGCTTCGTATGACTCGACTTGTCCTAATGTTTCCGATTTGTCCTTAATGATCCGACTTGACAAATGTAAAAAAACAGAACGAGTCCAGCTGGGTAATTCAAGAAATTTTTAACACAATTGGAAAGTGTAGGGAACATTCAAATTTCAATTCCGACTGAGATTTTCGTAATTTGACTTAGCCCTGCTGTGCTTCGTATGTATCAACTTGTCCTACTGGTCCCGATATGTCCTTAATGACCCGACTTGACAAATGCCAAACCTACAGAACAAGTCCAGCTGGGCAAAACAAGAAATTTGTAAAACGATAGGAAATTGTTGGGGAACAATTCAGATTTCAATTCCTACTGAGTTTTTCGTAATTTGACTTCGCCCTGCTGTACTTAGTACGTCTCGTCTTGTCCTAATGGTCCCGACTTGTCCTTAATACCCGACTTGACAAATGTAAAAAAACAGAACGAGTCCAGCTGGGTAATTCAAGAAATTTGTACCACAATTGGAAAATTTTGGGAACATTTATATTTCAATTCCGGCTGAGTTTTTAGTAATTTGACTTCGCCCTGCTGTGCTTCGTATGTCTCGACTTGTCCAAATAGTCCCGATTTGTCCTTAATGACCCGACTTGACAAATGCCAAAATACAGAACAAGTCCAGCTGGGAAATTCAAGAAATTTGTAACACAATTGGAAAGTGTAGGGAACATTCAAATTTCAATTCCGACTGAGATTTTCGTAATATGACTTCGCCCTGCTGTGCGTCGTATGTATTGACTTGACCTAATGGTCCCGATATGTTCCCACTGACCCGACTTGACAAATGCCAAACCTACAGAACAAGTCCAGCTGGGTAAAACAAGAATTTGTAACACAATAGGAAATTGTTGTGGAATAATTCTAATTTCAATTCCGACTGGGATTTTCGTAAGTTGACTTAGCCACTCTGTGCTTCGTATGACTCGACTTGTCCTAATGTTTCCGATTTGTCCTTAATGATCCGACTTGACAAATGTAAAAAAACAGAACGAGTCCAGCTGGGTATTCAAGAAATTTGTAACACAATTGGAAAGTGTAGGGAACATTCAAATTTCAATTCCGACTGAGATTTTCGTAATTTGACTTAGCCCTGCTGTGCTTCGTATGTATCAACTTGTCCTACTGGTCCCGATATGTCCTTAATGACCCGACTTGACAAATGCCAAAACTACAGAACAAGTCCAGCTGGGCAAAACAAGAAATTTGTAAAACGATAGGAAATTGTTGGGGAACAATTCAAATTTCAATTCCTACTGATATTTTCGTAATTTGACTTCGCCCTGCTGTGCTTAGTACGTCTCGTCTTGTCCTAATGGTCCCGATTTGTCCTTAATGATCCGACTTGACAAATGTAAAAAAACAGAACGAGTCCAGCTGGGTAATTCAAGAAATTTGTAACACAATTGGAAAATTTTGGGAACATTTATATTTCAATTCCGGCTGAGTTTTTAGTAATTTGACTTCGCCCTGCTGTGCTTCGTATGTCTCGACTTGTCCAAATAGTCCCGATTTGTCCTTAATGACCCGACTTGACAAATGCCAAAATACAGAACAAGTCCAGCTGGGAAATTCAAGAAATTTGTAACACAATTGGAAAGTGTAGGGAACATTCAAATTTCAATTCCGACTGAGATTTTCGTAATATGACTTCGCCCTGCTGTGCGTCGTATGTATTGACTTGACCTAATGGTCCCGATATGTTCCCACTGACCCGACTTGACAAATGCCAAACCTACAGAACAAGTCCAGCTGGGTAAAACAAGAATTTGTAACACAATAGGAAATTGTTGTGGAATAATTCTAATTTCAATTCCGACTGGGATTTTCGTAAATTGACTTAGCCACTCTGTGCTTCGTATGACTCGACTTGTCCTAATGTTTCCGATTTGTCCTTAATGATCCGACTTGACAAATGTAAAAAAACAGAACGAGTCCAGCTGGGTATTCAAGAAATTTGTAACACAATTGGAAAGTGTAGGGAACATTCAAATTTCAATTCCGACTGAGATTTTCGTAATTTGACTTAGCCCTGCTGTGCTTCGTATGTATCAACTTGTCCTACTGGTCCCGATATGTCCTTAATGACCCGACTTGACAAATGCCAAACCTACAGAACAAGTCCAGCTGGGCAAAACAAGAAATTTGTAAAACGATAGGAAAATGTTGGGGAACAATTCAGATTTCAATTCCTACTGAGTTTTTCGTAATTTGACTTCGCCCTGCTGTACTTAGTATGTCTCGTCTTGTCCTAATGGTCCCGACTTGTCCTTAATACCCGACTTGACAAATGCCATAATACAGAACAAGACCAGCTGGGTAAAGCAAGAAATTTGTAACACAATAGGAAATTGTTGTGGAATAATTCTAATTTCAATTCCGACTGGGATTTTCGTAAATTGACTTAGCCACTCTGTGCTTCGTATGACTCGACTTGTCCTAATGTTTCCGATTTGTCCTTAATGATCCGACTTGACAAATGTAAAAAAACAGAACGAGTCCAGCTGGGTATTCAAGAAATTTGTAACACAATTGGAAAGTGTAGGGAACATTCAAATTTCAATTCCGACTGAGATTTTCGTAATTTGACTTAGCCCTGCTGTGCTTCGTATGTATCAACTTGTCCTACTGGTCCCGATATGTCCTTAATGACCCGACTTGACAAATGCCAAAACTACAGAACAAGTCCAGCTGGGCAAAACAAGAAATTTGTAAAACGATAGGAAATTGTTGGGGAACAATTCAAATTTCAATTCCTACTGATATTTTCGTAATTTGACTTCGCCCTGCTGTGCTTAGTACGTCTCGTCTTGTCCTAATGGTCCCGATTTGTCCTTAATGATCCGACTTGACAAATGTAAAAAAACAGAACGAGTCCAGCTGGGTAATTCAAGAAATTTGTAACACAATTGGAAAATTTTGGGAACATTTATATTTCAATTCCGGCTGAGTTTTTAGTAATTTGACTTCGCCCTGCTGTGCTTCGTATGTCTCGACTTGTCCAAATAGTCCCGATTTGTCCTTAATGACCCGACTTGACAAATGCCAAAATACAGAACAAGTCCAGCTGGGAAATTCAAGAAATTTGTAACACAATTGGAAAGTGTAGGGAACATTCAAATTTCAATTCCGACTGAGATTTTCGTAATATGACTTCGCCCTGCTGTGCGTCGTATGTATTGACTTGACCTAATGGTCCCGATATGTTCCCACTGACCCGACTTGACAAATGCCAAACCTACAGAACAAGTCCAGCTGGGTAAAACAAGAATTTGTAACACAATAGGAAATTGTTGTGGAATAATTCTAATTTCAATTCCGACTGGGATTTTCGTAAATTGACTTAGCCACTCTGTGCTTCGTATGACTCGACTTGTCCTAATGTTTCCGATTTGTCCTTAATGATCCGACTTGACAAATGTAAAAAAACAGAACGAGTCCAGCTGGGTATTCAAGAAATTTGTAACACAATTGGAAAGTGTAGGGAACATTCAAATTTCAATTCCGACTGAGATTTTCGTAATTTGACTTAGCCCTGCTGTGCTTCGTATGTATCAACTTGTCCTACTGGTCCCGATATGTCCTTAATGACCCGACTTGACAAATGCCAAAACTACAGAACAAGTCCAGCTGGGCAAAACAAGAAATTTGTAAAACGATAGGAAATTGTTGGGGAACAATTCAAATTTCAATTTCTACTGATATTTTCGTAATTTGACTTCGCCCTGCTGTGCTTAGTACGTCTCGTCTTGTCCTAATGGTCCCGACTTGTCCTTAATGACCCTACTTGACAAATGCCAAAACTACAGAACAAGTCCAGCTGGGCAAAACAAGAAATTTGTAACACAATAGGAAATTGTTGGGGAACAATCAAATTTCAATTCCGACTGAGATTTTAGTAATTTGACTTCGCCCTGCTGTGCTTCGTATGTCTCGACTTGTCCTAATGTTTCCGATTTGTCCTTAATGATCCGACTTGACAAATGTAAAAAAATAGAACGAGTCCAGCTGGGTAATTCAAGAAATTTGTAACACAATTGGAAAGTGTAGGGAACATTCAAATTTCAATTCCGACTGAGATTTTCGTAATATGACTTCGCCCTGCTGTGCTTAGTACGTCTCGTCTTGTCCTAATGGTCCCGATTTGTCCTTAATGATCCGACTTGACAAATGTAAAAAAACAGAACGAGTCCAGCTGGGTAATTCAAGAAATTTGTAACACAATTGGAAAATGTTGGGAACATTTATATTTCAATTCCGGCTGAGTTTTTAGTAATTTGACTTCGCCCTGCTGTGCTTCGTATGTCTCGACTTGTCCAAATAGTCCCGATTTGTCCTTAATGACCCGACTTGACAAATGCCAAAATACAGAACAAGTCCAGCTGGGCAAAACAAGAAATTTGTAACACAATAGGAAATTGTTGGGAACATTCAAATTTCAATTCCGACTGAGATTTTCGTAATTTGACTTAGCCCTGCTGGCTTCTATGTATCAACTTGTCCTACTGGTCCCGATATGTCCTTAATGACCCGACTTGACAAATGCCAAAACTACAGAACAAGTCCAGCTGGGCAAAACAAGAAATTTGTAAAACGATAGGAAATTGTTGGGGAACAATTCAAATTTCAATTCCTACTGATATTTTCGTAATTTGACTTCGCCCTGCTGTGCTTAGTACGTCTCGTCTTGTCCTAATGGTCCCGATTTGTCCTTAATGATCCGACTTGACAAATGTAAAAAAACAGAACGAGTCCAGCTGGGTAATTCAAGAAATTTGTAACACAATTGGAAAATGTTGGGAACATTTATATTTCAATTCCGGCTGAGTTTTTAGTAATTTGACTTCGCCCTGCTGTGCTTCGTATGTCTCGACTTGTCCAAATAGTCCCGATTTGTCCTTAATGACCCGACTTGACAAATGCCAAAATACAGAACAAGTCCAGCTGGGAAATTCAAGAAATTTGTAACACAATTGGAAAGTGTAGGGAACATTCAAATTTCAATTCCGACTGAGATTTTCGTAATATGACTTCGCCCTGCTGTGCGTCGTATGTATTGACTTGACCTAATGGTCCCGATATGTTCCCACTGACCCGACTTGACAAATGCCAAACCTACAGAACAAGTCCAGCTGGGTAAAACAAGAATTTGTAACAAAATAGGAAATTGTTGTGGAATAATTCTAATTTCAATTCCGACTGGGATTTTCGTAAATTGACTTAGCCACTCTGTGCTTCGTATGACTCGACTTGTCCTAATGTTTCCGATTTGTCCTTAATGATCCGACTTGACAAATGTAAAAAAACAGAACGAGTCCAGCTGGGTAATTCAAGAAATTTGTAACACAATTGGAAAGTGTAGGGAACATTCAAATTTCAATTCCGACTGAGATTTTCGTAACTTGACTTAGCCCTGCTGTGCTTCGTATGTATCAACTTGTCCTACTGGTCCCGATATGTCCTTAATGACCCGACTTGACAAATGCCAAACCTACAGAACAAGTCCAGCTGGGCAAAACAAGAAATTTGTAAAACGATAGGAAATTGTTGGGGAACAATTCAGATTTCAATTCCTACTGAGTTTTTCGTAATTTGACTTCGCCCTGCTGTACTTAGTACGTCTCGTCTTGTCCTAATGGTCCCGACTTGTCCTTAATACCCGACTTGACAAATGTAAAAAAACAGAACGAGTCCAGCTGGGTAATTCAAGAAATTTGTACCACAATTGGAAAATTTTGGGAACATTTATATTTCAATTCCGGCTGAGTTTTTAGTAATTTGACTTCGCCCTGCTGTGCTTCGTATGTCTCGACTTGTCCAAATAGTCCCGATTTGTCCTTAATGACCCGACTTGACAAATGCCAAAATACAGAACAAGTCCAGCTGGGAAATTCAAGAAATTTGTAACACAATTGGAAAGTGTAGGGAACATTCAAATTTCAATTCCGACTGAGATTTTCGTAATATGACTTCGCCCTGCTGTGCGTCGTATGTATTGACTTGACCTAATGGTCCCGATATGTTCCCACTGACCCGACTTGACAAATGCCAAACCTACAGAACAAGTCCAGCTGGGTAAAACAAGAATTTGTAACACAATAGGAAATTGTTGTGGAATAATTCTAATTTCAATTCCGACTGGGATTTTCGTAAATTGACTTAGCCACTCTGTGCTTCGTATGACTCGACTTGTCCTAATGTTTCCGATTTGTCCTTAATGATCCGACTTGACAAATGTAAAAAAACAGAACGAGTCCAGCTGGGTATTCAAGAAATTTGTAACACAATTGGAAAGTGTAGGGAACATTCAAATTTCAATTCCGACTGAGATTTTCGTAATTTGACTTAGCCCTGCTGTGCTTCGTATGTATCAACTTGTCCTACTGGTCCCGATATGTCCTTAATGACCCGACTTGACAAATGCCAAAACTACAGAACAAGTCCAGCTGGGCAAAACAAGAAATTTGTAAAACGATAGGAAATTGTTGGGGAACAATTCAAATTTCAATTCCTACTGATATTTTCGTAATTTGACTTCGCCCTGCTGTGCTTAGTACGTCTCGTCTTGTCCTAATGGTCCCGATTTGTCCTTAATGATCCGACTTGACAAATGTAAAAAAACAGAACGAGTCCAGCTGGGTAATTCAAGAAATTTGTAACACAATTGGAAAATTTTGGGAACATTTATATTTCAATTCCGGCTGAGTTTTTAGTAATTTGACTTCGCCCTGCTGTGCTTCGTATGTCTCGACTTGTCCAAATAGTCCCGATTTGTCCTTAATGACCCGACTTGACAAATGCCAAAATACAGAACAAGTCCAGCTGGGAAATTCAAGAAATTTGTAACACAATTGGAAAGTGTAGGGAACATTCAAATTTCAATTCCGACTGAGATTTTCGTAATATGACTTCGCCCTGCTGTGCGTCGTATGTATTGACTTGACCTAATGGTCCCGATATGTTCCCACTGACCCGACTTGACAAATGCCAAACCTACAGAACAAGTCCAGCTGGGTAAAACAAGAATTTGTAACACAATAGGAAATTGTTGTGGAATAATTCTAATTTCAATTCCGACTGGGATTTTCGTAAATTGACTTAGCCACTCTGTGCTTCGTATGACTCGACTTGTCCTAATGTTTCCGATTTGTCCTTAATGATCCGACTTGACAAATGTAAAAAAACAGAACGAGTCCAGCTGGGTATTCAAGAAATTTGTAACACAATTGGAAAGTGTAGGGAACATTCAAATTTCAATTCCGACTGAGATTTTCGTAATTTGACTTAGCCCTGCTGTGCTTCGTATGTATCAACTTGTCCTACTGGTCCCGATATGTCCTTAATGACCCGACTTGACAAATGCCAAACCTACAGAACAAGTCCAGCTGGGCAAAACAAGAAATTTGTAAAACGATAGGAAATTGTTGGGGAACAATTCAGATTTCAATTCCTACTGAGTTTTTCGTAATTTGACTTCGCCCTGCTGTACTTAGTATGTCTCGTCTTGTCCTAATGGTCCCGACTTGTCCTTAATACCCGACTTGACAAATGCCATAATACAGAACAAGACCAGCTGGGTAAAGCAAGAAATTTGTAACACAATAGGAAATTGTTGTGGAATAATTCTAATTTCAATTCCGACTGGGATTTTCGTAAATTGACTTAGCCACTCTGTGCTTCGTATGACTCGACTTGTCCTAATGTTTCCGATTTGTCCTTAATGATCCGACTTGACAAATGTTAAAAAACAGAACGAGTCCAGCTGGGTATTCAAGAAATTTGTAACACAATTGGAAAGTGTAGGGAACATTCAAATTTCAATTCCGACTGAGATTTTCGTAATTTGACTTAGCCCTGCTGTGCTTCGTATGTATCAACCTGTCCTACTGGTCCCGATATGTCCTTAATGACCCGACTTGACAAATGCCAAAACTACAGAACAAGTCCAGCTGGGCAAAACAAGAAATTTGTAAAACGATAGGAAATTGTTGGGGAACAATTCAAATTTCAATTCCTACTGATATTTTCGTAATTTGACTTCGCCCTGCTGTGCTTAGTACGTCTCGTCTTGTCCTAATGGTCCCGATTTGTCCTTAATGATCCGACTTGACAAATGTAAAAAAACAGAACGAGTCCAGCTGGGTAATTCAAGAAATTTGTAACACAATTGGAAAATTTTGGGAACATTTATATTTCAATTCCGGCTGAGTTTTTAGTAATTTGACTTCGCCCTGCTGTGCTTCGTATGTCTCGACTTGTCCAAATAGTCCCGATTTGTCCTTAATGACCCGACTTGACAAATGCCAAAATACAGAACAAGTCCAGCTGGGAAATTCAAGAAATTTGTAACACAATTGGAAAGTGTAGGGAACATTCAAATTTCAATTCCGACTGAGATTTTCGTAATATGACTTCGCCCTGCTGTGCGTCGTATGTATTGACTTGACCTAATGGTCCCGATATGTTCCCACTGACCCGACTTGACAAATGCCAAACCTACAGAACAAGTCCAGCTGGGTAAAACAAGAATTTGTAACACAATAGGAAATTGTTGTGGAATAATTCTAATTTCAATTCCGACTGGGATTTTCGTAAATTGACTTAGCCACTCTGTGCTTCGTATGACTCGACTTGTCCTAATGTTTCCGATTTGTCCTTAATGATCCGACTTGACAAATGTAAAAAAACAGAACGAGTCCAGCTGGGTATTCAAGAAATTTGTAACACAATTGGAAAGTGTAGGGAACATTCAAATTTCAATTCCGACTGAGATTTTCGTAATTTGACTTAGCCCTGCTGTGCTTCGTATGTATCAACTTGTCCTACTGGTCCCGATATGTCCTTAATGACCCGACTTGACAAATGCCAAAACTACAGAACAAGTCCAGCTGGGCAAAACAAGAAATTTGTAAAACGATAGGAAATTGTTGGGGAACAATTCAAATTTCAATTTCTACTGATATTTTCGTAATTTGACTTCGCCCTGCTGTGCTTAGTACGTCTCGTCTTGTCCTAATGGTCCCGACTTGTCCTTAATGACCCTACTTGACAAATGCCAAAACTACAGAACAAGTCCAGCTGGGCAAAACAAGAAATTTGTAACACAATAGGAAATTGTTGGGGAACAATCAAATTTCAATTCCGACTGAGATTTTAGTAATTTGACTTCGCCCTGCTGTGCTTCGTATGTCTCGACTTGTCCTAATGTTTCCGATTTGTCCTTAATGATCCGACTTGACAAATGTAAAAAAATAGAACGAGTCCAGCTGGGTAATTCAAGAAATTTGTAACACAATTGGAAAGTGTAGGGAACATTCAAATTTCAATTCCGACTGAGATTTTCGTAATATGACTTCGCCCTGCTGTGCTTAGTACGTCTCGTCTTGTCCTAATGGTCCCGATTTGTCCTTAATGATCCGACTTGACAAATGTAAAAAAACAGAACGAGTCCAGCTGGGTAATTCAAGAAATTTGTAACACAATTGGAAAATGTTGGGAACATTTATATTTCAATTCCGGCTGAGTTTCTAGTAATTTGACTTCGCCCTGCTGTGCTTCGTATGTCTCGACTTGTCCAAATAGTCCCGATTTGTCCTTAATGACCCGACTTGACAAATGCCAAAATACAGAACAAGTCCAGCTGGGTATTCAAGAAATTTGTAACACAATTGGAAAGTGTAGGGAACATTCAAATTTCAATTCCGACTGAGATTTTCGTAATTTGACTAAGCCCTGCTGTGCTTAGTACGTCTCGTCTTGTCCTAATGGTCCCGACTTGTCCTTAATGACCCGACTTGACAAATGCCAAAATACAGAACAAGACCAGCTGGGTAAAGCAAGAAATTTGTAACACAATAGGAAATTGTCGTGGAATAATTCTAATTTCAATTCCGACTGGAATTTTCGTAAATTGACTTAGCCACTCTGTGCTTCGTATGACTCGACTTGTCCTAATGGTCCCGATTTGTCCCTACTGACCCGACTTGACATATGCCAAAACTACAGAACAAGTCCAGCTGGGCAAAACAAGAAATTTGTAAAACGATAGGAAATTGTTGGGGAACAATTCAGATTTCAATTCCTACTGAGATTTTCGTAATTTGACTTCGCCCTGCTGTACTTAGTGCGTCTCGTCTTGTCCTAATGGTCCCGACTTGTCCTTAATGACCCGACTTGACAAATGCCAAAATACAGAACAAGACCAGCTGGGTAAAGCAAGAAATTTGTAACACAATAGGAAATTGTTGTGGAATAATTCTAATTTCAATTCCGACTGGGATTTTCGTAAATTGACTTAGCCACTCTGTGCTTCGTATGACTCGACTTGTCCTAATGTTTCCGATTTGTCCTTAATGATCCGACTTGACAAATGTAAAAAAACAGAACGAGTCCAGCTGGGTATTCAAGAAATTTGTAACACAATTGGAAAGTGTAGGGAACATTCAAATTTCAATTCCGACTGAGATTTTCGTAATTTGACTTAGCCCTGCTGTACTTCGTATGTATCAACTTGTCCTACTGGTCCCGATATGTCCTTAATGACCCGACTTGACAAATGCCAAAACTACAGAACAAGTCTAGTTGGCAAAACAAGAAATTTGTAAAACGATAGGAAATTGTTGGGGAACAATTCAAATTTCAATTCCTACTGATATTTTCGTAATTTGACTTCGCCCTGCTGTGCTTAGTACGTCTCGTCTTGTCCTAATGGTCCCGATTTGTCCTTAATGATCCGACTTGACAAATGTAAAAAAACAGAACGAGTCCAGATGGGTAATTCAAGAAATTTGTAACACAATTGGAAAATGTTGGGAACATTTATATTTCAATTCCGGCTGAGTTTTTAGTAATTTGACTTCGCCCTGCTGAGCTTCGTATGTCTCCACTTGTCCAAATAGTCCCGATTTGTCCTTAATGACCCGACTTGACTTATGCCAAAATACAGAACAAGTCCAGCTGGGAAATTCAAGAAATTTGTAACACAATTGGAAAGTGTAGGGAACATTCAAATTTTTATTCTTACTGAGATTTTCGTAATATGATTTCGCCCTGCTGTGCGTCGTATGTATTGACTTGACCTAATGGTCCCGATATGTTCCCACTGACCCGACTTGACAAATGCCAAACCTACAGAACAAGTCCAGCTGGGTAAAACAAGAATTTGTAACACAATGGGAAATTGTTGTGGAATAATTCTAATTTCAATTCCGACTGGGATTTTCGTAAATTGACTTAGCCACTCTGTGCTTCGTATGACTCGACTTGTCCTAATGGTCCCGATTTGTCCCTACTGACCCGACTTGACATATGCCAAAACTACAGAACAAGTCCAGCTGGGTAATTCAAGAAATTTGTAACACAATTGGAAAGTGTTGGGAACATTCAAATTTCAATTCCGACTGAGATTTTCGTAATATGACTTCGCCCTGCTGTGCTTCGTATGTATTGACTTGTCCTAATGGTCCCGATTTGTCCCTACTGACCCGACTTGACAAATGCCAAAATACAGAACAAGACCAGCTGGGTAATACAAGAAATTTGTAAAACGATAGGAAATTGTTGGGGAACAATTCAGATTTCAATTCCTACTGAGTTTTTCGTAATTTGACTTCGCCCTGCTGTACTAAGTACGTCTCGTCTTGTCCTACTGGTCCCGATATGTCCTTAATGACCCGACTTGACAAATGCCAAAACTACAGAACAAGTCCAGCTGGGCAAAACAAGAAATGTGTAAAACGATAGGAAATTGTTGGGGAACAATTAAATTCCTACTGATAATTTCGTAATTTGACTTCGCCCTGCTGTGCTTAGTACGTCTCGTCTTGTCCTAATGGTCCCGATTTGTACTTAATGATCCGACTTGACAAATGTAAAAAAACAGAACGAGTCCAGCTGGGTAATTCAAGAAATTTGTAACACAAATGGAAAATGTTGGGAACATTTATATTTCAATTCCGGCTGAGTTTTTAGTAATTTGACTTCGCCCTGCTGTGCTTCGTATGTCTCGACTTGCCCAAATAGTCCCGATTTGTCCTTAATGACCCGACTTGACAAATGCCAAAATACAGAACAAGTCCAGCTGGGAAATTCAAGAAATATGTAACACAATTGGAAAGTGTAGGGAACATTCAAATTTCAATTCCGACTGAGATTTTCGTAATATGACTTCGCCCTGCTGTGCGTCGTATGTATTGACTTGACCTAATGGTCCCGATATGTTCCCACTGACCCGACTTGACAAATGCCAAACCTACAGAACAAGTCCAGCTGGGTAAAACAAGAATTTGTAACACAATAGGAAATTGTTGTGGAATAATTCTAATTTCAATTCCGACTGGGATTTTCGTAAATTGACTAGCCACTCTGTGCTTCGTATGACTCGACTTGTCCTAATGGTCCCGATTTGTCCCTACTGACCCGACTTGACATATGCCAAAACTACAGAACAAGTCCAGCTGGCAAAACAAGAAATTTGTAAAACGATAGGAAATTGTTAGGGAACAATTCAGATTTCAATTCCTACTGAGATTTTCGTAATTTGACTTCGCCCTGCTGTACTTAGTACGTCTCGTCTTGTCCTAATGGTCCCGACTTGTCCTTAATGACCTGACTTGACAAATGCCAAAATACAGAACAAGACCAGCTGGGTAAAGCAAGAAATTTGTAACACAATAGGAAATTGTTGTGGAATAATTCTAATTTCAATTCCGACTGGGATTTTCGTAAATTGACTTAGCCACTCTGTGCTTCGTATGACTCGACTTGTCCTAATGTTTCCGATTTGTCCTTAATGATCCGACTTGACAAATGTAAAAAAACAGAACGAGTCCAGCTGGGTATTCAAGAAATTTGTAACACAATTGGAAAGTGTAGGGAACATTCAAATTTCAATTCCGACTGAGATTTTCGTAATTTGACTTAGCCCTGCTGTGCTTCGTATGTATCAACTTGTCCTACTGGTCCCGATATGTCCTTAATGACCCGACTTGACAAATGCCAAAACTACAGAACAAGTCCAGCTGGGCAAAACAAGAAATTTGTAAAACGATAGGAAATTGTTGGGGAACAATTCAAATTTCAATTTCTACTGATATTTTCGTAATTTGACTTCGCCCTGCTGTGCTTAGTACGTCTCGTCTTGTCCTAATGGTCCCGACTTGTCCTTAATGACCCTACTTGACAAATGCCAAAACTACAGAACAAGTCCAGCTGGGCAAAACAAGAAATTTGTAACACAATAGGAAATTGTTGGGAACATTCAAATTTCAATTCCGACTGAGATTTTCGTAATTTGACTTAGCCCTGCTGGCTTCTATGTATCAACTTGTCCTACTGGTCCCGATATGTCCTTAATGACCCGACTTGACAAATGCCAAAACTACAGAACAAGTCCAGCTGGGCAAAACAAGAAATTTGTAAAACGATAGGAAATTGTTGGGGAACAATTCAAATTTCAATTCCTACTGATATTTTCGTAATTTGACTTCGCCCTGCTGTGCTTAGTACGTCTCGTCTTGTCCTAATGGTCCCGATTTGTCCTTAATGATCCGACTTGACAAATGTAAAAAAACAGAACGAGTCCAGCTGGGTAATTCAAGAAATTTGTAACACAATTGGAAAATGTTGGGAACATTTATATTTCAATTCCGGCTGAGTTTTTAGTAATTTGACTTCGCCCTGCTGTGCTTCGTATGTCTCGACTTGTCCAAATAGTCCCGATTTGTCCTTAATGACCCGACTTGACAAATGCCAAAATACAGAACAAGTCCAGCTGGGAAATTCAAGAAATTTGTAACACAATTGGAAAGTGTAGGGAACATTCAAATTTCAATTCCGACTGAGATTTTCGTAATATGACTTCGCCCTGCTGTGCGTCGTATGTATTGACTTGACCTAATGGTCCCGATATGTTCCCACTGACCCGACTTGACAAATGCCAAACCTACAGAACAAGTCCAGCTGGGTAAAACAAGAATTTGTAACAAAATAGGAAATTGTTGTGGAATAATTCTAATTTCAATTCCGACTGGGATTTTCGTAAATTGACTTAGCCACTCTGTGCTTCGTATGACTCGACTTGTCCTAATGTTTCCGATTTGTCCTTAATGATCCGACTTGACAAATGTAAAAAAACAGAACGAGTCCAGCTGGGCAAAACAAGAAATTTGTAAAACGATAGGAAATTGTTGGGGAACAATTCAGATTTCAATTCCTACTGAGTTTTTCGTAATTTGACTTCGCCCTGCTGTACTTAGTACGTCTCGTCTTGTCCTAATGGTCCCGACTTGTCCTTAATACCCGACTTGACAAATGTAAAAAAACAGAACGAGTCCAGCTGGGTAATTCAAGAAATTTGTACCACAATTGGAAAATTTTGGGAACATTTATATTTCAATTCCGGCTGAGTTTTTAGTAATTTGACTTCGCCCTGCTGTGCTTCGTATGTCTCGACTTGTCCAAATAGTCCCGATTTGTCCTTAATGACCCGACTTGACAAATGCCAAAATACAGAACAAGTCCAGCTGGGAAATTCAAGAAATTTGTAACACAATTGGAAAGTGTAGGGAACATTCAAATTTCAATTCCGACTGAGATTTTCGTAATATGACTTCGCCCTGCTGTGCGTCGTATGTATTGACTTGACCTAATGGTCCCGATATGTTCCCACTGACCCGACTTGACAAATGCCAAACCTACAGAACAAGTCCAGCTGGGTAAAACAAGAATTTGTAACACAATAGGAAATTGTTGTGGAATAATTCTAATTTCAATTCCGACTGGGATTTTCGTAAATTGACTTAGCCACTCTGTGCTTCGTATGACTCGACTTGTCCTAATGTTTCCGATTTGTCCTTAATGATCCGACTTGACAAATGTAAAAAAACAGAACGAGTCCAGCTGGGTATTCAAGAAATTTGTAACACAATTGGAAAGTGTAGGGAACATTCAAATTTCAATTCCGACTGAGATTTTCGTAATTTGACTTAGCCCTGCTGTGCTTCGTATGTATCAACTTGTCCTACTGGTCCCGATATGTCCTTAATGACCCGACTTGACAAATGCCAAAACTACAGAACAAGTCCAGCTGGGCAAAACAAGAAATTTGTAAAACGATAGGAAATTGTTGGGGAACAATTCAAATTTCAATTCCTACTGATATTTTCGTAATTTGACTTCGCCCTGCTGTGCTTAGTACGTCTCGTCTTGTCCTAATGGTCCCGATTTGTCCTTAATGATCCGACTTGACAAATGTAAAAAAACAGAACGAGTCCAGCTGGGTAATTCAAGAAATTTGTAACACAATTGGAAAATTTTGGGAACATTTATATTTCAATTCCGGCTGAGTTTTTAGTAATTTGACTTCGCCCTGCTGTGCTTCGTATGTCTCGACTTGTCCAAATAGTCCCGATTTGTCCTTAATGACCCGACTTGACAAATGCCAAAATACAGAACAAGTCCAGCTGGGAAATTCAAGAAATTTGTAACACAATTGGAAAGTGTAGGGAACATTCAAATTTCAATTCCGACTGAGATTTTCGTAATTTGACTTAGCCCTGCTGTGCTTCGTATGTATCAACTTGTCCTACTGGTCCCGATATGTCCTTAATGACCCGACTTGACAAATGCCAAAACTACAGAACAAGTCCAGCTGGGCAAAACAAGAAATTTGTAAAACGATAGGAAATTGTTGGGGAACAATTCAAATTTCAATTTCTACTGATATTTTCGTAATTTGACTTCGCCCTGCTGTGCTTAGTACGTCTCGTCTTGTCCTAATGGTCCCGACTTGTCCTTAATGACCCTACTTGACAAATGCCAAAACTACAGAACAAGTCCAGCTGGGCAAAACAAGAAATTTGTAACACAATAGGAAATTGTTGGGGAACAATCAAATTTCAATTCCGACTGAGATTTTAGTAATTTGACTTCGCCCTGCTGTGCTTCGTATGTCTCGACTTGTCCTAATGTTTCCGATTTGTCCTTAATGATCCGACTTGACAAATGTAAAAAAATAGAACGAGTCCAGCTGGGTAATTCAAGAAATTTGTAACACAATTGGAAAGTGTAGGGAACATTCAAATTTCAATTCCGACTGAGATTTTCGTAATATGACTTCGCCCTGCTGTGCTTCGTATGTCTTGACTTGACCTAATGGTCCCGATATGTTCCCACTGACCCGACTTGACAAATGCCAAACCTACAGAACAAGTCCAGCTGGGCAAAACAAGAAATTTGTAAAACGATAGGAAATTGTTGGGGAACAATTCAGATTTCAATTCCTACTGAGTTTTTCGTAATTTGACTTCGCCCTGCTGTACTTAGTACGTCTCGTCTTGTCCTAATGGTCCCGACTTGTCCTTAATGACCCGACTTGACAAATGCCAAAATACAGAACAAGACCAGCTGGGTAAAGCAAGAAATTTGTAACACAATAGGAAATTGTTGGGGAACAATCAAATTTCAATTCCGACTGAGATTTTAGTAATTTGACTTCGCCCTGCTGTGCTTCGTATGTCTCGACTTGTCCTAATGTTTCCGATTTGTCCTTAATGATCCGACTTGACAAATGTAAAAAAATAGAACGAGTCCAGCTGGGTAATTCAAGAAATTTGTAACACAATTGGAAAGTGTAGGGAACATTCAAATTTCAATTCCGACTGAGATTTTCGTAATTTGACTTAGCCCTGCTGTGCTTCGTATGTATCAACTTGTCCTACTGGTCCCGATATGTCCTTAATGACCCGACTTGACAAATGCCAAAACTACAGAACAAGTCCAGCTGGGCAAAACAAGAAATTTGTAAAACGATAGGAAATTGTAGGGGAACAATTCAAATTTCAATTCCTACTGATATTTTCGTAATTTGACTTCGCCCTGCTGTGCTTAGTACGTCTCGTCTTGTCCTAATGGTCCCGATTTGTCCTTAATGATCCGACTTGACAAATGTAAAAAAACAGAACGAGTCCAGCTGGGTAATTCAAGAAATTTGTAACACAATTGGAAAATGTTGGGAACATTTATATTTCAATTCCGGCTGAGTTTTTAGTAATTTGACTTCGCCCTGCTGTGCTTCGTATGTCTCGACTTGTCCAAATAGTCCCGATTTGTCCTTAATGACCCGACTTGACAAATGCCAAAATACAGAACAAGTCCAGCTGGGTATTCAAGAAATTTGTAACACAATTGGAAAGTGTAGGGAACATTCAAATTTCAATTCCGACTGAGATTTTCGTAATTTGACTAAGCCCTGCTGTGCTTAGTACGTCTCGTCTTGTCCTAATGGTCCCGACTTGTCCTTAATGACCCGACTTGACAAATGCCAAAATACAGAACAAGACCAGCTGGGTAAAGCAAGAAATTTGTAACACAATAGGAAATTGTCGTGGAATAATTCTAATTTCAATTCCGACTGGAATTTTCGTAAATTGACTTAGCCACTCTGTGCTTCGTATGACTCGACTTGTCCTAATGGTCCCGATTTGTCCCTACTGACCCGACTTGACATATGCCAAAACTACAGAACAAGTCCAGCTGGGCAAAACAAGAAATTTGTAAAACGATAGGAAATTGTTGGGGAACAATTCAGATTTCAATTCCTACTGAGATTTTCGTAATTTGACTTCGCCCTGCTGTACTTAGTACGTCTCGTCTTGTCCTAATGGTCCCGACTTGTCCTTAATGACCCGACTTGACAAATGCCAAAATACAGAACAAGACCAGCTGGGTAAAGCAAGAAATTTGTAACACAATAGGAAATTGTTGTGGAATAATTCTAATTTCAATTCCGACTGGGATTTTCGTAAATTGACTTAGCCACTCTGTGCTTCGTATGACTCGACTTGTCCTAATGTTTCCGATTTGTCCTTAATGATCCGACTTGACAAATGTAAAAAAACAGAACGAGTCCAGCTGGGTATTCAAGAAATTTGTAACACAATTGGAAAGTGTAGGGAACATTCAAATTTCAATTCCGACTGAGATTTTCGTAATTTGACTTAGCCCTGCTGTGCTTCGTATGTATCAACTTGTCCTACTGGTCCCGATATGTCCTTAATGACCCGACTTGACAAATGCCAAAACTACAGAACAAGTCTAGTTGGCAAAACAAGAAATTTGTAAAACGATAGGAAATTGTTGGGGAACAATTCAAATTTCAATTCCTACTGATATTTTCGTAATTTGACTTCGCCCTGCTGTGCTTAGTACGTCTCGTCTTGTCCTAATGGTCCCGATTTGTCCTTAATGATCCGACTTGACAAATGTAAAAAAACAGAACGAGTCCAGATGGGTAATTCAAGAAATTTGTAACACAATTGGAAAATGTTGGGAACATTTATATTTCAATTCCGGCTGAGTTTTTAGTAATTTGACTTCGCCCTGCTGAGCTTCGTATGTCTCCACTTGTCCAAATAGTCCCGATTTGTCCTTAATGACCCGACTTGACTTATGCCAAAATACAGAACAAGTCCAGCTGGGAAATTCAAGAAATTTTTAACACAATTGGAAAGTGTAGGGAACATTCAAATTTTTATTCTTACTGAGATTTTCGTAATATGATTTCGCCCTGCTGTGCGTCGTATGTATTGACTTGACCTAATGGTCCCGATATGTTCCCACTGACCCGACTTGACAAATGCCAAACCTACAGAACAAGTCCAGCTGGGTAAAACAAGAATTTGTAACACAATGGGAAATTGTTGTGGAATAATTCTAATTTCAATTCCGACTGGGATTTTCGTAAATTGACTTAGCCACTCTGTGCTTCGTATGACTCGACTTGTCCTAATGGTCCCGATTTGTCCCTACTGACCCGACTTGACATATGCCAAAACTACAGAACAAGTCCAGCTGGGTAATTCAAGAAATTTGTAACACAATTGGAAAGTGTTGGGAACATTCAAATTTCAATTCCGACTGAGATTTTCGTAATTTGACTTAGCCCTGCTGGCTTCTATGTATCAACTTGTCCTACTGGTCCCGATATGTCCTTAATGACCCGACTTGACAAATGCCAAAACTACAGAACAAGTCCAGCTGGGCAAAACAAGAAATTTGTAAAACGATAGGAAATTGTTGGGGAACAATTCAAATTTCAATTCCTACTGATATTTTCGTAATTTGACTTCGCCCTGCTGTGCTTAGTACGTCTCGTCTTGTCCTAATGGTCCCGATTTGTCCTTAATGATCCGACTTGACAAATGTAAAAAAACAGAACGAGTCCAGCTGGGTAATTCAAGAAATTTGTAACACAATTGGAAAATGTTGGGAACATTTATATTTCAATTCCGGCTGAGTTTTTAGTAATTTGACTTCGCCCTGCTGTGCTTCGTATGTCTCGACTTGTCCAAATAGTCCCGATTTGTCCTTAATGACCCGACTTGACAAATGCCAAAATACAGAACAAGTCCAGCTGGGAAATTCAAGAAATTTGTAACACAATTGGAAAGTGTAGGGAACATTCAAATTTCAATTCCGACTGAGATTTTCGTAATATGACTTCGCCCTGCTGTGCGTCGTATGTATTGACTTGACCTAATGGTCCCGATATGTTCCCACTGACCCGACTTGACAAATGCCAAACCTACAGAACAAGTCCAGCTGGGTAAAACAAGAATTTGTAACAAAATAGGAAATTGTTGTGGAATAATTCTAATTTCAATTCCGACTGGGATTTTCGTAAATTGACTTAGCCACTCTGTGCTTCGTATGACTCGACTTGTCCTAATGTTTCCGATTTGTCCTTAATGATCCGACTTGACAAATGTAAAAAAACAGAACGAGTCCAGCTGGGCAAAACAAGAAATTTGTAAAACGATAGGAAATTGTTGGGGAACAATTCAGATTTCAATTCCTACTGAGTTTTTCGTAATTTGACTTCGCCCTGCTGTACTTAGTACGTCTCGTCTTGTCCTAATGGTCCCGACTTGTCCTTAATACCCGACTTGACAAATGTAAAAAAACAGAACGAGTCCAGCTGGGTAATTCAAGAAATTTGTACCACAATTGGAAAATTTTGGGAACATTTATATTTCAATTCCGGCTGAGTTTTTAGTAATTTGACTTCGCCCTGCTGTGCTTCGTATGTCTCGACTTGTCCAAATAGTCCCGATTTGTCCTTAATGACCCGACTTGACAAATGCCAAAATACAGAACAAGTCCAGCTGGGAAATTCAAGAAATTTGTAACACAATTGGAAAGTGTAGGGAACATTCAAATTTCAATTCCGACTGAGATTTTCGTAATATGACTTCGCCCTGCTGTGCGTCGTATGTATTGACTTGACCTAATGGTCCCGATATGTTCCCACTGACCCGACTTGACAAATGCCAAACCTACAGAACAAGTCCAGCTGGGTAAAACAAGAATTTGTAACACAATAGGAAATTGTTGTGGAATAATTCTAATTTCAATTCCGACTGGGATTTTCGTAAATTGACTTAGCCACTCTGTGCTTCGTATGACTCGACTTGTCCTAATGTTTCCGATTTGTCCTTAATGATCCGACTTGACAAATGTAAAAAAACAGAACGAGTCCAGCTGGGTATTCAAGAAATTTGTAACACAATTGGAAAGTGTAGGGAACATTCAAATTTCAATTCCGACTGAGATTTTCGTAATTTGACTTAGCCCTGCTGTGCTTCGTATGTATCAACTTGTCCTACTGGTCCCGATATGTCCTTAATGACCCGACTTGACAAATGCCAAAACTACAGAACAAGTCCAGCTGGGCAAAACAAGAAATTTGTAAAACGATAGGAAATTGTTGGGGAACAATTCAAATTTCAATTCCTACTGATATTTTCGTAATTTGACTTCGCCCTGCTGTGCTTAGTACGTCTCGTCTTGTCCTAATGGTCCCGATTTGTCCTTAATGATCCGACTTGACAAATGTAAAAAAACAGAACGAGTCCAGCTGGGTAATTCAAGAAATTTGTAACACAATTGGAAAATTTTGGGAACATTTATATTTCAATTCCGGCTGAGTTTTTAGTAATTTGACTTCGCCCTGCTGTGCTTCGTATGTCTCGACTTGTCCAAATAGTCCCGATTTGTCCTTAATGACCCGACTTGACAAATGCCAAAATACAGAACAAGTCCAGCTGGGAAATTCAAGAAATTTGTAACACAATTGGAAAGTGTAGGGAACATTCAAATTTCAATTCCGACTGAGATTTTCGTAATTTGACTTAGCCCTGCTGTGCTTCGTATGTATCAACTTGTCCTACTGGTCCCGATATGTCCTTAATGACCCGACTTGACAAATGCCAAAACTACAGAACAAGTCCAGCTGGGCAAAACAAGAAATTTGTAAAACGATAGGAAATTGTTGGGGAACAATTCAAATTTCAATTTCTACTGATATTTTCGTAATTTGACTTCGCCCTGCTGTGCTTAGTACGTCTCGTCTTGTCCTAATGGTCCCGACTTGTCCTTAATGACCCTACTTGACAAATGCCAAAACTACAGAACAAGTCCAGCTGGGCAAAACAAGAAATTTGTAACACAATAGGAAATTGTTGGGGAACAATCAAATTTCAATTCCGACTGAGATTTTAGTAATTTGACTTCGCCCTGCTGTGCTTCGTATGTCTCGACTTGTCCTAATGTTTCCGATTTGTCCTTAATGATCCGACTTGACAAATGTAAAAAAATAGAACGAGTCCAGCTGGGTAATTCAAGAAATTTGTAACACAATTGGAAAGTGTAGGGAACATTCAAATTTCAATTCCGACTGAGATTTTCGTAATATGACTTCGCCCTGCTGTGCTTCGTATGTCTTGACTTGACCTAATGGTCCCGATATGTTCCCACTGACCCGACTTGACAAATGCCAAACCTACAGAACAAGTCCAGCTGGGCAAAACAAGAAATTTGTAAAACGATAGGAAATTGTTGGGGAACAATTCAGATTTCAATTCCTACTGAGTTTTTCGTAATTTGACTTCGCCCTGCTGTACTTAGTACGTCTCGTCTTGTCCTAATGGTCCCGACTTGTCCTTAATGACCCGACTTGACAAATGCCAAAATACAGAACAAGACCAGCTGGGTAAAGCAAGAAATTTGTAACACAATAGGAAATTGTTGGGGAACAATCAAATTTCAATTCCGACTGAGATTTTAGTAATTTGACTTCGCCCTGCTGTGCTTCGTATGTCTCGACTTGTCCTAATGTTTCCGATTTGTCCTTAATGATCCGACTTGACAAATGTAAAAAAATAGAACGAGTCCAGCTGGGTAATTCAAGAAATTTGTAACACAATTGGAAAGTGTAGGGAACATTCAAATTTCAATTCCGACTGAGATTTTCGTAATTTGACTTAGCCCTGCTGTGCTTCGTATGTATCAACTTGTCCTACTGGTCCCGATATGTCCTTAATGACCCGACTTGACAAATGCCAAAACTACAGAACAAGTCCAGCTGGGCAAAACAAGAAATTTGTAAAACGATAGGAAATTGTAGGGGAACAATTCAAATTTCAATTCCTACTGATATTTTCGTAATTTGACTTCGCCCTGCTGTGCTTAGTACGTCTCGTCTTGTCCTAATGGTCCCGATTTGTCCTTAATGATCCGACTTGACAAATGTAAAAAAACAGAACGAGTCCAGCTGGGTAATTCAAGAAATTTGTAACACAATTGGAAAATGTTGGGAACATTTATATTTCAATTCCGGCTGAGTTTTTAGTAATTTGACTTCGCCCTGCTGTGCTTCGTATGTCTCGACTTGTCCAAATAGTCCCGATTTGTCCTTAATGACCCGACTTGACAAATGCCAAAATACAGAACAAGTCCAGCTGGGTATTCAAGAAATTTGTAACACAATTGGAAAGTGTAGGGAACATTCAAATTTCAATTCCGACTGAGATTTTCGTAATTTGACTAAGCCCTGCTGTGCTTAGTACGTCTCGTCTTGTCCTAATGGTCCCGACTTGTCCTTAATGACCCGACTTGACAAATGCCAAAATACAGAACAAGACCAGCTGGGTAAAGCAAGAAATTTGTAACACAATAGGAAATTGTCGTGGAATAATTCTAATTTCAATTCCGACTGGAATTTTCGTAAATTGACTTAGCCACTCTGTGCTTCGTATGACTCGACTTGTCCTAATGGTCCCGATTTGTCCCTACTGACCCGACTTGACATATGCCAAAACTACAGAACAAGTCCAGCTGGGCAAAACAAGAAATTTGTAAAACGATAGGAAATTGTTGGGGAACAATTCAGATTTCAATTCCTACTGAGATTTTCGTAATTTGACTTCGCCCTGCTGTACTTAGTACGTCTCGTCTTGTCCTAATGGTCCCGACTTGTCCTTAATGACCCGACTTGACAAATGCCAAAATACAGAACAAGACCAGCTGGGTAAAGCAAGAAATTTGTAACACAATAGGAAATTGTTGTGGAATAATTCTAATTTCAATTCCGACTGGGATTTTCGTAAATTGACTTAGCCACTCTGTGCTTCGTATGACTCGACTTGTCCTAATGTTTCCGATTTGTCCTTAATGATCCGACTTGACAAATGTAAAAAAACAGAACGAGTCCAGCTGGGTATTCAAGAAATTTGTAACACAATTGGAAAGTGTAGGGAACATTCAAATTTCAATTCCGACTGAGATTTTCGTAATTTGACTTAGCCCTGCTGTGCTTCGTATGTATCAACTTGTCCTACTGGTCCCGATATGTCCTTAATGACCCGACTTGACAAATGCCAAAACTACAGAACAAGTCTAGTTGGCAAAACAAGAAATTTGTAAAACGATAGGAAATTGTTGGGGAACAATTCAAATTTCAATTCCTACTGATATTTTCGTAATTTGACTTCGCCCTGCTGTGCTTAGTACGTCTCGTCTTGTCCTAATGGTCCCGATTTGTCCTTAATGATCCGACTTGACAAATGTAAAAAAACAGAACGAGTCCAGATGGGTAATTCAAGAAATTTGTAACACAATTGGAAAATGTTGGGAACATTTATATTTCAATTCCGGCTGAGTTTTTAGTAATTTGACTTCGCCCTGCTGAGCTTCGTATGTCTCCACTTGTCCAAATAGTCCCGATTTGTCCTTAATGACCCGACTTGACTTATGCCAAAATACAGAACAAGTCCAGCTGGGAAATTCAAGAAATTTGTAACACAATTGGAAAGTGTAGGGAACATTCAAATTTT
Source organism: Chrysolina americana (assembly GCA_958502065.1). Taxonomy (NCBI): domain Eukaryota; kingdom Metazoa; phylum Arthropoda; class Insecta; order Coleoptera; family Chrysomelidae; genus Chrysolina; species Chrysolina americana. The sequence goes on from OY293420.1 coordinate 30,899,703, forward strand.
TATTCTTACTGAGATTTTCGTAATATGATTTCGCCCTGCTGTGCGTCGTATGTATTGACTTGACCTAATGGTCCCGATATGTTCCCACTGACCCGACTTGACAAATGCCAAACCTACAGAACAAGTCCAGCTGGGTAAAACAAGAATTTGTAACACAATGGGAAATTGTTGTGGAATAATTCTAATTTCAATTCCGACTGGGATTTTCGTAAATTGACTTAGCCACTCTGTGCTTCGTATGACTCGACTTGTCCTAATGGTCCCGATTTGTCCCTACTGACCCGACTTGACATATGCCAAAACTACAGAACAAGTCCAGCTGGGTAATTCAAGAAATTTGTAACACAATTGGAAAGTGTTGGGAACATTCAAATTTCAATTCCGACTGAGATTTTCGTAATATGACTTCGCCCTGCTGTGCTTCGTATGTATTGACTTGTCCTAATGGTCCCGATTTGTCCCTACTGACCCGACTTGACAAATGCCAAAATACAGAACAAGACCAGCTGGGTAAAGCAAGAAATTTGTAACACAATAGGAAATTGTTGTGGAATAATTCTAATTTCAATTCCGACTGGGATTTTCGTAAATTGACTTAGCCACTCTGTGCTTCGTATGACTCGACTTGTCCTAATGTTTCCGATTTGTCCTTAATGATCCGACTTGACAAATGTAAAAAAACAGAACGAGTCCAGCTGGGTATTCAAGAAATTTGTAACACAATTGGAAAGTGTAGGGAACATTCAAATTTCAATTCCGACTGAGATTTTCGTAATTTGACTTAGCCCTGCTGTGCTTCGTACGTATCAACTTGTCCTACTGGTCCCGATATGTCCTTAATGACCCGACTTGACATATGCCAAAACTACAGAACAAGTCCAGCTGGCAAAACAAGAAATTTGTAAAACGATAGGAAATTGTTAGGGAACAATTCAGATTTCAATTCCTACTGAGATTTTCGTAATTTGACTTCGCCCTGCTGTACTTAGTACGTCTCGTCTTGTCCTAATGGTCCCGACTTGTCCTTAATGACCTGACTTGACAAATGCCAAAATACAGAACAAGACCAGCTGGGTAAAGCAAGAAATTTGTAACACAATAGGAAATTGTTGTGGAATAATTCTAATTTCAATTCCGACTGGGATTTTCGTAAATTGACTTAGCCACTCTGTGCTTCGTATGACTCGACTTGTCCTAATGTTTCCGATTTGTCCTTAATGATCCGACTTGACAAATGTAAAAAAACAGAACGAGTCCAGCTGGGTATTCAAGAAATTTGTAACACAATTGGAAAGTGTAGGGAACATTCAAATTTCAATTCCGACTGAGATTTTCGTAATTTGACTTAGCCCTGCTGTGCTTCGTATGTATCAACTTGTCCTACTGGTCCCGATATGTCCTTAATGACCCGACTTGACAAATGCCAAAACTACAGAACAAGTCCAGCTGGGCAAAACAAGAAATTTGTAAAACGATAGGAAATTGTTGGGGAACAATTCAAATTTCAATTTCTACTGATATTTTCGTAATTTGACTTCGCCCTGCTGTACTTAGTACGTCTCGTCTTGTCCTAATGGTCCCGACTTGTCCTTAATGACCTGACTTGACAAATGCCAAAATACAGAACAAGACCAGCTGGGTAAAGCAAGAAATTTGTAACACAATAGGAAATTGTTGTGGAATAATTCTAATTTCAATTCCGACTGGGATTTTCGTAAATTGACTTAGCCACTCTGTGCTTCGTATGACTCGACTTGTCCTAATGTTTCCGATTTGTCCTTAATGATCCGACTTGACAAATGTAAAAAAACAGAACGAGTCCAGCTGGGTATTCAAGAAATTTGTAACACAATTGGAAAGTGTAGGGAACATTCAAATTTCAATTCCGACTGAGATTTTCGTAATTTGACTTAGCCCTGCTGTGCTTCGTATGTATCAACTTGTCCTACTGGTCCCGATATGTCCTTAATGACCCGACTTGACAAATGCCAAAACTACAGAACAAGTCCAGCTGGGCAAAACAAGAAATTTGTAAAACGATAGGAAATTGTTGGGGAACAATTCAAATTTCAATTTCTACTGATATTTTCGTAATTTGACTTCGCCCTGCTGTGCTTAGTACGTCTCGTCTTGTCCTAATGGTCCCGACTTGTCCTTAATGACCCTACTTGACAAATGCCAAAACTACAGAACAAGTCCAGCTGGGCAAAACAAGAAATTTGTAACACAATAGGAAATTGTTGGGAACATTCAAATTTCAATTCCGACTGAGATTTTCGTAATTTGACTTAGCCCTGCTGGCTTCTATGTATCAACTTGTCCTACTGGTCCCGATATGTCCTTAATGACCCGACTTGACAAATGCCAAAACTACAGAACAAGTCCAGCTGGGCAAAACAAGAAATTTGTAAAACGATAGGAAATTGTTGGGGAACAATTCAAATTTCAATTCCTACTGATATTTTCGTAATTTGACTTCGCCCTGCTGTGCTTAGTACGTCTCGTCTTGTCCTAATGGTCCCGATTTGTCCTTAATGATCCGACTTGACAAATGTAAAAAAACAGAACGAGTCCAGCTGGGTAATTCAAGAAATTTGTAACACAATTGGAAAATGTTGGGAACATTTATATTTCAATTCCGGCTGAGTTTTTAGTAATTTGACTTCGCCCTGCTGTGCTTCGTATGTCTCGACTTGTCCAAATAGTCCCGATTTGTCCTTAATGACCCGACTTGACAAATGCCAAAATACAGAACAAGTCCAGCTGGGAAATTCAAGAAATTTGTAACACAATTGGAAAGTGTAGGGAACATTCAAATTTCAATTCCGACTGAGATTTTCGTAATATGACTTCGCCCTGCTGTGCGTCGTATGTATTGACTTGACCTAATGGTCCCGATATGTTCCCACTGACCCGACTTGACAAATGCCAAACCTACAGAACAAGTCCAGCTGGGTAAAACAAGAATTTGTAACAAAATAGGAAATTGTTGTGGAATAATTCTAATTTCAATTCCGACTGGGATTTTCGTAAATTGACTTAGCCACTCTGTGCTTCGTATGACTCGACTTGTCCTAATGTTTCCGATTTGTCCTTAATGATCCGACTTGACAAATGTAAAAAAACAGAACGAGTCCAGCTGGGCAAAACAAGAAATTTGTAAAACGATAGGAAATTGTTGGGGAACAATTCAGATTTCAATTCCTACTGAGTTTTTCGTAATTTGACTTCGCCCTGCTGTACTTAGTACGTCTCGTCTTGTCCTAATGGTCCCGACTTGTCCTTAATACCCGACTTGACAAATGTAAAAAAACAGAACGAGTCCAGCTGGGTAATTCAAGAAATTTGTACCACAATTGGAAAATTTTGGGAACATTTATATTTCAATTCCGGCTGAGTTTTTAGTAATTTGACTTCGCCCTGCTGTGCTTCGTATGTCTCGACTTGTCCAAATAGTCCCGATTTGTCCTTAATGACCCGACTTGACAAATGCCAAAATACAGAACAAGTCCAGCTGGGAAATTCAAGAAATTTGTAACACAATTGGAAAGTGTAGGGAACATTCAAATTTCAATTCCGACTGAGATTTTCGTAATATGACTTCGCCCTGCTGTGCGTCGTATGTATTGACTTGACCTAATGGTCCCGATATGTTCCCACTGACCCGACTTGACAAATGCCAAACCTACAGAACAAGTCCAGCTGGGTAAAACAAGAATTTGTAACACAATAGGAAATTGTTGTGGAATAATTCTAATTTCAATTCCGACTGGGATTTTCGTAAATTGACTTAGCCACTCTGTGCTTCGTATGACTCGACTTGTCCTAATGTTTCCGATTTGTCCTTAATGATCCGACTTGACAAATGTAAAAAAACAGAACGAGTCCAGCTGGGTATTCAAGAAATTTGTAACACAATTGGAAAGTGTAGGGAACATTCAAATTTCAATTCCGACTGAGATTTTCGTAATTTGACTTAGCCCTGCTGTGCTTCGTATGTATCAACTTGTCCTACTGGTCCCGATATGTCCTTAATGACCCGACTTGACAAATGCCAAAACTACAGAACAAGTCCAGCTGGGCAAAACAAGAAATTTGTAAAACGATAGGAAATTGTTGGGGAACAATTCAAATTTCAATTCCTACTGATATTTTCGTAATTTGACTTCGCCCTGCTGTGCTTAGTACGTCTCGTCTTGTCCTAATGGTCCCGATTTGTCCTTAATGATCCGACTTGACAAATGTAAAAAAACAGAACGAGTCCAGCTGGGTAATTCAAGAAATTTGTAACACAATTGGAAAATTTTGGGAACATTTATATTTCAATTCCGGCTGAGTTTTTAGTAATTTGACTTCGCCCTGCTGTGCTTCGTATGTCTCGACTTGTCCAAATAGTCCCGATTTGTCCTTAATGACCCGACTTGACAAATGCCAAAATACAGAACAAGTCCAGCTGGGAAATTCAAGAAATTTGTAACACAATTGGAAAGTGTAGGGAACATTCAAATTTCAATTCCGACTGAGATTTTCGTAATATGACTTCGCCCTGCTGTGCGTCGTATGTATTGACTTGACCTAATGGTCCCGATATGTTCCCACTGACCCGACTTGACAAATGCCAAACCTACAGAACAAGTCCAGCTGGGTAAAACAAGAATTTGTAACACAATAGGAAATTGTTGTGGAATAATTCTAATTTCAATTCCGACTGGGATTTTCGTAAATTGACTTAGCCACTCTGTGCTTCGTATGACTCGACTTGTCCTAATGTTTCCGATTTGTCCTTAATGATCCGACTTGACAAATGTAAAAAAACAGAACGAGTCCAGCTGGGTATTCAAGAAATTTGTAACACAATTGGAAAGTGTAGGGAACATTCAAATTTCAATTCCGACTGAGATTTTCGTAATTTGACTTAGCCCTGCTGTGCTTCGTATGTATCAACTTGTCCTACTGGTCCCGATATGTCCTTAATGACCCTACTTGACAAATGCCAAAACTACAGAACAAGTCCAGCTGGGCAAAACAAGAAATTTGTAACACAATAGGAAATTGTTGGGGAACAATCAAATTTCAATTCCGACTGAGATTTTAGTAATTTGACTTCGCCCTGCTGTGCTTCGTATGTCTCGACTTGTCCTAATGTTTCCGATTTGTCCTTAATGATCCGACTTGACAAATGTAAAAAAATAGAACGAGTCCAGCTGGGTAATTCAAGAAATTTGTAACACAATTGGAAAGTGTAGGGAACATTCAAATTTCAATTCCGACTGAGATTTTCGTAATATGACTTCGCCCTGCTGTGCTTCGTATGTCTTGACTTGACCTAATGGTCCCGATATGTTCCCACTGACCCGACTTGACAAATGCCAAACCTACAGAACAAGTCCAGCTGGGCAAAACAAGAAATTTGTAAAACGATAGGAAATTGTTGGGGAACAATTCAGATTTCAATTCCTACTGAGTTTTTCGTAATTTGACTTCGCCCTGCTGTACTTAGTACGTCTCGTCTTGTCCTAATGGTCCCGACTTGTCCTTAATGACCCGACTTGACAAATGCCAAAATACAGAACAAGACCAGCTGGGTAAAGCAAGAAATTTGTAACACAATAGGAAATTGTTGGGGAACAATCAAATTTCAATTCCGACTGAGATTTAAGTAATTTGACTTCGCCCTGCTGTGCTTCGTATGTCTCGACTTGTCCTAATGTTTCCGATTTGTCCTTAATGATCCGACTTGACAAATGTAAAAAAATAGAACGAGTCCAGCTGGGTAATTCAAGAAATTTGTAACACAATTGGAAAGTGTAGGGAACATTCAAATTTCAATTCCGACTGAGATTTTCGTAATATGACTTCGCCCTGCTGTGCTTCGTATGTCTTGACTTGACCTAATGGTCCCGATATGTTCCCACTGACCCGACTTAACAAATGCCAAACCTACAGAACAAGTCCAGCTGGGCAAAACAAGAAATTTGTAAAACGATAGGAAATTGTTGGGGAACAGTTCAGATTTCAATTCCTACTGAGTTTTTCGTAATTTGACTTCGCCCTGCTGTACTTAGTACGTCTCGTCTTGTCCTAATGGTCCCGACTTGTCCTTAATGACCCGACTTGACAAATGCCAAAATACAGAACAAGTCCAGCTGGGTAAAACAAGAATTTGTAACACAATAGGAAATTGTTGTGGAATAATTCTAATTTCAATTCCGACTGGGATTTTCGTAAATTGACTTAGCCACTCTGTGCTTCGTATGACTCGACTTGTCCTAATGTTTCCGATTTGTCCTTAATGATCCGACTTGACAAATGTAAAAAAACAGAACGAGTCCAGCTGGGTATTCAAGAAATTTGTAACACAATTGGAAAGTGTAGGGAACATTCAAATTTCAATTCCGACTGAGATTTTCGTAATTTGACTTAGCCCTGCTGTGCTTCGTATGTATCAACTTGTCCTACTGGTCCCGATATGTCCTTAATGACCCGACTTGACAAATGCCAAAACTACAGAACAAGTCCAGCTGGGCAAAACAAGAAATTTGTAAAACGATAGGAAATTGTTGGGGAACAATTCAAATTTCAATTCCTACTGATATTTTCGTAATTTGACTTCGCCCTGCTGTGCTTAGTACGTCTCGTCTTGTCCTAATGGTCCCGATTTGTCCTTAATGATCCGACTTGACAAATGTAAAAAAACAGAACGAGTCCAGCTGGGTAATTCAAGAAATTTGTAACACAATTGGAAAATTTTGGGAACATTTATATTTCAATTCCGGCTGAGTTTTTAGTAATTTGACTTCGCCCTGCTGTGCTTCGTATGTCTCGACTTGTCCAAATAGTCCCGATTTGTCCTTAATGACCCGACTTGACAAATGCCAAAATACAGAACAAGTCCAGCTGGGAAATTCAAGAAATTTGTAACAAAATTGGAAAGTGTAGGGAACATTCAAATTTCAATTCCGACTGAGATTTTCGTAATATGACTTCGCCCTGCTGTGCGTCGTATGTATTGACTTGACCTAATGGTCCCGATATGTTCCCACTGACCCGACTTGACAAATGCCAAACCTACAGAACAAGTCCAGCTGGGTAAAACAAGAATTTGTAACACAATAGGAAATTGTTGTGGAATAATTCTAATTTCAATTCCGACTGGGATTTTCGTAAATTGACTTAGCCACTCTGTGCTTCGTAAGACTCGACTTGTCCTAATGTTTCCGATTTGTCCTTAATGATCCGACTTGACAAATGTAAAAAAACAGAACGAGTCCAGCTGGGTATTCAAGAAATTTGTAACACAATTGGAAAGTGTAGGGAACATTCAAATTTCAATTCCGACTGAGATTTTCGTAATTTGACTTAGCCCTGCTGTGCTTCGTATGTATCAACTTGTCCTACTGGTCCCGATATGTCCTTAATGACCCTACTTGACAAATGCCAAAACTACAGAACAAGTCCAGCTGGGCAAAACAAGAAATTTGTAACACAATAGGAAATTGTTGGGGAACAATCAAATTTCAATTCCGACTGAGATTTTAGTAATTTGACTTCGCCCTGCTGTGCTTCGTATGTCTCGACTTGTCCTAATGTTTCCGATTTGTCCTTAATGATCCGACTTGACAAATGTAAAAAAATAGAACGAGTCCAGCTGGGTAATTCAAGAAATTTGTAACACAATTGGAAAGTGTAGGGAACATTCAAATTTCAATTCCGACTGAGATTTTCGTAATATGACTTCGCCCTGCTGTGCTTCGTATGTCTTGACTTGACCTAATGGTCCCGATATGTTCCCACTGACCCGACTTGACAAATGCCAAACCTACAGAACAAGTCCAGCTGGGCAAAACAAGAAATTTGTAAAACGATAGGAAATTGTTGGGGAACAATTCAGATTTCAATTCCTACTGAGTTTTTCGTAATTTGACTTCGCCCTGCTGTACTTAGTACGTCTCGTCTTGTCCTAATGGTCCCGACTTGTCCTTAATGACCCGACTTGACAAATGCCAAAATACAGAACAAGACCAGCTGGGTTAAGCAAGAAATTTGTAACACAATAGGAAATTGTTGGGGAACAATCAAATTTCAATTCCGACTGAGATTTAAGTAATTTGACTTCGCCCTGCTGTGCTTCGTATGTCTCGACTTGTCCTAATGTTTCCGATTTGTCCTTAATGATCCGACTTGACAAATGTAAAAAAATAGAACGAGTCCAGCTGGGTAATTCAAGAAATTTGTAACACAATTGGAAAGTGTAGGGAACATTCAAATTTCAATTCCGACTGAGATTTTCGTAATATGACTTCGCCCTGCTGTGCTTCGTATGTCTTGACTTGACCTAATGGTCCCGATATGTTCCCACTGACCCGACTTAACAAATGCCAAACCTACAGAACAAGTCCAGCTGGGCAAAACAAGAAATTTGTAAAACGATAGGAAATTGTTGGGGAACAGTTCAGATTTCAATTCCTACTGAGTTTTTCGTAATTTGACTTCGCCCTGCTGTACTTAGTACGTCTCGTCTTGTCCTAATGGTCCCGACTTGTCCTTAATGACCCGACTTGACAAATGCCAAAATACAGAACAAGTCCAGCTGGGTAAAACAAGAATTTGTAACACAATAGGAAATTGTTGTGGAATAATTCTAATTTCAATTCCGACTGGGATTTTCGTAAATTGACTTAGCCACTCTGTGCTTCGTATGACTCGACTTGTCCTAATGTTTCCGATTTGTCCTTAATGATCCGACTTGACAAATGTAAAAAAACAGAACGAGTCCAGCTGGGTATTCAAGAAATTTGTAACACAATTGAAAAGTGTAGGGAACATTCAAATTTCAATTCCGACTGAGATTTTCGTAATTTGACTTAGCCCTGCTGTGCTTCGTATGTATCAACTTGTCCTACTGGTCCCGATATGTCCTTAATGACCCGACTTGACTTATGCCAAAACTACAGAACAAGTCCAGCTGGGCAAAACAAGAAATTTGTAAAACGATAGGAAATTGTTGGGGAACAATTCAAATTTCAATTTCTACTGATATTTTCGTAATTTGACTTCGCCCTGCTGTGCTTAGTACGTCTCGTCTTGTCCTAATGGTCCCGACTTGTCCTTAATGACCATACTTGACAAATGCCAAAACTACAGAACAAGTCCAGCTGGGCAAAACAAGAAATTTGTAACACAATAGGAAATTGTTGGGGAACAATCAAATTTCAATTCCGACTGAGATTTTAGTAATTTGACTTCGCCCTGCTGTGCTTCGTATGTCTCGACTTGTCCTAATGTTTCCGATTTGTCCTTAATGATCCGACTTGACAAATGTAAAAAAATAGAACGAGTCCAGCTGGGTAATTCAAGAAATTTGTAACACAATTGGAAAGTGTAGGGAACATTCAAATTTCAATTCCGACTGAGCTTTTCGTAATATGACTTCGCCCTGCTGTGCTTCGTATGTCTTGACTTGACCTAATGGTCCCGATATGTTCCCACTGACCCGACTTGACAAATGCCAAACCTACAGAACAAGTCCAGCTGGGTAAAACAAGAAATTTGTAACACAACAGGGAATTGTTGTGGAATAATTCTAATTTCAATTCCGACATGGATTTTCGTAAATTGACTTAGCCACTCTGTGCTTCGTATGGACTTGTCCTAATGGTCCCGATTTGTCCCTACTGACCCGACTTGACATATGCCAAAACTACAGAACAAGTCCAGCTGGGTAATTCAAGAAATTTGTAAAACGATAGGAAATTGTTGGGGAACAATTCAGATATCAATTCCTACTGAGTTTTTCGTAATTTGACTTCGCCCTGCTGTACTTAGTACGTCTCGTCTTGTCCTAATGGTCCCGACTTGTCCTTAATGACCCGACTTGACAAATGCCAAAATACAGAACAAGACCAGCTGGGTAAAGCAAGAAATTTGTAAAACGATAGGAAATTGTTGGGGAACAATTCAAATTTCAATTTCTACTGATATTTTCGTAATTTGACTTCGCCCTGCTGTGCTTAGTACGTCTCGTCTTGTCCTAATGGTCCCGACTTGTCCTTAATGACCCTACTTGACAAATGCCAAAACTACAGAACAAGTCCAGCTGGGCAAAACAAGAAATTTGTAACACAATAGGAAATTGTTGGGGAACAATCAAATTTCAATTCCGACTGAGATTTTAGTAATTTGACTTCGCCCTGCTGTGCTTCGTATGTCTCGACTTGTCCTAATGTTTCCGATTTGTCCTTAATGATCCGACTTGACAAATGTAAAAAAATAGAACGAGTCCAGCTGGGTAATTCAAGAAATTTGTAACACAATTGGAAAGTGTAGGGAACATTCAAATTTCAATTCCGACTGAGATTTTCGTAATATGACTTCGCCCTGCTGTGCTTCGTATGTCTTGACTTGACCTAATGGTCCCGATATGTTCCCACTGACCCGACTTGACAAATGCCAAACCTACAGAACAAGTCCAGCTGGGCAAAACAAGAAATTTGTAAAACGATAGGAAATTGTTGGGGAACAATTCAGATTTCAATTCCTACTGAGTTTTTCGTAATTTGACTTCGCCCTGCTGTACTTAGTACGTCTCGTCTTGTCCTAATGGTCCCGACTTGTCCTTAATGACCCGACTTGACAAATGCCAAAATACAGAACAAGACCAGCTGGGTAAAGCAAGAAATTTGTAACACAATAGGAAATTGTTGGGGAACAATCAAATTTCAATTCCGACTGAGATTTAAGTAATTTGACTTCGCCCTGCTGTGCTTCGTATGTCTCGACTTGTCCTAATGTTTCCGATTTGTCCTTAATGATCCGACTTGACAAATGTAAAAAAATAGAACGAGTCCAGCTGGGTAATTCAAGAAATTTGTAACACAATTGGAAAGTGTAGGGAACATTCAAATTTCAATTCCGACTGAGATTTTCGTAATATGACTTCGCCCTGCTGTGCTTCGTATGTCTTGACTTGACCTAATGGTCCCGATATGTTCCCACTGACCCGACTTAACAAATGCCAAACCTACAGAACAAGTCCAGCTGGGCAAAACAAGAAATTTGTAAAACGATAGGAAATTGTTGGGGAACAGTTCAGATTTCAATTCCTACTGAGTTTTTCGTAATTTGACTTCGCCCTGCTGTACTTAGTACGTCTCGTCTTGTCCTAATGGTCCCGACTTGTCCTTAATGACCCGACTTGACAAATGCCAAAATACAGAACAAGTCCAGCTGGGTAAAACAAGAATTTGTAACACAATAGGAAATTGTTGTGGAATAATTCTAATTTCAATTCCGACTGGGATTTTCGTAAATTGACTTAGCCACTCTGTGCTTCGTATGACTCGACTTGTCCTAATGTTTCCGATTTGTCCTTAATGATCCGACTTGACAAATGTAAAAAAACAGAACGAGTCCAGCTGGGTATTCAAGAAATTTGTAACACAATTGAAAAGTGTAGGGAACATTCAAATTTCAATTCCGACTGAGATTTTCGTAATTTGACTTAGCCCTGCTGTGCTTCGTATGTATCAACTTGTCCTACTGGTCCCGATATGTCCTTAATGACCCGACTTGACAAATGCCAAAACTACAGAACAAGTCCAGCTGGGCAAAACAAGAAATTTGTAAAACGATAGGAAATTGTTGGGGAACAATTCAAATTTCAATTTCTACTGATATTTTCGTAATTTGACTTCGCCCTGCTGTGCTTAGTACGTCTCGTCTTGTCCTAATGGTCCCGACTTGTCCTTAATGACCATACTTGACAAATGCCAAAACTACAGAACAAGTCCAGCTGGGCAAAACAAGAAATTTGTAACACAATAGGAAATTGTTGGGGAACAATCAAATTTCAATTCCGACTGAGATTTTAGTAATTTGACTTCGCCCTGCTGTGCTTCGTATGTCTCGACTTGTCCTAATGTTTCCGATTTGTCCTTAATGATCCGACTTGACAAATGTAAAAAAATAGAACGAGTCCAGCTGGGTAATTCAAGAAATTTGTAACACAATTGGAAAGTGTAGGGAACATTCAAATTTCAATTCCGACTGAGCTTTTCGTAATATGACTTCGCCCTGCTGTGCTTCGTATGTCTTGACTTGACCTAATGGTCCCGATATGTTCCCACTGACCCGACTTGACAAATGCCAAACCTACAGAACAAGTCCAGCTGGGTAAAACAAGAAATTTGTAACACAACAGGGAATTGTTGTGGAATAATTCTAATTTCAATTCCGACATGGATTTTCGTAAATTGACTTAGCCACTCTGTGCTTCGTATGGACTTGTCCTAATGGTCCCGATTTGTCCCTACTGACCCGACTTGACATATGCCAAAACTACAGAACAAGTCCAGCTGGGTAATTCAAGAAATTTGTAACACAATAGGAAATTGTTGGGGAACAATCAAATTTCAATTCCGACTGAGATTTTAGTAATTTGACTTCACCCTGCTGTGCTTCGTATGTCTCGACTTGTCCTAATGTTTCCGATTTGTCCTTAATGATCCGACTTGACAAATGTAAAAAAATAGAACGAGTCCAGCTGGGTAATTCAAGAAATTTGTAACACAATTGGAAAGTGTAGGGAACATTCAAATTTCAATTCCGACTGAGATTTTCGTAATATGACTTCGCCCTGCTGTGCTTCGTATGTCTTGACTTGACCTAATGGTCCCGATATGTTCCCACTGACCCGACTTAACAAATGCCAAACCTACAGAACAAGTCCAGCTGGGCAAAACAAGAAATTTGTAAAACGATAGGAAATTGTTGGGGAACAGTTCAGATTTCAATTCCTACTGAGTTTTTCGTAATTTGACTTCGCCCTGCTGTACTTAGTACGTCTCGTCTTGTCCTAATGGTCCCGACTTGTCCTTAATGACCCGACTTGACAAATGCCAAAATACAGAACAAGTCCAGCTGGGTAAAACAAGAATTTGTAACACAATAGGAAATTGTTGTGGAATAATTCTAATTTCAATTCCGACTGGGATTTTCGTAAATTGACTTAGCCACTCTGTGCTTCGTATGACTCGACTTGTCCTAATGTTTCCGATTTGTCCTTAATGATCCGACTTGACAAATGTAAAAAAACAGAACGAGTCCAGCTGGGTATTCAAGAAATTTGTAACACAATTGAAAAGTGTAGGGAACATTCAAATTTCAATTCCGACTGAGATTTTCGTAATTTGACTTAGCCCTGCTGTGCTTCGTATGTATCAACTTGTCCTACTGGTCCCGATATGTCCTTAATGACCCGACTTGACAAATGCCAAAACTACAGAACAAGTCCAGCTGGGCAAAACAAGAAATTTGTAAAACGATAGGAAATTGTTGGGGAACAATTCAAATTTCAATTTCTACTGATATTTTCGTAATTTGACTTCGCCCTGCTGTGCTTAGTACGTCTCGTCTTGTCCTAATGGTCCCGACTTGTCCTTAATGACCCTACTTGACAAATGCCAAAACTACAGAACAAGTCCAGCTGGGCAAAACAAGAAATTTGTAACACAATAGGAAATTGTTGGGGAACAATCAAATTTCAATTCCGACTGAGATTTTAGTAATTTGACTTCGCCCTGCTGTGCTTCGTATGTCTCGACTTGTCCTAATGTTTCCGATTTGTCCTTAATGATCCGACTTGACAAATGTAAAAAAATAGAACGAGTCCAGCTGGGTAATTCAAGAAATTTGTAACACAATTGGAAAGTGTAGGGAACATTCAAATTTCAATTCCGACTGAGATTTTCGTAATATGACTTCGCCCTGCTGTGCTTCGTATGTCTTGACTTGACCTAATGGTCCCGATATGTTCCCACTGACCCGACTTGACAAATGCCAAACCTACAGAACAAGTCCAGCTGGGCAAAACAAGAAATTTGTAAAACGATAGGAAATTGTTGGGGAACAATTCAGATTTCAATTCCTACTGAGTTTTTCGTAATTTGACTTAGCCCTGCTGTGCTTCGTATGTATCAACTTGTCCTACTGGTCCCGATATGTCCTTAATGACCCGACTTGACAAATGCCAAAACTACAGAACAAGTCCAGCTGGGCAAAACAAGAAATTTGTAAAACGATAGGAAATTGTTGGGGAACAATTCAAATTTCAATTTCTACTGATATTTTCGTAATTTGACTTCGCCCTGCTGTGCTTAGTACGTCTCGTCTTGTCCTAATGGTCCCGACTTGTCCCTAATGACCCGACTTGACAAATGCCAAAATACAGAACAAGACCAGCTGGGTAAAGCAAGAAATTTGTAACACAATTGGAAAGTGTAGGGAACATTCAAATTTCAATTCCGACTGAGATTTTCGTAATTTGACTTAGCCCTGCTGTGCTTCGTATGTATCAACTTGTCCTACTGGTCCCGATATGTCCTTAATGACCCGACTTGACAAATGCCAAAACTACAGAACAAGTCCAGCTGGGCAAAACAAGAAATTTGTAAAACGATAGGAAATTGTTGGGGAACAATTCAAATTTCAATTTCTACTGATATTTTCGTAATTTGACTTCGCCCTGCTGTGCTTAGTACGTCTCGTCTTGTCCTAATGGTCCCGACTTGTCCTTAATGACCATACTTGACAAATGCCAAAACTACAGAACAAGTCCAGCTGGGCAAAACAAGAAATTTGTAACACAATAGGAAATTGTTGGGGAACAATCAAATTTCAATTCCGACTGAGATTTTAGTAATTTGACTTCGCCCTGCTGTGCTTCGTATGTCTCGACTTGTCCTAATGTTTCCGATTTGTCCTTAATGATCCGACTTGACAAATGTAAAAAAATAGAACGAGTCCAGCTGGGTAATTCAAGAAATTTGTAACACAATTGGAAAGTGTAGGGAACATTCAAATTTCAATTCCGACTGAGATTTTCGTAATATGACTTCGCCCTGCTGTGCTTCGTATGTCTTGACTTGACCTAATGGTCCCGATATGTTCCCACTGACCCGACTTGACAAATGCCAAACCTACAGAACAAGTCCAGCTGGGCAAAACAAGAAATTTGTAAAACGATAGGAAATTGTTGGGGAACAATTCAGATTTCAATTCCTACTGAGTTTTTCGTAATTTGACTTCGCCCTGCTGTACTTAGTACGTCTCGTCTTGTCCTAATGGTCCCGACTTGTCCTTAATGACCCGACTTGACAAATGCCAAAATACAGAACAAGACCAGCTGGGTTAAGCAAGAAATTTGTAACACAATAGGAAATTGTTGGGGAACAATCAAATTTCAATTCCGACTGAGATTTAAGTAATTTGACTTCGCCCTGCTGTGCTTCGTATGTCTCGACTTGTCCTAATGTTTCCGATTTGTCCTTAATGATCCGACTTGACAAATGTAAAAAAATAGAACGAGTCCAGCTGGGTAATTCAAGAAATTTGTAACACAATTGGAAAGTGTAGGGAACATTCAAATTTCAATTCCGACTGAGATTTTCGTAATATGACTTCGCCCTGCTGTGCTTCGTATGTCTTGACTTGACCTAATGGTCCCGATATGTTCCCACTGACCCGACTTAACAAATGCCAAACCTACAGAACAAGTCCAGCTGGGCAAAACAAGAAATTTGTAAAACGATAGGAAATTGTTGGGGAACAGTTCAGATTTCAATTCCTACTGAGTTTTTCGTAATTTGACTTCGCCCTGCTGTACTTAGTACGTCTCGTCTTGTCCTAATGGTCCCGACTTGTCCTTAATGACCCGACTTGACAAATGCCAAAATACAGAACAAGTCCAGCTGGGTAAAACAAGAATTTGTAACACAATAGGAAATTGTTGTGGAATAATTCTAATTTCAATTCCGACTGGGATTTTCGTAAATTGACTTAGCCACTCTGTGCTTCGTATGACTCGACTTGTCCTAATGTTTCCGATTTGTCCTTAATGATCCGACTTGACAAATGTAAAAAAACAGAACGAGTCCAGCTGGGTATTCAAGAAATTTGTAACACAATTGAAAAGTGTAGGGAACATTCAAATTTCAATTCCGACTGAGATTTTCGTAATTTGACTTAGCCCTGCTGTGCTTCGTATGTATCAACTTGTCCTACTGGTCCCGATATGTCCTTAATGACCCGACTTGACTTATGCCAAAACTACAGAACAAGTCCAGCTGGGCAAAACAAGAAATTTGTAAAACGATAGGAAATTGTTGGGGAACAATTCAAATTTCAATTTCTACTGATATTTTCGTAATTTGACTTCGCCCTGCTGTGCTTAGTACGTCTCGTCTTGTCCTAATGGTCCCGACTTGTCCTTAATGACCATACTTGACAAATGCCAAAACTACAGAACAAGTCCAGCTGGGCAAAACAAGAAATTTGTAACACAATAGGAAATTGTTGGGGAACAATCAAATTTCAATTCCGACTGAGATTTTAGTAATTTGACTTCGCCCTGCTGTGCTTCGTATGTCTCGACTTGTCCTAATGTTTCCGATTTGTCCTTAATGATCCGACTTGACAAATGTAAAAAAATAGAACGAGTCCAGCTGGGTAATTCAAGAAATTTGTAACACAATTGGAAAGTGTAGGGAACATTCAAATTTCAATTCCGACTGAGCTTTTCGTAATATGACTTCGCCCTGCTGTGCTTCGTATGTCTTGACTTGACCTAATGGTCCCGATATGTTCCCACTGACCCGACTTGACAAATGCCAAACCTACAGAACAAGTCCAGCTGGGTAAAACAAGAAATTTGTAACACAACAGGGAATTGTTGTGGAATAATTCTAATTTCAATTCCGACATGGATTTTCGTAAATTGACTTAGCCACTCTGTGCTTCGTATGGACTTGTCCTAATGGTCCCGATTTGTCCCTACTGACCCGACTTGACATATGCCAAAACTACAGAACAAGTCCAGCTGGGTAATTCAAGAAATTTGTAAAACGATAGGAAATTGTTGGGGAACAATTCAGATATCAATTCCTACTGAGTTTTTCGTAATTTGACTTCGCCCTGCTGTACTTAGTACGTCTCGTCTTGTCCTAATGGTCCCGACTTGTCCTTAATGACCCGACTTGACAAATGCCAAAATACAGAACAAGACCAGCTGGGTAAAGCAAGAAATTTGTAAAACGATAGGAAATTGTTGGGGAACAATTCAAATTTCAATTTCTACTGATATTTTCGTAATTTGACTTCGCCCTGCTGTGCTTAGTACGTCTCGTCTTGTCCTAATGGTCCCGACTTGTCCTTAATGACCCTACTTGACAAATGCCAAAACTACAGAACAAGTCCAGCTGGGCAAAACAAGAAATTTGTAACACAATAGGAAATTGTTGGGGAACAATCAAATTTCAATTCCGACTGAGATTTTAGTAATTTGACTTCGCCCTGCTGTGCTTCGTATGTCTCGACTTGTCCTAATGTTTCCGATTTGTCCTTAATGATCCGACTTGACAAATGTAAAAAAATAGAACGAGTCCAGCTGGGTAATTCAAGAAATTTGTAACACAATTGGAAAGTGTAGGGAACATTCAAATTTCAATTCCGACTGAGATTTTCGTAATATGACTTCGCCCTGCTGTGCTTCGTATGTCTTGACTTGACCTAATGGTCCCGATATGTTCCCACTGACCCGACTTGACAAATGCCAAACCTAC
Source organism: Chrysolina americana (assembly GCA_958502065.1). Classification (NCBI taxonomy): domain Eukaryota; kingdom Metazoa; phylum Arthropoda; class Insecta; order Coleoptera; family Chrysomelidae; genus Chrysolina; species Chrysolina americana. Next base: position 30,917,318 of record OY293420.1, read on the forward strand.
AGAACAAGTCCAGCTGGGCAAAACAAGAAATTTGTAAAACGATAGGAAATTGTTGGGGAACAATTCAGATTTCAATTCCTACTGAGTTTTTCGTAATTTGACTTCGCCCTGCTGTACTTAGTACGTCTCGTCTTGTCCTAATGGTCCCGACTTGTCCTTAATGACCCGACTTGACAAATGCCAAAATACAGAACAAGACCAGCTGGGTAAAGCAAGAAATTTGTAACACAATAGGAAATTGTTGGGGAACAATCAAATTTCAATTCCGACTGAGATTTAAGTAATTTGACTTCGCCCTGCTGTGCTTCGTATGTCTCGACTTGTCCTAATGTTTCCGATTTGTCCTTAATGATCCGACTTGACAAATGTAAAAAAATAGAACGAGTCCAGCTGGGTAATTCAAGAAATTTGTAACACAATTGGAAAGTGTAGGGAACATTCAAATTTCAATTCCGACTGAGATTTTCGTAATATGACTTCGCCCTGCTGTGCTTCGTATGTCTTGACTTGACCTAATGGTCCCGATATGTTCCCACTGACCCGACTTAACAAATGCCAAACCTACAGAACAAGTCCAGCTGGGCAAAACAAGAAATTTGTAAAACGATAGGAAATTGTTGGGGAACAAGTTCAGATTTCAATTCCTACTGAGTTTTTCGTAATTTGACTTCGCCCTGCTGTACTTAGTACGTCTCGTCTTGTCCTAATGGTCCCGACTTGTCCTTAATGACCCGACTTGACAAATGCCAAAATACAGAACAAGTCCAGCTGGGTAAAACAAGAATTTGTAACACAATAGGAAATTGTTGTGGAATAATTCTAATTTCAATTCCGACTGGGATTTTCGTAAATTGACTTAGCCACTCTGTGCTTCGTATGACTCGACTTGTCCTAATGTTTCCGATTTGTCCTTAATGATCCGACTTGACAAATGTAAAAAAACAGAACGAGTCCAGCTGGGTATTCAAGAAATTTGTAACACAATTGAAAAGTGTAGGGAACATTCAAATTTCAATTCCGACTGAGATTTTCGTAATTTGACTTAGCCCTGCTGTGCTTCGTATGTATCAACTTGTCCTACTGGTCCCGATATGTCCTTAATGACCCGACTTGACAAATGCCAAAACTACAGAACAAGTCCAGCTGGGCAAAACAAGAAATTTGTAAAACGATAGGAAATTGTTGGGGAACAATTCAAATTTCAATTTCTACTGATATTTTCGTAATTTGACTTCGCCCTGCTGTGCTTAGTACGTCTCGTCTTGTCCTAATGGTCCCGACTTGTCCTTAATGACCATACTTGACAAATGCCAAAACTACAGAACAAGTCCAGCTGGGCAAAACAAGAAATTTGTAACACAATAGGAAATTGTTGGGGAACAATCAAATTTCAATTCCGACTGAGATTTTAGTAATTTGACTTCGCCCTGCTGTGCTTCGTATGTCTCGACTTGTCCTAATGTTTCCGATTTGTCCTTAATGATCCGACTTGACAAATGTAAAAAAATAGAACGAGTCCAGCTGGGTAATTCAAGAAATTTGTAACACAATTGGAAAGTGTAGGGAACATTCAAATTTCAATTCCGACTGAGCTTTTCGTAATATGACTTCGCCCTGCTGTGCTTCGTATGTCTTGACTTGACCTAATGGTCCCGATATGTTCCCACTGACCCGACTTGACAAATGCCAAACCTACAGAACAAGTCCAGCTGGGTAAAACAAGAAATTTGTAACACAACAGGGAATTGTTGTGGAATAATTCTAATTTCAATTCCGACATGGATTTTCGTAAATTGACTTAGCCACTCTGTGCTTCGTATGGACTTGTCCTAATGGTCCCGATTTGTCCCTACTGACCCGACTTGACATATGCCAAAACTACAGAACAAGTCCAGCTGGGTAATTCAAGAAATTTGTAACACAATAGGAAATTGTTGGGGAACAATCAAATTTCAATTCCGACTGAGATTTTAGTAATTTGACTTCACCCTGCTGTGCTTCGTATGTCTCGACTTGTCCTAATGTTTCCGATTTGTCCTTAATGATCCGACTTGACAAATGTAAAAAAATAGAACGAGTCCAGCTGGGTAATTCAAGAAATTTGTAACACAATTGGAAAGTGTAGGGAACATTCAAATTTCAATTCCGACTGAGATTTTCGTAATATGACTTCGCCCTGCTGTGCTTCGTATGTCTTGACTTGACCTAATGGTCCCGATATGTTCCCACTGACCCGACTTAACAAATGCCAAACCTACAGAACAAGTCCAGCTGGGCAAAACAAGAAATTTGTAAAACGATAGGAAATTGTTGGGGAACAGTTCAGATTTCAATTCCTACTGAGTTTTTCGTAATTTGACTTCGCCCTGCTGTACTTAGTACGTCTCGTCTTGTCCTAATGGTCCCGACTTGTCCTTAATGACCCGACTTGACAAATGCCAAAATACAGAACAAGTCCAGCTGGGTAAAACAAGAATTTGTAACACAATAGGAAATTGTTGTGGAATAATTCTAATTTCAATTCCGACTGGGATTTTCGTAAATTGACTTAGCCACTCTGTGCTTCGTATGACTCGACTTGTCCTAATGTTTCCGATTTGTCCTTAATGATCCGACTTGACAAATGTAAAAAAACAGAACGAGTCCAGCTGGGTATTCAAGAAATTTGTAACACAATTGAAAAGTGTAGGGAACATTCAAATTTCAATTCCGACTGAGATTTTCGTAATTTGACTTAGCCCTGCTGTGCTTCGTATGTATCAACTTGTCCTACTGGTCCCGATATGTCCTTAATGACCCGACTTGACAAATGCCAAAACTACAGAACAAGTCCAGCTGGGCAAAACAAGAAATTTGTAAAACGATAGGAAATTGTTGGGGAACAATTCAAATTTCAATTTCTACTGATATTTTCGTAATTTGACTTCGCCCTGCTGTGCTTAGTACGTCTCGTCTTGTCCTAATGGTCCCGACTTGTCCTTAATGACCCTACTTGACAAATGCCAAAACTACAGAACAAGTCCAGCTGGGCAAAACAAGAAATTTGTAACACAATAGGAAATTGTTGGGGAACAATCAAATTTCAATTCCGACTGAGATTTTAGTAATTTGACTTCGCCCTGCTGTGCTTCGTATGTCTCGACTTGTCCTAATGTTTCCGATTTGTCCTTAATGATCCGACTTGACAAATGTAAAAAAATAGAACGAGTCCAGCTGGGTAATTCAAGAAATTTGTAACACAATTGGAAAGTGTAGGGAACATTCAAATTTCAATTCCGACTGAGATTTTCGTAATATGACTTCGCCCTGCTGTGCTTCGTATGTCTTGACTTGACCTAATGGTCCCGATATGTTCCCACTGACCCGACTTGACAAATGCCAAACCTACAGAACAAGTCCAGCTGGGCAAAACAAGAAATTTGTAAAACGATAGGAAATTGTTGGGGAACAATTCAGATTTCAATTCCTACTGAGTTTTTCGTAATTTGACTTCGCCCTGCTGTACTTAGTACGTCTCGTCTTGTCCTAATGGTCCCGACTTGTCCTTAATGACCCGACTTGACAAATGCCAAAATACAGAACAAGACCAGCTGGGTAAAGCAAGAAATTTGTAACACAATAGGAAATTGTTGGGGAACAATCAAATTTCAATTCCGACTGAGATTTAAGTAATTTGACTTCGCCCTGCTGTGCTTCGTATGTCTCGACTTGTCCTAATGTTTCCGATTTGTCCTTAATGATCCGACTTGACAAATGTAAAAAAACAGAACGAGTCCAGCTGGGTATTCAAGAAATTTGTAACACAATTGAAAAGTGTAGGGAACATTCAAATTTCAATTCCGACTGAGATTTTCGTAATTTGACTTAGCCCTGCTGTGCTTCGTATGTATCAACTTGTCCTACTGGTCCCGATATGTCCTTAATGACCCGACTTGACAAATGCCAAAACTACAGAACAAGTCCAGCTGGGCAAAACAAGAAATTTGTAAAACGATAGGAAATTGTTGGGGAACAATTCAAATTTCAATTTCTACTGATATTTTCGTAATTTGACTTCGCCCTGCTGTGCTTAGTACGTCTCGTCTTGTCCTAATGGTCCCGACTTGTCCTTAATGACCATACTTGACAAATGCCAAAACTACAGAACAAGTCCAGCTGGGCAAAACAAGAAATTTGTAACACAATAGGAAATTGTTGGGGAACAATCAAATTTCAATTCCGACTGAGATTTTAGTAATTTGACTTCGCCCTGCTGTGCTTCGTATGTCTCGACTTGTCCTAATGTTTCCGATTTGTCCTTAATGATCCGACTTGACAAATGTAAAAAAATAGAACGAGTCCAGCTGGGTAATTCAAGAAATTTGTAACACAATTGGAAAGTGTAGGGAACATTCAAATTTCAATTCCGACTGAGCTTTTCGTAATATGACTTCGCCCTGCTGTGCTTCGTATGTCTTGACTTGACCTAATGGTCCCGATATGTTCCCACTGACCCGACTTGACAAATGCCAAACCTACAGAACAAGTCCAGCTGGGTAAAACAAGAAATTTGTAACACAACAGGGAATTGTTGTGGAATAATTCTAATTTCAATTCCGACATGGATTTTCGTAAATTGACTTAGCCACTCTGTGCTTCGTATGGACTTGTCCTAATGGTCCCGATTTGTCCCTACTGACCCGACTTGACATATGCCAAAACTACAGAACAAGTCCAGCTGGGTAATTCAAGAAATTTGTAAAACGATAGGAAATTGTTGGGGAACAATTCAGATATCAATTCCTACTGAGTTTTTCGTAATTTGACTTCGCCCTGCTGTACTTAGTACGTCTCGTCTTGTCCTAATGGTCCCGACTTGTCCTTAATGACCCGACTTGACAAATGCCAAAATACAGAACAAGACCAGCTGGGTAAAGCAAGAAATTTGTAACACAATAGGAAATTGTTGTGGAATAATTCTAATTTCAATTCCGACTGGGATTTTCGTAAATTGACTTAGCCACTCTGTGCTTCGTATGACTCGACTTGTCCTAATGTTTTCGATTTGTCCTTAATGATCCGACTTGACAAATGTAAAAAAACAGAACGAGTCCAGCTGGGTATTCAAGAAATTTGTAACACAATTGGAAAGTGTAGGGAACATTCAAATTTCAATTCCGACTGAGATTTTCGTAATTTGACTTCGCCCTGCTGTACTTAGTACGTCTCGTCTGGTCCTAATGGTCCCGACTTGTCCCTAATGACCCGACTTGACAAATGCCAAAATACAGAACAAGACCAGCTGGGTAAAGCAAGAAATTTGTAACACAATTGGAAAGTGTAGGGAACATTCAAATTTCAATTCCGACTGAGATTTTCGTAATTTGACTTAGCCCTGCTGTGCTTCGTATGTATCAACTTGTCCTACTGGTCCCGATATGTCCTTAATGACCCGACTTGACAAATGCCAAAACTACAGACAAGTCCAGCTGGGTAAAGCAAGAAATTTGTAACACAATAGGAAATTGTTGTGGAATAATTATAATTTCAATTCCGACTGGGATTTTCGTAAATTGACTTAGCCACTCTGTGCTTCGTATGACTCGACTTGTCCTAATGGTCCCGATTTGTCCCTACTGACCCGACTTGACATATGCCAAAACTACAGAACAAGTCCAGCTGGGCAAAACAAGAAATTTGTAAAACGATAGGAAATTGTTGGGGAACAATTCAGATTTCAATTCCTACTGAGTTTTTCGTAATTTGACTTCGCCCTGCTGTACTTAGTACGTCTCGTCTTGTCCTAATGGTCCCGACTTGTCCTTAATGACCCGACTTGACAAATGCCAAAATACAGAACAAAACCAGCTGGGTAAAACAAGAAATTTGTAACACAATAGGAAATTGTTGTGGAATAATTCTAATTTCAATTCCGACTGGGATTTTCGTAAATTGACTTAGCCACTCTGTGCTTCGTATGACTCGACTTGTCCTAATGGTCCCGATTTGTCCTTAATGATCCGACTTGACAAATGTAAAAAAACAGAACGAGTCCAGCTGGGTATTCAAGAAATTTGTAACACAATTGGAAAGTGTAGGGAACATTCAAATTTCAATTCCGACTGAGAATTTCGTAATTTGACTTAGCCCTGCTGTGCTTCGTATGTATCAACTTGTCCTACTGGTCCCGATATGTCCTTAATGACCCGACTTGACAAATGCCAAAACTACAGAACAAGTCCAGCTGGGCAAAACAAGAAATTTGTAAAACGATAGGAAATTGTAGGGGAACAATTCAAATTTCAATTCCTACTGATATTTTCGTAATTTGACTTCGCCCTGCTGTGCTTAGTACGTCTCGTCTTGTCCTAATGGTCCCGATTTGTCCTTAATGATCCGACTTGACAAATGTAAAAAAACAGAACGAGTCCAGCTGGGTAATTCAAGAAATTTGTAACACAATTGGAAAATGTTGGGAACATTTATATTTCAATTCCGGCTGAGTTTTTAGTAATTTGACTTCGCCCTGCTGTGCTTCGTATGTCTCGACTTGTCCAAATAGTCCCGATTTGTCCTTAATGACCCGACTTGACAAATGCCAAAATACAGAACAAGTCCAGCTGGGTATTCAAGAAATTTGTAACACAATTGGAAAGTGTAGGGAACATTCAGATTTCAATTCCGACTGAGATTTTCGTAATTTGACTAAGCCCTGCTGTGCTTAGTACGTCTCGTCTTGTCCTAATGGTCCCGACTTGTCCTTAATGACCCGACTTGACAAATGCCAAAATACAGAACAAGACCAGCTGGGTAAAGCAAGAAATTTGTAACACAATAGGAAATTGTCGTGGAATAATTCTAATTTCAATTCCGACTGGAATTTTCGTAAATTGACTTAGCCACTCTGTGCTTCGTATGACTCGACTTGTCCTAATGGTCCCGATTTGTCCCTACTGACCCGACTTGACATATGCCAAAACTACAGAACAAGTCCAGCTGGGCAAAACAAGAAATTTGTAAAACGATAGGAAATTGTTGGGGAACAATTCAGATTTTAATTCCTACTGAGATTTTCGTAATTTGACTTCGCCCTGCTGTACTTAGTACGTCTCGTCTTGTCCTAATGGTCCCGACTTGTCCTTAATGACCCGACTTGACAAATGCCAAAATACAGAACAAGACCAGCTGGGTAAAGCAAGAAATTTGTAACACAATGGGAAATTGTTGTGGAATAATTCTAATTTCAATTCCGACTGGGATTTTCGTAAATTGACTTAGCCACTCTGTGCTTCGTATGACTCGACTTGTCCTAATGGTCCCGATTTGTCCCTACTGACCCGACTTGACATATGCCAAAACTACAGAACAAGTCCAGCTGGGTAATTCAAGAAATTTGTAACACAATTGGAAAGTGTTGGGAACATTCAAATTTCAATTCCGACTGAGATTTTCGTAATATGACTTCGCCCTGCTGTGCTTCGTATGTATTGACTTGTCCTAATGGTCCCGATTTGTCCCTACTGACCCGACTTGACAAATGCCAAAATACAGAACAAGACCAGCTGGGTAATACAAGAAATTTGTAAAACGATAGGAAATTGTTGGGGAACAATTCAGATTTCAATTCCTACTGAGTTTTTCGTAATTTGACTTCGCCCTGCTGTACTAAGTACGTCTCGTCTTGTCCTACTGGTCCCGATATGTCCTTAATGACCCGACTTGACAAATGCCAAAACTACAGAACAAGTCCAGCTGGGCAAAACAAGAAATGTGTAAAACGATAGGAAATTGTTGGGGAACAATTAAATTCCTACTGATAATTTCGTAATTTGACTTCGCCCTGCTGTGCTTAGTACGTCTCGTCTTGTCCTAATGGTCCCGATTTGTACTTAATGATCCGACTTGACAAATGTAAAAAAACAGAACGAGTCCAGCTGGGTAATTCAAGAAATTTGTAACACAATTGGAAAATGTTGGGAACATTTATATTTCAATTCCGGCTGAGTTTTTAGTAATTTGACTTCGCCCTGCTGTGCTTCGTATGTCTCGACTTGCCCAAATAGTCCCGATTTGTCCTTAATGACCCGACTTGACAAATGCCAAAATACAGAACAAGTCCAGCTGGGAAATTCAAGAAATATGTAACACAATTGGAAAGTGTAGGGAACATTCAAATTTCAATTCCGACTGAGATTTTCGTAATATGACTTCGCCCTGCTGTGCGTCGTATGTATTGACTTGACCTAATGGTCCCGATATGTTCCCACTGACCCGACTTGACAAATGCCAAACCTACAGAACAAGTCCAGCTGGGTAAAACAAGAATTTGTAACACAATAGGAAATTGTTGTGGAATAATTCTAATTTCAATTCCGACTGGGATTTTCGTAAATTGACTAGCCACTCTGTGCTTCGTATGACTCGACTTGTCCTAATGGTCCCGATTTGTCCCTACTGACCCGACTTGACATATGCCAAAACTACAGAACAAGTCCAGCTGGCAAAACAAGAAATTTGTAAAACGATAGGAAATTGTTAGGGAACAATTCAGATTTCAATTCCTACTGAGATTTTCGTAATTTGACTTCGCCCTGCTGTACTTAGTACGTCTCGTCTTGTCCTAATGGTCCCGACTTGTCCTTAATGACCTGACTTGACAAATGCCAAAATACAGAACAAGACCAGCTGGGTAAAGCAAGAAATTTGTAACACAATAGGAAATTGTTGTGGAATAATTCTAATTTCAATTCCGACTGGGATTTTCGTAAATTGACTTAGCCACTCTGTGCTTCGTATGACTCGACTTGTCCTAATGTTTCCGATTTGTCCTTAATGATCCGACTTGACAAATGTAAAAAAACAGAACGAGTCCAGCTGGGTATTCAAGAAATTTGTAACACAATTGGAAAGTGTAGGGAACATTCAAATTTCAATTCCGACTGAGATTTTCGTAATTTGACTTAGCCCTGCTGTGCTTCGTATGTATCAACTTGTCCTACTGGTCCCGATATGTCCTTAATGACCCGACTTGACAAATGCCAAAACTACAGAACAAGTCCAGCTGGGCAAAACAAGAAATTTGTAAAACGATAGGAAATTGTTGGGGAACAATTCAAATTTCAATTTCTACTGATATTTTCGTAATTTGACTTCGCCCTGCTGTGCTTAGTACGTCTCGTCTTGTCCTAATGGTCCCGACTTGTCCTTAATGACCCTACTTGACAAATGCCAAAACTACAGAACAAGTCCAGCTGGGCAAAACAAGAAATTTGTAACACAATAGGAAATTGTTGGGAACATTCAAATTTCAATTCCGACTGAGATTTTCGTAATTTGACTTAGCCCTGCTGGCTTCTATGTATCAACTTGTCCTACTGGTCCCGATATGTCCTTAATGACCCGACTTGACAAATGCCAAAACTACAGAACAAGTCCAGCTGGGCAAAACAAGAAATTTGTAAAACGATAGGAAATTGTTGGGGAACAATTCAAATTTCAATTCCTACTGATATTTTCGTAATTTGACTTCGCCCTGCTGTGCTTAGTACGTCTCGTCTTGTCCTAATGGTCCCGATTTGTCCTTAATGATCCGACTTGACAAATGTAAAAAAACAGAACGAGTCCAGCTGGGTAATTCAAGAAATTTGTAACACAATTGGAAAATGTTGGGAACATTTATATTTCAATTCCGGCTGAGTTTTTAGTAATTTGACTTCGCCCTGCTGTGCTTCGTATGTCTCGACTTGTCCAAATAGTCCCGATTTGTCCTTAATGACCCGACTTGACAAATGCCAAAATACAGAACAAGTCCAGCTGGGAAATTCAAGAAATTTGTAACACAATTGGAAAGTGTAGGGAACATTCAAATTTCAATTCCGACTGAGATTTTCGTAATATGACTTCGCCCTGCTGTGCGTCGTATGTATTGACTTGACCTAATGGTCCCGATATGTTCCCACTGACCCGACTTGACAAATGCCAAACCTACAGAACAAGTCCAGCTGGGTAAAACAAGAATTTGTAACAAAATAGGAAATTGTTGTGGAATAATTCTAATTTCAATTCCGACTGGGATTTTCGTAAATTGACTTAGCCACTCTGTGCTTCGTATGACTCGACTTGTCCTAATGTTTCCGATTTGTCCTTAATGATCCGACTTGACAAATGTAAAAAAACAGAACGAGTCCAGCTGGGTAATTCAAGAAATTTGTAACACAATTGGAAAATGTTGGGAACATTTATATTTCAATTCCGGCTGAGTTTTTAGTAATTTGACTTCGCCCTGCAGTGCTTCGTATGTCTCCACTTGTCCAAATAGTCCCGATTTGTCCTTAATGACCCGACTTGACAAATGCCAAAACTACAGAACAAGTCCAGCTGGGCAAAACAAGAAATTTGTAAAACGATAGGAAATTGTTGGGGAACAATTCAAATTTCAATTCCTACTGATATTTTCGTAATTTGACTTCGCCCTGCTGTGCTTAGTACGTCTCGTCTTGTCCTAATGGTCCCGATTTGTCCTTAATGATCCGACTTGACAAATGTAAAAAAACAGAACGAGTCCAGCTGGGTAATTCAAGAAATTTGTAACACAATTGGAAAATGTTGGGAACATTTATATTTCAATTCCGGCTGAGTTTTTAGTAATTTGACTTCGCCCTGCTGTGCTTCGTATGTCTCCACTTGTCCAAATAGTCCCGATTTGTCCTTAATGACCCGACTTGACAAATGCCAAAATACAGAACAAGTCCAGCTGGGAAAATCAAGAAATTTGTAACACAATTGGAAAGTGTAGGGAACATTCAAATTTCAATTCCGACTGAGATTTTCGTAATATGATTTCGCCCTGCTGTGCGTCGTATGTATTGACTTGACCTAATGGTCCCGATATGTTCCCACTGACCCGACTTGACAAATGCCAAACCTACAGAACAAGTCCAGCTGGGTAAAACAAGAATTTGTAACACAATGGGAAATTGTTGTGGAATAATTCTAATTTCAATTCCGACTGGGATTTTCGTAAATTGACTTAGCCACTCTGTGCTTCGTATGACTCGACTTGTCCTAATGTTTCCGATTTGTCCTTAATGATCCGACTTGACAAATGTAAAAAAACAGAACGAGTCCAGCTGGGTATTCAAGAAATTTGTAACACAATTGGAAAGTGTAGGGAACATTCAAATTTCAATTCCGACTGAGATTTTCGTAATTTGACTTAGCCCTGCTGTGCTTCGTATGTATCAACTTGTCCTACTGGTCCCGATATGTCCTTAATGACCCGACTTGACAAATGCCAAACCTACAGAACAAGTCCAGCTGGGCAAAACAAGAAATTTGTAAAACGATAGGAAATTGTTGGGGAACAATTCAGATTTCAATTCCTACTGAGTTTTTCGTAATTTGACTTCGCCCTGCTGTACTTAGTACGTCTCGTCTTGTCCTAATGGTCCCGACTTGTCCTTAATACCCGACTTGACAAATGCCATAATACAGAACAAGACCAGCTGGGTAAAGCAAGAAATTTGTAACACAATAGGAAATTGTTGTGGAATAATTCTAATTTCAATTCCGACTGGGATTTTCGTAAATTGACTTAGCCACTCTGTGCTTCGTATGACTCGACTTGTCCTAATGTTTCCGATTTGTCCTTAATGATCCGATTTGACAAATGTAAAAAAACAGAACGAGTCCAGCTGGGTATTCAAGAAATTTGTAACACAATTGGAAAGTGTAGGGAACATTCAAATTTCAATTCCGACTGAGATTTTCGTAATTTGACTTAGCCCTGCTGTGCTTCGTATGTATCAACTTGTCCTACTGGTCCCGATATGTCCTTAATGACCCGACTTGACAAATGCCAAAACTACAGAACAAGTCCAGCTGGGCAAAACAAGAAATTTGTAAAACGATAGGAAATTGTTGGGGAACAATTCAAATTTCAATTCCTACTGATATTTTCGTAATTTGACTTCGCCCTGCTGTGCTTAGTACGTCTCGTCTTGTCCTAATGGTCCCGATTTGTCCTTAATGATCCGACTTGACAAATGTAAAAAAACAGAACGAGTCCAGCTGGGTAATTCAAGAAATTTGTAACACAATTGGAAAATTTTGGGAACATTTATATTTCAATTCCGGCTGAGTTTTTAGTAATTTGACTTCGCCCTGCTGTGCTTCGTATGTCTCGACTTGTCCAAATAGTCCCGATTTGTCCTTAATGACCCGACTTGACAAATGCCAAAATACAGAACAAGTCCAGCTGGGAAATTCAAGAAATTTGTAACACAATTGGAAAGTGTAGGGAACATTCAAATTTCAATTCCGACTGAGATTTTCGTAATATGACTTCGCCCTGCTGTGCGTCGTATGTATTGACTTGACCTAATGGTCCCGATATGTTCCCACTGACCCGACTTGACAAATGCCAAACCTACAGAACAAGTCCAGCTGGGTAAAACAAGAATTTGTAACACAATAGGAAATTGTTGTGGAATAATTCTAATTTCAATTCCGACTGGGATTTTCGTAAATTGACTTAGCCACTCTGTGCTTCGTATGACTCGACTTGTCCTAATGTTTCCGATTTGTCCTTAATGATCCGACTTGACAAATGTAAAAAAACAGAACGAGTCCAGCTGGGTATTCAAGAAATTTGTAACACAATTGGAAAGTGTAGGGAACATTCAAATTTCAATTCCGACTGAGATTTTCGTAATTTGACTTAGCCCTGCTGTGCTTCGTATATATCAACTTGTCCTACTGGTCCCGATATGTCCTTAATGACCCGACTTGACAAATGCCAAAACTACAGAACAAGTCCAGCTGGGCAAAACAAGAAATTTGTAAAACGATAGGAAATTGTTGGGGAACAATTCAAATTTCAATTTCTACTGATATTTTCGTAATTTGACTTCGCCCTGCTGTGCTTAGTAGGTCTCGTCTTGTCCTAATGGTCCCGACTTGTCCTTAATGACCCTACTTGACAAATGCCAAAACTACAGAACAAGTCCAGCTGGGCAAAACAAGAAATTTGTAACACAATAGGAAATTGTTGGGGAACAATCAAATTTCAATTCCGACTGAGATTTTAGTAATTTGACTTCGCCCTGCTGTGCTTCGTATGTCTCGACTTGTCCTAATGTTTCCGATTTGTCCTTAATGATCCGACTTGACAAATGTAAAAAAATAGAACGAGTCCAGCTGGGTAATTCAAGAAATTTGTAACACAATTGGAAAGTGTAGGGAACATTCAAATTTCAATTCCGACTGAGATTTTCGTAATATGACTTCGCCCTGCTGTGCTTCGTATGTCTTGACTTGTCCTAATGGTCCCGATTTGTCCCTACTGACCCGACTTGACATATGCCAAAACTACAGAACAAGTCCAGCTGGCAAAACAAGAAATTTGTAAAACGATAGGAAATTGTTAGGGAACAATTCAGATTTCAATTCCTACTGAGATTTTCGTAATTTGACTTCGCCCTGCTGTACTTAGTACGTCTCGTCTTGTCCTAATGGTCCCGACTTGTCCTTAATGACCTGACTTGACAAATGCCAAAATACAGAACAAGACCAGCTGGGTAAAGCAAGAAATTTGTAACACAATAGGAAATTGTTGTGGAATAATTCTAATTTCAATTCCGACTGGGATTTTCGTAAATTGACTTAGCCACTCTGTGCTTCGTATGACTCGACTTGTCCTAATGTTTCCGATTTGTCCTTAATGATCCGACTTGACAAATGTAAAAAAACAGAACGAGTCCAGCTGGGTATTCAAGAAATTTGTAACACAATTGGAAAGTGTAGGGAACATTCAAATTTCAATTCCGACTGAGATTTTCGTAATTTGACTTAGCCCTGCTGTGCTTCGTATGTATCAACTTGTCCTACTGGTCCCGATATGTCCTTAATGACCCGACTTGACAAATGCCAAAACTACAGAACAAGTCCAGCTGGGCAAAACAAGAAATTTGTAAAACGATAGGAAATTGTTGGGGAACAATTCAAATTTCAATTTCTACTGATATTTTCGTAATTTGACTTCGCCCTGCTGTGCTTAGTACGTCTCGTCTTGTCCTAATGGTCCCGACTTGTCCTTAATGACCCTACTTGACAAATGCCAAAACTACAGAACAAGTCCAGCTGGGCAAAACAAGAAATTTGTAACACAATAGGAAATTGTTGGGAACATTCAAATTTCAATTCCGACTGAGATTTTCGTAATTTGACTTAGCCCTGCTGGCTTCTATGTATCAACTTGTCCTACTGGTCCCGATATGTCCTTAATGACCCGACTTGACAAATGCCAAAACTACAGAACAAGTCCAGCTGGGCAAAACAAGAAATTTGTAAAACGATAGGAAATTGTTGGGGAACAATTCAAATTTCAATTCCTACTGATATTTTCGTAATTTGACTTCGCCCTGCTGTGCTTAGTACGTCTCGTCTTGTCCTAATGGTCCCGATTTGTCCTTAATGATCCGACTTGACAAATGTAAAAAAACAGAACGAGTCCAGCTGGGTAATTCAAGAAATTTGTAACACAATTGGAAAATGTTGGGAACATTTATATTTCAATTCCGGCTGAGTTTTTAGTAATTTGACTTCGCCCTGCTGTGCTTCGTATGTCTCGACTTGTCCAAATAGTCCCGATTTGTCCTTAATGACCCGACTTGACAAATGCCAAAATACAGAACAAGTCCAGCTGGGAAATTCAAGAAATTTGTAACACAATTGGAAAGTGTAGGGAACATTCAAATTTCAATTCCGACTGAGATTTTCGTAATATGACTTCGCCCTGCTGTGCGTCGTATGTATTGACTTGACCTAATGGTCCCGATATGTTCCCACTGACCCGACTTGACAAATGCCAAACCTACAGAACAAGTCCAGCTGGGTAAAACAAGAATTTGTAACAAAATAGGAAATTGTTGTGGAATAATTCTAATTTCAATTCCGACTGGGATTTTCGTAAATTGACTTAGCCACTCTGTGCTTCGTATGACTCGACTTGTCCTAATGTTTCCGATTTGTCCTTAATGATCCGACTTGACAAATGTAAAAAAACAGAACGAGTCCAGCTGGGTAATTCAAGAAATTTGTAACACAATTGGAAAATGTTGCGAACATTTATATTTCAATTCCGGCTGAGTTTTTAGTAATTTGACTTCGCCCTGCAGTGCTTCGTATGTCTCCACTTGTCCAAATAGTCCCGATTTGTCCTTAATGACCCGACTTGACAAATGCCAAAACTACAGAACAAGTCCAGCTGGGCAAAACAAGAAATTTGTAAAACGATAGGAAATTGTTGGGGAACAATTCAAATTTCAATTCCTACTGATATTTTCGTAATTTGACTTCGCCCTGCTGTGCTTAGTACGTCTCGTCTTGTCCTAATGGTCCCGATTTGTCCTTAATGATCCGACTTGACAAATGTAAAAAAACAGAACGAGTCCAGCTGGGTAATTCAAGAAATTTGTAACACAATTGGAAAATGTTGGGAACATTTATATTTCAATTCCGGCTGAGTTTTTAGTAATTTGACTTCGCCCTGCTGTGCTTCGTATGTCTCCACTTGTCCAAATAGTCCCGATTTGTCCTTAATGACCCGACTTGACAAATGCCAAAATACAGAACAAGTCCAGCTGGGAAAATCAAGAAATTTGTAACACAATTGGAAAGTGTAGGGAACATTCAAATTTCAATTCCGACTGAGATTTTCGTAATATGATTTCGCCCTGCTGTGCGTCGTATGTATTGACTTGACCTAATGGTCCCGATATGTTCCCACTGACCCGACTTGACAAATGCCAAACCTACAGAACAAGTCCAGCTGGGTAAAACAAGAATTTGTAACACAATGGGAAATTGTTGTGGAATAATTCTAATTTCAATTCCGACTGGGATTTTCGTAAATTGACTTAGCCACTCTGTGCTTCGTATGACTCGACTTGTCCTAATGTTTCCGATTTGTCCTTAATGATCCGACTTGACAAATGTAAAAAAACAGAACGAGTCCAGCTGGGTATTCAAGAAATTTGTAACACAATTGGAAAGTGTAGGGAACATTCAAATTTCAATTCCGACTGAGATTTTCGTAATTTGACTTAGCCCTGCTGTGCTTCGTATGTATCAACTTGTCCTACTGGTCCCGATATGTCCTTAATGACCCGACTTGACAAATGCCAAACCTACAGAACAAGTCCAGCTGGGCAAAACAAGAAATTTGTAAAACGATAGGAAATTGTTGGGGAACAATTCAGATTTCAATTCCTACTGAGTTTTTCGTAATTTGACTTCGCCCTGCTGTACTTAGTACGTCTCGTCTTGTCCTAATGGTCCCGACTTGTCCTTAATACCCGACTTGACAAATGCCATAATACAGAACAAGACCAGCTGGGTAAAGCAAGAAATTTGTAACACAATAGGAAATTGTTGTGGAATAATTCTAATTTCAATTCCGACTGGGATTTTCGTAAATTGACTTAGCCACTCTGTGCTTCGTATGACTCGACTTGTCCTAATGTTTCCGATTTGTCCTTAATGATCCGATTTGACAAATGTAAAAAAACAGAACGAGTCCAGCTGGGTATTCAAGAAATTTGTAACACAATTGGAAAGTGTAGGGAACATTCAAATTTCAATTCCGACTGAGATTTTCGTAATTTGACTTAGCCCTGCTGTGCTTCGTATGTATCAACTTGTCCTACTGGTCCCGATATGTCCTTAATGACCCGACTTGACAAATGCCAAAACTACAGAACAAGTCCAGCTGGGCAAAACAAGAAATTTGTAAAACGATAGGAAATTGTTGGGGAACAATTCAAATTTCAATTCCTACTGATATTTCGTAATTTGACTTCGCCCTGCTGTGCTTAGTACGTCTCGTCTTGTCCTAATGGTCCCGATTTGTCCTTAATGATCCGACTTGACAAATGTAAAAAAACAGAACGAGTCCAGCTGGGTAATTCAAGAAATTTGTAACACAATTGGAAAATTTTGGGAACATTTATATTTCAATTCCGGCTGAGTTTTTAGTAATTTGACTTCGCCCTGCTGTGCTTCGTATGTCTCGACTTGTCCAAATAGTCCCGATTTGTCCTTAATGACCCGACTTGACAAATGCCAAAATACAGAACAAGTCCAGCTGGGAAATTCAAGAAATTTGTAACACAATTGGAAAGTGTAGGGAACATTCAAATTTCAATTCCGACTGAGATTTTCGTAATATGACTTCGCCCTGCTGTGCGTCGTATGTATTGACTTGACCTAATGGTCCCGATATGTTCCCACTGACCCGACTTGACAAATGCCAAACCTACAGAACAAGTCCAGCTGGGTAAAACAAGAATTTGTAACACAATAGGAAATTGTTGTGGAATAATTCTAATTTCAATTCCGACTGGGATTTTCGTAAATTGACTTAGCCACTCTGTGCTTCGTATGACTCGACTTGTCCTAATGTTTCCGATTTGTCCTTAATGATCCGACTTGACAAATGTAAAAAAACAGAACGAGTCCAGCTGGGTATTCAAGAAATTTGTAACACAATTGGAAAGTGTAGGGAACATTCAAATTTCAATTCCGACTGAGATTTTCGTAATTTGACTTAGCCCTGCTGTGCTTCGTATATATCAACTTGTCCTACTGGTCCCGATATGTCCTTAATGACCCGACTTGACAAATGCCAAAACTACAGAACAAGTCCAGCTGGGCAAAACAAGAAATTTGTAAAACGATAGGAAATTGTTGGGGAACAATTCAAATTTCAATTTCTACTGATATTTTCGTAATTTGACTTCGCCCTGCTGTGCTTAGTAGGTCTCGTCTTGTCCTAATGGTCCCGACTTGTCCTTAATGACCCTACTTGACAAATGCCAAAACTACAGAACAAGTCCAGCTGGGCAAAACAAGAAATTTGTAACACAATAGGAAATTGTTGGGGAACAATCAAATTTCAATTCCGACTGAGATTTTAGTAATTTGACTTCGCCCTGCTGTGCTTCGTATGTCTCGACTTGTCCTAATGTTTCCGATTTGTCCTTAATGATCCGACTTGACAAATGTAAAAAAATAGAACGAGTCCAGCTGGGTAATTCAAGAAATTTGTAACACAATTGGAAAGTGTAGGGAACATTCAAATTTCAATTCCGACTGAGATTTTCGTAATATGACTTCGCCCTGCTGTGCTTCGTATGTCTTGACTTGACCTAATGGTCCCGATATGTTCCCACTGACCCGACTTGACAAATGCCAAACCTACAGAACAAGTCCAGCTGGGCAAAAC
Source organism: Chrysolina americana (assembly GCA_958502065.1). Taxonomy (NCBI): domain Eukaryota; kingdom Metazoa; phylum Arthropoda; class Insecta; order Coleoptera; family Chrysomelidae; genus Chrysolina; species Chrysolina americana. The sequence goes on from OY293420.1 coordinate 30,935,580, forward strand.
AAGAAATTTGTAAAACGATAGGAAATTGTTGGGGAACAATTCAGATTTCAATTCCTACTGAGTTTTTCGTAATTTGACTTCGCCCTGCTGTACTAAGTACGTCTCGTCTTGTCCTACTGGTCCCGATATGTCCTTAATGACCCGACTTGACAAATGCCAAAATACAGAACAAGTCCAGCTGGGAAATTCAAGAAATATGTAACACAATTGGAAAGTGTAGGGAACATTCAAATTTCAATTCCGACTGAGATTTTCGTAATATGACTTCGCCCTGCTGTGCGTCGTATGTATTGACTTGACCTAATGGTCCCGATATGTTCCCACTGACCCGACTTGACAAATGCCAAACCTACAGAACAAGTCCAGCTGGGTAAAACAAGAATTTGTAACACAATAGGAAATTGTTGTGGAATAATTCTAATTTCAATTCCGACTGGGATTTTCGTAAATTGACTAGCCACTCTGTGCTTCGTATGACTCGACTTGTCCTAATGGTCCCGATTTGTCCCTACTGACCCGACTTGACATATGCCAAAACTACAGAACAAGTCCAGCTGGCAAAACAAGAAATTTGTAAAACGATAGGAAATTGTTAGGGAACAATTCAGATTTCAATTCCTACTGAGATTTTCGTAATTTGACTTCGCCCTGCTGTACTTAGTACGTCTCGTCTTGTCCTAATGGTCCCGACTTGTCCTTAATGACCTGACTTGACAAATGCCAAAATACAGAACAAGACCAGCTGGGTAAAGCAAGAAATTTGTAACACAATAGGAGATTGTTGTGGAATAATTCTAATTTCAATTCCGACTGGGATTTTCGTAAATTGACTTAGCCACTCTGTGCTTCGTATGACTCGACTTGTCCTAATGTTTCCGATTTGTCCTTAATGATCCGACTTGACAAATGTAAAAAAACAGAACGAGTCCAGCTGGGTATTCAAGAAATTTGTAACACAATTGGAAAGTGTAGGGAACATTCAAATTTCAATTCCGACTGAGATTTTCGTAATTTGACTTAGCCCTGCTGTGCTTCGTATGTATCAACTTGTCCTACTGGTCCCGATATGTCCTTAATGACCCGACTTGACAAATGCCAAAACTACAGAACAAGTCCAGCTGGGCAAAACAAGAAATTTGTAAAACGATAGGAAATTGTTGGGGAACAATTCAAATTTCAATTTCTACTGATATTTTCGTAATTTGACTTCGCCCTGCTGTGCTTAGTACGTCTCGTCTTGTCCTAATGGTCCCGACTTGTCCTTAATGACCCTACTTGACAAATGCCAAAACTACAGAACAAGTCCAGCTGGGCAAAACAAGAAATTTGTAACACAATAGGAAATTGTTGGGAACATTCAAATTTCAATTCCGACTGAGATTTTCGTAATTTGACTTAGCCCTGCTGGCTTCTATGTATCAACTTGTCCTACTGGTCCCGATATGTCCTTAATGACCCGACTTGACAAATGCCAAAACTACAGAACAAGTCCAGCTGGGCAAAACAAGAAATTTGTAAAACGATAGGAAATTGTTGGGGAACAATTCAAATTTCAATTCCTACTGATATTTTCGTAATTTGACTTCGCCCTGCTGTGCTTAGTACGTCTCGTCTTGTCCTAATGGTCCCGATTTGTCCTTAATGATCCGACTTGACAAATGTAAAAAAACAGAACGAGTCCAGCTGGGTAATTCAAGAAATTTGTAACACAATTGGAAAATGTTGGGAACATTTATATTTCAATTCCGGCTGAGTTTTTAGTAATTTGACTTCGCCCTGCTGTGCTTCGTATGTCTCGACTTGTCCAAATAGTCCCGATTTGTCCTTAATGACCCGACTTGACAAATGCCAAAATACAGAACAAGTCCAGCTGGGAAATTCAAGAAATTTGTAACACAATTGGAAAGTGTAGGGAACATTCAAATTTCAATTCCGACTGAGATTTTCGTAATATGACTTCGCCCTGCTGTGCGTCGTATGTATTGACTTGACCTAATGGTCCCGATATGTTCCCACTGACCCGACTTGACAAATGCCAAACCTACAGAACAAGTCCAGCTGGGTAAAACAAGAATTTGTAACAAAATAGGAAATTGTTGTGGAATAATTCTAATTTCAATTCCGACTGGGATTTTCGTAAATTGACTTAGCCACTCTGTGCTTCGTATGACTCGACTTGTACTAATGTTTCCGATTTGTCCTTAATGATCCGACTTGACAAATGTAAAAAAACAGAACGAGTCCAGCTGGGTAATTCAAGAAATTTGTAACACAATTGGAAAATGTTGGGAACATTTATATTTCAATTCCGGCTGAGTTTTTAGTAATTTGACTTCGCCCTGCAGTGCTTCGTATGTCTCCACTTGTCCAAATAGTCCCGATTTGTCCTTAATGACCCGACTTGACAAATGCCAAAACTACAGAACAAGTCCAGCTGGGCAAAACAAGAAATTTGTAAAACGATAGGAAATTGTTGGGGAACAATTCAAATTTCAATTCCTACTGATATTTTCGTAATTTGACTTCGCCCTGCTGTGCTTAGTACGTCTCGTCTTGTCCTAATGGTCCCGATTTGTCCTTAATGATCCGACTTGACAAATGTAAAAAAACAGAACGAGTCCAGCTGGGTAATTCAAGAAATTTGTAACACAATTGGAAAATGTTGGGAACATTTATATTTCAATTCCGGCTGAGTTTTTAGTAATTTGACTTCGCCCTGCTGTGCTTCGTATGTATCAACTTGTCCTACTGGTCCCGATATGTCCTTAATGACCCGACTTGACAAATGCCAAAACTACAGAACAAGTCCAGCTGGGCAAAACAAGAAATTTGTAAAACGATAGGAAATTGTTGGGGAACAATTCAAATTTCAATTTCTACTGATATTTTCGTAATTTGACTTCGCCCTGCTGTGCTTAGTACGTCTCGTCTTGTCCTAATGGTCCCGACTGGTCCTTAATGACCCTACTTGACAAATGCCAAAACTACAGAACAAGTCCAGCTGGGCAAAACAAGAAATTTGTAACACAATAGGAAATTGTTGGGGAACAATCAAATTTCAATTCCGACTGAGATTTTAGTAATTTGACTTCGCCCTGCTGTGCTTCGTATGTCTCGACTTGTCCTAATGTTTCCGATTTGTCCTTAATGATCCGACTCGACAAATGTAAAAAAATAGAACGAGTCCAGCTGGGTAATTCAAGAAATTTGTTAACACAATTGGAAAGTGTAGGGAACATTCAAATTTCAATTCCGACTGAGATTTTCGTAATATGACTTCGCCCTGCTGTGCTTCGTATGTCTTGACTTGACCTAATGGTCCCGATATGTTCCCACTGACCCGACTTGACAAATGCCAAACCTACAGAACAAGTCCAGCTGGGCAAAACAAGAAATTTGTAAAACGATAGGAAATTGTTGGGGAACAATTCAGATTTCAATTCCTACTGAGTTTTTCGTAATTTGACTTCGCCCTGCTGTACTTAGTACGTCTCGTCTTGTCCTAATGGTCCCGACTTGTCCTTAATGACCCGACTTGACAAATGCCAAAATACAGAACAAGACCAGCTGGGTAAAGCAAGAAATTTGTAACACAATAGGAAATTGTTGGGGAACAATCAAATTTCAATTCCGACTGAGATTTTAGTAATTTGACTTCGCCCTGCTGTGCTTCGTATGTCTCGACTTGTCCTAATGTTTCCGATTTGTCCTTAATGATCCGACTTGACAAATGTAAAAAAATAGAACGAGTCCAGCTTGGTAATTCAAGAAATTTGTAACACAATTGGAAAGTGTAGGGAACATTTATATTTCAATTCCGGCTGAGTTTTTAGTAATTTGACTTCGCCCTGCAGTGCTTCGTATGTCTCCACTTGTCCAAATAGTCCCGATTTGTCCTTAATGACCCGACTTGACAAATGCCAAAACTACAGAACAAGTCCAGCTGGGCAAAACAAGAAATTTGTAAAACGATAGGAAATTGTTGGGGAACAATTCAAATTTCAATTCCTACTGATATTTTCGTAATTTGACTTCGCCCTGCTGTGCTTAGTACGTCTCGTCTTGTCCTAATGGTCCCGATTTGTCCTTAATGATCCGACTTGACAAATGTAAAAAAACAGAACGAGTCCAGCTGGGTAATTCAAGAAATTTGTAACACAATTGGAAAATGTTGGGAACATTTATATTTCAATTCCGGCTGAGTTTTTAGTAATTTGACTTCGCCCTGCTGTGCTTCGTATGTCTCCACTTGTCCAAATAGTCCCGATTTGTCCTTAATGACCCGACTTGACAAATGCCAAAATACAGAACAAGTCCAGCTGGGAAAATCAAGAAATTTGTAACACAATTGGAAAGTGTAGGGAACATTCAAATTTCAATTCCGACTGAGATTTTCGTAATATGATTTCGCCCTGCTGTGCGTCGTATGTATTGACTTGACCTAATGGTCCCGATATGTTCCCACTGACCCGACTTGACAAATGCCAAACCTACAGAACAAGTCCAGCTGGGTAAAACAAGAATTTGTAACACAATGGGAAATTGTTGTGGAATAATTCTAATTTCAATTCCGACTGGGATTTTCGTAAATTGACTTAGCCACTCTGTGCTTCGTATGACTCGACTTGTCCTAATGTTTCCGATTTGTCCATAATGATCCGACTTGACAAATGTAAAAAAACAGAACGAGTCCAGCTGGGTATTCAAGAAATTTGTAACACAATTGGAAAGTGTAGGGAACATTCAAATTTCAATTCCGACTGAGATTTTCGTAATTTGACTTAGCCCTGCTGTGCTTCGTATGTATCAACTTGTCCTACTGGTCCCGATATGTCCTTAATGACCCGACTTGACAAATGCCAAACCTACAGAACAAGTCCAGCTGGGCAAAACAAGAAATTTGTAAAACGATAGGAAATTGTTGGGGAACAATTCAGATTTCAATTCCTACCTAGTTTTTCGTAATTTGACTTCGCCCTGCTGTACTTAGTACGTCTCGTCTTGTCCTAATGGTCCCGACTTGTCCTTAATACCCGACTTGACAAATGCCATAATACAGAACAAGACCAGCTGGGTAAAGCAAGAAATTTGTAACACAATAGGAAATTGTTGTGGAATAATTCTAATTTCAATTCCGACTGGGATTTTCGTAAATTGACTTAGCCACTCTGTGCTTCGTATGACTCGACTTGTCCTAATGTTTCCGATTTGTCCTTAATGATCCGACTTGACAAATGTAAAAAAACAGAACGAGTCCAGCTGGGTATTCAAGAAATTTGTAACACAATTGGAAAGTGTAGGGAACATTCAAATTTCAATTCAGACTGAGATTTTCGTAATTTGACTTAGCCCTGCTGTGCTTCGTATGTATCAACTTGTCCTACTGGTCCCGATATGTCCTTAATGACCCGACTTGACAAATGCCAAAACTACAGAACAAGTCCAGCTGGGCAAAACAAGAAATTTGTAAAACGATAGGAAATTGTTGGGGAACAATTCAAATTTCAATTTCTACTGATATTTTCGTAATTTGACTTCGCCCTGCTGTGCTTAGTACGTCTCGTCTTGTCCTAATGGTCCCGACTTGTCCTTAATGACCCTACTTGACAAATGCCAAAACTACAGAACAAGTCCAGCTGGGCAAAACAAGAAATTTGTAACACAATAGGAAATTGTTGGGGAACAATCAAATTTCAATTCCGACTGAGATTTTAGTAATTTGACTTCGCCCTGCTGTGCTTCGTATGTCTCGACTTGTCCTAATGTTTCCGATTTGTCCTTAATGATCCGACTCGACAAATGTAAAAAAATAGAACGAGTCCAGCTGGGTAATTCAAGAAATTTGTTAACACAATTGGAAAGTGTAGGGAACATTCAAATTTCAATTCCGACTGAGATTTTCGTAATATGACTTCGCCCTGCTGTGCTTCGTATGTCTTGACTTGACCTAATGGTCCCGATATGTTCCCACTGACCCGACTTGACAAATGCCAAACCTACAGAACAAGTCCAGCTGGGCAAAACAAGAAATTTGTAAAACGATAGGAAATTGTTGGGGAACAATTCAGATTTCAATTCCTACTGAGTTTTTCGTAATTTGACTTCGCCCTGCTGTACTTAGTACGTCTCGTCTTGTCCTAATGGTCCCGACTTGTCCTTAATGACCCGACTTGACAAATGCCAAAATACAGAACAAGACCAGCTGGGTAAAGCAAGAAATTTGTAACACAATAGGAAATTGTTGGGGAACAATCAAATTTCAATTCCGACTGAGATTTTAGTAATTTGACTTCGCCCTGCTGTGCTTCGTATGTCTCGACTTGTCCTAATGTTTCCGATTTGTCCTTAATGATCCGACTTGACAAATGTAAAAAAATAGAACGAGTCCAGCTTGGTAATTCAAGAAATTTGTAACACAATTGGAAAGTGTAGGGAACATTCAAATTTCAATTCCGACTGAGATTTTCGTAATATGACTTCGCCCTGCTGTGCTTCGTATGTCTTGACTTGACCTAATGGTCCCGATATGTTCCCACTGACCCGACTTAACAAATGCCAAACCTACAGAACAAGTCCAGCTGGGCAAAACAAGAAATTTGTAAAACGATAGGAAATTGTTGGGGAACAATTCAGATTTCAATTCCTACTGAGTTTTTCGTAATTTGACTTCGCCCTGCTGTACTAAGTACGTCTCGTCTTGTCCTACTGGTCCCGATATGTCCTTAATGACCCGACTTGACAAATGCCAAAACTACAGAACAAGTCCAGCTGGGCAAAACAAGAAATGTGTAAAACGATAGGAAATTGTTGGGGAACAATTAAATTCCTACTGATAATTTCGTAATTTGACTTCGCCCTGCTGTGCTTAGTACGTCTCGTCTTGTCCTAATGGTCCCGATTTGTACTTAATGATCCGACTTGACAAATGTAAAAAAACAGAACGAGTCCAGCTGGGTAATTCAAGAAATTTGTAACACAATTGGAAAATGTTGGGAACATTTATATTTCAATTCCGGCTGAGTTTTTAGTAATTTGACTTCGCCCTGCTGTGCTTCGTATGTCTCGACTTGCCCAAATAGTCCCGATTTGTCCTTAATGACCCGACTTGACAAATGCCAAAATACAGAACAAGTCCAGCTGGGAAATTCAAGAAATATGTAACACAATTGGAAAGTGTAGGGAACATTCAAATTTCAATTCCGACTGAGATTTTCGTAATATGACTTCGCCCTGCTGTGCGTCGTATGTATTGACTTGACCTAATGGTCCCGATATGTTCCCACTGACCCGACTTGACAAATGCCAAACCTACAGAACAAGTCCAGCTGGGTAAAACAAGAATTTGTAACACAATAGGAAATTGTTGTGGAATAATTCTAATTTCAATTCCGACTGGGATTTTCGTAAATTGACTAGCCACTCTGTGCTTCGTATGACTCGACTTGTCCTAATGGTCCCGATTTGTCCCTACTGACCCGACTTGACATATGCCAAAACTACAGAACAAGTCCAGCTGGCAAAACAAGAAATTTGTAAAACGATAGGAAATTGTTAGGGAACAATTCAGATTTCAATTCCTACTGAGATTTTCGTAATTTGACTTCGCCCTGCTGTACTTAGTACGTCTCGTCTTGTCCTAATGGTCCCGACTTGTCCTTAATGACCTGACTTGACAAATGCCAAAATACAGAACAAGACCAGCTGGGTAAAGCAAGAAATTTGTAACACAATAGGAAATTGTTGTGGAATAATTCTAATTTCAATTCCGACTGGGATTTTCGTAAATTGACTTAGCCACTCTGTGCTTCGTATGACTCGACTTGTCCTAATGTTTCCGATTTGTCCTTAATGATCCGACTTGACAAATGTAAAAAAACAGAACGAGTCCAGCTGGGTATTCAAGAAATTTGTAACACAATTGGAAAGTGTAGGGAACATTCAAATTTCAATTCCGACTGAGATTTTCGTAATTTGACTTAGCCCTGCTGTGCTTCGTATGTATCAACTTGTCCTACAGGTCCCGATATGTCCTTAATGACCCGACTTGACAAATGCCAAAACTACAGAACAAGTCCAGCTGGGCAAAACAAGAAATTTGTAAAACGATAGGAAATTGTTGGGGAACAATTCAAATTTCAATTTCTACTGATATTTTCGTAATTTGACTTCGCCCTGCTGTGCTTAGTACGTCTCGTCTTGTCCTAATGGTCCCGACTTGTCCTTAATGACCCTACTTGACAAATGCCAAAACTACAGAACAAGTCCAGCTGGGCAAAACAAGAAATTTGTAACACAATAGGAAATTGTTGGGAACATTCAAATTTCAATTACGACTGAGATTTTCGTAATTTGACTTAGCCCTGCTGGCTTCTATGTATCAACTTGTCCTACTGGTCCCGATATGTCCTTAATGACCCGACTTGACAAATGCCAAAACTACAGAACAAGTCCAGCTGGGCAAAACAAGAAATTTGTAAAACGATAGGAAATTGTTGGGGAACAATTCAAATTTCAATTCCTACTGATATTTTCGTAATTTGACTTCGCCCTGCTGTGCTTAGTACGTCTCGTCTTGTCCTAATGGTCCCGATTTGTCCTTAATGATCCGACTTGACAAATGTAAAAAAACAGAACGAGTCCAGCTGGGTAATTCAAGAAATTTGTAACACAATTGGAAAATGTTGGGAACATTTATATTTCAATTCCGGCTGAGTTTTTAGTAATTTGACTTCGCCCTGCTGTGCTTCGTATGTCTCGACTTGTCCAAATAGTCCCGATTTGTCCTTAATGACCCGACTTGACAAATGCCAAAATACAGAACAAGTCCAGCTGGGAAATTCAAGAAATTTGTAACACAATTGGAAAGTGTAGGGAACATTCAAATTTCAATTCCGACTGAGATTTTCGTAATATGACTTCGCCCTGCTGTGCGTCGTATGTATTGACTTGACCTAATGGTCCCGATATGTTCCCACTGACCCGACTTGACAAATGCCAAACCTACAGAACAAGTCCAGCTGGGTAAAACAAGAATTTGTAACAAAATAGGAAATTGTTGTGGAATAATTCTAATTTCAATTCCGACTGGGATTTTCGTAAATTGACTTAGCCACTCTGTGCTTCGTATGACTCGACTTGTACTAATGTTTCCGATTTGTCCTTAATGATCCGACTTGACAAATGTAAAAAAACAGAACGAGTCCAGCTGGGTAATTCAAGAAATTTGTAACACAATTGGAAAATGTTGGGAACATTTATATTTCAATTCCGGCTGAGTTTTTAGTAATTTGACTTCGCCCTGCAGTGCTTCGTATGTCTCCACTTGTCCAAATAGTCCCGATTTGTCCTTAATGACCCGACTTGACAAATGCCAAAACTACAGAACAAGTCCAGCTGGGCAAAACAAGAAATTTGTAAAACGATAGGAAATTGTTGGGGAACAATTCAAATTTCAATTCCTACTGATATTTTCGTAATTTGACTTCGCCCTGCTGTGCTTAGTACGTCTCGTCTTGTCCTAATGGTCCCGATTTGTCCTTAATGATCCGACTTGACAAATGTAAAAAAACAGAACGAGTCCAGCTGGGTAATTCAAGAAATTTGTAACACAATTGGAAAATGTTGGGAACATTTATATTTCAATTCCGGCTGAGTTTTTAGTAATTTGACTTCGCCCTGCTGTGCTTCGTATGTATCAACTTGTCCTACTGGTCCCGATATGTCCTTAATGACCCGACTTGACAAATGCCAAAACTACAGAACAAGTCCAGCTGGGCAAAACAAGAAATTTGTAAAACGATAGGAAATTGTTGGGGAACAATTCAAATTTCAATTTCTACTGATATTTTCGTAATTTGACTTCGCCCTGCTGTGCTTAGTACGTCTCGTCTTGTCCTAATGGTCCCGACTTGTCCTTAATGACCCTACTTGACAAATGCCAAAACTACAGAACAAGTCCAGCTGGGCAAAACAAGAAATTTGTAACACAATAGGAAATTGTTGGGGAACAATCAAATTTCAATTCCGACTGAGATTTTAGTAATTTGACTTCGCCCTGCTGTGCTTCGTATGTCTCGACTTGTCCTAATGTTTCCGATTTGTCCTTAATGATCCGACTCGACAAATGTAAAAAAATAGAACGAGTCCAGCTGGGTAATTCAAGAAATTTGTTAACACAATTGGAAAGTGTAGGGAACATTCAAATTTCAATTCCGACTGAGATTTTCGTAATATGACTTCGCCCTGCTGTGCTTCGTATGTCTTGACTTGACCTAATGGTCCCGATATGTTCCCACTGACCCGACTTGACAAATGCCAAACCTACAGAACAAGTCCAGCTGGGCAAAACAAGAAATTTGTAAAACGATAGGAAATTGTTGGGGAACAATTCAGATTTCAATTCCTACTGAGTTTTTCGTAATTTGACTTCGCCCTGCTGTACTTAGTACGTCTCGTCTTGTCCTAATGGTCCCGACTTGTCCTTAATGACCCGACTTGACAAATGCCAAAATACAGAACAAGACCAGCTGGGTAAAGCAAGAAATTTGTAACACAATAGGAAATTGTTGGGGAACAATCAAATTTCAATTCCGACTGAGATTTTAGTAATTTGACTTCGCCCTGCTGTGCTTCGTATGTCTCGACTTGTCCTAATGTTTCCGATTTGTCCTTAATGATCCGACTTGACAAATGTAAAAAAATAGAACGAGTCCAGCTTGGTAATTCAAGAAATTTGTAACACAATTGGAAAGTGTAGGGAACATTTATATTTCAATTCCGGCTGAGTTTTTAGTAATTTGACTTCGCCCTGCAGTGCTTCGTATGTCTCCACTTGTCCAAATAGTCCCGATTTGTCCTTAATGACCCGACTTGACAAATGCCAAAACTACAGAACAAGTCCAGCTGGGCAAAACAAGAAATTTGTAAAACGATAGGAAATTGTTGGGGAACAATTCAAATTTCAATTCCTACTGATATTTTCGTAATTTGACTTCGCCCTGCTGTGCTTAGTACGTCTCGTCTTGTCCTAATGGTCCCGATTTGTCCTTAATGATCCGACTTGACAAATGTAAAAAAACAGAACGAGTCCAGCTGGGTAATTCAAGAAATTTGTAACACAATTGGAAAATGTTGGGAACATTTATATTTCAATTCCGGCTGAGTTTTTAGTAATTTGACTTCGCCCTGCTGTGCTTCGTATGTCTCCACTTGTCCAAATAGTCCCGATTTGTCCTTAATGACCCGACTTGACAAATGCCAAAATACAGAACAAGTCCAGCTGGGAAAATCAAGAAATTTGTAACACAATTGGAAAGTGTAGGGAACATTCAAATTTCAATTCCGACTGAGATTTTCGTAATATGATTTCGCCCTGCTGTGCGTCGTATGTATTGACTTGACCTAATGGTCCCGATATGTTCCCACTGACCCGACTTGACAAATGCCAAACCTACAGAACAAGTCCAGCTGGGTAAAACAAGAATTTGTAACACAATGGGAAATTGTTGTGGAATAATTCTAATTTCAATTCCGACTGGGATTTTCGTAAATTGACTTAGCCACTCTGTGCTTCGTATGACTCGACTTGTCCTAATGTTTCCGATTTGTCCATAATGATCCGACTTGACAAATGTAAAAAAACAGAACGAGTCCAGCTGGGTATTCAAGAAATTTGTAACACAATTGGAAAGTGTAGGGAACATTCAAATTTCAATTCCGACTGAGATTTTCGTAATTTGACTTAGCCCTGCTGTGCTTCGTATGTATCAACTTGTCCTACTGGTCCCGATATGTCCTTAATGACCCGACTTGACAAATGCCAAACCTACAGAACAAGTCCAGCTGGGCAAAACAAGAAATTTGTAAAACGATAGGAAATTGTTGGGGAACAATTCAGATTTCAATTCCTACCTAGTTTTTCGTAATTTGACTTCGCCCTGCTGTACTTAGTACGTCTCGTCTTGTCCTAATGGTCCCGACTTGTCCTTAATACCCGACTTGACAAATGCCATAATACAGAACAAGACCAGCTGGGTAAAGCAAGAAATTTGTAACACAATAGGAAATTGTTGTGGAATAATTCTAATTTCAATTCCGACTGGGATTTTCGTAAATTGACTTAGCCACTCTGTGCTTCGTATGACTCGACTTGTCCTAATGTTTCCGATTTGTCCTTAATGATCCGACTTGACAAATGTAAAAAAACAGAACGAGTCCAGCTGGGTATTCAAGAAATTTGTAACACAATTGGAAAGTGTAGGGAACATTCAAATTTCAATTCAGACTGAGATTTTCGTAATTTGACTTAGCCCTGCTGTGCTTCGTATGTATCAACTTGTCCTACTGGTCCCGATATGTCCTTAATGACCCGACTTGACAAATGCCAAAACTACAGAACAAGTCCAGCTGGGCAAAACAAGAAATTTGTAAAACGATAGGAAATTGTTGGGGAACAATTCAAATTTCAATTTCTACTGATATTTTCGTAATTTGACTTCGCCCTGCTGTGCTTAGTACGTCTCGTCTTGTCCTAATGGTCCCGACTTGTCCTTAATGACCCTACTTGACAAATGCCAAAACTACAGAACAAGTCCAGCTGGGCAAAACAAGAAATTTGTAACACAATAGGAAATTGTTGGGGAACAATCAAATTTCAATTCCGACCGAGATTTTAGTAATTTGACTTCGCCCTGCTGTGCTTCGTATGTCTCGACTTGTCCTAATGTTTCCGATTTGTCCTTAATGATCCGACTCGACAAATGTAAAAAAATAGAACGAGTCCAGCTGGGTAATTCAAGAAATTTGTTAACACAATTGGAAAGTGTAGGGAACATTCAAATTTCAATTCCGACTGAGATTTTCGTAATATGACTTCGCCCTGCTGTGCTTCGTATGTCTTGACTTGACCTAATGGTCCCGATATGTTCCCACTGACCCGACTTGACAAATGCCAAACCTACAGAACAAGTCCAGCTGGGCAAAACAAGAAATTTGTAAAACGATAGGAAATTGTTGGGGAACAATTCAGATTTCAATTCCTACTGAGTTTTTCGTAATTTGACTTCGCCCTGCTGTACTTAGTACGTCTCGTCTTGTCCTAATGGTCCCGACTTGTCCTTAATGACCCGACTTGACAAATGCCAAAATACAGAACAAGACCAGCTGGGTAAAGCAAGAAATTTGTAACACAATAGGAAATTGTTGGGGAACAATCAAATTTCAATTCCGACTGAGATTTTAGTAATTTGACTTCGCCCTGCTGTGCTTCGTATGTCTCGACTTGTCCTAATGTTTCCGATTTGTCCTTAATGATCCGACTTGACAAATGTAAAAAAATAGAACGAGTCCAGCTTGGTAATTCAAGAAATTTGTAACACAATTGGAAAGTGTAGGGAACATTCAAATTTCAATTCCGACTGAGATTTTCGTAATATGACTTCGCCCTGCTGTGCTTCGTATGTCTTGACTTGACCTAATGGTCCCGATATGTTCCCACTGACCCGACTTAACAAATGCCAAACCTACAGAACAAGTCCAGCTGGGCAAAACAAGAAATTTGTAAAACGATAGGAAATTGTTGGGGAACAATTCAGATTTCAATTCCTACTGAGTTTTTCGTAATTTGACTTCGCCCTGCTGTACTAAGTACGTCTCGTCTTGTCCTACTGGTCCCGATATGTCCTTAATGACCCGACTTGACAAATGCCAAAACTACAGAACAAGTCCAGCTGGGCAAAACAAGAAATGTGTAAAACGATAGGAAATTGTTGGGGAACAATTAAATTCCTACTGATAATTTCGTAATTTGACTTCGCCCTGCTGTGCTTAGTACGTCTCGTCTTGTCCTAATGGTCCCGATTTGTACTTAATGATCCGACTTGACAAATGTAAAAAAACAGAACGAGTCCAGCTGGGTAATTCAAGAAATTTGTAACACAATTGGAAAATGTTGGGAACATTTATATTTCAATTCCGGCTGAGTTTTTAGTAATTTGACTTCGCCCTGCTGTGCTTCGTATGTCTCGACTTGCCCAAATAGTCCCGATTTGTCCTTAATGACCCGACTTGACAAATGCCAAAATACAGAACAAGTCCAGCTGGGAAATTCAAGAAATATGTAACACAATTGGAAAGTGTAGGGAACATTCAAATTTCAATTCCGACTGAGATTTTCGTAATATGACTTCGCCCTGCTGTGCGTCGTATGTATTGACTTGACCTAATGGTCCCGATATGTTCCCACTGACCCGACTTGACAAATGCCAAACCTACAGAACAAGTCCAGCTGGGTAAAACAAGAATTTGTAACACAATAGGAAATTGTTGTGGAATAATTCTAATTTCAATTCCGACTGGGATTTTCGTAAATTGACTAGCCACTCTGTGCTTCGTATGACTCGACTTGTCCTAATGGTCCCGATTTGTCCCTACTGACCCGACTTGACATATGCCAAAACTACAGAACAAGTCCAGCTGGCAAAACAAGAAATTTGTAAAACGATAGGAAATTGTTAGGGAACAATTCAGATTTCAATTCCTACTGAGATTTTCGTAATTTGACTTCGCCCTGCTGTACTTAGTACGTCTCGTCTTGTCCTAATGGTCCCGACTTGTCCTTAATGACCTGACTTGACAAATGCCAAAATACAGAACAAGACCAGCTGGGTAAAGCAAGAAATTTGTAACACAATAGGAAATTGTTGTGGAATAATTCTAATTTCAATTCCGACTGGGATTTTCGTAAATTGACTTAGCCACTCTGTGCTTCGTATGACTCGACTTGTCCTAATGTTTCCGATTTGTCCTTAATGATCCGACTTGACAAATGTAAAAAAACAGAACGAGTCCAGCTGGGTATTCAAGAAATTTGTAACACAATTGGAAAGTGTAGGGAACATTCAAATTTCAATTCCGACTGAGATTTTCGTAATTTGACTTAGCCCTGCTGTGCTTCGTATGTATCAACTTGTCCTACTGGTCCCGATATGTCCTTAATGACCCGACTTGACAAATGCCAAAACTACAGAACAAGTCCAGCTGGGCAAAACAAGAAATTTGTAAAACGATAGGAAATTGTTGGGGAACAATTCAAATTTCAATTTCTACTGATATTTTCGTAATTTGACTTCGCCCTGCTGTGCTTAGTACGTCTCGTCTTGTCCTAATGGTCCCGACTTGTCCTTAATGACCCTACTTGACAAATGCCAAAACTACAGAACAAGTCCAGCTGGGCAAAACAAGAAATTTGTAACACAATAGGAAATTGTTGGGAACATTCAAATTTCAATTACGACTGAGATTTTCGTAATTTGACTTAGCCCTGCTGGCTTCTATGTATCAACTTGTCCTACTGGTCCCGATATGTCCTTAATGACCCGACTTGACAAATGCCAAAACTACAGAACAAGTCCAGCTGGGCAAAACAAGAAATTTGTAAAACGATAGGAAATTGTTGGGGAACAATTCAAATTTCAATTCCTACTGATATTTTCGTAATTTGACTTCGCCCTGCTGTGCTTAGTACGTCTCGTCTTGTCCTAATGGTCCCGATTTGTCCTTAATGATCCGACTTGACAAATGTAAAAAAACAGAACGAGTCCAGCTGGGTAATTCAAGAAATTTGTAACACAATTGGAAAATGTTGGGAACATTTATATTTCAATTCCGGCTGAGTTTTTAGTAATTTGACTTCGCCCTGCTGTACTTAGTACGTCTCGTCTTGTCCTAATGGTCCCGACTTGTCCTTAATGACCCGACTTGACAAATGCCAAAATACAGAACAAGACCAGCTGGGTAAAGCAAGAAATTTGTAACACAATAGGAAATTGTTGTGGAATAATTCTAATTTCAATTCCGACTGGGATTTTCGTAAATTGACTTAGCCACTCTGTGCTTCGTATGACTCGACTTGTCCTAATGTTTTCGATTTGTCCTTAATGATCCGACTTGACAAATGTAAAAAAACAGAACGAGTCCAGCTGGGTATTCAAGAAATTTGTAACACAATTGGAAAGTGTAGGGAACATTCAAATTTCAATTCCGACTGAGATTTTCGTAATTTGACTTCGCCCTGCTGTACTTAGTACGTCTCGTCTGGTCCTAATGGTCCCGACTTGTCCCTAATGACCCGACTTGACAAATGCCAAAATACAGAACAAGACCAGCTGGGTAAAGCAAGAAATTTGTAACACAATTGGAAAGTGTAGGGAACATTCAAATTTCAATTCCGACTGAGATTTTCGTAATTTGACTTAGCCCTGCTGTGCTTCGTATGTATCAACTTGTCCTACTGGTCCCGATATGTCCTTAATGACCCGACTTGACAAATGCCAAAACTACAGAACAAGTCCAGCTGGGTAAAGCAAGAAATTTGTAACACAATAGGAAATTGTTGTGGAATAATTATAATTTCAATTCCGACTGGGATTTTCGTAAATTGACTTAGCCACTCTGTGCTTCGTATGACTCGACTTGTCCTAATGGTCCCGATTTGTCCCTACTGACCCGACTTGACATATGCCAAAACTACAGAACAAGTCCAGCTGGGCAAAACAAGAAATTTGTAAAACGATAGGAAATTGTTGGGGAACAATTGAGATTTCAATTCCTACTGAGTTTTTCGTAATTTGACTTCGCCCTGCTGTACTTAGTACGTCTCGTCTTGTCCTAATGGTCCCGACTTGTCCTTAATGACCCGACTTGACAAATGCCAAAATACAGAACAAAACCAGCTGGGTAAAACAAGAAATTTGTAACACAATAGGAAATTGTTGTGGAATAATTCTAATTTCAATTCCGACTGGGATTTTCGTAAATTGACTTAGCCACTCTGTGCTTCGTATGACTCGACTTGTCCTAATGGTCCCGATTTGTCCTTAATGATCCGACTTGACAAATGTAAAAAAACAGAACGAGTCCAGCTGGGTATTCAAGAAATTTGTAACACAATTGGAAAGTGTAGGGAACATTCAAATTTCAATTCCGACTGAGAATTTCGTAATTTGACTTAGCCCTGCTGTGCTTCGTATGTATCAACTTGTCCTACTGGTCCCGATATGTCCTTAATGACCCGACTTGACAAATGCCAAAACTACAGAACAAGTCCAGCTGGGCAAAACAAGAAATTTGTAAAACGATAGGAAATTGTAGGGGAACAATTCAAATTTCAATTCCTACTGATATTTTCGTAATTTGACTTCGCCCTGCTGTGCTTAGTACGTCTCGTCTTGTCCTAATGGTCCCGATTTGTCCTTAATGATCCGACTTGACAAATGTAAAAAAACAGAACGAGTCCAGCTGGGTAATTCAAGAAATTTGTAACACAATTGGAAAATGTTGGGAACATTTATATTTCAATTCCGGCTGAGTTTTTAGTAATTTGACTTCGCCCTGCTGTGCTTCGTATGTCTCGACTTGTCCAAATAGTCCCGATTTGTCCTTAATGACCCGACTTGACAAATGCCAAAATACAGAACAAGTCCAGCTGGGTATTCAAGAAATTTGTAACACAATTGGAAAGTGTAGGGAACATTCAAATTTCAATTCCGACTGAGATTTTCGTAATTTGACTAAGCCCTGCTGTGCTTAGTACGTCTCGTCTTGTCCTAATGGTCCCGACTTGTCCTTAATGACCCGACTTGACAAATGCCAAAATACAGAACAAGACCAGCTGGGTAAAGCAAGAAATTTGTAACACAATAGGAAATTGTCGTGGAATAATTCTAATTTCAATTCCGACTGGAATTTTCGTAAATTGACTTAGCCACTCTGTGCTTCGTATGACTCGACTTGTCCTAATGGTCCCGATTTGTCCCTACTGACCCGACTTGACATATGCCAAAACTACAGAACAAGTCCAGCTGGGCAAAACAAGAAATTTGTAAAACGATAGGAAATTGTTGGGGAACAATTCAGATTTCAATTCCTACTGAGATTTTCGTAATTTGACTTCGCCCTGCTGTACTTAGTACGTCTCGTCTTGTCCTAATGGTCCCGACTTGTCCTTAATGACCCGACTTGACAAATGCCAAAATACAGAACAAGACCAGCTGGGTAAAGCAAGAAATTTGTAACACAATAGGAAATTGTTGTGGAATAATTCTAATTTCAATTCCGACTGGGATTTTCGTAAATTGACTTAGCCACTCTGTGCTTCGTATGACTCGACTTGTCCTAATGTTTCCGATTTGTCCTTAATGATCCGACTTGACAAATGTAAAAAAACAGAACGAGTCCAGCTGGGTATTCAAGAAATTTGTAACACAATTGGAAAGTGTAGGGAACATTCAAATTTCAATTCCGACTGAGATTTTCGTAATTTGACTTAGCCCTGCTGTGCTTCGTATGTATCAACTTGTCCTACTGGTCCCGATATGTCCTTAATGACCCGACTTGACAAATGCCAAAACTACAGAACAAGTCCAGCTGGGCAAAACAAGAAATTTGTAAAACGATAGGAAATTGTTGGGGAACAATTCAAATTTCAATTTCTACTGATATTTTCGTAATTTGACTTCGCCCTGCTGTGCTTAGTACGTCTCGTCTTGTCCTAATGGTCCCGACTTGTCCTTAATGACCCTACTTGACAAATGCCAAAACTACAGAACAAGTCCAGCTGGGCAAAACAAGAAATTTGTAACACAATAGGAAATTGTTGGGAACATTCAAATTTAAATTCCGACTGAGATTTTCGTAATTTGACTTAGCCCTGCTGGCTTCTATGTATCAACTTGTCCTACTGGTCCCGATATGTCCTTAATGACCCGACTTGACAAATGCCAAAACTACAGAACAAGTCCAGCTGGGCAAAACAAGAAATTTGTAAAACGATAGGAAATTGTTGGGGAACAATTCAAATTTCAATTCCTACTGATATTTTCGTAATTTGACTTCGCCCTGCTGTGCTTAGTACGTCTCGTCTTGTCCTAATGGTCCCGATTTGTCCTTAATGATCCGACTTGACAAATGTAAAAAAACAGAACGAGTCCAGATGGGTAATTCAAGAAATTTGTAACACAATTGGAAAATGTTGGGAACATTTATATTTCAATTCCGGCTGAGTTTTTAGTAATTTGACTTCGCCCTGCTGAGCTTCGTATGTCTCCACTTGTCCAAATAGTCCCGATTTGTCCTTAATGACCCGACTTGACTTATGCCAAACCTACAGAACAAGTCCAGCTGGGCAAAACAAGAAATTTGTAAAACGATAGGAAATTGTTGGGGAACAATTCAGATTTCAATTCCTACTGAGTTTTTCGTAATTTGACTTCGCCCTGCTGTACTAAGTACGTCTCGTCTTGTCCTACTGGTCCCGATATGTCCTTAATGACCCGACTTGACAAATGCCAAAACTACAGAACAAGTCCAGCTGGGCAAATCAAGAAATGTGTAAAACGATAGGAAATTGTTGGGGAACAATTAAATTCCTACTGATAATTTCGTAATTTGACTTCGCCCTGCTGTGCTTAGTACGTCTCGTCTTGTCCTAATGGTCCCGATTTGTACTTAATGATCCGACTTGACAAATGTAAAAAAACAGAACGAGTCCAGCTGGGTAATTCAAGAAATTTGTAACACAATTGGAAAATGTTGGGAACATTTATATTTCAATTCCGGCTGAGTTTTTAGTAATTTGACTTCGCCCTGCTGTGCTTCGTATGTCTCGACTTGCCCAAATAGTCCCGATTTGTCCTTAATGACCCGACTTGACAAATGCCAAAATACAGAACAAGTCCAGCTGGGAAATTCAAGAAATATGTAACACAATTGGAAAGTGTAGGGAACATTCAAATTTCAATTCCGACTGAGATTTTCGTAATATGACTTCGCCCTGCTGTGCGTCGTATGTATTGACTTGACCTAATGGTCCCGATATGTTCCCACTGACCCGACTTGACAAATGCCAAACCTACAGAACAAGTCCAGCTGGGTAAAACAAGAATTTGTAACACAATAGGAAATTGTTGTGGAATAATTCTAATTTCAATTCCGACTGGGATTTTCGTAAATTGACTAGCCACTCTGTGCTTCGTATGACTCGACTTGTCCTAATGGTCCCGATTTGTCCCTACTGACCCGACTTGACATATGCCAAAACTACAGAACAAGTCCAGCTGGCAAAACAAGAAATTTGTAAAACGATAGGAAATTGTTAGGGAACAATTCAGATTTCAATTCCTACTGAGATTTTCGTAATTTGACTTCGCCCTGCTGTACTTAGTACGTCTCGTCTTGTCCTAATGGTCCCGACTTGTCCTTAATGACCTGACTTGACAAATGCCAAAATACAGAACAAGACCAGCTGGGTAAAGCAAGAAATTTGTAACACAATAGGAAATTGTTGTGGAATAATTCTAATTTCAATTCCGACTGGGATTTTCGTAAATTGACTTAGCCACTCTGTGCTTCGTATGACTCGACTTGTCCTAATGTTTCCGATTTGTCCTTAATGATCCGACTTGACAAATGTAAAAAAACAGAACGAGTCCAGCTGGGTATTCAAGAAATTTGTAACACAATAGGAAATTGTTGGGAACATTCAAATTTCAATTCCGACTGAGATTTTCGTAATTTGACTTAGCCCTGCTGGCTTCTATGTATCAACTTGTCCTACTGGTCCCGATATGTCCTTAATGACCCGACTTGACAAATGCCAAAACTACAGAACAAGTCCAGCTGGGCAAAACAAGAAATTTGTAAAACGATAGGAAATTGTTGGGGAACAATTCAAATTTCAATTCCTACTGATATTTTCGTAATTTGACTTCGCCCTGCTGTACTTAGTACGTCTCGTCTTGTCCTAATGGTCCCGACTTGTCCTTAATACCCGACTTGACAAATGCCATAATACAGAACAAGACCAGCTGGGTAAAGCAAGAAATTTGTAACACAATAGGAAATTGTTGTGGAATAATTCTAATTTCAATTCCGACTGGGATTTTCGTAAATTGACTTAGCCACTCTGTGCTTCGTATGACTCGACTTGTCCTAATGTTTCCGATTTGTCCTTAATGATCCGACTTGACAAATGTAAAAAAACAGAACGAGTCCAGCTGGGTATTCAAGAAATTTGTAACACAATTGGAAAGTGTAGGGAACATTCAAATTTCAATTCCGACTGAGATTTTCGTAATATGATTTCGCCCTGCTGTGCGTCGTATGTATTGACTTGACCTAATGGTCCCGATATGTTCCCACTGACCCGACTTGACAAATGCCAAACCTACAGAACAAGTCCAGCTGGGTAAAACAAGAATTTGTAACACAATGGGAAATTGTTGTGGAATAATTCTAATTTCAATTCCGACTGGGATTTTCGTAAATTGACTTAGCCACTCTGTGCTTCGTATGACTCGACTTGTCCTAATGTTTCCGATTTGTCCTTAATGATCCGACTTGACAAATGTAAAAAAACAGAACGAGTCCAGCTGGGTATTCAAGAAATTTGTAACACAATTGGAAAGTGTAGGGAACATTCAAATTTCAATTCCGACTGAGATTTTCGTAATTTGACTTAGCCCTGCTGTGCTTCGTATGTATCAACTTGTCCTACTGGTCCCGATATGTCCTTAATGACCCGACTTGACAAATGCCAAACCTACAGAACAAGTCCAGCTGGGCAAAACAAGAAATTTGTAAAACGATAGGAAATTGTTGGGGAACAATTCAGATTTCAATTCCTACTGAGTTTTTCGTAATTTGACTTCGCCCTGCTGTACTTAGTACGTCTCGTCTTGTCCTAATGGTCCCGACTTGTCCTTAATACCCGACTTGACAAATGACATAATACAGAACAAGACCAGCTGGGTAAAGCAAGAAATTTGTAACACAATAGGAAATTGTTGTGGAATAATTCTAATTTCAACTCCGACTGGGATTTTCGTAAATTGACTTGGCCACTCTGTGCTTCGTATGACTCGACTTGTCCTAATGTTTCCGATTTGTCCTTAATGATCCGACTTGACAAATGTAAAAAAACAGAACGAGTCCAGCTGGGTATTCAAGAAATTTGTAACACAATTGGAAAGTGTAGGGAACATTCAAATTTCAATTCCGACTGAGATTTTCGTAATTTGACTTCGCCCTGCTGTACTTAGTACGTCTCGTCTGGTCCTAATGGTCCCGACTTGTCCCTAATGACCCGACTTGACAAATGCCAAAATACAGAACAAGACCAGCTGGGTAAAGCAAGAAATTTGTAACACAATTGGAAAGTGTAGGGAACATTCAAATTTCAATTCCGACTGAGATTTTCGTAATTTGACTTAGCCCTGCTGTGCTTCGTATGTATCAACTTGTCCTACTGGTCCCGATATGTCCTTAATGACCCGACTTGACAAATGCCAAAACTACAGAACAAGTCCAGCTGGGTAAAGCAAGAAATTTGTAACACAATAGGAAATTGTTGTGGAATAATTATAATTTCAATTCCGACTGGGATTTTCGTAAATTGACTTAGCCACTCTGTGCTTCGTATGACTCGACTTGTCCTAATGGTCCCGATTTGTCCC
The DNA here is from genome assembly GCA_958502065.1 of Chrysolina americana. Taxonomy (NCBI): domain Eukaryota; kingdom Metazoa; phylum Arthropoda; class Insecta; order Coleoptera; family Chrysomelidae; genus Chrysolina; species Chrysolina americana. Next base: position 30,958,088 of record OY293420.1, read on the forward strand.
TACTGACCCGACTTGACATATGCCAAAACTACAGAACAAGTCCAGCTGGGCAAAACAAGAAATTTGTAAAACGATAGGAAATTGTTGGGGAACAATTGAGATTTCAATTCCTACTGAGTTTTTCGTAATTTGACTTCGCCCTGCTGTACTTAGTACGTCTCGTCTTGTCCTAATGGTCCCGACTTGTCCTTAATGACCCGACTTGACAAATGCCAAAATACAGAACAAAACCAGCTGGGTAAAACAAGAAATTTGTAACACAATAGGAAATTGTTGTGGAATAATTCTAATTTCAATTCCGACTGGGATTTTCGTAAATTGACTTAGCCACTCTGTGCTTCGTATGACTCGACTTGTCCTAATGGTCCCGATTTGTCCTTAATGATCCGACTTGACAAATGTAAAAAAACAGAACGAGTCCAGCTGGGTATTCAAGAAATTTGTAACACAATTGGAAAGTGTAGGGAACATTCAAATTTCAATTCCGACTGAGAATTTCGTAATTTGACTTAGCCCTGCTGTGCTTCGTATGTATCAACTTGTCCTACTGGTCCCGATATGTCCTTAATGACCCGACTTGACAAATGCCAAAACTACAGAACAAGTCCAGCTGGGCAAAACAAGAAATTTGTAAAACGATAGGAAATTGTAGGGGAACAATTCAAATTTCAATTCCTACTGATATTTTCGTAATTTGACTTCGCCCTGCTGTGCTTAGTACGTCTCGTCTTGTCCTAATGGTCCCGATTTGTCCTTAATGATCCGACTTGACAAATGTAAAAAAACAGAACGAGTCCAGCTGGGTAATTCAAGAAATTTGTAACACAATTGGAAAATGTTGGGAACATTTATATTTCAATTCCGGCTGAGTTTTTAGTAATTTGACTTCGCCCTGCTGTGCTTCGTATGTCTCGACTTGTCCAAATAGTCCCGATTTGTCCTTAATGACCCGACTTGACAAATGCCAAAATACAGAACAAGTCCAGCTGGGTATTCAAGAAATTTGTAACACAATTGGAAAGTGTAGGGAACATTCAAATTTCAATTCCGACTGAGATTTTCGTAATTTGACTAAGCCCTGCTGTGCTTAGTACGTCTCGTCTTGTCCTAATGGTCCCGACTTGTCCTTAATGACCCGACTTGACAAATGCCAAAATACAGAACAAGACCAGCTGGGTAAAGCAAGAAATTTGTAACACAATAGGAAATTGTCGTGGAATAATTCTAATTTCAATTCCGACTGGAATTTTCGTAAATTGACTTAGCCACTCTGTGCTTCGTATGACTCGACTTGTCCTAATGGTCCCGATTTGTCCCTACTGACCCGACTTGACATATGCCAAAACTACAGAACAAGTCCAGCTGGGCAAAACAAGAAATTTGTAAAACGATAGGAAATTGTTGGGGAACAATTCAGATTTCAATTCCTACTGAGATTTTCGTAATTTGACTTCGCCCTGCTGTACTTAGTACGTCTCGTCTTGTCCTAATGGTCCCGACTTGTCCTTAATGACCCGACTTGACAAATGCCAAAATACAGAACAAGACCAGCTGGGTAAAGCAAGAAATTTGTAACACAATAGGAAATTGTTGTGGAATAATTCTAATTTCAATTCCGACTGGGATTTTCGTAAATTGACTTAGCCACTCTGTGCTTCGTATGACTCGACTTGTCCTAATGTTTCCGATTTGTCCTTAATGATCCGACTTGACAAATGTAAAAAAACAGAACGAGTCCAGCTGGGTATTCAAGAAATTTGTAACACAATTGGAAAGTGTAGGGAACATTCAAATTTCAATTCCGACTGAGATTTTCGTAATTTGACTTAGCCCTGCTGTGCTTCGTATGTATCAACTTGTCCTACTGGTCCCGATATGTCCTTAATGACCCGACTTGACAAATGCCAAAACTACAGAACAAGTCCAGCTGGGCAAAACAAGAAATTTGTAAAACGATAGGAAATTGTTGGGGAACAATTCAAATTTCAATTTCTACTGATATTTTCGTAATTTGACTTCGCCCTGCTGTGCTTAGTACGTCTCGTCTTGTCCTAATGGTCCCGACTTGTCCTTAATGACCCTACTTGACAAATGCCAAAACTACAGAACAAGTCCAGCTGGGCAAAACAAGAAATTTGTAACACAATAGGAAATTGTTGGGAACATTCAAATTTAAATTCCGACTGAGATTTTCGTAATTTGACTTAGCCCTGCTGGCTTCTATGTATCAACTTGTCCTACTGGTCCCGATATGTCCTTAATGACCCGACTTGACAAATGCCAAAACTACAGAACAAGTCCAGCTGGGCAAAACAAGAAATTTGTAAAACGATAGGAAATTGTTGGGGAACAATTCAAATTTCAATTCCTACTGATATTTTCGTAATTTGACTTCGCCCTGCTGTGCTTAGTACGTCTCGTCTTGTCCTAATGGTCCCGATTTGTCCTTAATGATCCGACTTGACAAATGTAAAAAAACAGAACGAGTCCAGATGGGTAATTCAAGAAATTTGTAACACAATTGGAAAATGTTGGGAACATTTATATTTCAATTCCGGCTGAGTTTTTAGTAATTTGACTTCGCCCTGCTGAGCTTCGTATGTCTCCACTTGTCCAAATAGTCCCGATTTGTCCTTAATGACCCGACTTGACTTATGCCAAACCTACAGAACAAGTCCAGCTGGGCAAAACAAGAAATTTGTAAAACGATAGGAAATTGTTGGGGAACAATTCAGATTTCAATTCCTACTGAGTTTTTCGTAATTTGACTTCGCCCTGCTGTACTAAGTACGTCTCGTCTTGTCCTACTGGTCCCGATATGTCCTTAATGACCCGACTTGACAAATGCCAAAACTACAGAACAAGTCCAGCTGGGCAAAACAAGAAATGTGTAAAACGATAGGAAATTGTTGGGGAACAATTAAATTCCTACTGATAATTTCGTAATTTGACTTCGCCCTGCTGTGCTTAGTACGTCTCGTCTTGTCCTAATGGTCCCGATTTGTACTTAATGATCCGACTTGACAAATGTAAAAAAACAGAACGAGTCCAGCTGGGTAATTCAAGAAATTTGTAACACAATTGGAAAATGTTGGGAACATTTATATTTCAATTCCGGCTGAGTTTTTAGTAATTTGACTTCGCCCTGCTGTGCTTCGTATGTCTCGACTTGCCCAAATAGTCCCGATTTGTCCTTAATGACCCGACTTGACAAATGCCAAAATACAGAACAAGTCCAGCTGGGAAATTCAAGAAATATGTAACACAATTGGAAAGTGTAGGGAACATTCAAATTTCAATTCCGACTGAGATTTTCGTAATATGACTTCGCCCTGCTGTGCGTCGTATGTATTGACTTGACCTAATGGTCCCGATATGTTCCCACTGACCCGACTTGACAAATGCCAAACCTACAGAACAAGTCCAGCTGGGTAAAACAAGAATTTGTAACACAATAGGAAATTGTTGTGGAATAATTCTAATTTCAATTCCGACTGGGATTTTCGTAAATTGACTAGCCACTCTGTGCTTCGTATGACTCGACTTGTCCTAATGGTCCCGATTTGTCCCTACTGACCCGACTTGACATATGCCAAAACTACAGAACAAGTCCAGCTGGCAAAACAAGAAATTTGTAAAACGATAGGAAATTGTTAGGGAACAATTCAGATTTCAATTCCTACTGAGATTTTCGTAATTTGACTTCGCCCTGCTGTACTTAGTACGTCTCGTCTTGTCCTAATGGTCCCGACTTGTCCTTAATGACCTGACTTGACAAATGCCAAAATACAGAACAAGACCAGCTGGGTAAAGCAAGAAATTTGTAACACAATAGGAAATTGTTGTGGAATAATTCTAATTTCAATTCCGACTGGGATTTTCGTAAATTGACTTAGCCACTCTGTGCTTCGTATGACTCGACTTGTCCTAATGTTTCCGATTTGTCCTTAATGATCCGACTTGACAAATGTAAAAAAACAGAACGAGTCCAGCTGGGTATTCAAGAAATTTGTAACACAATTGGAAAGTGTAGGGAACATTCAAATTTCAATTCCGACTGAGATTTTCGTAATTTGACTTAGCCCTGCTGTGCTTCGTATGTATCAACTTGTCCTACTGGTCCCGATATGTCCTTAATGACCCGACTTGACAAATGCCAAAACTACAGAACAAGTCCAGCTGGGCAAAACAAGAAATTTGTAAAACGATAGGAAATTGTTGGGGAACAATTCAAATTTCAATTTCTACTGATATTTTCGTAATTTGACTTCGCCCTGCTGTGCTTAGTACGTCTCGTCTTGTCCTAATGGTCCCGACTTGTCCTTAATGACCCTACTTGACAAATGCCAAAACTACAGAACAAGTCCAGCTGGGCAAAACAAGAAATTTGTAACACAATAGGAAATTGTTGGGAACATTCAAATTTCAATTACGACTGAGATTTTCGTAATTTGACTTAGCCCTGCTGGCTTCTATGTATCAACTTGTCCTACTGGTCCCGATATGTCCTTAATGACCCGACTTGACAAATGCCAAAACTACAGAACAAGTCCAGCTGGGCAAAACAAGAAATTTGTAAAACGATAGGAAATTGTTGGGGAACAATTCAAATTTCAATTCCTACTGATATTTTCGTAATTTGACTTCGCCCTGCTGTGCTTAGTACGTCTCGTCTTGTCCTAATGGTCCCGATTTGTCCTTAATGATCCGACTTGACAAATGTAAAAAAACAGAACGAGTCCAGCTGGGTAATTCAAGAAATTTGTAACACAATTGGAAAATGTTGGGAACATTTATATTTCAATTCCGGCTGAGTTTTTAGTAATTTGACTTCGCCCTGCTGTGCTTCGTATGTATTGACTTGACCTAATGGTCCCGATATGTTCCCACTGACCCGACTTGACAAATGCCAAACCTACAGAACAAGTCCAGCTGGGTAAAACAAGAATTTGTAACACAATGGGAAATTGTTGTGGAATAATTCTAATTTCAATTCCGACTGGGATTTTCGTAAATTGACTTAGCCACTCTGTGCTTCGTATGACTCGACTTGTCCTAATGTTTCCGATTTGTCCTTAATGATCCGACTTGACAAATGTAAAAAAACAGAACGAGTCCAGCTGGGTATTCAAGAAATTTGTAACACAATTGGAAAGTGTAGGGAACATTCAAATTTCAATTCCGACTGAGATTTTCGTAATTTGACTTCGCCCTGCTGTACTTAGTACGTCTCGTCTGGTCCTAATGGTCCCGACTTGTCCCTAATGACCCGACTTGACAAATGCCAAAATACAGAACAAGACCAGCTGGGTAAAGCAAGAAATTTGTAACACAATTGGAAAGTGTAGGGAACATTCAAATTTCAATTCCGACTGAGATTTTCGTAATTTGACTTAGCCCTGCTGTGCTTCGTATGTATCAACTTGTCCTACTGGTCCCGATATGTCCTTAATGACCCGACTTGACAAATGCCAAAACTACAGAACAAGTCCAGCTGGGTATTCAAGAAATTTGTAACACAATTGGAAAGTGTAGGGAACATTCAAATTTCAATTCCGACTGAGATTTTCGTAAGTTGACTTCGCCCTGCTGTACTTAGTACGTCTCGTCTTGTCCTAATGGTCCCGACTTGTCCTTAATGACCCGACTTGACAAATGCCAAAATACAGAACAAGACCAGCTGGGTAAAGCAAGAAATTTGTAACACAATAGGAAATTGTTGTGGAATAATTCTAATTTCAATTCCGACTGGGATTTTCGTAAATTGACTTAGCCACTCTGTGCTTCGTATGACTCGACTTGTCCTAATGTTTTCGATTTGTCCTTAATGATCCGACTTGACAAATGTAAAAAAACAGAACGAGTCCAGCTGGGTATTCAAGAAATTTGTAACACAATTGGAAAGTGTAGGGAACATTCAAATTTCAATTCCGACTGAGATTTTCGTAATTTGACTTCGCCCTGCTGTACTTAGTACGTCTCGTCTGGTCCTAATGGTCCCGACTTGTCCCTAATGACCCGACTTGACAAATGCCAAAATACAGAACAAGACCAGCTGGGTAAAGCAAGAAATTTGTAACACAATTGGAAAGTGTAGGGAACATTCAAATTTCAATTCCGACTGAGATTTTCGTAATTTGACTTAGCCCTGCTGTGCTTCGTATGTATCAACTTGTCCTACTGGTCCCGATATGTCCTTAATGACCCGACTTGACAAATGCCAAAACTACAGAACAAGTCCAGCTGGGTAAAGCAAGAAATTTGTAACACAATAGGAAATTGTTGTGGAATAATTATAATTTCAATTCCGACTGGGATTTTCGTAAATTGACTTAGCCACTCTGTGCTTCGTATGACTCGACTTGTCCTAATGGTCCCGATTTGTCCCTACTGACCCGACTTGACATATGCCAAAACTACAGAACAAGTCCAGCTGGGCAAAACAAGAAATTTGTAAAACGATAGGAAATTGTTGGGGAACAATTGAGATTTCAATTCCTACTGAGTTTTTCGTAATTTGACTTCGCCCTGCTGTACTTAGTACGTCTCGTCTTGTCCTAATGGTCCCGACTTGTCCTTAATGACCCGACTTGACAAATGCCAAAATACAGAACAAAACCAGCTGGGTAAAACAAGAAATTTGTAACACAATAGGAAATTGTTGTGGAATAATTCTAATTTCAATTCCGACTGGGATTTTCGTAAATTGACTTAGCCACTCTGTGCTTCGTATGACTCGACTTGTCCTAATGGTCCCGATTTGTCCTTAATGATCCGACTTGACAAATGTAAAAAAACAGAACGAGTCCAGCTGGGTATTCAAGAAATTTGTAACACAATTGGAAAGTGTAGGGAACATTCAAATTTCAATTCCGACTGAGAATTTCGTAATTTGACTTAGCCCTGCTGTGCTTCGTATGTATCAACTTGTCCTACTGGTCCCGATATGTCCTTAATGACCCGACTTGACAAATGCCAAAACTACAGAACAAGTCCAGCTGGGCAAAACAAGAAATTTGTAAAACGATAGGAAATTGTAGGGGAACAATTCAAATTTCAATTCCTACTGATATTTTCGTAATTTGACTTCGCCCTGCTGTGCTTAGTACGTCTCGTCTTGTCCTAATGGTCCCGATTTGTCCTTAATGATCCGACTTGACAAATGTAAAAAAACAGAACGAGTCCAGCTGGGTAATTCAAGAAATTTGTAACACAATTGGAAAATGTTGGGAACATTTATATTTCAATTCCGGCTGAGTTTTTAGTAATTTGACTTCGCCCTGCTGTGCTTCGTATGTCTCGACTTGTCCAAATAGTCCCGATTTGTCCTTAATGACCCGACTTGACAAATGCCAAAATACAGAACAAGTCCAGCTGGGTATTCAAGAAATTTGTAACACAATTGGAAAGTGTAGGGAACATTCAAATTTCAATTCCGACTGAGATTTTCGTAATTTGACTAAGCCCTGCTGTGCTTAGTACGTCTCGTCTTGTCCTAATGGTCCCGACTTGTCCTTAATGACCCGACTTGACAAATGCCAAAATACAGAACAAGACCAGCTGGGTAAAGCAAGAAATTTGTAACACAATAGGAAATTGTCGTGGAATAATTCTAATTTCAATTCCGACTGGAATTTTCGTAAATTGACTTAGCCACTCTGTGCTTCGTATGACTCGACTTGTCCTAATGGTCCCGATTTGTCCCTACTGACCCGACTTGACATATGCCAAAACTACAGAACAAGTCCAGCTGGGCAAAACAAGAAATTTGTAAAACGATAGGAAATTGTTGGGGAACAATTCAGATTTCAATTCCTACTGAGATTTTCGTAATTTGACTTCGCCCTGCTGTACTTAGTACGTCTCGTCTTGTCCTAATGGTCCCGACTTGTCCTTAATGACCCGACTTGACAAATGCCAAAATACAGAACAAGACCAGCTGGGTAAAGCAAGAAATTTGTAACACAATAGGAAATTGTTGTGGAATAATTCTAATTTCAATTCCGACTGGGATTTTCGTAAATTGACTTAGCCACTCTGTGCTTCGTATGACTCGACTTGTCCTAATGTTTCCGATTTGTCCTTAATGATCCGACTTGACAAATGTAAAAAAACAGAACGAGTCCAGCTGGGTATTCAAGAAATTTGTAACACAATTGGAAAGTGTAGGGAACATTCAAATTTCAATTCCGACAGAGATTTTCGTAATTTGACTTAGCCCTGCTGTGCTTCGTATGTATCAACTTGTCCTACTGGTCCCGATATGTCCTTAATGACCCGACTTGACAAATGCCAAAACTACAGAACAAGTCCAGCTGGGCAAAACAAGAAATTTGTAAAACGATAGGAAATTGTTGGGGAACAATTCAAATTTCAATTTCTACTGATATTTTCGTAATTTGACTTCGCCCTGCTGTGCTTAGTACGTCTCGTCTTGTCCTAATGGTCCCGACTTGTCCTTAATGACCCTACTTGACAAATGCCAAAACTACAGAACAAGTCCAGCTGGGCAAAACAAGAAATTTGTAACACAATAGGAAATTGTTGGGAACATTCAAATTTAAATTCCGACTGAGATTTTCGTAATTTGACTTAGCCCTGCTGGCTTCTATGTATCAACTTGTCCTACTGGTCCCGATATGTCCTTAATGACCCGACTTGACAAATGCCAAAACTACAGAACAAGTCCAGCTGGGCAAAACAAGAAATTTGTAAAACGATAGGAAATTGTTGGGGAACAATTCAAATTTCAATTCCTACTGATATTTTCGTAATTTGACTTCGCCCTGCTGTGCTTAGTACGTCTCGTCTTGTCCTAATGGTCCCGATTTGTCCTTAATGATCCGACTTGACAAATGTAAAAAAACAGAACGAGTCCAGATGGGTAATTCAAGAAATTTGTAACACAATTGGAAAATGTTGGGAACATTTATATTTCAATTCCGGCTGAGTTTTTAGTAATTTGACTTCGCCCTGCTGAGCTTCGTATGTCTCCACTTGTCCAAATAGTCCCGATTTGTCCTTAATGACCCGACTTGACTTATGCCAAACCTACAGAACAAGTCCAGCTGGGCAAAACAAGAAATTTGTAAAACGATAGGAAATTGTTGGGGAACAATTCAGATTTCAATTCCTACTGAGTTTTTCGTAATTTGACTTCGCCCTGCTGTACTAAGTACGTCTCGTCTTGTCCTACTGGTCCCGATATGTCCTTAATGACCCGACTTGACAAATGCCAAAACTACAGAACAAGTCCAGCTGGGCAAAACAAGAAATGTGTAAAACGATAGGAAATTGTTGGGGAACAATTAAATTCCTACTGATAATTTCGTAATTTGACTTCGCCCTGCTGTGCTTAGTACGTCTCGTCTTGTCCTAATGGTCCCGATTTGTACTTAATGATCCGACTTGACAAATGTAAAAAAACAGAACGAGTCCAGCTGGGTAATTCAAGAAATTTGTAACACAATTGGAAAATGTTGGGAACATTTATATTTCAATTCCGGCTGAGTTTTTAGTAATTTGACTTCGCCCTGCTGTGCTTCGTATGTCTCGACTTGCCCAAATAGTCCCGATTTGTCCTTAATGACCCGACTTGACAAATGCCAAAATACAGAACAAGTCCAGCTGGGAAATTCAAGAAATATGTAACACAATTGGAAAGTGTAGGGAACATTCAAATTTCAATTCCGACTGAGATTTTCGTAATATGACTTCGCCCTGCTGTGCGTCGTATGTATTGACTTGACCTAATGGTCCCGATATGTTCCCACTGACCCGACTTGACAAATGCCAAACCTACAGAACAAGTCCAGCTGGGTAAAACAAGAATTTGTAACACAATAGGAAATTGTTGTGGAATAATTCTAATTTCAATTCCGACTGGGATTTTCGTAAATTGACTAGCCACTCTGTGCTTCGTATGACTCGACTTGTCCTAATGGTCCCGATTTGTCCCTACTGACCCGACTTGACATATGCCAAAACTACAGAACAAGTCCAGCTGGCAAAACAAGAAATTTGTAAAACGATAGGAAATTGTTAGGGAACAATTCAGATTTCAATTCCTACTGAGATTTTCGTAATTTGACTTCGCCCTGCTGTACTTAGTACGTCTCGTCTTGTCCTAATGGTCCCGACTTGTCCTTAATGACCTGACTTGACAAATGCCAAAATACAGAACAAGACCAGCTGGGTAAAGCAAGAAATTTGTAACACAATAGGAAATTGTTGTGGAATAATTCTAATTTCAATTCCGACTGGGATTTTCGTAAATTGACTTAGCCACTCTGTGCTTCGTATGACTCGACTTGTCCTAATGTTTCCGATTTGTCCTTAATGATCCGACTTGACAAATGTAAAAAAACAGAACGAGTCCAGCTGGGTATTCAAGAAATTTGTAACACAATTGGAAAGTGTAGGGAACATTCAAATTTCAATTCCGACTGAGATTTTCGTAATTTGACTTAGCCCTGCTGTGCTTCGTATGTATCAACTTGTCCTACTGGTCCCGATATGTCCTTAATGACCCGACTTGACAAATGCCAAAACTACAGAACAAGTCCAGCTGGGCAAAACAAGAAATTTGTAAAACGATAGGAAATTGTTGGGGAACAATTCAAATTTCAATTTCTACTGATATTTTCGTAATTTGACTTCGCCCTGCTGTGCTTAGTACGTCTCGTCTTGTCCTAATGGTCCCGACTTGTCCTTAATGACCCTACTTGACAAATGCCAAAACTACAGAACAAGTTCAGCTGGGCAAAACAAGAAATTTGTAACACAATAGGAAATTGTTGGGAACATTCAAATTTCAATTCCGACTGAGATTTTCGTAATTTGACTTAGCCCTGCTGGCTTCTATGTATCAACTTGTCCTACTGGTCCCGATATGTCCTTAATGACCCGACTTGACAAATGCCAAAACTACAGAACAAGTCCAGCTGGGCAAAACAAGAAATTTGTAAAACGATAGGAAATTGTTGGGGAACAATTCAAATTTCAATTCCTACTGATATTTTCGTAATTTGACTTCGCCCTGCTGTGCTTAGTACGTCTCGTCTTGTCCTAATGGTCCCGATTTGTCCTTAATGATCCGACTTGACAAATGTAAAAAAACAGAACGAGTCCAGCTGGGTAATTCAAGAAATTTGTAACACAATTGGAAAATGTTGGGAACATTTATATTTCAATTCCGGCTGAGTTTTTAGTAATTTGACTTCGCCCTGCTGTGCTTCGTATGTATTGACTTGACCTAATGGTCCCGATATGTTCCCACTGACCCGACTTGACAAATGCCAAACCTACAGAACAAGTCCAGCTGGGTAAAACAAGAATTTGTAACACAATGGGAAATTGTTGTGGAATAATTCTAATTTCAATTCCGACTGGGATTTTCGTAAATTGACTTAGCCACTCTGTGCTTCGTATGACTCGACTTGTCCTAATGTTTCCGATTTGTCCTTAATGATCCGACTTGACAAATGTAAAAAAACAGAACGAGTCCAGCTGGGATTCAAGAAATTTGTAACACAATTGGAAAGTGTAGGGAACATTCAAATTTCAATTCCGACTGAGATTTTCGTAATTTGACTTAGCCCTGCTGTGCTTCGTATGTATCAACTTGTCCTACTGGTCCCGATATGTCCTTAATGACCCGACTTGACAAATGCCAAACCTACAGAACAAGTCCAGCTGGGCAAAACAAGAAATTTGTAAAACGATAGGAAATTGTTGGGGAACAATTCAGATTTCAATTCCTACTGAGTTTTTCGTAATTTGACTTCGCCCTGCTGTACTTAGTACGTCTCGTCTTGTCCTAATGGTCCCGACTTGTCCTTAATACCCGACTTGACAAATGCCATAATACAGAACAAGACCAGCTGGGTAAAGCAAGAAATTTGTAACACAATAGGAAATTGTTGTGGAATAATTCTAATTTCAATTCCGACTGGGATTTTCGTAAATTGACTTGGCCACTCTGTGCTTCGTATGACTCGACTTGTCCTAATGTTTCCGATTTGTCCTTAATGATCCGACTTGACAAATGTAAAAAAACAGAACGAGTCCAGCTGGGTATTCAAGAAATTTGTAACACAATTGGAAAGTGTAGGGAACATTCAAATTTCAATTCCGACTGAGATTTTCGTAATATGATTTCGCCCTGCTGTGCGTCGTATGTATTGACTTGACCTAATGGTCCCGATATGTTCCCACTGACCCGACTTGACAAATGCCAAACCTACAGAACAAGTCCAGCTGGGTAAAACAAGAATTTGTAACACAATGGGAAATTGTTGTGGAATAATTCTAATTTCAATTCCGACTGGGATTTTCGTAAATTGACTTAGCCACTCTGTGCTTCGTATGACTCGACTTGTCCTAATGTTTCCGATTTGTCCTTAATGATCCGACTTGACAAATGTAAAAAAACAGAACGAGTCCAGCTGGGTATTCAAGAAATTTGTAACACAATTGGAAAGTGTAGGGAACATTCAAATTTCAATTCCGACTGAGATTTTCGTAATTTGACTTAGCCCTGCTGTGCTTCGTATGTATCAACTTGTCCTACTGGTCCCGATATGTCCTTAATGACCCGACTTGACAAATGCCAAACCTACAGAACAAGTCCAGCTGGGCAAAACAAGAAATTTGTAAAACGATAGGAAATTGTTGGGGAACAATTCAGATTTCAATTCCTACTGAGTTTTTCGTAATTTGACTTCGCCCTGCTGTACTTAGTACGTCTCGTCTTGTCCTAATGGTCCCGACTTGTCCTTAATACCCGACTTGACAAATGCCATAATACAGAACAAGACCAGCTGGGTAAAGCAAGAAATTTGTAACACAATAGGAAATTGTTGTGGAATAATTCTAATTTCAACTCCGACTGGGATTTTCGTAAATTGACTTAGCCACTCTGTGCTTCGTATGACTCGACTTGTCCTAATGTTTCCGATTTGTCCTTAATGATCCGACTTGACAAATGTAAAAAAACAGAACGAGTCCAGCTGGGTATTCAAGAAATTTGTAACACAATTGGAAAGTGTAGGGAACATTCAAATTTCAATTCCGACTGAGATTTTCGTAATTTGACTTCGCCCTGCTGTACTTAGTACGTCTCGTCTGGTCCTAATGGTCCCGACTTGTCCCTAATGACCCGACTTGACAAATGCCAAAATACAGAACAAGACCAGCTGGGTAAAGCAAGAAATTTGTAACACAATTGGAAAGTGTAGGGAACATTCAAATTTCAATTCCGACTGAGATTTTCGTAATTTGACTTAGCCCTGCTGTGCTTCGTATGTATCAACTTGTCCTACTGGTCCCGATATGTCCTTAATGACCCGACTTGACAAATGCCAAAACTACAGAACAAGTCCAGCTGGGTAAAGCAAGAAATTTGTAACACAATAGGAAATTGTTGTGGAATAATTATAATTTCAATTCCGACTGGGATTTTCGTAAATTGACTTAGCCACTCTGTGCTTCGTATGACTCGACTTGTCCTAATGGTCCCGATTTGTCCCTACTGACCCGACTTGACATATGCCAAAACTACAGAACAAGTCCAGCTGGGCAAAACAAGAAATTTGTAAAACGATAGGAAATTGTTGGGGAACAATTGAGATTTCAATTCCTACTGAGTTTTTCGTAATTTGACTTCGCCCTGCTGTACTTAGTACGTCTCGTCTTGTCCTAATGGTCCCGACTTGTCCTTAATGACCCGACTTGACAAATGCCAAAATACAGAACAAAACCAGCTGGGTAAAACAAGAAATTTGTAACACAATAGGAAATTGTTGTGGAATAATTCTAATTTCAATTCCGACTGGGATTTTCGTAAATTGACTTAGCCACTCTGTGCTTCGTATGACTCGACTTGTCCTAATGGTCCCGATTTGTCCTTAATGATCCGACTTGACAAATGTAAAAAAACAGAACGAGTCCAGCTGGGTATTCAAGAAATTTGTAACACAATTGGAAAGTGTAGGGAACATTCAAATTTCAATTCCGACTGAGAATTTCGTAATTTGACTTAGCCCTGCTGTGCTTCGTATGTATCAACTTGTCCTACTGGTCCCGATATGTCCTTAATGACCCGACTTGACAAATGCCAAAACTACAGAACAAGTCCAGCTGGGCAAAACAAGAAATTTGTAAAACGATAGGAAATTGTAGGGGAACAATTCAAATTTCAATTCCTACTGATATTTTCGTAATTTGACTTCGCCCTGCTGTGCTTAGTACGTCTCGTCTTGTCCTAATGGTCCCGATTTGTCCTTAATGATCCGACTTGACAAATGTAAAAAAACAGAACGAGTCCAGCTGGGTAATTCAAGAAATTTGTAACACAATTGGAAAATGTTGGGAACATTTATATTTCAATTCCGGCTGAGTTTTTAGTAATTTGACTTCGCCCTGCTGAGCTTCGTATGTCTCCACTTGTCCAAATAGTCCCGATTTGTCCTTAATGACCCGACTTGACTTATGCCAAACCTACAGAACAAGTCCAGCTGGGCAAAACAAGAAATTTGTAAAACGATAGGAAATTGTTGGGGAACAATTCAGATTTCAATTCCTACTGAGTTTTTCGTAATTTGACTTCGCCCTGCTGTACTAAGTACGTCTCGTCTTGTCCTACTGGTCCCGATATGTCCTTAATGACCCGACTTGACAAATGCCAAAACTACAGAACAAGTCCAGCTGGGCAAAACAAGAAATGTGTAAAACGATAGGAAATTGTTGGGGAACAATTCAAATTTCAATTCCTACTGAGATTTTCGTAATTTGACTTCGCCCTGCTGTGCTTAGTACGTCTCGTCTTGTCCTAATGGTCCCGATTTGTCCTTAATGATCCGACTTGACAAATGCCAAAATACAGAACAAGACCAGCTGGGTAAAGCAAGAAATTTGTAACACAATTGGAAAGTGTAGGGAACATTCAAATTTCAATTCCGACTGAGAATTTCGTAATTTGACTTAGCCCTGCTGTGCTTCGTATGTATCAACTTGTCCTACTGGTCCCGATATGTCCTTAATGACCCGACTTGACAAATGCCAAAACTACAGAACAAGTCCAGCTGGGCAAAACAAGAAATTTGTAAAACGATAGGAAATTGTAGGGGAACAATTCAAATTTCAATTCCTACTGAGATTTTCGTAATTTGACTTCGCCCTGCTGTGCTTAGTACGTCTCGTCTTGTCCTAATGGTCCCGATTTGTCCTTAATGATCCGACTTGACAAATGCCAAAATACAGAACAAGACCAGCTGGGTAAAGCAAGAAATTTGTAACACAATTGGAAAGTGTAGGGAACATTCAAATTTCAATTCCGACTGAGATTTTCGTAATTTGACTTAGCCCTGCTGTGCTTCGTATGTATCAACTTGTCCTACTGGTCCCGATATGTCCTTAATGACCCGACTTGACAAATGCCAAAACTACAGAACAAGTCCAGCTGGGTAAAGCAAGAAATTTGTAACACAATAGGAAATTGTTGTGGAATAATTATAATTTCAATTCCGACTGGGATTTTCGTAAATTGACTTAGCCACTCTGTGCTTCGTATGACTCGACTTGTCCTAATGGTCCCGATTTGTCCCTACTGACCCGACTTGACATATGCCAAAACTACAGAACAAGTCCAGCTGGGCAAAACAAGAAATTTGTAAAACGATAGGAAATTGTTGGGGAACAATTGAGATTTCAATTCCTACTGAGTTTTTCGTAATTTGACTTCGCCCTGCTGTACTTAGTACGTCTCGTCTTGTCCTAATGGTCCCGACTTGTCCTTAATGACCCGACTTGACAAATGCCAAAATACAGAACAAAACCAGCTGGGTAAAACAAGAAATTTGTAACACAATAGGAAATTGTTGTGGAATAATTCTAATTTCAATTCCGACTGGGATTTTCGTAAATTGACTTAGCCACTCTGTGCTTCGTATGACTCGACTTGTCCTAATGGTCCCGATTTGTCCTTAATGATCCGACTTGACAAATGTAAAAAAACAGAACGAGTCCAGCTGGGTATTCAAGAAATTTGTAACACAATTGGAAAGTGTAGGGAACATTCAAATTTCAATTCCGACTGAGAATTTCGTAATTTGACTTAGCCCTGCTGTGCTTCGTATGTATCAACTTGTCCTACTGGTCCCGATATGTCCTTAATGACCCGACTTGACAAATGCCAAAACTACAGAACAAGTCCAGCTGGGCAAAACAAGAAATTTGTAAAACGATAGGAAATTGTAGGGGAACAATTCAAATTTCAATTCCTACTGATATTTTCGTAATTTGACTTCGCCCTGCTGTGCTTAGTACGTCTCGTCTTGTCCTAATGGTCCCGATTTGTCCTTAATGATCCGACTTGACAAATGTAAAAAAACAGAACGAGTCCAGCTGGGTAATTCAAGAAATTTGTAACACAATTGGAAAATGTTGGGAACATTTATATTTCAATTCCGGCTGAGTTTTTAGTAATTTGACTTCGCCCTGCTGTGCTTCGTATGTCTCGACTTGTCCAAATAGTCCCGATTTGTCCTTAATGACCCGACTTGACAAATGCCAAAATACAGAACAAGTCCAGCTGGGTATTCAAGAAATTTGTAACACAATTGGAAAGTGTAGGGAACATTCAAATTTCAATTCCGACTGAGATTTTCGTAATTTGACTAAGCCCTGCTGTGCTTAGTACGTCTCGTCTTGTCCTAATGGTCCCGACTTGTCCTTAATGACCCGACTTGACAAATGCCAAAATACAGAACAAGACCAGCTGGGTAAAGCAAGAAATTTGTAACACAATAGGAAATTGTCGTGGAATAATTCTAATTTCAATTCCGACTGGAATTTTCGTAAATTGACTTAGCCACTCTGTGCTTCGTATGACTCGACTTGTCCTAATGGTCCCGATTTGTCCCTACTGACCCGACTTGACATATGCCAAAACTACAGAACAAGTCCAGCTGGGCAAAACAAGAAATTTGTAAAACGATAGGAAATTGTTGGGGAACAATTCAGATTTCAATTCCTACTGAGATTTTCGTAATTTGACTTCGCCCTGCTGTACTTAGTACGTCTCGTCTTGTCCTAATGGTCCCGACTTGTCCTTAATGACCCGACTTGACAAATGCCAAAATACAGAACAAGACCAGCTGGGTAAAGCAAGAAATTTGTAACACAATAGGAAATTGTTGTGGAATAATTCTAATTTCAATTCCGACTGGGATTTTCGTAAATTGACTTAGCCACTCTGTGCTTCGTATGACTCGACTTGTCCTAATGTTTCCGATTTGTCCTTAATGATCCGACTTGACAAATGTAAAAAAACAGAACGAGTCCAGCTGGGTATTCAAGAAATTTGTAACACAATTGGAAAGTGTAGGGAACATTCAAATTTCAATTCCGACTGAGATTTTCGTAATTTGACTTAGCCCTGCTGTGCTTCGTATGTATCAACTTGTCCTACTGGTCCCGATATGTCCTTAATGACCCGACTTGACAAATGCCAAAACTACAGAACAAGTCCAGCTGGGCAAAACAAGAAATTTGTAAAACGATAGGAAATTGTTGGGGAACAATTCAAATTTCAATTTCTACTGATATTTTCGTAATTTGACTTCGCCCTGCTGTGCTTAGTACGTCTCGTCTTGTCCTAATGGTCCCGACTTGTCCTTAATGACCCTACTTGACAAATGCCAAAACTACAGAACAAGTCCAGCTGGGCAAAACAAGAAATTTGTAACACAATAGGAAATTGTTGGGAACATTCAAATTTAAATTCCGACTGAGATTTTCGTAATTTGACTTAGCCCTGCTGGCTTCTATGTATCAACTTGTCCTACTGGTCCCGATATGTCCTTAATGACCCGACTTGACAAATGCCAAAACTACAGAACAAGTCCAGCTGGGCAAAACAAGAAATTTGTAAAACGATAGGAAATTGTTGGGGAACAATTCAAATTTCAATTCCTACTGATATTTTCGTAATTTGACTTCGCCCTGCTGTGCTTAGTACGTCTCGTCTTGTCCTAATGGTCCCGATTTGTCCTTAATGATCCGACTTGACAAATGTAAAAAAACAGAACGAGTCCAGATGGGTAATTCAAGAAATTTGTAACACAATTGGAAAATGTTGGGAACATTTATATTTCAATTCCGGCTGAGTTTTTAGTAATTTGACTTCGCCCTGCTGAGCTTCGTATGTCTCCACTTGTCCAAATAGTCCCGATTTGTCCTTAATGACCCGACTTGACTTATGCCAAACCTACAGAACAAGTCCAGCTGGGCAAAACAAGAAATTTGTAAAACGATAGGAAATTGTTGGGGAACAATTCAGATTTCAATTCCTACTGAGTTTTTCGTAATTTGACTTCGCCCTGCTGTACTAAGTACGTCTCGTCTTGTCCTACTGGTCCCGATATGTCCTTAATGACCCGACTTGACAAATGCCAAAACTACAGAACAAGTCCAGCTGGGCAAAACAAGAAATGTGTAAAACGATAGGAAATTGTTGGGGAACAATTAAATTCCTACTGATAATTTCGTAATTTGACTTCGCCCTGCTGTGCTTAGTACGTCTCGTCTTGTCCTAATGGTCCCGATTTGTACTTAATGATCCGACTTGACAAATGTAAAAAAACAGAACGAGTCCAGCTGGGTAATTCAAGAAATTTGTAACACAATTGGAAAATGTTGGGAACATTTATATTTCAATTCCGGCTGAGTTTTTAGTAATTTGACTTCGCCCTGCTGTGCTTCGTATGTCTCGACTTGCCCAAATAGTCCCGATTTGTCCTTAATGACCCGACTTGACAAATGCCAAAATACAGAACAAGTCCAGCTGGGAAATTCAAGAAATATGTAACACAATTGGAAAGTGTAGGGAACATTCAAATTTCAATTCCGACTGAGATTTTCGTAATATGACTTCGCCCTGCTGTGCGTCGTATGTATTGACTTGACCTAATGGTCCCGATATGTTCCCACTGACCCGACTTGACAAATGCCAAACCTACAGAACAAGTCCAGCTGGGTAAAACAAGAATTTGTAACACAATAGGAAATTGTTGTGGAATAATTCTAATTTCAATTCCGACTGGGATTTTCGTAAATTGACTAGCCACTCTGTGCTTCGTATGACTCGACTTGTCCTAATGGTCCCGATTTGTCCCTACTGACCCGACTTGACATATGCCAAAACTACAGAACAAGTCCAGCTGGCAAAACAAGAAATTTGTAAAACGATAGGAAATTGTTAGGGAACAATTCAGATTTCAATTCCTACTGAGATTTTCGTAATTTGACTTCGCCCTGCTGTACTTAGTACGTCTCGTCTTGTCCTAATGGTCCCGACTTGTCCTTAATGACCTGACTTGACAAATGCCAAAATACAGAACAAGACCAGCTGGGTAAAGCAAGAAATTTGTAACACAATAGGAAATTGTTGTGGAATAATTCTAATTTCAATTCCGACTGGGATTTTCGTAAATTGACTTAGCCACTCTGTGCTTCGTATGACTCGACTTGTCCTAATGTTTCCGATTTGTCCTTAATGATCCGACTTGACAAATGTAAAAAAACAGAACGAGTCCAGCTGGGTATTCAAGAAATTTGTAACACAATAGGAAATTGTTGGGAACATTCAAATTTCAATTCCGACTGAGATTTTCGTAATTTGACTTAGCCCTGCTGGCTTCTATGTATCAACTTGTCCTACTGGTCCCGATATGTCCTTAATGACCCGACTTGACAAATGCCAAAACTACAGAACAAGTCCAGCTGGGCAAAACAAGAAATTTGTAAAACGATAGGAAATTGTTGGGGAACAATTCAAATTTCAATTCCTACTGATATTTTCGTAATTTGACTTCGCCCTGCTGTACTTAGTACGTCTCGTCTTGTCCTAATGGTCCCGACTTGTCCTTAATACCCGACTTGACAAATGCCATAATACAGAACAAGACCAGCTGGGTAAAGCAAGAAATTTGTAACACAATAGGAAATTGTTGTGGAATAATTCTAATTTCAATTCCGACTGGGATTTTCGTAAATTGACTTAGCCACTCTGTGCTTCGTATGACTCGACTTGTCCTAATGTTTCCGATTTGTCCTTAATGATCCGACTTGACAAATGTAAAAAAACAGAACGAGTCCAGCTGGGTATTCAAGAAATTTGTAACACAATTGGAAAGTGTAGGGAACATTCAAATTTCAATTCCGACTGAGATTTTCGTAATATGATTTCGCCCTGCTGTGCGTCGTATGTATTGACTTGACCTAATGGTCCCGATATGTTCCCACTGACCCGACTTGACAAATGCCAAACCTACAGAACAAGTCCAGCTGGGTAAAACAAGAATTTGTAACACAATGGGAAATTGTTGTGGAATAATTCTAATTTCAATTCCGACTGGGATTTTCGTAAATTGACTTAGCCACTCTGTGCTTCGTATGACTCGACTTGTCCTAATGTTTCCGATTTGTCCTTAATGATCCGACTTGACAAATGTAAAAAAACAGAACGAGTCCAGCTGGGTATTCAAGAAATTTGTAACACAATTGGAAAGTGTAGGGAACATTCAAATTTCAATTCCGACTGAGATTTTCGTAATTTGACTTAGCCCTGCTGTGCTTCGTATGTATCAACTTGTCCTACTGGTCCCGATATGTCCTTAATGACCCGACTTGACAAATGCCAAACCTACAGAACAAGTCCAGCTGGGCAAAACAAGAAATTTGTAAAACGATAGGAAATTGTTGGGGAACAATTCAGATTTCAATTCCTACTGAGTTTTTCGTAATTTGACTTCGCCCTGCTGTACTTAGTACGTCTCGTCTTGTCCTAATGGTCCCGACTTGTCCTTAATACCCGACTTGACAAATGCCATAATACAGAACAAGACCAGCTGGGTAAAGCAAGAAATTTGTAACACAATAGGAAATTGTTGTGGAATAATTCTAATTTCAACTCCGACTGGGATTTTCGTAAATTGACTTAGCCACTCTGTGCTTCGTATGACTCGACTTGTCCTAATGTTTCCGATTTGTCCTTAATGATCCGACTTGACAAATGTAAAAAAACAGAACGAGTCCAGCTGGGTATTCAAGAAATTTGTAACACAATTGGAAAGTGTAGGGAACATTCAAATTTCAATTCCGACTGAGATTTTCGTAATTTGACTTCGCCCTGCTGTACTTAGTACGTCTCGTCTGGTCCTAATGGTCCCGACTTGTCCCTAATGACCCGACTTGACAAATGCCAAAATACAGAACAAGACCAGCTGGGTAAAGCAAGAAATTTGTAACACAATTGGAAAGTGTAGGGAACATTCAAATTTCAATTCCGACTGAGATTTTCGTAATTTGACTTAGCCCTGCTGTGCTTCGTATGTATCAACTTGTCCTACTGGTCCCGATATGTCCTTAATGACCCGACTTGACAAATGCCAAAACTACAGAACAAGTCCAGCTGGGTAAAGCAAGAAATTTGTAACACAATAGGAAATTGTTGTGGAATAATTATAATTTCAATTCCGACTGGGATTTTCGTAAATTGACTTAGCCACTCTGTGCTTCGTATGACTCGACTTGTCCTAATGGTCCCGATTTGTCCCTACTGACCCGACTTGACATATGCCAAAACTACAGAACAAGTCCAGCTGGGCAAAACAAGAAATTTGTAAAACGATAGGAAATTGTTGGGGAACAATTGAGATTTCAATTCCTACTGAGTTTTTCGTAATTTGACTTCGCCCTGCTGTACTTAGTACGTCTCGTCTTGTCCTAATGGTCCCGACTTGTCCTTAATGACCCGACTTGACAAATGCCAAAATACAGAACAAAACCAGCTGGGTAAAACAAGAAATTTGTAACACAATAGGAAATTGTTGTGGAATAATTCTAATTTCAATTCCGACTGGGATTTTCGTAAATTGACTTAGCCACTCTGTGCTTCGTATGACTCGACTTGTCCTAATGGTCCCGATTTGTCCTTAATGATCCGACTTGACAAATGTAAAAAAACAGAACGAGTCCAGCTGGGTATTCAAGAAATTTGTAACACAATTGGAAAGTGTAGGGAACATTCAAATTTCAATTCCGACTGAGAATTTCGTAATTTGACTTAGCCCTGCTGTGCTTCGTATGTATCAACTTGTCCTACTGGTCCCGATATGTCCTTAATGACCCGACTTGACAAATGCCAAAACTACAGAACAAGTCCAGCTGGGCAAAACAAGAAATTTGTAAAACGATAGGAAATTGTAGGGGAACAATTCAAATTTCAATTCCTACTGATATTTTCGTAATTTGACTTCGCCCTGCTGTGCTTAGTACGTCTCGTCTTGTCCTAATGGTCCCGATTTGTCCTTAATGATCCGACTTGACAAATGTAAAAAAACAGAACGAGTCCAGCTGGGTAATTCAAGAAATTTGTAACACAATTGGAAAATGTTGGGAACATTTATATTTCAATTCCGGCTGAGTTTTTAGTAATTTGACTTCGCCCTGCTGTGCTTCGTATGTCTCGACTTGTCCAAATAGTCCCGATTTGTCCTTAATGACCCGACTTGACAAATGCCAAAATACAGAACAAGTCCAGCTGGGTATTCAAGAAATTTGTAACACAATTGGAAAGTGTAGGGAACATTCAAATTTCAATTCCGACTGAGATTTTCGTAATTTGACTAAGCCCTGCTGTGCTTAGTACGTCTCGTCTTGTCCTAATGGTCCCGACTTGTCCTTAATGACCCGACTTGACAAATGCCAAAATACAGAACAAGACCAGCTGGGTAAAGCAAGAAATTTGTAACACAATAGGAAATTGTCGTGGAATAATTCTAATTTCAATTCCGACTGGAATTTTCGTAAATTGACTTAGCCACTCTGTGCTTCGTATGACTCGACTTGTCCTAATGGTCCCGATTTGTCCCTACTGACCCGACTTGACATATGCCAAAACTACAGAACAAGTCCAGCTGGGCAAAACAAGAAATTTGTAAAACGATAGGAAATTGTTGGGGAACAATTCAGATTTCAATTCCTACTGAGATTTTCGTAATTTGACTTCGCCCTGCTGTACTTAGTACGTCTCGTCTTGTCCTAATGGTCCCGACTTGTCCTTAATGACCCGACTTGACAAATGCCAAAATACAGAACAAGACCAGCTGGGTAAAGCAAGAAATTTGTAACACAATAGGAAATTGTTGTGGAATAATTCTAATTTCAATTCCGACTGGGATTTTCGTAAATTGACTTAGCCACTCTGTGCTTCGTATGACTCGACTTGTCCTAATGTTTCCGATTTGTCCTTAATGATCCGACTTGACAAATGTAAAAAAACAGAACGAGTCCAGCTGGGTATTCAAGAAATTTGTAACACAATTGGAAAGTGTAGGGAACATTCAAATTTCAATTCCGACTGAGATTTTCGTAATTTGACTTAGCCCTGCTGTGCTTCGTATGTATCAACTTGTCCTACTGGTCCCGATATGTCCTTAATGACCCGACTTGACAAATGCCAAAACTACAGAACAAGTCCAGCTGGGCAAAACAAGAAATTTGTAAAACGATAGGAAATTGTTGGGGAACAATTCAAATTTCAATTTCTACTGATATTTTCGTAATTTGACTTCGCCCTGCTGTGCTTAGTACGTCTCGTCTTGTCCTAATGGTCCCGACTTGTCCTTAATGACCCTACTTGACAAATGCCAAAACTACAGAACAAGTCCAGCTGGGCAAAACAAGAAATTTGTAACACAATAGGAAATTGTTGGGAACATTCAAATTTAAATTCCGACTGAGATTTTCGTAATTTGACTTAGCCCTGCTGGCTTCTATGTATCAACTTGTCCTACTGGTCCCGATTGTCCTTAATGACCCGACTTGACAAATGCCAAAACTACAGAACAAGTCCAGCTGGGCAAAACAAGAAATTTGTAAAACGATAGGAAATTGTTGGGGAACAATTCAAATTTCAATTCCTACTGATATTTTCGTAATTTGACTTCGCCCTGCTGTGCTTAGTACGTCTCGTCTTGTCCTAATGGTCCCGATTTGTCCTTAATGATCCGACTTGACAAATGTAAAAAAACAGAACGAGTCCAGATGGGTAATTCAAGAAATTTGTAACACAATTGGAAAATGTTGGGAACATTTATATTTCAATTCCGGCTGAGTTTTTAGTAATTTGACTTCGCCCTGCTGAGCTTCGTATGTCTCCACTTGTCCAAATAGTCCCGATTTGTCCTTAATGACCCGACTTGACTTATGCCAAACCTACAGAACAAGTCCAGCTGGGCAAAACAAGAAATTTGTAAAACGATAGGAAATTGTTGGGGAACAATTCAGATTTCAATTCCTACTGAGTTTTTCGTAATTTGACTTCGCCCTGCTGTACTAAGTACGTCTCGTCTTGTCCTACTGGTCCCGATATGTCCTTAATGACCCGACTTGACAAATGCCAAAACTACAGAACAAGTCCAGCTGGGCAAAACAAGAAATGTGTAAAACGATAGGAAATTGTTGGGGAACAATTAAATTCCTACTGATAATTTCGTAATTTGACTTCGCCCTGCTGTGCTTAGTACGTCTCGTCTTGTCCTAATGGTCCCGATTTGTACTTAATGATCCGACTTGACAAATGTAAAAAAACAGAACGAGTCCAGCTGGGTAATTCAAGAAATTTGTAACACAATTGGAAAATGTTGGGAACATTTATATTTCAATTCCGGCTGAGTTTTTAGTAATTTGACTTCGCCCTGCTGTGCTTCGTATGTCTCGACTTGCCCAAATAGTCCCGATTTGTCCTTAATGACCCGACTTGACAAATGCCAAAATACAGAACAAGTCCAGCTGGGAAATTCAAGAAATATGTAACACAATTGGAAAGTGTAGGGAACATTCAAATTTCAATTCCGACTGAGATTTTCGTAATATGACTTCGCCCTGCTGTGCGTCGTATGTATTGACTTGACCTAATGGTCCCGATATGTTCCCACTGACCCGACTTGACAAATGCCAAACCTACAGAACAAGTCCAGCTGGGTAAAACAAGAATTTGTAACACAATAGGAAATTGTTGTGGAATAATTCTAATTTCAATTCCGACTGGGATTTTCGTAAATTGACTAGCCACTCTGTGCTTCGTATGACTCGACTTGTCCTAATGGTCCCGATTTGTCCCTACTGACCCGACTTGACATATGCCAAAACTACAGAACAAGTCCAGCTGGCAAAACAAGAAATTTGTAAAACGATAGGAAATTGTTAGGGAACAATTCAGATTTCAATTCCTACTGAGATTTTCGTAATTTGACTTCGCCCTGCTGTACTTAGTACGTCTCGTCTTGTCCTAATGGTCCCGACTTGTCCTTAATGACCTGACTTGACAAATGCCAAAATACAGAACAAGACCAGCTGGGTAAAGCAAGAAATTTGTAACACAATAGGAAATTGTTGTGGAATAATTCTAATTTCAATTCCGACTGGGATTTTCGTAAATTGACTTAGCCACTCTGTGCTTCGTATGACTCGACTTGTCCTAATGTTTCCGATTTGTCCTTAATGATCCGACTTGACAAATGTAAAAAAACAGAACGAGTCCAGCTGGGTATTCAAGAAATTTGTAACACAATTGGAAAGTGTAGGGAACATTCAAATTTCAATTCCGACTGAGATTTTCGTAATTTGACTTAGCCCTGCTGTGCTTCGTATGTATCAACTTGTCCTACTGGTCCCGATATGTCCTTAATGACCCGACTTGACAAATGCCAAAACTACAGAACAAGTCCAGCTGGGCAAAACAAGAAATTTGTAAAACGATAGGAAATTGTTGGGGAACAATTCAAATTTCAATTTCTACTGATATTTTCGTAATTTGACTTCGCCCTGCTGTGCTTAGTACGTCTCGTCTTGTCCTAATGGTCCCGACTTGTCCTTAATGACCCTACTTGACAAATGCCAAAACTACAGAACAAGTCCAGCTGGGCAAAACAAGAAATTTGTAACACAATAGGAAATTGTTGGGAACATTCAAATTTCAATTACGACTGAGATTTTCGTAATTTGACTTAGCCCTGCTGGCTTCTATGTATCAACTTGTCCTACTGGTCCCGATATGTCCTTAATGACCCGACTTGACAAATGCCAAAACTACAGAACAAGTCCAGCTGGGCAAAACAAGAAATTTGTAAAACGATAGGAAATTGTTGGGGAACAATTCAAATTTCAATTCCTACTGATATTTTCGTAATTTGACTTCGCCCTGCTGTGCTTAGTACGTCTCGTCTTGTCCTAATGGTCCCGATTTGTCCTTAATGATCCGACTTGACAAATGTAAAAAAACAGAACGAGTCCAGCTGGGTAATTCAAGAAATTTGTAACACAATTGGAAAATGTTGGGAACATTTATATTTCAATTCCGGCTGAGTTTTTAGTAATTTGACTTCGCCCTGCTGTGCTTCGTATGTATTGACTTGACCTAATGGTCCCGATATGTTCCCACTGACCCGACTTGACAAATGCCAAACCTACAGAACAAGTCCAGCTGGGTAAAACAAGAATTTGTAACACAATGGGAAATTGTTGTGGAATAATTCTAATTTCAATTCCGACTGGGATTTTCGTAAATTGACTTAGCCACTCTGTGCTTCGTATGACTCGACTTGTCCTAATGTTTCCGATTTGTCCTTAATGATCCGACTTGACAAATGTAAAAAAACAGAACGAGTCCAGCTGGGTATTCAAGAAATTTGTAACACAATTGGAAAGTGTAGGGAACATTCAAATTTCAATTCCGACTGAGATTTTCGTAATTTGACTTCGCCCTGCTGTACTTAGTACGTCTCGTCTGGTCCTAATGGTCCCGACTTGTCCCTAATGACCCGACTTGACAAATGCCAAAATACAGAACAAGACCAGCTGGGTAAAGCAAGAAATTTGTAACACAATTGGAAAGTGTAGGGAACATTCAAATTTCAATTCCGACTGAGATTTTCGTAATTTGACTTAGCCCTGCTGTGCTTCGTATGTATCAACTTGTCCTACTGGTCCCGATATGTCCTTAATGACCCGACTTGACAAATGCCAAAACTACAGAACAAGTCCAGCTGGGTATTCAAGAAATTTGTAACACAATTGGAAAGTGTAGGGAACATTCAAATTTCAATTCCGACTGAGATTTTCGTAAGTTGACTTCGCCCTGCTGTACTTAGTACGTCTCGTCTTGTCCTAATGGTCCCGACTTGTCCTTAATGACCCGACTTGACAAATGCCAAAATACAGAACAAGACCAGCTGGGTAAAGCAAGAAATTTGTAACACAATAGGAAATTGTTGTGGAATAATTCTAATTTCAATTCCGACTGGGATTTTCGTAAATTGACTTAGCCACTCTGTGCTTCGTATGACTCGACTTGTCCTAATGTTTTCGATTTGTCCTTAATGATCCGACTTGACAAATGTAAAAAAACAGAACGAGTCCAGCTGGGTATTCAAGAAATTTGTAACACAATTGGAAAGTGTAGGGAACATTCAAATTTCAATTCCGACTGAGATTTTCGTAATTTGACTTCGCCCTGCTGTACTTAGTACGTCTCGTCTGGTCCTAATGGTCCCGACTTGTCCCTAATGACCCGACTTGACAAATGCCAAAATACAGAACAAGACCAGCTGGGTAAAGCAAGAAATTTGTAACACAATTGGAAAGTGTAGGGAACATTCAAATTTCAATTCCGACTGAGATTTTCGTAATTTGACTTAGCCCTGCTGTGCTTCGTATGTATCAACTTGTCCTACTGGTCCCGATATGTCCTTAATGACCCGACTTGACAAATGCCAAAACTACAGAACAAGTCCAGCTGGGTAAAGCAAGAAATTTGTAACACAATAGGAAATTGTTGTGGAATAATTATAATTTCAATTCCGACTGGGATTTTCGTAAATTGACTTAGCCACTCTGTGCTTCGTATGACTCGACTTGTCCTAATGGTCCCGATTTGTCCCTACTGACCCGACTTGACATATGCCAAAACTACAGAACAAGTCCAGCTGGGCAAAACAAGAAATTTGTAAAACGATAGGAAATTGTTGGGGAACAATTGAGATTTCAATTCCTACTGAGTTTTTCGTAATTTGACTTCGCCCTGCTGTACTTAGTACGTCTCGTCTTGTCCTAATGGTCCCGACTTGTCCTTAATGACCCGACTTGACAAATGCCAAAATACAGAACAAAACCAGCTGGGTAAAACAAGAAATTTGTAACACAATAGGAAATTGTTGTGGAATAATTCTAATTTCAATTCCGACTGGGATTTTCGTAAATTGACTTAGCCACTCTGTGCTTCGTATGACTCGACTTGTCCTAATGGTCCCGATTTGTCCTTAATGATCCGACTTGACAAATGTAAAAAAACAGAACGAGTCCAGCTGGGTATTCAAGAAATTTGTAACACAATTGGAAAGTGTAGGGAACATTCAAATTTCAATTCCGACTGAGAATTTCGTAATTTGACTTAGCCCTGCTGTGCTTCGTATGTATCAACTTGTCCTACTGGTCCCGATATGTCCTTAATGACCCGACTTGACAAATGCCAAAACTACAGAACAAGTCCAGCTGGGCAAAACAAGAAATTTGTAAAACGATAGGAAATTGTAGGGGAACAATTCAAATTTCAATTCCTACTGATATTTTCGTAATTTGACTTCGCCCTGCTGTGCTTAGTACGTCTCGTCTTGTCCTAATGGTCCCGATTTGTCCTTAATGATCCGACTTGACAAATGTAAAAAAACAGAACGAGTCCAGCTGGGTAATTCAAGAAATTTGTAACACAATTGGAAAATGTTGGGAACATTTATATTTCAATTCCGGCTGAGTTTTTAGTAATTTGACTTCGCCCTGCTGTGCTTCGTATGTCTCGACTTGTCCAAATAGTCCCGATTTGTCCTTAATGACCCGACTTGACAAATGCCAAAATACAGAACAAGTCCAGCTGGGTATTCAAGAAATTTGTAACACAATTGGAAAGTGTAGGGAACATTCAAATTTCAATTCCGACTGAGATTTTCGTAATTTGACTAAGCCCTGCTGTGCTTAGTACGTCTCGTCTTGTCCTAATGGTCCCG
Source organism: Chrysolina americana (assembly GCA_958502065.1). Lineage (NCBI taxonomy): Eukaryota > Metazoa > Arthropoda > Insecta > Coleoptera > Chrysomelidae > Chrysolina > Chrysolina americana. The sequence goes on from OY293420.1 coordinate 30,987,211, forward strand.
ACTTGTCCTTAATGACCCGACTTGACAAATGCCAAAATACAGAACAAGACCAGCTGGGTAAAGCAAGAAATTTGTAACACAATAGGAAATTGTCGTGGAATAATTCTAATTTCAATTCCGACTGGAATTTTCGTAAATTGACTTAGCCACTCTGTGCTTCGTATGACTCGACTTGTCCTAATGGTCCCGATTTGTCCCTACTGACCCGACTTGACATATGCCAAAACTACAGAACAAGTCCAGCTGGGCAAAACAAGAAATTTGTAAAACGATAGGAAATTGTTGGGGAACAATTCAGATTTCAATTCCTACTGAGATTTTCGTAATTTGACTTCGCCCTGCTGTACTTAGTACGTCTCGTCTTGTCCTAATGGTCCCGACTTGTCCTTAATGACCCGACTTGACAAATGCCAAAATACAGAACAAGACCAGCTGGGTAAAGCAAGAAATTTGTAACACAATAGGAAATTGTTGTGGAATAATTCTAATTTCAATTCCGACTGGGATTTTCGTAAATTGACTTAGCCACTCTGTGCTTCGTATGACTCGACTTGTCCTAATGTTTCCGATTTGTCCTTAATGATCCGACTTGACAAATGTAAAAAAACAGAACGAGTCCAGCTGGGTATTCAAGAAATTTGTAACACAATTGGAAAGTGTAGGGAACATTCAAATTTCAATTCCGACAGAGATTTTCGTAATTTGACTTAGCCCTGCTGTGCTTCGTATGTATCAACTTGTCCTACTGGTCCCGATATGTCCTTAATGACCCGACTTGACAAATGCCAAAACTACAGAACAAGTCCAGCTGGGCAAAACAAGAAATTTGTAAAACGATAGGAAATTGTTGGGGAACAATTCAAATTTCAATTTCTACTGATATTTTCGTAATTTGACTTCGCCCTGCTGTGCTTAGTACGTCTCGTCTTGTCCTAATGGTCCCGACTTGTCCTTAATGACCCTACTTGACAAATGCCAAAACTACAGAACAAGTCCAGCTGGGCAAAACAAGAAATTTGTAACACAATAGGAAATTGTTGGGAACATTCAAATTTAAATTCCGACTGAGATTTTCGTAATTTGACTTAGCCCTGCTGGCTTCTATGTATCAACTTGTCCTACTGGTCCCGATATGTCCTTAATGACCCGACTTGACAAATGCCAAAACTACAGAACAAGTCCAGCTGGGCAAAACAAGAAATTTGTAAAACGATAGGAAATTGTTGGGGAACAATTCAAATTTCAATTCCTACTGATATTTTCGTAATTTGACTTCGCCCTGCTGTGCTTAGTACGTCTCGTCTTGTCCTAATGGTCCCGATTTGTCCTTAATGATCCGACTTGACAAATGTAAAAAAACAGAACGAGTCCAGATGGGTAATTCAAGAAATTTGTAACACAATTGGAAAATGTTGGGAACATTTATATTTCAATTCCGGCTGAGTTTTTAGTAATTTGACTTCGCCCTGCTGAGCTTCGTATGTCTCCACTTGTCCAAATAGTCCCGATTTGTCCTTAATGACCCGACTTGACTTATGCCAAACCTACAGAACAAGTCCAGCTGGGCAAAACAAGAAATTTGTAAAACGATAGGAAATTGTTGGGGAACAATTCAGATTTCAATTCCTACTGAGTTTTTCGTAATTTGACTTCGCCCTGCTGTACTAAGTACGTCTCGTCTTGTCCTACTGGTCCCGATATGTCCTTAATGACCCGACTTGACAAATGCCAAAACTACAGAACAAGTCCAGCTGGGCAAAACAAGAAATGTGTAAAACGATAGGAAATTGTTGGGGAACAATTAAATTCCTACTGATAATTTCGTAATTTGACTTCGCCCTGCTGTGCTTAGTACGTCTCGTCTTGTCCTAATGGTCCCGATTTGTACTTAATGATCCGACTTGACAAATGTAAAAAAACAGAACGAGTCCAGCTGGGTAATTCAAGAAATTTGTAACACAATTGGAAAATGTTGGGAACATTTATATTTCAATTCCGGCTGAGTTTTTAGTAATTTGACTTCGCCCTGCTGTGCTTCGTATGTCTCGACTTGCCCAAATAGTCCCGATTTGTCCTTAATGACCCGACTTGACAAATGCCAAAATACAGAACAAGTCCAGCTGGGAAATTCAAGAAATATGTAACACAATTGGAAAGTGTAGGGAACATTCAAATTTCAATTCCGACTGAGATTTTCGTAATATGACTTCGCCCTGCTGTGCGTCGTATGTATTGACTTGACCTAATGGTCCCGATATGTTCCCACTGACCCGACTTGACAAATGCCAAACCTACAGAACAAGTCCAGCTGGGTAAAACAAGAATTTGTAACACAATAGGAAATTGTTGTGGAATAATTCTAATTTCAATTCCGACTGGGATTTTCGTAAATTGACTAGCCACTCTGTGCTTCGTATGACTCGACTTGTCCTAATGGTCCCGATTTGTCCCTACTGACCCGACTTGACATATGCCAAAACTACAGAACAAGTCCAGCTGGCAAAACAAGAAATTTGTAAAACGATAGGAAATTGTTAGGGAACAATTCAGATTTCAATTCCTACTGAGATTTTCGTAATTTGACTTCGCCCTGCTGTACTTAGTACGTCTCGTCTTGTCCTAATGGTCCCGACTTGTCCTTAATGACCTGACTTGACAAATGCCAAAATACAGAACAAGACCAGCTGGGTAAAGCAAGAAATTTGTAACACAATAGGAAATTGTTGTGGAATAATTCTAATTTCAATTCCGACTGGGATTTTCGTAAATTGACTTAGCCACTCTGTGCTTCGTATGACTCGACTTGTCCTAATGTTTCCGATTTGTCCTTAATGATCCGACTTGACAAATGTAAAAAAACAGAACGAGTCCAGCTGGGTATTCAAGAAATTTGTAACACAATTGGAAAGTGTAGGGAACATTCAAATTTCAATTCCGACTGAGATTTTCGTAATTTGACTTAGCCCTGCTGTGCTTCGTATGTATCAACTTGTCCTACTGGTCCCGATATGTCCTTAATGACCCGACTTGACAAATGCCAAAACTACAGAACAAGTCCAGCTGGGCAAAACAAGAAATTTGTAAAACGATAGGAAATTGTTGGGGAACAATTCAAATTTCAATTTCTACTGATATTTTCGTAATTTGACTTCGCCCTGCTGTGCTTAGTACGTCTCGTCTTGTCCTAATGGTCCCGACTTGTCCTTAATGACCCTACTTGACAAATGCCAAAACTACAGAACAAGTCCAGCTGGGCAAAACAAGAAATTTGTAACACAATAGGAAATTGTTGGGAACATTCAAATTTCAATTCCGACTGAGATTTTCGTAATTTGACTTAGCCCTGCTGGCTTCTATGTATCAACTTGTCCTACTGGTCCCGATATGTCCTTAATGACCCGACTTGACAAATGCCAAAACTACAGAACAAGTCCAGCTGGGCAAAACAAGAAATTTGTAAAACGATAGGAAATTGTTGGGGAACAATTCAAATTTCAATTCCTACTGATATTTTCGTAATTTGACTTCGCCCTGCTGTGCTTAGTACGTCTCGTCTTGTCCTAATGGTCCCGATTTGTCCTTAATGATCCGACTTGACAAATGTAAAAAAACAGAACGAGTCCAGCTGGGTAATTCAAGAAATTTGTAACACAATTGGAAAATGTTGGGAACATTTATATTTCAATTCCGGCTGAGTTTTTAGTAATTTGACTTCGCCCTGCTGTGCTTCGTATGTATTGACTTGACCTAATGGTCCCGATATGTTCCCACTGACCCGACTTGACAAATGCCAAACCTACAGAACAAGTCCAGCTGGGTAAAACAAGAATTTGTAACACAATGGGAAATTGTTGTGGAATAATTCTAATTTCAATTCCGACTGGGATTTTCGTAAATTGACTTAGCCACTCTGTGCTTCGTATGACTCGACTTGTCCTAATGTTTCCGATTTGTCCTTAATGATCCGACTTGACAAATGTAAAAAAACAGAACGAGTCCAGCTGGGATTCAAGAAATTTGTAACACAATTGGAAAGTGTAGGGAACATTCAAATTTCAATTCCGACTGAGATTTTCGTAATTTGACTTAGCCCTGCTGTGCTTCGTATGTATCAACTTGTCCTACTGGTCCCGATATGTCCTTAATGACCCGACTTGACAAATGCCAAACCTACAGAACAAGTCCAGCTGGGCAAAACAAGAAATTTGTAAAACGATAGGAAATTGTTGGGGAACAATTCAGATTTCAATTCCTACTGAGTTTTTCGTAATTTGACTTCGCCCTGCTGTACTTAGTACGTCTCGTCTTGTCCTAATGGTCCCGACTTGTCCTTAATACCCGACTTGACAAATGCCATAATACAGAACAAGACCAGCTGGGTAAAGCAAGAAATTTGTAACACAATAGGAAATTGTTGTGGAATAATTCTAATTTCAATTCCGACTGGGATTTTCGTAAATTGACTTGGCCACTCTGTGCTTCGTATGACTCGACTTGTCCTAATGTTTCCGATTTGTCCTTAATGATCCGACTTGACAAATGTAAAAAAACAGAACGAGTCCAGCTGGGTATTCAAGAAATTTGTAACACAATTGGAAAGTGTAGGGAACATTCAAATTTCAATTCCGACTGAGATTTTCGTAATATGATTTCGCCCTGCTGTGCGTCGTATGTATTGACTTGACCTAATGGTCCCGATATGTTCCCACTGACCCGACTTGACAAATGCCAAACCTACAGAACAAGTCCAGCTGGGTAAAACAAGAATTTGTAACACAATGGGAAATTGTTGTGGAATAATTCTAATTTCAATTCCGACTGGGATTTTCGTAAATTGACTTAGCCACTCTGTGCTTCGTATGACTCGACTTGTCCTAATGTTTCCGATTTGTCCTTAATGATCCGACTTGACAAATGTAAAAAAACAGAACGAGTCCAGCTGGGTATTCAAGAAATTTGTAACACAATTGGAAAGTGTAGGGAACATTCAAATTTCAATTCCGACTGAGATTTTCGTAATTTGACTTAGCCCTGCTGTGCTTCGTATGTATCAACTTGTCCTACTGGTCCCGATATGTCCTTAATGACCCGACTTGACAAATGCCAAACCTACAGAACAAGTCCAGCTGGGCAAAACAAGAAATTTGTAAAACGATAGGAAATTGTTGGGGAACAATTCAGATTTCAATTCCTACTGAGTTTTTCGTAATTTGACTTCGCCCTGCTGTACTTAGTACGTCTCGTCTTGTCCTAATGGTCCCGACTTGTCCTTAATACCCGACTTGACAAATGCCATAATACAGAACAAGACCAGCTGGGTAAAGCAAGAAATTTGTAACACAATAGGAAATTGTTGTGGAATAATTCTAATTTCAACTCCGACTGGGATTTTCGTAAATTGACTTAGCCACTCTGTGCTTCGTATGACTCGACTTGTCCTAATGTTTCCGATTTGTCCTTAATGATCCGACTTGACAAATGTAAAAAAACAGAACGAGTCCAGCTGGGTATTCAAGAAATTTGTAACACAATTGGAAAGTGTAGGGAACATTCAAATTTCAATTCCGACTGAGATTTTCGTAATTTGACTTCGCCCTGCTGTACTTAGTACGTCTCGTCTGGTCCTAATGGTCCCGACTTGTCCCTAATGACCCGACTTGACAAATGCCAAAATACAGAACAAGACCAGCTGGGTAAAGCAAGAAATTTGTAACACAATTGGAAAGTGTAGGGAACATTCAAATTTCAATTCCGACTGAGATTTTCGTAATTTGACTTAGCCCTGCTGTGCTTCGTATGTATCAACTTGTCCTACTGGTCCCGATATGTCCTTAATGACCCGACTTGACAAATGCCAAAACTACAGAACAAGTCCAGCTGGGTAAAGCAAGAAATTTGTAACACAATAGGAAATTGTTGTGGAATAATTATAATTTCAATTCCGACTGGGATTTTCGTAAATTGACTTAGCCACTCTGTGCTTCGTATGACTCGACTTGTCCTAATGGTCCCGATTTGTCCCTACTGACCCGACTTGACATATGCCAAAACTACAGAACAAGTCCAGCTGGGCAAAACAAGAAATTTGTAAAACGATAGGAAATTGTTGGGGAACAATTGAGATTTCAATTCCTACTGAGTTTTTCGTAATTTGACTTCGCCCTGCTGTACTTAGTACGTCTCGTCTTGTCCTAATGGTCCCGACTTGTCCTTAATGACCCGACTTGACAAATGCCAAAATACAGAACAAAACCAGCTGGGTAAAACAAGAAATTTGTAACACAATAGGAAATTGTTGTGGAATAATTCTAATTTCAATTCCGACTGGGATTTTCGTAAATTGACTTAGCCACTCTGTGCTTCGTATGACTCGACTTGTCCTAATGGTCCCGATTTGTCCTTAATGATCCGACTTGACAAATGTAAAAAAACAGAACGAGTCCAGCTGGGTATTCAAGAAATTTGTAACACAATTGGAAAGTGTAGGGAACATTCAAATTTCAATTCCGACTGAGAATTTCGTAATTTGACTTAGCCCTGCTGTGCTTCGTATGTATCAACTTGTCCTACTGGTCCCGATATGTCCTTAATGACCCGACTTGACAAATGCCAAAACTACAGAACAAGTCCAGCTGGGCAAAACAAGAAATTTGTAAAACGATAGGAAATTGTAGGGGAACAATTCAAATTTCAATTCCTACTGATATTTTCGTAATTTGACTTCGCCCTGCTGTGCTTAGTACGTCTCGTCTTGTCCTAATGGTCCCGATTTGTCCTTAATGATCCGACTTGACAAATGTAAAAAAACAGAACGAGTCCAGCTGGGTAATTCAAGAAATTTGTAACACAATTGGAAAATGTTGGGAACATTTATATTTCAATTCCGGCTGAGTTTTTAGTAATTTGACTTCGCCCTGCTGTGCTTCGTATGTCTCGACTTGTCCAAATAGTCCCGATTTGTCCTTAATGACCCGACTTGACAAATGCCAAAATACAGAACAAGTCCAGCTGGGTATTCAAGAAATTTGTAACACAATTGGAAAGTGTAGGGAACATTCAAATTTCAATTCCGACTGAGATTTTCGTAATTTGACTAAGCCCTGCTGTGCTTAGTACGTCTCGTCTTGTCCTAATGGTCCCGACTTGTCCTTAATGACCCGACTTGACAAATGCCAAAATACAGAACAAGACCAGCTGGGTAAAGCAAGAAATTTGTAACACAATAGGAAATTGTCGTGGAATAATTCTAATTTCAATTCCGACTGGAATTTTCGTAAATTGACTTAGCCACTCTGTGCTTCGTATGACTCGACTTGTCCTAATGGTCCCGATTTGTCCCTACTGACCCGACTTGACATATGCCAAAACTACAGAACAAGTCCAGCTGGGCAAAACAAGAAATTTGTAAAACGATAGGAAATTGTTGGGGAACAATTCAGATTTCAATTCCTACTGAGATTTTCGTAATTTGACTTCGCCCTGCTGTACTTAGTACGTCTCGTCTTGTCCTAATGGTCCCGACTTGTCCTTAATGACCCGACTTGACAAATGCCAAAATACAGAACAAGACCAGCTGGGTAAAGCAAGAAATTTGTAACACAATAGGAAATTGTTGTGGAATAATTCTAATTTCAATTCCGACTGGGATTTTCGTAAATTGACTTAGCCACTCTGTGCTTCGTATGACTCGACTTGTCCTAATGTTTCCGATTTGTCCTTAATGATCCGACTTGACAAATGTAAAAAAACAGAACGAGTCCAGCTGGGTATTCAAGAAATTTGTAACACAATTGGAAAGTGTAGGGAACATTCAAATTTCAATTCCGACTGAGATTTTCGTAATTTGACTTAGCCCTGCTGTGCTTCGTATGTATCAACTTGTCCTACTGGTCCCGATATGTCCTTAATGACCCGACTTGACAAATGCCAAAACTACAGAACAAGTCCAGCTGGGCAAAACAAGAAATTTGTAAAACGATAGGAAATTGTTGGGGAACAATTCAAATTTCAATTTCTACTGATATTTTCGTAATTTGACTTCGCCCTGCTGTGCTTAGTACGTCTCGTCTTGTCCTAATGGTCCCGACTTGTCCTTAATGACCCTACTTGACAAATGCCAAAACTACAGAACAAGTCCAGCTGGGCAAAACAAGAAATTTGTAACACAATAGGAAATTGTTGGGAACATTCAAATTTAAATTCCGACTGAGATTTTCGTAATTTGACTTAGCCCTGCTGGCTTCTATGTATCAACTTGTCCTACTGGTCCCGATATGTCCTTAATGACCCGACTTGACAAATGCCAAAACTACAGAACAAGTCCAGCTGGGCAAAACAAGAAATTTGTAAAACGATAGGAAATTGTTGGGGAACAATTCAAATTTCAATTCCTACTGATATTTTCGTAATTTGACTTCGCCCTGCTGTGCTTAGTACGTCTCGTCTTGTCCTAATGGTCCCGATTTGTCCTTAATGATCCGACTTGACAAATGTAAAAAAACAGAACGAGTCCAGATGGGTAATTCAAGAAATTTGTAACACAATTGGAAAATGTTGGGAACATTTATATTTCAATTCCGGCTGAGTTTTTAGTAATTTGACTTCGCCCTGCTGAGCTTCGTATGTCTCCACTTGTCCAAATAGTCCCGATTTGTCCTTAATGACCCGACTTGACTTATGCCAAACCTACAGAACAAGTCCAGCTGGGCAAAACAAGAAATTTGTAAAACGATAGGAAATTGTTGGGGAACAATTCAGATTTCAATTCCTACTGAGTTTTTCGTAATTTGACTTCGCCCTGCTGTACTAAGTACGTCTCGTCTTGTCCTACTGGTCCCGATATGTCCTTAATGACCCGACTTGACAAATGCCAAAACTACAGAACAAGTCCAGCTGGGCAAAACAAGAAATGTGTAAAACGATAGGAAATTGTTGGGGAACAATTAAATTCCTACTGATAATTTCGTAATTTGACTTCGCCCTGCTGTGCTTAGTACGTCTCGTCTTGTCCTAATGGTCCCGATTTGTACTTAATGATCCGACTTGACAAATGTAAAAAAACAGAACGAGTCCAGCTGGGTAATTCAAGAAATTTGTAACACAATTGGAAAATGTTGGGAACATTTATATTTCAATTCCGGCTGAGTTTTTAGTAATTTGACTTCGCCCTGCTGTGCTTCGTATGTCTCGACTTGCCCAAATAGTCCCGATTTGTCCTTAATGACCCGACTTGACAAATGCCAAAATACAGAACAAGTCCAGCTGGGAAATTCAAGAAATATGTAACACAATTGGAAAGTGTAGGGAACATTCAAATTTCAATTCCGACTGAGATTTTCGTAATATGACTTCGCCCTGCTGTGCGTCGTATGTATTGACTTAACCTAATGGTCCCGATATGTTCCCACTGACCCGACTTGACAAATGCCAAACCTACAGAACAAGTCCAGCTGGGTAAAACAAGAATTTGTAACACAATAGGAAATTGTTGTGGAATAATTCTAATTTCAATTCCGACTGGGATTTTCGTAAATTGACTAGCCACTCTGTGCTTCGTATGACTCGACTTGTCCTAATGGTCCCGATTTGTCCCTACTGACCCGACTTGACATATGCCAAAACTACAGAACAAGTCCAGCTGGCAAAACAAGAAATTTGTAAAACGATAGGAAATTGTTAGGGAACAATTCAGATTTCAATTCCTACTGAGATTTTCGTAATTTGACTTCGCCCTGCTGTACTTAGTACGTCTCGTCTTGTCCTAATGGTCCCGACTTGTCCTTAATGACCTGACTTGACAAATGCCAAAATACAGAACAAGACCAGCTGGGTAAAGCAAGAAATTTGTAACACAATAGGAAATTGTTGTGGAATAATTCTAATTTCAATTCCGACTGGGATTTTCGTAAATTGACTTAGCCACTCTGTGCTTCGTATGACTCGACTTGTCCTAATGTTTCCGATTTGTCCTTAATGATCCGACTTGACAAATGTAAAAAAACAGAACGAGTCCAGCTGGGTATTCAAGAAATTTGTAACACAATTGGAAAGTGTAGGGAACATTCAAATTTCAATTCCGACTGAGATTTTCGTAATTTGACTTAGCCCTGCTGTGCTTCGTATGTATCAACTTGTCCTACTGGTCCCGATATGTCCTTAATGACCCGACTTGACAAATGCCAAAACTACAGAACAAGTCCAGCTGGGCAAAACAAGAAATTTGTAAAACGATAGGAAATTGTTGGGGAACAATTCAAATTTCAATTTCTACTGATATTTTCGTAATTTGACTTCGCCCTGCTGTGCTTAGTACGTCTCGTCTTGTCCTAATGGTCCCGACTTGTCCTTAATGACCCTACTTGACAAATGCCAAAACTACAGAACAAGTCCAGCTGGGCAAAACAAGAAATTTGTAACACAATAGGAAATTGTTGGGAACATTCAAATTTCAATTCCGACTGAGATTTTCGTAATTTGACTTAGCCCTGCTGGCTTCTATGTATCAACTTGTCCTACTGGTCCCGATATGTCCTTAATGACCCGACTTGACAAATGCCAAAACTACAGAACAAGTCCAGCTGGGCAAAACAAGAAATTTGTAAAACGATAGGAAATTGTTGGGGAACAATTCAAATTTCAATTCCTACTGATATTTTCGTAATTTGACTTCGCCCTGCTGTGCTTAGTACGTCTCGTCTTGTCCTAATGGTCCCGATTTGTCCTTAATGATCCGACTTGACAAATGTAAAAAAACAGAACGAGTCCAGCTGGGTAATTCAAGAAATTTGTAACACAATTGGAAAATGTTGGGAACATTTATATTTCAATTCCGGCTGAGTTTTTAGTAATTTGACTTCGCCCTGCTGTGCTTCGTATGCATTGACTTGACCTAATGGTCCCGATATGTTCCCACTGACCCGACTTGACAAATGCCAAACCTACAGAACAAGTCCAGCTGGGTAAAACAAGAATTTGTAACACAATGGGAAATTGTTGTGGAATAATTCTAATTTCAATTCCGACTGGGATTTTCGTAAATTGACTTAGCCACTCTGTGCTTCGTATGACTCGACTTGTCCTAATGTTTCCGATTTGTCCTTAATGATCCGACTTGACAAATGTAAAAAAACAGAACGAGTCCAGCTGGGATTCAAGAAATTTGTAACACAATTGGAAAGTGTAGGGAACATTCAAATTTCAATTCCGACTGAGATTTTCGTAATTTGACTTAGCCCTGCTGTGCTTCGTATGTATCAACTTGTCCTACTGGTCCCGATATGTCCTTAATGACCCGACTTGACAAATGCCAAACCTACAGAACAAGTCCAGCTGGGCAAAACAAGAAATTTGTAAAACGATAGGAAATTGTTGGGGAACAATTCAGATTTCAATTCCTACTGAGTTTTTCGTAATTTGACTTCGCCCTGCTGTACTTAGTACGTCTCGTCTTGTCCTAATGGTCCCGACTTGTCCTTAATACCCGACTTGACAAATGCCATAATACAGAACAAGACCAGCTGGGTAAAGCAAGAAATTTGTAACACAATAGGAAATTGTTGTGGAATAATTCTAATTTCAATTCCGACTGGGATTTTCGTAAATTGACTTAGCCACTCTGTGCTTCGTATGACTCGACTTGTCCTAATGTTTCCGATTTGTCCTTAATGATCCGACTTGACAAATGTAAAAAAACAGAACGAGTCCAGCTGGGTATTCAAGAAATTTGTAACACAATTGGAAAGTGTAGGGAACATTCAAATTTCAATTCCGACTGAGATTTTCGTAATATGATTTCGCCCTGCTGTGCGTCGTATGTATTGACTTGACCTAATGGTCCCGATATGTTCCCACTGACCCGACTTGACAAATGCCAAACCTACAGAACAAGTCCAGCTGGGTAAAACAAGAATTTGTAACACAATGGGAAATTGTTGTGGAATAATTCTAATTTCAATTCCGACTGGGATTTTCGTAAATTGACTTAGCCACTCTGTGCTTCGTATGACTCGACTTGTCCTAATGTTTCCGATTTGTCCTTAATGATCCGACTTGACAAATGTAAAAAAACAGAACGAGTCCAGCTGGGTATTCAAGAAATTTGTAACACAATTGGAAAGTGTAGGGAACATTCAAATTTCAATTCCGACTGAGATTTTCGTAATTTGACTTAGCCCTGCTGTGCTTCGTATGTATCAACTTGTCCTACTGGTCCCGATATGTCCTTAATGACCCGACTTGACAAATGCCAAACCTACAGAACAAGTCCAGCTGGGCAAAACAAGAAATTTGTAAAACGATAGGAAATTGTTGGGGAACAATTCAGATTTCAATTCCTACTGAGTTTTTCGTAATTTGACTTCGCCCTGCTGTACTTAGTACGTCTCGTCTTGTCCTAATGGTCCCGACTTGTCCTTAATACCCGACTTGACAAATGCCATAATACAGAACAAGACCAGCTGGGTAAAGCAAGAAATTTGTAACACAATAGGAAATTGTTGTGGAATAATTCTAATTTCAACTCCGACTGGGATTTTCGTAAATTGACTTAGCCACTCTGTGCTTCGTATGACTCGACTTGTCCTAATGTTTCCGATTTGTCCTTAATGATCCGACTTGACAAATGTAAAAAAACAGAACGAGTCCAGCTGGGTATTCAAGAAATTTGTAACACAATTGGAAAGTGTAGGGAACATTCAAATTTCAATTCCGACTGGGATTTTCGTAAATTGACTTAGCCACTCTGTGCTTCGTATGACTCGACTTGTCCTAATGGTCCCGATTTGTCCCTACTGACCCGACTTGACATATGCCAAAACTACAGAACAAGTCCAGCTGGGCAAAACAAGAAATTTGTAAAACGATAGGAAATTGTTGGGGAACAATTCAGATTTCAATTCCTACTGAGTTTTTCGTAATTTGACTTCGCCCTGCTGTACTTAGTACGTCTCGTCTTGTCCTAATGGTCCCGACTTGTCCTTAATGACCCGACTTGACAAATGCCAAAATACAGAACAAAACCAGCTGGGTAAAACAAGAAATTTGTAACACAATAGGAAATTGTTGTGGAATAATTCTAATTTCAATTCCGACTGGGATTTTCGTAAATTGACTTAGCCACTCTGTGCTTCGTATGACTCGACTTGTCCTAATGGTCCCGATTTGTCCTTAATGATCCGACTTGACAAATGTAAAAAAACAGAACGAGTCCAGCTGGGTATTCAAGAAATTTGTAACACAATTGGAAAGTGTAGGGAACATTCAAATTTCAATTCCGACTGAGAATTTCGTAATTTGACTTAGCCCTGCTGTGCTTCGTATGTATCAACTTGTCCTACTGGTCCCGATATGTCCTTAATGACCCGACTTGACAAATGCCAAAACTACAGAACAAGTCCAGCTGGGCAAAACAAGAAATTTGTAAAACGATAGGAAATTGTAGGGGAACAATTCAAATTTCAATTCCTACTGATATTTTCGTAATTTGACTTCGCCCTGCTGTGCTTAGTACGTCTCGTCTTGTCCTAATGGTCCCGATTTGTCCTTAATGATCCGACTTGACAAATGTAAAAAAAACAGAACGAGTCCAGCTGGGTAATTCAAGAAATTTGTAACACAATTGGAAAATGTTGGGAACATTTATATTTCAATTCCGGCTGAGTTTTTAGTAATTTGACTTCGCCCTGCTGTGCTTCGTATGTCTCGACTTGTCCAAATAGTCCCGATTTGTCCTTAATGACCCGACTTGACAAATGCCAAAATACAGAACAAGTCCAGCTGGGTATTCAAGAAATTTGTAACACAATTGGAAAGTGTAGGGAACATTCAAATTTCAATTCCGACTGAGATTTTCGTAATTTGACTAAGCCCTGCTGTGCGTCATATGTATTGACTTGACCTAATGGTCCCGATATGTTCCCACTGACCCGACTTGACAAATGCCAAACCTACAGAACAAGTCCAGCTGGGTAAAACAAGAATTTGTAACACAATAGGAAATTGTTGTGGAATAATTCTAATTTCAATTCCGACTGGGATTTTCGTAAATTGACTAGCCACTCTGTGCTTCGTATGACTCGACTTGTCCTAATGGTCCCGATTTGTCCCTACTGACCCGACTTGACATATGCCAAAACTACAGAACAAGTCCAGCTGGCAAAACAAGAAATTTGTAAAACGATAGGAAATTGTTAGGGAACAATTCAGATTTCAATTCCTACTGAGATTTTCGTAATTTGACTTCGCCCTGCTGTACTTAGTACGTCTCGTCTTGTCCTAATGGTCCCGACTTGTCCTTAATGACCTGACTTGACAAATGCCAAAATACAGAACAAGACCAGCTGGGTAAAGCAAGAAATTTGTAACACAATAGGAAATTGTTGTGGAATAATTCTAATTTCAATTCCGACTGGGATTTTCGTAAATTGACTTAGCCACTCTGTGCTTCGTATGACTCGACTTGTCCTAATGTTTCCGATTTGTCCTTAATGATCCGACTTGACAAATGTAAAAAAACAGAACGAGTCCAGCTGGGTATTCAAGAAATTTGTAACACAATTGGAAAGTGTAGGGAACATTCAAATTTCAATTCCGACTGAGATTTTCGTAATTTGACTTAGCCCTGCTGTGCTTCGTATGTATCAACTTGTCCTACTGGTCCCGATATGTCCTTAATGACCCGACTTGACAAATGCCAAAACTACAGAACAAGTCCAGCTGGGCAAAACAAGAAATTTGTAAAACGATAGGAAATTGTTGGGGAACAATTCAAATTTCAATTTCTACTGATATTTTCGTAATTTGACTTCGCCCTGCTGTGCTTAGTACGTCTCGTCTTGTCCTAATGGTCCCGACTTGTCCTTAATGACCCTACTTGACAAATGCCAAAACTACAGAACAAGTCCAGCTGGGCAAAACAAGAAATTTGTAACACAATAGGAAATTGTTGGGAACATTCAAATTTCAATTCCGACTGAGATTTTCGTAATTTGACTTAGCCCTGCTGGCTTCTATGTATCAACTTGTCCTACTGGTCCCGATATGTCCTTAATGACCCGACTTGACAAATGCCAAAACTACAGAACAAGTCCAGCTGGGCAAAACAAGAAATTTGTAAAACGATAGGAAATTGTTGGGGAACAATTCAAATTTCAATTTCTACTGATATTTTCGTAATTTGACTTCGCCCTGCTGTGCTTAGTACGTCTCGTCTTGTCCTAATGGTCCCGACTTGTCCTTAATGACCCTACTTGACAAATGCCAAAACTACAGAACAAGTCCAGCTGGGCAAAACAAGAAATTTGTAACACAATAGGAAATTGTTGGGGAACAATCAAATTACAATTCCGACTGAGATTTTAGTAATTTGACTTCGCCCTGCTGTGCTTCGTATGTCTCGACTTGTCCTAATGTTTCCGATTTGTCCTTAATGATCCGACTTGACAAATGTAAAAAAATAGAACGAGTCCAGCTGGGTAATTCAAGAAATTTGTAACACAATTGGAAAGTGTAGGGAACATTCAAATTTCAATTCCGACTGAGATTTTCGTAATATGACTTCGCCCTGCTGTGCTTCGTATGTCTTGACTTGACCTAATGGTCCCGATATGTTCCCACTGACCCGACTTGACAAATGCCAAACCTACAGAACAAGTCCAGCTGGGCAAAACAAGAAATTTGTAAAACGATAGGAAATTGTTGGGGAACAGTTCAGATTTCAATTCCTACTGAGTTTTTCGTAATTTGACTTCGCCCTGCTGTACTTAGTACGTCTCGTCTTGTCCTAATGGTCCCGACTTGTCCTTAATGACCCGACTTGACAAATGCCAAAATACAGAACAAGACCAGCTGGGTAAAGCAAGAAATTTGTAACACAATAGGAAATTGTTGTGGAATAATTCTAATTTCAATTCCGACTGGGATTTTCGTAAATTGACTTAGCCACTCTGTGCTTCGTATGACTCGACTTGTCCTAATGTTTCCGATTTGTCCTTAATGATCCGACTTGACAAATGTAAAAAAACAGAACGAGTCCAGCTGGGTATTCAAGAAATTTGTAACACAATTGGAAAGTGTAGGGAACATTCAAATTTCAATTCCGACTGAGATTTTCGTAATTTGACTTAGCCCTGCTGTGCTTCGTATGTATCAACTTGTCCTACTGGTCCCGATATGTCCTTAATGACCCGACTTGACAAATGCCAAAACTACAGAACAAGTCCAGCTGGGCAAAACAAGAAATTTGTAAAACGATAGGAAATTGTTGGGGAACAATTCAAATTTCAATTCCTACTGATATTTTCGTAATTTGACTTCGCCCTGCTGTGCTTAGTACGTCTCGACTTGTCCTAATGTTTCTGATTTGTCCTAATGATCCGACTTGACAAATGTAAAAAAATAGAACGAGTCCAGCTGGGTAATTCAAGAAATTTGTAACACAATTGGAAAGTGTAGGGAACATTCAAATTTCAATTCCGACTGGGATTTTCGTAAATTGACTTAGCCACTCTGTGCTTCGTATGACTCGACTTGTCCTAATGTTTCCGATTTGTCCTTAATGATCCGACTTGACAAATGTAAAAAAACAGAACGAGTCCAGCTGGGTATTCAAGAAATTTGTAACACAATTGGAAAGTGTAGGGAACATTCAAATTTCAATTCCGACTGAGATTTTCGTAATTTGACTTAGCCCTGCTGTGCTTCGTATGTATCAACTTGTCCTACTGGTCCCGATATGTCCTTAATGACCCGACTTGACAAATGCCAAAACTACAGAACAAGTCCAGCTGGGCAAAACAAGAAATTTGTAAACGATAGGAAATTGTTGGGGAACAATTCAAATTTCAATTTCTACTGATATTTTCGTAATTTGACTTCGCCCTGCTGTGCTTAGTACGTCTCGACTTGTCCTAATGTTTCCGATTTGTCCTTAATGATCCGACTTGACAAATGTAAAAAAATAGAACGAGTCCAGCTGGGTAATTCAAGAAATTTGTAACACAATTGGAAAGTGTAGGGAACATTCAAATTTCAATTCCGACTGAGATTTTCGTAATATGACTTCGCCCTGCTGTGCTTCGTATGTCTTGACTTGACCTAATGGTCCCGATATGTTCCCACTGACCCGACTTGACAAATGCCAAACCTACAGAACAAGTCCAGCTGGGCAAAACAAGAAATTTGTAAAACGATAGGAAATTGTTGGGGAACAATTCAGATTTCAATTCCTACTGAGTTTCGTAATTTGACTTCGCCCTGCTGTACTTAGTACGTCTCGTCTTGTCCTAATGGTCCCGACTTGTCCTTAATGACCCGACTTGACAAATGCCAAAATACAGAACAAGACCAGCTGGGTAAAGCAAGAAATTTGTAACACAATAGGAAATTGTTGTGGAATAATTCTAATTTCAATTCCGACTGGGATTTTCGTATATTGACTTAGCCACTCTGTGCTTCGTATGACTCGACTTGTCCTAATGTTTCCGATTTGTCCTTAATGATCCGACTTGACAAATGTAAAAAAACAGAACGAGTCCAGCTGGGTATTCAAGAAATTTGTAACACAATTGGAAAGTGTAGGGAACATTCAAATTTCAATTCCGACTGAGATTTTCGTAATTTGACTTAGCCCTGCTGTGCTTCGTATGTATCAACTTGTCCTACTGGTCCCGATATGTCCTTAATGACCCGACTTGACAAATGCCAAAACTACAGAACAAGTCCAGCTGGGCAAAACAAGAAATTTGTAAAACGATAGGAAATTGTTGGGGAACAATTCAAATTTCAATTTCTACTGATATTTTCGTAATTTGACTTCGCCCTGCTGTGCTTAGTACGTCTCGTCTTGTCCTAATGGTCCCGACTTGTCCTTAATGACCCTACTTGACAAATGCCAAAACTACAGAACAAGTCCAGCTGGGCAAAACAAGAAATTTGTAACACAATAGGAAATTGTTGGGGAACAATCAAATTTCAATTCCGACTGAGATTTTAGTAATTTGACTTCGCCCTGCTGTGCTTCGTATGTCTCGACTTGTCCTAATGTTTCCGATTTGTCCTAATGATCCGACTTGACAAATGTAAAAAAATAGAACGAGTCCAGCTGGGTAATTCAAGAAATTTGTAACACAATTGGAAAGTGTAGGGAACATTCAAATTTCAATTCCGACTGAGATTTTCGTAATATGACTTCGCCCTGCTGTGCTTCGTATGTCTTGACTTGACCTAATGGTCCCGATATGTTCCCACTGACCCGACTTGACAAATGCCAAACCTACAGAACAAGTCCAGCTGGGCAAAACAAGAAATTTGTAAAACGATAGGAAATTGTTGGGGAACAGTTCAGATTTCAATTCCTACTGAGTTTTTCGTAATTTGACTTCGCCCTGCTGTACTTAGTACGTCTCGTCTTGTCCTAATGGTCCCGACTTGTCCTTAATGACCCGACTTGACAAATGCCAAAATACAGAACAAGACCAGCTGGGTAAAGCAAGAAATTTGTAACACAATAGGAAATTGTTGTGGAATAATTCTAATTTCAATTCCGACTGGGATTTTCGTAAATTGACTTAGCCACTCTGTGCTTCGTATGACTCGACTTGTCCTAATGTTTCCGATTTGTCCTTAATGATCCGACTTGACAAATGTAAAAAAACAGAACGAGTCCAGCTGGGTATTCGAGAAATTTGTAACACAATTGGAAAGTGTAGGGAACATTCAAATTTCAATTCCGACTGAGATTTTCGTAATTTGACTTAGCCCTGCTGTGCTTCGTATGTATCAACTTGTCCTACTGGTCCCGATATGTCCTTAATGACCCGACTTGACAAATGCCAAAACTACAGAACAAGTCCAGCTGGGCAAAACAAGAAATTTGTAAAACGATAGGAAATTGTTGGGGAACAATTCAAATTTCAATTCCTACTGATATTTTCGTAATTTGACTTCGCCCTGCTGTGCTTAGTACGTCTCGACTTGTCCTAATGTTTCCGATTTGTCCTTAATGATCCGACTTGACAAATGTAAAAAAATAGAACGAGTCCAGCTGGGTAATTCAAGAAATTTGTAACACAATTGGAAAGTGTAGGGAACATTCAAATTTCAATTCCGACTGGGATTTTCGTAAATTGACTTAGCCACTCTGTGCTTCGTATGACTCGACTTGTCCTAATGTTTCCGATTTGTCCTTAATGATCCGACTTGACAAATGTAAAAAAACAGAACGAGTCCAGCTGGGTATTCAAGAAATTTGTAACACAATTGGAAAGTGTAGGGAACATTCAAATTTCAATTCCGACTGAGATTTTCGTAATATGACTTCGCCCTGCTGTGCTTCGTATGTCTTGACTTGACCTAATGGTCCCGATATGTTCCCACTGACCCGACTTGACAAATGCCAAACCTACAGAACAAGTCCAGCTGGGCAAAACAAGAAATTTGTAAAACGATAGGAAATTGTTGGGGAACAATTCAGATTTCAATTCCTACTGAGTTTTTCGTAATTTGACTTCGCCCTGCTGTACTAAGTACGTCTCGTCTTGTCCTACTGGTCCCGATATGTCCTTAATGACCCGACTTGACAAATGCCAAAACTACAGAACAAGTCCAGCTGGGCAAAACAAGAAATGTGTAAAACGATAGGAAATTGTTGGGGAACAATTAAATTCCTACTGATAATTTCGTAATTTGACTTCGCCCTGCTGTGCTTAGTACGTCTCGTCTTGTCCTAATGGTCCCGATTTGTACTTAATGATCCGACTTGACAAATGTAAAAAAACAGAACGAGTCCAGCTGGGTAATTCAAGAAATTTGTAACACAATTGGAAAATGTTGGGAACATTTATATTTCAATTCCGGCTGAGTTTTTAGTAATTTGACTTCGCCCTGCTGTGCTTCGTATGTCTCGACTTGCCCAAATAGTCCCGATTTGTCCTTAATGACCCGACTTGACAAATGCCAAAATACAGAACAAGTCCAGCTGGGAAATTCAAGAAATATGTAACACAATTGGAAAGTGTAGGGAACATTCAAATTTCAATTCCGACTGAGATTTTCGTAATATGACTTCGCCCTGCTGTGCGTCGTATGTATTGACTTGACCTAATGGTCCCGATATGTTCCCACTGACCCGACTTGACAAATGCCAAACCTACAGAACAAGTCCAGCTGGGTAAAACAAGAATTTGTAACACAATAGGAAATTGTTGTGGAATAATTCTAATTTCAATTCCGACTGGGATTTTCGTAAATTGACTAGCCACTCTGTGCTTCGTATGACTCGACTTGTCCTAATGGTCCCGATTTGTCCCTACTGACCCGACTTGACATATGCCAAAACTACAGAACAAGTCCAGCTGGCAAAACAAGAAATTTGTAAAACGATAGGAAATTGTTAGGGAACAATTCAGATTTCAATTCCTACTGAGATTTTCGTAATTTGACTTCGCCCTGCTGTACTTAGTACGTCTCGTCTTGTCCTAATGGTCCCGACTTGTCCTTAATGACCTGACTTGACAAATGCCAAAATACAGAACAAGACCAGCTGGGTAAAGCAAGAAATTTGTAACACAATAGGAAATTGTTGTGGAATAATTCTAATTTCAATTCCGACTGGGATTTTCGTAAATTGACTTAGCCACTCTGTGCTTCGTATGACTCGACTTGTCCTAATGTTTCCGATTTGTCCTCAATGATCCGACTTGACAAATGTAAAAAAACAGAACGAGTCCAGCTGGGTATTCAAGAAATTTGTAACACAATTGGAAAGTGTAGGGAACATTCAAATTTCAATTCCGACTGAGATTTTCGTAATTTGACTTAGCCCTGCTGTGCTTCGTATGTATCAACTTGTCCTACTGGTCCCGATATGTCCTTAATGACCCGACTTGACAAATGCCAAAACTACAGAACAAGTCCAGCTGGGCAAAACAAGAAATTTGTAAAACGATAGGAAATTGTTGGGGAACAATTCAAATTTCAATTTCTACTGATATTTTCGTAATTTGACTTCGCCCTGCTGTGCTTAGTACGTCTCGTCTTGTCCTAATGGTCCCGACTTGTCCTTAATGACCCTACTTGACAAATGCCAAAACTACAGAACAAGTCCAGCTGGGCAAAACAAGAAATTTGTAACACAATAGGAAATTGTTGGGAACATTCAAATTTCAATTCCGACTGAGATTTTCGTAATTTGACTTAGCCCTGCTGGCTTCTATGTATCAACTTGTCCTACTGGTCCCGATATGTCCTTAATGACCCGACTTGACAAATGCCAAAACTACAGAACAAGTCCAGCTGGGCAAAACAAGAAATTTGTAAAACGATAGGAAATTGTTGGGGAACAATTCAAATTTCAATTCCTACTGATATTTTCGTAATTTGACTTCGCCCTGCTGTACTTAGTACGTCTCGTCTTGTCCTAATGGTCCCGACTTGTCCTTAATGACCTGACTTGACAAATGCCAAAATACAGAACAAGACCAGCTGGGTAAAGCAAGAAATTTGTAACACAATAGGAAATTGTTGTGGAATAATTCTAATTTCAATTCCGACTGGGATTTTCGTAAATTGACTTAGCCACTCTGTGCTTCGTATGACTCGACTTGTCCTAATGTTTCCGATTTGTCCTTAATGATCCGACTTGACAAATGTAAAAAAACAGAACGAGTCCAGCTGGGTATTCAAGAAATTTGTAACACAATTGGAAAGTGTAGGGAACATTCAAATTTCAATTCCGACTGAGATTTTCGTAATTTGACTTAGCCCTGCTGTGCTTCGTATGTATCAACTTGTCCTACTGGTCCCGATATGTCCTTAATGACCCGACTTGACAAATGCCAAAACTACAGAACAAGTCCAGCTGGGCAAAACAAGAAATTTGTAAAACGATAGGAAATTGTTGGGGAACAATTCAAATTTCAATTTCTACTGATATTTTCGTAATTTGACTTCGCCCTGCTGTGCTTAGTACGTCTCGTCTTGTCCTAATGGTCCCGACTTGTCCTTAATGACCCTACTTGACAAATGCCAAAACTACAGAACAAGTCCAGCTGGGCAAAACAAGAAATTTGTAACACAATAGGAAATTGTTGGGAACATTCAAATTTCAATTCCGACTGAGATTTTCGTAATTTGACTTAGCCCTGCTGGCTTCTATGTATCAACTTGTCCTACTGGTCCCGATATGTCCTTAATGACCCGACTTGACAAATGCCAAAACTACAGAACAAGTCCAGCTGGGCAAAACAAGAAATTTGTAAAACGATAGGAAATTGTTGGGGAACAATTCAAATTTCAATTTCTACTGATATTTTCGTAATTTGACTTCGCCCTGCTGTGCTTAGTACGTCTCGTCTTGTCCTAATGGTCCCGACTTGTCCTTAATGACCCTACTTGACAAATGCCAAAACTACAGAACAAGTCCAGCTGGGCAAAACAAGAAATTTGTAACACAATAGGAAATTGTTGGGGAACAATCAAATTACAATTCCGACTGAGATTTTAGTAATTTGACTTCGCCCTGCTGTGCTTCGTATGTCTCGACTTGTCCTAATGTTTCCGATTTGTCCTTAATGATCCGACTTGACAAATGTAAAAAAATAGAACGAGTCCAGCTGGGTAATTCAAGAAATTTGTAACACAATTGGAAAGTGTAGGGAACATTCAAATTTCAATTCCGACTGAGATTTTCGTAATATGACTTCGCCCTGCTGTGCTTCGTATGTCTTGACTTGACCTAATGGTCCCGATATGTTCCCACTGACCCGACTTGACAAATGCCAAACCTACAGAACAAGTCCAGCTGGGCAAAACAAGAAATTTGTAAAACGATAGGAAATTGTTGGGGAACAGTTCAGATTTCAATTCCTACTGAGTTTTTCGTAATTTGACTTCGCCCTGCTGTACTTAGTACGTCTCGTCTTGTCCTAATGGTCCCGACTTGTCCTTAATGACCCGACTTGACAAATGCCAAAATACAGAACAAGACCAGCTGGGTAAAGCAAGAAATTTGTAACACAATAGGAAATTGTTGTGGAATAATTCTAATTTCAATTCCGACTGGGATTTTCGTAAATTGACTTAGCCACTCTGTGCTTCGTATGACTCGACTTGTCCTAATGTTTCCGATTTGTCCTTAATGATCCGACTTGACAAATGTAAAAAAACAGAACGAGTCCAGCTGGGTATTCAAGAAATTTGTAACACAATTGGAAAGTGTAGGGAACATTCAAATTTCAATTCCGACTGAGATTTTCGTAATTTGACTTAGCCCTGCTGTGCTTCGTATGTATCAACTTGTCCTACTGGTCCCGATATGTCCTTAATGACCCGACTTGACAAATGCCAAAACTACAGAACAAGTCCAGCTGGGCAAAACAAGAAATTTGTAAAACGATAGGAAATTGTTGGGGAACAATTCAAATTTCAATTCCTACTGATATTTTCGTAATTTGACTTCGCCCTGCTGTGCTTAGTACGTCTCGACTTGTCCTAATGTTTCTGATTTGTCCTTAATGATCCGACTTGACAAATGTAAAAAAATAGAACGAGTCCAGCTGGGTAATTCAAGAAATTTGTAACACAATTGGAAAGTGTAGGGAACATTCAAATTTCAATTCCGACTGGGATTTTCGTAAATTGACTTAGCCACTCTGTGCTTCGTATGACTCGACTTGTCCTAATGTTTCCGATTTGTCCTTAATGATCCGACTTGACAAATGTAAAAAAACAGAACGAGTCCAGCTGGGTATTCAAGAAATTTGTAACACAATTGGAAAGTGTAGGGAACATTCAAATTTCAATTCCGACTGAGATTTTCGTAATTTGACTTAGCCCTGCTGTGCTTCGTATGTATCAACTTGTCCTACTGGTCCCGATATGTCCTTAATGACCCGACTTGACAAATGCCAAAACTACAGAACAAGTCCAGCTGGGCAAAACAAGAAATTTGTAAACGATAGGAAATTGTTGGGGAACAATTCAAATTTCAATTTCTACTGATATTTTCGTAATTTGACTTCGCCCTGCTGTGCTTAGTACGTCTCGACTTGTCCTAATGTTTCCGATTTGTCCTTAATGATCCGACTTGACAAATGTAAAAAAATAGAACGAGTCCAGCTGGGTAATTCAAGAAATTTGTAACACAATTGGAAAGTGTAGGGAACATTCAAATTTCAATTCCGACTGAGATTTTCGTAATATGACTTCGCCCTGCTGTGCTTCGTATGTCTTGACTTGACCTAATGGTCCCGATATGTTCCCACTGACCCGACTTGACAAATGCCAAACCTACAGAACAAGTCCAGCTGGGCAAAACAAGAAATTTGTAAAACGATAGGAAATTGTTGGGGAACAATTCAGATTTCAATTCCTACTGAGTTTCGTAATTTGACTTCGCCCTGCTGTACTTAGTACGTCTCGTCTTGTCCTAATGGTCCCGACTTGTCCTTAATGACCCGACTTGACAAATGCCAAAATACAGAACAAGACCAGCTGGGTAAAGCAAGAAATTTGTAACACAATAGGAAATTGTTGTGGAATAATTCTAATTTCAATTCCGACTGGGATTTTCGTATATTGACTTAGCCACTCTGTGCTTCGTATGACTCGACTTGTCCTAATGTTTCCGATTTGTCCTTAATGATCCGACTTGACAAATGTAAAAAAACAGAACGAGTCCAGCTGGGTATTCAAGAAATTTGTAACACAATTGGAAAGTGTAGGGAACATTCAAATTTCAATTCCGACTGAGATTTTCGTAATTTGACTTAGCCCTGCTGTGCTTCGTATGTATCAACTTGTCCTACTGGTCCCGATATGTCCTTAATGACCCGACTTGACAAATGCCAAAACTACAGAACAAGTCCAGCTGGGCAAAACAAGAAATTTGTAAAACGATAGGAAATTGTTGGGGAACAATTCAAATTTCAATTTCTACTGATATTTTCGTAATTTGACTTCGCCCTGCTGTGCTTAGTACGTCTCGTCTTGTCCTAATGGTCCCGACTTGTCCTTAATGACCCTACTTGACAAATGCCAAAACTACAGAACAAGTCCAGCTGGGCAAAACAAGAAATTTGTAACACAATAGGAAATTGTTGGGGAACAATCAAATTTCAATTCCGACTGAGATTTTAGTAATTTGACTTCGCCCTGCTGTGCTTCGTATGTCTCGACTTGTCCTAATGTTTCCGATTTGTCCTAATGATCCGACTTGACAAATGTAAAAAAATAGAACGAGTCCAGCTGGGTAATTCAAGAAATTTGTAACACAATTGGAAAGTGTAGGGAACATTCAAATTTCAATTCCGACTGAGATTTTCGTAATATGACTTCGCCCTGCTGTGCTTCGTATGTCTTGACTTGACCTAATGGTCCCGATATGTTCCCACTGACCCGACTTGACAAATGCCAAACCTACAGAACAAGTCCAGCTGGGCAAAACAAGAAATTTGTAAAACGATAGGAAATTGTTGGGGAACAGTTCAGATTTCAATTCCTACTGAGTTTTTCGTAATTTGACTTCGCCCTGCTGTACTTAGTACGTCTCGTCTTGTCCTAATGGTCCCGACTTGTCCTTAATGACCCGACTTGACAAATGCCAAAATACAGAACAAGACCAGCTGGGTAAAGCAAGAAATTTGTAACACAATAGGAAATTGTTGTGGAATAATTCTAATTTCAATTCCGACTGGGATTTTCGTAAATTGACTTAGCCACTCTGTGCTTCGTATGACTCGACTTGTCCTAATGTTTCCGATTTGTCCTTAATGATCCGACTTGACAAATGTAAAAAAACAGAACGAGTCCAGCTGGGTATTCGAGAAATTTGTAACACAATTGGAAAGTGTAGGGAACATTCAAATTTCAATTCCGACTGAGATTTTCGTAATTTGACTTAGCCCTGCTGTGCTTCGTATGTATCAACTTGTCCTACTGGTCCCGATATGTCCTTAATGACCCGACTTGACAAATGCCAAAACTACAGAACAAGTCCAGCTGGGCAAAACAAGAAATTTGTAAAACGATAGGAAATTGTTGGGGAACAATTCAAATTTCAATTCCTACTGATATTTTCGTAATTTGACTTCGCCCTGCTGTGCTTAGTACGTCTCGACTTGTCCTAATGTTTCCGATTTGTCCTTAATGATCCGACTTGACAAATGTAAAAAAATAGAACGAGTCCAGCTGGGTAATTCAAGAAATTTGTAACACAATTGGAAAGTGTAGGGAACATTCAAATTTCAATTCCGACTGGGATTTTCGTAAATTGACTTAGCCACTCTGTGCTTCGTATGACTCGACTTGTCCTAATGTTTCCGATTTGTCCTTAATGATCCGACTTGACAAATGTAAAAAAACAGAACGAGTCCAGCTGGGTATTCAAGAAATTTGTAACACAATTGGAAAGTGTAGGGAACATTCAAATTTCAATTCCGACTGAGATTTTCGTAATATGACTTCGCCCTGCTGTGCTTCGTATGTCTTGACTTGACCTAATGGTCCCGATATGTTCCCACTGACCCGACTTGACAAATGCCAAACCTACAGAACAAGTCCAGCTGGGCAAAACAAGAAATTTGTAAAACGATAGGAAATTGTTGGGGAACAATTCAGATTTCAATTCCTACTGAGTTTTTCGTAATTTGACTTCGCCCTGCTGTACTAAGTACGTCTCGTCTTGTCCTACTGGTCCCGATATGTCCTTAATGACCCGACTTGACAAATGCCAAAACTACAGAACAAGTCCAGCTGGGCAAAACAAGAAATGTGTAAAACGATAGGAAATTGTTGGGGAACAATTAAATTCCTACTGATAATTTCGTAATTTGACTTCGCCCTGCTGTGCTTAGTACGTCTCGTCTTGTCCTAATGGTCCCGATTTGTACTTAATGATCCGACTTGACAAATGTAAAAAAACAGAACGAGTCCAGCTGGGTAATTCAAGAAATTTGTAACACAATTGGAAAATGTTGGGAACATTTATATTTCAATTCCGGCTGAGTTTTTAGTAATTTGACTTCGCCCTGCTGTGCTTCGTATGTCTCGACTTGCCCAAATAGTCCCGATTTGTCCTTAATGACCCGACTTGACAAATGCCAAAATACAGAACAAGTCCAGCTGGGAAATTCAAGAAATATGTAACACAATTGGAAAGTGTAGGGAACATTCAAATTTCAATTCCGACTGAGATTTTCGTAATATGACTTCGCCCTGCTGTGCGTCGTATGTATTGACTTGACCTAATGGTCCCGATATGTTCCCACTGACCCGACTTGACAAATGCCAAACCTACAGAACAAGTCCAGCTGGGTAAAACAAGAATTTGTAACACAATAGGAAATTGTTGTGGAATAATTCTAATTTCAATTCCGACTGGGATTTTCGTAAATTGACTAGCCACTCTGTGCTTCGTATGACTCGACTTGTCCTAATGGTCCCGATTTGTCCCTACTGACCCGACTTGACATATGCCAAAACTACAGAACAAGTCCAGCTGGCAAAACAAGAAATTTGTAAAACGATAGGAAATTGTTAGGGAACAATTCAGATTTCAATTCCTACTGAGATTTTCGTAATTTGACTTCGCCCTGCTGTACTTAGTACGTCTCGTCTTGTCCTAATGGTCCCGACTTGTCCTTAATGACCTGACTTGACAAATGCCAAAATACAGAACAAGACCAGCTGGGTAAAGCAAGAAATTTGTAACACAATAGGAAATTGTTGTGGAATAATTCTAATTTCAATTCCGACTGGGATTTTCGTAAATTGACTTAGCCACTCTGTGCTTCGTATGACTCGACTTGTCCTAATGTTTCCGATTTGTCCTCAATGATCCGACTTGACAAATGTAAAAAAACAGAACGAGTCCAGCTGGGTATTCAAGAAATTTGTAACACAATTGGAAAGTGTAGGGAACATTCAAATTTCAATTCCGACTGAGATTTTCGTAATTTGACTTAGCCCTGCTGTGCTTCGTATGTATCAACTTGTCCTACTGGTCCCGATATGTCCTTAATGACCCGACTTGACAAATGCCAAAACTACAGAACAAGTCCAGCTGGGCAAAACAAGAAATTTGTAAAACGATAGGAAATTGTTGGGGAACAATTCAAATTTCAATTTCTACTGATATTTTCGTAATTTGACTTCGCCCTGCTGTGCTTAGTACGTCTCGTCTTGTCCTAATGGTCCCGACTTGTCCTTAATGACCCTACTTGACAAATGCCAAAACTACAGAACAAGTCCAGCTGGGCAAAACAAGAAATTTGTAACACAATAGGAAATTGTTGGGAACATTCAAATTTCAATTCCGACTGAGATTTTCGTAATTTGACTTAGCCCTGCTGGCTTCTATGTATCAACTTGTCCTACTGGTCCCGATATGTCCTTAATGACCCGACTTGACAAATGCCAAAACTACAGAACAAGTCCAGCTGGGCAAAACAAGAAATTTGTAAAACGATAGGAAATTGTTGGGGAACAATTCAAATTTCAATTCCTACTGATATTTTCGTAATTTGACTTCGCCCTGCTGTGCTTAGTACGTCTCGTCTTGTCCTAATGGTCCCGATTTGTCCTTAATGATCCGACTTGACAAATGTAAAAAAACAGAACGAGTCCAGATGGGTAATTCAAGAAATTTGTAACACAATTGGAAAATGTTGGGAACATTTATATTTCAATTCCGGCTGAGTTTTTAGTAATTTGACTTCGCCCTGCTGAGCTTCGTATGTCTCCACTTGTCCAAATAGTCCCGATTTGTCCTTAATGACCCGACTTGACTTATGCCAAAATACAGAACAAGTCCAGCAGGGAAATTCAAGAAATTTGTAACACAATTGGAAAGTGTAGGGAACATTCAAATTTTTATTCTTACTGAGATTTTCGTAATATGATTTCGCCCTGCTGTGCGTCGTATGTATTGACTTGACCTAATGGTCCCGATATGTTCCCACTGACCCGACTTGACAAATGCCAAACCTACAGAACAAGTCCAGCTGGGTAAAACAAGAATTTGTAACACAATGGGAAATTGTTGTGGAATAATTCTAATTTCAATTCCGACTGGGATTTTAGTAATTTGACTTCGCCCTGCTGTGCTTCGTATGTCTCGACTTGTCCTAATGTTTCCGATTTGTCCTAATGATCCGACTTGACAAATGTAAAAAAATAGAACGAGTCCAGCTGGGTAATTCAAGAAATTTGTAACACAATTGGAAAGTGTAGGGAACATTCAAATTTCAATTCCGACTGAGATTTTCGTAATATGACTTCGCCCTGCTGTGCTTCGTATGTCTTGACTTGACCTAATGGTCCCGATATGTTCCCACTGACCCGACTTGACAAATGCCAAACCTACAGAACAAGTCCAGCTGGGCAAAACAAGAAATTTGTAAAACGATAGGAAATTGTTGGGGAACAGTTCAGATTTCAATTCCTACTGAGTTTTTCGTAATTTGACTTCGCCCTGCTGTACTTAGTACGTCTCGTCTTGTCCTAATGGTCCCGACTTGTCCTTAATGACCCGACTTGACAAATGCCAAAATACAGAACAAGACCAGCTGGGTAAAGCAAGAAATTTGTAACACAATAGGAAATTGTTGTGGAATAATTCTAATTTCAATTCCGACTGGGATTTTCGTAAATTGACTTAGCCACTCTGTGCTTCGTATGACTCGACTTGTCCTAATGTTTCCGATTTGTCCTTAATGATCCGACTTGACAAATGTAAAAAAACAGAACGAGTCCAGCTGGGTAATTCAAGAAATTTGTAACACAATTGGAAAATGTTGGGAACATTTATATTTCAATTCCGGCTGAGTTTTTAGTAATTTGACTTCGCCCTGCTGTGCTTCGTATGTCTCGACTTGTCCAAATAGTCCCGATTTGTCCTTAATGACCCGACTTGACAAATGCCAAAATACAGAACAAGTCCAGCTGGGAAATTCAAGAAATTTGTAACACAATTGGAAAGTGTAGGGAACATTCAAATTTCAATTCCGACTGAGATTTTCGTAATATGACTTCGCCCTGCTGTGCGTCGTATGTATTGACTTGACCTAATGGTCCCGATATGTTCCCACTGACCCGACTTGACAAATGCCAAACCTACAGAACAAGTCCAGCTGGGTAAAACAAGAATTTGTAACAAAATAGGAAATTGTTGTGGAATAATTCTAATTTCAATTCCGACTGGGATTTTCGTAAATTGACTTAGCCACTCTGTGCTTCGTATGACTCGACTTGTCCTAATGTTTCCGATTTGTCCTTAATGATCCGACTTGACAAATGTAAAAAAACAGAACGAGTCCAGCTGGGTAATTCAAGAAATTTGTAACACAATTGGAAAATGTTGGGAACATTTATATTTCAATTCCGGCTGAGTTTTTAGTAATTTGACTTCGCCCTGCAGTGCTTCGTATGTCTCCACTTGTCCAAATAGTCCCGATTTGTCCTTAATGACCCGACTTGACAAATGCCAAAACTACAGAACAAGTCCAGCTAGGCAAAACAAGAAATTTGTAAAACGATAGGAAATTGTTGGGGAACAATTCAAATTTCAATTCCTACTGATATTTTCGTAATTTGACTTCGCCCTGCTGTGCTTAGTACGTCTCGTCTTGTCCTAATGGTCCCGATTTGTCCTTAATGATCCGACTTGACAAATGTAAAAAAACAGAACGAGTCCAGCTGGGTAATTCAAGAAATTTGTAACACAATTGGAAAATGTTGGGAACATTTATATTTCAATTCCGGCTGAGTTTTTAGTAATTTGACTTCGCCCTGCTGTGCTTCGTATGTCTCCACTTGTCCAAATAGTCCCGATTTGTCCTTAATGACCCGACTTGACAAATGCCAAAATACAGAACAAGTCCAGCTGGGAAAATCAAGAAATTTGTAACACAATTGGAAAGTGTAGGGAACATTCAAATTTCAATTCCGACTGAGATTTTCGTAATATGATTTCGCCCTGCTGTGCGTCGTATGTATTGACTTGACCTAATGGTCCCGATATGTTCCCACTGACCCGACTTGACAAATGCCAAACCTACAGAACAAGTCCAGCTGGGTAAAACAAGAATTTGTAACACAATGGGAAATTGTTGTGGAATAATTCTAATTTCAATTCCGACTGGGATTTTCGTAAATTGACTTAGCCACTCTGTGCTTCGTATGACTCGACTTGTCCTAATGTTTCCGATTTGTCCTTAATGATCCGACTTGACAAATGTAAAAAAACAGAACGAGTCCAGCTGGGTATTCAAGAAATTTGTAACACAATTGGAAAGTGTAGGGAACATTCAAATTTCAATTCCGACTGAGATTTTCGTAATTTGACTTAGCCCTGCTGTGCTTCGTATGTATCAACTTGTCCTACTGGTCCCGATATGTCCTTAATGACCCGACTTGACAAATGCCAAACCTACAGAACAAGTCCAGCTGGGCAAAACAAGAAATTTGTAAAACGATAGGAAATTGTTGGGGAACAATTCAGATTTCAATTCCTACTGAGTTTTTCGTAATTTGACTTCGCCCTGCTGTACTTAGTACGTCTCGTCTTGTCCTAATGGTCCCGACTTGTCCTTAATACCCGACTTGACAAATGCCATAATACAGAACAAGTCCAGCTGGGCAAAACAAGAAATTTGTAACACAATAGGAAATTGTTGGGGAACAATCAAATTTCAATTCCGACTGAGATTTTAGTAATTTGACTTCGCCCTGCTGTGCTTCGTATGTCTCGACTTGTCCTAATGGTCCCGATATGTTCCCACTGACCCGACTTGACAAATGCCAAACCTACAGAACAAGTCCAGCTGGGTAAAACAAGAAATTTGTAACACAACAGGGAATTGTTGTGGAATAATTCTAATTTCAATTCCGACATGGATTTTCGTAAATTGACTTAGCCACTCTGTGCTTCGTATGGACTTGTCCTAATGGTCCCGATTTGTCCCTACTGACCCGACTTGACATATGCCAAAACTACAGAACAAGTCCAGCTGGGTAATTCAAGAAATTTGTAAAACGATAGGAAATTGTTGGGGAACAATTCAGATATCAATTCCTACTGAGTTTTTCGTAATTTGACTTCGCCCTGCTGTACTTAGTACGTCTCGTCTTGTCCTAATGGTCCCGACTTGTCCTTAATGACCCGACTTGACAAATGCCAAAATACAGAACAAGACCAGCTGGGTAAAGCAAGAAATTTGTAACACAATAGGAAATTGTTGTGGAATAATTCTAATTTCAATTCCGACTGGGATTTTCGTAAATTGACTTAGCCACTCTGTGCTTCGTATGACTCGACTTGTCCTAATGTTTCCGATTTGTCCTTAATGATCCGACTTGACAAATGTAAAAAAACAGAACGAGTCCAGCTGGGTATTCAAGAAATTTGTAACACAATTGGAAAGTGTAGGGAACATTCAAATTTCAATTCCGACTGAGATTTTCGTAAGTTGACTTCGCCCTGCTGTACTTAGTACGTCTCGTCTTGTCCTAATGGTCCCGACTTGTCCTTAATGACCCGACTTGACAAATGCCAAAATACAGAACAAGACCAGCTGGGTAAAGCAAGAAATTTGTAACACAATAGGAAATTGTTGTGGAATAATTCTAATTTCAATTCCGACTGGGATTTTCGTAAATTGACTTAGCCACTCTGTGCTTCGTATGACTCGACTTGTCCTAATGTTTTCGATTTGTCCTTAATGATCCGACTTGACAAATGTAAAAAAACAGAACGAGTCCAGCTGGGTATTCAAGAAATTTGTAACACAATTGGAAAGTGTAGGGAACATTCAAATTTCAATTCCGACTGAGATTTTCGTAATTTGACTTCGCCCTGCTGTACTTAGTACGTCTCGTCTGGTCCTAATGGTCCCGACTTGTCCCTAATGACCCGACTTGACAAATGCCAAAATACAGAACAAGACCAGCTGGGTAAAGCAAGAAATTTGTAACACAATTGGAAAGTGTAGGGAACATTCAAATTTCAATTCCGACTGAGATTTTCGTAATTTGACTTAGCCCTGCTGTGCTTCGTATGTATCAACTTGTCCTACTGGTCCCGATATGTCCTTAATGACCCGACTTGACAAATGCCAAAACTACAGAACAAGTCCAGCTGGGTAAAGCAAGAAATTTGTAACACAATAGGAAATTGTTGTGGAATAATTATAATTTCAATTCCGACTGGGATTTTCGTAATTTGACTTAGCCACTCTGTGCTTCGTATGACTCGACTTGTCCTAATGGTCCCGATTTGTCCCTACTGACCCGACTTGACATATGCCAAAACTACAGAACAAGTCCAGCTGGGCAAAACAAGAAATTTGTAAAACGATAGGAAATTGTTGGGGAACAATTGAGATTTCAATTCCTACTGAGTTTTTCGTAATTTGACTTCGCCCTGCTGTACTTAGTACGTCTCGTCTTGTCCTAATGGTCCCGACTTGTCCTTAATGACCCGACTTGACAAATGCCAAAATACAGAACAAAACCAGCTGGGTAAAACAAGAAATTTGTAACACAATAGGAAATTGTTGTGGAATAATTCTAATTTCAATTCCGACTGGGAATTTCGTAAATTGACTTAGCCACTCTGTGCTTCGTATGACTCGACTTGTCCTAATGGTCCCGATTTGTCCTTAATGATCCGACTTGACAAATGTAAAAAAACAGAACGAGTCCAGCTGGGTATTCAAGAAATTTGTAACACAATTGGAAAGTGTAGGGAACATTCAAATTTCAATTCCGACTGAGAATTTCGTAATTTGACTTAGCCCTGCTGTGCTTCGTATGTATCAACTTGTCCTACTGGTCCCGATATGTCCTTGATGACCCGACTTGACAAATGCCAAAACTACAGAACAAGTCCAGCTGGGCAAAACAAGAAATTTGTAAAACGATAGGAAATTGTAGGGGAACAATCAAATTTCAATTCCGACTGAGATTTTAGTAATTTGACTTCGCCCTGCTGTGCTTCGTATGTCTCGACTTGTCCTAATGTTTCCGATTTGTCCTTAATGATCCGACTCGACAAATGTAAAAAAATAGAACGAGTCCAGCTGGGTAATTCAAGAAATTTGTAACACAATTGGAAAGTGTAGGGAACATTCAAATTTCAATTCCGACTGAGATTTTCGTAATATGACTTCGCCCTGCTGTGCTTCGTATGTCTTGACTTGACCTAATGGTCCCGATATGTTCCCACTGACCCGACTTGACAAATGCCAAACCTACAGAACAAGTCCAGCTGGGCAAAACAAGAAATTTGTAAAACGATAGGAAATTGTTGGGGAACAATTCAGATTTCAATTCCTACTGAGTTTTTCGTAATTTGACTTCGCCCTGCTGTACTTAGTACGTCTCGTCTTGTCCTAATGGTCCCGACTTGTCCTTAATGACCCGACTTGACAAATGCCAAAATACAGAACAAGACCAGCTGGGTAAAGCAAGAAATTTGTAACACAATAGGAAATTGTTGGGGAACAATCAAATTTCAATTCCGACTGAGATTTTAGTAATTTGACTTCGCCCTGCTGTGCTTCGTATGTCTCGACTTGTCCTAATGGTCCCGATATGTTCCCACTGACCCGACTTGACAAATGCCAAACCTACAGAACAAGTCCAGCTGGGTAAAACAAGAAATTTGTAACACAACAGGGAATTGTTGTGGAATAATTCTAATTTCAATTCCGACATGGATTTTCGTAAATTGACTTAGCCACTCTGTGCTTCGTATGGACTTGTCCTAATGGTCCCGATTTGTCCCTACTGACCCGACTTGACATATGCCAAAACTACAGAACAAGTCCAGCTGGGTAATTCAAGAAATTTGTAAAACGATAGGAAATTGTTGGGGAACAATTCAGATATCAATTCCTACTGAGTTTTTCGTAATTTGACTTCGCCCTGCTGTACTTAGTACGTCTCGTCTTGTCCTAATGGTCCCGACTTGTCCTTAATGACCCGACTTGACAAATGCCAAAATACAGAACAAGACCAGCTGGGTAAAGCAAGAAATTTGTAACACAATAGGAAATTGTTGTGGAATAATTCTAATTTCAATTCCGACTGGGATTTTCGTAAATTGACTTAGCCACTCTGTGCTTCGTATGACTCGACTTGTCCTAATGTTTCCGATTTGTCCTTAATGATCCGACTTGACAAATGTAAAAAAACAGAACGAGTCCAGCTGGGTATTCAAGAAATTTGTAACACAATTGGAAAGTGTAGGGAACATTCAAATTTCAATTCCGACTGAGATTTTCGTAAGTTGACTTCGCCCTGCTGTACTTAGTACGTCTCGTCTTGTCCTAATGGTCCCGACTTGTCCTTAATGACCCGACTTGACAAATGCCAAAATACAGAACAAGACCAGCTGGGTAAAGCAAGAAATTTGTAACACAATAGGAAATTGTTGTGGAATAATTCTAATTTCAATTCCGACTGGGATTTTCGTAAATTGACTTAGCCACTCTGTGCTTCGTATGACTCGACTTGTCCTAATGTTTTCGATTTGTCCTTAATGATCCGACTTGACAAATGTAAAAAAACAGAACGAGTCCAGCTGGGGATTCAAGAAATTTGTAACACAATTGGAAAGTGTAGGGAACATTCAAATTTCAATTCCGACTGAGATTTTCGTAATTTGACTTCGCCCTGCTGTACTTAGTACGTCTCGTCTGGTCCTAATGGTCCCGACTTGTCCCTAATGACCCGACTTGACAAATGCCAAAATACAGAACAAGACCAGCTGGGTAAAGCAAGAAATTTGTAACACAATTGGAAAGTGTAGGGAACATTCAAATTTCAATTCCGACTGAGATTTTCGTAATTTGACTTAGCCCTGCTGTGCTTCGTATGTATCAACTTGTCCTACTGGTCCCGATATGTCCTTAATGACCCGACTTGACAAATGCCAAAACTACAGAACAAGTCCAGCTGGGTAAAGCAAGAAATTTGTAACACAATAGGAAATTGTTGTGGAATAATTATAATTTCAATTCCGACTGGGATTTTCGTAATTTGACTTAGCCACTCTGTGCTTCGTATGACTCGACTTGTCCTAATGGTCCCGATTTGTCCCTACTGACCCGACTTGACATATGCCAAAACTACAGAACAAGTCCAGCTGGGCAAAACAAGAAATTTGTAAAACGATAGGAAATTGTTGGGGAACAATTGAGATTTCAATTCCTACTGAGTTTTTCGTAATTTGACTTCGCCCTGCTGTACTTAGTACGTCTCGTCTTGTCCTAATGGTCCCGACTTGTCCTTAATGACCCGACTTGACAAATGCCAAAATACAGAACAAAACCAGCTGGGTAAAACAAGAAATTTGTAACACAATTGGAAATTGTTGTGGAATAATTCTAATTTCAATTCCGACTGGGAATTTCGTAAATTGACTTAGCCACTCTGTGCTTCGTATGACTCGACTTGTCCTAATGGTCCCGATTTGTCCTTAATGATCCGACTTGACAAATGTAAAAAAACAGAACGAGTCCAGCTGGGTATTCAAGAAATTTGTAACACAATTGGAAAGTGTAGGGAACATTCAAATTTCAATTCCGACTGAGAATTTCGTAATTTGACTTAGCCCTGCTGTGCTTCGTATGTATCAACTTGTCCTACTGGTCCCGATATGTCCTTGATGACCCGACTTGACAAATGCCAAAACTACAGAACAAGTCCAGCTGGGCAAAACAAGAAATTTGTAAAACGATAGGAAATTGTAGGGGAACAATTCAAATTTCAATTCCTACTGATATTTTCGTAATTTGACTTCGCCCTGCTGTGCTTAGTACGTCTCGTCTTGTCCTAATGGTCCCGATTTGTCCTTAATGATCCGACTTGACAAATGTAAAAAAACAGAACGAGTCCAGCTGGGTAATTCAAGAAATATGTAACACAATTGGAAAGTGTAGGGAACATTCAAATTTCAATTCCGACTGAGATTTTCGTAATATGACTTCGCCCTGCTGTGCGTCGTATGTATTGACTTGACCTAATGGTCCCGATATGTTCCCACTGACCCGACTTGACAAATGCCAAACCTACAGAACAAGTCCAGCTGGGTAAAACAAGAATTTGTAACACAATAGGAAATTGTTGTGGAATAATTCTAATTTCAATTCCGACTGGGATTTTCGTAAATTGACTAGCCACTCTGTGCTTCGTATGACTCGACTTGTCCTAATGGTCCCGATTTGTCCCTACTGACCCGACTTGACATATGCCAAAACTACAGAACAAGTCCAGCTGGCAAAACAAGAAATTTGTAAAACGATAGGAAATTGTTAGGGAACAATTCAGATTTCAATTCCTACTGAGATTTTCGTAATTTGACTTCGCCCTGCTGTACTTAGTACGTCTCGTCTTGTCCTAATGGTCCCGACTTGTCCTTAATGACCTGACTTGACAAATGCCAAAATACAGAACAAGACCAGCTGGGTAAAGCAAGAAATTTGTAACACAATAGGAAATTGTTGTGGAATAATTCTAATTTCAATTCCGACTGGGATTTTCGTAAATTGACTTAGCCACTCTGTGCTTCGTATGTATCAACTTGTCCTACTGGTCCCGATATGTCCTTAATGACCCGACTTGACAAATGCCAAAACTACAGAACAAGTCCAGCTGGGCAAAACAAGAAATTTGTAAAACGATAGGAAATTGTAGGGGAACAATTCAAATTTCAATTCCTACTGATATTTTCGTAATTTGACTTCGCCCTGCTGTGCTTAGTACGTCTCGTCTTGTCCTAATGGTCCCGATTTGTCCTTAATGATCCGACTTGACAAATGTAAAAAAACAGAACGAGTCCAGCTGGGTAATTCAAGAAATTTGTAACACAATTGGAAAATGTTGGGAACATTTATATTTCAATTCCGGCTGAGTTTTTAGTAATTTGACTTCGCCCTGCTGTGCTTCGTATGTCTCGACTTGTCCAAATAGTCCCGATTTGTCCTTAATGACCCGACTTGACAAATGCCAAATTACAGAACAAGTCCAGCTGGGTATTCAAGAAATTTGTAACACAATTGGAAAGTGTAGGGAACATTCAAATTTCAATTCCGACTGAGATTTTCGTAATTTGACTAAGCCCTGCTGTGCTTAGTACGTCTCGTCTTGTCCTAATGGTCCCGACTTGTCCTTAATGACCCGACTTGACAAATGCCAAAATACAGAACAAGACCAGCTGGGTAAAGCAAGAAATTTGTAACACAATAGGAAATTGTCGTGGAATAATTCTAATTTCAATTCCGACTGGAATTTTCGTAAATTGACTTAGCCACTCTGTGCTTCGTATGACTCGACTTGTCCTAATGTTTCCGATTTGTCCTTAATGATCCGACTTGACAAATGTAAAAAAACAGAACGAGTCCAGCTGGGTATTCAAGAAATTTGTAACACAATTGGAAAGTGTAGGGAACATTCAAATTTCAATTCCGACTGAGATTTTCGTAATTTGACTTAGCCCTGCTGTGCTTCGTATGTATCAACTTGTCCTACTGGTCCCGATATGTCCTTAATGACCCGACTTGACAAATGCCAAAACTACAGAACAAGTCCAGCTGGGCAAAACAAGAAATTCGTAAAACGATAGGAAATTGTTGGGGAACAATTCAAATTTCAATTCCTACTGATATTTTCGTAATTTGACTTCGCCCTGCTGTGCTTAGTACGTCTCGTCTTGTCCTAATGGTCCCGATTTGTCCTTAATGATCCGACTTGACAAATGTAAAAAAACAGAACGAGTCCAGCTGGGTAATTCAAGAAATTTGTAACACAATTGGAAAATGTTGGGAACATTTATATTTCAATTCCGGCTGAGTTTTTAGTAATTTGACTTCGCCCTGCTGTGCTTCGTATGTCTCGACTTGTCCAAATAGTCCCGATTTGTCCTTAATGACCCGACTTGACAAATGCCAAAATACAGAACAAGTCCAGCTGGGAAATTCAAGAAATTTGTAACACAATTGGAAAGTGTAGGGAACATTCAAATTTCAATTCCGACTGAGATTTTCGTAATATGACTTCGCCCTGCTGTGCGTCGTATGTATTGACTTGACCTAATGGTCCCGATATGTTCCCACTGACCCGACTTGACAAATGCCAAACCTACAGAACAAGTCCAGCTGGGTAAAACAAGAATTTGTAACAAAATAGGAAATTGTTGTGGAATAATTCTAATTTCAATTCCGACTGGGATTTTCGTAAATTGACTTAGCCACTCTGTGCTTCGTATGACTCGACTTGTCCTAATGTTTCCGATTTGTCCTTAATGATCCGACTTGACAAATGTAAAAAAACAGAACGAGTCCAGCTGGGTAATTCAAGAAATTTGTAACACAATTGGAAAATGTTGGGAACATTTATATTTCAATTCCGGCTGAGTTTTTAGTCATTTGACTTCGCCCTGCAGTGCTTCGTATGTCTCCACTTGTCCAAATAGTCCCGATTTGTCCTTAATGACCCGACTTGACAAATGCCAAAACTACAGAACAAGTCCAGCTGGGCAAAACAAGAAATTTGTAAAACGATAGGAAATTGTTGGGGAACAATTCAAATTTCAATTCCTACTGATATTTTCGTAATTTGACTTCGCCCTGCTGTGCTTAGTACGTCTCGTCTTGTCCTAATGGTCCCGATTTGTCCTTAATGATCCGACTTGACAAATGTAAAAAAACAGAACGAGTCCAGCTGGGTAATTCAAGAAATTTGTAACACAATTGGAAAATGTTGGGAACATTTATATTTCAATTCCGGCTGAGTTTTTAGTAATTTGACTTCGCCCTGCTGTGCTTCGTATGTCTCCACTTGTCCAAATAGTCCCGATTTGTCCTTAATGACCCGACTTGACAAATGCCAAAATACAGAACAAGTCCAGCTGGGAAAATCAAGAAATTTGTAACACAATTGGAAAGTGTAGGGAACATTCAAATTTCAATTCCGACTGAGATTTTCGTAATATGATTTCGCCCTGCTGTGCGTCGTATGTATTGACTTGACCTAATGGTCCCGATATGTTCCCACTGACCCGACTTGACAAATGCCAAACCTACAGAACAAGTCCAGCTGGGTAAAACAAGAATTTGTAACACAATGGGAAATTGTTGTGGAATAATTCTAATTTCAATTCCGACTGGGATTTTCGTAAATTGACTTAGCCACTCTGTGCTTCGTATGACTCGACTTGTCCTAATGTTTCCGATTTGTCCTTAATGATCCGACTTGACAAATGTAAAAAAACAGAACGAGTCCAGCTGGGTATTCAAGAAATTTGTAACACAATTGGAAAGTGTAGGGAACATTCAAATTTCAATTCCGACTGAGATTTTCGTAATTTGACTTAGCCCTGCTGTGCTTCGTATGTATCAACTTGTCCTACTGGTCCCGATATGTCCTTAATGACCCGACTTGACAAATGCCAAACCTACAGAACAAGTCCAGCTGGGCAAAACAAGAAATTTGTAAAACGATAGGAAATTGTTGGGGAACAATTCAGATTTCAATTCCTACTGAGTTTTTCGTAATTTGACTTCGCCCTGCTGTACTTAGTACGTCTCGTCTTGTCCTAATGGTCCCGACTTGTCCTTAATACCCGACTTGACAAATGCCATAATACAGAACAAGACCAGCTGGGTAAAGCAAGAAATTTGTAACACAATAGGAAATTGTTGTGGAATAATTCTAATTTCAATTCCGACTGGGATTTTCGTAAATTGACTTAGCCACTCTGTGCTTCGTATGACTCGACTTGTCCTAATGTTTCCGATTTGTCCTTAATGATCCGACTTGACAAATGTAAAAAAACAGAACGAGTCCAGCTGGGTATTCAAGAAATTTGTAACACAATTGGAAAGTGTAGGGAACATTCAAATTTCAATTCCGACTGAGATTTTCGTAATTTGACTTAGCCCTGCTGTGCTTCGTATGTATCAACTTGTCCTACTGGTCCCGATATGTCCTTAATGACCCGACTTGACAAATGCCAAAACTACAGAACAAGTCCAGCTGGGCAAAACAAGAAATTTGTAAAACGATAGGAAATTGTTGGGGAACAATTCAAATTTCAATTTCTACTGATATTTTCGTAATTTGACTTCGCCCTGCTGTGCTTAGTACGTCTCGTCTTGTCCTAATGGTCCCGACTTGTCCTTAATGACCCTACTTGACAAATGCCAAAACTACAGAACAAGTCCAGCTGGGCAAAACAAGAAATTTGTAACACAATAGGAAATTGTTGGGGAACAATCAAATTTCAATTCCGACTGAGATTTTAGTAATTTGACTTCGCCCTGCTGTGCTTCGTATGTCTCGACTTGTCCTAATGTTTCCGATTTGTCCTTAATGATCCGACTCGACAAATGTAAAAAAATAGAACGAGTCCAGCTGGGTAATTCAAGAAATTTGTAACACAATTGGAAAGTGTAGGGAACATTCAAATTTCAATTCCGACTGAGATTTTCGTAATATGACTTCGCCCTGCTGTGCTTCGTATGTCTTGACTTGACCTAATGGTCCCGATATGTTCCCACTGACCCGACTTGACAAATGCCAAACCTACAGAACAAGTCCAGCTGGGCAAAACAAGAAATTTGTAAAACGATAGGAAATTGTTGGGGAACAATTCAGATTTCAATTCCTACTGAGTTTTTCGTAATTTGACTTCGCCCTGCTGTACTTAGTACGTCTCGTCTTGTCCTAATGGTCCCGACTTGTCCTTAATGACCCGACTTGACAAATGCCAAAATACAGAACAAGACCAGCTGGGTAAAGCAAGAAATTTGTAACACAATAGGAAATTGTTGGGGAACAATCAAATTTCAATTCCGACTGAGATTTTAGTAATTTGACTTCGCCCTGCTGTGCTTCGTATGTCTCGACTTGTCCTAATGTTTCCGATTTGTCCTTAATGATATGACTTGACAAATGTAAAAAAATAGAACGAGTCCAGCTGGGTAATTCAAGAAATTTGTAACACAATTGGAAAGTGTAGGGAACATTCAAATTTCAATTCCGACTGAGATTTTCGTAATATGACTTCGCCCTGCTGTGCTTCGTATGTCTTGACTTGACCTAATGGTCCCGATATGTTCCCACTGACCCGACTTAACAAATGCCAAACCTACAGAACAAGTCCAGCTGGGCAAAACAAGAAATTTGTAAAACGATAGGAAATTGTTGGGGAACAGTTCAGATTTCAATTCCTACTGAGTTTTTCGTAATTTGACTTCGCCCTGCTGTACTTAGTACGTCTCGTCTTGTCCTAATGGTCCCGACTTGTCCTTAATGACCCGACTTGACAAATGCCAAAATACAGAACAAGTCCAGCTGGGTAAAACAAGAATTTGTAACACAATAGGAAATTGTTGTGGAATAATTCTAATTTCAATTCCGACTGGGATTTTCGTAAATTGACTTAGCCACTCTGTGCTTCGTATGACTCGACTTGTCCTAATGTTTCCGATTTGTCCTTAATGATCCGACTTGACAAATGTAAAAAAACAGAACGAGTCCAGCTGGGTATTCAAGAAATTTGTAACACAATTGAAAAGTGTAGGGAACATTCAAATTTCAATTCCGACTGAGATTTTCGTAATTTGACTTAGCCCTGCTGTGCTTCGTATGTATCAACTTGTCCTACTGGTCCCGATATGTCCTTAATGACCCGACTTGACAAATGCCAAAACTACAGAACAAGTCCAGCTGGGCAAAACAAGAAATTTGTAAAACGATAGGAAATTGTTGGGGAACAATTCAAATTTCAATTTCTACTGATATTTTCGTAATTTGACTTCGCCCTGCTGTGCTTAGTACGTCTCGTCTTGTCCTAATGGTCCCGACTTGTCCTTAATGACCATACTTGACAAATGCCAAAACTACAGAACAAGTCCAGCTGGGCAAAACAAGAAATTTGTAACACAATAGGAAATTGTTGGGGAACAATCAAATTTCAATTCCGACTGAGATTTTAGTAATTTGACTTCGCCCTGCTGTGCTTCGTATGTCTCGACTTGTCCTAATGTTTCCGATTTGTCCTTAATGATCCGACTTGACAAATGTAAAAAAATAGAACGAGTCCAGCTGGGTAATTCAAGAAATTTGTAACACAATTGGAAAGTGTAGGGAACATTCAAATTTCAATTCCGACTGAGCTTTTCGTAATATGACTTCGCCCTGCTGTGCTTCGTATGTCTTGACTTGACCTAATGGTCCCGATATGTTCCCACTGACCCGACTTGACAAATGCCAAACCTACAGAACAAGTCCAGCTGGGTAAAACAAGAAATTTGTAACACAACAGGGAATTGTTGTGGAATAATTCTAATTTCAATTCCGACATGGATTTTCGTAAATTGACTTAGCCACTCTGTGCTTCGTATGGACTTGTCCTAATGGTCCCGATTTGTCCCTACTGACCCGACTTGACATATGCCAAAACTACAGAACAAGTCCAGCTGGGTAATTCAAGAAATTTGTAAAACGATAGGAAATTGTTGGGGAACAATTCAGATATCAATTCCTACTGAGTTTTTCGTAATTTGACTTCGCCCTGCTGTACTTAGTACGTCTCGTCTTGTCCTAATGGTCCCGACTTGTCCTTAATGACCCGACTTGACAAATGCCAAAATACAGAACAAGACCAGCTGGGTAAAGCAAGAAATTTGTAACACAATAGGAAATTGTTGTGGAATAATTCTAATTTCAATTCCGACTGGGATTTTCGTAAATTGACTTAGCCACTCTGTGCTTCGTATGACTCGACTTGTCCTAATGTTTTCGATTTGTCCTTAATGATCCGACTTGACAAATGTAAAAAAACAGAACGAGTCCAGCTGGGTATTCAAGAAATTTGTAACACAATTGAAAAGTGTAGGGAACATTCAAATTTCAATTCCGACTGAGATTTTCGTAATTTGACTTCGCCCTGCTGTACTTAGTACGTCTCGTCTGGTCCTAATGGTCCCGACTTGTCCCTAATGACCCGACTTGACAAATGCCAAAATACAGAACAAGACCA
The DNA here is from genome assembly GCA_958502065.1 of Chrysolina americana. Lineage (NCBI taxonomy): Eukaryota > Metazoa > Arthropoda > Insecta > Coleoptera > Chrysomelidae > Chrysolina > Chrysolina americana. Next base: position 31,031,249 of record OY293420.1, read on the forward strand.
GCTGGGTAAAGCAAGAAATTTGTAACACAATTGGAAAGTGTAGGGAACATTCAAATTTCAATTCCGACTGAGATTTTCGTAATTTGACTTAGCCCTGCTGTGCTTCGTATGTATCAACTTGTCCTACTGGTCCCGATATGTCCTTAATGACCCGACTTGACAAATGCCAAAACTACAGAACAAGTCCAGCTGGGTAAAGCAAGAAATTTGTAACACAATAGGAAATTGTTGTGGAATAATTATAATTTCAATTCCGACTGGGATTTTCGTAAATTGACTTAGCCACTCTGTGCTTCGTATGACTCGACTTGTCCTAATGGTCCCGATTTGTCCCTACTGACCTGACTTGACATATGCCAAAACTACAGAACAAGTCCAGCTGGGCAAAACAAGAAATTTGTAAAACGATAGGAAATTGTTGGGGAACAATTCAGATTTCAATTCCTACTGAGTTTTTCGTAATTTGACTTCGCCCTGCTGTACTTAGTACGTCTCGTCTTGTCCTAATGGTCCCGATTTGTCCTTAATGATCCGACTTGACAAATGTAAAAAAACAGAACGAGTCCAGCTGGGTATTCAAGAAATTTGTAACACAATTGGAAAGTGTAGGGAACATTCAAATTTCAATTCCGACTGAGAATTTCGTAATTTGACTTAGCCCTGCTGTGCTTCGTATGTATCAACTTGTCCTACTGGTCCCGATATGTCCTTAATGACCCGACTTGACAAATGCCAAAACTACAGAACAAGTCCAGCTGGGCAAAACAAGAAATTTGTAAAACGATAGGAAATTGTAGGGGAACAATTCAAATTTCAATTCCTACTGATATTTTCGTAATTTGACTTCGCCCTGCTGTGCTTAGTACGTCTCGTCTTGTCCTAATGGTCCCGATTTGTCCTTAATGATCCGACTTGACAAATGTAAAAAAACAGAACGAGTCCAGCTGGGTAATTCAAGAAATTTGTAACACAATTGGAAAATGTTGGGAACATTTATATTTCAATTCCGGCTGAGTTTTTAGTAATTTGACTTCGCCCTGCTGTGCTTCGTATGTCTCGACTTGTCCAAATAGTCCCGATTTGTCCTTAATGACCCGACTTGACAAATGCCAAATTACAGAACAAGTCCAGCTGGGTATTCAAGAAATTTGTAACACAATTGGAAAGTGTAGGGAACATTCAAATTTCAATTCCGACTGAGATTTTCGTAATTTGACTAAGCCCTGCTGTGCTTAGTACGTCTCGTCTTGTCCTAATGGTCCCGACTTGTCCTTAATGACCCGACTTGACAAATGCCAAAATACAGAACAAGACCAGCTGGGTAAAGCAAGAAATTTGTAACACAATAGGAAATTGTCGTGGAATAATTCTAATTTCAATTCCGACTGGAATTTTCGTAAATTGACTTAGCCACTCTGTGCTTCGTATGACTCGACTTGTCCTAATGGTCCCGATTTGTCCCTACTGACCCGACTTGACATATGCCAAAACTACAGAACAAGTCCAGCTGGGCAAAACAAGAAATTTGTAAAACGATAGGAAATTGTTGGGGAACAATTCAGATTTCAATTCCTACTGAGATTTTCGTAATTTGACTTCGCCCTGCTGTACTTAGTACGTCTCGTCTTGTCCTAATGGTCCCGACTTGTCCTTAATGACCCGACTTGACAAATGCCAAAATACAGAACAAGACCAGCTGGGTAAAGCAAGAAATTTGTAACACAATAGGAAATTGTTGTGGAATAATTCTAATTTCAATTCCGACTGGGATTTTCGTAAATTGACTTAGCCACTCTGTGCTTCGTATGACTCGACTTGTCCTAATGTTTCCGATTTGTCCTTAATGATCCGACTTGACAAATGTAAAAAAACAGAGCGAGTCCAGCTGGGTATTCAAGAAATTTGTAACACAATTGGAAAGTGTAGGGAACATTCAAATTTCAATTCCGACTGAGATTTTCGTAATTTGACTTAGCCCTGCTGTGCTTCGTATGTATCAACTTGTCCTACTGGTCCCGATATGTCCTTAATGACCCGACTTGACAAATGCCAAAACTACAGAACAAGTCTAGTTGGCAAAACAAGAAATTTGTAAAACGATAGGAAATTGTTGGGGAACAATTCAAATTTCAATTCCTACTGATATTTTCGTAATTTGACTTCGCCCTGCTGTGCTTAGTACGTCTCGTCTTGTCCTAATGGTCCCGATTTGTCCTTAATGATCCGACTTGACAAATGTAAAAAAACAGAACGAGTCCAGATGGGTAATTCAAGAAATTTGTAACACAATTGGAAAATGTTGGGAACATTTATATTTCAATTCCGGCTGAGTTTTTAGTAATTTGACTTCGCCCTGCTGAGCTTCGTATGTCTCCACTTGTCCAAATAGTCCCGATTTGTCCTTAATGACCCGACTTGACTTATGCCAAAATACAGAACAAGTCCAGCTGGGAAATTCAAGAAATTTGTAACACAATTAGAAAGTGTAGGGAACATTCAAATTTTTATTCTTACTGAGATTTTCGTAATATGATTTCGCCCTGCTGTGCGTCGTATGTATTGACTTGACCTAATGGTCCCGATATGTTCCCACTGACCCGACTTGACAAATGCCAAACCTACAGAACAAGTCCAGCTGGGTAAAACAAGAATTTGTAACACAATGGGAAATTGTTGTGGAATAATTCTAATTTCAATTCCGACTGGGATTTTCGTAAATTGACTTAGCCACTCTGTGCTTCGTATGACTCGACTTGTCCTAATGGTCCCGATTTGTCCCTACTGACCCGACTTGACATATGCCAAAACTACAGAACAAGTCCAGCTGGGTAATTCAAGAAATTTGTAACACAATTGGAAAGTGTTGGGAACATTCAAATTTCAATTCCGACTGAGATTTTCGTAATATGACTTCGCCCTGCTGTGCTTCGTATGTATTGACTTGTCCTAATGGTCCCGATTTGTCCCTACTGACCCGACTTGACAAATGCCAAAATACAGAACAAGACCAGCTGGGTAATACAAGAAATTTGTAAAACGATAGGAAATTGTTGGGGAACAATTCAGATTTCAATTCCTACTGAGTTTTTCGTAATTTGACTTCGCCCTGCTGTACTAAGTACGTCTCGTCTTGTCCTACTGGTCCCGATATGTCCTTAATGACCCGACTTGACAAATGCCAAAACTACAGAACAAGTCCAGCTGGGCAAAACAAGAAATGTGTAAAACGATAGGAAATTGTTGGGGAACAATTAAATTCCTACTGATAATTTCGTAATTTGACTTCGCCCTGCTGTGCTTAGTACGTCTCGTCTTGTCCTAATGGTCCCGATTTGTACTTAATGATCCGACTTGACAAATGTAAAAAAACAGAACGAGTCCAGCTGGGTAATTCAAGAAATTTGTAACACAATTGGAAAATGTTGGGAACATTTATATTTCAATTCCGGCTGAGTTTTTAGTAATTTGACTTCGCCCTGCTGTGCTTCGTATGTCTCGACTTGCCCAAATAGTCCCGATTTGTCCTTAATAACCCGACTTGACAAATGCCAAAATACAGAACAAGTCCAGCTGGAAAATTCAAGAAATATGTAACACAATTGGAAAGTGTAGGGAACATTCAAATTTCAATTCCGACTGAGATTTTCGTAATATGACTTCGCCCTGCTGTGCGTCGTATGTATTGACTTGACCTAATGGTCCCGATATGTTCCCACTGACCCGACTTGACAAATGCCAAACCTACAGAACAAGTCCAGCTGGGTAAAACAAGAATTTGTAACACAATAGGAAATTGTTGTGGAATAATTCTAATTTCAATTCCGACTGGGATTTTCGTAAATTGACTAGCCACTCTGTGCTTCGTATGACTCGACTTGTCCTAATGGTCCCGATTTGTCCCTACTGACCCGACTTGACATATGCCAAAACTACAGAACAAGTCCAGCTGGCAAAACAAGAAATTTGTAAAACGATAGGAAATTGTTAGGGAACAATTCAGATTTCAATTCCTACTGAGATTTTCGTAATTTGACTTCGCCCTGCTGTACTTAGTACGTCTCGTCTTGTCCTAATGGTCCCGACTTGTCCTTAATGACCTGACTTGACAAATGCCAAAATACAGAACAAGACCAGCTGGGTAAAGCAAGAAATTTGTAACACAATAGGAAATTGTTGTGGAATAATTCTAATTTCAATTCCGACTGGGATTTTCGTAAATTGACTTAGCCACTCTGTGCTTCGTATGACTCGACTTGTCCTAATGTTTCCGATTTGTCCTTAATGATCCGACTTGACAAATGTAAAAAAACAGAACGAGTCCAGCTGGGTATTCAAGAAATTTGTAACACAATTGGAAAGTGTAGGGAACATTCAAATTTCAATTCCGACTGAGATTTTCGTAATTTGACTTAGCCCTGCTGTGCTTCGTATGTATCAACTTGTCCTACTGGTCCCGATATGTCCTTAATGACCCGACTTGACAAATGCCAAAACTACAGAACAAGTCCAGCTAGGCAAAACAAGAAATTTGTAAAACGATAGGAAATTGTTGGGGAACAATTCAAATTTCAATTCCTACTGATATTTTCGTAATTTGACTTCGCCCTGCTGTGCTTCGTATGTCTCGACTTGTCCAAATAGTCCCGATTTGTCCTTAATGACCCGACTTGACAAATGCCAAAATACAGAACAAGTCCAGCTGGGAAATTCAAGAAATTTGTAACACAATTGGAAAGTGTAGGGAACATTCAAATTTCAATTCCGACTGAGATTTTCGTAATATGACTTCGCCCTGCTGTGCGTCGTATGTATTGACTTGACCTAATGGTCCCGATATGTTCCCACTGACCCGACTTGACAAATGCCAAACCTACAGAACAAGTCCAGCTGGGTAAAACAAGAATTTGTAACACAATAGGAAATTGTTGTGGAATAATTCTAATTTCAATTCCGACTGGGATTTTCGTAAATTGACTTAGCCACTCTGTGCTTCGTATGACTCGACTTGTCCTAATGTTTCCGATTTGTCCTTAATGATCCGACTTGACAAATGTAAAAAAACAGAACGAGTCCAGCTGGGTATTCAAGAAATTTGTAACACAATTGGAAAGTGTAGGGAACATTCAAATTTTAATTCCGACTGAGATTTTCGTAATTTGACTTAGCCCTGCTGTGCTTCGTATGTATCAACTTGTCCTACTGGTCCCGATATGTCCTTAATGACCCGACTTGACAAATGCCAAAACTTCAGAACAAGTCCAGCTGGGCAAAACAAGAAATTTGTAAAACGATAGGAAATTGTTGGGGAACAATTCAAATTTCAATTTCTACTGATATTTTCGTAATTTGACTTCGCCCTGCTGTGCTTAGTACGTCTCGTCTTGTCCTAATGGTCCCGACTTGTCCTTAATGACCCTACTTGACAAATGCCAAAACTACAGAACAAGTCCAGCTGGGCAAAACAAGAAATTTGTAACACAATAGGAAATTGTTGGGGAACAATCAAATTTCAATTCCGACTGGGATTTTCGTAAATTGACTTAGCCACTCTGTGCTTCGTATGACTCGACTTGTCCTAATGTTTCCGATTTGTCCTTAATGATCCGACTTGACAAATGTAAAAAAACAGAACGAGTCCAGCTGGGTAATCAAGAAATTTGTAACACAATTGGAAAGTGTAGGGAACATTCAATTTTCAATTCCGACTGAGATTTTCGTAATTTGACTTAGCCCTGCTGTGCTTCGTATGTATCAACTTGTCCTACTGGTCCCGATATGTCCTTAATGACCCGACTTGACAAATGCCAAAACTACAGAACAAGTCCAGCTGGGCAAAACAAGAAATTTGTAAACGATAGGAAATTGTTGGGGAACAATTCAAATTTCAATTTCTACTGATATTTTCGTAATTTGACTTCGCCCTGCTGTGCTTAGTACGTCTCGACTTGTCCTAATGTTTCCGATTTGTCCTTGATGATCCGACTTGACAAATGTAAAAAAATAGAACGAGTCCAGCTGGGTAATTCAAGAAATTTGTAACACAATTGGAAAGTGTAGGGAACATTCAAATTTCAATTCCGACTGAGATTTTCGTAATATGACTTCGCCCTGCTGTGCTTCGTATGTCTTGACTTGACCTAATGGTCCCGATATGTTCCCACTGACCCGACTTGACAAATGCCAAACCTACAGAACAAGTCCAGCTGGGCAAAACAAGAAATTTGTAAAACGATAGGAAATTGTTGGGGAACAATTCAGATTTCAATTCCTACTGAGTTTTTCGTAATTTGACTTCGCCCTGCTGTACTTAGTACGTCTCGTCTTGTCCTAATGGTCCCGACTTGTCCTTAATACCCGACTTGACAAATGCCAAACCTACAGAACAAGTCCAGCTGGGTAAAACAAGAATTTGTAACACAATAGGAAATTGTTGTGGAATAATTCTAATTTCAATTCCGACTGGGATTTTCGTAAATTGACTTAGCCACTCTGTGCTTCGTATGACTCGACTTGTCCTAATGTTTCCGATTTGTCCTTAATGATCCGACTTGACAAATGTAAAAAAACAGAACGAGTCCAGCTGGGTATTCAAGAAATTTGTAACACAATTGGAAAGTGTAGGGAACATTCAAATTTCAATTCCGACTGAGATTTTCGTAATTTGACTTAGCCCTGCTGTGCTTCGTATGTATCAACTTGTCCTACTGGTCCCGATATGTCCTTAATGACCCGACTTGACAAATGCCAAAACTACAGAACAAGTCCAGCTGGGCAAAACAAGAAATTTGTAAAACGATAGGAAATTGTTGGGGAACAATTCAAATTTCAATTTCTACTGATATTTTCGTAATTTGACTTCGCCCTGCTGTGCTCAGTACGTCTCGTCTTGTCCTAATGGTCCCGACTTGTCCTTAATGACCCTACTTGACAAATGTCAAAACTACAGAACATCCAGCTGGGCAAAACAAGAAATTTGTAACACAATAGGAAATTGTTGGGGAACAATCAAATTTCAATTCCGACTGAGATTTTAGTAATTTGACTTCGCCCTGCTGTGCTTCGTATGTCTCGACTTGTCCTAATGTTTCCGATTTGTCCTTAATGATCCGACTTGACAAATGTAAAAAAATAGAACGAGTCCAGCTGGGTAATTCAAGAAATTTGTAACACAATTGGAAAGTGTAGGGAACATTCAAATTTCAATTCCGACTGAGCTTTTCGTAATATGACTTCGCCCTGCTGTGCTTCGTATGTCTTGACTTGACCTAATGGTCCCGATATGTTCCCACTGACCCGACTTGACAAATGCCAAACCTACAGAACAAGTCCAGCTGGGTAAAACAAGAAATTTGTAACACAACAGGGAATTGTTGTGGAATAATTCTAATTTCAATTCCGACATGGATTTTCGTAAATTGACTTAGCCACTCTGTGCTTCGTATGGACTTGTCCTAATGGTCCCGATTTGTCCCTACTGACCCGACTTGACATATGCCAAAACTACAGAACAAGTCCAGCTGGGCAAAACAAGAAATTTGTAAAACGATAGGAAATTGTTGGGGAACAATTCAGATTTCAATTCCTACTGATATTTTCGTAATTTGACTTCGCCCTGCTGTGCTTAGTACGTCTCGTCTTGTCCTAATGGTCCCGACTTATCCTTAATGACCCGACTTGACAAATGCCAAAATACAGAACAAGACCAGCTGGGTAAAGCAAGAAATTTGTAACACAATAGGAAATTGTTGTGGAATAATTCTAATTTCAATTCCGACTGGGATTTTCGTAAATTGACTTAGCCACTCTGTGCTTCGTATGACTCGACTTGTCCTAATGTTTCCGATTTGTTCTTAATGATCCGACTTGACAAATGTAAAAAAACAGAACGAGTCCAGCTGGGTATTCAAGAAATTTGTAACACAATTGGAAAGTGTAGGGAACATTCAAATTTCAATTCCGACTGAGATTTTCGTAAGTTGACTTCGCCCTGCTGTACTTAGTACGTCTCGTCTTGTCCTAATGGTCCCGACTTGTCCTTAATGACCCGACTTGACAAATGCCAAAAACAGAACAAGACCAGCTGGGTAAGCAAGAAATTTGTAACACAATAGGAAATTGTTGTGGAATAATTATAATTTCAATTCCGACTGGGATTTTCGTAAATTGACTTAGCCACTCTGTGCTTCGTATGACTCGACTTGTCCTAATGGTCCCGATTTGTCCCTACTGACCCGACTTGACATATGCCAAAACTACAGAACAAGTCCAGCTGGGCAAAACAAGAAATTTGTAAAACGATAGGAAATTGTTGGGGAACAATTGAGATTTCAATTCCTACTGAGTTTTTCGTAATTTGACTTCGCCCTGCTGTACTTAGTACGTCTCGTCTTGTCCTAATGGTCCCGACTTGTCCTTAATGACCCGACTTGACAAATGCCAAAATACAGAACAAGACCAGCTGGGTAAAACAAGAAATTTGTAACACAATAGGAAATTGTTGTGGAATAATTCTAATTTCAATTCCGACTGGGATTTTCGTAAATTGACTTAGCCACTCTGTGCTTCGTATGACTCGACTTGTCCTAATGGTCCCGATTTGTCCTTAATGATCCGACTTGACAAATGTAAAAAAACAGAACGAGTCCAGCTGGGTATTCAAGAAATTTGTAACACAATTGGAAAGTGTAGGGAACATTCAAATTTCAATTCCGACTGAGATTTTCGTAATTTGACTTAGCCCTGCTGTGCTTCGTATGTATCAACTTGTCCTACTGGTCCCGATATGTCCTTAATGACCCGACTTGACAAATGCCAAAACTACAGAACAAGTCCAGCTGGGCAAAACAAGAAATTTGTAAAACGATAGGAAATTGTAGGGGAACAATTCAAATTTCAATTCCTACTGAGATTTTCGTAATTTGACTTCGCCCTGCTGTGCTTAGTACGTCTCGTCTTGTCCTAATGGTCCCGATTTGTCCTTAATGATCCGACTTGACAAATGCCAAAATACAGAACAAGACCAGCTGGGTAAAGCAAGAAATTTGTAACACAATAGGAAATTGTTGTGGAATAATTCTAATTTCAATTCCGACTGGGATTTTCGTAAATTGACTTAGCCACTCTGTGCTTCGTATGACTCGACTTGTCCTAATGGTCCCGATTTGTCCTTAATGATCCGACTTGACAAATGTAAAAAAACAGAACGAGTCCAGCTGGGTATTCAAGAAATTTGTAACACAATTGGAAAGTATAGGGAACATTCAAATTTCAATTCCGACTGAGAATTTCGTAATTTGACTTAGCCCTGCTGTGCTTCGTATGTATCAACTTGTCCTACTGGTCCCGATATGTCCTTAATGACCCGACTTGACAAATGCCAAAACTACAGAACAAGTCCAGCTGGGCAAAACAAGAAATTTGTAAAACGATAGGAAATTGTAGGGGAACAATTCAAATTTCAATTCCTACTGATATTTTCGTAATTTGACTTCGCCCTGCTGTGCTTAGTACGTCTCGTCTTGTCCTAATGGTCCCGACTTGTCCTTAATGACCCGACTTGACAAATGCCAAAATACAGAACAAGACCAGCTGGGTAAAGCAAGAAATTTGTAACACAATAGGAAATTGTTGTGGAATAATTCTAATTTCAATTCCGACTGGGATTTTCGTAAATTGACTTAGCCACTCTGTGCTTCGTATGACTCGACTTGTCCTAATGGTCCCGATTTGTCCCTACTGACCCGACTTGACATATGCCAAAACTACAGAACAAGTCCAGCTGGGCAAAACAAGAAATTTGTAAAACGATAGGAAATTGTTGGGGAACAATTCAGATTTCAATTCCTACTGAGATTTTCGTAATTTGACTTCGCCCTGCTGTACTTAGTACGTCTCGTCTTGTCCTAATGGTCCCGACTTGTCCTTAATGACCCGACTTGACAAATGCCAAAATACAGAACAAAACCAGCTGGGTAAAACAAGAAATTTGTAACACAATAGGAAATTGTTGTGGAATAATTCTAATTTCAATTCCGACTGGGATTTTCGTAAATTGACTTAGCCACTCTGTGCTTCGTATGACTCGACTTGTCCTAATGGTCCCGATTTGTCCTTAATGATCCGACTTGACAAATGTAAAAAAACAGAACGAGTCCAGCTGGGTATTCAAGAAATTTGTAACACAATTGGAAAGTGTAGGGAACATTCAAATTTCAATTCCGACTGAGAATTTCGTAATTTGACTTAGCCCTGCTGTGCTTCGTATGTATCAACTTGTCCTACTGGTCCCGATATGTCCTTAATGACCCGACTTGACAAATGCCAAAACTACAGAACAAGTCCAGCTGGGCAAAACAAGAAATTTGTAAAACGATAGGAAATTGTAGGGGAACAATTCAAATTTCAATTCCTACTGATATTTTCGTAATTTGACTTCGCCCTGCTGTGCTTAGTACGTCTCGTCTTGTCCTAATGGTCCCGATTTGTCCTTAATGATCCGACTTGACAAATGTAAAAAAACAGAACGAGTCCAGCTGGGTAATTCAAGAAATTTGTAACACAATTGGAAAATTTTGGGAACATTTATATTTCAATTCCGGCTGAGTTTTTAGTAATTTGACTTCGCCCTGCTGTGCTTCGTATGTCTCGACTTGTCCAAATAGTCCCGATTTGTCCTTAATGACCCGACTTGACAAATGCCAAAATACAGAACAAGTCCAGCTGGGAAATTCAAGAAATTTGTAACACAATTGGAAAGTGTAGGGAACATTCAAATTTCAATTCCGACTGAGATTTTCGTAATATGACTTCGCCCTGCTGTGCGTCGTATGTATTGACTTGACCTAATGGTTCCGATATGTTCCCACTGACCCGACTTGACAAATGCCAAACCTACAGAACAAGTCCAGCTGGGTAAAACAAGAATTTGTAACACAATAGGAAATTGTTGTGGAATAATTCTAATTTCAATTCCGACTGGGATTTTCGTAAATTGACTTAGCCACTCTGTGCTTCGTATGACTCGACTTGTCCTAATGTTTCCGATTTGTCCTTAATGATCCGACTTGACAAATGTAAAAAAACAGAACGAGTCCAGCTGGGTATTCAAGAAATTTGTAACACAATTGGAAAGTGTAGGGAACATTCAAATTTCAATTCCGACTGAGATTTTCGTAATTTGACTTAGCCCTGCTGTGCTTCGTATGTATCAACTTGTCCTACTGGTCCCGATATGTCCTTAATGACCCGACTTGACAAATGCCAAAACTACAGAACAAGTCCAGCTGGGCAAAACAAGAAATTTGTAAAACGATAGGAAATTGTTGGGGAACAATTCAAATTTCAATTTCTACTGATATTTTCGTAATTTGACTTCGCCCTGCTGTGCTCAGTACGTCTCGTCTTGTCCTAATGGTCCCGACTTGTCCTTAATGACCCTACTTGACAAATGTCAAAACTACAGAACATCCAGCTGGGCAAAACAAGAAATTTGTAACACAATAGGAAATTGTTGGGGAACAATCAAATTTCAATTCCGACTGAGATTTTAGTAATTTGACTTCGCCCTGCTGTGCTTCGTATGTCTCGACTTGTCCTAATGTTTCCGATTTGTCCTTAATGATCCGACTTGACAAATGTAAAAAAATAGAACGAGTCCAGCTGGGTAATTCAAGAAATTTGTAACACAATTGGAAAGTGTAGGGAACATTCAAATTTCAATTCCGACTGAGCTTTTCGTAATATGACTTCGCCCTGCTGTGCTTCGTATGTCTTGACTTGACCTAATGGTCCCGATATGTTCCCACTGACCCGACTTGACAAATGCCAAACCTACAGAACAAGTCCAGCTGGGTAAAACAAGAAATTTGTAACACAACAGGGAATTGTTGTGGAATAATTCTAATTTCAATTCCGACATGGATTTTCGTAAATTGACTTAGCCACTCTGTGCTTCGTATGGACTTGTCCTAATGGTCCCGATTTGTCCCTACTGACCCGACTTGACATATGCCAAAACTACAGAACAAGTCCAGCTGGGCAAAACAAGAAATTTGTAAAACGATAGGAAATTGTTGGGGAACAATTCAGATTTCAATTCCTACTGATATTTTCGTAATTTGACTTCGCCCTGCTGTGCTTAGTACGTCTCGTCTTGTCCTAATGGTCCCGACTTGTCCTTAATGACCCGACTTGACAAATGCCAAAATACAGAACAAGACCAGCTGGGTAAAGCAAGAAATTTGTAACACAATAGGAAATTGTTGTGGAATAATTCTAATTTCAATTCCGACTGGGATTTTCGTAAATTGACTTAGCCACTCTGTGCTTCGTATGACTCGACTTGTCCTAATGTTTCCGATTTGTTCTTAATGATCCGACTTGACAAATGTAAAAAAACAGAACGAGTCCAGCTGGGTATTCAAGAAATTTGTAACACAATTGGAAAGTGTAGGGAACATTCAAATTTCAATTCCGACTGAGATTTTCGTAAGTTGACTTCGCCCTGCTGTACTTAGTACGTCTCGTCTTGTCCTAATGGTCCCGACTTGTCCTTAATGACCCGACTTGACAAATGCCAAAAACAGAACAAGACCAGCTGGGTAAGCAAGAAATTTGTAACACAATAGGAAATTGTTGTGGAATAATTATAATTTCAATTCCGACTGGGATTTTCGTAAATTGACTTAGCCACTCTGTGCTTCGTATGGACTTGTCCTAATGGTCCCGATTTGTCCCTACTGACCCGACTTGACATATGCCAAAACTACAGAACAAGTCCAGCTGGGCAAAACAAGAAATTTGTAAAACGATAGGAAATTGTTGGGGAACAATTCAGATTTCAATTCCTACTGAGTTTTTCGTAATTTGACTTCGCCCTGCTGTACTTAGTACGTCTCGTCTTGTCCTAATGGTCCCGACTTGTCCTTAATGACCCGACTTGACAAATGCCAAAATACAGAACAAGACCAGCTGGGTAAAACAAGAAATTTGTAACACAATAGGAAATTGTTGTGGAATAATTCTAATTTCAATTCCGACTGGGATTTTCGTAAATTGACTTAGCCACTCTGTGCTTCGTATGACTCGACTTGTCCTAATGTTTCCGATTTGTTCTTAATGATCCGACTTGACAAATGTAAAAAAACAGAACGAGTCCAGCTGGGTATTCAAGAAATTTGTAACACAATTGGAAAGTGTAGGGAACATTCAAATTTCAATTCCGACTGAGATTTTCGTAAGTTGACTTCGCCCTGCTGTACTTAGTACGTCTCGTCTTGTCCTAATGGTCCCGACTTGTCCTTAATGACCCGACTTGACAAATGCCAAAAACAGAACAAGACCAGCTGGGTAAGCAAGAAATTTGTAACACAATAGGAAATTGTTGTGGAATAATTATAATTTCAATTCCGACTGGGATTTTCGTAAATTGACTTAGCCACTCTGTGCTTCGTATGACTCGACTTGTCCTAATGGTCCCGATTTGTCCCTACTGACCCGACTTGACATATGCCAAAACTACAGAACAAGTCCAGCTGGGCAAAACAAGAAATTTGTAAAACGATAGGAAATTGTTGGGGAACAATTCAGATTTCAATTCCTACTGAGTTTTTCGTAATTTGACTTCGCCCTGCTGTACTTAGTACGTCTCGTCTTGTCCTAATGGTCCCGACTTGTCCTTAATGACCCGACTTGACAAATGCCAAAACTACAGAACAAGTCCAGCTGGGCAAAACAAGAAATTTGTAAAACGATAGGAAATTGTTGGGGAACAATTCAGATTTCAATTCCTACTGAGATTTTCGTAATTTGACTTCGCCCTGCTGTGCTTCGTATGTATCAACTTGTCCTACTGGTCCCGATATGTCCTTAATGACCCGACTTGACAAATGCCAAAACTACAGAACAAGTCTAGTTGGCAAAACAAGAAATTTGTAAAACGATAGGAAATTGTTGGGGAACAATTCAAATTTCAATTCCTACTGATATTTTCGTAATTTGACTTCGCCCTGCTGTGCTTAGTACGTCTCGTCTTGTCCTAATGGTCCCGATTTGTCCTTAATGATCCGACTTGACAAATGTAAAAAAACAGAACGAGTCCAGATGGGTAATTCAAGAAATTTGTAACACAATTGGAAAATGTTGGGAACATTTATATTTCAATTCCGGCTGAGTTTTTAGTAATTTGACTTCGCCCTGCTGAGCTTCGTATGTCTCCACTTGTCCAAATAGTCCCGATTTGTCCTTAATGACCCGACTTGACTTATGCCAAAATACAGAACAAGTCCAGCTGGGAAATTCAAGAAATTTGTAACACAATTGGAAAGTGTAGGGAACATTCAAATTTTTATTCTTACTGAGATTTTCGTAATATGATTTCGCCCTGCTGTGCGTCGTATGTATTGACTTGACCTAATGGTCCCGATATGTTCCCACTGACCCGACTTGACAAATGCCAAACCTACAGAACAAGTCCAGCTGGGTAAAACAAGAATTTGTAACACAATGGGAAATTGTTGTGGAATAATTCTAATTTCAATTCCGACTGGGATTTTCGTAAATTGACTTAGCCACTCTGTGCTTCGTATGACTCGACTTGTCCTAATGGTCCCGATTTGTCCCTACTGACCCGACTTGACATATGCCAAAACTACAGAACAAGTCCAGCTGGGTAATTCAAGAAATTTGTAACACAATTGGAAAGTGTTGGGAACATTCAAATTTCAATTCCGACTGAGATTTTCGTAATATGACTTCGCCCTGCTGTGCTTCGTATGTATTGACTTGTCCTAATGGTCCCGATTTGTCCCTACTGACCCGACTTGACAAATGCCAAAATACAGAACAAGACCAGCTGGGTAATACAAGAAATTTGTAAAACGATAGGAAATTGTTGGGGAACAATTCAGATTTCAATTCCTACTGAGTTTTTCGTAATTTGACTTCGCCCTGCTGTACTAAGTACGTCTCGTCTTGTCCTACTGGTCCCGATATGTCCTTAATGACCCGACTTGACAAATGCCAAAACTACAGAACAAGTCCAGCTGGGCAAAACAAGAAATGTGTAAAACGATAGGAAATTGTTGGGGAACAATTAAATTCCTACTGATAATTTCGTAATTTGACTTCGCCCTGCTGTGCTTAGTACGTCTCGTCTTGTCCTAATGGTCCCGATTTGTACTTAATGATCCGACTTGACAAATGTATAAAAACAGAACGAGTCCAGCTGGGTATTCAAGAAATTTGTAACACAATTGGAAAGTGTAGGGAACATTCAAATTTCAATTCCGACTGAGATTTTCGTAATTTGACTTAGCCCTGCTGTGCTTCGTATGTATCAACTTGTCCTACTGGTCCCGATATGTCCTTAATGACCCGACTTGACAAATGCCAAAACTACAGAACAAGTCCAGCTGGGCAAAACAAGAAATTTGTAAAACGATAGGAAATTGTAGGGGAACAATTCAAATTTCAATTCCTACTGAGATTTTCGTAATTTGACTTCGCCCTGCTGTGCTTAGTACGTCTCGTCTTGTCCTAATGGTCCCGATTTGTCCTTAATGATCCGACTTGACAAATGCCAAAATACAGAACAAGACCAGCTGGGTAAAGCAAGAAATTTGTAACACAATAGGAAATTGTTGTGGAATAATTCTAATTTCAATTCCGACTGGGATTTTCGTAAATTGACTTAGCCACTCTGTGCTTCGTATGACTCGACTTGTCCTAATGGTCCCGATTTGTCCTTAATGATCCGACTTGACAAATGTAAAAAAACAGAACGAGTCCAGCTGGGTATTCAAGAAATTTGTAACACAATTGGAAAGTATAGGGAACATTCAAATTTCAATTCCGACTGAGAATTTCGTAATTTGACTTAGCCCTGCTGTGCTTCGTATGTATCAACTTGTCCTACTGGTCCCGATATGTCCTTAATGACCCGACTTGACAAATGCCAAAACTACAGAACAAGTCCAGCTGGGCAAAACAAGAAATTTGTAAAACGATAGGAAATTGTAGGGGAACAATTCAAATTTCAATTCCTACTGAGATTTTCGTAATTTGACTTCGCCCTGCTGTGCTTAGTACGTCTCGTCTTGTCCTAATGGTCCCGATTTGTCCTTAATGATCCGACTTGACAAATGCCAAAATACAGAACAAGACCAGCTGGGTAAAGCAAGAAATTTGTAACACAATAGGAAATTGTTGTGGAATAATTCTAATTTCAATTCCGACTGGGATTTTCGTAAATTGACTTAGCCACTCTGTGCTTCGTATGACTCGACTTGTCCTAATGGTCCCGATTTGTCCTTAATGATCCGACTTGACAAATGTAAAAAAACAGAACGAGTCCAGCTGGGTATTCAAGAAATTTGTAACACAATTGGAAAGTATAGGGAACATTCAAATTTCAATTCCGACTGAGAATTTCGTAATTTGACTTAGCCCTGCTGTGCTTCGTATGTATCAACTTGTCCTACTGGTCCCGATATGTCCTTAATGACCCGACTTGACAAATGCCAAAACTACAGAACAAGTCCAGCTGGGCAAAACAAGAAATTTGTAAAACGATAGGAAATTGTAGGGGAACAATTCAAATTTCAATTCCTACTGATATTTTCGTAATTTGACTTCGCCCTGCTGTGCTTAGTACGTCTCGTCTTGTCCTAATGGTCCCGACTTGTCCTTAATGACCCGACTTGACAAATGCCAAACCTACAGAACAAGTCCAGCTGGGCAAAACAAGAAATTTGTAAAACGATAGGAAATTGTTGGGGAACAATTCAGATTTCAATTCCTACTGAGTTTTTCGTAATTTGACTTCGCCCTGCTGTACTTAGTACGTCTCGTCTTGTCCTAATGGTCCCGACTTGTCCTTAATACCCGACTTGACAAATGCCATAATACAGAACAAGACCAGCTGGGTAAAGCAAGAAATTTGTAACACAATAGGAAATTGTTGTGGAATAATTCTAATTTCAATTCCGACTGGGATTTTCGTAAATTGACTTAGCCACTCTGTGCTTCGTATGACTCGACTTGTCCTAATGTTTCCGATTTGTCCTTAATGATCCGACTTGACAAATGTAAAAAAACAGAACGAGTCCAGCTGGGTATTCAAGAAATTTGTAACACAATTGGAAAGTGTAGGGAACATTCAAATTTCAATTCCGACTGAGATTTTCGTAATTTGACTTAGCCCTGCTGTGCTTCGTATGTATCAACTTGTCCTACTGGTCCCGATATGTCCTTAATGACCCGACTTGACAAATGCCAAAACTACAGAACAAGTCCAGCTGGGCAAAACAAGAAATTTGTAAAACGATAGGAAATTGTTGGGGAACAATTCAAATTTCAATTTCTACTGATATTTTCGTAATTTGACTTCGCCCTGCTGTGCTTAGTACGTCTCGTCTTGTCCTAATGGTCCCGACTTGTCCTTAATGACCCTACTTGACAAATGCCAAAACTACAGAACAAGTCCAGCTGGGCAAAACAAGAAATTTGTAACACAATAGGAAATTGTTGGGGAACAATCAAATTTCAATTCCGACTGAGATTTTAGTAATTTGACTTCGCCCTGCTGTGCTTCGTATGTCTCGACTTGTCCTAATGTTTCCGATTTGTCCTTAATGATCCGACTCGACAAATGTAAAAAAATAGAACGAGTCCAGCTGGGTAATTCAAGAAATTTGTAACACAATTGGAAAGTGTAGGGAACATTCAAATTTCAATTCCGACTGAGATTTTCGTAATATGACTTCGCCCTGCTGTGCTTCGTATGTCTTGACTTGACCTAATGGTCCCGATATGTTCCCACTGACCCGACTTGACAAATGCCAAACCTACAGAACAAGTCCAGCTGGGCAAAACAAGAAATTTGTAAAACGATAGGAAATTGTTGGGGAACAATTCAGATTTCAATTCCTACTGAGTTTTTCGTAATTTGACTTCGCCCTGCTGTACTTAGTACGTCTCGTCTTGTCCTAATGGTCCCGACTTGTCCTTAATGACCCGACTTGACAAATGCCAAAATACAGAACAAGACCAGCTGGGTAAAGCAAGAAATTTGTAACACAATAGGAAATTGTTGGGGAACAATCAAATTTCAATTCCGACTGAGATTTTAGTAATTTGACTTCGCCCTGCTGTGCTTCGTATGTCTCGACTTGTCCTAATGTTTCCGATTTGTCCTTAATGATATGACTTGACAAATGTAAAAAAATAGAACGAGTCCAGCTGGGTAATTCAAGAAATTTGTAACACAATTGGAAAGTGTAGGGAACATTCAAATTTCAATTCCGACTGAGATTTTCGTAATATGACTTCGCCCTGCTGTGCTTCGTATGTCTTGACTTGACCTAATGGTCCCGATATGTTCCCACTGACCCGACTTAACAAATGCCAAACCTACAGAACAAGTCCAGCTGGGCAAAACAAGAAATTTGTAAAACGATAGGAAATTGTTGGGGAACAGTTCAGATTTCAATTCCTACTGAGTTTTTCGTAATTTGACTTCGCCCTGCTGTACTTAGTACGTCTCGTCTTGTCCTAATGGTCCCGACTTGTCCTTAATGACCCGACTTGACAAATGCCAAAATACAGAACAAGTCCAGCTGGGTAAAACAAGAATTTGTAACACAATAGGAAATTGTTGTGGAATAATTCTAATTTCAATTCCGACTGGGATTTTCGTAAATTGACTTAGCCACTCTGTGCTTCGTATGACTCGACTTGTCCTAATGTTTCCGATTTGTCCTTAATGATCCGACTTGACAAATGTAAAAAAACAGAACGAGTCCAGCTGGGTATTCAAGAAATTTGTAACACAATTGAAAAGTGTAGGGAACATTCAAATTTCAATTCCGACTGAGATTTTCGTAATTTGACTTAGCCCTGCTGTGCTTCGTATGTATCAACTTGTCCTACTGGTCCCGATATGTCCTTAATGACCCGACTTGACAAATGCCAAAACTACAGAACAAGTCCAGCTGGGCAAAACAAGAAATTTGTAAAACGATAGGAAATTGTTGGGGAACAATTCAAATTTCAATTTCTACTGATATTTTCGTAATTTGACTTCGCCCTGCTGTGCTTAGTACGTCTCGTCTTGTCCTAATGGTCCCGACTTGTCCTTAATGACCATACTTGACAAATGCCAAAACTACAGAACAAGTCCAGCTGGGCAAAACAAGAAATTTGTAACACAATAGGAAATTGTTGGGGAACAATCAAATTTCAATTCCGACTGAGATTTTAGTAATTTGACTTCGCCCTGCTGTGCTTCGTATGTCTCGACTTGTCCTAATGTTTCCGATTTGTCCTTAATGATCCGACTTGACAAATGTAAAAAAATAGAACGAGTCCAGCTGAGTAATTCAAGAAATTTGTAACACAATTGGAAAGTGTAGGGAACATTCAAATTTCAATTCCGACTGAGCTTTTCGTAATATGACTTCGCCCTGCTGTGCTTCGTATGTCTTGACTTGACCTAATGGTCCCGATATGTTCCCACTGACCCGACTTGACAAATGCCAAACCTACAGAACAAGTCCAGCTGGGTAAAACAAGAAATTTGTAACACAACAGGGAATTGTTGTGGAATAATTCTAATTTCAATTCCGACATGGATTTTCGTAAATTGACTTAGCCACTCTGTGCTTCGTATGGACTTGTCCTAATGGTCCCGATTTGTCCCTACTGACCCGACTTGACATATGCCAAAACTACAGAACAAGTCCAGCTGGGTAATTCAAGAAATTTGTAAAACGATAGGAAATTGTTGGGGAACAATTCAGATATCAATTCCTACTGAGTTTTTCGTAATTTGACTTCGCCCTGCTGTACTTAGTACGTCTCGTCTTGTCCTAATGGTCCCGACTTGTCCTTAATGACCCGACTTGACAAATGCCAAAATACAGAACAAGACCAGCTGGGTAAAGCAAGAAATTTGTAACACAATAGGAAATTGTTGTGGAATAATTCTAATTTCAATTCCGACTGGGATTTTCGTAAATTGACTTAGCCACTCTGTGCTTCGTATGACTCGACTTGTCCTAATGTTTTCGATTTGTCCTTAATGATCCGACTTGACAAATGTAAAAAAACAGAACGAGTCCAGCTGGGTATTCAAGAAATTTGTAACACAATTGAAAAGTGTAGGGAACATTCAAATTTCAATTCCGACTGAGATTTTCGTAATTTGACTTCGCCCTGCTGTACTTAGTACGTCTCGTCTGGTCCTAATGGTCCCGACTTGTCCCTAATGACCCGACTTGACAAATGCCAAAATACAGAACAAGACCAGCTGGGTAAAGCAAGAAATTTGTAACACAATTGGAAAGTGTAGGGAACATTCAAATTTCAATTCCGACTGAGATTTTCGTAATTTGACTTAGCCCTGCTGTGCTTCGTATGTATCAACTTGTCCTACTGGTCCCGATATGTCCTTAATGACCCGACTTGACAAATGCCAAAACTACAGAACAAGTCCAGCTGGGTAAAGCAAGAAATTTGTAACACAATAGGAAATTGTTGTGGAATAATTATAATTTCAATTCCGACTGGGATTTTCGTAAATTGACTTAGCCACTCTGTGCTTCGTATGACTCGACTTGTCCTAATGGTCCCGATTTGTCCCTACTGACCCGACTTGACATATGCCAAAACTACAGAACAAGTCCAGCTGGGCAAAACAAGAAATTTGTAAAACGATAGGAAATTGTTGGGGAACAATTCAGATTTCAATTCCTACTGAGTTTTTCGTAATTTGACTTCGCCCTGCTGTACTTAGTACGTCTCGTCTTGTCCTAATGGTCCCGACTTGTCCTTAATGACCCGACTTGACAAATGCCAAAATACAGAACAAAACCAGCTGGGTAAAACAAGAAATTTGTAACACAATAGGAAATTGTTGTGGAATAATTCTAATTTCAATTCCGACTGGGATTTTCGTAAATTGACTTAGCCACTCTGTGCTTCGTATGACTCGACTTGTCCTAATGGTCCCGATTTGTCCTTAATGATCCGACTTGACAAATGTAAAAAAACAGAACGAGTCCAGCTGGGTATTCAAGAAATTTGTAACACAATTGGAAAGTGTAGGGAACATTCAAATTTCAATTCCGACTGAGAATTTCGTAATTTGACTTAGCCCTGCTGTGCTTCGTATGTATCAACTTGTCCTACTGGTCCCGATATGTCCTTAATGACCCGACTTGACAAATGCCAAAACTACAGAACAAGTCCAGCTGGGCAAAACAAGAAATTTGTAAAACGATAGGAAATTGTAGGGGAACAATTCAAATTTCAATTCCTACTGATATTTTCGTAATTTGACTTCGCCCTGCTGTGCTTAGTACGTCTCGTCTTGTCCTAATGGTCCCGATTTGTCCTTAATGATCCGACTTGACAAATGTAAAAAAACAGAACGAGTCCAGCTGGGTAATTCAAGAAATTTGTAACACAATTGGAAAATGTTGGGAACATTTATATTTCAATTCCGGCTGAGTTTTTAGTAATTTGACTTCGCCCTGCTGTGCTTCGTATGTCTCGACTTGTCCAAATAGTCCCGATTTGTCCTTAATGACCCGACTTGACAAATGCCAAATTACAGAACAAGTCCAGCTGGGTATTCAAGAAATTTGTAACACAATTGGAAAGTGTAGGGAACATTCAAATTTCAATTCCGACTGAGATTTTCGTAATTTGACTAAGCCCTGCTGTGCTTAGTACGTCTCGTCTTGTCCTAATGGTCCCGACTTGTCCTTAATGACCCGACTTGACAAATGCCAAAATACAGAACAAGACCAGCTGGGTAAAGCAAGAAATTTGTAACACAATAGGAAATTGTCGTGGAATAATTCTAATTTCAATTCCGACTGGAATTTTCGTAAATTGACTTAGCCACTCTGTGCTTCGTATGACTCGACTTGTCCTAATGGTCCCGATTTGTCCCTACTGACCCGACTTGACATATGCCAAAACTACAGAACAAGTCCAGCTGGGCAAAACAAGAAATTTGTAAAACGATAGGAAATTGTTGGGGAACAATTCAGATTTCAATTCCTACTGAGATTTTCGTAATTTGACTTCGCCCTGCTGTACTTAGTACGTCTCGTCTTGTCCTAATGGTCCCGACTTGTCCTTAATGACCCGACTTGACAAATGCCAAAATACAGAACAAGACCAGCTGGGTAAAGCAAGAAATTTGTAACACAATAGGAAATTGTTGTGGAATAATTCTAATTTCAATTCCGACTGGGATTTTCGTAAATTGACTTAGCCACTCTGTGCTTCGTATGACTCGACTTGTCCTAATGTTTCCGATTTGTCCTTAATGATCCGACTTGACAAATGTAAAAAAACAGAACGAGTCCAGCTGGGTATTCAAGAAATTTGTAACACAATTGGAAAGTGTAGGGAACATTCAAATTTCAATTCCGACTGAGATTTTCGTAATTTGACTTAGCCCTGCTGTGCTTCGTATGTATCAACTTGTCCTACTGGTCCCGATATGTCCTTAATGACCCGACTTGACAAATGCCAAAACTACAGAACAAGTCTAGTTGGCAAAACAAGAAATTTGTAAAACGATAGGAAATTGTTGGGGAACAATTCAAATTTCAATTCCTACTGATATTTTCGTAATTTGACTTCGCCCTGCTGTGCTTAGTACGTCTCGTCTTGTCCTAATGGTCCCGATTTGTCCTTAATGATCCGACTTGACAAATGTAAAAAAACAGAACGAGTCCAGATGGGTAATTCAAGAAATTTGTAACACAATTGGAAAATGTTGGGAACATTTATATTTCAATTCCGGCTGAGTTTTTAGTAATTTGACTTCGCCCTGCTGAGCTTCGTATGTCTCCACTTGTCCAAATAGTCCCGATTTGTCCTTAATGACCCGACTTGACTTATGCCAAAATACAGAACAAGTCCAGCTGGGAAATTCAAGAAATTTGTAACACAATTAGAAAGTGTAGGGAACATTCAAATTTTTATTCTTACTGAGATTTTCGTAATATGATTTCGCCCTGCTGTGCGTCGTATGTATTGACTTGACCTAATGGTCCCGATATGTTCCCACTGACCCGACTTGACAAATGCCAAACCTACAGAACAAGTCCAGCTGGGTAAAACAAGAATTTGTAACACAATGGGAAATTGTTGTGGAATAATTCTAATTTCAATTCCGACTGGGATTTTCGTAAATTGACTTAGCCACTCTGTGCTTCGTATGACTCGACTTGTCCTAATGGTCCCGATTTGTCCCTACTGACCCGACTTGACATATGCCAAAACTACAGAACAAGTCCAGCTGGGTAATTCAAGAAATTTGTAACACAATTGGAAAGTGTTGGGAACATTCAAATTTCAATTCCGACTGAGATTTTCGTAATATGACTTCGCCCTGCTGTGCTTCGTATGTATTGACTTGTCCTAATGGTCCCGATTTGTCCCTACTGACCCGACTTGACAAATGCCAAAATACAGAACAAGACCAGCTGGGTAATACAAGAAATTTGTAAAACGATAGGAAATTGTTGGGGAACAATTCAGATTTCAATTCCTACTGAGTTTTTCGTAATTTGACTTCGCCCTGCTGTACTAAGTACGTCTCGTCTTGTCCTACTGGTCCCGATATGTCCTTAATGACCCGACTTGACAAATGCCAAAACTACAGAACAAGTCCAGCTGGGCAAAACAAGAAATGTGTAAAACGATAGGAAATTGTTGGGGAACAATTAAATTCCTACTGATAATTTCGTAATTTGACTTCGCCCTGCTGTGCTTAGTACGTCTCGTCTTGTCCTAATGGTCCCGATTTGTACTTAATGATCCGACTTGACAAATGTAAAAAAACAGAACGAGTCCAGCTGGGTAATTCAAGAAATTTGTAACACAATTGGAAAATGTTGGGAACATTTATATTTCAATTCCGGCTGAGTTTTTAGTAATTTGACTTCGCCCTGCTGTGCTTCGTATGTCTCGACTTGCCCAAATAGTCCCGATTTGTCCTTAATAACCCGACTTGACAAATGCCAAAATACAGAACAAGTCCAGCTGGAAAATTCAAGAAATATGTAACACAATTGGAAAGTGTAGGGAACATTCAAATTTCAATTCCGACTGAGATTTTCGTAATATGACTTCGCCCTGCTGTGCGTCGTATGTATTGACTTGACCTAATGGTCCCGATATGTTCCCACTGACCCGACTTGACAAATGCCAAACCTACAGAACAAGTCCAGCTGGGTAAAACAAGAATTTGTAACACAATAGGAAATTGTTGTGGAATAATTCTAATTTCAATTCCGACTGGGATTTTCGTAAATTGACTAGCCACTCTGTGCTTCGTATGACTCGACTTGTCCTAATGGTCCCGATTTGTCCCTACTGACCCGACTTGACATATGCCAAAACTACAGAACAAGTCCAGCTGGCAAAACAAGAAATTTGTAAAACGATAGGAAATTGTTAGGGAACAATTCAGATTTCAATTCCTACTGAGATTTTCGTAATTTGACTTCGCCCTGCTGTACTTAGTACGTCTCGTCTTGTCCTAATGGTCCCGACTTGTCCTTAATGACCTGACTTGACAAATGCCAAAATACAGAACAAGACCAGCTGGGTAAAGCAAGAAATTTGTAACACAATAGGAAATTGTTGTGGAATAATTCTAATTTCAATTCCGACTGGGATTTTCGTAAATTGACTTAGCCACTCTGTGCTTCGTATGACTCGACTTGTCCTAATGTTTCCGATTTGTCCTTAATGATCCGACTTGACAAATGTAAAAAAACAGAACGAGTCCAGCTGGGTATTCAAGAAATTTGTAACACAATTGGAAAGTGTAGGGAACATTCAAATTTCAATTCCGACTGAGATTTTCGTAATTTGACTTAGCCCTGCTGTGCTTCGTATGTATCAACTTGTCCTACTGGTCCCGATATGTCCTTAATGACCCGACTTGACAAATGCCAAAACTACAGAACAAGTCCAGCTAGGCAAAACAAGAAATTTGTAAAACGATAGGAAATTGTTGGGGAACAATTCAAATTTCAATTCCTACTGATATTTTCGTAATTTGACTTCGCCCTGCTGTGCTTCGTATGTCTCGACTTGTCCAAATAGTCCCGATTTGTCCTTAATGACCCGACTTGACAAATGCCAAAATACAGAACAAGTCCAGCTGGGAAATTCAAGAAATTTGTAACACAATTGGAAAGTGTAGGGAACATTCAAATTTCAATTCCGACTGAGATTTTCGTAATATGACTTCGCCCTGCTGTGCGTCGTATGTATTGACTTGACCTAATGGTCCCGATATGTTCCCACTGACCCGACTTGACAAATGCCAAACCTACAGAACAAGTCCAGCTGGGTAAAACAAGAATTTGTAACACAATAGGAAATTGTTGTGGAATAATTCTAATTTCAATTCCGACTGGGATTTTCGTAAATTGACTTAGCCACTCTGTGCTTCGTATGACTCGACTTGTCCTATTGTTTCCGATTTGTCCTTAATGATCCGACTTGACAAATGTAAAAAAACAGAACGAGTCCAGCTGGGTATTCAAGAAATTTGTAACACAATTGGAAAGTGTAGGGAACATTCAAATTTTAATTCCGACTGAGATTTTCGTAATTTGACTTAGCCCTGCTGTGCTTCGTATGTATCAACTTGTCCTACTGGTCCCGATATGTCCTTAATGACCCGACTTGACAAATGCCAAAACTTCAGAACAAGTCCAGCTGGGCAAAACAAGAAATTTGTAAAACGATAGGAAATTGTTGGGGAACAATTCAAATTTCAATTTCTACTGATATTTTCGTAATTTGACTTCGCCCTGCTGTGCTTAGTACGTCTCGTCTTGTCCTAATGGTCCCGACTTGTCCTTAATGACCCTACTTGACAAATGCCAAAACTACAGAACAAGTCCAGCTGGGCAAAACAAGAAATTTGTAACACAATAGGAAATTGTTGGGGAACAATCAAATTTCAATTCCGACTGGGATTTTCGTAAATTGACTTAGCCACTCTGTGCTTCGTATGACTCGACTTGTCCTAATGTTTCCGATTTGTCCTTAATGATCCGACTTGACAAATGTAAAAAAACAGAACGAGTCCAGCTGGGTAATCAAGAAATTTGTAACACAATTGGAAAGTGTAGGGAACATTCAAATTTCAATTCCGACTGAGATTTTCGTAATTTGACTTAGCCCTGCTGTGCTTCGTATGTATCAACTTGTCCTACTGGTCCCGATATGTCCTTAATGACCCGACTTGACAAATGCCAAAACTACAGAACAAGTCCAGCTGGGCAAAACAAGAAATTTGTAAACGATAGGAAATTGTTGGGGAACAATTCAAATTTCAATTTCTACTGATATTTTCGTAATTTGACTTCGCCCTGCTGTGCTTAGTACGTCTCGACTTGTCCTAATGTTTCCGATTTGTCCTTGATGATCCGACTTGACAAATGTAAAAAAATAGAACGAGTCCAGCTGGGTAATTCAAGAAATTTGTAACACAATTGGAAAGTGTAGGGAACATTCAAATTTCAATTCCGACTGAGATTTTCGTAATATGACTTCGCCCTGCTGTGCTTCGTATGTCTTGACTTGACCTAATGGTCCCGATATGTTCCCACTGACCCGACTTGACAAATGCCAAACCTACAGAACAAGTCCAGCTGGGCAAAACAAGAAATTTGTAAAACGATAGGAAATTGTTGGGGAACAATTCAGATTTCAATTCCTACTGAGTTTTTCGTAATTTGACTTCGCCCTGCTGTACTTAGTACGTCTCGTCTTGTCCTAATGGTCCCGACTTGTCCTTAATACCCGACTTGACAAATGCCAAACCTACAGAACAAGTCCAGCTGGGTAAAACAAGAATTTGTAACACAATAGGAAATTGTTGTGGAATAATTCTAATTTCAATTCCGACTGGGATTTTCGTAAATTGACTTAGCCACTCTGTGCTTCGTATGACTCGACTTGTCCTAATGTTTCCGATTTGTCCTTAATGATCCGACTTGACAAATGTAAAAAAACAGAACGAGTCCAGCTGGGTATTCAAGAAATTTGTAACACAATTGGAAAGTGTAGGGAACATTCAAATTTCAATTCCGACTGAGATTTTCGTAATTTGACTTAGCCCTGCTGTGCTTCGTATGTATCAACTTGTCCTACTGGTCCCGATATGTCCTTAATGACCCGACTTGACAAATGCCAAAACTACAGAACAAGTCCAGCTGGGCAAAACAAGAAATTTGTAAAACGATAGGAAATTGTTGGGGAACAATTCAAATTTCAATTTCTACTGATATTTTCGTAATTTGACTTCGCCCTGCTGTGCTCAGTACGTCTCGTCTTGTCCTAATGGTCCCGACTTGTCCTTAATGACCCTACTTGACAAATGTCAAAACTACAGAACATCCAGCTGGGCAAAACAAGAAATTTGTAACACAATAGGAAATTGTTGGGGAACAATCAAATTTCAATTCCGACTGAGATTTTAGTAATTTGACTTCGCCCTGCTGTGCTTCGTATGTCTCGACTTGTCCTAATGTTTCCGATTTGTCCTTAATGATCCGACTTGACAAATGTAAAAAAATAGAACGAGTCCAGCTGGGTAATTCAAGAAATTTGTAACACAATTGGAAAGTGTAGGGAACATTCAAATTTCAATTCCGACTGAGCTTTTCGTAATATGACTTCGCCCTGCTGTGCTTCGTATGTCTTGACTTGACCTAATGGTCCCGATATGTTCCCACTGACCCGACTTGACAAATGCCAAACCTACAGAACAAGTCCAGCTGGGTAAAACAAGAAATTTGTAACACAACAGGGAATTGTTGTGGAATAATTCTAATTTCAATTCCGACATGGATTTTCGTAAATTGACTTAGCCACTCTGTGCTTCGTATGGACTTGTCCTAATGGTCCCGATTTGTCCCTACTGACCCGACTTGACATATGCCAAAACTACAGAACAAGTCCAGCTGGGCAAAACAAGAAATTTGTAAAACGATAGGAAATTGTTGGGGAACAATTCAGATTTCAATTCCTACTGATATTTTCGTAATTTGACTTCGCCCTGCTGTGCTTAGTACGTCTCGTCTTGTCCTAATGGTCCCGACTTATCCTTAATGACCCGACTTGACAAATGCCAAAATACAGAACAAGACCAGCTGGGTAAAGCAAGAAATTTGTAACACAATAGGAAATTGTTGTGGAATAATTCTAATTTCAATTCCGACTGGGATTTTCGTAAATTGACTTAGCCACTCTGTGCTTCGTATGACTCGACTTGTCCTAATGTTTCCGATTTGTTCTTAATGATCCGACTTGACAAATGTAAAAAAACAGAACGAGTCCAGCTGGGTATTCAAGAAATTTGTAACACAATTGGAAAGTGTAGGGAACATTCAAATTTCAATTCCGACTGAGATTTTCGTAAGTTGACTTCGCCCTGCTGTACTTAGTACGTCTCGTCTTGTCCTAATGGTCCTGACTTGTCCTTAATGACCCGACTTGACAAATGCCAAAAACAGAACAAGACCAGCTGGGTAAGCAAGAAATTTGTAACACAATAGGAAATTGTTGTGGAATAATTATAATTTCAATTCCGACTGGGATTTTCGTAAATTGACTTAGCCACTCTGTGCTTCGTATGACTCGACTTGTCCTAATGGTCCCGATTTGTCCCTACTGACCCGACTTGACATATGCCAAAACTACAGAACAAGTCCAGCTGGGCAAAACAAGAAATTTGTAAAACGATAGGAAATTGTTGGGGAACAATTGAGATTTCAATTCCTACTGAGTTTTTCGTAATTTGACTTCGCCCTGCTGTACTTAGTACGTCTCGTCTTGTCCTAATGGTCCCGACTTGTCCTTAATGACCCGACTTGACAAATGCCAAAATACAGAACAAGACCAGCTGGGTAAAACAAGAAATTTGTAACACAATAGGAAATTGTTGTGGAATAATTCTAATTTCAATTCCGACTGGGATTTTCGTAAATTGACTTAGCCACTCTGTGCTTCGTATGACTCGACTTGTCCTAATGGTCCCGATTTGTCCTTAATGATCCGACTTGACAAATGTAAAAAAACAGAACGAGTCCAGCTGGGTATTCAAGAAATTTGTAACACAATTGGAAAGTGTAGGGAACATTCAAATTTCAATTCCGACTGAGATTTTCGTAATTTGACTTAGCCCTGCTGTGCTTCGTATGTATCAACTTGTCCTACTGGTCCCGATATGTCCTTAATGACCCGACTTGACAAATGCCAAAACTACAGAACAAGTCCAGCTGGGCAAAACAAGAAATTTGTAAAACGATAGGAAATTGTAGGGGAACAATTCAAATTTCAATTCCTACTGAGATTTTCGTAATTTGACTTCGCCCTGCTGTGCTTAGTACGTCTCGTCTTGTCCTAATGGTCCCGATTTGTCCTTAATGATCCGACTTGACAAATGCCAAAATACAGAACAAGACCAGCTGGGTAAAGCAAGAAATTTGTAACACAATAGGAAATTGTTGTGGAATAATTCTAATTTCAATTCCGACTGGGATTTTCGTAAATTGACTTAGCCACTCTGTGCTTCGTATGACTCGACTTGTCCTAATGGTCCCGATTTGTCCTTAATGATCCGACTTGACAAATGTAAAAAAACAGAACGAGTCCAGCTGGGTATTCAAGAAATTTGTAACACAATTGGAAAGTATAGGGAACATTCAAATTTCAATTCCGACTGAGAATTTCGTAATTTGACTTAGCCCTGCTGTGCTTCGTATGTATCAACTTGTCCTACTGGTCCCGATATGTCCTTAATGACCCGACTTGACAAATGCCAAAACTACAGAACAAGTCCAGCTGGGCAAAACAAGAAATTTGTAAAACGATAGGAAATTGTAGGGGAACAATTCAAATTTCAATTCCTACTGATATTTTCGTAATTTGACTTCGCCCTGCTGTGCTTAGTACGTCTCGTCTTGTCCTAATGGTCCCGACTTGTCCTTAATGACCCGACTTGACAAATGCCAAAATACAGAACAAGACCAGCTGGGTAAAGCAAGAAATTTGTAATACAATAGGAAATTGTTGTGGAATAATTCTAATTTCAATTCCGACTGGGATTTTCGTAAATTGACTTAGCCACTCTGTGCTTCGTATGACTCGACTTGTCCTAATGGTCCCGATTTGTCCCTACTGACCCGACTTGACATATGCCAAAACTACAGAACAAGTCCAGCTGGGCAAAACAAGAAATTTGTAAAACGATAGGAAATTGTTGGGGAACAATTCAGATTTCAATTCCTACTGAGATTTTCGTAATTTGACTTCGCCCTGCTGTACTTAGTACGTCTCGTCTTGTCCTAATGGTCCCGACTTGTCCTTAATGACCCGACTTGACAAATGCCAAAATACAGAACAAAACCAGCTGGGTAAAACAAGAAATTTGTAACACAATAGGAAATTGTTGTGGAATAATTCTAATTTCAATTCCGACTGGGATTTTCGTAAATTGACTTAGCCACTCTGTGCTTCGTATGACTCGACTTGTCCTAATGGTCCCGATTTGTCCTTAATGATCCGACTTGACAAATGTAAAAAAACAGAACGAGTCCAGCTGGGTATTCAAGAAATTTGTAACACAATTGGAAAGTGTAGGGAACATTCAAATTTCAATTCCGACTGAGAATTTCGTAATTTGACTTAGCCCTGCTGTGCTTCGTATGTATCAACTTGTCCTACTGGTCCCGATATGTCCTTAATGACCCGACTTGACAAATGCCAAAACTACAGAACAAGTCCAGCTGGGCAAAACAAGAAATTTGTAAAACGATAGGAAATTGTAGGGGAACAATTCAAATTTCAATTCCTACTGATATTTTCGTAATTTGACTTCGCCCTGCTGTGCTTAGTACGTCTCGTCTTGTCCTAATGGTCCCGATTTGTCCTTAATGATCCGACTTGACAAATGTAAAAAAACAGAACGAGTCCAGCTGGGTAATTCAAGAAATTTGTAACACAATTGGAAAATTTTGGGAACATTTATATTTCAATTCCGGCTGAGTTTTTAGTAATTTGACTTCGCCCTGCTGTGCTTCGTATGTCTCGACTTGTCCAAATAGTCCCGATTTGTCCTTAATGACCCGACTTGACAAATGCCAAAATACAGAACAAGTCCAGCTGGGAAATTCAAGAAATTTGTAACACAATTGGAAAGTGTAGGGAACATTCAAATTTCAATTCCGACTGAGATTTTCGTAATTTGACTTAGCCCTGCTGTGCTTCGTATGTATCAACTTGTCCTACTGGTCCCGATATGTCCTTAATGACCCGACTTGACAAATGCCAAAACTACAGAACAAGTCCAGCTGGGCAAAACAAGAAATTTGTAAAACGATAGGAAATTGTTGGGGAACAATTCAAATTTCAATTTCTACTGATATTTTCGTAATTTGACTTCGCCCTGCTGTGCTCAGTACGTCTCGTCTTGTCCTAATGGTCCCGACTTGTCCTTAATGACCCTACTTGACAAATGTCAAAACTACAGAACATCCAGCTGGGCAAAACAAGAAATTTGTAACACAATAGGAAATTGTTGGGGAACAATTCAGATTTCAATTCCTACTGAGATTTTCGTAATTTGACTTCGCCCTGCTGTACTTAGTACGTCTCGTCTTGTCCTAATGGTCCCGACTTGTCCTTAATGACCCGACTTGACAAATGCCAAAATACAGAACAAAACCAGCTGGGTAAAACAAGAAATTTGTAACACAATAGGAAATTGTTGTGGAATAATTCTAATTTCAATTCCGACTGGGATTTTCGTAAATTGACTTAGCCACTCTGTGCTTCGTATGACTCGACTTGTCCTAATGTTTCCGATTTGTCCTTAATGATCCGACTTGACAAATGTAAAAAAACAGAACGAGTCCAGCTGGGTATTCAAGAAATTTGTAACACAATTGGAAAGTGTAGGGAACATTCAAATTTCAATTCCGACTGAGATTTTCGTAATTTGACTTAGCCCTGCTGTGCTTCGTATGTATCAACTTGTCCTACTGGTCCCGATATGTCCTTAATGACCCGACTTGACAAATGCCAAAACTACAGAACAAGTCCAGCTGGGCAAAACAAGAAATTTGTAAAACGATAGGAAATTGTTGGGGAACAATTCAAATTTCAATTTCTACTGATATTTTCGTAATTTGACTTCGCCCTGCTGTGCTCAGTACGTCTCGTCTTGTCCTAATGGTCCCGACTTGTCCTTAATGACCCTACTTGACAAATGTCAAAACTACAGAACATCCAGCTGGGCAAAACAAGAAATTTGTAACACAATAGGAAATTGTTGGGGAACAATCAAATTTCAATTCCGACTGAGATTTTAGTAATTTGACTTCGCCCTGCTGTGCTTCGTATGTCTCGACTTGTCCTAATGTTTCCGATTTGTCCTTAATGATCCGACTTGACAAATGTAAAAAAATAGAACGAGTCCAGCTGGGTAATTCAAGAAATTTGTAACACAATTGGAAAGTGTAGGGAACATTCAAATTTCAATTCCGACTGAGCTTTTCGTAATATGACTTCGCCCTGCTGTGCTTCGTATGTCTTGACTTGACCTAATGGTCCCGATATGTTCCCACTGACCCGACTTGACAAATGCCAAACCTACAGAACAAGTCCAGCTGGGTAAAACAAGAAATTTGTAACACAACAGGGAATTGTTGTGGAATAATTCTAATTTCAATTCCGACATGGATTTTCGTAAATTGACTTAGCCACTCTGTGCTTCGTATGGACTTGTCCTAATGGTCCCGATTTGTCCCTACTGACCCGACTTGACATATGCCAAAACTACAGAACAAGTCCAGCTGGGCAAAACAAGAAATTTGTAAAACGATAGGAAATTGTTGGGGAACAATTCAGATTTCAATTCCTACTGATATTTTCGTAATTTGACTTCGCCCTGCTGTGCTTAGTACGTCTCGTCTTGTCCTAATGGTCCCGACTTGTCCTTAATGACCCGACTTGACAAATGCCAAAATACAGAACAAGACCAGCTGGGTAAAGCAAGAAATTTGTAACACAATAGGAAATTGTTGTGGAATAATTCTAATTTCAATTCCGACTGGGATTTTCGTAAATTGACTTAGCCACTCTGTGCTTCGTATGACTCGACTTGTCCTAATGTTTCCGATTTGTTCTTAATGATCCGACTTGACAAATGTAAAAAAACAGAACGAGTCCAGCTGGGTATTCAAGAAATTTGTAACACAATTGGAAAGTGTAGGGAACATTCAAATTTCAATTCCGACTGAGATTTTCGTAAGTTGACTTCGCCCTGCTGTACTTAGTACGTCTCGTCTTGTCCTAATGGTCCCGACTTGTCCTTAATGACCCGACTTGACAAATGCCAAAAACAGAACAAGACCAGCTGGGTAAGCAAGAAATTTGTAACACAATAGGAAATTGTTGTGGAATAATTATAATTTCAATTCCGACTGGGATTTTCGTAAATTGACTTAGCCACTCTGTGCTTCGTATGGACTTGTCCTAATGGTCCCGATTTGTCCCTACTGACCCGACTTGACATATGCCAAAACTACAGAACAAGTCCAGCTGGGCAAAACAAGAAATTTGTAAAACGATAGGAAATTGTTGGGGAACAATTCAGATTTCAATTCCTACTGAGTTTTTCGTAATTTGACTTCGCCCTGCTGTACTTAGTACGTCTCGTCTTGTCCTAATGGTCCCGACTTGTCCTTAATGACCCGACTTGACAAATGCCAAAATACAGAACAAGACCAGCTGGGTAAAACAAGAAATTTGTAACACAATAGGAAATTGTTGTGGAATAATTCTAATTTCAATTCCGACTGGGATTTTCGTAAATTGACTTAGCCACTCTGTGCTTCGTATGACTCGACTTGTCCTAATGTTTCCGATTTGTTCTTAATGATCCGACTTGACAAATGTAAAAAAACAGAACGAGTCCAGCTGGGTATTCAAGAAATTTGTAACACAATTGGAAAGTGTAGGGAACATTCAAATTTCAATTCCGACTGAGATTTTCGTAAGTTGACTTCGCCCTGCTGTACTTAGTACGTCTCGTCTTGTCCTAATGGTCCCGACTTGTCCTTAATGACCCGACTTGACAAATGCCAAAAACAGAACAAGACCAGCTGGGTAAGCAAGAAATTTGTAACACAATAGGAAATTGTTGTGGAATAATTATAATTTCAATTCCGACTGGGATTTTCGTAAATTGACTTAGCCACTCTGTGCTTCGTATGACTCGACTTGTCCTAATGGTCCCGATTTGTCCCTACTGACCCGACTTGACATATGCCAAAACTACAGAACAAGTCCAGCTGGGCAAAACAAGAAATTTGTAAAACGATAGGAAATTGTTGGGGAACAATTCAGATTTCAATTCCTACTGAGTTTTTCGTAATTTGACTTCGCCCTGCTGTACTTAGTACGTCTCGTCTTGTCCTAATGGTCCCGACTTGTCCTTAATGACCCGACTTGACAAATGCCAAAACTACAGAACAAGTCCAGCTGGGCAAAACAAGAAATTTGTAAAACGATAGGAAATTGTTGGGGAACAATTCAGATTTCAATTCCTACTGAGATTTTCGTAATTTGACTTCGCCCTGCTGTGCTTCGTATGTATCAACTTGTCCTACTGGTCCCGATATGTCCTTAATGACCCGACTTGACAAATGCCAAAACTACAGAACAAGTCTAGTTGGCAAAACAAGAAATTTGTAAAACGATAGGAAATTGTTGGGGAACAATTCAAATTTCAATTCCTACTGATATTTTCGTAATTTGACTTCGCCCTGCTGTGCTTAGTACGTCTCGTCTTGTCCTAATGGTCCCGATTTGTCCTTAATGATCCGACTTGACAAATGTAAAAAAACAGAACGAGTCCAGATGGGTAATTCAAGAAATTTGTAACACAATTGGAAAATGTTGGGAACATTTATATTTCAATTCCGGCTGAGTTTTTAGTAATTTGACTTCGCCCTGCTGAGCTTCGTATGTCTCCACTTGTCCAAATAGTCCCGATTTGTCCTTAATGACCCGACTTGACTTATGCCAAAATACAGAACAAGTCCAGCTGGGAAATTCAAGAAATTTGTAACACAATTGGAAAGTGTAGGGAACATTCAAATTTTTATTCTTACTGAGATTTTCGTAATATGATTTCGCCCTGCTGTGCGTCGTATGTATTGACTTGACCTAATGGTCCCGATATGTTCCCACTGACCCGACTTGACAAATGCCAAACCTACAGAACAAGTCCAGCTGGGTAAAACAAGAATTTGTAACACAATGGGAAATTGTTGTGGAATAATTCTAATTTCAATTCCGACTGGGATTTTCGTAAATTGACTTAGCCACTCTGTGCTTCGTATGACTCGACTTGTCCTAATGGTCCCGATTTGTCCCTACTGACCCGACTTGACATATGCCAAAACTACAGAACAAGTCCAGCTGGGTAATTCAAGAAATTTGTAACACAATTGGAAAGTGTTGGGAACATTCAAATTTCAATTCCGACTGAGATTTTCGTAATATGACTTCGCCCTGCTGTGCTTCGTATGTATTGACTTGTCCTAATGGTCCCGATTTGTCCCTACTGACCCGACTTGACAAATGCCAAAATACAGAACAAGACCAGCTGGGTAATACAAGAAATTTGTAAAACGATAGGAAATTGTTGGGGAACAATTCAGATTTCAATTCCTACTGAGTTTTTCGTAATTTGACTTCGCCCTGCTGTACTAAGTACGTCTCGTCTTGTCCTACTGGTCCCGATATGTCCTTAATGACCCGACTTGACAAATGCCAAAACTACAGAACAAGTCCAGCTGGGCAAAACAAGAAATGTGTAAAACGATAGGAAATTGTTGGGGAACAATTAAATTCCTACTGATAATTTCGTAATTTGACTTCGCCCTGCTGTGCTTAGTACGTCTCGTCTTGTCCTAATGGTCCCGATTTGTACTTAATGATCCGACTTGACAAATGTATAAAAACAGAACGAGTCCAGCTGGGTATTCAAGAAATTTGTAACACAATTGGAAAGTGTAGGGAACATTCAAATTTCAATTCCGACTGAGATTTTCGTAATTTGACTTAGCCCTGCTGTGCTTCGTATGTATCAACTTGTCCTACTGGTCCCGATATGTCCTTAATGACCCGACTTGACAAATGCCAAAACTACAGAACAAGTCCAGCTGGGCAAAACAAGAAATTTGTAAAACGATAGGAAATTGTAGGGGAACAATTCAAATTTCAATTCCTACTGAGATTTTCGTAATTTGACTTCGCCCTGCTGTGCTTAGTACGTCTCGTCTTGTCCTAATGGTCCCGATTTGTCCTTAATGATCCGACTTGACAAATGCCAAAATACAGAACAAGACCAGCTGGGTAAAGCAAGAAATTTGTAACACAATAGGAAATTGTTGTGGAATAATTCTAATTTCAATTCCGACTGGGATTTTCGTAAATTGACTTAGCCACTCTGTGCTTCGTATGACTCGACTTGTCCTAATGGTCCCGATTTGTCCTTAATGATCCGACTTGACAAATGTAAAAAAACAGAACGAGTCCAGCTGGGTATTCAAGAAATTTGTAACACAATTGGAAAGTATAGGGAACATTCAAATTTCAATTCCGACTGAGAATTTCGTAATTTGACTTAGCCCTGCTGTGCTTCGTATGTATCAACTTGTCCTACTGGTCCCGATATGTCCTTAATGACCCGACTTGACAAATGCCAAAACTACAGAACAAGTCCAGCTGGGCAAAACAAGAAATTTGTAAAACGATAGGAAATTGTAGGGGAACAATTCAAATTTCAATTCCTACTGATATTTTCGTAATTTGACTTCGCCCTGCTGTGCTTAGTACGTCTCGTCTTGTCCTAATGGTCCCGACTTGTCCTTAATGACCCGACTTGACAAATGCCAAAATACAGAACAAGACCAGCTGGGTAAAGCAAGAAATTTGTAACACAATAGGAAATTGTTGTGGAATAATTCTAATTTCATTTCCGACTGGGATTTTCGTAAATTGACTTAGCCACTCTGTGCTTCGTATGACTCGACTTGTCCTAATGGTCCCGATTTGTCCCTACTGACCCGACTTGACATATGCCAAAACTACAGAACAAGTCCAGCTGGGCAAAACAAGAAATTTGTAAAACGATAGGAAATTGTTGGGGAACAATTCAGATTTCAATTCCTACTGAGATTTTCGTAATTTGACTTCGCCCTGCTGTACTTAGTACGTCTCGTCTTGTCCTAATGGTCCCGACTTGTCCTTAATGACCCGACTTGACAAATGCCAAAATACAGAACAAAACCAGCTGGGTAAAACAAGAAATTTGTAACACAATAGGAAATTGTTGTGGAATAATTCTAATTTCAATTCCGACTGGGATTTTCGTAAATTGACTTAGCCACTCTGTGCTTCGTATGACTCGACTTGTCCTAATGGTCCCGATTTGTCCTTAATGATCCGACTTGACAAATGTAAAAAAACAGAACGAGTCCAGCTGGGTATTCAAGAAATTTGTAACACAATTGGAAAGTGTAGGGAACATTCAAATTTCAATTCCGACTGAGAATTTCGTAATTTGACTTAGCCCTGCTGTGCTTCGTATGTATCAACTTGTCCTACTGGTCCCGATATGTCCTTAATGACCCGACTTGACAAATGCCAAAACTACAGAACAAGTCCAGCTGGGCAAAACAAGAAATTTGTAAAACGATAGGAAATTGTAGAGGAACAATTCAAATTTCAATTCCTACTGATATTTTCGTAATTTGACTTCGCCCTGCTGTGCTTAGTACGTCTCGTCTTGTCCTAATGGTCCCGATTTGTCCTTAATGATCCGACTTGACAAATGTAAAAAAACAGAACGAGTCCAGCTGGGTAATTCAAGAAATTTGTAACACAATTGGAAAATGTTGGGAACATTTATATTTCAATTCCGGCTGAGTTTTTAGTAATTTGACTTCGCCCTGCTGTGCTTCGTATGTCTCGACTTGTCCAAATAGTCCCGATTTGTCCTTAATGACCCGACTTGACAAATGCCAAAATACAGAACAAGTCCAGCTGGGTATTCAAGAAATTTGTAACACAATTGGAAAGTGTAGGGAACATTCAAATTTCAATTCCGACTGAGATTTTCGTAATTTGACTAACCCTGCTGTGCTTAGTACGTCTCGTCTTGTCCTAATGGTCCCGACTTGTCCTTAATGACCCGACTTGACAAATGCCAAAATACAGAACAAGACCAGCTGGGTAAAGCAAGAAATTTGTAACACAATAGGAAATTGTCGTGGAATAATTCTAATTTCAATTCCGACTGGAATTTTCGTAAATTGACTTAGCCACTCTGTGCTTCGTATGACTCGACTTGTCCTAATGGTCCCGATTTGTCCCTACTGACCCGACTTGACATATGCCAAAACTACAGAACAAGTCCAGCTGGGCAAAACAAGAAATTTGTAAAACGATAGGAAATTGTTGGGGAACAATTCAGATTTCAATTCCTACTGAGATTTTCGTAATTTGACTTCGCCCTGCTGTGCTTCGTATGTATCAACTTGTCCTACTGGTCCCGATATGTCCTTAATGACCCGACTTGACAAATGCCAAAACTACAGAACAAGTCTAGTTGGCAAAACAAGAAATTTGTAAAACGATAGGAAATTGTTGGGGAACAATTCAAATTTCAATTCCTACTGATATTTTCGTAATTTGACTTCGCCCTGCTGTGCTTAGTACGTCTCGTCTTGTCCTAATGGTCCCGATTTGTCCTTAATGATCCGACTTGACAAATGTAAAAAAACAGAACGAGTCCAGATGGGTAATTCAAGAAATTTGTAACACAATTGGAAAATGTTGGGAACATTTATATTTCAATTCCGGCTGAGTTTTTAGTAATTTGACTTCGCCCTGCTGAGCTTCGTATGTCTCCACTTGTCCAAATAGTCCCGATTTGTCCTTAATGACCCGACTTGACTTATGCCAAAATACAGAACAAGTCCAGCTGGGAAATTCAAGAAATTTGTAACACAATTGGAAAGTGTAGGGAACATTCAAATTTTTATTCTTACTGAGATTTTCGTAATATGATTTCGCCCTGCTGTGCGTCGTATGTATTGACTTGACCTAATGGTCCCGATATGTTCCCACTGACCCGACTTGACAAATGCCAAACCTACAGAACAAGTCCAGCTGGGTAAAACAAGAATTTGTAACACAATGGGAAATTGTTGTGGAATAATTCTAATTTCAATTCCGACTGGGATTTTCGTAAATTGACTTAGCCACTCTGTGCTTCGTATGACTCGACTTGTCCTAATGGTCCCGATTTGTCCCTACTGACCCGACTTGACATATGCCAAAACTACAGAACAAGTCCAGCTGGGTAATTCAAGAAATTTGTAACACAATTGGAAAGTGTTGGGAACATTCAAATTTCAATTCCGACTGAGATTTTCGTAATATGACTTCGCCCTGCTGTGCTTCGTATGTATTGACTTGTCCTAATGGTCCCGATTTGTCCCTACTGACCCGACTTGACAAATGCCAAAATACAGAACAAGACCAGCTGGGTAATACAAGAAATTTGTAAAACGATAGGAAATTGTTGGGGAACAATTCAGATTTCAATTCCTACTGAGTTTTTCGTAATTTGACTTCGCCCTGCTGTACTAAGTACGTCTCGTCTTGTCCTACTGGTCCCGATATGTCCTTAATGACCCGACTTGACAAATGCCAAAACTACAGAACAAGTCCAGCTGGGCAAAACAAGAAATGTGTAAAACGATAGGAAATTGTTGGGGAACAATTAAATTCCTACTGATAATTTCGTAATTTGACTTCGCCCTGCTGTGCTTAGTACGTCTCGTCTTGTCCTAATGGTCCCGATTTGTACTTAATGATCCGACTTGACAAATGTATAAAAACAGAACGAGTCCAGCTGGGTAATTCAAGAAATTTGTAACACAATTGGAAAATGTTGGGAACATTTATATTTCAATTCCGGCTGAGTTTTTAGTAATTTGACTTCGCCCTGCTGTGCTTCGTATGTCTCGACTTGCCCAAATAGTCCCGATTTGTCCTTAATGACCCGACTTGACAAATGCCAAAATACAGAACAAGTCCAGCTGGGAAATTCAAGAAATATGTAACACAATTGGAAAGTGTAGGGAACATTCAAATTTCAATTCCGACTGAGATTTTCGTAATATGACTTCGCCCTGCTGTGCGTCGTATGTATTGACTTGACCTAATGGTCCCGATATGTTCCCACTGACCCGACTTGACAAATGCCAAACCTACAGAACAAGTCCAGCTGGGTAAAACAAGAATTTGTAACACAATAGGAAATTGTTGTGGAATAATTCTAATTTCAATTCCGACTGGGATTTTCGTAAATTGACTAGCCACTCTGTGCTTCGTATGACTCGACTTGTCCTAATGGTCCCGATTTGTCCCTACTGACCCGACTTGACATATGCCAAAACTACAGAACAAGTCCAGCTGGCAAAACAAGAAATTTGTAAAACGATAGGAAATTGTTAGGGAACAATTCAGATTTCAATTCCTACTGAGATTTTCGTAATTTGACTTCGCCCTGCTGTACTTAGTACGTCTCGTCTTGTCCTAATGGTCCCGACTTGTCCTTAATGACCTGACTTGACAAATGCCAAAATACAGAACAAGACCAGCTGGGTAAAGCAAGAAATTTGTAACACAATAGGAAATTGTTGTGGAATAATTCTAATTTCAATTCCGACTGGGATTTTCGTAAATTGACTTAGCCACTCTGTGCTTCGTATGACTCGACTTGTCCTAATGTTTCCGATTTGTCCTTAATGATCCGACTTGACAAATGCCAAAACTACAGAACAAGTCCAGCTGGGCAAAACAAGAAATTTGTAAAACGATAGGAAATTGTTGGGGAACAATTCAAATTTCAATTTCTACTGATATTTTCGTAATTTGACTTCGCCCTGCTGTGCTTAGTACGTCTCGTCTTGTCCTAATGGTCCCGACTTGTCCTTAATGACCCTACTTGACAAATGCCAAAACTACAGAACAAGTCCAGCTGGGCAAAACAAGAAATTTGTAACACAATAGGAAATTGTTGGGAACATTCAAATTTCAATTCCGACTGAGATTTTCGTAATTTGACTTAGCCCTGCTGGCTTCTATGTATCAACTTGTCCTACTGGTCCCGATATGTCCTTAATGACCCGACTTGACAAATGCCAAAACTACAGAACAAGTCCAGCTGGGCAAAACAAGAAATTTGTAAAACGATAGGAAATTGTTGGGGAACAATTCAAATTTCAATTCCGACTGAGATTTTCGTAATATGACTTCGCCCTGCTGTGCGTCGTATGTATTGACTTGACCTAATGGTCCCGATATGTTCCCACTGACCCGACTTGACAAATGCCAAACCTACAGAACAAGTCCAGCTGGGTAAAACAAGAATTTGTAACAAAATAGGAAATTGTTGTGGAATAATTCTAATTTCAATTCCGACTGGGATTTTCGTAAATTGACTTAGCCACTCTGTGCTTCGTATGACTCGACTTGTCCTAATGTTTCCGATTTGTCCTTAATGATCCGACTTGACAAATGTAAAAAAACAGAACGAGTCCAGCTGGGTAATTCAAGAAATTTGTAACACAATTGGAAAATGTTGGGAACATTTATATTTCAATTCCGGCTGAGTTTTTAGTAATTTGACTTCGCCCTGCAGTGCTTCGTATGTCTCCACTTGTCCAAATAGTCCCGATTTGTCCTTAATGACCCGACTTGACAAATGCCAAAACTACAGAACAAGTCCAGCTGGGCAAAACAAGAAATTTGTAAAACGATAGGAAATTGTTGGGGAACAATTCAAATTTCAATTCCTACTGATATTTTCGTAATTTGACTTCGCCCTGCTGTGCTTAGTACGTCTCGTCTTGTCCTAATGGTCCCGATTTGTCCTTAATGATCCGACTTGACAAATGTAAAAAAACAGAACGAGTCCAGCTGGGTAATTCAAGAAATTTGTAACACAATTGGAAAATGTTGGGAACATTTATATTTCAATTCCGGCTGAGTTTTTAGTAATTTGACTTCGCCCTGCTGTGCTTCGTATGTCTCCACTTGTCCAAATAGTCCCGATTTGTCCTTAATGACCCGACTTGACAAATGCCAAAATACAGAACAAGTCCAGCTGGGAAAATCAAGAAATTTGTAACACAATTGGAAAGTGTAGGGAACATTCAAATTTCAATTCCGACTGAGATTTTCGTAATATGATTTCGCCCTGCTGTGCGTCGTATGTATTGACTTGACCTAATGGTCCCGATATGTTCCCACTGACCCGACTTGACAAATGCCAAACCTACAGAACAAGTCCAGCTGGGTAAAACAAGAATTTGTAACACAATGGGAAATTGTTGTGGAA
Organism: Chrysolina americana; assembly: GCA_958502065.1. Lineage (NCBI taxonomy): Eukaryota > Metazoa > Arthropoda > Insecta > Coleoptera > Chrysomelidae > Chrysolina > Chrysolina americana. The sequence continues at coordinate 31,073,784 of OY293420.1, forward strand.
TAATTCTAATTTCAATTCCGACTGGGATTTTCGTAAATTGACTTAGCCACTCTGTGCTTCGTATGACTCGACTTGTCCTAATGGTCCCGATTTGTCCTTAATGATCCGACTTGACAAATGTAAAAAAACAGAACGAGTCCAGCTGGGTATTCAAGAAATTTGTAACACAATTGGAAAGTGTAGGGAACATTCAAATTTCAATTCCGACTGAGATTTTCGTAATTTGACTTAGCCCTGCTGTGCTTCGTATGTATCAACTTGTCCTACTGGTCCCGATATGTCCTTAATGACCCGACTTGACAAATGCCAAAACTACAGAACAAGTCCAGCTGGGCAAAACAAGAAATTTGTAAAACGATAGGAAATTGTAGGGGAACAATTCAAATTTCAATTCCTACTGAGATTTTCGTAATTTGACTTCGCCCTGCTGTGCTTAGTACGTCTCGTCTTGTCCTAATGGTCCCGATTTGTCCTTAATGATCCGACTTGACAAATGCCAAAATACAGAACAAGACCAGCTGGGTAAAGCAAGAAATTTGTAACACAATAGGAAATTGTTGTGGAATAATTCTAATTTCAATTCCGACTGGGATTTTCGTAAATTGACTTAGCCACTCTGTGCTTCGTATGACTCGACTTGTCCTAATGGTCCCGATTTGTCCTTAATGATCCGACTTGACAAATGTAAAAAACAGAACGAGTCCAGCTGGGTATTCAAGAAATTTGTAACACAATTGGAAAGTGTAGGGAACATTCAAATTTCAATTCCGACTGAGAATTTCGTAATTTGACTTAGCCCTGCTGTGCTTCGTATGTATCAACTTGTCCTACTGGTCCCGATATGTCCTTAATGACCCGACTTGACAAATGCCAAAACTACAGAACAAGTCCAGCTGGGCAAAACAAGAAATTTGTAAAACGATAGGAAATTGTAGGGGAACAATTCAAATTTCAATTCCTACTGATATTTTCGTAATTTGACTTCGCCCTGCTGTGCTTAGTACGTCTCGTCTTGTCCTAATGGTCCCGATTTGTCCTTAATGATCCGACTTGACAAATGTAAAAAAACAGAACGAGTCCAGCTGGGTAATTCAAGAAATTTGTAACACAATTGGAAAATGTTGGGAACATTTATATTTCAATTCCGGCTGAGTTTTTAGTAATTTGACTTCGCCCTGCTGTGCTTCGTATGTCTCGACTTGTCCAAATAGTCCCGATTTGTCCTTAATGACCCGACTTGACAAATGCCAAAATACAGAACAAGTCCAGCTGGGTATTCAAGAAATTTGTAACACAATTGGAAAGTGTAGGGAATATTCAAATTTCAATTCCGACTGAGATTTTCGTAATTTGACTAAGCCCTGCTGTGCTTAGTACGTCTCGTCTTGTCCTAATGGTCCCGACTTGTCCTTAATGACCCGACTTGACAAATGCCAAAATACAGAACAAGACCAGCTGGGTAAAGCAAGAAATTTGTAACACAATAGGAAATTGTCGTGGAATAATTCTAATTTCAATTCCGACTGGAATTTTCGTAAATTGACTTAGCCACTCTGTGCTTCGTATGACTCGACTTGTCCTAATGGTCCCGATTTGTCCCTACTGACCCGACTTGACATATGCCAAAACTACAGAACAAGTCCAGCTGGGCAAAACAAGAAATTTGTAAAACGATAGGAAATTGTTGGGGAACAATTCAGATTTCAATTCCTACTGAGATTTTCGTAATTTGACTTCGCCCTGCTGTACTTAGTACGTCTCGTCTTGTCCTAATGGTCCCGACTTGTCCTTAATGACCCGACTTGACAAATGCCAAAATACAGAACAAGACCAGCTGGGTAAAGCAAGAAATTTGTAACACAATAGGAAATTGTTGTGGAATAATTCTAATTTCAATTCCGACTGGGATTTTCGTAAATTGACTTAGCCACTCTGTGCTTCGTATGACTCGACTTGTCCTAATGTTTCCGATTTGTCCTTAATGATCCGACTTGACAAATGTAAAAAAACAGAACGAGTCCAGCTGGGTATTCAAGAAATTTGTAACACAATTGGAAAGTGTAGGGAACATTCAAATTTCAATTCCGACTGAGATTTTCGTAATTTGACTTAGCCCTGCTGTGCTTCGTATGTATCAACTTGTCCTACTGGTCCCGATATGTCCTTAATGACCCGACTTGACAAATGCCAAAACTACAGAACAAGTCTAGTTGGCAAAACAAGAAATTTGTAAAACGATAGGAAATTGTTGGGGAACAATTCAAATTTCAATTCCTACTGATATTTTCGTAATTTGACTTCGCCCTGCTGTGCTTAGTACGTCTCGTCTTGTCCTAATGGTCCCGATTTGTCCTTAATGATCCGACTTGACAAATGTAAAAAAACAGAACGAGTCCAGATGGGTAATTCAAGAAATTTGTAACACAATTGGAAAATGTTGGGAACATTTATATTTCAATTCCGGCTGAGTTTTTAGTAATTTGACTTCGCCCTGCTGAGCTTCGTATGTCTCCACTTGTCCAAATAGTCCCGATTTGTCCTTAATGACCCGACTTGACTTATGCCAAAATACAGAACAAGTCCAGCTGGGAAATTCAAGAAATTTGTAACACAATTGGAAAGTGTAGGGAACATTCAAATTTTTATTCTTACTGAGATTTTCGTAATATGATTTCGCCCTGCTGTGCGTCGTATGTATTGACTTGACCTAATGGTCCCGATATGTTCCCACTGACCCGACTTGACAAATGCCAAACCTACAGAACAAGTCCAGCTGGGTAAAACAAGAATTTGTAACACAATGGGAAATTGTTGTGGAATAATTCTAATTTCAATTCCGACTGGGATTTTCGTAAATTGACTTAGCCACTCTGTGCTTCGTATGACTCGACTTGTCCTAATGGTCCCGATTTGTCCCTACTGACCCGACTTGACATATGCCAAAACTACAGAACAAGTCCAGCTGGGTAATTCAAGAAATTTGTAACACAATTGGAAAGTGTTGGGAACATTCAAATTTCAATTCCGACTGAGATTTTCGTAATATGACTTCGCCCTGCTGTGCTTCGTATGTATTGACTTGTCCTAATGGTCCCGATTTGTCCCTACTGACCCGACTTGACAAATGCCAAAATACAGAACAAGACCAGCTGGGTAATACAAGAAATTTGTAAAACGATAGGAAATTGTTGGGGAACAATTCAGATTTCAATTCCTACTGAGTTTTTCGTAATTTGACTTCGCCCTGCTGTACTAAGTACGTCTCGTCTTGTCCTACTGGTCCCGATATGTCCTTAATGACCCGACTTGACAAATGCCAAAACTACAGAACAAGTCCAGCTGGGCAAAACAAGAAATGTGTAAAACGATAGGAAATTGTTGGGGAACAATTAAATTCCTACTGATAATTTCGTAATTTGACTTCGCCCTGCTGTGCTTAGTACGTCTCGTCTTGTCCTAATGGTCCCGATTTGTACTTAATGATCCGACTTGACAAATGTAAAAAAACAGAACGAGTCCAGCTGGGTAATTCAAGAAATTTGTAACACAATTGGAAAATGTTGGGAACATTTATATTTCAATTCCGGCTGAGTTTTTAGTAATTTGACTTCGCCCTGCTGTGCTTCGTATGTCTCGACTTGCCCAAATAGTCCCGATTTGTCCTTAATGACCCGACTTGACAAATGCCAAAATACAGAACAAGTCCAGCTGGGAAATTCAAGAAATATGTAACACAATTGGAAAGTGTAGGGAACATTCAAATTTCAATTCCGACTGAGATTTTCGTAATATGACTTCGCCCTGCTGTGCGTCGTATGTATTGACTTGACCTGATGGTCCCGATATGTTCCCACTGACCCGACTTGACAAATGCCAAACCTACAGAACAAGTCCAGCTGGGTAAAACAAGAATTTGTAACACAATAGGAAATTGTTGTGGAATAATTCTAATTTCAATTCCGACTGGGATTTTCGTAAATTGACTAGCCACTCTGTGCTTCGTATGACTCGACTTGTCCTAATGGTCCCGATTTGTCCCTACTGACCCGACTTGACATATGCCAAAACTACAGAACAAGTCCAGCTGGCAAAACAAGAAATTTGTAAAACGATAGGAAATTGTTAGGGAACAATTCAGATTTCAATTCCTACTGAGATTTTCGTAATTTGACTTCGCCCTGCTGTACTTAGTACGTCTCGTCTTGTCCTAATGGTCCCGACTTGTCCTTAATGACCTGACTTGACAAATGCCAAAATACAGAACAAGACCAGCTGGGTAAAGCAAGAAATTTGTAACACAATAGGAAATTGTTGTGGAATAATTCTAATTTCAATTCCGACTGGGATTTTCGTAAATTGACTTAGCCACTCTGTGCTTCGTATGACTCGACTTGTCCTAATGTTTCCGATTTGTCCTTAATGATCCGACTTGACAAATGCCAAAACTACAGAACAAGTCCAGCTGGGCAAAACAAGAAATTTGTAAAACGATAGGAAATTGTTGGGGAACAATTCAAATTTCAATTTCTACTGATATTTTCGTAATTTGACTTCGCCCTGCTGTGCTTAGTACGTCTCGTCTTGTCCTAATGGTCCCGACTTGTCCTTAATGACCCTACTTGACAAATGCCAAAACTACAGAACAAGTCCAGCTGGGCAAAACAAGAAATTTGTAAAACGATAGGAAATTGTTGGGGAACAATTCAAATTTCAATTCCTACTGATATTTTCGTAATTTGACTTCGCCCTGCTGTGCTTCGTATGTCTCGACTTGTCCAAATAGTCCCAATTTGTCCTTAATGACCCGACTTGACAAATGCCAAAATACAGAACAAGTCCAGCTGGGAAATTCAAGAAATTTGTAACACAATTGGAAAGTGTAGGGAACATTCAAATTTCAATTCCGACTGAGATTTTCGTAATATGACTTCGCCCTGCTGTGCGTCGTATGTATTGACTTGACCTAATGGTCCCGATATGTTCCCACTGACCCGACTTGACAAATGCCAAACCTACAGAACAAGTCCAGCTGGGTAAAACAAGAATTTGTAACAAAATAGGAAATTGTTGTGGAATAATTCTAATTTCAATTCCGACTGGGATTTTCGTAAATTGACTTAGCCACTCTGTGCTTCGTATGACTCGACTTGTCCTAATGTTTCCGATTTGTCCTTAATGATCCGACTTGACAAATGTAAAAAAACAGAACGAGTCCAGCTGGGTAATTCAAGAAATTTGTAACACAATTGGAAAATGTTGGGAACATTTATATTTCAATTCCGGCTGAGTTTTTAGTAATTTGACTTCGCCCTGCAGTGCTTCGTATGTCTCCACTTGTCCAAATAGTCCCGATTTGTCCTTAATGACCCGACTTGACAAATGCCAAAACTACAGAACAAGTCCAGCTGGGCAAAACAAGAAATTTGTAAAACGATAGGAAATTGTTGGGGAACAATTCAAATTTCAATTCCTACTGATATTTTCGTAATTTGACTTCGCCCTGCTGTGCTTAGTACGTCTCGTCTTGTCCTAATGGTCCCGATTTGTCCTTAATGATCCGACTTGACAAATGTAAAAAAACAGAACGAGTCCAGCTGGGTATTCAAGAAATTTGTAACACAATTGGAAAGTGTAGGGAACATTCAAATTTCAATTCCGACTGAGATTTTCGTAATTTGACTTAGCCCTGCTGTGCTTCGTATGTATCAACTTGTCCTACTGGTCCCGATATGTCCTTAATGACCCGACTTGACAAATGCCAAACCTACAGAACAAGTCCAGCTGGGCAAAACAAGAAATTTGTAAAACGATAGGAAATTGTTGGGGAACAATTCAGATTTCAATTCCTACTGAGTTTTTCGTAATTTGACTTCGCCCTGCTGTACTTAGTACGTCTCGTCTTGTCCTAATGGTCCCGACTTGTCCTTAATACCCGACTTGACAAATGCCATAATACAGAACAAGACCAGCTGGGTAAAGCAAGAAATTTGTAACACAATAGGAAATTGTTGTGGAATAATTCTAATTTCAATTCCGACTGGGATTTTCGTAAATTGACTTAGCCACTCTGTGCTTCGTATGACTCGACTTGTCCTAATGTTTCCGATTTGTCCTTAATGATCCGACTTGACAAATGTAAAAAAACAGAACGAGTCCAGCTGGGTATTCAAGAAATTTGTAACACAATTGGAAAGTGTAGGGAACATTCAAATTTCAATTCCGACTGAGATTTTCGTAATTTGACTTAGCCCTGCTGTGCTTCGTATGTATCAACTTGTCCTACTGGTCCCGATATGTCCTTAATGACCCGACTTGACAAATGCCAAAACTACAGAACAAGTCCAGCTGGGCAAAACAAGAAATTTGTAAAACGATAGGAAATTGTTGGGGAACAATTCAAATTTCAATTTCTACTGATATTTTCGTAATTTGACTTCGCCCTGCTGTGCTTAGTACGTCTCGTCTTGTCCTAATGGTCCCGACTTGTCCTTAATGACCCTACTTGACAAATGCCAAAACTACAGAACAAGTCCAGCTGGGCAAAACAAGAAATTTGTAACACAATAGGAAATTGTTGGGGAACAATCTAATTTCAATTCCGACTGAGATTTTAGTAATTTGACTTCGCCCTGCTGTGCTTAGTACGTCTCGTCTTGTCCTAATGGTCCCGATTTGTCCTTAATGATCCGACTTGACAAATGTAAAAAAACAGAACGAGTCCAGCTGGGTATTCAAGAAATTTGTAACACAATTGGAAAGTGTAGGGAACATTCAAATTTCAATTCCGACTGAGATTTTCGTAATATGACTTCGCCCTGCTGTGCTTCGTATGTCTTGACTTGACCTAATGGTCCCGATATGTTCCCACTGACCCGACTTGACAAATGCCAAACCTACAGAACAAGTCCAGCTGGGCAAAACAAGAAATTTGTAAAACGATAGGAAATTGTTGGGGAACAGTTCAGATTTCAATTCCTACTGAGTTTTTCGTAATTTGACTTCGCCCTGCTGTACTTAGTACGTCTCGTCTTGTCCTAATGGTCCCGACTTGTCCTTAATGACCCGACTTGACAAATGCCAAAATACAGAACAAGACCAGCTGGGTAAAGCAAGAAATTTGTAACACAATAGGAAATTGTTGTGGAATAATTCTAATTTCAATTCCGACTGGGATTTTCGTAAATTGACTTAGCCACTCTGTGCTTCGTATGACTCGACTTGTCCTAATGTTTCCGATTTGTCCTTAATGATCCGACTTGACAAATGTAAAAAAACAGAACGAGTCCAGCTGGGTATTCAAGAAATTTGTAACACAATTGGAAAGTGTAGGGAACATTCAAATTTCAATTCCGACTGAGATTTTCGTAATTTGACTTAGCCCTGCTGTGCTTCGTATGTATCAACTTGTCCTACTGGTCCCGATATGTCCTTAATGACCCGACTTGACAAATGCCAAAACTACAGAACAAGTCCAGCTGGGCAAAACAAGAAATTTGTAAACGATAGGAAATTGTTGGGGAACAATTCAAATTTCAATTTCTACTGATATTTTCGTAATTTGACTTCGCCCTGCTGTGCTTAGTACGTCTCGACTTGTCCTAATGTTTCCGATTTGTCCTTAATGATCCGACTTGACAAATGTAAAAAAATAGAACGAGTCCAGCTGGGTAATTCAAGAAATTTGTAACACAATTGGAAAGTGTAGGGAACATTCAAATTTCAATTCCGACTGAGATTTTCGTAATATGACTTCGCCCTGCTGTGCTTCGTATGTCTTGACTTGACCTAATGGTCCCGATATGTTCCCACTGACCCGACTTGACAAATGCCAAACCTACAGAACAAGTCCAGCTGGGCAAAACAAGAAATTTGTAAAACGATAGGAAATTGTTGGGGAACAGTTCAGATTTCAATTCCTACTGAGTTTTTCGTAATTTGACTTCGCCCTGCTGTACTTAGTACGTCTCGTCTTGTCCTAATGGTCCCGACTTGTCCTTAATGACCCGACTTGACAAATGCCAAAATACAGAACAAGACCAGCTGGGTAAAGCAAGAAATTTGTAACACAATAGGAAATTGTTGTGGAATAATTCTAATTTCAATTCCGACTGGGATTTTCGTAAATTGACTTAGCCACTCTGTGCTTCGTATGACTCGACTTGTCCTAATGTTTCCGATTTGTCCTTAATGATCCGACTTGACAAATGTAAAAAAACAGAACGAGTCCAGCTGGGTATTCAAGAAATTTGTAACACAATTGGAAAGTGTAGGGAACATTCAAATTTCAATTCCGACTGAGATTTTCGTAATTTGACTTCGCCCTGCTGTACTTAGTACGTCTCGTCTTGTCCTAATGGTCCCGACTTGTCCTTAATGACCCGACTTGACAAATGCCAAAAACAGAACAAGACCAGCTGGGTAAGCAAGAAATTTGTAACACAATAGGAAATTGTTGTGGAATAATTATAATTTCAATTCCGACTGGGATTTTCGTAAATTGACTTAGCCACTCTGTGCTTCGTATGACTCGACTTGTCCTAATGGTCCCGATTTGTCCCTACTGACCCGACTTGACATATGCCAAAACTACAGAACAAGTCCAGCTGGGCAAAACAAGAAATTTGTAAAACGATAGGAAATTGTTGGGGAACAATTCAGATTTCAATTCCTACTGAGTTTTTCGTAATTTGACTTCGCCCTGCTGTACTTAGTACGTCTCGTCTTGTCCTAATGGTCCCGACTTGTCCTTAATGACCCGACTTGACAAATGCCAAAATACAGAACAAGACCAGCTGGGTAAAACAAGAAATTTGTAACACAATAGGAAATTGTTGTGGAATAATTCTAATTTCAATTCCGACTGGGATTTTCGTAAATTGACTTAGCCACTCTGTGCTTCGTATGACTCGACTTGTCCTAATGGTCCCGATTTGTCCTTAATGATCCGACTTGACAAATGTAAAAAAACAGAACGAGTCCAGCTGGGTATTCAAGAAATTTGTAACACAATTGGAAAGTGTTGGGAACATTCAAATTTCAATTCCGACTGAGATTTTCGTAATATGACTTCGCCCTGCTGTGCTTCGTATGTATTGACTTGTCCTAATGGTCCCGATTTGTCCCTACTGACCCGACTTGACAAATGCCAAAATACAGAACAAGACCAGCTGGGTAATACAAGAAATTTGTAAAACGATAGGAAATTGTTGGGGAACAATTCAGATTTCAATTCCTACTGAGTTTTTCGTAATTTGACTTCGCCCTGCTGTACTAAGTACGTCTCGTCTTGTCCTACTGGTCCCGATATGTCCTTAATGACCCGACTTGACAAATGCCAAAACTACAGAACAAGTCCAGCTGGGCAAAACAAGAAATGTGTAAAACGATAGGAAATTGTTGGGGAACAATTAAATTCCTACTGATAATTTCGTAATTTGACTTCGCCCTGCTATGCTTAGTACGTCTCGTCTTGTCCTAATGGTCCCGATTTGTACTTAATGATCCGACTTGACAAATGTAAAAAAACAGAACGAGTCCAGCTGGGTAATTCAAGAAATTTGTAACACAATTGGAAAATGTTGGGAACATTTATATTTCAATTCCGGCTGAGTTTTTAGTAATTTGACTTCGCCCTGCTGTGCTTCGTATGTCTCGACTTGCCCAAATAGTCCCGATTTGTCCTTAATGACCCGACTTGACAAATGCCAAAATACAGAACAAGTCCAGCTGGGAAATTCAAGAAATATGTAACACAATTGGAAAGTGTAGGGAACATTCAAATTTCAATTCCGACTGAGATTTTCGTAATATGACTTCGCCCTGCTTTGCGTCGTATGTATTGACTTGACCTAATGGTCCCGATATGTTCCCACTGACCCGACTTGACAAATGCCAAACCTACAGAACAAGTCCAGCTGGGTAAAACAAGAATTTGTAACACAATAGGAAATTGTTGTGGAATAATTCTAATTTCAATTCCGACTGGGATTTTCGTAAATTGACTAGCCACTCTGTGCTTCGTATGACTCGACTTGTCCTAATGGTCCCGATTTGTCCCTACTGACCCGACTTGACATATGCCAAAACTACAGAACAAGTCCAGCTGGCAAAACAAGAAATTTGTAAAACGATAGGAAATTGTTAGGGAACAATTCAGATTTCAATTCCTACTGAGATTTTCGTAATTTGACTTCGCCCTGCTGTACTTAGTACGTCTCGTCTTGTCCTAATGGTCCCGACTTGTCCTTAATGACCTGACTTGACAAATGCCAAAATACAGAACAAGACCAGCTGGGTAAAGCAAGAAATTTGTAACACAATAGGAAATTGTTGTGGAATAATTCTAATTTCAATTCCGACTGGGATTTTCGTAAATTGACTTAGCCACTCTGTGCTTCGTATGACTCGACTTGTCCTAATGTTTCCGATTTGTCCTTAATGATCCGACTTGACAAATGCCAAAACTACAGAACAAGTCCAGCTGGGCAAAACAAGAAATTTGTAAAACGATAGGAAATTGTTGGGGAACAATTCAAATTTCAATTTCTACTGATATTTTCGTAATTTGACTTCGCCCTGCTGTGCTTAGTACGTCTCGTCTTGTCCTAATGGTCCCGACTTGTCCTTAATGACCCTACTTGACAAATGCCAAAACTACAGAACAAGTCCAGCTGGGCAAAACAAGAAATTTGTAAAACGATAGGAAATTGTTGGGGAACAATTCAAATTTCAATTCCTACTGATATTTTCGTAATTTGACTTCGCCCTGCTGTGCTTAGTACGTCTCGTCTTGTCCTAATGGTCCCGATTTGTCCTTAATGATCCGACTTGACAAATGTAAAAAAACAGAACGAGTCCAGCTGGGTAATTCAAGAAATTTGTAACACAATTGGAAAATGTTGGGAACATTTATATTTCAATTCCGGCTGAGTTTTTAGTAATTTGACTTCGCCCTGCTGTGCTTCGTATGTCTCGACTTGTCCAAATAGTCCCAATTTGTCCTTAATGACCCGACTTGACAAATGCCAAAATACAGAACAAGTCCAGCTGGGAAATTCAAGAAATTTGTAACACAATTGGAAAGTGTAGGGAACATTCAAATTTCAATTCCGACTGAGATTTTCGTAATATGACTTCGCCCTGCTGTGCGTCGTATGTATTGACTTGACCTAATGGTCCCGATATGTTCCCACTGACCCGACTTGACAAATGCCAAACCTACAGAACAAGTCCAGCTGGGTAAAACAAGAATTTGTAACAAAATAGGAAATTGTTGTGGAATAATTCTAATTTCAATTCCGACTGGGATTTTCGTAAATTGACTTAGCCACTCTGTGCTTCGTATGACTCGACTTGTCCTAATGTTTCCGATTTGTCCTTAATGATCCGACTTGACAAATGTAAAAAAACAGAACGAGTCCAGCTGGGTAATTCAAGAAATTTGTAACACAATTGGAAAATGTTGGGAACATTTATATTTCAATTCCGGCTGAGTTTTTAGTAATTTGACTTCGCCCTGCAGTGCTTCGTATGTCTCCACTTGTCCAAATAGTCCCGATTTGTCCTTAATGACCCGACTTGACAAATGCCAAAACTACAGAACAAGTCCAGCTGGGCAAAACAAGAAATTTGTAAAACGATAGGAAATTGTTGGGGAACAATTCAAATTTCAATTCCTACTGATATTTTCGTAATTTGACTTCGCCCTGCTGTGCTTAGTACGTCTCGTCTTGTCCTAATGGTCCCGATTTGTCCTTAATGATCCGACTTGACAAATGTAAAAAAACAGAACGAGTCCAGCTGGGTATTCAAGAAATTTGTAACACAATTGGAAAGTGTAGGGAACATTCAAATTTCAATTCCGACTGAGATTTTCGTAATTTGACTTAGCCCTGCTGTGCTTCGTATGTATCAACTTGTCCTACTGGTCCCGATATGTCCTTAATGACCCGACTTGACAAATGCCAAACCTACAGAACAAGTCCAGCTGGGCAAAACAAGAAATTTGTAAAACGATAGGAAATTGTTGGGGAACAATTCAAATTTCAATTTCTACTGATATTTTCGTAATTTGACTTCGCCCTGCTGTGCTTAGTACGTCTCGTCTTGTCCTAATGGTCCCGACTTGTCCTTAATGACCCTACTTGACAAATGCCAAAACTACAGAACAAGTCCAGCTGGGCAAAACAAGAAATTTGTAACACAATAGGAAATTGTTGTGGAATAATTCTAATTTCAATTCCGACTGGGATTTTCGTAAATTGACTTAGCCACTCTGTGCTTCGTATGACTCGACTTGTCCTAATGTTTCCGATTTGTCCTTAATGATCCGACTTGACAAATGTAAAAAAACAGAACGAGTCCAGCTGGGTATTCAAGAAATTTGTAACACAATTGGAAAGTGTAGGGAACATTCAAATTTCAATTCCGACTGAGATTTTCGTAATTTGACTTCGCCCTGCTGTACTTAGTACGTCTCGTCTTGTCCTAATGGTCCCGACTTGTCCTTAATGACCCGACTTGACAAATGCCAAAAACAGAACAAGACCAGCTGGGTAAGCAAGAAATTTGTAACACAATAGGAAATTGTTGTGGAATAATTATAATTTCAATTCCGACTGGGATTTTCGTAAATTGACTTAGCCACTCTGTGCTTCGTATGACTCGACTTGTCCTAATGGTCCCGATTTGTCCCTACTGACCCGACTTGACATATGCCAAAACTACAGAACAAGTCCAGCTGGGCAAAACAAGAAATTTGTAAAACGATAGGAAATTGTTGGGGAACAATTCAGATTTCAATTCCTACTGAGTTTTTCGTAATTTGACTTCGCCCTGCTGTACTTAGTACGTCTCGTCTTGTCCTAATGGTCCCGACTTGTCCTTAATGACCCGACTTGACAAATGCCAAAATACAGAACAAGACCAGCTGGGTAAAACAAGAAATTTGTAACACAATAGGAAATTGTTGTGGAATAATTCTAATTTCAATTCCGACTGGGATTTTCGTAAATTGACTTAGCCACTCTGTGCTTCGTATGACTCGACTTGTCCTAATGGTCCCGATTTGTCCTTAATGATCCGACTTGACAAATGTAAAAAAACAGAACGAGTCCAGCTGGGTATTCAAGAAATTTGTAACACAATTGGAAAGTGTTGGGAACATTCAAATTTCAATTCCGACTGAGATTTTCGTAATATGACTTCGCCCTGCTGTGCTTCGTATGTATTGACTTGTCCTAATGGTCCCGATTTGTCCCTACTGACCCGACTTGACAAATGCCAAAATACAGAACAAGACCAGCTGGGTAATACAAGAAATTTGTAAAACGATAGGAAATTGTTGGGGAACAATTCAGATTTCAATTCCTACTGAGTTTTTCGTAATTTGACTTCGCCCTGCTGTACTAAGTACGTCTCGTCTTGTCCTACTGGTCCCGATATGTCCTTAATGACCCGACTTGACAAATGCCAAAACTACAGAACAAGTCCAGCTGGGCAAAACAAGAAATGTGTAAAACGATAGGAAATTGTTGGGGAACAATTAAATTCCTACTGATAATTTCGTAATTTGACTTCGCCCTGCTGTGCTTAGTACGTCTCGTCTTGTCCTAATGGTCCCGATTTGTACTTAATGATCCGACTTGACAAATGTAAAAAAACAGAACGAGTCCAGCTGGGTAATTCAAGAAATTTGTAACACAATTGGAAAATGTTGGGAACATTTATATTTCAATTCCGGCTGAGTTTTTAGTAATTTGACTTCGCCCTGCTGTGCTTCGTATGTCTCGACTTGCCCAAATAGTCCCGATTTGTCCTTAATGACCCGACTTGACAAATGCCAAAATACAGAACAAGTCCAGCTGGGAAATTCAAGAAATATGTAACACAATTGGAAAGTGTAGGGAACATTCAAATTTCAATTCCGACTGAGATTTTCGTAATATGACTTCGCCCTGCTGTGCGTCGTATGTATTGACTTGACCTAATGGTCCCGATATGTTCCCACTGACCCGACTTGACAAATGCCAAACCTACAGAACAAGTCCAGCTGGGTAAAACAAGAATTTGTAACACAATAGGAAATTGTTGTGGAATAATTCTAATTTCAATTCCGACTGGGATTTTCGTAAATTGACTAGCCACTCTGTGCTTCGTATGACTCGACTTGTCCTAATGGTCCCGATTTGTCCCTACTGACCCGACTTGACATATGCCAAAACTACAGAACAAGTCCAGCTGGCAAAACAAGAAATTTGTAAAACGATAGGAAATTGTTAGGGAACAATTCAGATTTCAATTCCTACTGAGATTTTCGTAATTTGACTTCGCCCTGCTGTACTTAGTACGTCTCGTCTTGTCCTAATGGTCCCGACTTGTCCTTAATGACCTGACTTGACAAATGTCAAAATACAGAACAAGACCAGCTGGGTAAAGCAAGAAATTTGTAACACAATAGGAAATTGTTGTGGAATAATTCTAATTTCAATTCCGACTGGGATTTACGTAAATTGACTTAGCCACTCTGTGCTTCGTATGACTCGACTTGTCCTAATGTTTCCGATTTGTCCTTAATGATCCGACTTGACAAATGCCAAAACTACAGAACAAGTCCAGCTGGGCAAAACAAGAAATTTGTAAAACGATAGGAAATTGTTGGGGAACAATTCAAATTTCAATTTCTACTGATATTTTCGTAATTTGACTTCGCCCTGCTGTGCTTAGTACGTCTCGTCTTGTCCTAATGGTCCCGACTTGTCCTTAATGACCCTACTTGACAAATGCCAAAACTACAGAACAAGTCCAGCTGGGCAAAACAAGAAATTTGTAAAACGATAGGAAATTGTTGGGGAACAATTCAAATTTCAATTCCTACTGATATTTTCGTAATTTGACTTCGCCCTGCTGTGCTTAGTACGTCTCGTCTTGTCCTAATGGTCCCGATTTGTCCTTAATGATCCGACTTGACAAATGTAAAAAAACAGAACGAGTCCAGCTGGGTAATTCAAGAAATTTGTAACACAATTGGAAAATGTTGGGAACATTTATATTTCAATTCCGGCTGAGTTTTTAGTAATTTGACTTCGCCCTGCTGTGCTTCGTATGTCTCGACTTGTCCAAATAGTCCCAATTTGTCCTTAATGACCCGACTTGACAAATGCCAAAATACAGAACAAGTCCAGCTGGGAAATTCAAGAAATTTGTAACACAATTGGAAAGTGTAGGGAACATTCAAATTTCAATTCCGACTGAGATTTTCGTAATATGACTTCGCCCTGCTGTGCGTCGTATGTATTGACTTGACCTAATGGTCCCGATATGTTCCCACTGACCCGACTTGACAAATGCCAAACCTACAGAACAAGTCCAGCTGGGTAAAACAAGAATTTGTAACAAAATAGGAAATTGTTGTGGAATAATTCTAATTTCAATTCCGACTGGGATTTTCGTAAATTGACTTAGCCACTCTGTGCTTCGTATGACTCGACTTGTCCTAATGTTTCCGATTTGTCCTTAATGACCCGACTTGACAAATGTAAAAAAACAGAACGAGTCCAGCTGGGTAATTCAAGAAATTTGTAACACAATTGGAAAATGTTGGGAACATTTATATTTCAATTCCGGCTGAGTTTTTAGTAATTTGACTTCGCCCTGCAGTGCTTCGTATGTCTCCACTTGTCCAAATAGTCCCGATTTGTCCTTAATGACCCGACTTGACAAATGCCAAAACTACAGAACAAGTCCAGCTGGGCAAAACAAGAAATTTGTAAAACGATAGGAAATTGTTGGGGAACAATTCAAATTTCAATTCCTACTGATATTTTCGTAATTTGACTTCGCCCTGCTGTGCTTAGTACGTCTCGTCTTGTCCTAATGGTCCCGATTTGTCCTTAATGATCCGACTTGACAAATGTAAAAAAACAGAACGAGTCCAGCTGGGTATTCAAGAAATTTGTAACACAATTGGAAAGTGTAGGGAACATTCAAATTTCAATTCCGACTGAGATTTTCGTAATTTGACTTAGCCCTGCTGTGCTTCGTATGTATCAACTTGTCCTACTGGTCCCGATATGTCCTTAATGACCCGACTTGACAAATGCCAAACCTACAGAACAAGTCCAGCTGGGCAAAACAAGAAATTTGTAAAACGATAGGAAATTGTTGGGGAACAATTCAGATTTCAATTCCTACTGAGTTTTTCGTAATTTGACTTCGCCCTGCTGTACTTAGTACGTCTCGTCTTGTCCTAATGGTCCCGACTTGTCCTTAATACCCGACTTGACAAATGCCATAATACAGAACAAGACCAGCTGGGTAAAGCAAGAAATTTGTAACACAATAGGAAATTGTTGTGGAATAATTCTAATTTCAATTCCGACTGGGATTTTCGTAAATTGACTTAGCCACTCTGTGCTTCGTATGACTCGACTTGTCCTAATGTTTCCGATTTGTCCTTAATGATCCGACTTGACAAATGTAAAAAAACAGAACGAGTCCAGCTGGGTATTCAAGAAATTTGTAACACAATTGGAAAGTGTAGGGAACATTCAAATTTCAATTCCGACTGAGATTTTCGTAATTTGACTTAGCCCTGCTGTGCTTCGTATGTATCAACTTGTCCTACTGGTCCCGATATGTCCTTAATGACCCGACTTGACAAATGCCAAAACTACAGAACAAGTCCAGCTGGGCAAAACAAGAAATTTGTAAAACGATAGGAAATTGTTGGGGAACAATTCAAATTTCAATTTCTACTGATATTTTCGTAATTTGACTTCGCCCTGCTGTGCTTAGTACGTCTCGTCTTGTCCTAATGGTCCCGACTTGTCCTTAATGACCCTACTTGACAAATGCCAAAACTACAGAACAAGTCCAGCTGGGCAAAACAAGAAATTTGTAACACAATAGGAAATTGTTGGGGAACAATCTAATTTCAATTCCGACTGAGATTTTAGTAATTTGACTTCGCCCTGCTGTGCTTAGTACGTCTCGTCTTGTCCTAATGGTCCCGATTTGTCCTTAATGATCCGACTTGACAAATGTAAAAAAACAGAACGAGTCCAGCTGGGTATTCAAGAAATTTGTAACACAATTGGAAAGTGTAGGGAACATTCAAATTTCAATTCCGACTGAGATTTTCGTAATATGACTTCGCCCTGCTGTGCTTCGTATGTCTTGACTTGACCTAATGGTCCCGATATGTTCCCACTGACCCGACTTGACAAATGCCAAACCTACAGAACAAGTCCAGCTGGGCAAAACAAGAAATTTGTAAAACGATAGGAAATTGTTGGGGAACAGTTCAGATTTCAATTCCTACTGAGTTTTTCGTAATTTGACTTCGCCCTGCTGTACTTAGTACGTCTCGTCTTGTCCTAATGGTCCCGACTTGTCCTTAATGACCCGACTTGACAAATGCCAAAATACAGAACAAGACCAGCTGGGTAAAGCAAGAAATTTGTAACACAATAGGAAATTGTTGTGGAATAATTCTAATTTCAATTCCGACTGGGATTTTCGTAAATTGACTTAGCCACTCTGTGCTTCGTATGACTCGACTTGTCCTAATGTTTCCGATTTGTCCTTAATGATCCGACTTGACAAATGTAAAAAAACAGAACGAGTCCAGCTGGGTATTCAAGAAATTTGTAACACAATTGGAAAGTGTAGGGAACATTCAAATTTCAATTCCGACTGAGATTTTCGTAATTTGACTTAGCCCTGCTGTGCTTCGTATGTATCAACTTGTCCTACTGGTCCCGATATGTCCTTAATGACCCGACTTGACAAATGCCAAAACTACAGAACAAGTCCAGCTGGGCAAAACAAGAAATTTGTAAAACGATAGGAAATTGTTGGGGAACAATTCAAATTTCAATTCCTACTGATATTTTCGTAATTTGACTTCGCCCTGCTGTGCTTAGTACGTCTCGACTTGTCCTAATGTTTCCGATTTGTCCTTAATGATCCGACTTGACAAATGTAAAAAAATAGAACGAGTCCAGCTGGGTAATTCAAGAAATTTGTAACACAATTGGAAAGTGTAGGGAACATTCAAATTTCAATTCCGACTGGGATTTTCGTAAATTGACTTAGCCACTCTGTGCTTCGTATGACTCGACTTGTCCTAATGTTTCCGATTTGTCCTTAATGATCCGACTTGACAAATGTAAAAAAACAGAACGAGTCCAGCTGGGTATTCAAGAAATTTGTAACACAATTGGAAAGTGTAGGGAACATTCAAATTTCAATTCCGACTGAGATTTTCGTAATTTGACTTAGCCCTGCTGTGCTTCGTATGTATCAACTTGTCCTACTGGTCCCGATATGTCCTTAATGACCCGACTTGACAAATGCCAAAACTACAGAACAAGTCCAGCTGGGCAAAACAAGAAATTTGTAAACGATAGGAAATTGTTGGGGAACAATTCAAATTTCAATTTCTACTGATATTTTCGTAATTTGACTTCGCCCTGCTGTGCTTAGTACGTCTCGACTTGTCCTAATGTTTCCGATTTGTCCTTAATGATCCGACTTGACAAATGTAAAAAAATAGAACGAGTCCAGCTGGGTAATTCAAGAAATTTGTAACACAATTGGAAAGTGTAGGGAACATTCAAATTTCAATTCCGACTGAGATTTTCGTAATATGACTTCGCCCTGCTGTGCTTCGTATGTCTTGACTTGACCTAATGGTCCCGATATGTTCCCACTGACCCGACTTGACAAATGCCAAACCTACAGAACAAGTCCAGCTGGGCAAAACAAGAAATTTGTAAAACGATAGGAAATTGTTGGGGAACAGTTCAGATTTCAATTCCTACTGAGTTTTTCGTAATTTGACTTCGCCCTGCTGTACTTAGTACGTCTCGTCTTGTCCTAATGGTCCCGACTTGTCCTTAATGACCCGACTTGACAAATGCCAAAATACAGAACAAGACCAGCTGGGTAAAGCAAGAAATTTGTAACACAATAGGAAATTGTTGTGGAATAATTCTAATTTCAATTCCGACTGGGATTTTCGTAAATTGACTTAGCCACTCTGTGCTTCGTATGACTCGACTTGTCCTAATGTTTCCGATTTGTCCTTAATGATCCGACTTGACAAATGTAAAAAAACAGAACGAGTCCAGCTGGGTATTCAAGAAATTTGTAACACAATTGGAAAGTGTAGGGAACATTCAAATTTCAATTCAATTCCGACTGAGATTTTCGTAATTTGACTTCGCCCTGCTGTACTTAGTACGTCTCGTCTTGTCCTAATGGTCCCGACTTGTCCTTAATGACCCGACTTGACAAATGCCAAAAACAGAACAAGACCAGCTGGGTAAGCAAGAAATTTGTAACACAATAGGAAATTGTTGTGGAATAATTATAATTTCAATTCCGACTGGGATTTTCGTAAATTGACTTAGCCACTCTGTGCTTCGTATGACTCGACTTGTCCTAATGGTCCCGATTTGTCCCTACTGACCCGACTTGACATATGCCAAAACTACAGAACAAGTCCAGCTGGGCAAAACAAGAAATTTGTAAAACGATAGGAAATTGTTGGGGAACAATTCAGATTTCAATTCCTACTGAGTTTTTCGTAATTTGACTTCGCCCTGCTGTACTTAGTACGTCTCGTCTTGTCCTAATGGTCCCGACTTGTCCTTAATGACCCGACTTGACAAATGCCAAAATACAGAACAAGACCAGCTGGGTAAAACAAGAAATTTGTAACACAATAGGAAATTGTTGTGGAATAATTCTAATTTCAATTCCGACTGGGATTTTCGTAAATTGACTTAGCCACTCTGTGCTTCGTATGACTCGACTTGTCCTAATGGTCCCGATTTGTCCTTAATGATCCGAATTGACAAATGTAAAAAAACAGAACGAGTCCAGCTGGGTATTCAAGAAATTTGTAACACAATTGGAAAGTGTAGGGAACATTCAAATTTCAATTCCGACTGAGATTTTCGTAATTTGACTTAGCCCTGCTGTGCTTCGTATGTATCAACTTGTCCTACTGGTCCCGATATGTCCTTAATGACTCGACTTGACAAATGCCAAAACTACAGAACAAGTCCAGCTGGGCAAAACAAGAAATTTGTAAAACGATAGGAAATTGTAGGGGAACAATTCAAATTTCAATTCCTACTGAGATTTTCGTAATTTGACTTCGCCCTGCTGTGCTTAGTACGTCTCGTCTTGTCCTAATGGTCCCGATTTGTCCTTAATGATCCGACTTGACAAATGCCAAAATACAGAACAAGACCAGCTGGGTAAAGCAAGAAATTTGTAACACAATAGGAAATTGTTGTGGAATAATTCTAATTTCAATTCCGACTGGGATTTTCGTAAATTGACTTAGCCACTCTGTGCTTCGTATGACTCGACTTGTCCTAATGGTCCCGATTTGTCCTTAATGATCCGACTTGACAAATGTAAAAAAACAGAACGAGTCCAGCTGGGTATTCAAGAAATTTGTAACACAATTGGAAAGTATAGGGAACATTCAAATTTCAATTCCGACTGAGAATTTCGTAATTTGACTTAGCCCTGCTGTGCTTCGTATGTATCAACTTGTCCTACTGGTCCCGATATGTCCTTAATGACCCGACTTGACAAATGCCAAAACTACAGAACAAGTCCAGCTGGGCAAAACAAGAAATTTGTAAAACGATAGGAAATTGTAGGGGAACAATTCAAATTTCAATTCCTACTGATATTTTCGTAATTTGACTTCGCCCTGCTGTGCTTAGTACGTCTCGTCTTGTCCTAATGGTCCCGATTTGTCCTTAATGATCCGACTTGACAAATGCCAAAATACAGAACAAGACCAGCTGGGTAAAGCAAGAAATTTGTAACACAATAGGAAATTGTCGTGGAATAATTCTAATTTCAATTCCGACTGGGATTTTCGTAAATTGACTTAGCCACTCTGTGCTTCGTATGACTCGACTTGTCCTAATGGTCCCGATTTGTCCCTACTGACCCGACTTGACATATGCCAAAACTACAGAACAAGTCCAGCTGGGCAAAACAAGAAATTTGTAAAACGATAGGAAATTGTTGGGGAACAATTCAGATTTCAATTCCTACTGAGATTTTCGTAATTTGACTTCGCCCTGCTGTACTTAGTACGTCTCGTCTTGTCCTAATGGTCCCGACTTGTCCTTAATGACCCGACTTGACAAATGCCAAAATACAGAACAAGACCAGCTGGGTAAAGCAAGAAATTTGTAACACAATAGGAAATTGTTGTGGAATAATTCTAATTTCAATTCCGACTGGGATTTTCGTAAATTGACTTAGCCACTCTGTGCTTCGTATGACTCGACTTGTCCTAATGTTTCCGATTTGTCCTTAATGATCCGACTTGACAAATGTAAAAAAACAGAACGAGTCCAGCTGGGTATTCAAGAAATTTGTAACACAATTGGAAAGTGTAGGGAACATTCAAATTTCAATTCCGACTGAGATTTTCGTAATTTGACTTCGCCCTGCTGTACTTAGTACGTCTCGTCTTGTCCTAATGGTCCCGACTTGTCCTTAATGACCCGACTTGACAAATGCCAAAAACAGAACAAGACCAGCTGGGTAAGCAAGAAATTTGTAACACAATAGGAAATTGTTGTGGAATAATTATAATTTCAATTCCGACTGGGATTTTCGTAAATTGACTTAGCCACTCTGTGCTTCGTATGACTCGACTTGTCCTAATGGTCCCGATTTGTCCCTACTGACCCGACTTGACATATGCCAAAACTACAGAACAAGTCCAGCTGGGCAAAACAAGAAATTTGTAAAACGATAGGAAATTGTTGGGGAACAATTCAGATTTCAATTCCTACTGAGTTTTTCGTAATTTGACTTCGCCCTGCTGTACTTAGTACGTCTCGTCTTGTCCTAATGGTCCCGACTTGTCCTTAATGACCCGACTTGACAAATGCCAAAATACAGAACAAGACCAGCTGGGTAAAACAAGAAATTTGTAACACAATAGGAAATTGTTGTGGAATAATTCTAATTTCAATTCCGACTGGGATTTTCGTAAATTGACTTAGCCACTCTGTGCTTCGTATGACTCGACTTGTCCTAATGGTCCCGATTTGTCCTTAATGATCCGACTTGACAAATGTAAAAAAACAGAACGAGTCCAGCTGGGTATTCAAGAAATTTGTAACACAATTGGAAAGTGTAGGGAACATTCAAATTTCAATTCCGACTGAGATTTTCGTAATTTGACTTCGCCCTGCTGTACTTAGTACGTCTCGTCTTGTCCTAATGGTCCCGACTTGTCCTTAATGACCCGACTTGACAAATGCCAAAAACAGAACAAGACCAGCTGGGTAAGCAAGAAATTTGTAACACAATAGGAAATTGTTGTGGAATAATTATAATTTCAATTCCGACTGGGATTTTCGTAAATTGACTTAGCCACTCTGTGCTTCGTATGACTCGACTTGTCCTAATGGTCCCGATTTGTCCCTACTGACCCGACTTGACATATGCCAAAACTACAGAACAAGTCCAGCTGGGCAAAACAAGAAATTTGTAAAACGATAGGAAATTGTTGGGGAACAATTCAGATTTCAATTCCTACTGAGTTTTTCGTAATTTGACTTCGCCCTGCTGTACTTAGTACGTCTCGTCTTGTCCTAATGGTCCCGACTTGTCCTTAATGACCCGACTTGACAAATGCCAAAATACAGAACAAGACCAGCTGGGTAAAACAAGAAATTTGTAACACAATAGGAAATTGTTGTGGAATAATTCTAATTTCAATTCCGACTGGGATTTTCGTAAATTGACTTAGCCACTCTGTGCTTCGTATGACTCGACTTGTCCTAATGGTCCCGATTTGTCCTTAATGATCCGACTTGACAAATGTAAAAAAACAGAACGAGTCCAGCTGGGTATTCAAGAAATTTGTAACACAATTGGAAAGTGTTGGGAACATTCAAATTTCAATTCCGACTGAGATTTTCGTAATATGACTTCGCCCTGCTGTGCTTCGTATGTATTGACTTGTCCTAATGGTCCCGATTTGTCCCTACTGACCCGACTTGACAAATGCCAAAATACAGAACAAGACCAGCTGGGTAATACAAGAAATTTGTAAAACGATAGGAAATTGTTGGGGAACAATTCAGATTTCAATTCCTACTGAGTTTTTCGTAATTTGACTTCGCCCTGCTGTACTAAGTACGTCTCGTCTTGTCCTACTGGTCCCGATATGTCCTTAATGACCCGACTTGACAAATGCCAAAACTACAGAACAAGTCCAGCTGGGCAAAACAAGAAATGTGTAAAACGATAGGAAATTGTTGGGGAACAATTAAATTCCTACTGATAATTTCGTAATTTGACTTCGCCCTGCTGTGCTTCGTATGTCTCGACTTGCCCAAATAGTCCCGATTTGTCCTTAATGACCCGACTTGACAAATGCCAAAATACAGAACAAGTCCAGCTGGGAAATTCAAGAAATATGTAACACAATTGGAAAGTGTAGGGAACATTCAAATTTCAATTCCGACTGAGATTTTCGTAATATGACTTCGCCCTGCTGTGCGTCGTATGTATTGACTTGACCTAATGGTCCCGATATGTTCCCACTGACCCGACTTGACAAATGCCAAACCTACAGAACAAGTCCAGCTGGGTAAAACAAGAATTTGTAACACAATAGGAAATTGTTGTGGAATAATTCTAATTACAATTCCGACTGGGATTTTCGTAAATTGACTAGCCACTCTGTGCTTCGTATGACTCGACTTGTCCTAATGGTCCCGATTTGTCCCTACTGACCCGACTTGACATATGCCAAAACTACAGAACAAGTCCAGCTGGCAAAACAAGAAATTTGTAAAACGATAGGAAATTGTTAGGGAACAATTCAGATTTCAATTCCTACTGAGATTTTCGTAATTTGACTTCGCCCTGCTGTACTTAGTACGTCTCGTCTTGTCCTAATGGTCCCGACTTGTCCTTAATGACCTGACTTGACAAATGCCAAAATACAGAACAAGACCAGCTGGGTAAAGCAAGAAATTTGTAACACAATAGGAAATTGTTGTGGAATAATTCTAATTTCAATTCCGACTGGGATTTTCGTAAGTTGACTTAGCCACTCTGTGCTTCGTATGACTCGACTTGTCCTAATGTTTCCGATTTGTCCTTAATGATCCGACTTGACAAATGCCAAAACTACAGAACAAGTCCAGCTGGGCAAAACAAGAAATTTGTAAAACGATAGGAAATTGTTGGGGAACAATTCAAATTTCAATTTCTACTGATATTTTCGTAATTTGACTTCGCCCTGCTGTGCTTAGTACGTCTCGTCTTGTCCTAATGGTCCCGACTTGTCCTTAATGACCCTACTTGACAAATGCCAAAACTACAGAACAAGTCCAGCTGGGCAAAACAAGAAATTTGTAAAACGATAGGAAATTGTTGGGGAACAATTCAAATTTCAATTCCTACTGATATTTTCGTAATTTGACTTCGCCCTGCTGTGCTTAGTACGTCTCGTCTTGTCCTAATGGTCCCGATTTGTCCTTAATGATCCGACTTGACAAATGTAAAAAAACAGAACGAGTCCAGCTGGGTAATTCAAGAAATTTGTAACACAATTGGAAAATGTTGGGAACATTTATATTTCAATTCCGGCTGAGTTTTTAGTAATTTGACTTCGCCCTGCTGTGCTTCGTATGTCTCGACTTGTCCAAATAGTCCCAATTTGTCCTTAATGACCCGACTTGACAAATGCCAAAATACAGAACAAGTCCAGCTGGGAAATTCAAGAAATTTGTAACACAATTGGAAAGTGTAGGGAACATTCAAATTTCAATTCCGACTGAGATTTTCGTAATATGACTTCGCCCTGCTGTGCGTCGTATGTATTGACTTGACCTAATGGTCCCGATATGTTCCCACTGACCCGACTTGACAAATGCCAAACCTACAGAACAAGTCCAGCTGGGTAAAACAAGAATTTGTAACAAAATAGGAAATTGTTGTGGAATAATTCTAATTTCAATTCCGACTGGGATTTTCGTAAATTGACTTAGCCACTCTGTGCTTCGTATGACTCGACTTGTCCTAATGTTTCCGATTTGTCCTTAATGATCCGACTTGACAAATGTAAAAAAACAGAACGAGTCCAGCTGGGTAATTCAAGAAATTTGTAACACAATTGGAAAATGTTGGGAACATTTATATTTCAATTCCGGCTGAGTTTTTAGTAATTTGACTTCGCCCTGCAGTGCTTCGTATGTCTCCACTTGTCCAAATAGTCCCGATTTGTCCTTAATGACCCGACTTGACAAATGCCAAAACTACAGAACAAGTCCAGCTGGGCAAAACAAGAAATTTGTAAAACGATAGGAAATTGTTGGGGAACAATTCAAATTTCAATTCCTACTGATATTTTCGTAATTTGACTTCGCCCTGCTGTGCTTAGTACGTCTCGTCTTGTCCTAATGGTCCCGATTTGTCCTTAATGATCCGACTTGACAAATGTAAAAAAACAGAACGAGTCCAGCTGGGTATTCAAGAAATTTGTAACACAATTGGAAAGTGTAGGGAACATTCAAATTTCAATTCCGACTGAGATTTTCGTAATTTGACTTAGCCCTGCTGTGCTTCGTATGTATCAACTTGTCCTACTGGTCCCGATATGTCCTTAATGACCCGACTTGACAAATGCCAAACCTACAGAACAAGTCCAGCTGGGCAAAACAAGAAATTTGTAAAACGATAGGAAATTGTTGGGGAACAATTCAAATTTCAATTTCTACTGATATTTTCGTAATTTGACTTCGCCCTGCTGTGCTTAGTACGTCTCGTCTTGTCCTAATGGTCCCGACTTGTCCTTAATGACCCTACTTGACAAATGCCAAAACTACAGAACAAGTCCAGCTGGGCAAAACAAGAAATTTGTAACACAATAGGAAATTGTTGTGGAATAATTCTAATTTCAATTCCGACTGGGATTTTCGTAAATTGACTTAGCCACTCTGTGCTTCGTATGACTCGACTTGTCCTAATGTTTCCGATTTGTCCTTAATGATCCGACTTGACAAATGTAAAAAAACAGAACGAGTCCAGCTGGGTATTCAAGAAATTTGTAACACAATTGGAAAGTGTAGGGAACATTCAAATTTCAATTCCGACTGAGATTTTCGTAATTTGACTTCGCCCTGCTGTACTTAGTACGTCTCGTCTTGTCCTAATGGTCCCGACTTGTCCTTAATGACCCGACTTGACAAATGCCAAAAACAGAACAAGACCAGCTGGGTAAGCAAGAAATTTGTAACACAATAGGAAATTGTTGTGGAATAATTATAATTTCAATTCCGACTGGGATTTTCGTAAATTGACTTAGCCACTCTGTGCTTCGTATGACTCGACTTGTCCTAATGGTCCCGATTTGTCCCTACTGACCCGACTTGACATATGCCAAAACTACAGAACAAGTCCAGCTGGGCAAAACAAGAAATTTGTAAAACGATAGGAAATTGTTGGGGAACAATTCAGATTTCAATTCCTACTGAGTTTTTCGTAATTTGACTTCGCCCTGCTGTACTTAGTACGTCTCGTCTTGTCCTAATGGTCCCGACTTGTCCTTAATGACCCGACTTGACAAATGCCAAAATACAGAACAAGACCAGCTGGGTAAAACAAGAAATTTGTAACACAATAGGAAATTGTTGTGGAATAATTCTAATTTCAATTCCGACTGGGATTTTCGTAAATTGACTTAGCCACTCTGTGCTTCGTATGACTCGACTTGTCCTAATGGTCCCGATTTGTCCTTAATGATCCGACTTGACAAATGTAAAAAAACAGAACGAGTCCAGCTGGGTATTCAAGAAATTTGTAACACAATTGGAAAGTGTTGGGAACATTCAAATTTCAATTCCGACTGAGATTTTCGTAATATGACTTCGCCCTGCTGTGCTTCGTATGTATTGACTTGTCCTAATGGTCCCGATTTGTCCCTACTGACCCGACTTGACAAATGCCAAAATACAGAACAAGACCAGCTGGGTAATACAAGAAATTTGTAAAACGATAGGAAATTGTTGGGGAACAATTCAGATTTCAATTCCTACTGAGTTTTTCGTAATTTGACTTCGCCCTGCTGTACTAAGTACGTCTCGTCTTGTCCTACTGGTCCCGATATGTCCTTAATGACCCGACTTGACAAATGCCAAAACTACAGAACAAGTCCAGCTGGGCAAAACAAGAAATGTGTAAAACGATAGGAAATTGTTGGGGAACAATTAAATTCCTACTGATAATTTCGTAATTTGACTTCGCCTGCTGTGCTTAGTACGTCTCGTCTTGTCCTAATGGTCCCGATTTGTACTTAATGATCCGACTTGACAAATGTAAAAAAACAGAACGAGTCCAGCTGGGTAATTCAAGAAATTTGTAACACAATTGGAAAATGTTGGGAACATTTATATTTCAATTCCGGCTGAGTTTTTAGTAATTTGACTTCGCCCTGCTGTGCTTCGTATGTCTCGACTTGCCCAAATAGTCCCGATTTGTCCTTAATGACCCGACTTGACAAATGCCAAAATACAGAACAAGTCCAGCTGGGAAATTCAAGAAATATGTAACACAATTGGAAAGTGTAGGGAACATTCAAATTTCAATTCCGACTGAGATTTTCGTAATATGACTTCGCCCTGCTGTGCGTCGTATGTATTGACTTGACCTAATGGTCCCGATATGTTCCCACTGACCCGACTTGACAAATGCCAAACCTACAGAACAAGTCCAGCTGGGTAAAACAAGAATTTGTAACACAATAAGAAATTGTTGTGGAATAATTCTAATTTCAATTCCGACTGGGATTTTCGTAAATTGACTAGCCACTCTGTGCTTCGTATGACTCGACTTGTCCTAATGGTCCCGATTTGTCCCTACTGACCCGACTTGACATATGCCAAAACTACAGAACAAGTCCAGCTGGCAAAACAAGAAATTTGTAAAACGATAGGAAATTGTTAGGGAACAATTCAGATTTCAATTCCTACTGAGATTTTCGTAATTTGACTTCGCCCTGCTGTACTTAGTACGTCTCGTCTTGTCCTAATGGTCCCGACTTGTCCTTAATGACCTGACTTGACAAATGTCAAAATACAGAACAAGACCAGCTGGGTAAAGCAAGAAATTTGTAACACAATAGGAAATTGTTGTGGAATAATTCTAATTTCAATTCCGACTGGGATTTTCGTAAATTGACTTAGCCACTCTGTGCTTCGTATGACTCGACTTGTCCTAATGTTTCCGATTTGTCCTTAATGATCCGACTTGACAAATGCCAAAACTACAGAACAAGTCCAGCTGGGCAAAACAAGAAATTTGTAAAACGATAGGAAATTGTTGGGGAACAATTCAAATTTCAATTTCTACTGATATTTTCGTAATTTGACTTCGCCCTGCTGTGCTTAGTACGTCTCGTCTTGTCCTAATGGTCCCGACTTGTCCTTAATGACCCTACTTGACAAATGCCAAAACTACAGAACAAGTCCAGCTGGGCAAAACAAGAAATTTGTAAAACGATAGGAAATTGTTGGGGAACAATTCAAATTTCAATTCCTACTGATATTTTCGTAATTTGACTTCGCCCTGCTGTGCTTAGTACGTCTCGTCTTGTCCTAATGGTCCCGATTTGTCCTTAATGATCCGACTTGACAAATGTAAAAAAACAGAACGAGTCCAGCTGGGTAATTCAAGAAATTTGTAACACAATTGGAAAATGTTGGGAACATTTATATTTCAATTCCGGCTGAGTTTTTAGTAATTTGACTTCGCCCTGCTGTGCTTCGTATGTCTCGACTTGTCCAAATAGTCCCAATTTGTCCTTAATGACCCGACTTGACAAATGCCAAAATACAGAACAAGTCCAGCTGGGAAATTCAAGAAATTTGTAACACAATTGGAAAGTGTAGGGAACATTCAAATTTCAATTCCGACTGAGATTTTCGTAATATGACTTCGCCCTGCTGTGCGTCGTATGTATTGACTTGACCTAATGGTCCCGATATGTTCCCACTGACCCGACTTGACAAATGCCAAACCTACAGAACAAGTCCAGCTGGGTAAAACAAGAATTTGTAACAAAATAGGAAATTGTTGTGGAATAATTCTAATTTCAATTCCGACTGGGATTTTCGTAAATTGACTTAGCCACTCTGTGCTTCGTATGACTCGACTTGTCCTAATGTTTCCGATTTGTCCTTAATGATCCGACTTGACAAATGTAAAAAAACAGAACGAGTCCAGCTGGGTAATTCAAGAAATTTGTAACACAATTGGAAAATGTTGGGAACATTTATATTTCAATTCCGGCTGAGTTTTTAGTAATTTGACTTCGCCCTGCAGTGCTTCGTATGTCTCCACTTGTCCAAATAGTCCCGATTTGTCCTTAATGACCCGACTTGACAAATGCCAAAACTACAGAACAAGTCCAGCTGGGCAAAACAAGAAATTTGTAAAACGATAGGAAATTGTTGGGGAACAATTCAAATTTCAATTCCTACTGATATTTTCGTAATTTGACTTCGCCCTGCTGTGCTTAGTACGTCTCGTCTTGTCCTAATGGTCCCGATTTGTCCTTAATGATCCGACTTGACAAATGTAAAAAAACAGAACGAGTCCAGCTGGGTATTCAAGAAATTTGTAACACAATTGGAAAGTGTAGGGAACATTCAAATTTCAATTCCGACTGAGATTTTCGTAATTTGACTTAGCCCTGCTGTGCTTCGTATGTATCAACTTGTCCTACTGGTCCCGATATGTCCTTAATGACCCGACTTGACAAATGCCAAACCTACAGAACAAGTCCAGCTGGGCAAAACAAGAAATTTGTAAAACGATAGGAAATTGTTGGGGAACAATTCAGATTTCAATTCCTACTGAGTTTTTCGTAATTTGACTTCGCCCTGCTGTACTTAGTACGTCTCGTCTTGTCCTAATGGTCCCGACTTGTCCTTAATACCCGACTTGACAAATGCCATAATACAGAACAAGACCAGCTGGGTAAAGCAAGAAATTTGTAACACAATAGGAAATTGTTGTGGAATAATTCTAATTTCAATTCCGACTGGGATTTTCGTAAATTGACTTAGCCACTCTGTGCTTCGTATGACTCGACTTGTCCTAATGTTTCCGATTTGTCCTTAATGATCCGACTTGACAAATGTAAAAAAACAGAACGAGTCCAGCTGGGTATTCAAGAAATTTGTAACACAATTGGAAAGTGTAGGGAACATTCAAATTTCAATTCCGACTGAGATTTTCGTAATTTGACTTAGCCCTGCTGTGCTTCGTATGTATCAACTTGTCCTACTGGTCCCGATATGTCCTTAATGACCCGACTTGACAAATGCCAAAACTACAGAACAAGTCCAGCTGGGCAAAACAAGAAATTTGTAAAACGATAGGAAATTGTTGGGGAACAATTCACATTTCAATTTCTACTGATATTTTCGTAATTTGACTTCGCCCTGCTGTGCTTAGTACGTCTCGTCTTGTCCTAATGGTCCCGACTTGTCCTTAATGACCCTACTTGACAAATGCCAAAACTACAGAACAAGTCCAGCTGGGCAAAACAAGAAATTTGTAACACAATAGGAAATTGTTGGGGAACAATCTAATTTCAATTCCGACTGAGATTTTAGTAATTTGACTTCGCCCTGCTGTGCTTAGTACGTCTCGTCTTGTCCTAATGGTCCCGATTTGTCCTTAATGATCCGACTTGACAAATGTAAAAAAACAGAACGAGTCCAGCTGGGTATTCAAGAAATTTGTAACACAATTGGAAAGTGTAGGGAACATTCAAATTTCAATTCCGACTGAGATTTTCGTAATATGACTTCGCCCTGCTGTGCTTCGTATGTCTTGACTTGACCTAATGGTCCCGATATGTTCCCACTGACCCGACTTGACAAATGCCAAACCTACAGAACAAGTCCAGCTGGGCAAAACAAGAAATTTGTAAAACGATAGGAAATTGTTGGGGAACAGTTCAGATTTCAATTCCTACTGAGTTTTTCGTAATTTGACTTCGCCCTGCTGTACTTAGTACGTCTCGTCTTGTCCTAATGGTCCCGACTTGTCCTTAATGACCCGACTTGACAAATGCCAAAATACAGAACAAGACCAGCTGGGTAAAGCAAGAAATTTGTAACACAATAGGAAATTGTTGTGGAATAATTCTAATTTCAATTCCGACTGGGATTTTCGTAAATTGACTTAGCCACTCTGTGCTTCGTATGACTCGACTTGTCCTAATGTTTCCGATTTGTCCTTAATGATCCGACTTGACAAATGTAAAAAAACAGAACGAGTCCAGCTGGGTATTCAAGAAATTTGTAACACAATTGGAAAGTGTAGGGAACATTCAAATTTCAATTCCGACTGAGATTTTCGTAATTTGACTTAGCCCTGCTGTGCTTCGTATGTATCAACTTGTCCTACTGGTCCCGATATGTCCTTAATGACCCGACTTGACAAATGCCAAACCTACAGAACAAGTCCAGCTGGGCAAAACAAGAAATTTGTAAAACGATAGGAAATTGTTGGGGAACAATTCAGATTTCAATTCCTACTGAGTTTTTCGTAATTTGACTTCGCCCTGCTGTACTTAGTACGTCTCGTCTTGTCCTAATGGTCCCGACTTGTCCTTAATACCCGACTTGACAAATGCCATAATACAGAACAAGACCAGCTGGGTAAAGCAAGAAATTTGTAACACAATAGGAAATTGTTGTGGAATAATTCTAATTTCAATTCCGACTGGGATTTTCGTAAATTGACTTAGCCACTCTGTGCTTCGTATGACTCGACTTGTCCTAATGTTTCCGATTTGTCCTTAATGATCCGACTTGACAAATGTAAAAAAACAGAACGAGTCCAGCTGGGTATTCAAGAAATTTGTAACACAATTGGAAAGTGTAGGGAACATTCAAATTTCAATTCCGACTGAGATTTTCGTAATTTGACTTAGCCCTGCTGTGCTTCGTATGTATCAACTTGTCCTACTGGTCCCGATATGTCCTTAATGACCCGACTTGACAAATGCCAAAACTACAGAACAAGTCCAGCTGGGCAAAACAAGAAATTTGTAAAACGATAGGAAATTGTTGGGGAACAATTCAAATTTCAATTTCTACTGATATTTTCGTAATTTGACTTCGCCCTGCTGTGCTTAGTACGTCTCGTCTTGTCCTAATGGTCCCGACTTGTCCTTAATGACCCTACTTGACAAATGCCAAAACTACAGAACAAGTCCAGCTGGGCAAAACAAGAAATTTGTAACACAATAGGAAATTGTTGGGGAACAATCTAATTTCAATTCCGACTGAGATTTTAGTAATTTGACTTCGCCCTGCTGTGCTTAGTACGTCTCGTCTTGTCCTAATGGTCCCGATTTGTCCTTAATGATCCGACTTGACAAATGTAAAAAAACAGAACGAGTCCAGCTGGGTATTCAAGAAATTTGTAACACAATTGGAAAGTGTAGGGAACATTCAAATTTCAATTCCGACTGAGATTTTCGTAATATGACTTCGCCCTGCTGTGCTTCGTATGTCTTGACTTGACCTAATGGTCCCGATATGTTCCCACTGACCCGACTTGACAAATGCCAAACCTACAGAACAAGTCCAGCTGGGCAAAACAAGAAATTTGTAAAACGATAGGAAATTGTTGGGGAACAGTTCAGATTTCAATTCCTACTGAGTTTTTCGTAATTTGACTTCGCCCTGCTGTACTTAGTACGTCTCGTCTTGTCCTAATGGTCCCGACTTGTCCTTAATGACCCGACTTGACAAATGCCAAAATACAGAACAAGACCAGCTGGGTAAAGCAAGAAATTTGTAACACAATAGGAAATTGTTGTGGAATAATTCTAATTTCAATTCCGACTGGGATTTTCGTAAATTGACTTAGCCACTCTGTGCTTCGTATGACTCGACTTGTCCTAATGTTTCCGATTTGTCCTTAATGATCCGACTTGACAAATGTAAAAAAACAGAACGAGTCCAGCTGGGTATTCAAGAAATTTGTAACACAATTGGAAAGTGTAGGGAACATTCAAATTTCAATTCCGACTGAGATTTTCGTAATTTGACTTAGCCCTGCTGTGCTTCGTATGTATCAACTTGTCCTACTGGTCCCGATATGTCCTTAATGACCCGACTTGACAAATGCCAAAACTACAGAACAAGTCCAGCTGGGCAAAACAAGAAATTTGTAAAACGATAGGAAATTGTTGGGGAACAATTCAAATTTCAATTCCTACTGATATTTTCGTAATTTGACTTCGCCCTGCTGTGCTTAGTACGTCTCGACTTGTCCTAATGTTTCCGATTTGTCCTTAATGATCCGACTTGACAAATGTAAAAAAATAGAACGAGTCCAGCTGGGTAATTCAAGAAATTTGTAACACAATTGGAAAGTGTAGGGAACATTCAAATTTCAATTCCGACTGGGATTTTCGTAAATTGACTTAGCCACTCTGTGCTTCGTATGACTCGACTTGTCCTAATGTTTCCGATTTGTCCTTAATGATCCGACTTGACAAATGTAAAAAAACAGAACGAGTCCAGCTGGGTATTCAAGAAATTTGTAACACAATTGGAAAGTGTAGGGAACATTCAAATTTCAATTCCGACTGAGATTTTCGTAATTTGACTTAGCCCTGCTGTGCTTCGTATGTATCAACTTGTCCTACTGGTCCCGATATGTCCTTAATGACCCGACTTGACAAATGCCAAAACTACAGAACAAGTCCAGCTGGGCAAAACAAGAAATTTGTAAACGATAGGAAATTGTTGGGGAACAATTCAAATTTCAATTTCTACTGATATTTTCGTAATTTGACTTCGCCCTGCTGTGCTTAGTACGTCTCGACTTGTCCTAATGTTTCCGATTTGTCCTTAATGATCCGACTTGACAAATGTAAAAAAATAGAACGAGTCCAGCTGGGTAATTCAAGAAATTTGTAACACAATTGGAAAGTGTAGGGAACATTCAAATTTCAATTCCGACTGAGATTTTCGTAATATGACTTCGCCCTGCTGTGCTTCGTATGTCTTGACTTGACCTAATGGTCCCGATATGTTCCCACTGACCCGACTTGACAAATGCCAAACCTACAGAACAAGTCCAGCTGGGCAAAACAAGAAATTTGTAAAACGATAGGAAATTGTTGGGGAACAGTTCAGATTTCAATTCCTACTGAGTTTTTCGTAATTTGACTTCGCCCTGCTGTACTTAGTACGTCTCGTCTTGTCCTAATGGTCCCGACTTGTCCTTAATGACCCGACTTGACAAATGCCAAAATACAGAACAAGACCAGCTGGGTAAAGCAAGAAATTTGTAACACAATAGGAAATTGTTGTGGAATAATTCTAATTTCAATTCCGACTGGGATTTTCGTAAATTGACTTAGCCACTCTGTGCTTCGTATGACTCGACTTGTCCTAATGTTTCCGATTTGTCCTTAATGATCCGACTTGACAAATGTAAAAAAACAGAACGAGTCCAGCTGGGTATTCAAGAAATTTGTAACACAATTGGAAAGTGTAGGGAACATTCAAATTTCAATTCCGACTGAGATTTTCGTAATTTGACTTCGCCCTGCTGTACTTAGTACGTCTCGTCTTGTCCTAATGGTCCCGACTTGTCCTTAATGACCCGACTTGACAAATGCCAAAAACAGAACAAGACCAGCTGGGTAAGCAAGAAATTTGTAACACAATAGGAAATTGTTGTGGAATAATTCTAATTTCAATTCCGACTGGGATTTTCGTAAATTGACTTAGCCACTCTGTGCTTCGTATGACTCGACTTGTCCTAATGGTCCCGATTTGTCCTTAATGATCCGACTTGACAAATGTAAAAAAACAGAACGAGTCCAGCTGGGTATTCAAGAAATTTGTAACACAATTGGAAAGTATAGGGAACATTCAAATTTCAATTCCGACTGAGAATTTCGTAATTTGACTTAGCCCTGCTGTGCTTCGTATGTATCAACTTGTCCTACTGGTCCCGATATGTCCTTAATGACCCGACTTGACAAATGCCAAAACTACAGAACAAGTCCAGCTGGGCAAAACAAGAAATTTGTAAAACGATAGGAAATTGTAGGGGAACAATTCAAATTTCAATTCCTACTGATATTTTCGTAATTTGACTTCGCCCTGCTGTGCTTAGTACGTCTCGTCTTGTCCTAATGGTCCCGATTTGTCCTTAATGATCCGACTTGACAAATGCCAAAATACAGAACAAGACCAGCTGGGTAAAGCAAGAAATTTGTAACACAATAGGAAATTGTCGTGGAATAATTCTAATTTCAATTCCGACTGGGATTTTCGTAAATTGACTTAGCCACTCTGTGCTTCGTATGACTCGACTTGTCCTAATGGTCCCGATTTGTCCCTACTGACCCGACTTGACATATGCCAAAACTACAGAACAAGTCCAGCTGGGCAAAACAAGAAATTTGTAAAACGATAGGAAATTGTTGGGGAACAATTCAGATTTCAATTCCTACTGAGATTTTCGTAATTTGACTTCGCCCTGCTGTACTTAGTACGTCTCGTCTTGTCCTAATGGTCCCGACTTGTCCTTAATGACCCGACTTGACAAATGCCAAAATACAGAACAAGACCAGCTGGGTAAAGCAAGAAATTTGTAACACAATAGGAAATTGTTGTGGAATAATTCTAATTTCAATTCCGACTGGGATTTTCGTAAATTGACTTAGCCACTCTGTGCTTCGTATGACTCGACTTGTCCTAATGTTTCCGATTTGTCCTTAATGATCCGACTTGACAAATGTAAAAAAACAGAACGAGTCCAGCTGGGTATTCAAGAAATTTGTAACACAATTGGAAAGTGTAGGGAACATTCAAATTTCAATTCCGACTGATATTTTCGTAATTTGACTTAGCCCTGCTGTGCTTCGTATGTATCAACTTGTCCTACTGGTCCCGATATGTCCTTAATGACCCGACTTGACAAATGCCAAAACTACAGAACAAGTCCAGCTGGGCAAAACAAGAAATTTGTAAAACGATAGGAAATTGTTGGGGAACAATTCAAATTTCAATTTCTACTGATATTTTCGTAATTTGACTTCGCCCTGCTGTGCTTAGTACGTCTCGTCTTGTCCTAATGGTCCCGACTTGTCCTTAATGACCCTACTTGACAAATGCCAAAACTACAGAACAAGTCCAGCTGGGCAAAACAAGAAATTTGTAACACAATAGGAAATTGTTGGGGAACAATCAAATTTCAATTCCGACTGAGATTTTAGTAATTTGACTTCGCCCTGCTGTGCTTCGTATGTCTCGACTTGTCCTAATGTTTCCGATTTGTCCTTAATGATCCGACTTGACAAATGTAAAAAAATAGAACGAGTCCAGCTGGGTAATTCAAGAAATTTGTAACACAATTGGAAAGTGTAGGGAACATTCAAATTTCAATTCCGACTGAGATTTTCGTAATATGACTTCGCCCTGCTGTGCTTCGTATGTCTTGACTTGACCTAATGGTCCCGATATGTTCCCACTGACCCGACTTGACAAATGCCAAACCTACAGAACAAGTCCAGCTGGGCAAAACAAGAAATTTGTAAAACGATAGGAAATTGTTGGGGAACAATTCAGATTTCAATTCCTACTGAGTTTTTCGTAATTTGACTTCGCCCTGCTGTACTTAGTACGTCTCGTCTTGTCCTAATGGTCCCGACTTGTCCTTAATGACCCGACTTGACAAATGCCAAAATACAGAACAAGACCAGCTGGGTAAAGCAAGAAATTTGTAACACAATAGGAAATTGTTGTGGAATAATTCTAATTTCAATTCCGACTGGGATTTTCGTAAATTGACTTAGCCACTCTGTGCTTCGTATGACTCGACTTGTCCTAATGTTTCCGATTTGTCCTTAATGATCCGACTTGACAAATGTAAAAAAACAGAACGAGTCCAGCTGGGTATTCAAGAAATTTGTAACACAATTGGAAAGTGTAGGGAACATTCAAATTTCAATTCCGACTGAGATTTTCGTAATTTGACTTAGCCCTGCTGTGCTTCGTATGTATCAACTTGTCCTACTGGTCCCGATATGTCATTAATGACCCGACTTGACAAATGCCAAAACTACAGAACAAGTCCAGCTGGGCAAAACAAGAAATTTGTAAAACGATAGGAAATTGTTGGGGAACAATTCAAATTTCAATTCCTACTGATATTTTCGTAATTTGACTTCGCCCTGCTGTGCTTAGTACGTCTCGTCTTGTCCTAATGGTCCCGATTTGTCCTTAATGATCCGACTTGACAAATGTAAAAAAACAGAACGAGTCCAGCTGGGTAATTCAAGAAATTTGTAACACAATTGGAAAATGTTGGGAACATTTATATTTCAATTCCGGCTGAGTTTTTAGTAATTTGACTTCGCCCTGCTGTGCTTCGTATGTCTCGACTTGTCCAAATAGTCCCGATTTGTCCTTAATGACCCGACTTGACAAATGCCAAAATACAGAACAAGTCCAGCTGGGTATTCAAGAAATTTGTAAAACGATAGGAAATTGTAGGGGAACAATTCAAATTTCAATTCCTACTGAGTTTTTCGTAATTTGACTTCGCCCTGCTGTACTTAGTACGTCTCGTCTTGTCCTAATGGTCCCGACTTGTCCTTAATGACCCGACTTGACAAATGCCAAAATACAGAACAAGACCAGCTGGGTAAAGCAAGAAATTTGTAACACAATAGGAAATTGTTGTGGAATAATTCTAATTTCAATTCCGACTGGGATTTTCGTAAATTGACTTAGCCACTCTGTGCTTCGTATGACTCGACTTGTCCTAATGTTTCCGATTTGTCCTTAATGATCCGACTTGACAAATGTAAAAAAACAGAACGATTCCAGCTGGGTATTCAAGAAATTTGTAACACAATTGGAAAGTGTAGGGAACATTCAGATTTCAATTCCGACTGAGATTTTCGTAATTTGACTTAGCCCTGCTGTGCTTCGTATGTATCAACTTGTCCTACTGGTCCCGATATGTCCTTAATGACCCGACTTGACAAATGCCAAAACTACAGAACAAGTCCAGCTGGGCAAAACAAGAAATTTGTAAAACGATAGGAAATTGTTGGGGAACAATTCAAATTTCAATTCCTACTGATATTTTCGTAATTTGACTTCGCCCTGCTGTGCTTAGTACGTCTCGTCTTGTCCAAATGGTCCCGATTTGTCCTTAATGATCCGACTTGACAAATGTAAAAAAACAGAACGAGTCCAGCTGGGTAATTCAAGAAATTTGTAACACAATTGGAAAATGTTGGGAACATTTATATTTCAATTTCGGCTGAGTTTTTAGTAATTTGACTTCGCCCTGCTGTGCTTCGTATGTCTCGACTTGTCCAAATAGTCCCGATTTGTCCTTAATGACCCGACTTGACAAATGCCAAAATACAGAACAAGTCCAGCTGGAAAATTCAAGAAATTTGTAACACAATTGGAAAATGTAGGGAACATTCAAATTTCAATTCCGACTGAGATTTTCGTAATATGACTTCGCCCTGCTGTGCGTCGTATGTATTGACTTGACCTAATGGTCCCGATATGTTCCCACTGACCCGACTTGACAAATGCCAAACCTACAGAACAAGTCCAGCTGGGCAAAACAAGAAATTTGTAAAACGATAGGAAATTGTTGGGGAACAATTCAAATTTCAATTTCTACTGATATTTTCGTAATTTGACTTCGCCCTGCTGTGCTTAGTACGTCTCGTCTTGTCCTAATGGTCCCGACTTGTCCTTAATGACCCTACTTGACAAATGCCAAAACTACAGAACAAGTCCAGCTGGGCAAAACAAGAAATTTGTAACACAATAGGAAATTGTTGGGGAACAATCAAATTTCAATTCCGACTGAGATTTTAGTAATTTGACTTCGCCCTGCTGTGCTTCGTATGTCTCGACTTGTCCTAATGTTTCCGATTTGTCCTTAATGATCCGACTTGACAAATGTAAAAAAATAGAACGAGTCCAGCTGGGTAATTCAAGAAATTTGTAACACAATTGGAAAGTGTAGGGAACATTCAAATTTCAATTCCGACTGAGATTTTCGTAATATGACTTCGCCCTGCTGTGCTTCGTATGTCTTGACTTGACCTAATGGTCCCGATATGTTCCCACTGACCCGACTTGACAAATGCCAAACCTACAGAACAAGTCCAGCTGGGCAAAACAAGAAATTTGTAAAACGATAGGAAATTGTTGGGGAACAATTCAGATTTCAATTCCTACTGAGTTTTTCGTAATTTGACTTCGCCCTGCTGTACTTAGTACGTCTCGTCTTGTCCTAATGGTCCCGACTTGTCCTTAATGACCCGACTTGACAAATGCCAAAATACAGAACAAGACCAGCTGGGTAAAGCAAGAAATTTGTAACACAATAGGAAATTGTTGTGGAATAATTCTAATTTCAATTCCGACTGGGATTTTCGTAAATTGACTTAGCCACTCTGTGCTTCGTATGACTCGACTTGTCCTAATGTTTCCGATTTGTCCTTAATGATCCGACTTGACAAATGTAAAAAAACAGAACGAGTCCAGCTGGGTATTCAAGAAATTTGTAACACAATTGGAAAGTGTAGGGAACATTCAAATTTCAATTCCGACTGAGATTTTCGTAATTTGACTTAGCCCTGCTGTGCTTCGTATGTATCAACTTGTCCTACTGGTCCCGATATGTCATTAATGACCCGACTTGACAAATGCCAAAACTACAGAACAAGTCCAGCTGGGCAAAACAAGAAATTTGTAAAACGATAGGAAATTGTAGGGGAACAATTCAAATTTCAAATCCTACTGAGATTTTCGTAATTTGACTTCGCCCTGCTGTGCTTAGTACGTCTCGTCTTGTCCTAATGGTCCCGATTTGTCCTTAATGATCCGACTTGACAAATGCCAAAATACAGAACAAGACCAGCTGGGTAAAGCAAGAAATTTGTAACACAATAGGAAATTGTTGGGGAACAATCAAATTTCAATTCCGACTGAGATTTTCGTAAATTGACTTCGCCCTGCTGTGCTTCGTATGTCTCGACTTGTCCTAATGTTTCCGATTTGTCCTTAATGATCCGACTTGACAAATGTAAAAAAATAGAACGAGTCCAGCTGGGTAATTCAAGAAATTTGTAACACAATTGGAAAGTGTAGGGAACATTCAAATTTCAATTCCGACTGAGATTTTCGTAATATGACTTCGCCCTGCTGTGCTTCGTATGTCTTGACTTGACCTAATGGTCCCGATATGTTCCCACTGACCCGACTTGACAAATGCCAAACCTACAGAACAAGTCCAGCTGGGCAAAACAAGAAATTTGTAAAACGATAGGAAATTGTTGGGGAACAATTCAGATTTCAATTCCTACTGAGTTTTTCGTAATTTGACTTCGCCCTGCTGTGCTTCGTATGTATCAACTTGTCCTACTGGTCCCGATATGTCCTTAATGACCCGACTTGACAAATGCCAAAACTACAGAACAAGTCCAGCTGCAAAACAAGAAATTTGTAAAACGATAGGAAATTGTAGGGGAACAATTTAAATTTCAATTCCTACTGATATTTTCGTAATTTGACTTCGCCCTGCTGTGCTTAGTACGTCTCGTCTTGTCCTAATGGTCCCGATTTGTCCTTAATGATCCGACTTGACAAATGCCAAAATACAGAACAAGACCAGCTGGGTAAAGCAAGAAATTTGTAACACAATAGGAAATTGTCGTGGAATAATTCTAATTTCAATTCCGACTGGGATTTTCGTAAATTGACTTAGCCACTCTGTGCTTCGTATGACTCGACTTGTCCTAATGGTCCCGATTTGTCCCTACTGACCCGACTTGACATATGCCAAAACTACAGAACAAGTCCAGCTGGGCAAAACAAGAAATTTGTAAAACGATAGGAAATTGTTGGGGAACAATTCAGATTTCAATTCCTACTGAGATTTTCGTAATTTGACTTCGCCCTGCTGTACTTAGTACGTCTCGTCTTGTCCTAATGGTCCCGACTTGTCCTTAATGACCCGACTTGACAAATGCCAAAATACAGAACAAGACCAGCTGGGTAAAGCAAGAAATTTGTAACACAATAGGAAATTGTTGTGGAATAATTCTAATTTCAATTCCGACTGGGATTTTCGTAAATTGACTTAGCCACTCTGTGCTTCGTATGACTCGACTTGTCCTAATGTTTCCGATTTGTCCTTAATGATCCGACTTGACAAATGTAAAAAAACAGAACGAGTCCAGCTGGGTATTCAAGAAATTTGTAACACAATTGGAAAGTGTAGGGAACATTCAAATTTCAATTCCGACTGAGATTTTCGTAATTTGACTTAGCCCTGCTGTGCTTCGTATGTATCAACTTGTCCTACTGGTCCCGATATGTCCTTAATGACCCGACTTGACAAATGCCAAAACTACAGAACAAGTCCAGCTGGGCAAAACAAGAAATTTGTAAACGATAGGAAATTGTTGGGGAACAATTCAAATTTCAATTTCTACTGATATTTTCGTAATTTGACTTCGCCCTGCTGTGCTTAGTACGTCTCGACTTGTCCTAATGTTTCCGATTTGTCCTTAATGATCCGACTTGACAAATGTAAAAAAATAGAACGAGTCCAGCTGGGTAATTCAAGAAATTTGTAACACAATTGGAAAGTGTAGGGAACATTCAAATTTCAATTCCGACTGAGATTTTCGTAATATGACTTCGCCCTGCTGTGCTTCGTATGTCTTGACTTGACCTAATGGTCCCGATATGTTCCCACTGACCCGACTTGACAAATGCCAAACCTACAGAACAAGTCCAGCTGGGCAAAACAAGAAATTTGTAAAACGATAGGAAATTGTTGGGGAACAGTTCAGATTTCAATTCCTACTGAGTTTTTCGTAATTTGACTTCGCCCTGCTGTACTTAGTACGTCTCGTCTTGTCCTAATGGTCCCGACTTGTCCTTAATGACCCGACTTGACAAATGCCAAAATACAGAACAAGACCAGCTGGGTAAAGCAAGAAATTTGTAACACAATAGGAAATTGTTGTGGAATAATTCTAATTTCAATTCCGACTGGGATTTTCGTAAATTGACTTAGCCACTCTGTGCTTCGTATGACTCGACTTGTCCTAATGTTTCCGATTTGTCCTTAATGATCCGACTTGACAAATGTAAAAAAACAGAACGAGTCCAGCTGGGTATTCAAGAAATTTGTAACACAATTGGAAAGTGTAGGGAACATTCAAATTTCAATTCCGACTGAGATTTTCGTAATTTGACTTCGCCCTGCTGTACTTAGTACGTCTCGTCTTGTCCTAATGGTCCCGACTTGTCCTTAATGACCCGACTTGACAAATGCCAAAAACAGAACAAGACCAGCTGGGTAAGCAAGAAATTTGTAACACAATAGGAAATTGTTGTGGAATAATTATAATTTCAATTCCGACTGGGATTTTCGTAAATTGACTTAGCCACTCTGTGCTTCGTATGACTCGACTTGTCCTAATGGTCCCGATTTGTCCCTACTGACCCGACTTGACATATGCCAAAACTACAGAACAAGTCCAGCTGGGCAAAACAAGAAATTTGTAAAACGATAGGAAATTGTTGGGGAACAATTCAGATTTCAATTCCTACTGAGTTTTTCGTAATTTGACTTCGCCCTGCTGTACTTAGTACGTCTCGTCTTGTCCTAATGGTCCCGACTTGTCCTTAATGACCCGACTTGACAAATGCCAAAATACAGAACAAGACCAGCTGGGTAAAACAAGAAATTTGTAACACAATAGGAAATTGTTGTGGAATAATTCTAATTTCAATTCCGACTGGGATTTTCGTAAATTGACTTAGCCACTCTGTGCTTCGTATGACTCGACTTGTCCTAATGGTCCCGATTTGTCCTTAATGATCCGACTTGACAAATGTAAAAAAACAGAACGAGTCCAGCTGGGTATTCAAGAAATTTGTAACACAATTGGAAAGTGTAGGGAACATTCAAATTTCAATTCCGACTGAGATTTTCGTAATTTGACTTAGCCCTGCTGTGCTTCGTATGTATCAACTTGTCCTACTGGTCCCGATATGTCCTTAATGACTCGACTTGACAAATGCCAAAACTACAGAACAAGTCCAGCTGGGCAAAACAAGAAATTTGTAAAACGATAGGAAATTGTAGGGGAACAATTCAAATTTCAATTCCTACTGAGATTTTCGTAATTTGACTTCGCCCTGCTGTGCTTAGTACGTCTCGTCTTGTCCTAATGGTCCCGATTTGTCCTTAATGATCCGACTTGACAAATGCCAAAATACAGAACAAGACCAGCTGGGTAAAGCAAGAAATTTGTAACACAATAGGAAATTGTTGTGGAATAATTCTAATTTCAATTCCGACTGGGATTTTCGTAAATTGACTTAGCCACTCTGTGCTTCGTATGACTCGACTTGTCCTAATGGTCCCGATTTGTCCTTAATGATCCGACTTGACAAATGTAAAAAAACAGAACGAGTCCAGCTGGGTATTCAAGAAATTTGTAACACAATTGGAAAGTATAGGGAACATTCAAATTTCAATTCCGACTGAGAATTTCGTAATTTGACTTAGCCCTGCTGTGCTTCGTATGTATCAACTTGTCCTACTGGTCCCGATATGTCCTTAATGACCCGACTTGACAAATGCCAAAACTACAGAACAAGTCCAGCTGGGCAAAACAAGAAATTTGTAAAACGATAGGAAATTGTAGGGGAACAATTCAAATTTCAATTCCTACTGATATTTTCGTAATTTGACTTCGCCCTGCTGTGCTTAGTACGTCTCGTCTTGTCCTAATGGTCCCGATTTGTCCTTAATGATCCGACTTGACAAATGCCAAGATACAGAACAAGACCAGCTGGGTAAAGCAAGAAATTTGTAACACAATAGGAAATTGTCGTGGAATAATTCTAATTTCAATTCCGACTGGGATTTTCGTAAATTGACTTAGCCACTCTGTGCTTCGTATGACTCGACTTGTCCTAATGGTCCCGATTTGTCCCTACTGACCCGACTTGACATATGCCAAAACTACAGAACAAGTCCAGCTGGGCAAAACAAGAAATTTGTAAAACGATAGGAAATTGTTGGGGAACAATTCAGATTTCAATTCCTACTGAGATTTTCGTAATTTGACTTCGCCCTGCTGTACTTAGTACGTCTCGTCTTGTCCTAATGGTCCCGACTTGTCCTTAATGACCCGACTTGACAAATGCCAAAATACAGAACAAGACCAGCTGGGTAAAGCAAGAAATTTGTAACACAATAGGAAATTGTTGTGGAATAATTCTAATTTCAATTCCGACTGGGATTTTCGTAAATTGACTTAGCCACTCTGTGCTTCGTATGACTCGACTTGTCCTAATGTTTCCGATTTGTCCTTAATGATCCGACTTGACAAATGTAAAAAAACAGAACGAGTCCAGCTGGGTATTCAAGAAATTTGTAACACAATTGGAAAGTGTAGGGAACATTCAAATTTCAATTCCGACTGAGATTTTCGTAATTTGACTTAGCCCTGCTGTGCTTCGTATGTATCAACTTGTCCTACTGGTCCCGATATGTCCTTAATGACCCGACTTGACAAATGCCAAAACTACAGAACAAGTCCAGCTGGGCAAAACAAGAAATTTGTAAAACGATAGGAAATTGTTGGGGAACAATTCAAATTTCAATTTCTACTGATATTTTCGTAATTTGACTTCGCCCTGCTGTGCTTAGTACGTCTCGTCTTGTCCTAATGGTCCCGACTTGTCCTTAATGACCCTACTTGACAAATGCCAAAACTACAGAACAAGTCCAGCTGGGCAAAACA
Organism: Chrysolina americana; assembly: GCA_958502065.1. Classification (NCBI taxonomy): domain Eukaryota; kingdom Metazoa; phylum Arthropoda; class Insecta; order Coleoptera; family Chrysomelidae; genus Chrysolina; species Chrysolina americana. The sequence continues at coordinate 31,118,716 of OY293420.1, forward strand.
AGAAATTTGTAACACAATAGGAAATTGTTGGGGAACAATCAAATTTCAATTCCGACTGAGATTTTAGTAATTTGACTTCGCCCTGCTGTGCTTCGTATGTCTCGACTTGTCCTAATGTTTCCGATTTGTCCTTAATGATCCGACTTGACAAATGTAAAAAAATAGAACGAGTCCAGCTGGGTAATTCAAGAAATTTGTAACACAATTGGAAAGTGTAGGGAACATTCAAATTTCAATTCCGACTGAGATTTTCGTAATTTGACTTCGCCCTGCTGTGCTTAGTACGTCTCGTCTTGTCCTAATGGTCCCGATTTGTCCATAATGATCCGACTTGACAAATGTAAAAAAACAGAACGAGTCCAGCTGGGTAATTCAAGAAATTTGTAACACAATTGGAAAATGTTGGGAACATTTATATTTCAATTCCGGCTGAGTTTTTAGTAATTTGACTTCGCCCTGCTGTGCTTCGTATGTCTCGACTTGTCCAAATAGTCCCGATTTGTCCTTAATGACCCGACTTGACAAATGCCAAAATACAGAACAAGTCCAGCTGGGTATTCAAGAAATTTGTAAAACGATAGGAAATTGTAGGGGAACAATTCAAATTTCAATTCCTACTGAGTTTTTCGTAATTTGACTTCGCCCTGCTGTACTTAGTACGTCTCGTCTTGTCCTAATGGTCCCGACTTGTCCTTAATGACCCGACTTGACAAATGCCAAAATACAGAACAAGACCAGCTGGGTAAAGCAAGAAATTTGTAACACAATAGGAAATTGTTGTGGAATAATTCTAATTTCAATTCCGACTGGGATTTTCGTAAATTGACTTAGCCACTCTGTGCTTCGTATGACTCGACTTGTCCTAATGTTTCCGATTTGTCCTTAATGATCCGACTTGACAAATGTAAAAAAACAGAACGATTCCAGCTGGGTATTCAAGAAATTTGTAACACAATTGGAAAGTGTAGGGAACATTCAGATTTCAATTCCGACTGAGATTTTCGTAATTTGACTTAGCCCTGCTGTGCTTCGTATGTATCAACTTGTCCTACTGGTCCCGATATGTCCTTAATGACCCGACTTGACAAATGCCAAAACTACAGAACAAGTCCAGCTGGGCAAAACAAGAAATTTGTAAAACGATAGGAAATTGTTGGGGAACAATTCAAATTTCAATTCCTACTGATATTTTCGTAATTTGACTTCGCCCTGCTGTGCTTAGTACGTCTCGTCTTGTCCTAATGGTCCCGATTTGTCCTTAATGATCCGACTTGACAAATGTAAAAAAACAGAACGAGTCCAGCTGGGTAATTCAAGAAATTTGTAACACAATTGGAAAATGTTGGGAACATTTATATTTCAATTCCGGCTGAGTTTTTAGTAATTTGACTTCGCCCTGCTGTGCTTCGTATGTCTCGACTTGTCCAAATAGTCCCGATTTGTCCTTAATGACCCGACTTGACAAATGCCAAAATACAGAACAAGTCCAGCTGGAAAATTCAAGAAATTTGTAACACAATTGGAAAATGTAGGGAACATTCAAATTTCAATTCCGACTGAGATTTTCGTAATATGACTTCGCCCTGCTGTGCGTCGTATGTATTGACTTGACCTAATGGTCCCGATATGTTCCCACTGACCCGACTTGACAAATGCCAAACCTACAGAACAAGTCCAGCTGGGCAAAACAAGAAATTTGTAAAACGATAGGAAATTGTTGTGGAATAATTCTAATTTCAATTCCGACATGGATTTTCGTAAATTGACTTAGCCACTCTGTGCTTCGTATGGACTTGTCCTAATGGTCCCGATTTGTCCCTACTGACCCGACTTGACATATGCCAAAACTACAGAACAAGTCCAGCTGGGCAAAACAAGAAATTTGTAAAACGATAGGAAATTGTTGGGGAACAATTCAGATTTCAATTCCTACTGATATTTTCGTAATTTGACTTCGCCCTGCTGTGCTTAGTACGTCTCGTCTTGTCCTAATGGTCCCGACTTGTCCTTAATGACCCGACTTGACAAATGCCAAAATACAGAACAAGACCAGCTGGGTAAAGCAAGAAATTTGTAACACAATAGGAAATTGTTGTGGAATAATTCTAATTTCAATTCCGACTGGGATTTTCGTAAATTGACTTAGCCACTCTGTGCTTCGTATGACTCGACTTGTCCTAAAGTTTCCGATTTGTTCTTAATGATCCGACTTGACAAATGTAAAAAAACAGAACGAGTCCAGCTGGGTATTCAAGAAATTTGTAACACAATTGGAAAGTGTAGGGAACATTCAAATTTCAATTCCGACTGAGATTTTCGTAAGTTGACTTCGCCCTGCTGTACTTAGTACGTCTCGTCTTGTCCTAATGGTCCCGACTTGTCCTTAATGACCCGACTTGACAAATGCCAAAAACAGAACAAGACCAGCTGGGTAAGCAAGAAATTTGTAACACAATAGGAAATTGTTGTGGAATAATTATAATTTCAATTCCGACTGGGATTTTCGTAAATTGACTTAGCCACTCTGTGCTTCGTATGACTCGACTTGTCCTAATGGTCCCGATTTGTCCCTACTGACCCGACTTGACATATGCCAAAACTACAGAACAAGTCCAGCTGGGCAAAACAAGAAATTTGTAAAACGATAGGAAATTGTTGGGGAACAATTCAGATTTCAATTCCTACTGAGTTTTTCGTAATTTGACTTCGCCCTGCTGTACTTAGTACGTCTCGTCTTGTCCTAATGGTCCCGACTTGTCCTTAATGACCCGACTTGACAAATGCCAAAATACAGAACAAGACCAGCTGGGTAAAACAAGAAATTTGTAACACAATAGGAAATTGTTGTGGAATAATTCTAATTTCAATTCCGACTGGGATTTTCGTAAATTGACTTAGCCACTCTGTGCTTCGTATGACTCGACTTGTCCTAATGGTCCCGATTTGTCCTTAATGATCCGACTTGACAAATGTAAAAAAACAGAACGAGTCCAGCTGGGTATTCAAGAAATTTGTAACACAATTGGAAAGTGTAGGGAACATTCAAATTTCAATTCCGACTGAGATTTTCGTAATTTGACTTAGCCCTGCTGTGCTTCGTATGTATCAACTTGTCCTACTGGTCCCGATATGTCCTTAATGACCCGACTTGACAAATGCCAAAACTACAGAACAAGTCCAGCTGGGCAAAACAAGAAATTTGTAAAACGATAGGAAATTGTAGGGGAACAATTCAAATTTCAAATCCTACTGAGATTTTCGTAATTTGACTTCGCCCTGCTGTGCTTAGTACGTCTCGTCTTGTCCTAATGGTCCCGATTTGTCCTTAATGATCCGACTTGACAAATGCCAAAATACAGAACAAGACCAGCTGGGTAAAGCAAGAAATTTGTAACACAATAGGAAATTGTTGGGGAACAATCAAATTTCAATTCCGACTGAGATTTTCGTAAATTGACTTCGCCCTGCTGTGCTTCGTATGTCTCGACTTGTCCTAATGTTTCCGATTTGTCCTTAATGATCCGACTTGACAAATGTAAAAAAATAGAACGAGTCCAGCTGGGTAATTCAAGAAATTTGTAACACAATTGGAAAGTGTAGGGAACATTCAAATTTCAATTCCGACTGAGATTTTCGTAATATGACTTCGCCCTGCTGTGCTTCGTATGTCTTGACTTGACCTAATGGTCCCGATATGTTCCCACTGACCCGACTTGACAAATGCCAAACCTACAGAACAAGTCCAGCTGGGCAAAACAAGAAATTTGTAAAACGATAGGAAATTGTTGGGGAACAATTCAGATTTCAATTCCTACTGAGTTTTTCGTAATTTGACTTCGCCCTGCTGTGCTTCGTATGTATCAACTTGTCCTACTGGTCCCGATATGTCCTTAATGACCCGACTTGACAAATGCCAAAACTACAGAACAAGTCCAGCTGCAAAACAAGAAATTTGTAAAACGATAGGAAATTGTAGGGGAACAATTTAAATTTCAATTCCTACTGATATTTTCGTAATTTGACTTCGCCCTGCTGTGCTTAGTACGTCTCGTCTTGTCCTAATGGTCCCGATTTGTCCTTAATGATCCGACTTGACAAATGCCAAAATACAGAACAAGACCAGCTGGGTAAAGCAAGAAATTTGTAACACAATAGGAAATTGTCGTGGAATAATTCTAATTTCAATTCCGACTGGGATTTTCGTAAATTGACTTAGCCACTCTGTGCTTCGTATGACTCGACTTGTCCTAATGGTCCCGATTTGTCCCTACTGACCCGACTTGACATATGCCAAAACTACAGAACAAGTCCAGCTGGGCAAAACAAGAAATTTGTAAAACGATAGGAAATTGTTGGGGAACAATTCAGATTTCAATTCCTACTGAGATTTTCGTAATTTGACTTCGCCCTGCTGTACTTAGTACGTCTCGTCTTGTCCTAATGGTCCCGACTTGTCCTTAATGACCCGACTTGACAAATGCCAAAATACAGAACAAGACCAGCTGGGTAAAGCAAGAAATTTGTAACACAATAGGAAATTGTTGTGGAATAATTCTAATTTCAATTCCGACTGGGATTTTCGTAAATTGACTTAGCCACTCTGTGCTTCGTATGACTCGACTTGTCCTAATGTTTCCGATTTGTCCTTAATGATCCGACATGACAAATGTAAAAAAACAGAACGAGTCCAGCTGGGTATTCAAGAAATTTGTAACACAATTGGAAAGTGTAGGGAACATTCAAATTTCAATTCCGACTGAGATTTTCGTAATTTGACTTAGCCCTGCTGTGCTTCGTATGTATCAACTTGTCCTACTGGTCCCGATATGTCCTTAATGACCCGACTTGACAAATGCCAAAACTACAGAACAAGTCCAGCTGGGCAAAACAAGAAATTTGTAAAACGATAGGAAATTGTTGGGGAACAATTCAAATTTCAATTTCTACTGATATTTTCGTAATTTGACTTCGCCCTGCTGTGCTTAGTACGTCTCGTCTTGTCCTAATGGTCCCGACTTGTCCTTAATGACCCTACTTGACAAATGCCAAAACTACAGAACAAGTCCAGCTGGGCAAAACAAGAAATTTGTAACACAATAGGAAATTGTTGGGGAACAATCAAATTTCAATTCCGACTGAGATTTTAGTAATTTGACTTCGCCCTGCTGTGCTTCGTATGTCTCGACTTGTCCTAATGTTTCCGATTTGTCCTTAATGATCCGACTTGACAAATGTAAAAAAATAGAACGAGTCCAGCTGGGTAATTCAAGAAATTTGTAACACAATTGGAAAGTGTAGGGAACATTCAAATTTCAATTCCGACTGAGATTTTCGTAATATGACTTCGCCCTGCTGTGCTTCGTATGTCTTGACTTGACCTAATGGTCCCGATATGTTCCCACTGACCCGACTTGACAAATGCCAAACCTACAGAACAAGTCCAGCTGGGCAAAACAAGAAATTTGTAAAACGATAGGAAATTGTTGGGGAACAATTCAGATTTCAATTCCTACTGAGTTTTTCGTAATTTGACTTCGCCCTGCTGTACTTAGTACGTCTCGTCTTGTCCTAATGGTCCCGACTTGTCCTTAATGACCCGACTTGACAAATGCCAAAATACAGAACAAGACCAGCTGGGTAAAGCAAGAAATTTGTAACACAATAGGAAATTGTTGTGGAATAATTCTAATTTCAATTCCGACTGGGATTTTCGTAAATTGACTTAGCCACTCTGTGCTTCGTATGACTCGACTTGTCCTAATGTTTCCGATTTGTCCTTAATGATCCGACTTGACAAATGTAAAAAAACAGAACGAGTCCAGCTGGGTATTCAAGAAATTTGTAACACAATTGGAAAGTGTAGGGAACATTCAAATTTCAATTCCGACTGAGATTTTCGTAATTTGACTTAGCCCTGCTGTGCTTCGTATGTATCAACTTGTCCTACTGGTCCCGATATGTCCTTAATGACCCGACTTGACAAATGCCAAAACTACAGAACAAGTCCAGCTGGGCAAAACAAGAAATTTGTAAAACGATAGGAAATTGTTGGGGAACAATTCAAATTTCAATTCCTACTGATATTTTCGTAATTTGACTTCGCCCTGCTGTGCTTAGTACGTCTCGTCTTGTCCTAATGGTCCCGATTTGTCCTTAATGATCCGACTTGACAAATGTAAAAAAACAGAACGAGTCCAGCTGGGTATTCAAGAAATTTGTAACACAAATGGAAAGTGTTGGGAACATTCAAATTTCAATTCCGACTGAGATTTTAGTAATTTGACTTCGCCCTGCTGTGCTTCGTATGTCTCGACTTGTCCTAATGCTCCCGATTTGTCCTTAATGACCCGACTTGACAAATGCCAAAAAACAGAAAGAGTCCAGCTGGGTAATTCAAGAAATTTGCAACACAATTGGAAAGTGTTGGGAACATTCAAATTTCAATTCCGACTGAGATTTTCGTAATATGACTTCGCCCTGCTGTGCTTCGTATGTCTCGACTTGTCCTAATGTTCCCGATTTGTCCTTAATGACCCGACTTGACAAATGCCAAAACTACAGAACAAGTCCAGCTGGGTTAAACAAGAAATTTGTAATACAATAGGAAAATGTTGGGGAACAAATCTAATTTCAATTCCGACTGGGATTTTCGTAAATTGACTTGCCATGCTGTGCTTCGTATGTCTCGACTTGTCCTAATGTTCCCGATTTGTCCTTAATGACCCGACTTGACAAATGCCAAAAAACAGAACGAGTCCAGCTGGGGAATTCACGAAATTTGTAACACAAATGGAAAGTGTTGGGAACATTCAAATTTCAATTCCGACTGAGATTTTAGTAATTTGACTTCGCCCTGCTGTGCTTCGTATGTCTCGACTTGTCCTAATGCTCCCGATTTGTCCTTAATGACCCGACTTGACAAATGCCAAAAAACAGAAAGAGTCCAGCTGGGTAATTCAAGAAATTTGTAACACAATTGGAAAGTGTTGGGAACATTCAAATTTCAATTCCGACTGAGATTTTAGTAATTTGACTTCGCCCTGCTGTGCTTCGTATGTCTCGACTTGTCCTAATGCTCCCGATTTGTCCTTAATGACCCGACTTGACAAATGCCAAAAAACAGAAAGAGTCCAGCTGGGTAATTCAAGAAATTTGTAACACAATTGGAAAGTGTTGGGAACATTCAAATTTCAATTCCGACTGAGATTTTCGTAATATGACTTCGCCCTGCTGTGCTTCGTATGTCTCGACTTGTCCTAATGTTCCCGATTTGTCCTTAATGACCCGACTTGACAAATGCCAAAACTACAGAACAAGTCCAGCTGGGTTAAACAAGAAATTTGTAATACAATAGGAAAATGTTGGGGAACAAATCTAATTTCAATTCCGACTGGGATTTTCGTAAATTGACTTGCCATGCTGTGCTTCGTATGTCTCGACTTGTCCTAATGGTCCCGATTTGTCCTTGATGACCCGACTTGACAAATGTCAAATACAGGACAAGCCCAGCTGGGTAAAACAAGAAATTTGTAGCACAATTGGAAAATGTTGGGGAACAATTCAAATTTCTATTCCGACTGGGATTTTAGTAATTTGACTTCGCCCTGCTGTGCTTCGTATGTCTCAACTTGTCCTAATGTTCCCGATTTGTCCTTAATGACCCGACTTGACAAATGCCAAAAAACAGAACGAGTCCAGCTGGGGAATTCACGAAATTTGTAACACAAATGGAAAGTGTTGGGAACATTCAAATTTCAATTCCGACTGAGATTTTAGTAATTTGACTTCGCCCTGCTGTGCTTCGTATGTCTCGACTTGTCCTAATGCTCCCGATTTGTCCTTAAAGACCCGACTTGACAAATGCCAAAAAACAGAAAGAGTCCAGCTGGGTAATTCAAGAAATTTGTAACACAATTGGAAAGTGTTGGGAACATTCAAATTTCAATTCCGACTGAGATTTTCGTAATATGACTTCGCCCTGCTGTGCTTCGTATGTCTCGATTTGTCCTAATGTTCCCGATTTGTCCTTAATGACCCGACTTGACAAATGCCAAAACTACAGAACAAGTCCAGCTGGGTTAAACAAGAAATTTGTAATACAATAGGAAAATGTTGGGGAACAAATCTAATTTCAATTCCGACTGGGATTTTCGTAAATTGACTTGCCATGCTGTGCTTCGTATGTCTCGACTTGTCCTAATGTTCCCGATTTGTCCTTAATGACCCGACTTGACAAATGCCAAAAAACAGAACGAGTCCAGCTGGGGAATTCACGAAATTTGTAACACAAATGGAAAGTGTTGGGAACATTCAAATTTCAATTCCGACTGAGATTTTAGTAATTTGACTTCGCCCTGCTGTGCTTCGTATGTCTCGACTTGTCCTAATGCTCCCGATTTGTCCTTAATGACCCGACTTGACAAATGCCAAAAAACAGAACGAGTCCAGCTGGGTAATTCAAGAAATTTGTAACACAATTGGAAAGTGTTGGGAACATTCAAATTTCAATTCCGACTGAGATTTTCGTAATATGACTTCGCCCTGCTGTGCTTCGTATGTCTCGACTTGTCCTAATGTTCCCGATTTGTCCTTAATGACCCGACTTGACAAATGCCAAAACTACAGAACAAGTCCAGCTGGGTTAACAAGAAATTTGTAATACAATAGGAAAATGTTGGGGAACAAATCTAATTTCAATTCCGACTGGGATTTTCGTAAATTGACTTGCCATGCTGTGCTTCGTATGTCTCGACTTGTCCTAATGGTCCCGATTTGTCCTTGATGACCCGACTTGACAAATGTCAAATACAGGACAAGCCCAGCTGGGTAAAACAAGAAATTTGTAGCACAATTGGAAAATGTTGGGGAACAATTCAAATTTCTATTCCGACTGGGATTTTAGTAATTTGACTTCGCCCTGCTGTGCTTCGTATGTCTCAACTTGTCCTAATGTTCCCGATTTGTCCTTAATGACCCGACTTGACAAATGCCAAAAAACAGAACGAGTCCAGCTGGGGAATTCACGAAATTTGTAACACAAATGGAAAGTGTTGGGAACATTCAAATTTCAATTCCGACTGAGATTTTAGTAATTTGACTTCGCCCTGCTGTGCTTCGTATGTCTCGACTTGTCCTAATGCTCCCGATTTGTCCTTAAAGACCCGACTTGACAAATGCCAAAAAACAGAAAGAGTCCAGCTGGGTAATTCAAGAAATTTGTAACACAATTGGAAAGTGTTGGGAACATTCAAATTTCAATTCCGACTGAGATTTTCGTAATATGACTTCGCCCTGCTGTGCTTCGTATGTCTCGATTTGTCCTAATGTTCCCGATTTGTCCTTAATGACCCGACTTGACAAATGCCAAAACTACAGAACGAGTCCAGCTGGGGAATTCACGAAATTTGTAACACAAATGGAAGGTGTTGGGAACATTCAAATTTCAATTCCGACTGAGATTTTAGTAATTTGACTTCGCCCTGCTGTGCTTCGTATGTCTCGACTTGTCCTAATGCTCCCGATTTGTCCTTAATGACCCGACTTGACAAATGCCAAAAAACAGAAAGAGTCCAGCTGGGTAATTCAAGAAATTTGTAACACAATTGGAAAGTGTTGGGAACATTCAAATTTCAATTCCGACTGAGATTTTAGTAATTTGACTTCGCCCTGCTGTGCTTCGTATGTCTCGACTTGTCCTAATGCTCCCGATTTGTCCTTAATGACCCGACTTGACAAATGCCAAAAAACAGAAAGAGTCCAGCTGGGTAATTCAAGAAATTTGTAACACAATTGGAAAGTGTTGGGAACATTCAAATTTCAATTCCGACTGAGATTTTCGTAATATGACTTCGCCCTGCTGTGCTTCGTATGTCTCGACTTGTCCTAATGTTCCCGATTTGTCCTTAATGACCCGACTTGACAAATGCCAAAACTACAGAACAAGTCCAGCTGGGTTAAACAAGAAATTTGTAATACAATAGGAAAATGTTGGGGAACAAATCTAATTTCAATTCCGACTGGGATTTTCGTAAATTGACTTGCCATGCTGTGCTTCGTATGTCTCGACTTGTCCTAATGGTCCCGATTTGTCCTTGATGACCCGACTTGACAAATGTCAAATACAGGACAAGCCCAGCTGGGTAAAACAAGAAATTTGTAGCACAATTGGAAAATGTTGGGGAACAATTCAAATTTCTATTCCGACTGGGATTTTAGTAATTTGACTTCGCCCTGCTGTGCTTCGTATGTCTCAACTTGTCCTAATGTTCCCGATTTGTCCTTAATGACCCGACTTGACAAATGCCAAAAAACAGAACGAGTCCAGCTGGGGAATTCACGAAATTTGTAACACAAATGGAAAGTGTTGGGAACATTCAAATTTCAATTCCGACTGAGATTTTAGTAATTTGACTTCGCCCTGCTGTGCTTCGTATGTCTCGACTTGTCCTAATGCTCCCGATTTGTCCTTAAAGACCCGACTTGACAAATGCCAAAAAACAGAAAGAGTCCAGCTGGGTAATTCAAGAAATTTGTAACACAATTGGAAAGTGTTGGGAACATTCAAATTTCAATTCCGACTGAGATTTTCGTAATATGACTTCGCCCTGCTGTGCTTCGTATGTCTCGATTTGTCCTAATGTTCCCGATTTGTCCTTAATGACCCGACTTGACAAATGCCAAAACTACAGAACAAGTCCAGCTGGGTTAAACAAGAAATTTGTAATACAATAGGAAAATGTTGGGGAACAAATCTAATTTCAATTCCGACTGGGATTTTCGTAAATTGACTTGCCATGCTGTGCTTCGTATGTCTCGACTTGTCCTAATGTTCCCGATTTGTCCTTAATGACCCGACTTGACAAATGCCAAAAAACAGAACGAGTCCAGCTGGGGAATTCACGAAATTTGTAACACAAATGGAAAGTGTTGGGAACATTCAAATTTCAATTCCGACTGAGATTTTAGTAATTTGACTTCGCCCTGCTGTGCTTCGTATGTCTCGACTTGTCCTAATGCTCCCGATTTGTCCTTAATGACCCGACTTGACAAATGCCAAAAAACAGAACGAGTCCAGCTGGGTAATTCAAGAAATTTGTAACACAATTGGAAAGTGTTGGGAACATTCAAATTTCAATTCCGACTGAGATTTTCGTAATATGACTTCGCCCTGCTGTGCTTCGTATGTCTCGACTTGTCCTAATGTTCCCGATTTGTCCTTAATGACCCGACTTGACAAATGCCAAAACTACAGAACAAGTCCAGCTGGGTTAACAAGAAATTTGTAATACAATAGGAAAATGTTGGGGAACAAATCTAATTTCAATTCCGACTGGGATTTTCGTAAATTGACTTGCCATGCTGTGCTTCGTATGTCTCGACTTGTCCTAATGGTCCCGATTTGTCCTTGATGACCCGACTTGACAAATGTCAAATACAGGACAAGACCAGCTGGGTAAAACAAGAAATTTGTAGCACAATTGGAAAATGTTGGGGAACAATTCAAATTTCTATTCCGACTGGGATTTTAGTAATTTGACTTCGCCCTGCTGTGCTTCGTATGTCTCAACTTGTCCTAATGTTCCCGATTTGTCCTTAATGACCCGACTTGACAAATGCCAAAAAACAGAACGAGTCCAGCTGGGGAATTCACGAAATTTGTAACACAAATGGAAAGTGTTGGGAACATTCAAATTTCAATTCCGACTGAGATTTTAGTAATTTGACTTCGCCCTGCTGTGCTTCGTATGTCTCGACTTGTCCTAATGCTCCCGATTTGTCCTTAAAGACCCGACTTGACAAATGCCAAAAAACAGAAAGAGTCCAGCTGGGTAATTCAAGAAATTTGTAACACAATTGGAAAGTGTTGGGAACATTCAAATTTCAATTCCGACTGAGATTTTCGTAATATGACTTCGCCCTGCTGTGCTTCGTATGTCTCGATTTGTCCTAATGTTCCCGATTTGTCCTTAATGACCCGACTTGACAAATGCCAAAACTACAGAACGAGTCCAGCTGGGGAATTCACGAAATTTGTAACACAAATGGAAGGTGTTGGGAACATTCAAATTTCAATTCCGACTGAGATTTTAGTAATTTGACTTCGCCCTGCTGTGCTTCGTATGTCTCGACTTGTCCTAATGCTCCCGATTTGTCCTTAATGACCCGACTTGACAAATGCCAAAAAACAGAAAGAGTCCAGCTGGGTAATTCAAGAAATTTGTAACACAATTGGAAAGTGTTGGGAACATTCAAATTTCAATTCCGACTGAGATTTTCGTAATATGACTTCGCCCTGCTGTGCTTCGTATGTCTCGACTTGTCCTAATGTTCCCGATTTGTCCTTAATGACCCGACTTGACAAATGCCAAAACTACAGAACATGTCCAGCTGGGTTAAACAAGAAATTTGTAATACAATAGGAAAATGTTGGGGAACAAATCTAATTTCAATTCCGACTGGGATTTTCGTAAATTGACTTGCCATGCTGTGCTTCGTATGTCTCGACTTGTCCTAATGGTCCCGATTTGTCCTTGATGACCCGACTTGACAAATGTCAAATACAGGACAAGCCCAGCTGGGTAAAACAAGAAATTTGTAGCACAATTGGGGACAACAGTTGGGGAACAATTCAAATTTCTATTCCGACTGGGATTTTAGTAATTTGACTTCGACCTGCTGTGCTTCGTATGTCTCAACTTGTCCTAATGTTCCCGATTTGTCCTTAATGACCCGACTTGACAAATGCCAAAAAACAGAACGAGTCCAGCTGGGGAATTCACGAAATTTGTAACACAAATGGAAAGTGTTGGGAACATTCAAATTTCAATTCCGACTGAGATTTTAGTAATTTGACTTCGCCCTGCTGTGCTTCGTATGTCTCGACTTGTCCTAATGGTCCCGATATGTTCCCACTGACCCGACTTGAGAAATGCCATACCTACAGAACAAGTCCAGCTGGGTATAACAAGAAATTTGTAACACAATAGGAAATTGTTGTGGAACAATTCTAATTTCAATTCCGACTGGGATTTTCGTAAATTGACTTAGCCCTTTTGTGCTTCGTATGTCTCGACTTGTCCTAATGCTCCCGATTTGTCCTTAATGACCCGACTTGACAAATGCCAAAAAACAGAAAGAGTCCAGCTGGGTAATTCAAGAAATTTGTAACACAATTGGAAAGTGTTGGGAACATTCAAATTTCAATTCCGACTGAGATTTTCGTAATATGACTTCGCCCTGCTGTGCTTCGTATGTCTCGACTTGTCCTAATGTTCCCGATTTGTCCTTAATGACCCGACTTGACAAATGCCAAAACTACAGAACAAGTCCAGCTGGGTTAAAAAGAAATTTGTAATACAATAGGAAAATGTTGGGGAACAAATCTAATTTCAATTCCGACTGGGATTTTCGTAAATTGACTTGCCATGCTGTGCTTCGTATGTCTCGACTTGTCCTAATGGTCCCGATTTGTCCTTGATGACCCGACTTGACAAATGTCAAATACAGGACAAGCCCAGCTGGGTAAAACAAGAAATTTGTAGCACAATTGGAAAATGTTGGGGAACAATTCAAATTTCTATTCCGACTGGGATTTTAGTAATTTGACTTCGCCCTGCTGTGCTTCGTATGTCTCAACTTGTCCTAATGTTCCCGATTTGTCCTTAATGACCCGACTTGACAAATGCCAAAAAACAGAACGAGTCCAGCTGGGGAATTCACGAAATTTGTAACACAAATGGAAAGTGTTGGGAACATTCAAATTTCAATTCCGACTGAGATTTTAGTAATTTGACTTCGCCCTGCTGTGCTTCGTATGTCTCGACTTGTCCTAATGCTCCCGATTTGTCCTTAAAGACCCGACTTGACAAATGCCAAAAAACAGAAAGAGTCCAGCTGGGTAATTCAAGAAATTTGTAACACAATTGGAAAGTGTTGGGAACATTCAAATTTCAATTCCGACTCAGATTTTAGTAATTTGACTTCGCCCTGCTGTGCTTCGTATGTATCAACTTGTCCTACTGGTCCCGATATGTCCTTAATGACCCGACTTGACAAATGCCAAAACTACAGAACAAGTCCAGCTGGGCAAAACAAGAAATTTGTAAAACGATAGGAAATTGTTGGGGAACAATTCAAATTTCAATTCCTACTGATATTTTCGTAATTTGACTTCGCCCTGCTGTGCTTAGTACGTCTCGTCTTGTCCTAATGGTCCCGATTTGTCCTTAATGATCCGACTTGACAAATGTAAAAAAACAGAACGAGTCCAGCTGGGTATTCAAGAAATTTGTAACACAAATGGAAAGTGTTGGGAACATTCAAATTTCAATTCCGACTGAGATTTTAGTAATTTGACTTCGCCCTGCTGTGCTTCGTATGTCTCGACTTGTCCTAATGCTCCCGATTTGTCCTTAATGACCCGACTTGACAAATGCCAAAAAACAGAAAGAGTCCAGCTGGGTAATTCAAGAAATTTGTAACACAATTGGAAAGTGTTGGGAACATTCAAATTTCAATTCCGACTGAGATTTTCGTAATATGACTTCGCCCTGCTGTGCTTCGTATGTCTCGACTTGTCCTAATGTTCCCGATTTGTCCTTAATGACCCGACTTGACAAATGCCAAAACTACAGAACAAGTCCAGCTGGGTTAAACAAGAAATTTGTAATACAATAGGAAAATGTTGGGGAACAAATCTAATTTCAATTCCGACTGGGATTTTCGTAAATTGACTTGCCATGCTGTGCTTCGTATGTCTCGACTTGTCCTAATGTTCCCGATTTGTCCTTAATGACCCGACTTGACAAATGCCAAAAAACAGAACGAGTCCAGCTGGGGAATTCACGAAATTTGTAACACAAATGGAAAGTGTTGGGAACATTCAAATTTCAATTCCGACTGAGATTTTAGTAATTTGACTTCGCCCTGCTGTGCTTCGTATGTCTCGACTTGTCCTAATGCTCCCGATTTGTCCTTAATGACCCTACTTGACAAATGCCAAAAAACAGAAAGAGTCCAGCTGGGTAATTCAAGAAATTTGTAACACAATTGGAAAGTGTTGGGAACATTCAAATTTCAATTCCGACTGAGATTTTAGTAATTTGACTTCGCCCTGCTGTGCTTCGTATGTCTCGACTTGTCCTAATGCTCCCGATTTGTCCTTAATGACCCGACTTGACAAATGCCAAAAAACAGAAAGAGTCCAGCTGGGTAATTCAAGAAATTTGTAACACAATTGGAAAGTGTTGGGAACATTCAAATTTCAATTCCGTCTGAGATTTTCGTAATATGACTTCGCCCTGCTGTGCTTCGTATGTCTCGACTTGTCCTAATGTTCCCGATTTGTCCTTAATGACCCGACTTGACAAATGCCAAAACTACAGAACAAGTCCAGCTGGGTTAAACAAGAAATTTGTAATACAATAGGAAAATGTTGGGGAACAAATCTAATTTCAATTCCGACTGGGATTTTCGTAAATTGACTTGCCATGCTGTGCTTCGTATGTCTCGACTTGTCCTAATGGTCCCGATTTGTCCTTGATGACCCGACTTGACAAATGTCAAATACAGGACAAGCCCAGCTGGGTAAAACAAGAAATTTGTAGCACAATTGGAAAATGTTGGGGAACAATTCAAATTTCTATTCCGACTGGGATTTTAGTAATTTGACTTCGCCCTGCTGTGCTTCGTATGTCTCAACTTGTCCTAATGTTCCCGATTTGTCCTTAATGACCCGACTTGACAAATGCCAAAAAACAGAACGAGTCCAGCTGGGGAATTCACGAAATTTGTAACACAAATGGAAAGTGTTGGGAACATTCAAATTTCAATTCCGACTGAGATTTTAGTAATTTGACTTCGCCCTGCTGTGCTTCGTATGTCTCGACTTGTCCTAATGCTCCCGATTTGTCCTTAAAGACCCGACTTGACAAATGCCAAAAAACAGAAAGAGTCCAGCTGGGTAATTCAAGAAATTTGTAACACAATTGGAAAGTGTTGGGAACATTCAAATTTCAATTCCGACTGAGATTTTCGTAATATGACTTCGCCCTGCTGTGCTTCGTATGTCTCGATTTGTCCTAATGTTCCCGATTTGTCCTTAATGACCCGACTTGACAAATGCCAAAACTACAGAACAAGTCCAGCTGGGTTAAACAAGAAATTTGTAATACAATAGGAAAATGTTGGGGAACAAATCTAATTTCAATTCCGACTGGGATTTTCGTAAATTGACTTGCCATGCTGTGCTTCGTATGTCTCGACTTGTCCTAATGTTCCCGATTTGTCCTTAATGACCCGACTTGACAAATGCCAAAAAACAGAACGAGTCCAGCTGGGGAATTCACGAAATTTGTAACACAAATGGAAAGTGTTGGGAACATTCAAATTTCAATTCCGACTGAGATTTTAGTAATTTGACTTCGCCCTGCTGTGCTTCGTATGTCTCGACTTGTCCTAATGCTCCCGATTTGTCCTTAATGACCCGACTTGACAAATGCCAAAAAACAGAACGAGTCCAGCTGGGTAATTCAAGAAATTTGTAACACAATTGGAAAGTGTTGGGAACATTCAAATTTCAATTCCGACTGAGATTTTCGTAATATGACTTCGCCCTGCTGTGCTTCGTATGTCTCGACTTGTCCTAATGTTCCCGATTTGTCCTTAATGACCCGACTTGACAAATGCCAAAACTACAGAACAAGTCCAGCTGGGTTAACAAGAAATTTGTAATACAATAGGAAAATGTTGGGGAACAAATCTAATTTCAATTCCGACTGGGATTTTCGTAAATTGACTTGCCATGCTGTGCTTCGTATGTCTCGACTTGTCCTAATGGTCCCGATTTGTCCTTGATGACCCGACTTGACAAATGTCAAATACAGGACAAGCCCAGCTGGGTAAAACAAGAAATTTGTAGCACAATTGGAAAATGTTGGGGAACAATTCAAATTTCTATTCCGACTGGGATTTTAGTAATTTGACTTCGCCCTGCTGTGCTTCGTATGTCTCAACTTGTCCTAATGTTCCCGATTTGTCCTTAATGACCCGACTTGACAAATGCCAAAAAACAGAACGAGTCCAGCTGGGGAATTCACGAAATTTGTAACACAAATGGAAAGTGTTGGGAACATTCAAATTTCAATTCCGACTGAGATTTTAGTAATTTGACTTCGCCCTGCTGTGCTTCGTATGTCTCGACTTGTCCTAATGCTCCCGATTTGTCCTTAAAGACCCGACTTGACAAATGCCAAAAAACAGAAAGAGTCCAGCTGGGTAATTCAAGAAATTTGTAACACAATTGGAAAGTGTTGGGAACATTCAAATTTCAATTCCGACTCAGATTTTAGTAATTTGACTTCGCCCTGCTGTGCTTCGTATGTCTCGACTTGTCCCAATGGTCCCTACTGACCCGACTTGACATATGCCAAAACTATAGAACAAGTCCAGAAGGGTAAAACAAAAAATTTGTAACACAATTGGAAAAAGTTGGGAAACAATTCCAATTTCAATTCCGACTGAGATTTTCTTAGTTTGACTTCGCCCTGCTGTGCTTCGTATGTCTCGACTTGTCCTAATGGTCCCGATATGTTCCCACTGACCCGACTTGAGAAATGCCATACCTACAGAACAAGTCCAGCTGGGTAAAACAAGAAATTTGTAACACAATAGGAAATTGTTGTGGAACAATTCTAATTTCAATTCCGACTGGGATTTTCGTAAATTGACTTAGCCCTTTTGTGCTTCGTATGTCTCGACTTGTCCTAATGCTCCCGATTTGTCCTTAATGACCCGACTTGACAAATGCCAAAAAACAGAAAGAGTCCAGCTGGGTAATTCAAGAAATTTGTAACACAATTGGAAAGTGTTGGGAACATTCAAATTTCAATTCCGACTGAGATTTTCGTAATATGACTTCGCCCTGCTGTGCTTCGTATGTCTCGATTTGTCCTAATGTTCCCGATTTGTCCTTAATGACCCGACTTGACAAATGCCAAAACTACAGAACAAGTCCAGCTGGGTTAAACAAGAAATTTGTAATACAATAGGAAAATGTTGGGGAACAAATCTAATTTCAATTCCGACTGGAATTTTCGTAAATTGACTTGCCATGCTGTGCTTCGTATGTCTCGACTTGTCCTAATGTTCCCGATTTGTCCTTAATGACCCGACTTGACAAATGCCAAAATACAGAACGAGTCCAGCTGGGGAATTCACGAAATTTGTAACACAAATGGAAGGTGTTGGGAACATTCAAATTTCAATTCCGACTGAGATTTTAGTAATTTGACTTCGCCCTGCTGTGCTTCGTATGTCTCGACTTGTCCTAATGCTCCCGATTTGTCCTTAATGACCCGACTTGACAAATGCCAAAAAACAGAAAGAGTCCAGCTGGGTAATTCAAGAAATTTGTAACACAATTGGAAAGTGTTGGGAACATTCAAATTTCAATTCCGACTGAGATTTTCGTAATATGACTTCGCCCTGCTGTGCTTCGTATGTCTCGACTTGTCCTAATGTTCCCGATTTGTCCTTAATGACCCGACTTGACAAATGCCAAAACTACAGAACATGTCCAGCTGGGTTAAACAAGAAATTTGTAATACAATAGGAAAATGTTGGGGAACAAATCTAATTTCAATTCCGACTGGGATTTTCGTAAATTGACTTGCCATGCTGTGCTTCGTATGTCTCGACTTGTCCTAATGGTCCCGATTTGTCCTTGATGACCCGACTTGACAAATGTCAAATACAGGACAAGCCCAGCTGGGTAAAACAAGAAATTTGTAGCACAATTGGAAAATGTTGGGGAACAATTCAAATTTCTATTCCGACTGGGATTTTAGTAATTTGACTTCGACCTGCTGTGCTTCGTATGTCTCAACTTGTCCTAATGTTCCCGATTTGTCCTTAATGACCCGACTTGACAAATGCCAAAAAACAGAACGAGTCCAGCTGGGGAATTCACGAAATTTGTAACACAAATGGAAAGTGTTGGGAACATTCAAATTTCAATTCCGACTGAGATTTTAGTAATTTGACTTCGCCCTGCTGTGCTTCGTATGTCTCGACTTGTCCTAATGGTCCCGATATGTTCCCACTGACCCGACTTGAGAAATGCCATACCTACAGAACAAGTCCAGCTGGGTATAACAAGAAATTTGTAACACAATAGGAAATTGTTGTGGAACAATTCTAATTTCAATTCCGACTGGGATTTTCGTAAATTGACTTAGCCCTTTTGTGCTTCGTATGTCTCGACTTGTCCTAATGCTCCCGATTTGTCCTTAATGACCCGACTTGACAAATGCCAAAAAACAGAAAGAGTCCAGCTGGGTAATTCAAGAAATTTGTAACACAATTGGAAAGTGTTGGGAACATTCAAATTTCAATTCCGACTGAGATTTTCGTAATATGACTTCGCCCTGCTGTGCTTCGTATGTCTCGACTTGTCCTAATGTTCCCGATTTGTCCTTAATGACCCGACTTGAGAAATGCCAAAACTACAGAACAAGTCCAGCTGGGTTAAAAAGAAATTTGTAATACAATAGGAAAATGTTGGGGAACAAATCTAATTTCAATTCCGACTGGGATTTTCGTAAATTGACTTGCCATGCTGTGCTTCGTATGTCTCGACTTGTCCTAATGGTCCCGATTTGTCCTTGATGACCCGACTTGACAAATGTCAAATACAGGACAAGCCCAGCTGGGTAAAACAAGAAATTTGTAGCACAATTGGAAAATGTTGGGGAACAATTCAAATTTCTATTCCGACTGGGATTTTAGTAATTTGACTTCGCCCTGCTGTGCTTCGTATGTCTCAACTTGTCCTAATGTTCCCGATTTGTCCTTAATGACCCGACTTGACAAATGCCAAAAAACAGAACGAGTCCAGCTGGGGAATTCACGAAATTTGTAACACAAATGGAAAGTGTTGGGAACATTCAAATTTCAATTCCGACTGAGATTTTAGTAATTTGACTTCGCCCTGCTGTGCTTCGTATCTCTCGACTTGTCCTAATGCTCCCGATTTGTCCTTAAAGACCCGACTTGACAAATGCCAAAAAACAGAAAGAGTCCAGCTGGGTAATTCAAGAAATTTGTAACACAATTGGAAAGTGTTGGGAACATTCAAATTTCAATTCCGACTCAGATTTTAGTAATTTGACTTCGCCCTGCTGTGCTTCGTATGTCTCGACTTGTCCCAATGGTCCCTACTGACCCGACTTGACATATGCCAAAACTATAGAACAAGTCCAGAAGGGTAAAACAAAAAATTTGTAACACAATTGGAAAAAGTTGGGAAACAATTCCAATTTCAATTCCGACTGAGATTTTCTTAGTTTGACTTCGCCCTGCTGTGCTTCGTATGTCTCGACTTGTCCTAATGGTCCCGATATGTTCCCACTGACCCGACTTGAGAAATGCCATACCTACAGAACAAGTCCAGCTGGGTAAAACAAGAAATTTGTAACACAATAGGAAATTGTTGTGGAACAATTCTAATTTCAATTCCGACTGGGATTTTCGTAAATTGACTTAGCCCTTTTGTGCTTCGTATGTCTCGACTTGTCCTAATGCTCCCGATTTGTCCTTAATGACCCGACTTGACAAATGCCAAAAAACAGAAAGAGTCCAGCTGGGTAATTCAAGAAATTTGTAACACAATTGGAAAGTGTTGGGAACATTCAAATTTCAATTCCGACTGAGATTTTCGTAATATGACTTCGCCCTGCTGTGCTTCGTATGTCTCGATTTGTCCTAATGTTCCCGATTTGTCCTTAATGACCCGACTTGACAAATGCCAAAACTACAGAACAAGTCCAGCTGGGTTAAACAAGAAATTTGTAATACAATAGGAAAATGTTGGGGAACAAATCTAATTTCAATTCCGACTGGAATTTTCGTAAATTGACTTGCCATGCTGTGCTTCGTATGTCTCGACTTGTCCTAATGTTCCCGATTTGTCCTTAATGACCCGACTTGACAAATGCCAAAATACAGAACGAGTCCAGCTGGGGAATTCACGAAATTTGTAACACAAATGGAAGGTGTTGGGAACATTCAAATTTCAATTCCGACTGAGATTTTAGTAATTTGACTTCGCCCTGCTGTGCTTCGTATGTCTCGACTTGTCCTAATGCTCCCGATTTGTCCTTAATGACCCGACTTGACAAATGCCAAAAAACAGAAAGAGTCCAGCTGGGTAATTCAAGAAATTTGTAACACAATTGGAAAGTGTTGGGAACATTCAAATTTCAATTCCGACTGAGATTTTCGTAATATGACTTCGCCCTGCTGTGCTTCGTATGTCTCGACTTGTCCTAATGTTCCCGATTTGTCCTTAATGACCCGACTTGACAAATGCCAAAACTACAGAACAAGTCCAGCTGGGTTAACAAGAAATTTGTAATACAATAGGAAAATGTTGGGGAACAAATCTAATTTCAATTCCGACTGGGATTTTCGTAAATTGACTTGCCATGCTGTGCTTCGTATGTCTCGACTTGTCCTAATGGTCCCGATTTGTCCTTGATGACCCGACTTGACAAATGTCAAATACAGGACAAGCCCAGCTGGGTAAAACAAGAAATTTGTAGCACAATTGGAAAATGTTGGGGAACAATTCAAATTTCTATTCCGACTGGGATTTTAGTAATTTGACTTCGCCCTGCTGTGCTTCGTATGTCTCAACTTGTCCTAATGTTCCCGATTTGTCCTTAATGACCCGACTTGACAAATGCCAAAAAACAGAACGAGTCCAGCTGGGGAATTCACGAAATTTGTAACACAAATGGAAAGTGTTGGGAACATTCAAATTTCAATTCCGACTGAGATTTTAGTAATTTGACTTCGCCCTGCTGTGCTTCGTATGTCTCGACTTGTCCTAATGCTCCCGATTTGTCCTTAAAGACCCGACTTGACAAATGCCAAAAAACAGAAAGAGTCCAGCTGGGTAATTCAAGAAATTTGTAACACAATTGGAAAGTGTTGGGAACATTCAAATTTCAATTCCGACTCAGATTTTAGTAATTTGACTTCGCCCTGCTGTGCTTCGTATGTCTCGACTTGTCCCAATGGTCCCTACTGACCCGACTTGACATATGCCAAAACTATAGAACAAGTCCAGAAGGGTAAAACAAAAAATTTGTAACACAATTGGAAAAAGTTGGGAAACAATTCCAATTTCAATTCCGACTGAGATTTTCTTAGTTTGACTTCGCCCTGCTGTGCTTCGTATGTCTCGACTTGTCCTAATGGTCCCGATATGTTCCCACTGACCCGACTTGAGAAATGCCATACCTACAGAACAAGTCCAGCTGGGTAAAACAAGAAATTTGTAACACAATAGGAAATTGTTGTGGAACAATTCTAATTTCAATTCCGACTGGGATTTTCGTAAATTGACTTAGCCCTTTTGTGCTTCGTATGTCTCGACTTGTCCTAATGCTCCCGATTTGTCCTTAATGACCCGACTTGACAAATGCCAAAAAACAGAAAGAGTCCAGCTGGGTAATTCAAGAAATTTGTAACACAATTGGAAAGTGTTGGGAACATTCAAATTTCAATTCCGACTGAGATTTTCGTAATATGACTTCGCCCTGCTGTGCTTCGTATGTCTCGATTTGTCCTAATGTTCCCGATTTGTCCTTAATGACCCGACTTGACAAATGCCAAAACTACAGAACAAGTCCAGCTGGGTTAAACAAGAAATTTGTAATACAATAGGAAAATGTTGGGGAACAAATCTAATTTCAATTCCGACTGGAATTTTCGTAAATTGACTTGCCATGCTGTGCTTCGTATGTCTCGACTTGTCCTAATGTTCCCGATTTGTCCTTAATGACCCGACTTGACAAATGCCAAAATACAGAACGAGTCCAGCTGGGGAATTCACGAAATTTGTAACACAAATGGAAGGTGTTGGGAACATTCAAATTTCAATTCCGACTGAGATTTTAGTAATTTGACTTCGCCCTGCTGTGCTTCGTATGTCTCGACTTGTCCTAATGCTCCCGATTTGTCCTTAATGACCCGACTTGACAAATGCCAAAAAACAGAAAGAGTCCAGCTGGGTAATTCAAGAAATTTGTAACACAATTGGAAAGTGTTGGGAACATTCAAATTTCAATTCCGACTGAGATTTTCGTAATATGACTTCGCCCTGCTGTGCTTCGTATGTCTCGACTTGTCCTAATGTTCCCGATTTGTCCTTAATGACCCGACTTGACAAATGCCAAAACTACAGAACATGTCCAGCTGGGTTAAACAAGAAATTTGTAATACAATAGGAAAATGTTGGGGAACAAATCTAATTTCAATTCCGACTGGGATTTTCGTAAATTGACTTGCCATGCTGTGCTTCGTATGTCTCGACTTGTCCTAATGGTCCCGATTTGTCCTTGATGACCCGACTTGACAAATGTCAAATACAGGACAAGCCCAGCTGGGTAAAACAAGAAATTTGTAGCACAATTGGAAAATGTTGGGGAACAATTCAAATTTCTATTCCGACTGGGATTTTAGTAATTTGACTTCGACCTGCTGTGCTTCGTATGTCTCAACTTGTCCTAATGTTCCCGATTTGTCCTTAATGACCCGACTTGACAAATGCCAAAAAACAGAACGAGTCCAGCTGGGGAATTCACGAAATTTGTAACACAAATGGAAAGTGTTGGGAACATTCAAATTTCAATTCCGACTGAGATTTTAGTAATTTGACTTCGCCCTGCTGTGCTTCGTATGTCTCGACTTGTCCTAATGGTCCCGATATGTTCCCACTGACCCGACTTGAGAAATGCCATACCTACAGAACAAGTCCAGCTGGGTATAACAAGAAATTTGTAACACAATAGGAAATTGTTGTGGAACAATTCTAATTTCAATTCCGACTGGGATTTTCGTAAATTGACTTAGCCCTTTTGTGCTTCGTATGTCTGGACTTGTCCTAATGCTCCCGATTTGTCCTTAATGACCCGACTTGACAAATGCCAAAAAACAGAAAGAGTCCAGCTGGGTAATTCAAGAAATTTGTAACACAATTGGAAAGTGTTGGGAACATTCAAATTTCAATTCCGACTGAGATTTTCGTAATATGACTTCGCCCTGCTGTGCTTCGTATGTCTCGACTTGTCCTAATGTTCCCGATTTGTCCTTAATGACCCGACTTGAGAAATGCCAAAACTACAGAACAAGTCCAGCTGGGTTAAAAAGAAATTTGTAATACAATAGGAAAATGTTGGGGAACAAATCTAATTTCAATTCCGACTGGGATTTTCGTAAATTGACTTGCCATGCTGTGCTTCGTATGTCTCGACTTGTCCTAATGGTCCCGATTTGTCCTTGATGACCCGACTTGACAAATGTCAAATACAGGACAAGCCCAGCTGGGTAAAACAAGAAATTTGTAGCACAATTGGAAAATGTTGGGGAACAATTCAAATTTCTATTCCGACTGGGATTTTAGTAATTTGACTTCGCCCTGCTGTGCTTCGTATGTCTCAACTTGTCCTAATGTTCCCGATTTGTCCTTAATGACCCGACTTGACAAATGCCAAAAAACAGAACGAGTCCAGCTGGGGAATTCACGAAATTTGTAACACAAATGGAAAGTGTTGGGAACATTCAAATTTCAATTCCGACTGAGATTTTAGTAATTTGACTTCGCCCTGCTGTGCTTCGTATCTCTCGACTTGTCCTAATGCTCCCGATTTGTCCTTAAAGACCCGACTTGACAAATGCCAAAAAACAGAAAGAGTCCAGCTGGGTAATTCAAGAAATTTGTAACACAATTGGAAAGTGTTGGGAACATTCAAATTTCAATTCCGACTCAGATTTTAGTAATTTGACTTCGCCCTGCTGTGCTTCGTATGTCTCGACTTGTCCCAATGGTCCCTACTGACCCGACTTGACATATGCCAAAACTATAGAACAAGTCCAGAAGGGTAAAACAAAAAATTTGTAACACAATTGGAAAAAGTTGGGAAACAATTCCAATTTCAATTCCGACTGAGATTTTCTTAGTTTGACTTCGCCCTGCTGTGCTTCGTATGTCTCGACTTGTCCTAATGGTCCCGATATGTTCCCACTGACCCGACTTGAGAAATGCCATACCTACAGAACAAGTCCAGCTGGGTAAAACAAGAAATTTGTAACACAATAGGAAATTGTTGTGGAACAATTCTAATTTCAATTCCGACTGGGATTTTCGTAAATTGACTTAGCCCTTTTGTGCTTCGTATGTCTCGACTTGTCCTAATGCTCCCGATTTGTCCTTAATGACCCGACTTGACAAATGCCAAAAAACAGAAAGAGTCCAGCTGGGTAATTCAAGAAATTTGTAACACAATTGGAAAGTGTTGGGAACATTCAAATTTCAATTCCGACTGAGATTTTCGTAATATGACTTCGCCCTGCTGTGCTTCGTATGTCTCGATTTGTCCTAATGTTCCCGATTTGTCCTTAATGACCCGACTTGACAAATGCCAAAACTACAGAACAAGTCCAGCTGGGTTAAACAAGAAATTTGTAATACAATAGGAAAATGTTGGGGAACAAATCTAATTTCAATTCCGACTGGAATTTTCGTAAATTGACTTGCCATGCTGTGCTTCGTATGTCTCGACTTGTCCTAATGTTCCCGATTTGTCCTTAATGACCCGACTTGACAAATGCCAAAATACAGAACGAGTCCAGCTGGGGAATTCACGAAATTTGTAACACAAATGGAAGGTGTTGGGAACATTCAAATTTCAATTCCGACTGAGATTTTAGTAATTTGACTTCGCCCTGCTGTGCTTCGTATGTCTCGACTTGTCCTAATGCTCCCGATTTGTCCTTAATGACCCGACTTGACAAATGCCAAAAAACAGAAAGAGTCCAGCTGGGTAATTCAAGAAATTTGTAACACAATTGGAAAGTGTTGGGAACATTCAAATTTCAATTCCGACTGAGATTTTCGTAATATGACTTCGCCCTGCTGTGCTTCGTATGTCTCGACTTGTCCTAATGTTCCCGATTTGTCCTTAATGACCCGACTTGACAAATGCCAAAACTACAGAACATGTCCAGCTGGGTTAAACAAGAAATTTGTAATACAATAGGAAAATGTTGGGGAACAAATCTAATTTCAATTCCGACTGGGATTTTCGTAAATTGACTTGCCATGCTGTGCTTCGTATGTCTCGACTTGTCCTAATGGTCCCGATTTGTCCTTGATGACCCGACTTGACAAATGTCAAATACAGGACAAGCCCAGCTGGGTAAAACAAGAAATTTGTAGCACAATTGGAAAATGTTGGGGAACAATTCAAATTTCTATTCCGACTGGGATTTTAGTAATTTGACTTCGACCTGCTGTGCTTCGTATGTCTCAACTTGTCCTAATGTTCCCGATTTGTCCTTAATGACCCGACTTGACAAATGCCAAAAAACAGAACGAGTCCAGCTGGGGAATTCACGAAATTTGTAACACAAATGGAAAGTGTTGGGAACATTCAAATTTCAATTCCGACTGAGATTTTAGTAATTTGACTTCGCCCTGCTGTGCTTCGTATGTCTCGACTTGTCCTAATGGTCCCGATATGTTCCCACTGACCCGACTTGAGAAATGCCATACCTACAGAACAAGTCCAGCTGGGTATAACAAGAAATTTGTAACACAATAGGAAATTGTTGTGGAACAATTCTAATTTCAATTCCGACTGGGATTTTCGTAAATTGACTTAGCCCTTTTGTGCTTCGTATGTCTCGACTTGTCCTAATGCTCCCGATTTGTCCTTAATGACCCGACTTGACAAATGCCAAAAAACAGAAAGAGTCCAGCTGGGTAATTCAAGAAATTTGTAACACAATTGGAAAGTGTTGGGAACATTCAAATTTCAATTCCGACTGAGATTTTCGTAATATGACTTCGCCCTGCTGTGCTTCGTATGTCTCGACTTGTCCTAATGTTCCCGATTTGTCCTTAATCACCCGACTTGACAAATGCCAAAACTACAGAACAAGTCCAGCTGGGTTAAACAAGAAATTTGTAATACAATAGGAAAATGTTGGGGAACAAATCTAATTTCAATTCCGACTGGAATTTTCGTAAATTGACTTGCCATGCTGTGCTTCGTATGTCTCGACTTGTCCTAATGTTCCCGATTTGTCCTTAATGACCCGACTTGACAAATGTCAAATACAGGACAAGCCCAGCTGGGTAAAACAAGAAATTTGTAGCACAATTGGAAAATGTTGGGGAACAATTCAAATTTCTATTCCGACTGGGATTTTAGTAATTTGACTTCGCCCTGCTGTGCTTCGTATGTCTCAACTTGTCCTAATGTTCCCGATTTGTCCTTAATGACCCGACTTGACAAATGCCAAAAAACAGAACGAGTCCAGCTGGGGAATTCACGAAATTTGTAACACAAATGGAAAGTGTTGGGAACATTCAAATTTCAATTCCGACCGAGATTTTAGTAATTTGACTTCGCCCTGCTGTGCTTCGTATGTCTCGACTTGTCCTAATGCTCCCGATTTGTCCTTAAAGACCCGACTTGACAAATGCCAAAAAACAGAAAGAGTCCAGCTGGGTAATTCAAGAAATTTGTAACACAATTGGAAAGTGTTGGGAACATTCAAATTTCAATTCCGACTGAGATTTTCGTAATATGACTTCGCCCTGCTGTGCTTCGTATGTCTCGATTTGTCCTAATGTTCCCGATTTGTCCTTAATGACCCGACTTGACAAATGCCAAAACTACAGAACAAGTCCAGCTGGGTTAAACAAGAAATTTGTAATACAATAGGAAAATGTTGGGGAACAAATCTAATTTCAATTCCGACTGGGATTTTCGTAAATTGACTTGCCATGCTGTGCTTCGTATGTCTCGACTTGTCGTAATGTTCCCGATTTGTCCTTAATGACCCGACTTGACAAATGCCAAAAAACAGAACGAGTCCAGCTGGGGAATTCACGAAATTTGTAACACAAATGGAAAGTGTTGGGAACATTCAAATTTCAATTCCGACTGAGATTTTAGTAATTTGACTTCGCCCTGCTGTGCTTCGTATGTCTCGACTTGTCCTAATGCTCCCGATTTGTCCTTAATGACCCGACTTGACAAATGCCAAAAAACAGAAAGAGTCCAGCTGGGTAATTCAAGAAATTTGTAACACAATTGGAAAGTGTTGGGAACATTCAAATTTCAATTCCGACTGAGATTTTCGTATATGACTTCGCCCTGCTGTGCTTCGTATGTCTCGACTTGTCCTAATGTTCCCGATTTGTCCTTAATGACCCGACTTGACAAATGCCAAAACTACAGAACAAGTCCAGCTGGGTTAAACAAGAAATTTGTAATACAATAGGAAAATGTTGGGGAACAAATCTAATTTCAATTCCGACTGGGATTTTCGTAAATTGACTTGCCATGCTGTGCTTCGTATGTCTCGACTTGTCCTAATGGTCCCGATTTGTCCTTGATGACCCGACTTGACAAATGTCAAATACAGGACAAGCCCAGCTGGGTAAAACAAGAAATTTGTAGCACAATTGGAAAATGTTGGGGAACAATTCAAATTTCTATTCCGACTGGGATTTTAGTAATTTGACTTCGCCCTGCTGTGCTTCGTATGTCTCAACTTGTCCTAATGTTCCCGATTTGTCCTTAATGACCCGACTTGACAAATGCCAAAAAACAGAACGAGTCCAGCTGGGGAATTCACGAAATTTGTAACACAAATGGAAAGTGTTGGGAACATTCAAATTTCAATTCCGACTGAGATTTTAGTAATTTGACTTCGCCCTGCTGTGCTTCGTATGTCTCGACTTGTCCTAATGCTCCCGATTTGTCCTTAAAGACCCGACTTGACAAATGCCAAAAAACAGAAAGAGTCCAGCTGGGTAATTCAAGAAATTTGTAACACAATTGGAAAGTGTTGGGAACATTCAAATTTCAATTCCGACTGAGATTTTCGTAATATGACTTCGCCCTGCTGTGCTTCGTATGTCTCGATTTGTCCTAATGTTCCCGATTTGTCCTTAATGACCCGACTTGACAAATGCCAAAACTACAGAACAAGTCCAGCTGGGTTAAACAAGAAATTTGTAATACAATAGGAAAATGTTGGGGAACAAATCTAATTTCAATTCCGACTGGGATTTTCGTAAATTGACTTGCCATGCTGTGCTTCGTATGTCTCGACTTGTCCTAATGTTCCCGATTTGTCCTTAATGACCCGACTTGACAAATGCCAAAAAACAGAACGAGTCCAGCTGGGGAATTCACGAAATTTGTAACACAAATGGAAAGTGTTGGGAACATTCAAATTTCAATTCCGACTGAGATTTTAGTAATTTGACTTCGCCCTGCTGTGCTTCGTATGTCTCGACTTGTCCTAATGCTCCCGATTTGTCCTTAATGACCCGACTTGACAAATGCCAAAAAACAGAAAGAGTCCAGCTGGGTAATTCAAGAAATTTGTAACACAATTGGAAAGTGTTGGGAACATTCAAATTTCAATTCCGACTGAGATTTTCGTAATATGACTTCGCCCTGCTGTGCTTCGTATGTCTCGACTTGTCCTAATGTTCCCGATTTGTCCTTAATGACCCGACTTGACAAATGCCAAAACTACAGAACAAGTCCAGCTGGGTTAAACAAGAAATTTGTAATACAATAGGAAAATGTTGGGGAACAAATCTAATTTCAATTCCGACTGGGATTTTCGTAAATTGACTTGCTTGACTGTGCTTCGTATGTCTCGACTTGTCCTAATGGTCCCGATTTGTCCTTGATGACCCGACTTGACAAATGTCAAATACAGGACAAGCCCAGCTGGGTAAAACAAGAAATTTGTAGCACAATTGGAAAATGTTGGGGAACAATTCAAATTTCTATTCCGACTGGGATTTTAGTAATTTGACTTCGCCCTGCTGTGCTTCGTATGTCTCAACTTGTCCTAATGTTCCCGATTTGTCCTTAATGACCCGACTTGACAAATGCCAAAAAACAGAACGAGTCCAGCTGGGGAATTCACGAAATTTGTAACACAAATGGAAAGTGTTGGGAACATTCAAATTTCAATTCCGACTGAGATTTTAGTAATTTGACTTCGCCCTGCTGTGCTTCGTATGTCTCGACTTGCTCCCGATTTGTCCTTAAAGACCCGACTTGACAAATGCCAAAAAACAGAAAGAGTCCAGCTGGGTAATTCAAGAAATTTGTAACACAATTGGAAAGTGTTGGGAACATTCAAATTTCAATTCCGACTCAGATTTTAGTAATTTGACTTCGCCCTGCTGTGCTTCGTATGTCTCGACTTGTCCCAATGGTCCCTACTGACCCGACTTGACATATGCCAAAACTATAGAACAAGTCCAGAAGGGTAAAACAAAAAATTTGTAACACAATTGGAAAAAGTTGGGAAACAATTCCAATTTCAATTCCGACTGAGATTTTCTTAGTTTGACTTCGCCCTGCTGTGCTTCGTATGTCTCGACTTGTCCTAATGGTCCCGATATGTTCCCACTGACCCGACTTGAGAAATGCCATACCTACAGAACAAGTCCAGCTGGGTAAAACAAGAAATTTGTAACACAATAGGAAATTGTTGTGGAACAATTCTAATTTCAATTCCGACTGGGATTTTCGTAAATTGACTTAGCCCTTTTGTGCTTCGTATGTCTCGACTTGTCCTAATGCTCCCGATTTGTCCTTAATGACCCGACTTGACAAATGCCAAAAAACAGAAAGAGTCCAGCTGGGTAATTCAAGAAATTTGTAACACAATTGGAAAGTGTTGGGAACATTCAAATTTCAATTCCGACTGAGATTTTCGTAATATGACTTCGCCCTGCTGTGCTTCGTATGTCTCGATTTGTCCTAATGTTCCCGATTTGTCCTTA
This sequence comes from Chrysolina americana, assembly GCA_958502065.1. Taxonomy (NCBI): domain Eukaryota; kingdom Metazoa; phylum Arthropoda; class Insecta; order Coleoptera; family Chrysomelidae; genus Chrysolina; species Chrysolina americana. Next base: position 31,149,611 of record OY293420.1, read on the forward strand.
ATGACCCGACTTGACAAATGCCAAAACTACAGAACAAGTCCAGCTGGGTTAAACAAGAAATTTGTAATACAATAGGAAAATGTTGGGGAACAAATCTAATTTCAATTCCGACTGGGATTTTCGTAAATTGACTTGCCATGCTGTGCTTCGTATGTCTCGACTTGTCCTAATGTTCCCGATTTGTCCTTAATGACCCGACTTGACAAATGCCAAAAAACAGAACGAGTCCAGCTGGGGAATTCACGAAATTTGTAACACAAATGGAAAGTGTTGGGAACATTCAAATTTCAATTCCGACTGAGATTTTAGTAATTTGACTTCGCCCTGCTGTGCTTCGTATGTCTCGACTTGTCCTAATGCTCCCGATTTGTCCTTAAAGACCCGACTTGACAAATGCCAAAAAACAGAAAGAGTCCAGCTGGGTAATTCAAGAAATTTGTAACACAATTGGAAAGTGTTGGGAACATTCAAATTTCAATTCCGACTGAGATTTTCGTAATATGACTTCGCCCTGCTGTGCTTCGTATGTCTCGACTCTTCCTAATGTTCCCGATTTGTCCTTAATGACCCGACTTGACAAATGCCAAAACTACAGAACATGTCCAGCTGGGTTAAACAAGAAATTTGTAATACAATAGGAAAATGTTGGGGAACAAATCTAATTTCAATTCCGACTGGGATTTTCGTAAATTGACTTGCCATGCTGTGCTTCGTATGTCCCGACTTGTCCTAATGGTCCCGATTTGTCCTTGATGACCCGACTTGACAAATGTCAAATACAGGACAAGCCCAGCTGGGTAAAACAAGAAATTTGTAGCACAATTGGAAAATGTTGGGGAACAATTCAAATTTCTATTCCGACTGGGATTTTAGTAATTTGACTTCGCCCTGCTGTGCTTCGTATGTCTCAACTTGTCCTAATGTTCCCGATTTGTCCTTAATGACCCGACTTGACAAATGCCAAAAAACAGAACGAGTCCAGCTGGGGAATTCACGAAATTTGTAACACAAATGGAAAGTGTTGGGAACATTCAAATTTCAATTCCGACTGAGATTTTAGTAATTTGACTTCGCCCTGCTGTGCTTCGTATGTCTCGACTTGTCCTAATGGTCCCGATATGTTCCCACTGACCCGACTTGAGAAATGCCATACCTACAGAACAAGTCCAGCTGGGTAAAACAAGAAATTTGTAACACAATAGGAAATTGTTGTGGAACAATTCTAATTTCAATTCCGACTGGGATTTTCGTAAATTGACTTAGCCCTTTTGTGCTTCGTATGTCTCGACTTGTCCTAATGCTCCCGATTTGTCCTTAATGACCCGACTTGACAAATGCCAAAAAACAGAAAGAGTCCAGCTGGGTAATTCAAGAAATTTGTAACACAAATGGAAAGTGTTGGGAACATTCAAATTTCAATTCCGACTGAGATTTTAGTAATTTGACTTCGCCCTGCTGTGCTTCGTATGTCTCGACTTGTCCTAATGCTCCCGATTTGTCCTTAATGACCCGACTTGACAAATGCCAAAAAACAGAAAGAGTCCAGCTGGGTAATTCAAGAAATTTGTAACACAATTGGAAAGTGTTGGGAACATTCAAATTTCAATTCCGACTGAGATTTTCGTAATATGACTTCGCCCTGCTGTGCTTCGTATGTCTCGACTTGTCCTAATGTTCCCGATTTGTCCTTAATGACCCGACTTGACAAATGCCAAAACTACAGAACAAGTCCAGCTGGGTTAAACAAAAAATTTGTAATACAATAGGAAAATGTTGGGGAACAAATCTAATTTCAATTCCGACTGGGATTATCGTAAATTGACTTGCCATGCTGTGCTTCGTATGTCTCGACTTGTCCTAATGGTCCCGATTTGTCCTTGATGACCCGACTTGACAAATGTCAAATACAGGACAAGCCCAGCTGGGTAAAACAAGAAATTTGTAGCACAATTGGAAAATGTTGGGGAACAATTCAAATTTCTATTCCGACTGGGATTTTAGTAATTTGACTTCGCCCTGCTGTGCTTCGTATGTCTCAACTTGTCCTAATGTTCCCGATTTGTCCTTAATGACCCGACTTGACAAATGCCAAAAAACAGAACGAGTCCAGCTGGGGAATTCACGAAATTTGTAACACAAATGGAAAGTGTTGGGAACATTCAAATTTCAATTCCGACTGAGATTTTAGTAATTTGACTTCGCCCTGCTGTGCTTCGTATGTCTCGACTTGTCCTAATGCTCCCGATTTGTCCTTAAAGACCCGACTTGACAAATGCCAAAAAACAGAAAGAGTCCAGCTGGGTAATTCAAGAAATTTGTAACACAATTGGAAAGTGTTGGGAACATTCAAATTTCAATTCCGACTGAGATTTTCGTAATATGACTTCGCCCTGCTGTGCTTCGTATGTCTCGATTTGTCCTAATGTTCCCGATTTGTCCTTAATGACCCGACTTGACAAATGCCAAAACTACAGAACAAGTCCAGCTGGGTTAAACAAGAAATTTGTAATACAATAGGAAAATGTTGGGGAACAAATCTAATTTCAATTCCGACTGGGATTTTCGTAAATTGACTTGCCATGCTGTGCTTCGTATGTCTCGACTTGTCCTAATGTTCCCGATTTGTCCTTAATGACCCGACTTGACAAATGCCAAAAAACAGAACGAGTCCAGCTGGGGAATTCACGAAATTTGTAACACAAATGGAAAGTGTTGGGAACATTCAAATTTCAATTCCGACTGAGATTTTAGTAATTTGACTTCGCCCTGCTGTGCTTCGTATGTCTCGACTTGTCCTAATGCTCCCGATTTGTCCTTAATGACCCGACTTGACAAATGCCAAAAAACAGAAAGAGTCCAGCTGGGTAATTCAAGAAATTTGTAACACAATTGGAAAGTGTTGGGAACATTCAAATTTCAATTCCGACTGAGATTTTCGTAATATGACTTCGCCCTGCTGTGCTTCGTATGTCTCGACTTGTCCTAATGTTCCCAATGGTCCCTACTGACCCGACTTGACATATGCCAAAACTATAGAACAAGTCCAGAAGGGTAAAACAAAAAATTTGTAACACAATTGGAAAAAGTTGGGAAACAATTCCAATTTCAATTCCGACTGAGATTTTCTTAGTTTGACTTCGCCCTGCTGTGCTTCGTATGTCTCGACTTGTCCTATTGGTCCCGATATGTTCCCACTGACCCTACTTGAGAAATGCCATACCTACAGAACAGTCCAGCTGGGTAAAACAAGAAATTTGTAACACAATAGGAAATTGTTGTGGAACAATTCTAATTTCAATTCCGACTGGGATTTTCGTAAATTGACTTAGCCCTTTTGTGCTTCGTATGTCTCGACTTGTCCTAATGCTCCCGATTTGTCCTTAATGACCCGACTTGACAAATGCCAAAAAACAGAAAGAGTCCAGCTGGGTAATTCAAGAAATTTGTAACACAATTGGAAAGTGTTGGGAACATTCAAATTTCAATTCCGACTGAGATTTTCGTAATATGACTTCGCCCTGCTGTGCTTCGTATGTCTCGATTTGTCCTGATGTTCCCGATTTGTCCTTAATGACCCGACTTGACAAATGCCAAAACTACAGAACAAGTCCAGCTGGGTTAAACAAGAAATTTGTAATACAATAGGAAAATGTTGGGGAACAAATCTAATTTCAATTCCGACTGGGATTTTCGTAAATTGACTTGCCATGCTGTGCTTCGTATGGTCCCGATATGTTCCCACTGACCCGACTTGAGAAATGCCATACCTACAGAACAAGTCCAGCTGGGTAAAACAAGAAATTTGTAACACAATAGGAAATTGTTGTGGAACAATTCTAATTTCAATTCCGACTGGGATTTTCGTAAATTGACTTAGCCCTTTTGTGCTTCGTATGTCTCGACTTGTCCTAATGCTCCCGATTTGTCCTTAATGACCCGACTTGACAAATGCCAAAAAACAGAAAGAGTCCAGCTGGGTAATTCAAGAAATTTGTAACACAAATGGAAAGTGTTGGGAACATTCAAATTTCAATTCCGACTGAGATTTTAGTAATTTGACTTCGCCCTGCTGTGCTTCGTATGTCTCGACTTGTCCTAATGTTCCCGATTTGTCCTTAATGACCCGACTTGACAAATGCCAAAACTACAGAACAAGTCCAGCTGGGTTAAACAAGAAATTTGTAATACAATAGGAAAATGTTGGGGAACAAATCTAATTTCAATTCCGACTGGGATTTTCGTAAATTGACTTGCCATGCTGTGCTTCGTATGTCTCGACTTGTCCTAATGGTCCCGATTTGTCCTTGATGACCCGACTTGACAAATGTCAAATACAGGACAAGCCCAGCTGGGTAAAACAAGAAATTTGTAGCACAATTGGAAAATGTTGGGGAACAATTCAAATTTCTATTCCGACTGGGATTTTAGTAATTTGACTTCGCCCTGCTGTGCTTCGTATGTCTCAACTTGTCCTAATGTTCCCGATTTGTCCTTAATGACCCGACTTGACAAATGCCAAAAAACAGAACGAGTCCAGCTGGGGAATTCACGAAATTTGTAACACAAATGGAAAGTGTTGGGAACATTCAAATTTCAATTCCGACTGAGATTTTAGTAATTTGACTTCGCCCTGCTGTGCTTCGTATGTCTCGACTTGTCCTAATGCTCCCGATTTGTCCTTAATGACCCGACTTGACAAATGCCAAAAAACAGAAAGAGTCCAGCTGGGTAATTCAAGAAATTTGTAACACAATTGGAAAGTGTTGGGAACATTCAAATTTCAATTCCGACTGAGATTTTCGTAATATGACTTCGCCCTGCTGTGCTTCGTATGTCTCGACTTGTCCTAATGTTCCCGATTTGTCCTTAATGACCCGACTTGACAAATGCCAAAACTACAGAACAAGTCCAGCTGGGTTAAACAAGAAATTTGTAATACAATAGGAAAATGTTGGGGAACAAATCTAATTTCAATTCCGACTGGGATTTTCGTAAATTGACTTGCTTGACTGTGCTTCGTATGTCTCGACTTGTCCTAATGGTCCCGATTTGTCCTTGATGACCCGACTTGACAAATGTCAAATACAGGACAAGCCCAGCTGGGTAAAACAAGAAATTTGTAGCACAATTGGAAAATGTTGGGGAACAATTCAAATTTCTATTCCGACTGGGATTTTAGTAATTTGACTTCGCCCTGCTGTGCTTCGTATGTCTCAACTTGTCCTAATGTTCCCGATTTGTCCTTAATGACCCGACTTGACAAATGCCAAAAAACAGAACGAGTCCAGCTGGGGAATTCACGAAATTTGTAACACAAATGGAAAGTGTTGGGAACATTCAAATTTCAATTCCGACTGAGATTTTAGTAATTTGACTTCGCCCTGCTGTGCTTCGTATGTCTCGACTTGCTCCCGATTTGTCCTTAAAGACCCGACTTGACAAATGCCAAAAAACAGAAAGAGTCCAGCTGGGTAATTCAAGAAATTTGTAACACAATTGGAAAGTGTTGGGAACATTCAAATTTCAATTCCGACTCAGATTTTAGTAATTTGACTTCGCCCTGCTGTGCTTCGTATGTCTCGACTTGTCCCAATGGTCCCTACTGACCCGACTTGACATATGCCAAAACTATAGAACAAGTCCAGAAGGGTAAAACAAAAAATTTGTAACACAATTGGAAAAAGTTGGGAAACAATTCCAATTTCAATTCCGACTGAGATTTTCTTAGTTTGACTTCGCCCTGCTGTGCTTCGTATGTCTCGACTTGTCCTAATGGTCCCGATATGTTCCCACTGACCCGACTTGAGAAATGCCATACCTACAGAACAAGTCCAGCTGGGTAAAACAAGAAATTTGTAACACAATAGGAAATTGTTGTGGAACAATTCTAATTTCAATTCCGACTGGGATTTTCGTAAATTGACTTAGCCCTTTTGTGCTTCGTATGTCTCGACTTGTCCTAATGCTCCCGATTTGTCCTTAATGACCCGACTTGACAAATGCCAAAAAACAGAAAGAGTCCAGCTGGGTAATTCAAGAAATTTGTAACACAATTGGAAAGTGTTGGGAACATTCAAATTTCAATTCCGACTGAGATTTTCGTAATATGACTTCGCCCTGCTGTGCTTCGTATGTCTCGATTTGTCCTAATGTTCCCGATTTGTCCTTAATGACCCGACTTGACAAATGCCAAAACTACAGAACAAGTCCAGCTGGGTTAAACAAGAAATTTGTAATACAATAGGAAAATGTTGGGGAACAAATCTAATTTCAATTCCGACTGGGATTTTCGTAAATTGACTTGCCATGCTGTGCTTCGTATGTCTCGACTTGTCCTAATGTTCCCGATTTGTCCTTAATGACCCGACTTGACAAATGCCAAAAAACAGAACGAGTCCAGCTGGGGAATTCACGAAATTTGTAACACAAATGGAAAGTGTTGGGAACATTCAAATTTCAATTCCGACTGAGATTTTAGTAATTTGACTTCGCCCTGCTGTGCTTCGTATGTCTCGACTTGTCCTAATGCTCCCGATTTGTCCTTAAAGACCCGACTTGACAAATGCCAAAAAACAGAAAGAGTCCAGCTGGGTAATTCAAGAAATTTGTAACACAATTGGAAAGTGTTGGGAACATTCAAATTTCAATTCCGACTGAGATTTTCGTAATATGACTTCGCCCTGCTGTGCTTCGTATGTCTCGACTCTTCCTAATGTTCCCGATTTGTCCTTAATGACCCGACTTGACAAATGCCAAAACTACAGAACATGTCCAGCTGGGTTAAACAAGAAATTTGTAATACAATAGGAAAATGTTGGGGAACAAATCTAATTTCAATTCCGACTGGGATTTTCGTAAATTGACTTGCCATGCTGTGCTTCGTATGTCCCGACTTGTCCTAATGGTCCCGATTTGTCCTTGATGACCCGACTTGACAAATGTCAAATACAGGACAAGCCCAGCTGGGTAAAACAAGAAATTTGTAGCACAATTGGAAAATGTTGGGGAACAATTCAAATTTCTATTCCGACTGGGATTTTAGTAATTTGACTTCGCCCTGCTGTGCTTCGTATGTCTCAACTTGTCCTAATGTTCCCGATTTGTCCTTAATGACCCGACTTGACAAATGCCAAAAAACAGAACGAGTCCAGCTGGGGAATTCACGAAATTTGTAACACAAATGGAAAGTGTTGGGAACATTCAAATTTCAATTCCGACTGAGATTTTAGTAATTTGACTTCGCCCTGCTGTGCTTCGTATGTCTCGACTTGTCCTAATGGTCCCGATATGTTCCCACTGACCCGACTTGAGAAATGCCATACCTACAGAACAAGTCCAGCTGGGTAAAACAAGAAATTTGTAACACAATAGGAAATTGTTGTGGAACAATTCTAATTTCAATTCCGACTGGGATTTTCGTAAATTGACTTAGCCCTTTTGTGCTTCGTATGTCTCGACTTGTCCTAATGCTCCCGATTTGTCCTTAATGACCCGACTTGACAAATGCCAAAAAACAGAAAGAGTCCAGCTGGGTAATTCAAGAAATTTGTAACACAAATGGAAAGTGTTGGGAACATTCAAATTTCAATTCCGACTGAGATTTTAGTAATTTGACTTCGCCCTGCTGTGCTTCGTATGTCTCGACTTGTCCTAATGCTCCCGATTTGTCCTTAATGACCCGACTTGACAAATGCCAAAAAACAGAAAGAGTCCAGCTGGGTAATTCAAGAAATTTGTAACACAATTGGAAAGTGTTGGGAACATTCAAATTTCAATTCCGACTGAGATTTTCGTAATATGACTTCGCCCTGCTGTGCTTCGTATGTCTCGACTTGTCCTAATGTTCCCGATTTGTCCTTAATGACCCGACTTGACAAATGCCAAAACTACAGAACAAGTCCAGCTGGGTTAAACAAGAAATTTGTAATACAATAGGAAAATGTTGGGGAACAAATCTAATTTCAATTCCGACTGGGATTTTCGTAAATTGACTTGCCATGCTGTGCTTCGTATGTCTCGACTTGTCCTAATGGTCCCGATTTGTCCTTGATGACCCGACTTGACAAATGTCAAATACAGGACAAGCCCAGCTGGGTAAAACAAGAAATTTGTAGCACAATTGGAAAATGTTGGGGAACAATTCAAATTTCTATTCCGACTGGGATTTTAGTAATTTGACTTCGCCCTGCTGTGCTTCGTATGTCTCAACTTGTCCTAATGTTCCCGATTTGTCCTTAATGACCCGACTTGACAAATGCCAAAAAACAGAACGAGTCCAGCTGGGGAATTCACGAAATTTGTAACACAAATGGAAAGTGTTGGGAACATTCAAATTTCAATTCCGACTGAGATTTTAGTAATTTGACTTCGCCCTGCTGTGCTTCGTATGTCTCGACTTGTCCTAATGCTCCCGATTTGTCCTTAAAGACCCGACTTGACAAATGCCAAAAAACAGAAAGAGTCCAGCTGGGTAATTCAAGAAATTTGTAACACAATTGGAAAGTGTTGGGAACATTCAAATTTCAATTCCGACTGAGATTTTCGTAATATGACTTCGCCCTGCTGTGCTTCGTATGTCTCGATTTGTCCTAATGTTCCCGATTTGTCCTTAATGACCCGACTTGACAAATGCCAAAACTACAGAACAAGTCCAGCTGGGTTAAACAAGAAATTTGTAATACAATAGGAAAATGTTGGGGAACAAATCTAATTTCAATTCCGACTGGGATTTTCGTAAATTGACTTGCCATGCTGTGCTTCGTATGTCTCGACTTGTCCTAATGTTCCCGATTTGTCCTTAATGACCCGACTTGACAAATGCCAAAAAACAGAACGAGTCCAGCTGGGGAATTCACGAAATTTGTAACACAAATGGAAAGTGTTGGGAACATTCAAATTTCAATTCCGACTGAGATTTTAGTAATTTGACTTCGCCCTGCTGTGCTTCGTATGTCTCGACTTGTCCTAATGCTCCCGATTTGTCCTTAATGACCCGACTTGACAAATGCCAAAAAACAGAAAGAGTCCAGCTGGGTAATTCAAGAAATTTGTAACACAATTGGAAAGTGTTGGGAACATTCAAATTTCAATTCCGACTGAGATTTTCGTAATATGACTTCGCCCTGCTGTGCTTCGTATGTCTCGACTTGTCCTAATGTTCCCAATGGTCCCTACTGACCCGACTTGACATATGCCAAAACTATAGAACAAGTCCAGAAGGGTAAAACAAAAAATTTGTAACACAATTGGAAAAAGTTGGGAAACAATTCCAATTTCAATTCCGACTGAGATTTTCTTAGTTTGACTTCGCCCTGCTGTGCTTCGTATGTCTCGACTTGTCCTATTGGTCCCGATATGTTCCCACTGACCCTACTTGAGAAATGCCATACCTACAGAACAGTCCAGCTGGGTAAAACAAGAAATTTGTAACACAATAGGAAATTGTTGTGGAACAATTCTAATTTCAATTCCGACTGGGATTTTCGTAAATTGACTTAGCCCTTTTGTGCTTCGTATGTCTCGACTTGTCCTAATGCTCCCGATTTGTCCTTAATGACCCGACTTGACAAATGCCAAAAAACAGAAAGAGTCCAGCTGGGTAATTCAAGAAATTTGTAACACAATTGGAAAGTGTTGGGAACATTCAAATTTCAATTCCGACTGAGATTTTCGTAATATGACTTCGCCCTGCTGTGCTTCGTATGTCTCGATTTGTCCTGATGTTCCCGATTTGTCCTTAATGACCCGACTTGACAAATGCCAAAACTACAGAACAAGTCCAGCTGGGTTAAACAAGAAATTTGTAATACAATAGGAAAATGTTGGGAACAAATCTAATTTCAATTCCGACTGGGATTTTCGTAAATTGACTTGCCATGCTGTGCTTCGTATGGTCCCGATATGTTCCCACTGACCCGACTTGAGAAATGCCATACCTACAGAACAAGTCCAGCTGGGTAAAACAAGAAATTTGTAACACAATAGGAAATTGTTGTGGAACAATTCTAATTTCAATTCCGACTGGGATTTTCGTAAATTGACTTAGCCCTTTTGTGCTTCGTATGTCTCGACTTGTCCTAATGCTCCCGATTTGTCCTTAATGACCCGACTTGACAAATGCCAAAAAACAGAAAGAGTCCAGCTGGGTAATTCAAGAAATTTGTAACACAAATGGAAAGTGTTGGGAACATTCAAATTTCAATTCCGACTGAGATTTTAGTAATTTGACTTCGCCCTGCTGTGCTTCGTATGTCTCGACTTGTCCTAATGTTCCCGATTTGTCCTTAATGACCCGACTTGACAAATGCCAAAACTACAGAACAAGTCCAGCTGGGTTAAACAAGAAATTTGTAATACAATAGGAAAATGTTGGGGAACAAATCTAATTTCAATTCCGACTGGGATTTTCGTAAATTGACTTGCCATGCTGTGCTTCGTATGTCTCGACTTGTCCTAATGGTCCCGATTTGTCCTTGATGACCCGACTTGACAAATGTCAAATACAGGACAAGCCCAGCTGGGTAAAACAAGAAATTTGTAGCACAATTGGAAAATGTTGGGGAACAATTCAAATTTCTATTCCGACTGGGATTTTAGTAATTTGACTTCGCCCTGCTGTGCTTCGTATGTCTCAACTTGTCCTAATGTTCCCGATTTGTCCTTAATGACCCGACTTGACAAATGCCAAAAAACAGAACGAGTCCAGCTGGGGAATTCACGAAATTTGTAACACAAATGGAAAGTGTTGGGAACATTCAAATTTCAATTCCGACTGAGATTTTAGTAATTTGACTTCGCCCTGCTGTGCTTCGTATGTCTCGACTTGTCCTAATGCTCCCGATTTGTCCTTAAAGACCCGACTTGACAAATGCCAAAAAACAGAAAGAGTCCAGCTGGGTAATTCAAGAAATTTGTAACACAATTGGAAAGTGTTGGGAACATTCAAATTTCAATTCCGACTGAGATTTTCGTAATATGACTTCGCCCTGCTGTGCTTCGTATGTCTCGATTTGTCCTAATGTTCCCGATTTGTCCTTAATGACCCGACTTGACAAATGCCAAAACTACAGAACAAGTCCAGCTGGGTTAAACAAGAAATTTGTAATACAATAGGAAAATGTTGGGGAACAAATCTAATTTCAATTCCGACTGGGATTTTCGTAAATTGACTTGCCATGCTGTGCTTCGTATGTCTCGACTTGTCCTAATGTTCCCGATTTGTCCTTAATGACCCGACTTGACAAATGCCAAAAAACAGAACGAGTCCAGCTGGGGAATTCACGAAATTTGTAACACAAATGGAAAGTGTTGGGAACATTCAAATTTCAATTCCGACTGAGATTTTAGTAATTTGACTTCGCCCTGCTGTGCTTCGTATGTCTCGACTTGTCCTAATGCTCCCGATTTGTCCTTAATGACCCGACTTGACAAATGCCAAAAAACAGAAAGAGTCCAGCTGGGTAATTCAAGAAATTTGTAACACAATTGGAAAGTGTTGGGAACATTCAAATTTCAATTCCGACTGAGATTTTCGTAATATGACTTCGCCCTGCTGTGCTTCGTATGTCTCGACTTGTCCTAATGTTCCCGATTTGTCCTTAATGACCCGACTTGACAAATGCCAAAACTACAGAACAAGTCCAGCTGGGTTAAACAAGAAATTTGTAATACAATAGGAAAATGTTGGGGAACAAATCTAATTTCAATTCCGACTGGGATTTTCGTAAATTAACTTGCCATGCTGTGCTTCGTATGTCTCGACTTGTCCTAATGGTCCCGATTTGTCCTTGATGACCCGACTTGACAAATGTCAAATACAGGACAAGCCCAGCTGGGTAAAACAAGAAATTTGTAGCACAATTGGAAAATGTTGGGGAACAATTCAAATTTCTATTCCGACTGGGATTTTAGTAATTTGACTTCGCCCTGCTGTGCTTCGTATGTCTCAACTTGTCCTAATGTTCCCGATTTGTCCTTAATGACCCGACTTGACAAATGCCAAAAAACAGAACGAGTCCAGCTGGGGAATTCACGAAATTTGTAACACAAATGGAAAGTGTTGGGAACATTCAAATTTCAATTCCGACTGAGATTTTAGTAATTTGACTTCGCCCTGCTGTGCTTCGTATGTCTCGACTTGTCCTAATGCTCCCGATTTGTCCTTAAAGACCCGACTTGACAAATGCCAAAAAACAGAAAGAGTCCAGCTGGGTAATTCAAGAAATTTTTAACACAATTGGAAAGTGTTGGGAACATTCAAATTTCAATTCCGACTCAGATTTTAGTAATTTGACTTCGCCCTGCTGTGCTTCGTATGTCTCGACTTGTCCCAATGGTCCCTACTGACCCGACTTGACATATGCCAAAACTATAGAACAAGTCCAGAAGGGTAAAACAAAAAATTTGTAACACAATTGGAAAAAGTTGGGAAACAATTCCAATTTCAATTCCGACTGAGATTTTCTTAGTTTGACTTCGCCCTGCTGTGCTTCGTATGTCTCGACTTGTCCTAATGGTCCCGATATGTTCCCACTGACCCGACTTGAGAAATGCCATACCTACAGAACAGTCCAGCTGGGTAAAACAAGAAATTTGTAACACAATAGGAAATTGTTGTGGAACAATTCTAATTTCAATTCCGACTGGGATTTTCGTAAATTGACTTAGCCCTTTTGTGCTTCGTATGTCTCGACTTGTCCTAATGCTCCCGATTTGTCCTTAATGACCCGACTTGACAAATGCCAAAAAACAGAAAGAGTCCAGCTGGGTAATTCAAGAAATTTGTAACACAATTGGAAAGTGTTGGGAACATTCAAATTTCAATTCCGACTGAGATTTTCGTAATATGACTTCGCCCTGCTGTGCTTCGTATGTCTCGATTTGTCCTAATGTTCCCGATTTGTCCTTAATGACCCGACTTGACAAATGCCAAAACTACAGAACAAGTCCAGCTGGGTTAAACAAGAAATTTGTAATACAATAGGAAAATGTTGGGGAACAAATCTAATTTCAATTCCGACTGGGATTTTCGTAAATTGACTTGCCATGCTGTGCTTCGTATGTCTCGACTTGTCCTAATGTTCCCGATTTGTCCTTAATGACCCGACTTGACAAATGCCAAAAAACAGAACGAGTCCAGCTGGGGAATTCACGAAATTTGTAACACAAATGGAAAGTGTTGGGAACATTCAAATTTCAATTCCGACTGAGATTTTAGTAATTTGACTTCGCCCTGCTGTGCTTCGTATGTCTCGACTTGTCCTAATGCTCCCGATTTGTCCTTAATGACCCGACTTGACAAATGCCAAAAAACAGAAAGAGTCCAGCTGGGTAATTCAAGAAATTTGTAACACAATTGGAAAGTGTTGGGAACATTCAAATTTCAATTCCGACTGAGATTTTCGTAATATGACTTCGCCCTGCTGTGCTTCGTATGTCTCGACTTGTCCTAATGTTCCCGATTTGTCCTTAATGACCCGACTTGACAAATGCCAAAACTACAGAACAAGTCCAGCTGGGTTAAACAAGAAATTTGTAATACAATAGGAAAATGTTGGGGAACAAATCTAATTTCAATTCCGACTGGGATTTTCGTAAATTGACTTGCCATGCTGTGCTTCGTATGTCTCGACTTGTCCTAATGGTCCCGATTTGTCCTTGATGACCCGACTTGACAAATGTCAAATACAGGACAAGCCCAGCTGGGTAAAACAAGAAATTTGTAGCACAATTGGAAAATGTTGGGGAACAATTCAAATTTCTATTCCGACTGGGATTTTAGTAATTTGACTTCGCCCTGCTGTGCTTCGTATGTCTCAACTTGTCCTAATGTTCCCGATTTGTCCTTAATGACCCGACTTGACAAATGCCAAAAAACAGAACGAGTCCAGCTGGGGAATTCACGAAATTTGTAACACAAATGGAAAGTGTTGGGAACATTCAAATTTCAATTCCGACTGAGATTTTAGTAATTTGACTTCGCCCTGCTGTGCTTCGTATGTCTCGACTTGTCCTAATGCTCCCGATTTGTCCTTAAAGACCCGACTTGACAAATGCCAAAAAACAGAAAGAGTCCAGCTGGGTAATTCAAGAAATTTGTAACACAATTGGAAAGTGTTGGGAACATTCAAATTTCAATTCCGACTGAGATTTTCGTAATATGACTTCGCCCTGCTGTGCTTCGTATGTCTCGACTCTTCCTAATGTTCCCGATTTGTCCTTAATGACCCGACTTGACAAATGCCAAAACTACAGAACATGTCCAGCTGGGTTAAACAAGAAATTTGTAATACAATAGGAAAATGTTGGGGAACAAATCTAATTTCAATTCCGACTGGGATTTTCGTAAATTGACTTGCCATGCTGTGCTTCGTATGTCTCGACTTGTCCTAATGGTCCCGATTTGTCCTTGATGACCCGACTTGACAAATGTCAAATACAGGACAAGCCCAGCTGGGTAAAACAAGAAATTTGTAGCACAATTGGAAAATGTTGGGGAACAATTCAAATTTCTATTCCGACTGGGATTTTAGTAATTTGACTTCGCCCTGCTGTGCTTCGTATGTCTCAACTTGTCCTAATGTTCCCGATTTGTCCTTAATGACCCGACTTGACAAATGCCAAAAAACAGAACGAGTCCAGCTGGGGAATTCACGAAATTTGTAACACAAATGGAAAGTGTTGGGAACATTCAAATTTCAATTCCGACTGAGATTTTAGTAATTTGACTTCGCCCTGCTGTGCTTCGTATGTCTCGACTTGTCCTAATGGTCCCGATATGTTCCCACTGACCCGACTTGAGAAATGCCATACCTACAGAACAAGTCCAGCTGGGTAAAACAAGAAATTTGTAACACAATAGGAAATTGTTGTGGAACAATTCTAATTTCAATTCCGACTGGGATTTTCGTAAATTGACTTAGCCCTTTTGTGCTTCGTATGTCTCGACTTGTCCTAATGCTCCCGATTTGTCCTTAATGACCCGACTTGACAAATGCCAAAAAACAGAAAGAGTCCAGCTGGGTAATTCAAGAAATTTGTAACACAATTGGAAAGTGTTGGGAACATTCAAATTTCAATTCCGACTGAGATTTTCGTAATATGACTTCGCCCTGCTGTGCTTCGTATGTCTCGATTTGTCCTAATGTTCCCGATTTGTCCTTAATGACCCGACTTGACAAATGCCAAAACTACAGAACAAGTCCAGCTGGGTTAAACAAGAAATTTGTAATACAATAGGAAAATGTTGGGGAACAAATCTAATTTCAATTCCGACTGGGATTTTCGTAAATTGACTTGCCATGCTGTGCTTCGTATGTCTCGACTTGTCCTAATGTTCCCGATTTGTCCTTAATGACCCGACTTGACAAATGCCAAAAAACAGAACGAGTCCAGCTGGGGAATTCACGAAATTTGTAACACAAATGGAAAGTGTTGGGAACATTCAAATTTCAATTCCGACTGAGATTTTAGTAATTTGACTTCGCCCTGCTGTGCTTCGTATGTCTCGACTTGTCCTAATGCTCCCGATTTGTCCTTAATGACCCGACTTGACAAATGCCAAAAAACAGAAAGAGTCCAGCTGGGTAATTCAAGAAATTTGTAACACAATTGGAAAGTGTTGGGAACATTCAAATTTCAATTCCGACTGAGATTTTCGTAATATGACTTCGCCCTGCTGTGCTTCGTATGTCTCGACTTGTCCTAATGTTCCCGATTTGTCCTTAATGACCCGACTTGACAAATGCCAAAACTACAGAACAAGTCCAGCTGGGTTAAACAAGAAATTTGTAATACAATAGGAAAATGTTGGGGAACAAATCTAATTTCAATTCCGACTGGGATTTTCGTAAATTGACTTGCCATGCTGTGCTTCGTATGTCTCGACTTGTCCTAATGGTCCCGATTTGTCCTTGATGACCCGACTTGACAAATGTCAAATACAGGACAAGCCCAGCTGGGTAAAACAAGAAATTTGTAGCACAATTGGAAAATGTTGGGGAACAATTCAAATTTCTATTCCGACTGGGATTTTAGTAATTTGACTTCGCCCTGCTGTGCTTCGTATGTCTCAACTTGTCCTAATGTTCCCGATTTGTCCTTAATGACCCGACTTGACAAATGCCAAAAAACAGAACGAGTCCAGCTGGGGAATTCAAGAAATTTGTAACACAATTGGAAAGTGTTGGGAACATTCAAATTTCAATTCCGACTGAGATTTTCGTAATATGACTTCGCCCTGCTGTGCTTCGTATGTCTCGACTTGTCCTAATGTTCCCGATTTGTCCTTAATGACCCGACTTGACAAATGCCAAAACTACAGAACAAGTCCAGCTGGGTTAACAAGAAATTTGTAATACAATAGGAAAATGTTGGGGAACAAATCTAATTTCAATTCCGACTGGGATTTTCGTAAATTGACTTGCCATGCTGTGCTTCGTATGTCTCGACTTGTCCTAATGTTCCCGATTTGTCCTTAATGACCCGACTTGACAAATGCCAAAAAACAGAACGAGTCCAGCTGGGGAATTCACGAAATTTGTAACACAATTGGAAAGTGTTGGGAACATTCAAATTTCAATTCCGACTGAGATTTTAGTAATTTGACTTCGCCCTGCTGTGCTTCGTATGTCTCGACTTGTCCTAATGCTCCCGATTTGTCCTTAATGACCCGACTTGACAAATGCCAAAAAACAGAAAGAGTCCAGCTGGGTAATTCAAGAAATTTGTAACACAATTGGAAAGTGTTGGGAACATTCAAATTTCAATTCCGACTGAGATTTTCGTAATATGACTTCGCCCTGCTGTGCTTCGTATGTCTCGACTTGTCCTAATGTTCCCGATTTGTCCTTAATGACCCGACATGACAAATGCCAAAACTACAGAACAAGTCCAGCTGGGTTAACAAGATATTTGTAATACAATAGGAAAATGTTGGGGAACAAATCTAATTTCAATTCCGACTGGGATTTTCGTAAATTGACTTGCCATGCTGTGCTTCGTATGTCTCGACTTGTCCTAATGTTCCCGATTTGTCCTTAATGACCCGACTTGACAAATGCCAAAAAACAGAACGAGTCCAGCTGGGGAATTCACGAAATTTGTAACACAATTGGAAAGTGGTTGGGAACATTCAAATTTCAATTCCGACTGAGATTTTAGTAATTTGACTTCGCCCTGCTGTGCTTCGTATGTCTCGACTTGTCCTAATGCTCCCGATTTGTCCTTAATGACACGACTTGACAAATGCCAAAAAACAGAACGAGTCCAGCTGGGGAATTCACGAAATTTGTAACACAAATGGAAAGTGTTGGGAACATTCAAATTTCAATTCCGACTGAGATTTTAGTAATTTGACTTCGCCCTGCTGTGCTTCGTATGTCTCGAATTGTTCTAATGCTCCCGATTTGTCCTTAATGACCCGACTTGACAAATGCCAAAAAACAGAAAGAGTCCAGCTGGGTAATTCAAGAAATTTGTAATACAATAGGAAAATGTTGGGGAACAAATCTAATTTCAATTCCGACTGGGATTTTCGTAAATTGACTTGCCATGCTGTGCTTCGTATGTCTCGACTTGTCCTAATGGTCCCGATTTGTCCTTGATGACCCGACTTGACAAATGTCAAATACAGGACAAGCCCAGCTGGGTAAAACAAGAAATTTGTAGCACAATTGGAAAATGTTGGGGAACAATTCAAATTTCTATTCCGACTGGGATTTTAGTAATTTGACTTCGCCCTGCTGTGCTTCGTATGTCTCAACTTGTCCTAATGTTCCCGATTTGTCCTTAATGACCCGACTTGACAAATGCCAAAAAACAGAACGAGTCCAGCTGGGGAATTCACGAAATTTGTAACACAAATGGAAAGTGTTGGGAACATTCAAATTTCAATTCCGACTGAGATTTTAGTAATTTGACTTCGCCCTGCTGTGCTTCGTATGTCTCGACTTGTCCTAATGCTCCCGATTTGTCCTTAAAGACCCGACTTGACAAATGCCAAAAAACAGAAAGAGTCCAGCTGGGTAATTCAAGAAATTTGTAACACAATTGGAAAGTGTTGGGAACATTCAAATTTCAATTCCGACTCAGATTTTAGTAATTTGACTTCGCCCTGCTGTGCTTCGTATGTCTCGACTTGTCCCAATGGTCCCTACTGACCCGACTTGACATATGCCAAAACTATAGAACAAGTCCAGAAGGGTAAAACAAAAAATTTGTAACACAATTGGAAAAAGTTGGGAAACAATTCCAATTTCAATTCCGACTGAGATTTTCTTAGTTTGACTTCGCCCTGCTGTGCTTCGTATGTCTCGACTTGTCCTAATGGTCCCGATATGTTCCCACTGACCCGACTTGAGAAATGCCATACCTACAGAACAAGTCCAGCTGGGTAAAACAAGAAATTTGTAACACAATAGGAAATTGTTGTGGAACAATTCTAATTTCAATTCCGACTGGGATTTTCGTAAATTGACTTAGCCCTTTTGTGCTTCGTATGTCTCGACTTGTCCTAATGCTCCCGATTTGTCCTTAATGACCCGACTTGACAAATGCCAAAAAACAGAAAGAGTCCAGCTGGGTAATTCAAGAAATTTGTAACACAATTGGAAAGTGTTGGGAACATTCAAATTTCAATTCCGACTGAGATTTTCGTAATATGACTTCGCCCTGCTGTGCTTCGTATGTCTCGATTTGTCCTAATGTTCCCGATTTGTCCTTAATGACCCGACTTGACAAATGCCAAAACTACAGAACAAGTCCAGCTGGGTTAAACAAGAAATTTGTAATACAATAGGAAAATGTTGGGGAACAAATCTAATTTCAATTCCGACTGGGATTTTCGTAAATTGACTTGCCATGCTGTGCTTCGTATGTCTCGACTTGTCCTAATGTTCCCGATTTGTCCTTAATGACCCGACTTGACAAATGCCAAAAAACAGAACGAGTCCAGCTGGGGAATTCACGAAATTTGTAACACAAATGGAAAGTGTTGGGAACATTCAAATTTCAATTCCGACTGAGATTTTAGTAATTTGACTTCGCCCTGCTGTGCTTCGTATGTCTCGACTTGTCCTAATGCTCCCGATTTGTCCTTAATGACCCGACTTGACAAATGCCAAAAAACAGAAAGAGTCCAGCTGGGTAATTCAAGAAATTTGTAACACAATTGGAAAGTGTTGGGAACATTCAAATTTCAATTCCGACTGAGATTTTCGTAATATGACTTCGCCCTGCTGTGCTTCGTATGTCTCGACTTGTCCTAATGTTCCAGATTTGTCCTTAATGACCCGACTTGACAAATGCCAAAACTACAGAACAAGTCCAGCTGGGTTAAACAAGAAATTTGTAATACAATAGGAAAATGTTGGGGAACAAATCTAATTTCAATTCCGACTGGGATTTTCGTAAATTGACTTGCCATGCTGTGCTTCGTATGTCTCGACTTGTCCTAATGGTCCCGATTTGTCCTTGATGACCCGACTTGACAAATGTCAAATACAGGACAAGCCCAGCTGGGTAAAACAAGAAATTTGTAGCACAATTGGAAAATGTTGGGGAACAATTCAAATTTCTATTCCGACTGGGATTTTAGTAATTTGACTTCGCCCTGCTGTGCTTCGTATGTCTCAACTTGTCCTAATGTTCCCGATTTGTCCTTAATGACCCGACTTGACAAATGCCAAAAAACAGAACGAGTCCAGCTGGGGAATTCACGAAATTTGTAACACAAATGGAAAGTGTTGGGAACATTCAAATTTCAATTCCGACTGAGATTTTAGTAATTTGACTTCGCCCTGCTGTGCTTCGTATGTCTCGACTTGTCCTAATGCTCCCGATTTGTCCTTAAAGACCCGACTTGACAAATGCCAAAAAACAGAAAGAGTCCAGCTGGGTAATTCAAGAAATTTGTAACACAATTGGAAAGTGTTGGGAACATTCAAATTTCAATTCCGACTGAGATTTTCGTAATATGACTTCGCCCTGCTGTGCTTCGTATGTCTCGACTCTTCCTAATGTTCCCGATTTGTCCTTAATGACCCGACTTGACAAATGCCAAAACTACAGAACATGTCCAGCTGGGTTAAACAAGAAATTTGTAATACAATAGGAAAATGTTGGGGAACAAATCTAATTTCAATTCCGACTGGGATTTTCGTAAATTGACTTGCCATGCTGTGCTTCGTATGTCTCGACTTGTCCTAATGGTCCCGATTTGTCCTTGATGACCCGACTTGACAAATGTCAAATACAGGACAAGCCCAGCTGGGTAAAACAAGAAATTTGTAGCACAATTGGAAAATGTTGGGGAACAATTCAAATTTCTATTCCGACTGGGATTTTAGTAATTTGACTTCGCCCTGCTGTGCTTCGTATGTCTCAACTTGTCCTAATGTTCCCGATTTGTCCTTAATGACCCGACTTGACAAATGCCAAAAAACAGAACGAGTCCAGCTGGGGAATTCACGAAATTTGTAACACAAATGGAAAGTGTTGGGAACATTCAAATTTCAATTCCGACTGAGATTTTAGTAATTTGACTTCGCCCTGCTGTGCTTCGTATGTCTCGACTTGTCCTAATGCTCCCGATTTGTCCTTAAAGACCCGACTTGACAAATGCCAAAAAACAGAAAGAGTCCAGCTGGGTAATTCAAGAAATTTGTAACACAATTGGAAAGTGTTGGGAACATTCAAATTTCAATTCCGACTCAGATTTTAGTAATTTGACTTCGCCCTGCTGTGCTTCGTATGTCTCGACTTGTCCCAATGGTCCCTACTGACCCGACTTGACATATGCCAAAACTATAGAACAAGTCCAGAAGGGTAAAACAAAAAATTTGTAACACAATTGGAAAAAGTTGGGAAACAATTCCAATTTCAATTCCGACTGAGATTTTCTTAGTTTGACTTCGCCCTGCTGTGCTTCGTATGTCTCGACTTGTCCTAATGGTCCCGATATGTTCCCACTGACCCGACTTGAGAAATGCCATACCTACAGAACAAGTCCAGCTGGGTAAAACAAGAAATTTGTAACACAATAGGAAATTGTTGTGGAACAATTCTAATTTCAATTCCGACTGGGATTTTCGTAAATTGACTTAGCCCTTTTGTGCTTCGTATGTCTCGACTTGTCCTAATGCTCCCGATTTGTCCTTAATGACCCGACTTGACAAATGCCAAAAAACAGAAAGAGTCCAGCTGGGTAATTCAAGAAATTTGTAACACAATTGGAAAGTGTTGGGAACATTCAAATTTCAATTCCGACTGAGATTTTCGTAATATGACTTCGCCCTGCTGTGCTTCGTATGTCTCGATTTGTCCTAATGTTCCCGATTTGTCCTTAATGACCCGACTTGACAAATGCCAAAACTACAGAACAAGTCCAGCTGGGTTAAACAAGAAATTTGTAATACAATAGGAAAATGTTGGGGAACAAATCTAATTTCAATTCCGACTGGAATTTTCGTAAATTGACTTGCCATGCTGTGCTTCGTAT
Source organism: Chrysolina americana (assembly GCA_958502065.1). Classification (NCBI taxonomy): domain Eukaryota; kingdom Metazoa; phylum Arthropoda; class Insecta; order Coleoptera; family Chrysomelidae; genus Chrysolina; species Chrysolina americana. The sequence continues at coordinate 31,171,107 of OY293420.1, forward strand.
GTCTCGACTTGTCCTAATGTTCCCGATTTGTCCTTAATGACCCGACTTGACAAATGCCAAAATACAGAACGAGTCCAGCTGGGGAATTCACGAAATTTGTAACACAAATGGAAGGTGTTGGGAACATTCAAATTTCAATTCCGACTGAGATTTTAGTAATTTGACTTCGCCCTGCTGTGCTTCGTATGTCTCGACTTGTCCTAATGCTCCCGATTTGTCCTTAATGACCCGACTTGACAAATGCCAAAAAACAGAAAGAGTCCAGCTGGGTAATTCAAGAAATTTGTAACACAATTGGAAAGTGTTGGGAACATTCAAATTTCAATTCCGACTGAGATTTTCGTAATATGACTTCGCCCTGCTGTGCTTCGTATGTCTCGACTTGTCCTAATGTTCCCGATTTGTCCTTAATGACCCGACTTGACAAATGCCAAAACTACAGAACATGTCCAGCTGGGTTAAACAAGAAATTTGTAATACAATAGGAAAATGTTGGGGAACAAATCTAATTTCAATTCCGACTGGGATTTTCGTAAATTGACTTGCCATGCTGTGCTTCGTATGTCTCGACTTGTCCTAATGGTCCCGATTTGTCCTTGATGACCCGACTTGACAAATGTCAAATACAGGACAAGCCCAGCTGGGTAAAACAAGAAATTTGTAGCACAATTGGAAAATGTTGGGGAACAATTCAAATTTCTATTCCGACTGGGATTTTAGTAATTTGACTTCGACCTGCTGTGCTTCGTATGTCTCAACTTGTCCTAATGTTCCCGATTTGTCCTTAATGACCCGACTTGACAAATGCCAAAAAACAGAACGAGTCCAGCTGGGGAATTCACGAAATTTGTAACACAAATGGAAAGTGTTGGGAACATTCAAATTTCAATTCCGACTGAGATTTTAGTAATTTGACTTCGCCCTGCTGTGCTTCGTATGTCTCGACTTGTCCTAATGGTCCCGATATGTTCCCACTGACCCGACTTGAGAAATGCCATACCTACAGAACAAGTCCAGCTGGGTATAACAAGAAATTTGTAACACAATAGGAAATTGTTGTGGAACAATTCTAATTTCAATTCCGACTGGGATTTTCGTAAATTGACTTAGCCCTTTTGTGCTTCGTATGTCTCGACTTGTCCTAATGCTCCCGATTTGTCCTTAATGACCCGACTTGACAAATGCCAAAAAACAGAAAGAGTCCAGCTGGGTAATTCAAGAAATTTGTAACACAATTGGAAAGTGTTGGGAACATTCAAATTTCAATTCCGACTGAGATTTTCGTAATATGACTTCGCCCTGCTGTGCTTCGTATGTCTCGACTTGTCCTAATGTTCCCGATTTGTCCTTAATGACCCGACTTGAGAAATGCCAAAACTACAGAACAAGTCCAGCTGGGTTAAAAAGAAATTTGTAATACAATAGGAAAATGTTGGGGAACAAATCTAATTTCAATTCCGACTGGGATTTTCGTAAATTGACTTGCCATGCTGTGCTTCGTATGTCTCGACTTGTCCTAATGGTCCCGATTTGTCCTTGATGACCCGACTTGACAAATGTCAAATACAGGACAAGCCCAGCTGGGTAAAACAAGAAATTTGTAGCACAATTGGAAAATGTTGGGGAACAATTCAAATTTCTATTCCGACTGGGATTTTAGTAATTTGACTTCGCCCTGCTGTGCTTCGTATGTCTCAACTTGTCCTAATGTTCCCGATTTGTCCTTAATGACCCGACTTGACAAATGCCAAAAAACAGAACGAGTCCAGCTGGGGAATTCACGAAATTTGTAACACAAATGGAAAGTGTTGGGAACATTCAAATTTCAATTCCGACTGAGATTTTAGTAATTTGACTTCGCCCTGCTGTGCTTCGTATGTCTCGACTTGTCCTAATGCTCCCGATTTGTCCTTAAAGACCCGACTTGACAAATGCCAAAAAACAGAAAGAGTCCAGCTGGGTAATTCAAGAAATTTGTAACACAATTGGAAAGTGTTGGGAACATTCAAATTTCAATTCCGACTCAGATTTTAGTAATTTGACTTCGCCCTGCTGTGCTTCGTATGTCTCGACTTGTCCCAATGGTCCCTACTGACCCGACTTGACATATGCCAAAACTATAGAACAAGTCCAGAAGGGTAAAACAAAAAATTTGTAACACAATTGGAAAAAGTTGGGAAACAATTCCAATTTCAATTCCGACTGAGATTTTCTTAGTTTGACTTCGCCCTGCTGTGCTTCGTATGTCTCGACTTGTCCTAATGGTCCCGATATGTTCCCACTGACCCGACTTGAGAAATGCCATACCTACAGAACAAGTCCAGCTGGGTAAAACAAGAAATTTGTAACACAATAGGAAATTGTTGTGGAACAATTCTAATTTCAATTCCGACTGGGATTTTCGTAAATTGACTTAGCCCTTTTGTGCTTCGTATGTCTCGACTTGTCCTAATGCTCCCGATTTGTCCTTAATGACCCGACTTGACAAATGCCAAAAAACAGAAAGAGTCCAGCTGGGTAATTCAAGAAATTTGTAACACAATTGGAAAGTGTTGGGAACATTCAAATTTCAATTCCGACTGAGATTTTCGTAATATGACTTCGCCCTGCTGTGCTTCGTATGTCTCGATTTGTCCTAATGTTCCCGATTTGTCCTTAATGACCCGACTTGACAAATGCCAAAACTACAGAACAAGTCCAGCTGGGTTAAACAAGAAATTTGTAATACAATAGGAAAATGTTGGGGAACAAATCTAATTTCAATTCCGACTGGAATTTTCGTAAATTGACTTGCCATGCTGTGCTTCGTATGTCTCGACTTGTCCTAATGTTCCCGATTTGTCCTTAATGACCCGACTTGACAAATGCCAAAATACAGAACGAGTCCAGCTGGGGAATTCACGAAATTTGTAACACAAATGGAAGGTGTTGGGAACATTCAAATTTCAATTCCGACTGAGATTTTAGTAATTTGACTTCGCCCTGCTGTGCTTCGTATGTCTCGACTTGTCCTAATGCTCCCGATTTGTCCTTAATGACCCGACTTGACAAATGCCAAAAAACAGAAAGAGTCCAGCTGGGTAATTCAAGAAATTTGTAACACAATTGGAAAGTGTTGGGAACATTCAAATTTCAATTCCGACTGAGATTTTCGTAATATGACTTCGCCCTGCTGTGCTTCGTATGTCTCGACTTGTCCTAATGTTCCCGATTTGTCCTTAATGACCCGACTTGACAAATGCCAAAACTACAGAACATGTCCAGCTGGGTTAAACAAGAAATTTGTAATACAATAGGAAAATGTTGGGGAACAAATCTAATTTCAATTCCGACTGGGATTTTCGTAAATTGACTTGCCATGCTGTGCTTCGTATGTCTCGACTTGTCCTAATGGTCCCGATTTGTCCTTGATGACCCGACTTGACAAATGTCAAATACAGGACAAGCCCAGCTGGGTAAAACAAGAAATTTGTAGCACAATTGGAAAATGTTGGGGAACAATTCAAATTTCTATTCCGACTGGGATTTTAGTAATTTGACTTCGACCTGCTGTGCTTCGTATGTCTCAACTTGTCCTAATGTTCCCGATTTGTCCTTAATGACCCGACTTGACAAATGCCAAAAAACAGAACGAGTCCAGCTGGGGAATTCACGAAATTTTTAACACAAATGGAAAGTGTTGGGAACATTCAAATTTCAATTCCGACTGAGATTTTAGTAATTTGACTTCGCCCTGCTGTGCTTCGTATGTCTCGACTTGTCCTAATGGTCCCGATATGTTCCCACTGACCCGACTTGAGAAATGCCATACCTACAGAACAAGTCCAGCTGGGTATAACAAGAAATTTGTAACACAATAGGAAATTGTTGTGGAACAATTCTAATTTCAATTCCGACTGGGATTTTCGTAAATTGACTTAGCCCTTTTGTGCTTCGTATGTCTCGACTTGTCCTAATGCTCCCGATTTGTCCTTAATGACCCGACTTGACAAATGCCAAAAAACAGAAAGAGTCCAGCTGGGTAATTCAAGAAATTTGTAACACAATTGGAAAGTGTTGGGAACATTCAAATTTCAATTCCGACTGAGATTTTCGTAATATGACTTCGCCCTGCTGTGCTTCGTATGTCTCGACTTGTCCTAATGTTCCCGATTTGTCCTTAATCACCCGACTTGACAAATGCCAAAACTACAGAACAAGTCCAGCTGGGTTAAACAAGAAATTTGTAATACAATAGGAAAATGTTGGGGAACAAATCTAATTTCAATTCCGACTGGAATTTTCGTAAATTGACTTGCCATGCTGTGCTTCGTATGTCTCGACTTGTCCTAATGTTCCCGATTTGTCCTTAATGACCCGACTTGACAAATGTCAAATACAGGACAAGCCCAGCTGGGTAAAACAAGAAATTTGAAGCACAATTGGAAAATGTTGGGGAACAATTCAAATTTCTATTCCGACTGGGATTTTAGTAATTTGACTTCGCCCTGCTGTGCTTCGTATGTCTCAACTTGTCCTAATGTTCCCGATTTGTCCTTAATGACCCGACTTGACAAATGCCAAAAAACAGAACGAGTCCAGCTGGGGAATTCACGAAATTTGTAACACAAATGGAAAGTGTTGGGAACATTCAAATTTCAATTCCGACTGAGATTTTAGTAATTTGACTTCGCCCTGCTGTGCTTCGTATGTCTCGACTTGTCCTAATGCTCCCGATTTGTCCTTAAAGACCCGACTTGACAAATGCCAAAAAACAGAAAGAGTCCAGCTGGGTAATTCAAGAAATTTGTAACACAATTGGAAAGTGTTGGGAACATTCAAATTTCAATTCCGACTGAGATTTTCGTAATATGACTTCGCCCTGCTGTGCTTCGTATGTCTCGATTTGTCCTAATGTTCCCGATTTGTCCTTAATGACCCGACTTGACAAATGCCAAAACTACAGAACAAGTCCAGCTGGGTTAAACAAGAAATTTGTAATACAATAGGAAAATGTTGGGGAACAAATCTAATTTCAATTCCGACTGGGATTTTCGTAAATTGACTTGCCATGCTGTGCTTCGTATGTCTCGACTTGTCGTAATGTTCCCGATTTGTCCTTAATGACCCGACTTGACAAATGCCAAAAAACAGAACGAGTCCAGCTGGGGAATTCACGAAATTTGTAACACAAATGGAAAGTGTTGGGAACATTCAAATTTCAATTCCGACTGAGATTTTAGTAATTTGACTTCGCCCTGCTGTGCTTCGTATGTCTCGACTTGTCCTAATGCTCCCGATTTGTCCTTAATGACCCGACTTGACAAATGCCAAAAAACAGAAAGAGTCCAGCTGGGTAATTCAAGAAATTTGTAACACAATTGGAAAGAGTTGGGAACATTCAAATTTCAATTCCGACTGAGATTTTCGTATATGACTTCGCCCTGCTGTGCTTCGTATGTCTCGACTTGTCCTAATGTTCCCGATTTGTCCTTAATGACCCGACTTGACAAATGCCAAAACTACAGAACAAGTCCAGCTGGGTTAAACAAGAAATTTGTAATACAATAGGAAAATGTTGGGGAACAAATCTAATTTCAATTCCGACTGGGATTTTCGTAAATTGACTTGCCATGCTGTGCTTCGTATGTCTCGACTTGTCCTAATGGTCCCGATTTGTCCTTGATGACCCGACTTGACAAATGTCAAATACAGGACAAGCCCAGCTGGGTAAAACAAGAAATTTGTAGCACAATTGGAAAATGTTGGGGAACAATTCAAATTTCTATTCCGACTGGGATTTTAGTAATTTGACTTCGCCCTGCTGTGCTTCGTATGTCTCAACTTGTCCTAATGTTCCCGATTTGTCCTTAATGACCCGACTTGACAAATGCCAAAAAACAGAACGAGTCCAGCTGGGGAATTCACGAAATTTGTAACACAAATGGAAAGTGTTGGGAACATTCAAATTTCAATTCCGACTGAGATTTTAGTAATTTGACTTCGCCCTGCTGTGCTTCGTATGTCTCGACTTGTCCTAATGCTCCCGATTTGTCCTTAAAGACCCGACTTGACAAATGCCAAAAAACAGAAAGAGTCCAGCTGGGTAATTCAAGAAATTTGTAACACAATTGGAAAGTGTTGGGAACATTCAAATTTCAATTCCGACTGAGATTTTCGTAATATGACTTCGCCCTGCTGTGCTTCGTATGTCTCGATTTGTCCTAATGTTCCCGATTTGTCCTTAATGACCCGACTTGACAAATGCCAAAACTACAGAACAAGTCCAGCTGGGTTAAACAAGAAATTTGTAATACAATAGGAAAATGTTGGGGAACAAATCTAATTTCAATTCCGACTGGGATTTTCGTAAATTGACTTGCCATGCTGTGCTTCGTATGTCTCGACTTGTCCTAATGTTCCCGATTTGTCCTTAATGACCCGACTTGACAAATGCCAAAAAACAGAACGAGTCCAGCTGGGGAATTCACGAAATTTGTAACACAAATGGAAAGTGTTGGGAACATTCAAATTTCAATTCCGACTGAGATTTTAGTAATTTGACTTCGCCCTGCTGTGCTTCGTATGTCTCGACTTGTCCTAATGCTCCCGATTTGTCCTTAATGACCCGACTTGACAAATGCCAAAAAACAGAAAGAGTCCAGCTGGGTAATTCAAGAAATTTGTAACACAATTGGAAAGTGTTGGGAACATTCAAATTTCAATTCCGACTCAGATTTTAGTAATTTGACTTCGCCCTGCTGTGCTTCGTATGTCTCGACTTGTCCCAATGGTCCCTACTGACCCGACTTGACATATGCCAAAACTATAGAACAAGTCCAGAAGGGTAAAACAAAAAATTTGTAACACAATTGGAAAAAGTTGGGAAACAATTCCAATTTCAATTCCGACTGAGATTTTCTTAGTTTGACTTCGCCCTGCTGTGCTTCGTATGTCTCGACTTGTCCTAATGGTCCCGATATGTTCCCACTGACCCGACTTGAGAAATGCCATACCTACAGAACAAGTCCAGCTGGGTAAAACAAGAAATTTGTAACACAATAGGAAATTGTTGTGGAACAATTCTAATTTCAATTCCGACTGGGATTTTCGTAAATTGACTTAGCCCTTTTGTGCTTCGTATGTCTCGACTTGTCCTAATGCTCCCGATTTGTCCTTAATGACCCGACTTGACAAATGCCAAAAAACAGAAAGAGTCCAGCTGGGTAATTCAAGAAATTTGTAACACAATTGGAAAGTGTTGGGAACATTCAAATTTCAATTCCGACTGAGATTTTCGTAATATGACTTCGCCCTGCTGTGCTTCGTATGTCTCGATTTGTCCTAATGTTCCCGATTTGTCCTTAATGACCCGACTTGACAAATGCCAAAACTACAGAACAAGTCCAGCTGGGTTAAACAAGAAATTTGTAATACAATAGGAAAATGTTGGGGAACAAATCTAATTTCAATTCCGACTGGAATTTTCGTAAATTGACTTGCCATGCTGTGCTTCGTATGTCTCGACTTGTCCTAATGTTCCCGATTTGTCCTTAATGACCCGACTTGACAAATGCCAAAATACAGAACGAGTCCAGCTGGGGAATTCACGAAATTTGTAACACAAATGGAAGGTGTTGGGAACATTCAAATTTCAATTCCGACTGAGATTTTAGTAATTTGACTTCGCCCTGCTGTGCTTCGTATGTCTCGACTTGTCCTAATGCTCCCGATTTGTCCTTAATGACCCGACTTGACAAATGCCAAAAAACAGAAAGAGTCCAGCTGGGTAATTCAAGAAATTTGTAACACAATTGGAAAGTGTTGGGAACATTCAAATTTCAATTCCGACTGAGATTTTCGTAATATGACTTCGCCCTGCTGTGCTTCGTATGTCTCGACTTGTCCTAATGTTCCCGATTTGTCCTTAATGACCCGACTTGACAAATGCCAAAACTACAGAACATGTCCAGCTGGGTTAAACAAGAAATTTGTAATACAATAGGAAAATGTTGGGGAACAAATCTAATTTCAATTCCGACTGGGATTTTCGTAAATTGACTTGCCATGCTGTGCTTCGTATGTCTCGACTTGTCCTAATGGTCCCGATTTGTCCTTGATGACCCGACTTGACAAATGTCAAATACAGGACAAGCCCAGCTGGGTAAAACAAGAAATTTGTAGCACAATTGGAAAATGTTGGGGAACAATTCAAATTTCTATTCCGACTGGGATTTTAGTAATTTGACTTCGACCTGCTGTGCTTCGTATGTCTCAACTTGTCCTAATGTTCCCGATTTGTCCTTAATGACCCGACTTGACAAATGCCAAAAAACAGAACGAGTCCAGCTGGGGAATTCACGAAATTTTTAACACAAATGGAAAGTGTTGGGAACATTCAAATTTCAATTCCGACTGAGATTTTAGTAATTTGACTTCGCCCTGCTGTGCTTCGTATGTCTCGACTTGTCCTAATGGTCCCGATATGTTCCCACTGACCCGACTTGAGAAATGCCATACCTACAGAACAAGTCCAGCTGGGTATAACAAGAAATTTGTAACACAATAGGAAATTGTTGTGGAACAATTCTAATTTCAATTCCGACTGGGATTTTCGTAAATTGACTTAGCCCTTTTGTGCTTCGTATGTCTCGACTTGTCCTAATGCTCCCGATTTGTCCTTAATGACCCGACTTGACAAATGCCAAAAAACAGAAAGAGTCCAGCTGGGTAATTCAAGAAATTTGTAACACAATTGGAAAGTGTTGGGAACATTCAAATTTCAATTCCGACTGAGATTTTCGTAATATGACTTCGCCCTGCTGTGCTTCGTATGTCTCGACTTGTCCTAATGTTCCCGATTTGTCCTTAATCACCCGACTTGACAAATGCCAAAACTACAGAACAAGTCCAGCTGGGTTAAACAAGAAATTTGTAATACAATAGGAAAATGTTGGGGAACAAATCTAATTTCAATTCCGACTGGAATTTTCGTAAATTGACTTGCCATGCTGTGCTTCGTATGTCTCGACTTGTCCTAATGTTCCCGATTTGTCCTTAATGACCCGACTTGACAAATGTCAAATACAGGACAAGCCCAGCTGGGTAAAACAAGAAATTTGAAGCACAATTGGAAAATGTTGGGGAACAATTCAAATTTCTATTCCGACTGGGATTTTAGTAATTTGACTTCGCCCTGCTGTGCTTCGTATGTCTCAACTTGTCCTAATGTTCCCGATTTGTCCTTAATGACCCGACTTGACAAATGCCAAAAAACAGAACGAGTCCAGCTGGGGAATTCACGAAATTTGTAACACAAATGGAAAGTGTTGGGAACATTCAAATTTCAATTCCGACTGAGATTTTAGTAATTTGACTTCGCCCTGCTGTGCTTCGTATGTCTCGACTTGTCCTAATGCTCCCGATTTGTCCTTAAAGACCCGACTTGACAAATGCCAAAAAACAGAAAGAGTCCAGCTGGGTAATTCAAGAAATTTGTAACACAATTGGAAAGTGTTGGGAACATTCAAATTTCAATTCCGACTGAGATTTTCGTAATATGACTTCGCCCTGCTGTGCTTCGTATGTCTCGATTTGTCCTAATGTTCCCGATTTGTCCTTAATGACCCGACTTGACAAATGCCAAAACTACAGAACAAGTCCAGCTGGGTTAAACAAGAAATTTGTAATACAATAGGAAAATGTTGGGGAACAAATCTAATTTCAATTCCGACTGGGATTTTCGTAAATTGACTTGCCATGCTGTGCTTCGTATGTCTCGACTTGTCGTAATGTTCCCGATTTGTCCTTAATGACCCGACTTGACAAATGCCAAAAAACAGAACGAGTCCAGCTGGGGAATTCACGAAATTTGTAACACAAATGGAAAGTGTTGGGAACATTCAAATTTCAATTCCGACTGAGATTTTAGTAATTTGACTTCGCCCTGCTGTGCTTCGTATGTCTCGACTTGTCCTAATGCTCCCGATTTGTCCTTAATGACCCGACTTGACAAATGCCAAAAAACAGAAAGAGTCCAGCTGGGTAATTCAAGAAATTTGTAACACAATTGGAAAGAGTTGGGAACATTCAAATTTCAATTCCGACTGAGATTTTCGTATATGACTTCGCCCTGCTGTGCTTCGTATGTCTCGACTTGTCCTAATGTTCCCGATTTGTCCTTAATGACCCGACTTGACAAATGCCAAAACTACAGAACAAGTCCAGCTGGGTTAAACAAGAAATTTGTAATACAATAGGAAAATGTTGGGGAACAAATCTAATTTCAATTCCGACTGGGATTTTCGTAAATTGACTTGCCATGCTGTGCTTCGTATGTCTCGACTTGTCCTAATGGTCCCGATTTGTCCTTGATGACCCGACTTGACAAATGTCAAATACAGGACAAGCCCAGCTGGGTAAAACAAGAAATTTGTAGCACAATTGGAAAATGTTGGGGAACAATTCAAATTTCTATTCCGACTGGGATTTTAGTAATTTGACTTCGCCCTGCTGTGCTTCGTATGTCTCAACTTGTCCTAATGTTCCCGATTTGTCCTTAATGACCCGACTTGACAAATGCCAAAAAACAGAACGAGTCCAGCTGGGGAATTCACGAAATTTGTAACACAAATGGAAAGTGTTGGGAACATTCAAATTTCAATTCCGACTGAGATTTTAGTAATTTGACTTCGCCCTGCTGTGCTTCGTATGTCTCGACTTGTCCTAATGCTCCCGATTTGTCCTTAAAGACCCGACTTGACAAATGCCAAAAAACAGAAAGAGTCCAGCTGGGTAATTCAAGAAATTTGTAACACAATTGGAAAGTGTTGGGAACATTCAAATTTCAATTCCGACTGAGATTTTCGTAATATGACTTCGCCCTGCTGTGCTTCGTATGTCTCGATTTGTCCTAATGTTCCCGATTTGTCCTTAATGACCCGACTTGACAAATGCCAAAACTACAGAACAAGTCCAGCTGGGTTAAACAAGAAATTTGTAATACAATAGGAAAATGTTGGGGAACAAATCTAATTTCAATTCCGACTGGGATTTTCGTAAATTGACTTGCCATGCTGTGCTTCGTATGTCTCGACTTGTCCTAATGTTCCCGATTTGTCCTTAATGACCCGACTTGACAAATGCCAAAAAACAGAACGAGTCCAGCTGGGGAATTCACGAAATTTGTAACACAAATGGAAAGTGTTGGGAACATTCAAATTTCAATTCCGACTGAGATTTTAGTAATTTGACTTCGCCCTGCTGTGCTTCGTATGTCTCGACTTGTCCTAATGCTCCCGATTTGTCCTTAATGACCCGACTTGACAAATGCCAAAAAACAGAAAGAGTCCAGCTGGGTAATTCAAGAAATTTGTAACACAATTGGAAAGTGTTGGGAACATTCAAATTTCAATTCCGACTGAGATTTTCGTAATATGACTTCGCCCTGCTGTGCTTCGTATGTCTCGACTTGTCCTAATGTTCTCGATTTGTCCTTAATGACCCGACTTGACAAATGCCAAAACTACAGAACAAGTCCAGCTGGGTTAAACAAGAAATTTGTAATACAATAGGAAAATGTTGGGGAACAAATCTAATTTCAATTCCGACTGGGATTTTCGTAAATTGACTTGCCATGCTGTGCTTCGTATGTCTCGACTTGTCCTAATGGTCCCGATTTGTCCTTGATGACCCGACTTGACAAATGTCAAATACAGGACAAGCCCAGCTGGGTAAAACAAGAAATTTGTAGCACAATTGGAAAATGTTGGGGAACAATTCAAATTTCTATTCCGACTGGGATTTTAGTAATTTGACTTCGCCCTGCTGTGCTTCGTATGTCTCAACTTGTCCTAATGTTCCCGATTTGTCCTTAATGACCCGACTTGACAAATGCCAAAAAACAGAACGAGTCCAGCTGGGGAATTCACGAAATTTGTAACACAAATGGAAAGTGTTGGGAACATTCAAATTTCAATTCCGACTGAGATTTTAGTAATTTGACTTCGCCCTGCTGTGCTTCGTATGTCTCGACTTGTCCTAATGCTCCCGATTTGTCCTAAAGACCCGACTTGACAAATGCCAAAAAACAGAAAGAGTCCAGCTGGGTAATTCAAGAAATTTGTAACACAATTGGAAAGTGTTGGGAACATTCAAATTTCAATTCCGACTCAGATTTTAGTAATTTGACTTCGCCCTGCTGTGCCTCGTATGTCTCGACTTGTCCCAATGGTCCCTACTGACCCGACTTGACATATGCCAAAACTATAGAACAAGTCCAGAAGGGTAAAACAAAAAATTTGTAACACAATTGGAAAAAGTTGGGAAACAATTCCAATTTCAATTCCGACTGAGATTTTCTTAGTTTGACTTCGCCCTGCTGTGCTTCGTATGTCTCGACTTGTCCTAATGGTCCCGATATGTTCCCACTGACCCGACTTGAGAAATGCCATACCTACAGAACAAGTCCAGCTGGGTAAAACAAGAAATTTGTAACACAATAGGAAATTGTTGTGGAACAATTCTAATTTCAATTCCGACTGGGATTTTCGTAAATTGACTTAGCCCTTTTGTGCTTCGTATGTCTCGACTTGTCCTAATGCTCCCGATTTGTCCTTAATGACCCGACTTGACAAATGCCAAAAAACAGAAAGAGTCCAGCTGGGTAATTCAAGAAATTTGTAACACAATTGGAAAGTGTTGGGAACATTCAAATTTCAATTCCGACTGAGATTTTCGTAATATGACTTCGCCCTGCTGTGCTTCGTATGTCTCGATTTGTCCTAATGTTCCCGATTTGTCCTTAATGACCCGACTTGACAAATGCCAAAACTACAGAACAAGTCCAGCTGGGTTAAACAAGAAATTTGTAATACAATAGGAAAATGTTGGGGAACAAATCTAATTTCAATTCCGACTGGGATTTTCGTAAATTGACTTGCCATGCTGTGCTTCGTATGTCTCGACTTGTCCTAATGTTCCCGATTTGTCCTTAATGACCCGACTTGACAAATGCCAAAAAACAGAACGAGTCCAGCTGGGGAATTCACGAAATTTGTAACACAAATGGAAAGTGTTGGGAACATTCAAATTTCAATTCCGACTGAGATTTTAGTAATTTGACTTCGCCCTGCTGTGCTTCGTATGTCTCGACTTGTCCTAATGCTCCCGATTTGTCCTTAAAGACCCGACTTGACAAATGCCAAAAAACAGAAAGAGTCCAGCTGGGTAATTCAAGAAATTTGTAACACAATTGGAAAGTGTTGGGAACATTCAAATTTCAATTCCGACTGAGATTTTCGTAATATGACTTCGCCCTGCTGTGCTTCGTATGTCTCGACTCTTCCTAATGTTCCCGATTTGTCCTTAATGACCCGACTTGACAAATGCCAAAACTACAGAACATGTCCAGCTGGGTTAAACAAGAAATTTGTAATACAATAGGAAAATGTTGGGGAACAAATCTAATTTCAATTCCGACTGGGATTTTCGTAAATTGACTTGCCATGCTGTGCTTCGTATGTCCCGACTTGTCCTAATGGTCCCGATTTGTCCTTGATGACCCGACTTGACAAATGTCAAATACAGGACAAGCCCAGCTGGGTAAAACAAGAAATTTGTAGCACAATTGGAAAATGTTGGGGAACAATTCAAATTTCTATTCCGACTGGGATTTTAGTAATTTGACTTCGCCCTGCTGTGCTTCGTATGTCTCAACTTGTCCTAATGTTCCCGATTTGTCCTTAATGACCCGACTTGACAAATGCCAAAAAACAGAACGAGTCCAGCTGGGGAATTCACGAAATTTGTAACACAAATGGAAAGTGTTGGGAACATTCAAATTTCAATTCCGACTGAGATTTTAGTAATTTGACTTCGCCCTGCTGTGCTTCGTATGTCTCGACTTGTCCTAATGGTCCCGATATGTTCCCACTGACCCGACTTGAGAAATGCCATACCTACAGAACAAGTCCAGCTGGGTAAAACAAGAAATTTGTAACACAATAGGAAATTGTTGTGGAACAATTCTAATTTCAATTCCGACTGGGATTTTCGTAAATTGACTTAGCCCTTTTGTGCTTCGTATGTCTCGACTTGTCCTAATGCTCCCGATTTGTCCTTAATGACCCGACTTGACAAATGCCAAAAAACAGAAAGAGTCCAGCTGGGTAATTCAAGAAATTTGTAACACAAATGGAAAGTGTTGGGAACATTCAAATTTCAATTCCGACTGAGATTTTAGTAATTTGACTTCGCCCTGCTGTGCTTCGTATGTCTCGACTTGTCCTAATGCTCCCGATTTGTCCTTAATGACCCGACTTGACAAATGCCAAAAAACAGAAAGAGTCCAGCTGGGTAAGTCAAGAAATTTGTAACACAATTGGAAAGTGTTGGGAACATTCAAATTTCAATTCCGACTGAGATTTTCGTAATATGACTTCGCCCTGCTGTGCTTCGTATGTCTCGACTTGTCCTAATGTTCCCGATTTGTCCTTAATGACCCGACTTGACAATTGCCAAAAAACAGAACGAGTCCAGCTGGGGAATTCACGAAATTTGTAACACAAATGGAAAGTGTTGGGAACATTCAAATTTCAATTCCGACTGAGATTTTAGTAATTTGACTTCGCCCTGCTGTGCTTCGTATGTCTCGACTTGTCCTAATGCTCCCGATTTGTCCTTAAAGACCCGACTTGACAAATGCCAAAAAACAGAAAGAGTCCAGCTGGGTAATTCAAGAAATTTGTAACACAATTGGAAAGTGTTGGGAACATTCAAATTTCAATTCCGACTGAGATTTTCGTAATATGACTTCGCCCTGCTGTGCTTCGTATGTCTCGATTTGTCCTAATGTTCCCGATTTGTCCTTAATGACCCGACTTGACAAATGCCAAAACTACAGAACAAGTCCAGCTGGGTTAAACAAGAAATTTGTAATACAATAGGAAAATGTTGGGGAACAAATCTAATTTCAATTCCGACTGGGATTTTCGTAAATTGACTTGCCATGCTGTGCTTCGTATGTCTCGACTTGTCCTAATGTTCCCGATTTGTCCTTAATGACCCGACTTGACAAATGCCAAAAAACAGAACGAGTCCAGCTGGGGAATTCACGAAATTTGTAACACAAATGGAAAGTGTTGGGAACATTCAAATTTCAATTCCGACTGAGATTTTAGTAATTTGACTTCGCCCTGCTGTGCTTCGTATGTCTCGACTTGTCCTAATGCTCCCGATTTGTCCTTAATGACCCGACTTGACAAATGCCAAAAAACAGAAAGAGTCCAGCTGGGTAATTCAAGAAATTTGTAACACAATTGGAAAGTGTTGGGAACATTCAAATTTCAATTCCGACTGAGATTTTCGTAATATGACTTCGCCCTGCTGTGCTTCGTATGTCTCGACTTGTCCTAATGTTCCCGATTTGTCCTTAATGACCCGACTTGACAAATGCTAAAACTACAGAACAAGTCCAGCTGGGTTAAACAAGAAATTTGTAATACAATAGGAAAATGTTGGGGAACAAATCTAATTTCAATTCCGACTGGGATTTTCGTAAATTGACTTGCCATGCTGTGCTTCGTATGTCTCGACTTGTCCTAATGGTCCCGATTTGTCCTTGATGACCCGACTTGACAAATGTCAAATACAGGACAAGCCCAGCTGGGTAAAACAAGAAATTTGTAGCACAATTGGAAAATGTTGGGGAACAATTCAAATTTCTATTCCGACTGGGATTTTAGTAATTTGACTTCGCCCTGCTGTGCTTCGTATGTCTCAACTTGTCCTAATGTTCCCGATTTGTCCTTAATGACCCGACTTGACAAATGCCAAAAAACAGAACGAGTCCAGCTGGGGAATTCACGAAATTTGTAACACAAATGGAAAGTGTTGGGAACATTCAAATTTCAATTCCGACTGAGATTTTAGTAATTTGACTTCGCCCTGCTGTGCTTCGTATGTCTCGACTTGTCCTAATGCTCCCGATTTGTCCTTAAAGACCCGACTTGACAAATGCCAAAAAACAGAAAGAGTCCAGCTGGGTGATTCAAGAAATTTGTAACACAATTGGAAAGTGTTGGGAACATTCAAATTTCAATTCCGACTCAGATTTTAGTAATTTGACTTCGCCCTGCTGTGCTTCGTATGTCTCGACTTGTCCCAATGGTCCCTACTGACCCGACTTGACATATGCCAAAACTATAGAACAAGTCCAGAAGGGTAAAACAAAAAATTTGTAACACAATTGGAAAAAGTTGGGAAACAATTCCAATTTCAATTCCGACTGAGATTTTCTTAGTTTGACTTCGCCCTGCTGTGCTTCGTATGTCTCGACTTGTCCTATTGGTCCCGATATGTTCCCACTGACCCGACTTGAGAAATGCCATACCTACAGAACAGTCCAGCTGGGTAAAACAAGAAATTTGTAACACAATAGGAAATTGTTGTGGAACAATTCTAATTTCAATTCCGACTGGGATTTTCGTAAATTGACTTAGCCCTTTTGTGCTTCGTATGTCTCGACTTGTCCTAATGCTCCCGATTTGTCCTTAATGACCCGACTTGACAAATGCCAAAAAACAGAAAGAGTCCAGCTGGGTAATTCAAGAAATTTGTAACACAATTGGAAAGTGTTGGGAACATTCAAATTTCAATTCCGACTGAGATTTTCGTAATATGACTTCGCCCTGCTGTGCTTCGTATGTCTCGATTTGTCCTGATGTTCCCGATTTGTCCTTAATGACCCGACTTGACAAATGCCAAAACTACAGAACAAGTCCAGCTGGGTTAAACAAGAAATTTGTAATACAATAGGAAAATGTTGGGGAACAAATCTAATTTCAATTCCGACTGGGATTTTCGTAAATTGACTTGCCATGCTGTGCTTCGTATGTCTCGACTTGTCCTAATGTTCCCGATTTGTCCTTAATGACCCGACTTGACAAATGCCAAAAAACAGAACGAGTCCAGCTGGGGAATTCACGAAATTTGTAACACAAATGGAAAGTGTTGGGAACATTCAAATTTCAATTCCGACTGAGATTTTAGTAATTTGACTTCGCCCTGCTGTGCTTCGTATGTCTCGACTTGTCCTAATGCTCCCGATTTGTCCTTAAAGACCCGACTTGACAAATGCCAAAAAACAGAAAGAGTCCAGCTGGGTAATTCAAGAAATTTGTAACACAATTGGAAAGTGTTGGGAACATTCAAATTTCAATTCCGACTGAGATTTTCGTAATATGACTTCGCCCTGCTGTGCTTCGTATGTCTCGACTCTTCCTAATGTTCCCGATTTGTCCTTAATGACCCGACTTGACAAATGCCAAAACTACAGAACATGTCCAGCTGGGTTAAACAAGAAATTTGTAATACAATAGGAAAATGTTGGGGAACAAATCTAATTTCAATTCCGACTGGGATTTTCGTAAATTGACTTGCCATGCTGTGCTTCGTATGTCCCGACTTGTCCTAATGGTCCCGATTTGTCCTTGATGACCCGACTTGACAAATGTCAAATACAGGACAAGCCCAGCTGGGTAAAACAAGAAATTTGTAGCACAATTGGAAAATGTTGGGGAACAATTCAAATTTCTATTCCGACTGGGATTTTAGTAATTTGACTTCGCCCTGCTGTGCTTCGTATGTCTCAACTTGTCCTAATGTTCCCGATTTGTCCTTAATGACCCGACTTGACAAATGCCAAAAAACAGAACGAGTCCAGCTGGGGAATTAACGAAATTTGTAACACAAATGGAAAGTGTTGGGAACATTCAAATTTCAATTCCGACTGAGATTTTAGTAATTTGACTTCGCCCTGCTGTGCTTCGTATGTCTCGACTTGTCCTAATGGTCCCGATATGTTCCCACTGACCCGACTTGAGAAATGCCATACCTACAGAACAAGTCCAGCTGGGTAAAACAAGAAATTTGTAACACAATAGGAAATTGTTGTGGAACAATTCTAATTTCAATTCCGACTGGGATTTTCGTAAATTGACTTAGCCCTTTTGTGCTTCGTATGTCTCGACTTGTCCTAATGCTCCCGATTTGTCCTTAATGACCCGACTTGACAAATGCCAAAAAACAGAAAGAGTCCAGCTGGGTAATTCAAGAAATTTGTAACACAAATGGAAAGTGTTGGGAACATTCAAATTTCAATTCCGACTGAGATTTTAGTAATTTGACTTCGCCCTGCTGTGCTTCGTATGTCTCGACTTGTCCTAATGTTCCCGATTTGTCCTTAATGACCCGACTTGACAAATGCCAAAACTACAGAACAAGTCCAGCTGGGTTAAACAAGAAATTTGTAATACAATAGGAAAATGTTGGGGAACAAATCTAATTTCAATTCCGACTGGGATTTTCGTAAATTGACTTGCCATGCTGTGCTTCGTATGTCTCGACTTGTCCTAATGGTCCCGATTTGTCCTTGATGACCCGACTTGACAAATGTCAAATACAGGACAAGCCCAGCTGGGTAAAACAAGAAATTTGTAGCACAATTGGAAAATGTTGGGGAACAATTCAAATTTCTATTCCGACTGGGATTTTAGTAATTTGACTTCGCCCTGCTGTGCTTCGTATGTCTCAACTTGTCCTAATGTTCCCGATTTGTCCTTAATGACCCGACTTGACAAATGCCAAAAAACAGAACGAGTCCAGCTGGGGAATTCACGAAATTTGTAACACAAATGGAAAGTGTTGGGAACATTCAAATTTCAATTCCGACTGAGATTTTAGTAATTTGACTTCGCCCTGCTGTGCTTCGTATGTCTCGACTTGTCCTAATGCTCCCGATTTGTCCTTAAAGACCCGACTTGACAAATGCCAAAAAACAGAAAGAGTCCAGCTGGGTAATTCAAGAAATTTGTAACACAATTGGAAAGTGTTGGGAACATTCAAATTTCAATTCCGACTGAGATTTTCGTAATATGACTTCGCCCTGCTGTGCTTCGTATGTCTCGATTTGTCCTAATGTTCCCGATTTGTCCTTAATGACCCGACTTGACAAATGCCAAAACTACAGAACAAGTCCAGCTGGGTTAAACAAGAAATTTGTAATACAATAGGAAAATGTTGGGGAACAAATCTAATTTCAATTCCGACTGGGATTTTCGTAAATTGACTTGCCATGCTGTGCTTCGTATGTCTCGACTTGTCCTAATGTTCCCGATTTGTCCTTAATGACCCGACTTGACAAATGCCAAAAAACAGAACGAGTCCAGCTGGGGAATTCACGAAATTTGTAACACAAATGGAAAGTGTTGGGAACATTCAAATTTCAATTCCGACTGAGATTTTAGTAATTTGACTTCGCCCTGCTGTGCTTCGTATGTCTCGACTTGTCCTAATGCTCCCGATTTGTCCTTAATGACCCGACTTGACAAATGCCAAAAAACAGAAAGAGTCCAGCTGGGTAATTCAAGAAATTTGTAACACAATTGGAAAGTGTTGGGAACATTCAAATTTCAATTCCGACTCAGATTTTAGTAATTTGACTTCGCCCTGCTGTGCTTCGTATGTCTCGACTTGTCCCAATGGTCCCTACTGACCCGACTTGACATATGCCAAAACTATAGAACAAGTCCAGAAGGGTAAAACAAAAAATTTGTAACACAATTGGAAAAAGTTGGGAAACAATTCCAATTTCAATTCCGACTGAGATTTTCTTAGTTTGACTTCGCCCTGCTGTGCTTCGTATGTCTCGACTTGTCCTAATGGTCCCGATATGTTCCCACTGACCCGACTTGAGAAATGCCATACCTACAGAACAAGTCCAGCTGGGTAAAACAAGAAATTTGTAACACAATAGGAAATTGTTGTGGAACAATTCTAATTTCAATTCCGACTGGGATTTTCGTAAATTGACTTAGCCCTTTTGTGCTTCGTATGTCTCGACTTGTCCTAATGCTCCCGATTTGTCCTTAATGACCCGACTTGACAAATGCCAAAAAACAGAAAGAGTCCAGCTGGGTAATTCAAGAAATTTGTAACACAATTGGAAAGTGTTGGGAACATTCAAATTTCAATTCCGACTGAGATTTTCGTAATATGACTTCGCCCTGCTGTGCTTCGTATGTCTCGATTTGTCCTAATGTTCCCGATTTGTCCTTAATGACCCGACTTGACAAATGCCAAAACTACAGAACAAGTCCAGCTGGGTTAAACAAGAAATTTGTAATACAATAGGAAAATGTTGGGGAACAAATCTAATTTCAATTCCGACTGGAATTTTCGTAAATTGACTTGCCATGCTGTGCTTCGTATGTCTCGACTTGTCCTAATGTTCCCGATTTGTCCTTAATGACCCGACTTGACAAATGCCAAAATACAGAACGAGTCCAGCTGGGGAATTCACGAAATTTGTAACACAAATGGAAGGTGTTGGGAACATTCAAATTTCAATTCCGACTGAGATTTTAGTAATTTGACTTCGCCCTGCTGTGCTTCGTATGTCTCGACTTGTCCTAATGCTCCCGATTTGTCCTTAATGACCCGACTTGACAAATGCCAAAAAACAGAAAGAGTCCAGCTGGGTAATTCAAGAAATTTGTAACACAATTGGAAAGTGTTGGGAACATTCAAATTTCAATTCCGACTGAGATTTTCGTAATATGACTTCGCCCTGCTGTGCTTCGTATGTCTCGACTTGTCCTAATGTTCCCGATTTGTCCTTAATGACCCGACTTGACAAATGCCAAAACTACAGAACATGTCCAGCTGGGTTAAACAAGAAATTTGTAATACAATAGGAAAATGTTGGGGAACAAATCTAATTTCAATTCCGACTGGGATTTTCGTAAATTGACTTGCCATGCTGTGCTTCGTATGTCTCGACTTGTCCTAATGGTCCCGATTTGTCCTTGATGACCCGACTTGACAAATGTCAAATACAGGACAAGCCCAGCTGGGTAAAACAAGAAATTTGTAGCACAATTGGAAAATGTTGGGGAACAATTCAAATTTCTATTCCGACTGGGATTTTAGTAATTTGACTTCGACCTGCTGTGCTTCGTATGTCTCAACTTGTCCTAATGTTCCCGATTTGTCCTTAATGACCCGACTTGACAAATGCCAAAAAACAGAACGAGTCCAGCTGGGGAATTCACGAAATTTTTAACACAAATGGAAAGTGTTGGGAACATTCAAATTTCAATTCCGACTGAGATTTTAGTAATTTGACTTCGCCCTGCTGTGCTTCGTATGTCTCGACTTGTCCTAATGGTCCCGATATGTTCCCACTGACCCGACTTGAGAAATGCCATACCTACAGAACAAGTCCAGCTGGGTATAACAAGAAATTTGTAACACAATAGGAAATTGTTGTGGAACAATTCTAATTTCAATTCCGACTGGGATTTTCGTAAATTGACTTAGCCCTTTTGTGCTTCGTATGTCTCGACTTGTCCTAATGCTCCCGATTTGTCCTTAATGACCCGACTTGACAAATGCCAAAAAACAGAAAGAGTCCAGCTGGGTAATTCAAGAAATTTGTAACACAATTGGAAAGTGTTGGGAACATTCAAATTTCAATTCCGACTGAGATTTTCGTAATATGACTTCGCCCTGCTGTGCTTCGTATGTCTCGACTTGTCCTAATGTTCCCGATTTGTCCTTAATCACCCGACTTGACAAATGCCAAAACTACAGAACAAGTCCAGCTGGGTTAAACAAGAAATTTGTAATACAATAGGAAAATGTTGGGGAACAAATCTAATTTCAATTCCGACTGGAATTTTCGTAAATTGACTTGCCATGCTGTGCTTCGTATGTCTCGACTTGTCCTAATGTTCCCGATTTGTCCTTAATGACCCGACTTGACAAATGTCAAATACAGGACAAGCCCAGCTGGGTAAAACAAGAAATTTGAAGCACAATTGGAAAATGTTGGGGAACAATTCAAATTTCTATTCCGACTGGGATTTTAGTAATTTGACTTCGCCCTGCTGTGCTTCGTATGTCTCAACTTGTCCTAATGTTCCCGATTTGTCCTTAATGACCCGACTTGACAAATGCCAAAAAACAGAACGAGTCCAGCTGGGGAATTCACGAAATTTGTAACACAAATGGAAAGTGTTGGGAACATTCAAATTTCAATTCCGACTGAGATTTTAGTAATTTGACTTCGCCCTGCTGTGCTTCGTATGTCTCGACTTGTCCTAATGCTCCCGATTTGTCCTTAAAGACCCGACTTGACAAATGCCAAAAAACAGAAAGAGTCCAGCTGGGTAATTCAAGAAATTTGTAACACAATTGGAAAGTGTTGGGAACATTCAAATTTCAATTCCGACTGAGATTTTCGTAATATGACTTCGCCCTGCTGTGCTTCGTATGTCTCGATTTGTCCTAATGTTCCCGATTTGTCCTTAATGACCCGACTTGACAAATGCCAAAACTACAGAACAAGTCCAGCTGGGTTAAACAAGAAATTTGTAATACAATAGGAAAATGTTGGGGAACAAATCTAATTTCAATTCCGACTGGGATTTTCGTAAATTGACTTGCCATGCTGTGCTTCGTATGTCTCGACTTGTCGTAATGTTCCCGATTTGTCCTTAATGACCCGACTTGACAAATGCCAAAAAACAGAACGAGTCCAGCTGGGGAATTCACGAAATTTGTAACACAAATGGAAAGTGTTGGGAACATTCAAATTTCAATTCCGACTGAGATTTTAGTAATTTGACTTCGCCCTGCTGTGCTTCGTATGTCTCGACTTGTCCTAATGCTCCCGATTTGTCCTTAATGACCCGACTTGACAAATGCCAAAAAACAGAAAGAGTCCAGCTGGGTAATTCAAGAAATTTGTAACACAATTGGAAAGAGTTGGGAACATTCAAATTTCAATTCCGACTGAGATTTTCGTATATGACTTCGCCCTGCTGTGCTTCGTATGTCTCGACTTGTCCTAATGTTCCCGATTTGTCCTTAATGACCCGACTTGACAAATGCCAAAACTACAGAACAAGTCCAGCTGGGTTAAACAAGAAATTTGTAATACAATAGGAAAATGTTGGGGAACAAATCTAATTTCAATTCCGACTGGGATTTTCGTAAATTGACTTGCCATGCTGTGCTTCGTATGTCTCGACTTGTCCTAATGGTCCCGATTTGTCCTTGATGACCCGACTTGACAAATGTCAAATACAGGACAAGCCCAGCTGGGTAAAACAAGAAATTTGTAGCACAATTGGAAAATGTTGGGGAACAATTCAAATTTCTATTCCGACTGGGATTTTAGTAATTTGACTTCGCCCTGCTGTGCTTCGTATGTCTCAACTTGTCCTAATGTTCCCGATTTGTCCTTAATGACCCGACTTGACAAATGCCAAAAAACAGAACGAGTCCAGCTGGGGAATTCACGAAATTTGTAACACAAATGGAAAGTGTTGGGAACATTCAAATTTCAATTCCGACTGAGATTTTAGTAATTTGACTTCGCCCTGCTGTGCTTCGTATGTCTCGACTTGTCCTAATGCTCCCGATTTGTCCTTAAAGACCCGACTTGACAAATGCCAAAAAACAGAAAGAGTCCAGCTGGGTAATTCAAGAAATTTGTAACACAATTGGAAAGTGTTGGGAACATTCAAATTTCAATTCCGACTGAGATTTTCGTAATATGACTTCGCCCTGCTGTGCTTCGTATGTCTCGATTTGTCCTAATGTTCCCGATTTGTCCTTAATGACCCGACTTGACAAATGCCAAAACTACAGAACAAGTCCAGCTGGGTTAAACAAGAAATTTGTAATACAATAGGAAAATGTTGGGGAACAAATCTAATTTCAATTCCGACTGGGATTTTCGTAAATTGACTTGCCATGCTGTGCTTCGTATGTCTCGACTTGTCCTAATGTTCCCGATTTGTCCTTAATGACCCGACTTGACAAATGCCAAAAAACAGAACGAGTCCAGCTGGGGAATTCACGAAATTTGTAACACAAATGGAAAGTGTTGGGAACATTCAAATTTCAATTCCGACTGAGATTTTAGTAATTTGACTTCGCCCTGCTGTGCTTCGTATGTCTCGACTTGTCCTAATGCTCCCGATTTGTCCTTAATGACCCGACTTGACAAATGCCAAAAAACAGAAAGAGTCCAGCTGGGTAATTCAAGAAATTTGTAACACAATTGGAAAGTGTTGGGAACATTCAAATTTCAATTCCGACTGAGATTTTCGTAATATGACTTCGCCCTGCTGTGCTTCGTATGTCTCGACTTGTCCTAATGTTCTCGATTTGTCCTTAATGACCCGACTTGACAAATGCCAAAACTACAGAACAAGTCCAGCTGGGTTAAACAAGAAATTTGTAATACAATAGGAAAATGTTGGGGAACAAATCTAATTTCAATTCCGACTGGGATTTTCGTAAATTGACTTGCCATGCTGTGCTTCGTATGTCTCGACTTGTCCTAATGGTCCCGATTTGTCCTTGATGACCCGACTTGACAAATGTCAAATACAGGACAAGCCCAGCTGGGTAAAACAAGAAATTTGTAGCACAATTGGAAAATGTTGGGGAACAATTCAAATTTCTATTCCGACTGGGATTTTAGTAATTTGACTTCGCCCTGCTGTGCTTCGTATGTCTCAACTTGTCCTAATGTTCCCGATTTGTCCTTAATGACCCGACTTGACAAATGCCAAAAAACAGAACGAGTCCAGCTGGGGAATTCACGAAATTTGTAACACAAATGGAAAGTGTTGGGAACATTCAAATTTCAATTCCGACTGAGATTTTAGTAATTTGACTTCGCCCTGCTGTGCTTCGTATGTCTCGACTTGTCCTAATGCTCCCGATTTGTCCTTAAAGACCCGACTTGACAAATGCCAAAAAACAGAAAGAGTCCAGCTGGGTAATTCAAGAAATTTGTAACACAATTGGAAAGTGTTGGGAACATTCAAATTTCAATTCCGACTCAGATTTTAGTAATTTGACTTCGCCCTGCTGTGCCTCGTATGTCTCGACTTGTCCCAATGGTCCCTACTGACCCGACTTGACATATGCCAAAACTATAGAACAAGTCCAGAAGGGTAAAACAAAAAATTTGTAACACAATTGGAAAAAGTTGGGAAACAATTCCAATTTCAATTCCGACTGAGATTTTCTTAGTTTGACTTCGCCCTGCTGTGCTTCGTATGTCTCGACTTGTCCTAATGGTCCCGATATGTTCCCACTGACCCGACTTGAGAAATGCCATACCTACAGAACAAGTCCAGCTGGGTAAAACAAGAAATTTGTAACACAATAGGAAATTGTTGTGGAACAATTCTAATTTCAATTCCGACTGGGATTTTCGTAAATTGACTTAGCCCTTTTGTGCTTCGTATGTCTCGACTTGTCCTAATGCTCCCGATTTGTCCTTAATGACCCGACTTGACAAATGCCAAAAAACAGAAAGAGTCCAGCTGGGTAATTCAAGAAATTTGTAACACAATTGGAAAGTGTTGGGAACATTCAAATTTCAATTCCGACTGAGATTTTCGTAATATGACTTCGCCCTGCTGTGCTTCGTATGTCTCGATTTGTCCTAATGTTCCCGATTTGTCCTTAATGACCCGACTTGACAAATGCCAAAACTACAGAACAAGTCCAGCTGGGTTAAACAAGAAATTTGTAATACAATAGGAAAATGTTGGGGAACAAATCTAATTTCAATTCCGACTGGGATTTTCGTAAATTGACTTGCCATGCTGTGCTTCGTATGTCTCGACTTGTCCTAATGTTCCCGATTTGTCCTTAATGACCCGACTTGACAAATGCCAAAAAACAGAACGAGTCCAGCTGGGGAATTCACGAAATTTGTAACACAAATGGAAAGTGTTGGGAACATTCAAATTTCAATTCCGACTGAGATTTTAGTAATTTGACTTCGCCCTGCTGTGCTTCGTATGTCTCGACTTGTCCTAATGCTCCCGATTTGTCCTTAAAGACCCGACTTGACAAATGCCAAAAAACAGAAAGAGTCCAGCTGGGTAATTCAAGAAATTTGTAACACAATTGGAAAGTGTTGGGAACATTCAAATTTCAATTCCGACTGAGATTTTCGTAATATGACTTCGCCCTGCTGTGCTTCGTATGTCTCGACTCTTCCTAATGTTCCCGATTTGTCCTTAATGACCCGACTTGACAAATGCCAAAACTACAGAACATGTCCAGCTGGGTTAAACAAGAAATTTGTAATACAATAGGAAAATGTTGGGGAACAAATCTAATTTCAATTCCGACTGGGATTTTCGTAAATTGACTTGCCATGCTGTGCTTCGTATGTCCCGACTTGTCCTAATGGTCCCGATTTGTCCTTGATGACCCGACTTGACAAATGTCAAATACAGGACAAGCCCAGCTGGGTAAAACAAGAAATTTGTAGCACAATTGGAAAATGTTGGGGAACAATTCAAATTTCTATTCCGACTGGGATTTTAGTAATTTGACTTCGCCCTGCTGTGCTTCGTATGTCTCAACTTGTCCTAATGTTCCCGATTTGTCCTTAATGACCCGACTTGACAAATGCCAAAAAACAGAACGAGTCCAGCTGGGGAATTCACGAAATTTGTAACACAAATGGAAAGTGTTGGGAACATTCAAATTTCAATTCCGACTGAGATTTTAGTAATTTGACTTCGCCCTGCTGTGCTTCGTATGTCTCGACTTGTCCTAATGGTCCCGATATGTTCCCACTGACCCGACTTGAGAAATGCCATACCTACAGAACAAGTCCAGCTGGGTAAAACAAGAAATTTGTAACACAATAGGAAATTGTTGTGGAACAATTCTAATTTCAATTCCGACTGGGATTTTCGTAAATTGACTTAGCCCTTTTGTGCTTCGTATGTCTCGACTTGTCCTAATGCTCCCGATTTGTCCTTAATGACCCGACTTGACAAATGCCAAAAAACAGAAAGAGTCCAGCTGGGTAATTCAAGAAATTTGTAACACAAATGGAAAGTGTTGGGAACATTCAAATTTCAATTCCGACTGAGATTTTAGTAATTTGACTTCGCCCTGCTGTGCTTCGTATGTCTCGACTTGTCCTAATGCTCCCGATTTGTCCTTAATGACCCGACTTGACAAATGCCAAAAAACAGAAAGAGTCCAGCTGGGTAATTCAAGAAATTTGTAACACAATTGGAAAGTGTTGGGAACATTCAAATTTCAATTCCGACTGAGATTTTCGTAATATGACTTCGCCCTGCTGTGCTTCGTATGTCTCGACTTGTCCTAATGTTCCCGATTTGTCCTTAATGACCCGACTTGACAAATGCCAAAACTACAGAACAAGTCCAGCTGGGTTAAACAAGAAATTTGTAATACAATAGGAAAATGTTGGGGAACAAATCTAATTTCAATTCCGACTGGGATTTTCGTAAATTGACTTGCCATGCTGTGCTTCGTATGTCTCGACTTGTCCTAATGGTCCCGATTTGTCCTTGATGACCCGACTTGACAAATGTCAAATACAGGACAAGCCCAGCTGGGTAAAACAAGAAATTTGTAGCACAATTGGAAAATGTTGGGGAACAATTCAAATTTCTATTCCGACTGGGATTTTAGTAATTTGACTTCGCCCTGCTGTGCTTCGTATGTCTCAACTTGTCCTAATGTTCCCGATTTGTCCTTAATGACCCGACTTGACAATTGCCAAAAAACAGAACGAGTCCAGCTGGGGAATTCACGAAATTTGTAACACAAATGGAAAGTGTTGGGAACATTCAAATTTCAATTCCGACTGAGATTTTAGTAATTTGACTTCGCCCTGCTGTGCTTCGTATGTCTCGACTTGTCCTAATGCTCCCGATTTGTCCTTAAAGACCCGACTTGACAAATGCCAAAAAACAGAAAGAGTCCAGCTGGGTAATTCAAGAAATTTGTAACACAATTGGAAAGTGTTGGGAACATTCAAATTTCAATTCCGACTGAGATTTTCGTAATATGACTTCGCCCTGCTGTGCTTCGTATGTCTCGATTTGTCCTAATGTTCCCGATTTGTCCTTAATGACCCGACTTGACAAATGCCAAAACTACAGAACAAGTCCAGCTGGGTTAAACAAGAAATTTGTAATACAATAGGAAAATGTTGGGGAACAAATCTAATTTCAATTCCGACTGGGATTTTCGTAAATTGACTTGCCATGCTGTGCTTCGTATGTCTCGACTTGTCCTAATGTTCCCGATTTGTCCTTAATGACCCGACTTGACAAATGCCAAAAAACAGAACGAGTCCAGCTGGGGAATTCACGAAATTTGTAACACAAATGGAAAGTGTTGGGAACATTCAAATTTCAATTCCGACTGAGATTTTAGTAATTTGACTTCGCCCTGCTGTGCTTCGTATGTCTCGACTTGTCCTAATGCTCCCGATTTGTCCTTAATGACCCGACTTGACAAATGCCAAAAAACAGAAAGAGTCCAGCTGGGTAATTCAAGAAATTTGTAACACAATTGGAAAGTGTTGGGAACATTCAAATTTCAATTCCGACTGAGATTTTCGTAATATGACTTCGCCCTGCTGTGCTTCGTATGTCTCGACTTGTCCTAATGTTCCCGATTTGTCCTTAATGACCCGACTTGACAAATGCTAAAACTACAGAACAAGTCCAGCTGGGTTAAACAAGAAATTTGTAATACAATAGGAAAATGTTGGGGAACAAATCTAATTTCAATTCCGACTGGGATTTTCGTAAATTGACTTGCCATGCTGTGCTTCGTATGTCTCGACTTGTCCTAATGGTCCCGATTTGTCCTTGATGACCCGACTTGACAAATGTCAAATACAGGACAAGCCCAGCTGGGTAAAACAAGAAATTTGTAGCACAATTGGAAAATGTTGGGGAACAATTCAAATTTCTATTCCGACTGGGATTTTAGTAATTTGACTTCGCCCTGCTGTGCTTCGTATGTCTCAACTTGTCCTAATGTTCCCGATTTGTCCTTAATGACCCGACTTGACAAATGCCAAAAAACAGAACGAGTCCAGCTGGGGAATTCACGAAATTTGTAACACAAATGGAAAGTGTTGGGAACATTCAAATTTCAATTCCGACTGAGATTTTAGTAATTTGACTTCGCCCTGCTGTGCTTCGTATGTCTCGACTTGTCCTAATGCTCCCGATTTGTCCTTAAAGACCCGACTTGACAAATGCCAAAAAACAGAAAGAGTCCAGCTGGGTGATTCAAGAAATTTGTAACACAATTGGAAAGTGTTGGGAACATTCAAATTTCAATTCCGACTCAGATTTTAGTAATTTGACTTCGCCCTGCTGTGCTTCGTATGTCTCGACTTGTCCCAATGGTCCCTACTGACCCGACTTGACATATGCCAAAACTATAGAACAAGTCCAGAAGGGTAAAACAAAAAATTTGTAACACAATTGGAAAAAGTTGGGAAACAATTCCAATTTCAATTCCGACTGAGATTTTCTTAGTTTGACTTCGCCCTGCTGTGCTTCGTATGTCTCGACTTGTCCTATTGGTCCCGATATGTTCCCACTGACCCGACTTGAGAAATGCCATACCTACAGAACAGTCCAGCTGGGTAAAACAAGAAATTTGTAACACAATAGGAAATTGTTGTGGAACAATTCTAATTTCAATTCCGACTGGGATTTTCGTAAATTGACTTAGCCCTTTTGTGCTTCGTATGTCTCGACTTGTCCTAATGCTCCCGATTTGTCCTTAATGACCCGACTTGACAAATGCCAAAAAACAGAAAGAGTCCAGCTGGGTAATTCAAGAAATTTGTAACACAATTGGAAAGTGTTGGGAACATTCAAATTTCAATTCCGACTGAGATTTTCGTAATATGACTTCGCCCTGCTGTGCTTCGTATGTCTCGATTTGTCCTGATGTTCCCGATTTGTCCTTAATGACCCGACTTGACAAATGCCAAAACTACAGAACAAGTCCAGCTGGGTTAAACAAGAAATTTGTAATACAATAGGAAAATGTTGGGGAACAAATCTAATTTCAATTCCGACTGGGATTTTCGTAAATTGACTTGCCATGCTGTGCTTCGTATGTCTCGACTTGTCCTAATGTTCCCGATTTGTCCTTAATGACCCGACTTGACAAATGCCAAAAAACAGAACGAGTCCAGCTGGGGAATTCACGAAATTTGTAACACAAATGGAAAGTGTTGGGAACATTCAAATTTCAATTCCGACTGAGATTTTAGTAATTTGACTTCGCCCTGCTGTGCTTCGTATGTCTCGACTTGTCCTAATGCTCCCGATTTGTCCTTAAAGACCCGACTTGACAAATGCCAAAAAACAGAAAGAGTCCAGCTGGGTAATTCAAGAAATTTGTAACACAATTGGAAAGTGTTGGGAACATTCAAATTTCAATTCCGACTGAGATTTTCGTAATATGACTTCGCCCTGCTGTGCTTCGTATGTCTCGACTCTTCCTAATGTTCCCGATTTGTCCTTAATGACCCGACTTGACAAATGCCAAAACTACAGAACATGTCCAGCTGGGTTAAACAAGAAATTTGTAATACAATAGGAAAATGTTGGGGAACAAATCTAATTTCAATTCCGACTGGGATTTTCGTAAATTGACTTGCCATGCTGTGCTTCGTATGTCCCGACTTGTCCTAATGGTCCCGATTTGTCCTTGATGACCCGACTTGACAAATGTCAAATACAGGACAAGCCCAGCTGGGTAAAACAAGAAATTTGTAGCACAATTGGAAAATGTTGGGGAACAATTCAAATTTCTATTCCGACTGGGATTTTAGTAATTTGACTTCGCCCTGCTGTGCTTCGTATGTCTCAACTTGTCCTAATGTTCCCGATTTGTCCTTAATGACCCGACTTGACAAATGCCAAAAAACAGAACGAGTCCAGCTGGGGAATTAACGAAATTTGTAACACAAATGGAAAGTGTTGGGAACATTCAAATTTCAATTCCGACTGAGATTTTAGTAATTTGACTTCGCCCTGCTGTGCTTCGTATGTCTCGACTTGTCCTAATGGTCCCGATATGTTCCCACTGACCCGACTTGAGAAATGCCATACCTACAGAACAAGTCCAGCTGGGTAAAACAAGAAATTTGTAACACAATAGGAAATTGTTGTGGAACAATTCTAATTTCAATTCCGACTGGGATTTTCGTAAATTGACTTAGCCCTTTTGTGCTTCGTATGTCTCGACTTGTCCTAATGCTCCCGATTTGTCCTTAATGACCCGACTTGACAAATGCCAAAAAACAGAAAGAGTCCAGCTGGGTAATTCAAGAAATTTGTAACACAAATGGAAAGTGTTGGGAACATTCAAATTTCAATTCCGACTGAGATTTTAGTAATTTGACTTCGCCCTGCTGTGCTTCGTATGTCTCGACTTGTCCTAATGTTCCCGATTTGTCCTTAATGACCCGACTTGACAAATGCCAAAACTACAGAACAAGTCCAGCTGGGTTAAACAAGAAATTTGTAATACAATAGGAAAATGTTGGGGAACAAATCTAATTTCAATTCCGACTGGGATTTTCGTAAATTGACTTGCCATGCTGTGCTTCGTATGTCTCGACTTGTCCTAATGGTCCCGATTTGTCCTTGATGACCCGACTTGACAAATGTCAAATACAGGACAAGCCCAGCTGGGTAAAACAAGAAATTTGTAGCACAATTGGAAAATGTTGGGGAACAATTCAAATTTCTATTCCGACTGGGATTTTAGTAATTTGACTTCGCCCTGCTGTGCTTCGTATGTCTCAACTTGTCCTAATGTTCCCGATTTGTCCTTAATGACCCGACTTGACAAATGCCAAAAAACAGAACGAGTCCAGCTGGGGAATTCACGAAATTTGTAACACAAATGGAAAGTGTTGGGAACATTCAAATTTCAATTCCGACTGAGATTTTAGTAATTTGACTTCGCCCTGCTGTGCTTCGTATGTCTCGACTTGTCCTAATGCTCCCGATTTGTCCTTAAAGACCCGACTTGACAAATGCCAAAAAACAGAAAGAGTCCAGCTGGGTAATTCAAGAAATTTGTAACACAATTGGAAAGTGTTGGGAACATTCAAATTTCAATTCCGACTGAGATTTTCGTAATATGACTTCGCCCTGCTGTGCTTCGTATGTCTCGATTTGTCCTAATGTTCCCGATTTGTCCTTAATGACCCGACTTGACAAATGCCAAAACTACAGAACAAGTCCAGCTGGGTTAAACAAGAAATTTGTAATACAATAGGAAAATGTTGGGGAACAAATCTAATTTCAATTCCGACTGGGATTTTCGTAAATTGACTTGCCATGCTGTGCTTCGTATGTCTCGACTTGTCCTAATGTTCCCGATTTGTCCTTAATGACCCGACTTGACAAATGCCAAAAAACAGAACGAGTCCAGCTGGGGAATTCACGAAATTTGTAACACAAATGGAAAGTGTTGGGAACATTCAAATTTCAATTCCGACTGAGATTTTAGTAATTTGACTTCGCCCTGCTGTGCTTCGTATGTCTCGACTTGTCCTAATGCTCCCGATTTGTCCTTAATGACCCGACTTGACAAATGCCAAAAAACAGAAAGAGTCCAGCTGGGTAATTCAAGAAATTTGTAACACAATTGGAAAGTGTTGGGAACATTCAAATTTCAATTCCGACTGAGATTTTCGTAATATGACTTCGCCCTGCTGTGCTTCGTATGTCTCGACTTGTCCTAATGTTCCCGATTTGTCCTTAATGACCCGACTTGACAAATGCCAAAACTACAGAACAAGTCCAGCTGGGTTAAACAAGAAATTTGTAATACAATAGGAAAATGTTGGGGAACAAATCTAATTTCAATTCCGACTGGGATTTTCGTAAATTGACTTGCCATGCTGTGCTTCGTATGTCTCGACTTGTCCTAATGGTCCCGATTTGTCCTTGATGACCCGACTTGACAAATGTCAAATACAGGACAAGCCCAGCTGGGTAAAACAAGAAATTTGTAGCACAATTGGAAAATGTTGGGGAACAATTCAAATTTCTATTCCGACTGGGATTTTAGTAATTTGACTTCGCCCTGCTGTGCTTCGTATGTCTCAACTTGTCCTAATGTTCCCGATTTGTCCTTAATGACCCGACTTGACAAATGCCAAAAAACAGAACGAGTCCAGCTGGGGAATTCACGAAATTTGTAACACAAATGGAAAGTGTTGGGAACATTCAAATTTCAATTCCGACTGAGATTTTAGTAATTTGACTTCGCCCTGCTGTGCTTCGTATGTCTCGACTTGTCCTAATGCTCCCGATTTGTCCTTAAAGACCCGACTTGACAAATGCCAAAAAACAGAAAGAGTCCAGCTGGGTAATTCAAGAAATTTTTAACACAATTGGAAAGTGTTGGGAACATTCAAATTTCAATTCCGACTCAGATTTTAGTAATTTGACTTCGCCCTGCTGTGCTTCGTATGTCTCGACTTGTCCCAATGGTCCCTACTGACCCGACTTGACATATGCCAAAACTATAGAACAAGTCCAGAAGGGTAAAACAAAAAATTTGTAACACAATTGGAAAAAGTTGGGAAACAATTCCAATTTCAATTCCGACTGAGATTTTCTTAGTTTGACTTCGCCCTGCTGTGCTTCGTATGTCTCGACTTGTCCTAATGGTCCCGATATGTTCCCACTGACCCGACTTGAGAAATGCCATACCTACAGAACAGTCCAGCTGGGTAAAACAAGAAATTTGTAACACAATAGGAAATTGTTGTGGAACAATTCTAATTTCAATTCCGACTGGGATTTTCGTAAATTGACTTAGCCCTTTTGTGCTTCGTATGTCTCGACTTGTCCTAATGCTCCCGATTTGTCCTTAATGACCCGACTTGACAAATGCCAAAAAACAGAAAGAGTCCAGCTGGGTAATTCAAGAAATTTGTAACACAATTGGAAAGTGTTGGGAACATTCAAATTTCAATTCCGACTGAGATTTTCGTAATATGACTTCGCCCTGCTGTGCTTCGTATGTCTCGATTTGTCCTAATGTTCCCGATTCGTCCTTAATGACCCGACTTGACAAATGCCAAAACTACAGAACAAGTCCAGCTGGGTTAAACAAGAAATTTGTAATACAATAGGAAAATGTTGGGGAACAAATCTAATTTCAATTCCGACTGGGATTTTCGTAAATTGACTTGCCATGCTGTGCTTCGTATGTCTCGACTTGTCCTAATGTTCCCGATTTGTCCTTAATGACCCGACTTGACAAATGCCAAAAAACAGAACGAGTCCAGCTGGGGAATTCACGAAATTTGTAACACAAATGGAAAGTGTTGGGAACATTCAAATTTCAATTCCGACTGAGATTTTAGTAATTTGACTTCGCCCTGCTGTGCTTCGTATGTCTCGACTTGTCCTAATGCTCCCGATTTGTCCTTAATGACCCGACTTGACAAATGCCAAAAAACAGAAAGAGTCCAGCTGGGTAATTCAAGAAATTTGTAACACAATTGGAAAGTGTTGGGAACATTCAAATTTCAATTCCGACTGAGATTTTCGTAATATGACTTCGCCCTGCTGTGCTTCGTATGTCTCGACTTGTCCTAATGTTCCCGATTTGTCCTTAATGACCCGACTTGACAAATGCCAAAACTACAGAACAAGTCCAGCTGGGTTAAACAAGAAATTTGTAATACAATAGGAAAATGTTGGGGAACAAATCTAATTTCAATTCCGACTGGGATTTTCGTAAATTGACTTGCCATGCTGTGCTTCGTATGTCTCGACTTGTCCTAATGGTCCCGATTTGTCCTTGATGACCCGACTTGACAAATGTCAAATACAGGACAAGCCCAGCTGGGTAAAACAAGAAATTTGTAGCACAATTGGAAAATGTTGGGGAACAATTCAAATTTCTATTCCGACTGGGATTTTAGTAATTTGACTTCGCCCTGCTGTGCTTCGTATGTCTCAACTTGTCCTAATGTTCCCGATTTGTCCTTAATGACCCGACTTGACAAATGCCAAAAAACAGAACGAGTCCAGCTGGGGAATTCACGAAATTTGTAACACAAATGGAAAGTGTTGGGAACATTCAAATTTCAATTCCGACTGAGATTTTAGTAATTTGACTTCGCCCTGCTGTGCTTCGTATGTCTCGACTTGTCCTAATGCTCCCGATTTGTCCTTAAAGACCCGACTTGACAAATGCCAAAAAACAGAAAGAGTCCAGCTGGGTAATTCAAGAAATTTGTAACACAATTGGAAAGTGTTGGGAACATTCAAATTTCAATTCCGACTGAGATTTTCGTAATATGACTTCGCCCTGCTGTGCTTCGTATGTCTCGACTCTTCCTAATGTTCCCGATTTGTCCTTAATGACCCGACTTGACAAATGCCAAAACTACAGAACATGTCCAGCTGGGTTAAACAAGAAATTTGTAATACAATAGGAAAATGTTGGGGAACAAATCTAATTTCAATTCCGACTGGGATTTTCGTAAATTGACTTGCCATGCTGTGCTTCGTATGTCTCGACTTGTCGTAATGGTCCCGATTTGTCCTTGATGACCCGACTTGACAAATGTCAAATACAGGACAAGCCCAGCTGGGTAAAACAAGAAATTTGTAGCACAATTGGAAAATGTTGGGGAACAATTCAAATTTCTATTCCGACTGGGATTTTAGTAATTTGACTTCGCCCTGCTGTGCTTCGTATGTCTCAACTTGTCCTAATGTTCCCGATTTGTCCTTAATGACCCGACTTGACAAATGCCAAAAAACAGAACGAGTCCAGCTGGGGAATTCACGAAATTTGTAACACAAATGGAAAGTGTTGGGAACATTCAAATTTCAATTCCGACTGAGATTTTAGTAATTTGACTTCGCCCTGCTGTGCTTCGTATGTCTCGACTTGTCCTAATGGTCCCGATATGTTCCCACTGACCCGACTTGAGAAATGCCATACCTACAGAACAAGTCCAGCTGGGTAAAACAAGAAATTTGTAACACAATAGGAAATTGTTGTGGAACAATTCTAATTTCAATTCCGACTGGGATTTTCGTAAATTGACTTAGCCCTTTTGTGCTTCGTATGTCTCGACTTGTCCTAATGCTCCCGATTTGTCCTTAATGACCCGACTTGACAAATGCCAAAAAACAGAAAGAGTCCAGCTGGGTAATTCAAGAAATTTGTAACACAATTGGAAAGTGTTGGGAACATTCAAATTTCAATTCCGACTGAGATTTTCGTAATATGACTTCGCCCTGCTGTGCTTCGTATGTCTCGATTTGTCCTAATGTTCCCGATTTGTCCTTAATGACCCGACTTGACAAATGCCAAAACTACAGAACAAGTCCAGCTGGGTTAAACAAGAAATTTGTAATACAATAGGAAAATGTTGGGGAACAAATCTAATTTCAATTCCGACTGGGATTTTCGTAAATTGACTTGCCATGCTGTGCTTCGTATGTCTCGACTTGTCCTAATGTTCCCGATTTGTCCTTAATGACCCGACTTGACAAATGCCAAAAAACAGAACGAGTCCAGCTGGGGAATTCACGAAATTTGTAACACAAATGGAAAGTGTTGGGAACATTCAAATTTCAATTCCGACTGAGATTTTAGTAATTTGACTTCGCCCTGCTGTGCTTCGTATGTCTCGACTTGTCCTAATGCTCCCGATTTGTCCTTAATGACCCGACTTGACAAATGCCAAAAAACAGAAAGAGTCCAGCTGGGTAATTCAAGAAATTTGTAACACAATTGGAAAGTGTTGGGAACATTCAAATTTCAATTCCGACTGAGATTTTCGTAATATGACTTCGCCCTGCTGTGCTTCGTATGTCTCGACTTGTCCTAATGTTCCCGATTTGTCCTTAATGACCCGACTTGACAAATGCCAAAACTACAGAACAAGTCCAGCTGGGTTAAACAAGAAATTTGTAATACAATAGGAAAATGTTGGGGAACAAATCTAATTTCAATTCCGACTGGGATTTTCGTAAATTGACTTGCCATGCTGTGCTTCGTATGTCTCGACTTGTCCTAATGGTCCCGATTTGTCCTTGATGACCCGACTTGACAAATGTCAAATACAGGACAAGCCCAGCTGGGTAAAACAAGAAATTTGTAGCACAATTGGAAAATGTTGGGGAACAATTCAAATTTCTATTCCGACTGGGATTTTAGTAATTTGACTTCGCCCTGCTGTGCTTCGTATGTCTCAACTTGTCCTAATGTTCCCGATTTGTCCTTAATGACCCGACTTGACAAATGCCAAAAAACAGAACGAGTCCAGCTGGGGAATTCACGAAATTTGTAACACAAATGGAAAGTGTTGGGAACATTCAAATTTCAATTCCGACTGAGATTTTAGTAATTTGACTTCGCCCTGCTGTGCTTCGTATGTCTCGACTTGTCCTAATGCTCCCGATTTGTCCTTAAAGACCCGACTTGACAAATGCCAAAAAACAGAAAGAGTCCAGCTGGGTAATTCAAGAAATTTTTAACACAATTGGAAAGTGTTGGGAACATTCAAATTTCAATTCCGACTCAGATTTTAGTAATTTGACTTCGCCCTGCTGTGCTTCGTATGTCTCGACTTGTCCCAATGGTCCCTACTGACCCGACTTGACATATGCCAAAACTATAGAACAAGTCCAGAAGGGTAAAACAAAAAATTTGTAACACAATTGGAAAAAGTTGGGAAACAATTCCAATTTCAATTCCGACTGAGATTTTCTTAGTTTGACTTCGCCCTGCTGTGCTTCGTATGTCTCGACTTGTCCTAATGGTCCCGATATGTTCCCACTGACCCGACTTGAGAAATGCCATACCTACAGAACAGTCCAGCTGGGTAAAACAAGAAATTTGTAACACAATAGGAAATTGTTGTGGAACAATTCTAATTTCAATTCCGACTGGGATTTTCGTAAATTGACTTAGCCCTTTTGTGCTTCGTATGTCTCGACTTGTCCTAATGCTCCCGATTTGTCCTTAATGACCCGACTTGACAAATGCCAAAAAACAGAAAGAGTCCAGCTGGGTAATTCAAGAAATTTGTAACACAATTGGAAAGTGTTGGGAACATTCAAATTTCAATTCCGACTGAGATTTTCGTAATATGACTTCGCCCTGCTGTGCTTCGTATGTCTCGATTTGTCCTAATGTTCCCGATTCGTCCTTAATGACCCGACTTGACAAATGCCAAAACTACAGAACAAGTCCAGCTGGGTTAAACAAGAAATTTGTAATACAATAGGAAAATGTTGGGGAACAAATCTAATTTCAATTCCGACTGGGATTTTCGTAAATTGACTTGCCATGCTGTGCTTCGTATGTCTCGACTTGTCCTAATGTTCCCGATTTGTCCTTAATGACCCGACTTGACAAATGCCAAAAAACAGAACGAGTCCAGCTGGGGAATTCACGAAATTTGTAACACAAATGGAAAGTGTTGGGAACATTCAAATTTCAATTCCGACTGAGATTTTAGTAATTTGACTTCGCCCTGCTGTGCTTCGTATGTCTCGACTTGTCCTAATGCTCCCGATTTGTCCTTAATGACCCGACTTGACAAATGCCAAAAAACAGAAAGAGTCCAGCTGGGTAATTCAAGAAATTTGTAACACAATTGGAAAGTGTTGGGAACATTCAAATTTCAATTCCGACTGAGATTTTCGTAATATGACTTCGCCCTGCTGTGCTTCGTATGTCTCGACTTGTCCTAATGTTCCCGATTTGTCCTTAATGACCCGACTTGACAAATGCCAAAACTACAGAACAAGTCCAGCTGGGTTAAACAAGAAATTTGTAATACAATAGGAAAATGTTGGGGAACAAATCTAATTTCAATTCCGACTGGGATTTTCGTAAATTGACTTGCCATGCTGTGCTTCGTATGTCTCGACTTGTCCTAATGGTCCCGATTTGTCCTTGATGACCCGACTTGACAAATGTCAAATACAGGACAAGCCCAGCTGGGTAAAACAAGAAATTTGTAGCACAATTGGAAAATGTTGGGGAACAATTCAAATTTCTATTCCGACTGGGATTTTAGTAATTTGACTTCGCCCTGCTGTGCTTCGTATGTCTCAACTTGTCCTAATGTTCCCGATTTGTCCTTAATGACCCGACTTGACAAATGCCAAAAAACAGAACGAGTCCAGCTGGGGAATTCACGAAATTTGTAACACAAATGGAAAGTGTTGGGAACATTCAAATTTCAATTCCGACTGAGATTTTAGTAATTTGACTTCGCCCTGCTGTGCTTCGTATGTCTCGACTTGTCCTAATGCTCCCGATTTGTCCTTAAAGACCCGACTTGACAAATGCCAAAAAACAGAAAGAGTCCAGCTGGGTAATTCAAGAAATTTGTAACACAATTGGAAAGTGTTGGGAACATTCAAATTTCAATTCCGACTGAGATTTTCGTAATATGACTTCGCCCTGCTGTGCTTCGTATGTCTCGACTCTTCCTAATGTTCCCGATTTGTCCTTAATGACCCGACTTGACAAATGCCAAAACTACAGAACATGTCCAGCTGGGTTAAACAAGAAATTTGTAATACAATAGGAAAATGTTGGGGAACAAATCTAATTTCAATTCCGACTGGGATTTTCGTAAATTGACTTGCCATGCTGTGCTTCGTATGTCTCGACTTGTCCTAATGGTCCCGATTTGTCCTTGATGACCCGACTTGACAAATGTCAAATACAGGACAAGCCCAGCTGGGTAAAACAAGAAATTTGTAGCACAATTGGAAAATGTTGGGGAACAATTCAAATTTCTATTCCGACTGGGATTTTAGTAATTTGACTTCGCCCTGCTGTGCTTCGTATGTCTCAACTTGTCCTAATGTTCCCGATTTGTCCTTAATGACCCGACTTGACAAATGCCAAAAAACAGAACGAGTCCAGCTGGGGAATTCACGAAATTTGTAACACAAATGGAAAGTGTTGGGAACATTCAAATTTCAATTCCGACTGAGATTTTAGTAATTTGACTTCGCCCTGCTGTGCTTCGTATGTCTCGACTTGTCCTAATGGTCCCGATATGTTCCCACTGACCCGACTTGAGAAATGCCATACCTACAGAACAAGTCCAGCTGGGTAAAACAAGAAATTTGTAACACAATAGGAAATTGTTGTGGAACAATTCTAATTTCAATTCCGACTGGGATTTTCGTAAATTGACTTAGCCCTTTTGTGCTTCGTATGTCTCGACTTGTCCTAATGCTCCCGATTTGTCCTTAATGACCCGACTTGACAAATGCCAAAAAACAGAAAGAGTCCAGCTGGGTAATTCAAGAAATTTGTAACACAATTGGAAAGTGTTGGGAACATTCAAATTTCAATTCCGACTGAGATTTTCGTAATATGACTTCGCCCTGCTGTGCTTCGTATGTCTCGATTTGTCCTAATGTTCCCGATTTGTCCTTAATGACCCGACTTGACAAATGCCAAAACTACAGAACAAGTCCAGCTGGGTTAAACAAGAAATTTGTAATACAATAGGAAAATGTTGGGGAACAAATCTAATTTCAATTCCGACTGGGATTTTCGTAAATTGACTTGCCATGCTGTGCTTCGTATGTCTCGACTTGTCCTAATGTTCCCGATTTGTCCTTAATGACCCGACTTGACAAATGCCAAAAAACAGAACGAGTCCAGCTGGGGAATTCACGAAATTTGTAACACAAATGGAAAGTGTTGGGAACATTCAAATTTCAATTCCGACTGAGATTTTAGTAATTTGACTTCGCCCTGCTGTGCTTCGTATGTCTCGACTTGTCCTAATGCTCCCGATTTGTCCTTAATGACCCGACTTGACAAATGCCAAAAAACAGAAAGAGTCCAGCTGGGTAATTCAAGAAATTTGTAACACAATTGGAAAGTGTTGGGAACATTCAAATTTCAATTCCGACTGAGATTTTCGTAATATGACTTCGCCCTGCTGTGCTTCGTATGTCTCGACTTGTCCTAATGTTCCCGATTTGTCCTTAATGACCCGACTTGACAAATGCCAAAACTACAGAACAAGTCCAGCTGGGTTAAACAAGAAATTTGTAATACAATAGGAAAATGTTGGGGAACAAATCTAATTTCAATTCCGACTGGGATTTTCGTAAATTGACTTGCCATGCTGTGCTTCGTATGTCTCGACTTGTCCTAATGGTCCCGATTTGTCCTTGATGACCCGACTTGACAAATGTCAAATACAGGACAAGCCCAGCTGGGTAAAACAAGAAATTTGTAGCACAATTGGAAAATGTTGGGGAACAATTCAAATTTCTATTCCGACTGGGATTTTAGTAATTTGACTTCGCCCTGCTGTGCTTCGTATGTCTCAACTTGTCCTAATGTTCCCGATTTGTCCTTAATGACCCGACTTGACAAATGCCAAAAAACAGAACGAGTCCAGCTGGGGAATTCAAGAAATTTGTAACACAATTGGAAAGTGTTGGGAACATTCAAATTTCAATTCCGACTGAGATTTTCGTAATATGACTTCGCCCTGCTGTGCTTCGTATGTCTCGACTTGTCCTAATGTTCCCGATTTGTCCTTAATGACCCGACTTGACAAATGCCAAAACTACAGAACAAGTCCAGCTGGGTTAACAAGAAATTTGTAATACAATAGGAAAATGTTGGGGAACAAATCTAATTTCAATTCCGACTGGGATTTTCGTAAATTGACTTGCCATGCTGTGCTTCGTATGTCTCGACTTGTCCTAATGTTCCCGATTTGTCCTTAATGACCCGACTTGACAAATGCCAAAAAACAGAACGAGTCCAGCTGGGGAATTCACGAAATTTGTAACACAATTGGAAAGTGTTGGGAACATTCAAATTTCAATTCCGACTGAGATTTTAGTAATTTGACTTCGCCCTGCTGTGCTTCGTATGTCTCGACTTGTCCTAATGCTCCCGATTTGTCCTTAATGACCCGACTTGACAAATGCCAAAAAACAGAAAGAGTCCAGCTGGGTAATTCAAGAAATTTGTAACACAATTGGAAAGTGTTGGGAACATTCAAATTTCAATTCCGACTGAGATTTTCGTAATATGACTTCGCCCTGCTGTGCTTCGTATGTCTCGACTTGTCCTAATGTTCCCGATTTGTCCTTAATGACCCGACATGACAAATGCCAAAACTACAGAACAAGTCCAGCTGGGTTAACAAGAAATTTGTAATACAATAGGAAAATGTTGGGGAACAAATCTAATTTCAATTCCGACTGGGATTTTCGTAAATTGACTTGCCATGCTGTGCTTCGTATGTCTCGACTTGTCCTAATGTTCCCGATTTGTCCTTAATGACCCGACTTGACAAATGCCAAAAAACAGAACGAGTCCAGCTGGGGAATTCACGAAATTTGTAACACAATTGGAAAGTGTTGGGAACATTCAAATTTCAATTCCGACTGAGATTTTAGTAATTTGACTTCGCCCTGCTGTGCTTCGTATGTCTCGACTTGTCCTAATGCTCCCGATTTGTCCTTAATGACCCGACTTGACAAATGCCAAAAAACAGAACGAGTCCAGCTGGGGAATTCACGAAATTTGTAACACAAATGGAAAGTGTTGGGAACATTCAAATTTCAATTCCGACTGAGATTTTAGTAATTTGACTTCGCCCTGCTGTGCTTCGTATGTCTCGAATTGTCCTAATGCTCCCGATTTGTCCTTAATGACCCGACTTGACAAATGCCAAAAAACAGAAAGAGTCCAGCTGGGTAATTCAAGAAATTTGTAATACAATAGGAAAATGTTGGGGAACAAATCTAATTTCAATTCCGACTGGGATTTTCGTAAATTGACTTGCCATGCTGTGCTTCGTATGTCTCGACTTGTCCTAATGGTCCCGATTTGTCCTTGATGACCCGACTTGACAAATGTCAAATACAGGACAAGCCCAGCTGGGTAAAACAAGAAATTTGTAGCACAATTGGAAAATGTTGGGGAACAATTCAAATTTCTATTCCGACTGGGATTTTAGTAATTTGACTTCGCCCTGCTGTGCTTCGTATGTCTCAACTTGTCCTAATGTTCCCGATTTGTCCTTAATGACCCGACTTGACAAATGCCAAAAAACAGAACGAGTCCAGCTGGGGAATTCACGAAATTTGTAACACAAATGGAAAGTGTTGGGAACATTCAAATTTCAATTCCGACTGAGATTTTAGTAATTTGACTTCGCCCTGCTGTGCTTCGTATGTCTCGACTTGTCCTAATGCTCCCGATTTGTCCTTAAAGACCCGACTTGACAAATGCCAAAAAACAGAAAGAGTCCAGCTGGGTAATTCAAGAAATTTGTAACACAATTGGAAAGTGTTGGGAACATTCAAATTTCAATTCCGACTCAGATTTTAGTAATTTGACTTCGCCCTGCTGTGCTTCGTATGTCTCGACTTGTCCCAATGGTCCCTACTGACCCGACTTGACATATGCCAAAACTATAGAACAAGTCCAGAAGGGTAAAACAAAAAATTTGTAACACAATTGGAAAAAGTTGGGAAACAATTCCAATTTCAATTCCGACTGAGATTTTCTTAGTTTGACTTCGCCCTGCTGTGCTTCGTATGTCTCGACTTGTCCTAATGGTCCCGATATGTTCCCACTGACCCGACTTGAGAAATGCCATACCTACAGAACAAGTCCAGCTGGGTAAAACAAGAAATTTGTAACACAATAGGAAATTGTTGTGGAACAATTCTAATTTCAATTCCGACTGGGATTTTCGTAAATTGACTTAGCCCTTTTGTGCTTCGTATGTCTCGACTTGTCCTAATGCTCCCGATTTGTCCTTAATGACCCGACTTGACAAATGCCAAAAAACAGAAAGAGTCCAGCTGGGTAATTCAAGAAATTTGTAACACAATTGGAAAGTGTTGGGAACATTCAAATTTCAATTCCGACTGAGATTTTCGTAATATGACTTCGCCCTGCTGTGCTTCGTATGTCTCGATTTGTCCTAATGTTCCCGATTTGTCCTTAATGACCCGACTTGACAAATGCCAAAACTACAGAACAAGTCCAGCTGGGTTAAACAAGAAATTTGTAATACAATAGGAAAATGTTGGGGAACAAATCTAATTTCAATTCCGACTGGGATTTTCGTAAATTGACTTGCCATGCTGTGCTTCGTATGTCTCGACTTGTCCTAATGTTCCCGATTTGTCCTTAATGACCCGACTTGACAAATGCCAAAAAACAGAACGAGTCCAGCTGGGGAATTCACGAAATTTGTAACACAAATGGAAAGTGTTGGGAACATTCAAATTTCAATTCCGACTGAGATTTTAGTAATTTGACTTCGCCCTGCTGTGCTTCGTATGTCTCGACTTGTCCTAATGCTCCCGATTTGTCCTTAATGACCCGACTTGACAAATGCCAAAAAACAGAAAGAGTCCAGCTGGGTAATTCAAGAAATTTGTAACACAATTGGAAAGTGTTGGGAACATTAAAATTTCAATTCCGACTGAGATTTTCGTAATATGACTTCGCCCTGCTGTGCTTCGTATGTCTCGACTTGTCCTAATGTTCCCGATTTGTCCTTAATGACCCGACTTGACAAATGCCAAAACTACAGAACAAGTCCAGCTGGGTTAAACAAGAAATTTGTAATACAATAGGAAAATGTTGGGGAACAAATCTAATTTCAATTCCGACTGGGATTTTCGTAAATTGACTTGCCATGCTGTGCTTCGTATGTCTCGACTTGTCCTAATGGTCCCGATTTGTCCTTG
The DNA here is from genome assembly GCA_958502065.1 of Chrysolina americana. Lineage (NCBI taxonomy): Eukaryota > Metazoa > Arthropoda > Insecta > Coleoptera > Chrysomelidae > Chrysolina > Chrysolina americana. The sequence continues at coordinate 31,215,767 of OY293420.1, forward strand.
ATGACCCGACTTGACAAATGTCAAATACAGGACAAGCCCAGCTGGGTAAAACAAGAAATTTGTAGCACAATTGGAAAATGTTGGGGAACAATTCAAATTTCTATTCCGACTGGGATTTTAGTAATTTGACTTCGCCCTGCTGTGCTTCGTATGTCTCAACTTGTCCTAATGTTCCCGATTTGTCCTTAATGACCCGACTTGACAAATGCCAAAAAACAGAACGAGTCCAGCTGGGGAATTCACGAAATTTGTAACACAAATGGAAAGTGTTGGGAACATTCAAATTTCAATTCCGACTGAGATTTTAGTAATTTGACTTCGCCCTGCTGTGCTTCGTATGTCTCGACTTGTCCTAATGCTCCCGATTTGTCCTTAAAGACCCGACTTGACAAATGCCAAAAAACAGAAAGAGTCCAGCTGGGTAATTCAAGAAATTTGTAACACAATTGGAAAGTGTTGGGAACATTCAAATTTCAATTCCGACTGAGATTTTCGTAATATGACTTCGCCCTGCTGTGCTTCGTATGTCTCGACTCTTCCTAATGTTCCCGATTTGTCCTTAATGACCCGACTTGACAAATGCCAAAACTACAGAACATGTCCAGCTGGGTTAAACAAGAAATTTGTAATACAATAGGAAAATGTTGGGGAACAAATCTAATTTCAATTCCGACTGGGATTTTCGTAAATTGACTTGCCATGCTGTGCTTCGTATGTCTCGACTTGTCCTAATGGTCCCGATTTGTCCTTGATGACCCGACTTGACAAATGTCAAATACAGGACAAGCCCAGCTGGGTAAAACAAGAAATTTGTAGCACAATTGGAAAATGTTGGGGAACAATTCAAATTTCTATTCCGACTGGGATTTTAGTAATTTGACTTCGCCCTGCTGTGCTTCGTATGTCTCAACTTGTCCTAATGTTCCCGATTTGTCCTTAATGACCCGACTTGACAAATGCCAAAAAACAGAACGAGTCCAGCTGGGGAATTCACGAAATTTGTAACACAAATGGAAAGTGTTGGGAACATTCAAATTTCAATTCCGACTGAGATTTTAGTAATTTGACTTCGCCCTGCTGTGCTTCGTATGTCTCGACTTGTCCTAATGGTCCCGATATGTTCCCACTGACCCGACTTGAGAAATGCCATACCTACAGAACAAGTCCAGCTGGGTAAAACAAGAAATTTGTAACACAATAGGAAATTGTTGTGGAACAATTCTAATTTCAATTCCGACTGGGATTTTCGTAAATTGACTTAGCCCTTTTGTGCTTCGTATGTCTCGACTTGTCCTAATGCTCCCGATTTGTCCTTAATGACCCGACTTGACAAATGCCAAAAAACAGAAAGAGTCCAGCTGGGTAATTCAAGAAATTTGTAACACAATTGGAAAGTGTTGGGAACATTCAAATTTCAATTCCGACTGAGATTTTCGTAATATGACTTCGCCCTGCTGTGCTTCGTATGTCTCGATTTGTCCTAATGTTCCCGATTTGTCCTTAATGACCCGACTTGACAAATGCCAAAACTACAGAACAAGTCCAGCTGGGTTAAACAAGAAATTTGTAAACAATAGGAAAATGTTGGGGAACAAATCTAATTTCAATTCCGACTGGGATTTTCGTAAATTGACTTGCCATGCTGTGCTTCGTATGTCTCGACTTGTCCTAATGTTCCCGATTTGTCCTTAATGACCCGACTTGACAAATGCCAAAAAACAGAACGAGTCCAGCTGGGGAATTCACGAAATTTGTAACACAAATGGAAAGTGTTGGGAACATTCAAATTTCAATTCCGACTGAGATTTTAGTAATTTGACTTCGCCCTGCTGTGCTTCGTATGTCTCGACTTGTCCTAATGCTCCCGATTTGTCCTTAATGACCCGACTTGACAAATGCCAAAAAACAGAAAGAGTCCAGCTGGGTAATTCAAGAAATTTGTAACACAATTGGAAAGTGTTGGGAACATTCAAATTTCAATTCCGACTGAGATTTTCGTAATATGACTTCGCCCTGCTGTGCTTCGTATGTCTCGACTTGTCCTAATGTTCCCGATTTGTCCTTAATGACCCGACTTGACAAATGCCAAAACTACAGAACAAGTCCAGCTGGGTTAAACAAGAAATTTGTAATACAATAGGAAAATGTTGGGGAACAAATCTAATTTCAATTCCGACTGGGATTTTCGTAAATTGACTTGCCATGCTGTGCTTCGTATGTCTCGACTTGTCCTAATGATCCCGATTTGTCCTTGATGACCCGACTTGACAAATGTCAAATACAGGACAAGCCCAGCTGGGTAAAACAAGAAATTTGTAGCACAATTGGAAAATGTTGGGGAACAATTCAAATTTCTATTCCGACTGGGATTTTAGTAATTTGACTTCGCCCTGCTGTGCTTCGTATGTCTCAACTTGTCCTAATGTTCCCGATTTGTCCTTAATGACCCGACTTGACAAATGCCAAAAAACAGAACGAGTCCAGCTGGGGAATTCAAGAAATTTGTAACACAATTGGAAAGTGTTGGGAACATTCAAATTTCAATTCCGACTGAGATTTTCGTAATATGACTTCGCCCTGCTGTGCTTCGTATGTCTCGACTTGTCCTAATGTTCCCGATTTGTCCTTAATGACCCGACTTGACAAATGCCAAAACTACAGAACAAGTCCAGCTGGGTTAACAAGAAATTTGTAATACAATAGGAAAATGTTGGGGAACAAATCTAATTTCAATTCCGACTGGGATTTTCGTAAATTGACTTGCCATGCTGTGCTTCGTATGTCTCGACTTGTCCTAATGTTCCCGATTTGTCCTTAATGACCCGACTTGACAAATGCCAAAAAACAGAACGAGTCCAGCTGGGGAATTCACGAAATTTGTAACACAATTGGAAAGTGTTGGGAACATTCAAATTTCAATTCCGACTGAGATTTTAGTAATTTGACTTCGCCCTGCTGTGCTTCGTATGTCTCGACTTGTCCTAATGCTCCCGATTTGTCCTTAATGACCCGACTTGACAAATGCCAAAAAACAGAAAGAGTCCAGCTGGGTAATTCAAGAAATTTGTAACACAATTGGAAAGTGTTGGGAACATTCAAATTTCAATTCCGACTGAGATTTTCGTAATATGACTTCGCCCTGCTGTGCTTCGTATGTCTCGACTTGTCCTAATGTTCCCGATTTGTCCTTAATGACCCGACTTGACAAATGCCAAAACTACAGAACAAGTCCAGCTGGGTTAACAAGAAATTTGTAATACAATAGGAAAATGTTGGGGAACAAATCTAATTTCAATTCCGACTGGGATTTTCGTAAATTGACTTGCCATGCTGTGCTTCGTATGTCTCGACTTGTCCTAATGTTCCCGATTTGTCCTTAATGACCCGACTTGACAAATGCCAAAAAACAGAACGAGTCCAGCTGGGGAATTCACGAAATTTGTAACACAATTGGAAAGTGTTGGGAACATTCAAATTTCAATTCCGACTGAGATTTTAGTAATTTGACTTCGCCCTGCTGTGCTTCGTATGTCTCGACTTGTCCTAATGCTCCCGATTTGTCCTTAATGACCCGACTTGACAAATGCCAAAAAACAGAAAGAGTCCAGCTGGGTAATTCAAGAAATTTGTAACACAATTGGAAAGTGTTGGGAACATTCAAATTTCAATTCCGACTGAGATTTTCGTAATATGACTTCGCCCTGCTGTGCTTCGTATGTCTCGACTTGTCCTAATGTTCCCGATTTGTCCTTAATGACCCGACATGACAAATGCCAAAACTACAGAACAAGTCCAGCTGGGTTAACAAGAAATTTGTAATACAATAGGAAAATGTTGGGGAACAAATCTAATTTCAATTCCGACTGGGATTTTCGTAAATTGACTTGCCATGCTGTGCTTCGTATGTCTCGACTTGTCCTAATGTTCCCGATTTGTCCTTAATGACCCGACTTGACAAATGCCAAAAAACAGAACGAGTCCAGCTGGGGAATTCACGAAATTTGTAACACAATTGGAAAGTGTTGGGAACATTCAAATTTCAATTCCGACTGAGATTTTAGTAATTTGACTTCGCCCTGCTGTGCTTCGTATGTCTCGACTTGTCCTAATGCTCCCGATTTGTCCTCAATGACCCGACTTGACAAATGCCAAAAAACAGAAAGAGTCCAGCTGGGTAATTCAAGAAATTTGTAACACAATTGGAAAGTGTTGGGAACATTCAAATTTCAATTCCGACTGAGATTTTCGTAATATGACTTCGCCCTGCTGTGCTTCGTATATCTCGATTTGTCCTAATGTTCCCGATTTGTCCTTAATGACCCGACTTGACAAATGCCAAAACTACAGAACAAGTCCAGCTGGGTTAAACAAGAAATTTGTAATACAATAGGAAAATGTTGGGGAACAAATCTAATTTCAATTCCGACTGTGATTTTCGTAAATTGACTTGCCATGCTGTGCTTCGTATGTCTCGACTTGTCCTAATGGTCCCGATTTGTCCTTGATGACCCGACTTGACAAATGTCAAAATACAGTACAAGCCCGACAAGTCCGACTGGGATTTTCGTAAATTGACTTGCCATGCTGTGCTTCGTATGTCTCGACTTGTCCTAATGGTCCCGATTTGTCCTTGATGACCCGACTTGACAAATGCCAAAATACAGGACAAGCCCAGCTGGGTAAAACAAGAAATTTGTAGCACAATTGGAAAATGTTGGGGAACAATTCAAATTTCAATTCCGAAATTTTCGATTTGACTTCGCCCTGCTGTGCTTAGTACGTCTCGTCTTGTCCTAATGGTCCCGATTTGTCCTTAAAGACCCGACTTGAAGAATGCTAAAAAAAACAGAACGAGTCCAGCTGGGTAATTCAGTAACACAATAGGAAAATGTTGGGAACATTCAAATTTCAATTCCGACTGAGATTTTCGTAATATGACTTCGCCCTGCTGTGCTTCGTATGTCTCGATTTGTCCTAATGTTCCCGATTTGTCCTTAATGACCCGACTTGACAAATGCCAAAACTACAGAACAAGTCCAGCTGGGTTAAACAAGAAATTTGTAATACAATAGGAAAATGTTGGGGAACAAATCTAATTTCAATTCCGACTGGGATTTTCGTAAATTGACTTGCCATGCTGTGCTTCGTATGTCTCGACTTGTCCTAATGTTCCCGATTTGTCCTTAATGACCCGACTTGACAAATGCCAAAAAACAGAACGAGTCCAGCTGGGGAATTCACGAAATTTGTAACACAAATGGAAAGTGTTGGGAACATTCAAATTTCAATTCCGACTGAGATTTTAGTAATTTGACTTCGCCCTGCTGTGCTTCGTATGTCTCGACTTGTCCTAATGCTCCCGATTTGTCCTTAATGACCCGACTTGACAAATGCCAAAAAACAGAAAGAGTCCAGCTGGGTAATTCAAGAAATTTGTAACACAATTGGAAAGTGTTGGGAACATTCAAATTTCAATTCCGACTGAGATTTTCGTAATATGACTTCGCCCTGCTGTGCTTCGTATGTCTCGACTTGTCCTAATGTTCCCGATTTGTCCTTAATGACCCGACATGACAAATGCCAAAACTACAGAACAAGTCCAGCTGGGTTAACAAGAAATTTGTAATACAATAGGAAAATGTTGGGGAACAAATCTAATTTCAATTCCGACTGGGATTTTCGTAAATTGACTTGCCATGCTGTGCTTCGTATGTCTCGACTTGTCCTAATGTTCCCGATTTGTCCTTAATGACCCGACTTGACAAATGCCAAAAAACAGAAAGAGTCCAGCTGGGTAATTCAAGAAATTTGTAACACAATTGGAAAGTGTTGGGAACATTCAAATTTCAATTCCGACTGAGATTTTCGTAATATGACTTCGCCCTGCTGTGCTTCGTATGTCTCGATTTGTCCTAATGTTCCCGATTTGTCCTTAATGACCCGACTTGACAAATGCCAAAACTACAGAACAAGTCCAGCTGGGTTAAACAAGAAATTTGTAAACAATAGGAAAATGTTGGGGAACAAATCTAATTTCAATTCCGACTGGGATTTTCGTAAATTGACTTGCCATGCTGTGCTTCGTATGTCTCGACTTGTCCTAATGTTCCCGATTTGTCCTTAATGACCCGACTTGACAAATGCCAAAAAACAGAACGAGTCCAGCTGGGGAATTCACGAAATTTGTAACACAAATGGAAAGTGTTGGGAACATTCAAATTTCAATTCCGACTGAGATTTTAGTAATTTGACTTCGCCCTGCTGTGCTTCGTATGTCTCGACTTGTCCTAATGCTCCCGATTTGTCCTTAATGACCCGACTTGACAAATGCCAAAAAACAGAAAGAGTCCAGCTGGGTAATTCAAGAAATTTGTAACACAATTGGAAAGTGTTGGGAACATTCAAATTTCAATTCCGACTGAGATTTTCGTAATATGACTTCGCCCTGCTGTGCTTCGTATGTCTCGACTTGTCCTAATGTTCCCGATTTGTCCTTAATGACCCGACTTGACAAATGCCAAAACTACAGAACAAGTCCAGCTGGGTTAAACAAGAAATTTGTAATACAATAGGAAAATGTTGGGGAACAAATCTAATTTCAATTCCGACTGGGATTTTCGTAAATTGACTTGCCATGCTGTGCTTCGTATGTCTCGACTTGTCCTAATGATCCCGATTTGTCCTTGATGACCCGACTTGACAAATGTCAAATACAGGACAAGCCCAGCTGGGTAAAACAAGAAATTTGTAGCACAATTGGAAAATGTTGGGGAACAATTCAAATTTCTATTCCGACTGGGATTTTAGTAATTTGACTTCGCCCTGCTGTGCTTCGTATGTCTCAACTTGTCCTAATGTTCCCGATTTGTCCTTAATGACCCGACTTGACAAATGCCAAAAAACAGAACGAGTCCAGCTGGGGAATTCAAGAAATTTGTAACACAATTGGAAAGTGTTGGGAACATTCAAATTTCAATTCCGACTGAGATTTTCGTAATATGACTTCGCCCTGCTGTGCTTCGTATGTCTCGACTTGTCCTAATGTTCCCGATTTGTCCTTAATGACCCGACTTGACAAATGCCAAAACTACAGAACAAGTCCAGCTGGGTTAACAAGAAATTTGTAATACAATAGGAAAATGTTGGGGAACAAATCTAATTTCAATTCCGACTGGGATTTTCGTAAATTGACTTGCCATGCTGTGCTTCGTATGTCTCGACTTGTCCTAATGTTCCCGATTTGTCCTTAATGACCCGACTTGACAAATGCCAAAAAACAGAACGAGTCCAGCTGGGGAATTCACGAAATTTGTAACACAATTGGAAAGTGTTGGGAACATTCAAATTTCAATTCCGACTGAGATTTTAGTAATTTGACTTCGCCCTGCTGTGCTTCGTATGTCTCGACTTGTCCTAATGCTCCCGATTTGTCCTTAATGACCCGACTTGACAAATGCCAAAAAACAGAAAGAGTCCAGCTGGGTAATTCAAGAAATTTGTAACACAATTGGAAAGTGTTGGGAACATTCAAATTTCAATTCCGACTGAGATTTTCGTAATATGACTTCGCCCTGCTGTGCTTCGTATGTCTCGACTTGTCCTAATGTTCCCGATTTGTCCTTAATGACCCGACTTGACAAATGCCAAAACTACAGAACAAGTCCAGCTGGGTTAACAAGAAATTTGTAATACAATAGGAAAATGTTGGGGAACAAATCTAATTTCAATTCCGACTGGGATTTTCGTAAATTGACTTGCCATGCTGTGCTTCGTATGTCTCGACTTGTCCTAATGTTCCCGATTTGTCCTTAATGACCCGACTTGACAAATGCCAAAAAACAGAACGAGTCCAGCTGGGGAATTCACGAAATTTGTAACACAATTGGAAAGTGTTGGGAACATTCAAATTTCAATTCCGACTGAGATTTTAGTAATTTGACTTCGCCCTGCTGTGCTTCGTATGTCTCGACTTGTCCTAATGCTCCCGATTTGTCCTTAATGACCCGACTTGACAAATGCCAAAAAACAGAAAGAGTCCAGCTGGGTAATTCAAGAAATTTGTAACACAATTGGAAAGTGTTGGGAACATTCAAATTTCAATTCCGACTGAGATTTTCGTAATATGACTTCGCCCTGCTGTGCTTCGTATGTCTCGACTTGTCCTAATGTTCCCGATTTGTCCTTAATGACCCGACATGACAAATGCCAAAACTACAGAACAAGTCCAGCTGGGTTAACAAGAAATTTGTAATACAATAGGAAAATGTTGGGGAACAAATCTAATTTCAATTCCGACTGGGATTTTCGTAAATTGACTTGCCATGCTGTGCTTCGTATGTCTCGACTTGTCCTAATGTTCCCGATTTGTCCTTAATGACCCGACTTGACAAATGCCAAAAAACAGAACGAGTCCAGCTGGGGAATTCACGAAATTTGTAACACAATTGGAAAGTGTTGGGAACATTCAAATTTCAATTCCGACTGAGATTTTAGTAATTTGACTTCGCCCTGCTGTGCTTCGTATGTCTCGACTTGTCCTAATGCTCCCGATTTGTCCTCAATGACCCGACTTGACAAATGCCAAAAAACAGAAAGAGTCCAGCTGGGTAATTCAAGAAATTTGTAACACAATTGGAAAGTGTTGGGAACATTCAAATTTCAATTCCGACTGAGATTTTCGTAATATGACTTCGCCCTGCTGTGCTTCGTATATCTCGATTTGTCCTAATGTTCCCGATTTGTCCTTAATGACCCGACTTGACAAATGCCAAAACTACAGAACAAGTCCAGCTGGGTTAAACAAGAAATTTGTAATACAATAGGAAAATGTTGGGGAACAAATCTAATTTCAATTCCGACTGTGATTTTCGTAAATTGACTTGCCATGCTGTGCTTCGTATGTCTCGACTTGTCCTAATGGTCCCGATTTGTCCTTGATGACCCGACTTGACAAATGTCAAAATACAGTACAAGCCCGACAAGTCCGACTGGGATTTTCGTAAATTGACTTGCCATGCTGTGCTTCGTATGTCTCGACTTGTCCTAATGGTCCCGATTTGTCCTTGATGACCCGACTTGACAAATGCCAAAATACAGGACAAGCCCAGCTGGGTAAAACAAGAAATTTGTAGCACAATTGGAAAATGTTGGGGAACAATTCAAATTTCAATTCCGAAATTTTCGATTTGACTTCGCCCTGCTGTGCTTAGTACGTCTCGTCTTGTCCTAATGGTCCCGATTTGTCCTTAAAGACCCGACTTGAAGAATGCTAAAAAAAACAGAACGAGTCCAGCTGGGTAATTCAGTAACACAATAGGAAAATGTTGGGAACATTCAAATTTCAATTCCGACTGAGATTTTCGTAATATGACTTCGCCCTGCTGTGCTTCGTATGTCTCGATTTGTCCTAATGTTCCCGATTTGTCCTTAATGACCCGACTTGACAAATGCCAAAACTACAGAACAAGTCCAGCTGGGTTAAACAAGAAATTTGTAATACAATAGGAAAATGTTGGGGAACAAATCTAATTTCAATTCCGACTGGGATTTTCGTAAATTGACTTGCCATGCTGTGCTTCGTATGTCTCGACTTGTCCTAATGTTCCCGATTTGTCCTTAATGACCCGACTTGACAAATGCCAAAAAACAGAACGAGTCCAGCTGGGGAATTCACGAAATTTGTAACACAAATGGAAAGTGTTGGGAACATTCAAATTTCAATTCCGACTGAGATTTTAGTAATTTGACTTCGCCCTGCTGTGCTTCGTATGTCTCGACTTGTCCTAATGCTCCCGATTTGTCCTTAATGACCCGACTTGACAAATGCCAAAAAACAGAAAGAGTCCAGCTGGGTAATTCAAGAAATTTGTAACACAATTGGAAAGTGTTGGGAACATTCAAATTTCAATTCCGACTGAGATTTTCGTAATATGACTTCGCCCTGCTGTGCTTCGTATGTCTCGACTTGTCCTAATGTTCCCGATTTGTCCTTAATGACCCGACATGACAAATGCCAAAACTACAGAACAAGTCCAGCTGGGTTAACAAGAAATTTGTAATACAATAGGAAAATGTTGGGGAACAAATCTAATTTCAATTCCGACTGGGATTTTCGTAAATTGACTTGCCATGCTGTGCTTCGTATGTCTCGACTTGTCCTAATGTTCCCGATTTGTCCTTAATGACCCGACTTGACAAATGCCAAAAAACAGAACGAGTCCAGCTGGGGAATTCACGAAATTTGTAACACAATTGGAAAGTGTTGGGAACATTCAAATTTCAATTCCGACTGAGATTTTAGTAATTTGACTTCGCCCTGCTGTGCTTCGTATGTCTCGACTTGTCCTAATGCTCCCGATTTGTCCTTAATGACCCGACTTGACAAATGCCAAAAAACAGAAAGAGTCCAGCTGGGTTAAACAAGAAATTTGTAATACAATAGGAAAATGTTGGGGAACAAATCTAATTTCAATTCCGACTGTGATTTTCGTAAATTGACTTGCCATGCTGTGCTTCGTATGTCTCGACTTGTCCTAATGGTCCCGATTTGTCCTTGATGACCCGACTTGACAAATGTCAAAATACAGTACAAGCCCGACAAGTCCGACTGGGATTTTCGTAAATTGACTTGCCATGCTGTGCTTCGTATGTCTCGACTTGTCCTAATGGTCCCGATTTGTCCTTGATGACCCGACTTGACAAATGCCAAAATACAGGACAAGCCCAGCTGGGTAAAACAAGAAATTTGTAGCACAATTGGAAAATGTTGGGGAACAATTCAAATTTCAATTCCGAAATTTTCGATTTGACTTCGCCCTGCTGTGCTTAGTACGTCTCGTCTTGTCCTAATGGTCCCGATTTGTCCTTAAAGACCCGACTTGAAGAATGCTAAAAAAAACAGAACGAGTCCAGCTGGGTAATTCAGTAACACAATAGGAAAATGTTGGGAACATTCAAATTTCAATTCCGACTGAGATTTTCGTAATATGACTTCGCCCTGCTGTGCTTCGTATGTCTCGTTTGTCCTAATGTTCCCGATTTGTCCTTAATGACCCGACTTGACAAATGCCAAAACTACAGAACAAGTCCAGCTGGGTTAAACAAGAAATTTGTAATACAATAGGAAAATGTTGGGGAACAAATCTAATTTCAATTCCGACTGGGATTTTCGTAAATTGACTTGCCATGCTGTGCTTCGTATGTCTCGACTTGTCCTAATGTTCCCGATTTGTCCTTAATGACCCGACTTGACAAATGCCAAAAAACAGAACGAGTCCAGCTGGGGAATTCACGAAATTTGTAACACAAATGGAAAGTGTTGGGAACATTCAAATTTCAATTCCGACTGAGATTTTAGTAATTTGACTTCGCCCTGCTGTGCTTCGTATGTCTCGACTTGTCCTAATGCTCCCGATTTGTCCTTAATGACCCGACTTGACAAATGCCAAAAAACAGAAAGAGTCCAGCTGGGTAATTCAAGAAATTTGTAACACAATTGGAAAGTGTTGGGAACATTCAAATTTCAATTCCGACTGAGATTTTCGTAATATGACTTCGCCCTGCTGTGCTTCGTATGTCTCGACTTGTCCTAATGTTCCCGATTTGTCCTTAATGACCCGACTTGACAAATGCCAAAACTACAGAACAAGTCCAGCTGGGTTAAACAAGAAATTTGTAATACAATAGGAAAATGTTGGGGAACAAATCTAATTTCAATTCCGACTGGGATTTTCGTAAATTGACTTGCCATGCTGTGCTTCGTATGTCTCGACTTGTCCTAATGGTCCCGATTTGTCCTTGATGACCCGACTTGACAAATGTCAAATACAGGACAAGCCCAGCTGGGTAAAACAAGAAATTTGTAGCACAATTGGAAAATGTTGGGGAACAATTCAAATTTCTATTCCGACTGGGATTTTAGTAATTTGACTTCGCCCTGCTGTGCTTCGTATGTCTCAACTTGTCCTAATGTTCCCGATTTGTCCTTAATGACCCGACTTGACAAATGCCAAAAAACAGAACGAGTCCAGCTGGGGAATTCACGAAATTTGTAACACAAATGGAAAGTGTTGGGAACATTCAAATTTCAATTCCGACTGAGATTTTAGTAATTTGACTTCGCCCTGCTGTGCTTCGTATGTCTCGACTTGTCCTAATGCTCCCGATTTGTCCTTAAAGACCCGACTTGACAAATGCCAAAAAACAGAAAGAGTCCAGCTGGGTAATTCAAGAAATTTGTAACACAATTGGAAAGTGTTGGGAACATTCAAATTTCAATTCCGACTGAGATTTTCGTAATATGACTTCGCCCTGCTGTGCTTCGTATGTCTCGATTTGTCCTAATGTTCCCGATTTGTCCTTAATGACCCGACTTGACAAATGCCAAAACTACAGAACAAGTCCAGCTGGGTTAAACAAGAAATTTGTAATACAATAGGAAAATGTTGGGGAACAAATCTAATTTCAATTCCGACTGGGATTTTCGTAAATTGACTTGCCATGCTGTGCTTCGTATGTCTCGACTTGTCCTAATGTTCCCGATTTGTCCTTAATGACCCGACTTGACAAATGCCAAAAAACAGAACGAGTCCAGCTGGGGAATTCACGAAATTTGTAACACAATTGGAAAGTGTTGGGAACATTCAAATTTCAATTCCGACTGAGATTTTAGTAATTTGACTTCGCCCTGCTGTGCTTCGTATGTCTCGACTTGTCCTAATGCTCCCGATTTGTCCTTAATGACCCGACTTGACAAATGCCAAAAAACAGAAAGAGTCCAGCTGGGTAATTCAAGAAATTTGTAACACAATTGGAAAGTGTTGGGAACATTCAAATTTCAATTCCGACTGAGATTTTCGTAATATGACTTCGCCCTGCTGTGCTTCGTATGTCTCGACTTGTCCTAATGTTCCCGATTTGTCCTTAATGACCCGACTTGACAAATGCCAAAACTACAGAACAAGTCCAGCTGGGTTAAACAAGAAATTTGTAATACAATAGGAAAATGTTGGGGAACAAATCTAATTTCAATTCCGACTGGGATTTTCGTAAATTGACTTGCCATGCTGTGCTTCGTATGTCTCGACTTGTCCTAATGATCCCGATTTGTCCTTGATGACCCGACTTGACAAATGTCAAATACAGGACAAGCCCAGCTGGGTAAAACAAGAAATTTGTAGCACAATTGGAAAATGTTGGGGAACAATTCAAATTTCTATTCCGACTGGGATTTTAGTAATTTGACTTCGCCCTGCTGTGCTTCGTATGTCTCAACTTGTCCTAATGTTCCCGATTTGTCCTTAATGACCCGACTTGACAAATGCCAAAAAACAGAACGAGTCCAGCTGGGGAATTCAAGAAATTTGTAACACAATTGGAAAGTGTTGGGAACATTCAAATTTCAATTCCGACTGAGATTTTCGTAATATGACTTCGCCCTGCTGTGCTTCGTATGTCTCGACTTGTCCTAATGTTCCCGATTTGTCCTTAATGACCCGACTTGACAAATGCCAAAACTACAGAACAAGTCCAGCTGGGTTAACAAGAAATTTGTAATACAATAGGAAAATGTTGGGGAACAAATCTAATTTCAATTCCGACTGGGATTTTCGTAAATTGACTTGCCATGCTGTGCTTCGTATGTCTCGACTTGTCCTAATGTTCCCGATTTGTCCTTAATGACCCGACTTGACAAATGCCAAAAAACAGAACGAGTCCAGCTGGGGAATTCACGAAATTTGTAACACAATTGGAAAGTGTTGGGAACATTCAAATTTCAATTCCGACTGAGATTTTAGTAATTTGACTTCGCCCTGCTGTGCTTCGTATGTCTCGACTTGTCCTAATGCTCCCGATTTGTCCTTAATGACCCGACTTGACAAATGCCAAAAAACAGAAAGAGTCCAGCTGGGTAATTCAAGAAATTTGTAACACAATTGGAAAGTGTTGGGAACATTCAAATTTCAATTCCGACTGAGATTTTCGTAATATGACTTCGCCCTGCTGTGCTTCGTATGTCTCGACTTGTCCTAATGTTCCCGATTTGTCCTTAATGACCCGACTTGACAAATGCCAAAACTACAGAACAAGTCCAGCTGGGTTAACAAGAAATTTGTAATACAATAGGAAAATGTTGGGGAACAAATCTAATTTCAATTCCGACTGGGATTTTCGTAAATTGACTTGCCATGCTGTGCTTCGTATGTCTCGACTTGTCCTAATGTTCCCGATTTGTCCTTAATGACCCGACTTGACAAATGCCAAAAAACAGAACGAGTCCAGCTGGGGAATTCACGAAATTTGTAACACAATTGGAAAGTGTTGGGAACATTCAAATTTCAATTCCGACTGAGATTTTAGTAATTTGACTTCGCCCTGCTGTGCTTCGTATGTCTCGACTTGTCCTAATGCTCCCGATTTGTCCTTAATGACCCGACTTGACAAATGCCAAAAAACAGAAAGAGCCCAGCTGGGTAATTCAAGAAATTTGTAACACAATTGGAAAGTGTTGGGAACATTCAAATTTCAATTCCGACTGAGATTTTCGTAATATGACTTCGCCCTGCTGTGCTTCGTATGTCTCGACTTGTCCTAATGTTCCCGATTTGTCCTTAATGACCCGACATGACAAATGCCAAAACTACAGAACAAGTCCAGCTGGGTTAACAAGAAATTTGTAATACAATAGGAAAATGTTGGGGAACAAATCTAATTTCAATTCCGACTGGGATTTTCGTAAATTGACTTGCCATGCTGTGCTTCGTATGTCTCGACTTGTCCTAATGTTCCCGATTTGTCCTTAATGACCCGACTTGACAAATGCCAAAAAACAGAACGAGTCCAGCTGGGGAATTCACGAAATTTGTAACACAATTGGAAAGTGTTGGGAACATTCAAATTTCAATTCCGACTGAGATTTTAGTAATTTGACTTCGCCCTGCTGTGCTTCGTATGTCTCGACTTGTCCTAATGCTCCCGATTTGTCCTCAATGACCCGACTTGACAAATGCCAAAAAACAGAAAGAGTCCAGCTGGGTAATTCAAGAAATTTGTAACACAATTGGAAAGTGTTGGGAACATTCAAATTTCAATTCCGACTGAGATTTTCGTAATATGACTTCGCCCTGCTGTGCTTCGTATATCTCGATTTGTCCTAATGTTCCCGATTTGTCCTTAATGACCCGACTTGACAAATGCCAAAACTACAGAACAAGTCCAGCTGGGTTAAACAAGAAATTTGTAATACAATAGGAAAATGTTGGGGAACAAATCTAATTTCAATTCCGACTGTGATTTTCGTAAATTGACTTGCCATGCTGTGCTTCGTATGTCTCGACTTGTCCTAATGGTCCCGATTTGTCCTTGATGACCCGACTTGACAAATGTCAAAATACAGTACAAGCCCGACAAGTCCGACTGGGATTTTCGTAAATTGACTTGCCATGCTGTGCTTCGTATGTCTCGACTTGTCCTAATGGTCCCGATTTGTCCTTGATGACCCGACTTGACAAATGCCAAAATACAGGACAAGCCCAGCTGGGTAAAACAAGAAATTTGTAGCACAATTGGAAAATGTTGGGGAACAATTCAAATTTCAATTCCGAAATTTTCGATTTGACTTCGCCCTGCTGTGCTTAGTACGTCTCGTCTTGTCCTAATGGTCCCGATTTGTCCTTAAAGACCCGACTTGAAGAATGCTAAAAAAAACAGAACGAGTCCAGCTGGGTAATTCAGTAACACAATAGGAAAATGTTGGGAACATTCAAATTTCAATTCCGACTGAGATTTTCGTAATATGACTTCGCCCTGCTGTGCTTCGTATGTCTCGATTTGTCCTAATGTTCCCGATTTGTCCTTAATGACCCGACTTGACAAATGCCAAAACTACAGAACAAGTCCAGCTGGGTTAAACAAGAAATTTGTAATACAATAGGAAAATGTTGGGGAACAAATCTAATTTCAATTCCGACTGGGATTTTCGTAAATTGACTTGCCATGCTGTGCTTCGTATGTCTCGACTTGTCCTAATGTTCCCGATTTGTCCTTAATGACCCGACTTGACAAATGCCAAAAAACAGAACGAGTCCAGCTGGGGAATTCACGAAATTTGTAACACAAATGGAAAGTGTTGGGAACATTCAAATTTCAATTCCGACTGAGATTTTAGTAATTTGACTTCGCCCTGCTGTGCTTCGTATGTCTCGACTTGTCCTAATGCTCCCGATTTGTCCTTAATGACCCGACTTGACAAATGCCAAAAAACAGAAAGAGTCCAGCTGGGTAATTCAAGAAATTTGTAACACAATTGGAAAGTGTTGGGAACATTCAAATTTCAATTCCGACTGAGATTTTCGTAATATGACTTCGCCCTGCTGTGCTTCGTATGTCTCGACTTGTCCTAATGTTCCCGATTTGTCCTTAATGACCCGACATGACAAATGCCAAAACTACAGAACAAGTCCAGCTGGGTTAACAAGAAATTTGTAATACAATAGGAAAATGTTGGGGAACAAATCTAATTTCAATTCCGACTGGGATTTTCGTAAATTGACTTGCCATGCTGTGCTTCGTATGTCTCGACTTGTCCTAATGTTCCCGATTTGTCCTTAATGACCCGACTTGACAAATGCCAAAAAACAGAAAGAGTCCAGCTGGGTAATTCAAGAAATTTGTAACACAATTGGAAAGTGTTGGGAACATTCAAATTTCAATTCCGACTGAGATTTTCGTAATATGACTTCGCCCTGCTGTGCTTCGTATGTCTCGATTTGTCCTAATGTTCCCGATTTGTCCTTAATGACCCGACTTGACAAATGCCAAAACTACAGAACAAGTCCAGCTGGGTTAAACAAGAAATTTGTAAACAATAGGAAAATGTTGGGGAACAAATCTAATTTCAATTCCGACTGGGATTTTCGTAAATTGACTTGCCATGCTGTGCTTCGTATGTCTCGACTTGTCCTAATGTTCCCGATTTGTCCTTAATGACCCGACTTGACAAATGCCAAAAAACAGAACGAGTCCAGCTGGGGAATTCACGAAATTTGTAACACAAATGGAAAGTGTTGGGAACATTCAAATTTCAATTCCGACTGAGATTTTAGTAATTTGACTTCGCCCTGCTGTGCTTCGTATGTCTCGACTTGTCCTAATGCTCCCGATTTGTCCTTAATGACCCGACTTGACAAATGCCAAAAAACAGAAAGAGTCCAGCTGGGTAATTCAAGAAATTTGTAACACAATTGGAAAGTGTTGGGAACATTCAAATTTCAATTCCGACTGAGATTTTCGTAATATGACTTCGCCCTGCTGTGCTTCGTATGTCTCGACTTGTCCTAATGTTCCCGATTTGTCCTTAATGACCCGACTTGACAAATGCCAAAACTACAGAACAAGTCCAGCTGGGTTAAACAAGAAATTTGTAATACAATAGGAAAATGTTGGGGAACAAATCTAATTTCAATTCCGACTGGGATTTTCGTAAATTGACTTGCCATGCTGTGCTTCGTATGTCTCGACTTGTCCTAATGATCCCGATTTGTCCTTGATGACCCGACTTGACAAATGTCAAATACAGGACAAGCCCAGCTGGGTAAAACAAGAAATTTGTAGCACAATTGGAAAATGTTGGGGAACAATTCAAATTTCTATTCCGACTGGGATTTTAGTAATTTGACTTCGCCCTGCTGTGCTTCGTATGTCTCAACTTGTCCTAATGTTCCCGATTTGTCCTTAATGACCCGACTTGACAAATGCCAAAAAACAGAACGAGTCCAGCTGGGGAATTCAAGAAATTTGTAACACAATTGGAAAGTGTTGGGAACATTCAAATTTCAATTCCGACTGAGATTTTCGTAATATGACTTCGCCCTGCTGTGCTTCGTATGTCTCGACTTGTCCTAATGTTCCCGATTTGTCCTTAATGACCCGACTTGACAAATGCCAAAACTACAGAACAAGTCCAGCTGGGTTAACAAGAAATTTGTAATACAATAGGAAAATGTTGGGGAACAAATCTAATTTCAATTCCGACTGGGATTTTCGTAAATTGACTTGCCATGCTGTGCTTCGTATGTCTCGACTTGTCCTAATGTTCCCGATTTGTCCTTAATGACCCGACTTGACAAATGCCAAAAAACAGAACGAGTCCAGCTGGGGAATTCACGAAATTTGTAACACAATTGGAAAGTGTTGGGAACATTCAAATTTCAATTCCGACTGAGATTTTAGTAATTTGACTTCGCCCTGCTGTGCTTCGTATGTCTCGACTTGTCCTAATGCTCCCGATTTGTCCTTAATGACCCGACTTGACAAATGCCAAAAAACAGAAAGAGTCCAGCTGGGTAATTCAAGAAATTTGTAACACAATTGGAAAGTGTTGGGAACATTCAAATTTCAATTCCGACTGAGATTTTCGTAATATGACTTCGCCCTGCTGTGCTTCGTATGTCTCGACTTGTCCTAATGTTCCCGATTTGTCCTTAATGACCCGACTTGACAAATGCCAAAACTACAGAACAAGTCCAGCTGGGTTAACAAGAAATTTGTAATACAATAGGAAAATGTTGGGGAACAAATCTAATTTCAATTCCGACTGGGATTTTCGTAAATTGACTTGCCATGCTGTGCTTCGTATGTCTCGACTTGTCCTAATGTTCCCGATTTGTCCTTAATGACCCGACTTGACAAATGCCAAAAAACAGAACGAGTCCAGCTGGGGAATTCACGAAATTTGTAACACAATTGGAAAGTGTTGGGAACATTCAAATTTCAATTCCGACTGAGATTTTAGTAATTTGACTTCGCCCTGCTGTGCTTCGTATGTCTCGACTTGTCCTAATGCTCCCGATTTGTCCTTAATGACCCGACTTGACAAATGCCAAAAAACAGAAAGAGTCCAGCTGGGTAATTCAAGAAATTTGTAACACAATTGGAAAGTGTTGGGAACATTCAAATTTCAATTCCGACTGAGATTTTCGTAATATGACTTCGCCCTGCTGTGCTTCGTATGTCTCGACTTGTCCTAATGTTCCCGATTTGTCCTTAATGACCCGACATGACAAATGCCAAAACTACAGAACAAGTCCAGCTGGGTTAACAAGAAATTTGTAATACAATAGGAAAATGTTGGGGAACAAATCTAATTTCAATTCCGACTGGGATTTTCGTAAATTGACTTGCCATGCTGTGCTTCGTATGTCTCGACTTGTCCTAATGTTCCCGATTTGTCCTTAATGACCCGACTTGACAAATGCCAAAAAACAGAACGAGTCCAGCTGGGGAATTCACGAAATTTGTAACACAATTGGAAAGTGTTGGGAACATTCAAATTTCAATTCCGACTGAGATTTTAGTAATTTGACTTCGCCCTGCTGTGCTTCGTATGTCTCGACTTGTCCTAATGCTCCCGATTTGTCCTCAATGACCCGACTTGACAAATGCCAAAAAACAGAAAGAGTCCAGCTGGGTAATTCAAGAAATTTGTAACACAATTGGAAAGTGTTGGGAACATTCAAATTTCAATTCCGACTGAGATTTTCGTAATATGACTTCGCCCTGCTGTGCTTCGTATATCTCGATTTGTCCTAATGTTCCCGATTTGTCCTTAATGACCCGACTTGACAAATGCCAAAACTACAGAACAAGTCCAGCTGGGTTAAACAAGAAATTTGTAATACAATAGGAAAATGTTGGGGAACAAATCTAATTTCAATTCCGACTGTGATTTTCGTAAATTGACTTGCCATGCTGTGCTTCGTATGTCTCGACTTGTCCTAATGGTCCCGATTTGTCCTTGATGACCCGACTTGACAAATGTCAAAATACAGTACAAGCCCGACAAGTCCGACTGGGATTTTCGTAAATTGACTTGCCATGCTGTGCTTCGTATGTCTCGACTTGTCCTAATGGTCCCGATTTGTCCTTGATGACCCGACTTGACAAATGCCAAAATACAGGACAAGCCCAGCTGGGTAAAACAAGAAATTTGTAGCACAATTGGAAAATGTTGGGGAACAATTCAAATTTCAATTCCGAAATTTTCGATTTGACTTCGCCCTGCTGTGCTTAGTACGTCTCGTCTTGTCCTAATGGTCCCGATTTGTCCTTAAAGACCCGACTTGAAGAATGCTAAAAAAAACAGAACGAGTCCAGCTGGGTAATTCAGTAACACAATAGGAAAATGTTGGGAACATTCAAATTTCAATTCCGACTGAGATTTTCGTAATATGACTTCGCCCTGCTGTGCTTCGTATGTCTCGATTTGTCCTAATGTTCCCGATTTGTCCTTAATGACCCGACTTGACAAATGCCAAAACTACAGAACAAGTCCAGCTGGGTTAAACAAGAAATTTGTAATACAATAGGAAAATGTTGGGGAACAAATCTAATTTCAATTCCGACTGGGATTTTCGTAAATTGACTTGCCATGCTGTGCTTCGTATGTCTCGACTTGTCCTAATGTTCCCGATTTGTCCTTAATGACCCGACTTGACAAATGCCAAAAAACAGAACGAGTCCAGCTGGGGAATTCACGAAATTTGTAACACAAATGGAAAGTGTTGGGAACATTCAAATTTCAATTCCGACTGAGATTTTAGTAATTTGACTTCGCCCTGCTGTGCTTCGTATGTCTCGACTTGTCCTAATGCTCCCGATTTGTCCTTAATGACCCGACTTGACAAATGCCAAAAAACAGAAAGAGTCCAGCTGGGTAATTCAAGAAATTTGTAACACAATTGGAAAGTGTTGGGAACATTCAAATTTCAATTCCGACTGAGATTTTCGTAATATGACTTCGCCCTGCTGTGCTTCGTATGTCTCGACTTGTCCTAATGTTCCCGATTTGTCCTTAATGACCCGACATGACAAATGCCAAAACTACAGAACAAGTCCAGCTGGGTTAACAAGAAATTTGTAATACAATAGGAAAATGTTGGGGAACAAATCTAATTTCAATTCCGACTGGGATTTTCGTAAATTGACTTGCCATGCTGTGCTTCGTATGTCTCGACTTGTCCTAATGTTCCCGATTTGTCCTTAATGACCCGACTTGACAAATGCCAAAAAACAGAACGAGTCCAGCTGGGGAATTCACGAAATTTGTAACACAATTGGAAAGTGTTGGGAACATTCAAATTTCAATTCCGACTGAGATTTTAGTAATTTGACTTCGCCCTGCTGTGCTTCGTATGTCTCGACTTGTCCTAATGCTCCCGATTTGTCCTTAATGACCCGACTTGACAAATGCCAAAAAACAGAAAGAGTCCAGCTGGGTTAAACAAGAAATTTGTAATACAATAGGAAAATGTTGGGGAACAAATCTAATTTCAATTCCGACTGTGATTTTCGTAAATTGACTTGCCATGCTGTGCTTCGTATGTCTCGACTTGTCCTAATGGTCCCGATTTGTCCTTGATGACCCGACTTGACAAATGCCAAAATACAGGACAAGCCCAGCTGGGTAAAACAAGAAATTTGTAGCACAATTGGAAAATGTTGGGGAACAATTCAAATTTCAATTCCGAAATTTTCGATTTGACTTCGCCCTGCTGTGCTTAGTACGTCTCGTCTTGTCCTAATGGTCCCGATTTGTCCTTAAAGACCCGACTTGAAGAATGCTAAAAAAAACAGAACGAGTCCAGCTGGGTAATTCAGTAACACAATAGGAAAATGTTGGGAACATTCAAATTTCAATTCCGACTGAGATTTTCGTAATATGACTTCGCCCTGCTGTGCTTCGTATGTCTCGTTTGTCCTAATGTTCCCGATTTGTCCTTAATGACCCGACTTGACAAATGCCAAAACTACAGAACAAGTCCAGCTGGGTTAAACAAGAAATTTGTAATACAATAGGAAAATGTTGGGGAACAAATCTAATTTCAATTCCGACTGGGATTTTCGTAAATTGACTTGCCATGCTGTGCTTCGTATGTCTCGACTTGTCCTAATGTTCCCGATTTGTCCTTAATGACCCGACTTGACAAATGCCAAAAAACAGAACGAGTCCAGCTGGGGAATTCACGAAATTTGTAACACAAATGGAAAGTGTTGGGAACATTCAAATTTCAATTCCGACTGAGATTTTAGTAATTTGACTTCGCCCTGCTGTGCTTCGTATGTCTCGACTTGTCCTAATGCTCCCGATTTGTCCTTAATGACCCGACTTGACAAATGCCAAAAAACAGAAAGAGTCCAGCTGGGTAATTCAAGAAATTTGTAACACAATTGGAAAGTGTTGGGAACATTCAAATTTCAATTCCGACTGAGATTTTCGTAATATGACTTCGCCCTGCTGTGCTTCGTATGTCTCGACTTGTCCTAATGTTCCCGATTTGTCCTTAATGACCCGACTTGACAAATGCCAAAACTACAGAACAAGTCCAGCTGGGTTAAACAAGAAATTTGTAATACAATAGGAAAATGTTGGGGAACAAATCTAATTTCAATTCCGACTGGAATTTCGTAAATTGACTTGCCATGCTGTGCTTCGTATGTCTCGACTTGTCCTAATGGTCCCGATTTGTCCTTGATGACCCGACTTGACAAATGTCAAATACAGGACAAGCCCAGCTGGGTAAAACAAGAAATTTGTAGCACAATTGGAAAATGTTGGGGAACAATTCAAATTTCTATTCCGACTGGGATTTTAGTAATTTGACTTCGCCCTGCTGTGCTTCGTATGTCTCAACTTGTCCTAATGTTCCCGATTTGTCCTTAATGACCCGACTTGACAAATGCCAAAAAACAGAACGAGTCCAGCTGGGGAATTCACGAAATTTGTAACACAAATGGAAAGTGTTGGGAACATTCAAATTTCAATTCCGACTGAGATTTTAGTAATTTGACTTCGCCCTGCTGTGCTTCGTATGTCTCGACTTGTCCTAATGCTCCCGATTTGTCCTTAAAGACCCGACTTGACAAATGCCAAAAAACAGAAAGAGTCCAGCTGGGTAATTCAAGAAATTTGTAACACAATTGGAAAGTGTTGGGAACATTCAAATTTCAATTCCGACTGAGATTTTCGTAATATGACTTCGCCCTGCTGTGCTTCGTATGTCTCGATTTGTCCTAATGTTCCCGATTTGTCCTTAATGACCCGACTTGACAAATGCCAAAACTACAGAACAAGTCCAGCTGGGTTAAACAAGAAATTTGTAATACAATAGGAAAATGTTGGGGAACAAATCTAATTTCAATTCCGACTGGGATTTTCGTAAATTGACTTGCCATGCTGTGCTTCGTATGTCTCGACTTGTCCTAATGTTCCCGATTTGTCCTTAATGACCCGACTTGACAAATGCCAAAAAACAGAACGAGTCCAGCTGGGGAATTCACGAAATTTGTAACACAAATGGAAAGTGTTGGGAACATTCAAATTTCAATTCCGACTGAGATTTTAGTAATTTGACTTCGCCCTGCTGTGCTTCGTATGTCTCGACCTGTCCTAATGCTCCCGATTTGTCCTTAATGACCCGACTTGACAAATGCCAAAAAACAGAAAGAGTCCAGCTGGGTAATTCAAGAAATTTGTAACACAATTGGAAAGTGTTGGGAACATTCAAATTTCAATTCCGACTGAGATTTTCGTAATATGACTTCGCCCTGCTGTGCTTCGTATGTCTCGACTTGTCCTAATGTTCCCGATTTGTCCTTAATGACCCGACTTGACAAATGCCAAAACTACAGAACAAGTCCAGCTGGGTTAAACAAGAAATTTGTAATACAATAGGAAAATGTTGGGGAACAAATCTAATTTCAATTCCGACTGGGATTTTCGTAAATTGACTTGCCATGCTGTGCTTCGTATGTCTCGACTTGTCCTAATGTTCCCGATTTGTCCTTAATGACCCGACTTGACAAATGCCAAAAAACAGAAAGAGTCCAGCTGGGTAATTCAAGAAATTTGTAACACAATTGGAAAGTGTTGGGAACATTCAAATTTCAATTCCGACTCAGATTTTAGTAATTTGACTTCGCCCTGCTGTGCTTCGTATGTCTCGACTTGTCCCAATGGTCCCTACTGACCCGACTTGACATATGCCAAAACTATAGAACAAGTCCAGAAGGGTAAAACAAAAAATTTGTAACACAATTGGAAAAAGTTGGGAAACAATTCCAATTTCAATTCCGACTGAGATTTTCGTAATATGACTTCGCCCTGCTGTGCTTCGTATGTCTTGACTTGACCTAATGGTCCCGATATGTTCCCACTGACCCGACTTAACAAATGCCAAACCTACAGAACAAGTCCAGCTGGGCAAAACAAGAAATTTGTAAAACGATAGGAAATTGTTGGGGAACAGTTCAGATTTCAATTCCTACTGAGTTTTTCGTAATTTGACTTCGCCCTGCTGTACTTAGTACGTCTCGTCTTGTCCTAATGGTCCCGACTTGTCCTTAATGACCCGACTTGACAAATGCCAAAATACAGAACAAGTCCAGCTGGGTAAAACAAGAATTTGTAACACAATAGGAAATTGTTGTGGAATAATTCTAATTTCAATTCCGACTGGGATTTTCGTAAATTGACTTAGCCACTCTGTGCTTCGTATGACTCGACTTGTCCTAATGTTTCCGATTTGTCCTTAATGATCCGACTTGACAAATGTAAAAAAACAGAACGAGTCCAGCTGGGTATTCAAGAAATTTGTAACACAATTGAAAAGTGTAGGGAACATTCAAATTTCAATTCCGACTGAGATTTTCGTAATTTGACTTAGCCCTGCTGTGCTTCGTATGTATCAACTTGTCCTACTGGTCCCGATATGTCCTTAATGACCCGACTTGACAAATGCCAAAACTACAGAACAAGTCCAGCTGGGCAAAACAAGAAATTTGTAAAACGATAGGAAATTGTTGGGGAACAATTCAAATTTCAATTTCTACTGATATTTTCGTAATTTGACTTCGCCCTGCTGTGCTTAGTACGTCTCGTCTTGTCCTAATGGTCCCGACTTGTCCTTAATGACCATACTTGACAAATGCCAAAACTACAGAACAAGTCCAGCTGGGCAAAACAAGAAATTTGTAACACAATAGGAAATTGTTGGGGAACAATCAAATTTCAATTCCGACTGAGATTTTAGTAATTTGACTTCGCCCTGCTGTGCTTCGTATGTCTCGACTTGTCCTAATGTTTCCGATTTGTCCTTAATGATCCGACTTGACAAATGTAAAAAAATAGAACGAGTCCAGCTGGGTAATTCAAGAAATTTGTAACACAATTGGAAAGTGTAGGGAACATTCAAATTTCAATTCCGACTGAGCTTTTCGTAATATGACTTCGCCCTGCTGTGCTTCGTATGTCTTGACTTGACCTAATGGTCCCGATATGTTCCCACTGACCCGACTTGACAAATGCCAAACCTACAGAACAAGTCCAGCTGGGTAAAACAAGAAATTTGTAACACAACAGGGAATTGTTGTGGAATAATTCTAATTTCAATTCCGACATGGATTTTCGTAAATTGACTTAGCCACTCTGTGCTTCGTATGGACTTGTCCTAATGGTCCCGATTT
Organism: Chrysolina americana; assembly: GCA_958502065.1. NCBI lineage: Eukaryota > Metazoa > Arthropoda > Insecta > Coleoptera > Chrysomelidae > Chrysolina > Chrysolina americana. The sequence continues at coordinate 31,241,285 of OY293420.1, forward strand.
GTCCCTACTGACCCGACTTGACATATGCCAAAACTACAGAACAAGTCCAGCTGGGTAATTCAAGAAATTTGTAAAACGATAGGAAATTGTTGGGGAACAATTCAGATATCAATTCCTACTGAGTTTTTCGTAATTTGACTTCGCCCTGCTGTACTTAGTACGTCTCGTCTTGTCCTAATGGTCCCGACTTGTCCTTAATGACCCGACTTGACAAATGCCAAAATACAGAACAAGACCAGCTGGGTAAAGCAAGAAATTTGTAACACAATAGGAAATTGTTGTGGAATAATTCTAATTTCAATTCCGACTGGGATTTTCGTAAATTGACTTAGCCACTCTGTGCTTCGTATGACTCGACTTGTCCTAATGTTTCCGATTTGTCCTTAATGATCCGACTTGACAAATGTAAAAAAACAGAACGAGTCCAGCTGGGTATTCAAGAAATTTGTAACACAATTGGAAAGTGTAGGGAACATTCAAATTTCAATTCCGACTGAGATTTTCGTAAGTTGACTTCGCCCTGCTGTACTTAGTACGTCTCGTCTTGTCCTAATGGTCCCGACTTGTCCTTAATGACCCGACTTGACAAATGCCAAAATACAGAACAAGACCAGCTGGGTAAAGCAAGAAATTTGTAACACAATAGGAAATTGTTGTGGAATAATTCTAATTTCAATTCCGACTGGGATTTTCGTAAATTGACTTAGCCACTCTGTGCTTCGTATGACTCGACTTGTCCTAATGTTTTCGATTTGTCCTTAATGATCCGACTTGACAAATGTAAAAAAACAGAACGAGTCCAGCTGGGTATTCAAGAAATTTGTAACACAATTGGAAAGTGTAGGGAACATTCAAATTTCAATTCCGACTGAGATTTTCGTAATTTGACTTCGCCCTGCTGTACTTAGTACGTCTCGTCTGGTCCTAATGGTCCCGACTTGTCCCTAATGACCCGACTTGACAAATGCCAAAATACAGAACAAGACCAGCTGGGTAAAGCAAGAAATTTGTAACACAATAGGAAATTGTTGTGGAATAATTCTAATTTCAATTCCGACTGGGATTTTCGTAAATTGACTTAGCCACTCTGTGCTTCGTATGACTCGACTTGTCCTAATGTTTCCGATTTGTCCTTAATGATCCGACTTGACAAATGTAAAAAAACAGAACGAGTCCAGCTGGGTATTCAAGAAATTTGTAACACAATTGGAAAGTGTAGGGAACATTCAAATTTTAATTCCGACTGAGATTTTCGTAATTTGACTTAGCCCTGCTGTGCTTCGTATGTATCAACTTGTCCTACTGGTCCCGATATGTCCTTAATGACCCGACTTGACAAATGCCAAAACTACAGAACAAGTCCAGCTGGGCAAAACAAGAAATTTGTAAAACGATAGGAAATTGTTGGGGAACAATTCAGATTTCAATTCCTACTGATATTTTCGTAATTTGACTTCGCCCTGCTGTGCTTAGTACGTCTCGTCTTGTCCTAATGGTCCCGACTTGTCCTTAATGACCCGACTTGACAAATGCCAAAATACAGAACAAGACCAGCTGGGTAAAGCAAGAAATTTGTAACACAATAGGAAATTGTTGTGGAATAATTCTAATTTCAATTCCGACTGGGATTTTCGTAAATTGACTTAGCCACTCTGTGCTTCGTATGACTCGACTTGTCCTAATGTTTCCGATTTGTCCTTAATGATCCGACTTGACAAATGTAAAAAAACAGAACGAGTCCAGCTGGGTATTCAAGAAATTTGTAACACAATTGGAAAGTGTAGGGAACATTCAAATTTCAATTCCGACTGAGATTTTCGTAAGTTGACTTCGCCCTGCTGTACTTAGTACGTCTCGTCTTGTCCTAATGGTCCCGACTTGTCCTTAATGACCCGACTTGACAAATGCCAAAAACAGAACAAGACCAGCTGGGTAAAGCAAGAAATTTGTAACACAATAGGAAATTGTTGTGGAATAATTATAATTTCAATTCCGACTGGGATTTTCGTAAATTGACTTAGCCACTCTGTGCTTCGTATGACTCGACTTGTCCTAATGGTCCCGATTTGTCCCTACTGACCCGACTTGACATATGCCAAAACTACAGAACAAGTCCAGCTGGGCAAAACAAGAAATTTGTAAAACGATAGGAAATTGTTGGGGAACAATTCAGATTTCAATTCCTACTGAGTTTTTCGTAATTTGACTTCGCCCTGCTGTACTTAGTACGTCTCGTCTTGTCCTAATGGTCCCGACTTGTCCTTAATGACCCGACTTGACAAATGCCAAAATACAGAACAAAACCAGCTGGGTAAAACAAGAAATTTGTAACACAATAGGAAATTGTTGTGGAATAATTCTAATTTCAATTCCGACTGGGATTTTCGTAAATTGACTTAGCCACTCTGTGCTTCGTATGACTCGACTTGTCCTAATGGTCCCGATTTGTCCTTAATGATCCGACTTGACAAATGTAAAAAAACAGAACGAGTCCAGCTGGGTATTCAAGAAATTTGTAACACAATTGGAAAATGTTGGGAACATTTATATTTCAATTCCGGCTGAGTTTTTAGTAATTTGACTTCGCCCTGCTGTGCTTCGTATGTCTCCACTTGTCCAAATAGTCCCGATTTGTCCTTAATGACCCGACTTGACAAATGCCAAAACTACAGAACAAGTCCAGCTGGGCAAAACAAGAATTTGTAACACAATAGGAAATTGTTGTGGAATAATTCTAATTTCAATTCCGACTGGGATTTTCGTAAATTGACTAGCCACTCTGTGCTTCGTATGACTCGACTTGTCCTAATGGTCCCGATTTGTCCCTACTGACCCGACTTGACATATGCCAAAACTACAGAACAAGTCCAGCTGGCAAAACAAGAAATTTGTAAAACGATAGGAAATTGTTAGGGAACAATTCAGATTTCAATTCCTACTGAGATTTTCGTAATTTGACTTCGCCCTGCTGTACTTAGTACGTCTCGTCTTGTCCTAATGGTCCCGACTTGTCCTTAATGACCTGACTTGACAAATGCCAAAATACAGAACAAGACCAGCTGGGTAAAGCAAGAAATTTGTAACACAATAGGAAATTGTTGTGGAATAATTCTAATTTCAATTCCGACTGGGATTTTCGTAAATTGACTTAGCCACTCTGTGCTTCGTATGACTCGACTTGTCCTAATGTTTCCGATTTGTCCTTAATGATCCGACTTGACAAATGTAAAAAAACAGAACGAGTCCAGCTGGGTATTCAAGAAATTTGTAACACAATTGGAAAGTGTAGGGAACATTCAAATTTCAATTCCGACTGAGATTTTCGTAATTTGACTTAGCCCTGCTGTGCTTCGTATGTATCAACTTGTCCTACTGGTCCCGATATGTCCTTAATGACCCGACTTGACAAATGCCAAAACTACAGAACAAGTCCAGCTGGGCAAAACAAGAAATTTGTAAAACGATAGGAAATTGTTGGGGAACAATTCAAATTTCAATTTCTACTGATATTTTCGTAATTTGACTTCGCCCTGCTGTGCTTAGTACGTCTCGTCTTGTCCTAATGGTCCCGACTTGTCCTTAATGACCCTACTTGACAAATGCCAAAACTACAGAACAAGTCCAGCTGGGAAAAAACAAGAAATTTGTAACACAATAGGAAATTGTTGGGAACATTCAAATTTCAATTCCGACTGAGATTTTCGTAATTTGACTTAGCCCTGCTGGCTTCTATGTATCAACTTGTCCTACTGGTCCCGATATGTCCTTAATGACCCGACTTGACAAATGCCAAAACTACAGAACAAGTCCAGCTGGGCAAAACAAGAAATTTGTAAAACGATAGGAAATTGTTGGGGAACAATTCAGATTTCAATTCCTACTGAGATTTTCGTAATTTGACTTCGCCCTGCTGTACTTAGTACGTCTCGTCTTGTCCTAATGGTCCCGATTTGTCCTTAATGATCCGACTTGACAAATGTAAAAAAACAGAACGAGTCCAGCTGGGTAATTCAAGAAATTTGTAACACAATTGGAAAATGTTGGGAACATTTATATTTCAATTCCGGCTGAGTTTTTAGTAATTTGACTTCGCCCTGCTGTGCTTCGTATGTCTCGACTTGTCCAAATAGTCCCGATTTGTCCTTAATGACCCGACTTGACAAATGCCAAAATACAGAACAAGTCCAGCTGGGAAACTCAAGAAATTTGTAACACAATTGGAAAGTGTAGGGAACATTCAAATTTCAATTCCGACTGAGATTTTCGTAATATGACTTCGCCCTGCTGTGCGTCGTATGTATTGACTTGACCTAATGGTCCCGATATGTTCCCACTGACCCGACTTGACAAATGCCAAACCTACAGAACAAGTCCAGCTGGGTAAAACAAGAATTTGTAACAAAATAGGAAATTGTGGAATAATTCTAATTTCAATTCCGACTGGGATTTTCGTAAATTGACTTAGCCACTCTGTGCTTCGTATGACTCGACTTGTCCTAATGTTTCCGATTTGTCCTTAATGATCCGACTTGACAAATGTAAAAAAACAGAACGAGTCCAGCTGGGTAATTCAAGAAATTTGTAACACAATTGGAAAATGTTGGGAACATTTATATTTCAATTCCGGCTGAGTTTTTAGTAATTTGACTTCGCCCTGCAGTGCTTCGTATGTCTCCACTTGTCCAAATAGTCCCGATTTGTCCTTAATGACCCGACTTGACAAATGCCAAAACTACAGAACAAGTCCAGCTGGGCAAAACAAGAAATTTGTAAAACGATAGGAAATTGTTGGGGAACAATTCAAATTTCAATTCCTACTGATATTTTCGTAATTTGACTTCGCCCTGCTGTGCTTAGTACGTCTCGTCTTGTCCTAATGGTCCCGATTTGTCCTTAATGATCCGACTTGACAAATGTAAAAAAACAGAACGAGTCCAGCTGGGTAATTCAAGAAATTTGTAACACAATTGGAAAATGTTGGGAACATTTATATTTCAATTCCGGCTGAGTTTTTAGTAATTTGACTTCGCCCTGCTGTGCTTCGTATGTCTCCACTTGTCCAAATAGTCCCGATTTGTCCTTAATGACCCGACTTGACAAATGCCAAAATACAGAACAAGTCCAGCTGGGAAAATCAAGAAATTTGTAACACAATTGGAAAGTGTAGGGAACATTCAAATTTCAATTCCGACTGAGATTTTCGTAATATGATTTCGCCCTGCTGTGCGTCGTATGTATTGACTTGACCTAATGGTCCCGATATGTTCCCACTGACCCGACTTGACAAATGCCAAACCTACAGAACAAGTCCAGCTGGGTAAAACAAGAATTTGTAACACAATGGGAAATTGTTGTGGAATAATTCTAATTTCAATTCCGACTGGGATTTTCGTAAATTGACTTAGCCACTCTGTGCTTCGTATGACTCGACTTGTCCTAATGTTTCCGATTTGTCCTTAATGATCCGACTTGACAAATGTAAAAAAACAGAACGAGTCCAGCTGGGTATTCAAGAAATTTGTAACACAATTGAAAAGTGTAGGGAACATTCAAATTTCAATTCCGACTGAGATTTTCGTAATTTGACTTAGCCCTGCTGTGCTTCGTATGTATCAACTTGTCCTACTGGTCCCGATATGTCCTTAATGACCCGACTTGACAAATGCCAAAACTACAGAACAAGTCCAGCTGGGCAAAACAAGAAATTTGTAAAACGATAGGAAATTGTTGGGGAACAATTCAAATTTCAATTTCTACTGATATTTTCGTAATTTGACTTCGCCCTGCTGTGCTTAGTACGTCTCGTCTTGTCCTAATGGTCCCGACTTGTCCTTAATGACCATACTTGACAAATGCCAAAACTACAGAACAAGTCCAGCTGGGCAAAACAAGAAATTTGTAACACAATAGGAAATTGTTGGGGAACAATCAAATTTCAATTCCGACTGAGATTTTAGTAATTTGACTTCGCCCTGCTGTGCTTCGTATGTCTCGACTTGTCCTAATGTTTCCGATTTGTCCTTAATGATCCGACTTGACAAATGTAAAAAAATAGAACGAGTCCAGCTGGGTAATTCAAGAAATTTGTAACACAATTGGAAAGTGTAGGGAACATTCAAATTTCAATTCCGACTGAGCTTTTCGTAATATGACTTCGCCCTGCTGTGCTTCGTATGTCTTGACTTGACCTAATGGTCCCGATATGTTCCCACTGACCCGACTTGACAAATGCCAAACCTACAGAACAAGTCCAGCTGGGTAAAACAAGAAATTTGTAACACAACAGGGAATTGTTGTGGAATAATTCTAATTTCAATTCCGACATGGATTTTCGTAAATTGACTTAGCCACTCTGTGCTTCGTATGGACTTGTCCTAATGGTCCCGATTTGTCCCTACTGACCCGACTTGACATATGCCAAAACTACAGAACAAGTCCAGCTGGGTAATTCAAGAAATTTGTAAAACGATAGGAAATTGTTGGGGAACAATTCAGATATCAATTCCTACTGAGTTTTTCGTAATTTGACTTCGCCCTGCTGTACTTAGTACGTCTCGTCTTGTCCTAATGGTCCCGACTTGTCCTTAATGACCCGACTTGACAAATGCCAAAATACAGAACAAGACCAGCTGGGTTAAACAAGAAATTTGTAATACAATAGGAAAATGTTGGGGAACAAATCTAATTTCAATTCCGACTGGGATTTTCGTAAATTGACTTGCCATGCTGTGCTTCGTATGTCTCGACTTGTCCTAATGTTCCCGATTTGTCCTTAATGACCCGACTTGACAAATGCCAAAAAACAGAACGAGTCCAGCTGGGGAATTCACGAAATTTGTAACACAAATGGAAAGTGTTGGGAACATTCAAATTTCAATTCCGACTGAGATTTTAGTAATTTGACTTCGCCCTGCTGTGCTTCGTATGTCTCGACTTGTCCTAATGCTCCCGATTTGTCCTTAATGACCCGACTTGACAAATGCCAAAAAACAGAAAGAGTCCAGCTGGGTAATTCAAGAAATTTGTAACACAATTGGAAAGTGTTGGGAACATTCAAATTTCAATTCCGACTGAGATTTTCGTAATATGACTTCGCCCTGCTGTGCTTCGTATGTCTCGACTTGTCCTAATGTTCCCGATTTGTCCTTAATGACCCGACATGACAAATGCCAAAACTACAGAACAAGTCCAGCTGGGTTAACAAGAAATTTGTAATACAATAGGAAAATGTTGGGGAACAAATCTAATTTCAATTCCGACTGGGATTTTCGTAAATTGACTTGCCATGCTGTGCTTCGTATGTCTCGACTTGTCCTAATGTTCCCGATTTGTCCTTAATGACCCGACTTGACAAATGCCAAAAAACAGAACGAGTCCAGCTGGGGAATTCACGAAATTTGTAACACAATTGGAAAGTGTTGGGAACATTCAAATTTCAATTCCGACTGAGATTTTAGTAATTTGACTTCGCCCTGCTGTGCTTCGTATGTCTCGACTTGTCCTAATGCTCCCGATTTGTCCTTAATGACCCGACTTGACAAATGCCAAAAAACAGAAAGAGTCCAGCTGGGTAATTCAAGAAATTTGTAACACAATTGGAAAGTGTTGGGAACATTCAAATTTCAATTCCGACTGAGATTTTCGTAATATGACTTCGCCCTGCTGTGCTTCGTATGTCTCGATTTGTCCTAATGTTCCCGATTTGTCCTTAATGACCCGACTTGACAAATGCCAAAACTACAGAACAAGTCCAGCTGGGTTAAACAAGAAATTTGTAATACAATAGGAAAATGTTGGGGAACAAATCTAATTTCAATTCCGACTGTGATTTTCGTAAATTGACTTGCCATGCTGTGCTTCGTATGTCTCGACTTGTCCTAATGGTCCCGATTTGTCCTTGATGACCCGACTTGACAAATGTCAAAATACAGTACAAGCCCGACAAGTCCGACTGGGATTTTCGTAAATTGACTTGCCATGCTGTGCTTCGTATGTCTCGACTTGTCCTAATGGTCCCGATTTGTCCTTGATGACCCGACTTGACAAATGCCAAAATACAGGACAAGCCCAGCTGGGTAAAACAAGAAATTTGTAGCACAATTGGAAAATGTTGGGGAACAATTCAAATTTCAATTCCGAAATTTTCGATTTGACTTCGCCCTGCTGTGCTTAGTACGTCTCGTCTTGTCCTAATGGTCCCGATTTGTCCTTAAAGACCCGACTTGAAGAATGCTAAAAAAAACAGAACGAGTCCAGCTGGGTAATTCAGTAACACAATAGGAAAATGTTGGGAACATTCAAATTTCAATTCCGACTGAGATTTTCGTAATATGACTTCGCCCTGCTGTGCTTCGTATGTCTCGTTTGTCCTAATGTTCCCGATTTGTCCTTAATGACCCGACTTGACAAATGCCAAAACTACAGAACAAGTCCAGCTGGGTTAAACAAGAAATTTGTAATACAATAGGAAAATGTTGGGGAACAAATCTAATTTCAATTCCGACTGGGATTTTCGTAAATTGACTTGCCATGCTGTGCTTCGTATGTCTCGACTTGTCCTAATGTTCCCGATTTGTCCTTAATGACCCGACTTGACAAATGCCAAAAAACAGAACGAGTCCAGCTGGGGAATTCACGAAATTTGTAACACAAATGGAAAGTGTTGGGAACATTCAAATTTCAATTCCGACTGAGATTTTAGTAATTTGACTTCGCCCTGCTGTGCTTCGTATGTCTCGACTTGTCCTAATGCTCCCGATTTGTCCTTAATGACCCGACTTGACAAATGCCAAAAAACAGAAAGAGTCCAGCTGGGTAATTCAAGAAATTTGTAACACAATTGGAAAGTGTTGGGAACATTCAAATTTCAATTCCGACTGAGATTTTCGTAATATGACTTCGCCCTGCTGTGCTTCGTATGTCTCGACTTGTCCTAATGTTCCCGATTTGTCCTTAATGACCCGACTTGACAAATGCCAAAACTACAGAACAAGTCCAGCTGGGTTAAACAAGAAATTTGTAATACAATAGGAAAATGTTGGGGAACAAATCTAATTTCAATTCCGACTGGGATTTTCGTAAATTGACTTGCCATGCTGTGCTTCGTATGTCTCGACTTGTCCTAATGGTCCCGATTTGTCCTTGATGACCCGACTTGACAAATGTCAAATACAGGACAAGCCCAGCTGGGTAAAACAAGAAATTTGTAGCACAATTGGAAAATGTTGGGGAACAATTCAAATTTCTATTCCGACTGGGATTTTAGTAATTTGACTTCGCCCTGCTGTGCTTCGTATGTCTCAACTTTTCCTAATGTTCCCGATTTGTCCTTAATGACCCGACTTGACAAATGCCAAAAAACAGAACGAGTCCAGCTGGGGAATTCACGAAATTTGTAACACAAATGGAAAGTGTTGGGAACATTCAAATTTCAATTCCGACTGAGATTTTAGTAATTTGACTTCGCCCTGCTGTGCTTCGTATGTCTCGACTTGTCCTAATGCTCCCGATTTGTCCTTAAAGACCCGACTTGACAAATGCCAAAAAACAGAAAGAGTCCAGCTGGGTAATTCAAGAAATTTGTAACACAATTGGAAAGTGTTGGGAACATTCAAATTTCAATTCCGACTGAGATTTTCGTAATATGACTTCGCCCTGCTGTGCTTCGTATGTCTCGATTTGTCCTAATGTTCCCGATTTGTCCTTAATGACCCGACTTGACAAATGCCAAAACTACAGAACAAGTCCAGCTGGGTTAAACAAGAAATTTGTAATACAATAGGAAAATGTTGGGGAACAAATCTAATTTCAATTCCGACTGGGATTTTCGTAAATTGACTTGCCATGCTGTGCTTCGTATGTCTCGACTTGTCCTAATGTTCCCGATTTGTCCTTAATGACCCGACTTGACAAATGCCAAAAAACAGAACGAGTCCAGCTGGGGAATTCACGAAATTTGTAACACAAATGGAAAGTGTTGGGAACATTCAAATTTCAATTCCGACTGAGATTTTAGTAATTTGACTTCGCCCTGCTGTGCTTCGTATGTCTCGACCTGTCCTAATGCTCCCGATTTGTCCTTAATGACCCGACTTGACAAATGCCAAAAAACAGAAAGAGTCCAGCTGGGTAATTCAAGAAATTTGTAACACAATTGGAAAGTGTTGGGAACATTCAAATTTCAATTCCGACTGAGATTTTCGTAATATGACTTCGCCCTGCTGTGCTTCGTATGTCTCGACTTGTCCTAATGTTCCCGATTTGTCCTTAATGACCCGACTTGACAAATGCCAAAACTACAGAACAAGTCCAGCTGGGTTAAACAAGAAATTTGTAATACAATAGGAAAATGTTGGGGAACAAATCTAATTTCAATTCCGACTGGGATTTTCGTAAATTGACTTGCCATGCTGTGCTTCGTATGTCTCGACTTGTCCTAATGATCCCGATTTGTCCTTGATGACCCGACTTGACAAATGTCAAATACAGGACAAGCCCAGCTGGGTAAAACAAGAAATTTGTAGCACAATTGGAAAATGTTGGGGAACAATTCAAATTTCTATTCCGACTGGGATTTTAGTAATTTGACTTCGCCCTGCTGTGCTTCGTATGTCTCAACTTGTCCTAATGTTCCCGATTTGTCCTTAATGACCCGACTTGACAAATGCCAAAAAACAGAACGAGTCCAGCTGGGGAATTCAAGAAATTTGTAACACAATTGGAAAGTGTTGGGAACATTCAAATTTCAATTCCGACTGAGATTTTCGTAATATGACTTCGCCCTGCTGTGCTTCGTATGTCTCGACTTGTCCTAATGTTCCCGATTTGTCCTTAATGACCCGACTTGACAAATGCCAAAACTACAGAACAAGTCCAGCTGGGTTAACAAGAAATTTGTAATACAATAGGAAAATGTTGGGGAACAAATCTAATTTCAATTCCGACTGGGATTTTCGTAAATTGACTTGCCATGCTGTGCTTCGTATGTCTCGACTTGTCCTAATGGTCCCGATTTGTCCTTGATGACCCGACTTGACAAATGTCAAATACAGGACAAGCCCAGCTGGGTAAAACAAGAAATTTGTAGCACAATTGGAAAATGTTGGGGAACAATTCAAATTTCTATTCCGACTGGGATTTTAGTAATTTGACTTCGCCCTGCTGTGCTTCGTATGTCTCAACTTGTCCTAATGTTCCCGATTTGTCCTTAATGACCCGACTTGACAAATGCCAAAAAACAGAACGAGTCCAGCTGGGGAATTCACGAAATTTGTAACACAAATGGAAAGTGTTGGGAACATTCAAATTTCAATTCCGACTGAGATTTTAGTAATTTGACTTCGCCCTGCTGTGCTTCGTATGTCTCGACTTGTCCTAATGCTCCCGATTTGTCCTTAATGACCCGACTTGACAAATGCCAAAAAACAGAAAGAGTCCAGCTGGGTAATTCAAGAAATTTGTAACACAATTGGAAAGTGTTGGGAACATTCAAATTTCAATTCCGACTGAGATTTTCGTAATATGACTTCGCCCTGCTGTGCTTCGTATGTCTCGACTTGTCCTAATGTTCCCGATTTGTCCTTAATGACCCGACATGACAAATGCCAAAACTACAGAACAAGTCCAGCTGGGTTAACAAGAAATTTGTAATACAATAGGAAAATGTTGGGGAACAAATCTAATTTCAATTCCGACTGGGATTTTCGTAAATTGACTTGCCATGCTGTGCTTCGTATGTCTCGACTTGTCCTAATGTTCCCGATTTGTCCTTAATGACCCGACTTGACAAATGCCAAAAAACAGAACGAGTCCAGCTGGGGAATTCACGAAATTTGTAACACAATTGGAAAGTGTTGGGAACATTCAAATTTCAATTCCGACTGAGATTTTAGTAATTTGACTTCGCCCTGCTGTGCTTCGTATGTCTCGACTTGTCCTAATGCTCCCGATTTGTCCTTAATGACCCGACTTGACAAATGCCAAAAAACAGAAAGAGTCCAGCTGGGTAATTCAAGAAATTTGTAACACAATTGGAAAGTGTTGGGAACATTCAAATTTCAATTCCGACTGAGATTTTCGTAATATGACTTCGCCCTGCTGTGCTTCGTATGTCTCGATTTGTCCTAATGTTCCCGATTTGTCCTTAATGACCCGACTTGACAAATGCCAAAACTACAGAACAAGTCCAGCTGGGTTAAACAAGAAATTTGTAATACAATAGGAAAATGTTGGGGAACAAATCTAATTTCAATTCCGACTGTGATTTTCGTAAATTGACTTGCCATGCTGTGCTTCGTATGTCTCGACTTGTCCTAATGGTCCCGATTTGTCCTTGATGACCCGACTTGACAAATGTCAAAATACAGTACAAGCCCGACAAGTCCGACTGGGATTTTCGTAAATTGACTTGCCATGCTGTGCTTCGTATGTCTCGACTTGTCCTAATGGTCCCGATTTGTCCTTGATGACCCGACTTGACAAATGCCAAAATACAGGACAAGCCCAGCTGGGTAAAACAAGAAATTTGTAGCACAATTGGAAAATGTTGGGGAACAATTCAAATTTCAATTCCGAAATTTTCGATTTGACTTCGCCCTGCTGTGCTTAGTACGTCTCGTCTTGTCCTAATGGTCCCGATTTGTCCTTAAAGACCCGACTTGAAGAATGCTAAAAAAAACAGAACGAGTCCAGCTGGGTAATTCAGTAACACAATAGGAAAATGTTGGGAACATTCAAATTTCAATTCCGACTGAGATTTTCGTAATATGACTTCGCCCTGCTGTGCTTCGTATGTCTCGTTTGTCCTAATGTTCCCGATTTGTCCTTAATGACCCGACTTGACAAATGCCAAAACTACAGAACAAGTCCAGCTGGGTTAAACAAGAAATTTGTAATACAATAGGAAAATGTTGGGGAACAAATCTAATTTCAATTCCGACTGGGATTTTCGTAAATTGACTTGCCATGCTGTGCTTCGTATGTCTCGACTTGTCCTAATGTTCCCGATTTGTCCTTAATGACCCGACTTGACAAATGCCAAAAAACAGAACGAGTCCAGCTGGGGAATTCACGAAATTTGTAACACAAATGGAAAGTGTTGGGAACATTCAAATTTCAATTCCGACTGAGATTTTAGTAATTTGACTTCGCCCTGCTGTGCTTCGTATGTCTCGACTTGTCCTAATGCTCCCGATTTGTCCTTAATGACCCGACTTGACAAATGCCAAAAAACAGAAAGAGTCCAGCTGGGTAATTCAAGAAATTTGTAACACAATTGGAAAGTGTTGGGAACATTCAAATTTCAATTCCGACTGAGATTTTCGTAATATGACTTCGCCCTGCTGTGCTTCGTATGTCTCGACTTGTCCTAATGTTCCCGATTTGTCCTTAATGACCCGACTTGACAAATGCCAAAACTACAGAACAAGTCCAGCTGGGTTAAACAAGAAATTTGTAATACAATAGGAAAATGTTGGGGAACAAATCTAATTTCAATTCCGACTGGGATTTTCGTAAATTGACTTGCCATGCTGTGCTTCGTATGTCTCGACTTGTCCTAATGGTCCCGATTTGTCCTTGATGACCCGACTTGACAAATGTCAAATACAGGACAAGCCCAGCTGGGTAAAACAAGAAATTTGTAGCACAATTGGAAAATGTTGGGGAACAATTCAAATTTCTATTCCGACTGGGATTTTAGTAATTTGACTTCGCCCTGCTGTGCTTCGTATGTCTCAACTTTTCCTAATGTTCCCGATTTGTCCTTAATGACCCGACTTGACAAATGCCAAAAAACAGAACGAGTCCAGCTGGGGAATTCACGAAATTTGTAACACAAATGGAAAGTGTTGGGAACATTCAAATTTCAATTCCGACTGAGATTTTAGTAATTTGACTTCGCCCTGCTGTGCTTCGTATGTCTCGACTTGTCCTAATGCTCCCGATTTGTCCTTAAAGACCCGACTTGACAAATGCCAAAAAACAGAAAGAGTCCAGCTGGGTAATTCAAGAAATTTGTAACACAATTGGAAAGTGTTGGGAACATTCAAATTTCAATTCCGACTGAGATTTTCGTAATATGACTTCGCCCTGCTGTGCTTCGTATGTCTCGATTTGTCCTAATGTTCCCGATTTGTCCTTAATGACCCGACTTGACAAATGCCAAAACTACAGAACAAGTCCAGCTGGGTTAAACAAGAAATTTGTAATACAATAGGAAAATGTTGGGGAACAAATCTAATTTCAATTCCGACTGGGATTTTCGTAAATTGACTTGCCATGCTGTGCTTCGTATGTCTCGACTTGTCCTAATGTTCCCGATTTGTCCTTAATGACCCGACTTGACAAATGCCAAAAAACAGAACGAGTCCAGCTGGGGAATTCACGAAATTTGTAACACAAATGGAAAGTGTTGGGAACATTCAAATTTCAATTCCGACTGAGATTTTAGTAATTTGACTTCGCCCTGCTGTGCTTCGTATGTCTCGACCTGTCCTAATGCTCCCGATTTGTCCTTAATGACCCGACTTGACAAATGCCAAAAAACAGAAAGAGTCCAGCTGGGTAATTCAAGAAATTTGTAACACAATTGGAAAGTGTTGGGAACATTCAAATTTCAATTCCGACTGAGATTTTCGTAATATGACTTCGCCCTGCTGTGCTTCGTATGTCTCGACTTGTCCTAATGTTCCCGATTTGTCCTTAATGACCCGACTTGACAAATGCCAAAACTACAGAACAAGTCCAGCTGGGTTAAACAAGAAATTTGTAATACAATAGGAAAATGTTGGGGAACAAATCTAATTTCAATTCCGACTGGGATTTTCGTAAATTGACTTGCCATGCTGTGCTTCGTATGTCTCGACTTGTCCTAATGATCCCGATTTGTCCTTGATGACCCGACTTGACAAATGTCAAATACAGGACAAGCCCAGCTGGGTAAAACAAGAAATTTGTAGCACAATTGGAAAATGTTGGGGAACAATTCAAATTTCTATTCCGACTGGGATTTTAGTAATTTGACTTCGCCCTGCTGTGCTTCGTATGTCTCAACTTGTCCTAATGTTCCCGATTTGTCCTTAATGACCCGACTTGACAAATGCCAAAAAACAGAACGAGTCCAGCTGGGGAATTCAAGAAATTTGTAACACAATTGGAAAGTGTTGGGAACATTCAAATTTCAATTCCGACTGAGATTTTCGTAATATGACTTCGCCCTGCTGTGCTTCGTATGTCTCGACTTGTCCTAATGTTCCCGATTTGTCCTTAATGACCCGACTTGACAAATGCCAAAACTACAGAACAAGTCCAGCTGGGTTAACAAGAAATTTGTAATACAATAGGAAAATGTTGGGGAACAAATCTAATTTCAATTCCGACTGGGATTTTCGTAAATTGACTTGCCATGCTGTGCTTCGTATGTCTCGACTTGTCCTAATGGTCCCGATTTGTCCTTGATGACCCGACTTGACAAATGTCAAATACAGGACAAGCCCAGCTGGGTAAAACAAGAAATTTGTAGCACAATTGGAAAATGTTGGGGAACAATTCAAATTTCTATTCCGACTGGGATTTTAGTAATTTGACTTCGCCCTGCTGTGCTTCGTATGTCTCAACTTGTCCTAATGTTCCCGATTTGTCCTTAATGACCCGACTTGACAAATGCCAAAAAACAGAACGAGTCCAGCTGGGGAATTCACGAAATTTGTAACACAAATGGAAAGTGTTGGGAACATTCAAATTTCAATTCCGACTGAGATTTTAGTAATTTGACCTCGCCCTGCTGTGCTTCGTATGTCTCGACTTGTCCTAATGCTCCCGATTTGTCCTTAAAGACCCGACTTGAGAAATGCCAAAAAACAGAAAGAGTCCAGCTGGGTAATTCAAGAAATTTGTAACACAATTGGAAAGTGTTGGGAACATTCAAATTTCAATTCCGACTGAGATTTTCGTAATATGACTTCGCCCTGCTGTGCTTCGTATGTCTCGATTTGTCCTAATGTTCCCGATTTGTCCTTAATGACCCGACTTGACAAATGCCAAAACTACAGAACAAGTCCAGCTGGGTTAAACAAGAAATTTGTAATACAATAGGAAAATGTTGGGGAACAAATCTAATTTCAATTCCGACTGGGATTTTCGTAAATTGACTTGCCATGCTGTGCTTCGTATGTCTCGACTTGTCCTAATGTTCCCGATTTGTCCTTAATGACCCGACTTGACAAATGCCAAAAAACAGAACGAGTCCAGCTGGGGAATTCACGAAATTTGTAACACAAATGGAAAGTGTTGGGAACATTCAAATTTCAATTCCGACTGAGATTTTAGTAATTTGACTTCGCCCTGCTGTGCTTCGTATGTCTCGACTTGTCCTAATGCTCCCGATTTGTCCTTAATGACCCGACTTGACAAATGCCAAAAAACAGAAAGAGTCCAGCTGGGTAATTCAAGAAATTTGTAACACAATTGGAAAGTGTTGGGAACATTCAAATTTCAATTCCGACTGAGATTTTCGTAATATGACTTCGCCCTGCTGTGCTTCGTATGTCTCGACTTGTCCTAATGTTCCCGATTTGTCCTTAATGACCCGACATGACAAATGCCAAAACTACAGAACAAGTCCAGCTGGGTTAACAAGAAATTTGTAATACAATAGGAAAATGTTGGGGAACAAATCTAATTTCAATTCCGACTGGGATTTTCGTAAATTGACTTGCCATGCTGTGCTTCGTATGTCTCGACTTGTCCTAATGTTCCCGATTTGTCCTTAATGACCCGACTTGA
Source organism: Chrysolina americana (assembly GCA_958502065.1). Classification (NCBI taxonomy): domain Eukaryota; kingdom Metazoa; phylum Arthropoda; class Insecta; order Coleoptera; family Chrysomelidae; genus Chrysolina; species Chrysolina americana. The sequence goes on from OY293420.1 coordinate 31,258,067, forward strand.
CAAATGCCAAAAAACAGAACGAGTCCAGCTGGGGAATTCACGAAATTTGTAACACAATTGGAAAGTGTTGGGAACATTCAAATTTCAATTCCGACTGAGATTTTAGTAATTTGACTTCGCCCTGCTGTGCTTCGTATGTCTCGACTTGTCCTAATGCTCCCGATTTGTCCTTAATGACCCGACTTGACAAATGCCAAAAAACAGAAAGAGTCCAGCTGGGTAATTCAAGAAATTTGTAACACAATTGGAAAGTGTTGGGAACATTCAAATTTCAATTCCGACTGAGATTTTCGTAATATGACTTCGCCCTGCTGTGCTTCGTATGTCTCGATTTGTCCTAATGTTCCCGATTTGTCCTTAATGACCCGACTTGACAAATGCCAAAACTACAGAACAAGTCCAGCTGGGTTAAACAAGAAATTTGTAATACAATAGGAAAATGTTGGGGAACAAATCTAATTTCAATTCCGACTGTGATTTTCGTAAATTGACTTGCCATGCTGTGCTTCGTATGTCTCGACTTGTCCTAATGGTCCCGATTTGTCCTTGATGACCCGACTTGACAAATGTCAAAATACAGTACAAGCCCGACAAGTCCGACTGGGATTTTCGTAAATTGACTTGCCATGCTGTGCTTCGTATGTCTCGACTTGTCCTAATGGTCCCGATTTGTCCTTGATGACCCGACTTGACAAATGCCAAAATACAGGACAAGCCCAGCTGGGTAAAACAAGAAATTTGTAGCACAATTGGAAAATGTTGGGGAACAATTCAAATTTCAATTCCGAAATTTTCGATTTGACTTCGCCCTGCTGTGCTTAGTACGTCTCGTCTTGTCCTAATGGTCCCGATTTGTCCTTAAAGACCCGACTTGAAGAATGCTAAAAAAAACAGAACGAGTCCAGCTGGGTAATTCAGTAACACAATAGGAAAATGTTGGGAACATTCAAATTTCAATTCCGACTGAGATTTTCGTAATATGACTTCGCCCTGCTGTGCTTCGTATGTCTCGTTTGTCCTAATGTTCCCGATTTGTCCTTAATGACCCGACTTGACAAATGCCAAAACTACAGAACAAGTCCAGCTGGGTTAAACAAGAAATTTGTAATACAATAGGAAAATGTTGGGGAACAAATCTAATTTCAATTCCGACTGGGATTTTCGTAAATTGACTTGCCATGCTGTGCTTCGTATGTCTCGACTTGTCCTAATGTTCCCGATTTGTCCTTAATGACCCGACTTGACAAATGCCAAAAAACAGAACGAGTCCAGCTGGGGAATTCACGAAATTTGTAACACAAATGGAAAGTGTTGGGAACATTCAAATTTCAATTCCGACTGAGATTTTAGTAATTTGACTTCGCCCTGCTGTGCTTCGTATGTCTCGACTTGTCCTAATGCTCCCGATTTGTCCTTAATGACCCGACTTGACAAATGCCAAAAAACAGAAAGAGTCCAGCTGGGTAATTCAAGAAATTTGTAACACAATTGGAAAGTGTTGGGAACATTCAAATTTCAATTCCGACTGAGATTTTCGTAATATGACTTCGCCCTGCTGTGCTTCGTATGTCTCGACTTGTCCTAATGTTCCCGATTTGTCCTTAATGACCCGACTTGACAAATGCCAAAACTACAGAACAAGTCCAGCTGGGTTAAACAAGAAATTTGTAATACAATAGGAAAATGTTGGGGAACAAATCTAATTTCAATTCCGACTGGGATTTTCGTAAATTGACTTGCCATGCTGTGCTTCGTATGTCTCGACTTGTCCTAATGGTCCCGATTTGTCCTTGATGACCCGACTTGACAAATGTCAAATACAGGACAAGCCCAGCTGGGTAAAACAAGAAATTTGTAGCACAATTGGAAAATGTTGGGGAACAATTCAAATTTCTATTCCGACTGGGATTTTAGTAATTTGACTTCGCCCTGCTGTGCTTCGTATGTCTCAACTTGTCCTAATGTTCCCGATTTGTCCTTAATGACCCGACTTGACAAATGCCAAAAAACAGAACGAGTCCAGCTGGGGAATTCACGAAATTTGTAACACAAATGGAAAGTGTTGGGAACATTCAAATTTCAATTCCGACTGAGATTTTAGTAATTTGACTTCGCCCTGCTGTGCTTCGTATGTCTCGACTTGTCCTAATGCTCCCGATTTGTCCTTAAAGACCCGACTTGACAAATGCCAAAAAACAGAAAGAGTCCAGCTGGGTAATTCAAGAAATTTGTAACACAATTGGAAAGTGTTGGGAACATTCAAATTTCAATTCCGACTGAGATTTTCGTAATATGACTTCGCCCTGCTGTGCTTCGTATGTCTCGATTTGTCCTAATGTTCCCGATTTGTCCTTAATGACCCGACTTGACAAATGCCAAAACTACAGAACAAGTCCAGCTGGGTTAAACAAGAAATTTGTAATACAATAGGAAAATGTTGGGGAACAAATCTAATTTCAATTCCGACTGGGATTTTCGTAAATTGACTTGCCATGCTGTGCTTCGTATGTCTCGACTTGTCCTAATGTTCCCGATTTGTCCTTAATGACCCGACTTGACAAATGCCAAAAAACAGAACGAGTCCAGCTGGGGAATTCACGAAATTTGTAACACAAATGGAAAGTGTTGGGAACATTCAAATTTCAATTCCGACTGAGATTTTAGTAATTTGACTTCGCCCTGCTGTGCTTCGTATGTCTCGACCTGTCCTAATGCTCCCGATTTGTCCTTAATGACCCGACTTGACAAATGCCAAAAAACAGAAAGAGTCCAGCTGGGTAATTCAAGAAATTTGTAACACAATTGGAAAGTGTTGGGAACATTCAAATTTCAATTCCGACTGAGATTTTCGTAATATGACTTCGCCCTGCTGTGCTTCGTATGTCTCGACTTGTCCTAATGTTCCCGATTTGTCCTTAATGACCCGACTTGACAAATGCCAAAACTACAGAACAAGTCCAGCTGGGTTAAACAAGAAATTTGTAATACAATAGGAAAATGTTGGGGAACAAATCTAATTTCAATTCCGACTGGGATTTTCGTAAATTGACTTGCCATGCTGTGCTTCGTATGTCTCGACTTGTCCTAATGTTCCCGATTTGTCCTTAATGACCCGACTTGACAAATGCCAAAAAACAGAAAGAGTCCAGCTGGGTAATTCAAGAAATTTGTAACACAATTGGAAAGTGTTGGGAACATTCAAATTTCAATTCCGACTCAGATTTTAGTAATTTGACTTCGCCCTGCTGTGCTTCGTATGTCTCGACTTGTCCCAATGGTCCCTACTGACCCGACTTGACATATGCCAAAACTATAGAACAAGTCCAGAAGGGTAAAACAAAAAATTTGTAACACAATTGGAAAAAGTTGGGAAACAATTCCAATTTCAATTCCGACTGAGATTTTCGTAATATGACTTCGCCCTGCTGTGCTTCGTATGTCTTGACTTGACCTAATGGTCCCGATATGTTCCCACTGACCCGACTTAACAAATGCCAAACCTACAGAACAAGTCCAGCTGGGCAAAACAAGAAATTTGTAAAACGATAGGAAATTGTTGGGGAACAGTTCAGATTTCAATTCCTACTGAGTTTTTCGTAATTTGACTTCGCCCTGCTGTACTTAGTACGTCTCGTCTTGTCCTAATGGTCCCGACTTGTCCTTAATGACCCGACTTGACAAATGCCAAAATACAGAACAAGTCCAGCTGGGTAAAACAAGAATTTGTAACACAATAGGAAATTGTTGTGGAATAATTCTAATTTCAATTCCGACTGGGATTTTCGTAAATTGACTTAGCCACTCTGTGCTTCGTATGACTCGACTTGTCCTAATGTTTCCGATTTGTCCTTAATGATCCGACTTGACAAATGTAAAAAAACAGAACGAGTCCAGCTGGGTATTCAAGAAATTTGTAACACAATTGAAAAGTGTAGGGAACATTCAAATTTCAATTCCGACTGAGATTTTCGTAATTTGACTTAGCCCTGCTGTGCTTCGTATGTATCAACTTGTCCTACTGGTCCCGATATGTCCTTAATGACCCGACTTGACAAATGCCAAAACTACAGAACAAGTCCAGCTGGGCAAAACAAGAAATTTGTAAAACGATAGGAAATTGTTGGGGAACAATTCAAATTTCAATTTCTACTGATATTTTCGTAATTTGACTTCGCCCTGCTGTGCTTAGTACGTCTCGTCTTGTCCTAATGGTCCCGACTTGTCCTTAATGACCATACTTGACAAATGCCAAAACTACAGAACAAGTCCAGCTGGGCAAAACAAGAAATTTGTAACACAATAGGAAATTGTTGGGGAACAATCAAATTTCAATTCCGACTGAGATTTTAGTAATTTGACTTCGCCCTGCTGTGCTTCGCATGTCTCGACTTGTCCTAATGTTTCCGATTTGTCCTTAATGATCCGACTTGACAAAAGTAAAAAAATAGAACGAGTCCAGCTGGGTAATTCAAGAAATTTGTAACACAATTGGAAAGTGTAGGGAACATTCAAATTTCAATTCCGACTGAGCTTTTCGTAATATGACTTCGCCCTGCTGTGCTTCGTATGTCTTGACTTGACCTAATGGTCCCGATATGTTCCCACTGACCCGACTTGACAAATGCCAAACCTACAGAACAAGTCCAGCTGGGTAAAACAAGAAATTTGTAACACAACAGGGAATTGTTGTGGAATAATTCTAATTTCAATTCCGACATGGATTTTCGTAAATTGACTTAGCCACTCTGTGCTTCGTATGGACTTGTCCTAATGGTCCCGATTTGTCCCTACTGACCCGACTTGACATATGCCAAAACTACAGAACAAGTCCAGCTGGGTAATTCAAGAAATTTGTAAAACGATAGGAAATTGTTGGGGAACAATTCAGATATCAATTCCTACTGAGTTTTTCGTAATTTGACTTCGCCCTGCTGTACTTAGTACGTCTCGTCTTGTCCTAATGGTCCCGACTTGTCCTTAATGACCCGACTTGACAAATGCCAAAATACAGAACAAGACCAGCTGGGTAAAGCAAGAAATTTGTAACACAATAGGAAATTGTTGTGGAATAATTCTAATTTCAATTCCGACTGGGATTTTCGTAAATTGACTTAGCCACTCTGTGCTTCGTATGACTCGACTTGTCCTAATGTTTCCGATTTGTCCTTAATGATCCGACTTGACAAATGTAAAAAAACAGAACGAGTCCAGCTGGGTATTCAAGAAATTTGTAACACAATTGGAAAGTGTAGGGAACATTCAAATTTCAATTCCGACTGAGATTTTCGTAAGTTGACTTCGCCCTGCTGTACTTAGTACGTCTCGTCTTGTCCTAATGGTCCCGACTTGTCCTTAATGACCCGACTTGACAAATGCCAAAATACAGAACAAGACCAGCTGGGTAAAGCAAGAAATTTGTAACACAATAGGAAATTGTTGTGGAATAATTCTAATTTCAATTCCGACTGGGATTTTCGTAAATTGACTTAGCCACTCTGTGCTTCGTATGACTCGACTTGTCCTAATGTTTTCGATTTGTCCTTAGTGATCCGACTTGACAAATGTAAAAAAACAGAACGAGTCCAGCTGGGTATTCAAGAAATTTGTAACACAATTGGAAAGTGTAGGGAACATTCAAATTTCAATTCCGACTGAGATTTTCGTAATTTGACTTCGCCCTGCTGTACTTAGTACGTCTCGTCTGGTCCTAATGGTCCCGACTTGTCCCTAATGACCCGACTTGACAAATGCCAAAATACAGAACAAGACCAGCTGGGTAAAGCAAGAAATTTGTAACACAATAGGAAATTGTTGTGGAATAATTCTAATTTCAATTCCGACTGGGATTTTCGTAAATTGACTTAGCCACTCTGTGCTTCGTATGACTCGACTTGTCCTAATGTTTCCGATTTGTCCTTAATGATCCGACTTGACAAATGTAAAAAAACAGAACGAGTCCAGCTGGGTATTCAAGAAATTTGTAACACAATTGGAAAGTGTAGGGAACATTCAAATTTTAATTCCGACTGAGATTTTCGTAATTTGACTTAGCCCTGCTGTACTTCGTATGTATCAACTTGTCCTACTGGTCCCGATATGTCCTTAATGACCCGACTTGACAAATGCCAAAACTACAGAACAAGTCCAGCTGGGCAAAACAAGAAATTTGTAAAACGATAGGAAATTGTTGGGGAACAATTCAGATTTCAATTCCTACTGATATTTTCGTAATTTGACTTCGCCCTGCTGTGCTTAGTACGTCTCGTCTTGTCCTAATGGTCCCGACTTGTCCTTAATGACCCGACTTGACAAATGCCAAAATACAGAACAAGACCAGCTGGGTAAAGCAAGAAATTTGTAACACAATAGGAAATTGTTGTGGAATAATTCTAATTTCAATTCCGACTGGGATTTTCGTAAATTGACTTAGCCACTCTGTGCTTCGTATGACTCGACTTGTCCTAATGTTTCCGATTTGTCCTTAATGATCCGACTTGACAAATGTAAAAAAACAGAACGAGTCCAGCTGGGTATTCAAGAAATTTGTAACACAATTGGAAAGTGTAGGGAACATTCAAATTTCAATTCCGACTGAGATTTTCGTAAGTTGACTTCGCCCTGCTGTACTTAGTACGTCTCGTCTTGTCCTAATGGTCCCGACTTGTCCTTAATGACCCGACTTGACAAATGCCAAAAACAGAACAAGACCAGCTGGGTAAAGCAAGAAATTTGTAACACAATAGGAAATTGTTGTGGAATAATTATAATTTCAATTCCGACTGGGATTTTCGTAAATTGACTTAGCCACTCTGTGCTTCGTATGACTCGACTTGTCCTAATGGTCCCGATTTGTCCCTACTGACCCGACTTGACATATGCCAAAACTACAGAACAAGTCCAGCTGGGCAAAACAAGAAATTTGTAAAACGATAGGAAATTGTTGGGGAACAATTCAGATTTCAATTCCTACTGAGTTTTTCGTAATTTGACTTCGCCCTGCTGTACTTAGTACGTCTCGTCTTGTCCTAATGGTCCCGACTTGTCCTTAATGACCCGACTTGACAAATGCCAAAATACAGAACAAAACCAGCTGGGTAAAACAAGAAATTTGTAACACAATAGGAAATTGTTGTGGAATAATTCTAATTTCAATTCCGACTGGGATTTTCGTAAATTGACTTAGCCACTCTGTGCTTCGTATGACTCGACTTGTCCTAATGGTCCCGATTTGTCCTTAATGATCCGACTTGACAAATGTAAAAAAACAGAACGAGTCCAGCTGGGTATTCAAGAAATTTGTAACACAATTGGAAAATGTTGGGAACATTTATATTTCAATTCCGGCTGAGTTTTTAGTAATTTGACTTCGCCCTGCTGTGCTTCGTATGTCTCGACTTGTCCAAATAGTCCCGATTTGTCCTTAATGACCCGACTTGACAAATGCCAAAATACAGAACAAGTCCAGCTGGGTATTCAAGAAATTTGTAACACAATTGGAAAGTGTAGGGAACATTCAAATTTCAATTCCGACTGAGATTTTCGTAATTTGACTAAGCCCTGCTGTGCTTAGTACGTCTCGTCTTGTCCTAATGGTCCCGACTTGTCCTTAATGACCCGACTTGACAAATGCCAAAATACAGAACAAGACCAGCTGGGTAAAGCAAGAAATTTGTAACACAATAGGAAATTGTCGTGGAATAATTCTAATTTCAATTCCGACTGGAATTTTCGTAAATTGACTTAGCCACTCTGTGCTTCGTATGACTCGACTTGTCCTAATGGTCCCGATTTGTCCCTACTGACCCGACTCGACATATGCCAAAACTACAGAACAAGTCCAGCTGGGCAAAACAAGAAATTTGTAAAACGATAGGAAATTGTTGGGGAACAATTCAGATTTCAATTCCTACTGAGATTTTCGTAATTTGACTTCGCCCTGCTGTACTTAGTACGTCTCGTCTTGTCCTAATGGTCCCGACTTGTCCTTAATGACCCGACTTGACAAATGCCAAAATACAGAACAAGACCAGCTGGGTAAAGCAAGAAATTTGTAACACAATAGGAAATTGTTGTGGAATAATTCTAATTTCAATTCCGACTGGGATTTTCGTAAATTGACTTAGCCACTCTGTGCTTCGTATGACTCGACTTGTCCTAATGTTTCCGATTTGTCCTTAATGATCCGACTTGACAAATGTAAAAAAACAGAACGAGTCCAGCTGGGTATTCAAGAAATTTGTAACACAATTGGAAAGTGTAGGGAACATTCAAATTTCAATTCCGACTGAGATTTTCGTAATTTGACTTAGCCCTGCTGTGCTTCGTATGTATCAACTTGTCCTACTGGTCCCGATATGTCCTTAATGACCCGACTTGACAAATGCCAAAACTACAGAACAAGTCTAGTTGGCAAAACAAGAAATTTGTAAAACGATAGGAAATTGTTGGGGAACAATTCAAATTTCAATTCCTACTGATATTTTCGTAATTTGACTTCGCCCTGCTGTGCTTAGTACGTCTCGTCTTGTCCTAATGGTCCCGATTTGTCCTTAATGATCCGACTTGACAAATGTAAAAAAACAGAACGAGTCCAGATGGGTAATTCAAGAAATTTGTAACACAATTGGAAAATGTTGGGAACATTTATATTTCAATTCCGGCTGAGTTTTTAGTAATTTGACTTCGCCCTGCTGAGCTTCGTATGTCTCCACTTGTCCAAATAGTCCCGATTTGTCCTTAATGACCCGACTTGACTTATGCCAAACCTACAGAACAAGTCCAGCTGGGTAAAACAAGAATTTGTAACACAATGGGAAATTGTTGTGGAATAATTCTAATTTCAATTCCGACTGGGATTTTCGTAAATTGACTTAGCCACTCTGTGCTTCGTATGACTCGACTTGTCCTAATGGTCCCGATTTGTCCCTACTGACCCGACTTGACATATGCCAAAACTACAGAACAAGTCCAGCTGGGTAATTCAAGAAATTTGTAACACAATTGGAAAGTGTTGGGAACATTCAAATTTCAATTCCGACTGAGATTTTCGTAATATGACTTCGCCCTGCTGTGCTTCGTATGTATTGACTTGTCCTAATGGTCCCGATTTGTCCCTACTGACCCGACTTGACAAATGCCAAAATACAGAACAAGACCAGCTGGGTAATACAAGAAATTTGTAAAACGATAGGAAATTGTTGGGGAACAATTCAGATTTCAATTCCTACTGAGTTTTTCGTAATTTGACTTCGCCCTGCTGTACTAAGTACGTCTCGTCTTGTCCTACTGGTCCCGATATGTCCTTAATGACCCGACTTGACAAATGCCAAAACTACAGAACAAGTCCAGCTGGGCAAAACAAGAAATGTGTAAAACGATAGGAAATTGTTGGGGAACAATTAAATTCCTACTGATAATTTCGTAATTTGACTTCGCCCTGCTGTGCTTAGTACGTCTCGTCTTGTCCTAATGGTCCCGATTTGTACTTAATGATCCGACTTGACAAATGTAAAAAAACAGAACGAGTCCAGCTGGGTAATTCAAGAAATTTGTAACACAATTGGAAAATGTTGGGAACATTTATATTTCAATTCCGGCTGAGTTTTTAGTAATTTGACTTCGCCCTGCTGTGCTTCGTATGTCTCGACTTGCCCAAATAGTCCCGATTTGTCCTTAATGACCCGACTTGACAAATGCCAAAATACAGAACAAGTCCAGCTGGGAAATTCAAGAAATATGTAACACAATTGGAAAGTGTAGGGAACATTCAAATTTCAATTCCGACTGAGATTTTCGTAATATGACTTCGCCCTGCTGTGCGTCGTATGTATTGACTTGACCTAATGGTCCCGATATGTTCCCACTGACCCGACTTGACAAATGCCAAACCTACAGAACAAGTCCAGCTGGGTAAAACAAGAATTTGTAACACAATAGGAAATTGTTGTGGAATAATTCTAATTTCAATTCCGACTGGGATTTTCGTAAATTGACTAGCCACTCTGTGCTTCGTATGACTCGACTTGTCCTAATGGTCCCGATTTGTCCCTACTGACCCGACTTGACATATGCCAAAACTACAGAACAAGTCCAGCTGGCAAAACAAGAAATTTGTAAAACGATAGGAAATTGTTAGGGAACAATTCAGATTTCAATTCCTACTGAGATTTTCGTAATTTGACTTCGCCCTGCTGTACTTAGTACGTCTCGTCTTGTCCTAATGGTCCCGACTTGTCCTTAATGACCTGACTTGACAAATGCCAAAATACAGAACAAGACCAGCTGGGTAAAGCAAGAAATTTGTAACACAATAGGAAATTGTTGTGGAATAATTCTAATTTCAATTCCGACTGGGATTTTCGTAAATTGACTTAGCCACTCTGTGCTTCGTATGACTCGACTTGTCCTAATGTTTCCGATTTGTCCTTAATGATCCGACTTGACAAATGTAAAAAAACAGAACGAGTCCAGCTGGGTATTCAAGAAATTTGTAACACAATTGGAAAGTGTAGGGAACATTCAAATTTCAATTCCGACTGAGATTTTCGTAATTTGACTTAGCCCTGCTGTGCTTCGTATGTATCAACTTGTCCTACTGGTCCCGATATGTCCTTAATGACCCGACTTGACAAATGCCAAAACTACAGAACAAGTCCAGCTGGGCAAAACAAGAAATTTGTAAAACGATAGGAAATTGTTGGGGAACAATTCAAATTTCAATTTCTACTGATATTTTCGTAATTTGACTTCGCCCTGCTGTGCTTAGTACGTCTCGTCTTGTCCTAATGGTCCCGACTTGTCCTTAATGACCCTACTTGACAAATGCCAAAACTACAGAACAAGTCCAGCTGGGAAAAAACAAGAAATTTGTAACACAATAGGAAATTGTTGGGAACATTCAAATTTCAATTCCGACTGAGATTTTCGTAATTTGACTTAGCCCTGCTGGCTTCTATGTATCAACTTGTCCTACTGGTCCCGATATGTCCTTAATGACCCGACTTGACAAATGCCAAAACTACAGAACAAGTCCAGCTGGGCAAAACAAGAAATTTGTAAAACGATAGGAAATTGTTGGGGAACAATTCAAATTTCAATTCCTACTGATATTTTCGTAATTTGACTTCGCCCTGCTGTGCTTAGTACGTCTCGTCTTGTCCTAATGGTCCCGATTTGTCCTTAATGATCCGACTTGACAAATGTAAAAAAACAGAACGAGTCCAGCTGGGTAATTCAAGAAATTTGTAACACAATTGGAAAATGTTGGGAACATTTATATTTCAATTCCGGCTGAGTTTTTAGTAATTTGACTTCGCCCTGCTGTGCTTCGTATGTCTCGACTTGTCCAAATAGTCCCGATTTGTCCTTAATGACCCGACTTGACAAATGCCAAAATACAGAACAAGTCCAGCTGGGAAACTCAAGAAATTTGTAACACAATTGGAAAGTGTAGGGAACATTCAAATTTCAATTCCGACTGAGATTTTCGTAATATGACTTCGCCCTGCTGTGCGTCGTATGTATTGACTTGACCTAATGGTCCCGATATGTTCCCACTGACCCGACTTGACAAATGCCAAACCTACAGAACAAGTCCAGCTGGGTAAAACAAGAATTTGTAACAAAATAGGAAATTGTGGAATAATTCTAATTTCAATTCCGACTGGGATTTTCGTAAATTGACTTAGCCACTCTGTGCTTCGTATGACTCGACTTGTCCTAATGTTTCCGATTTGTCCTTAATGATCCGACTTGACAAATGTAAAAAAACAGAACGAGTCCAGCTGGGTAATTCAAGAAATTTGTAACACAATTGGAAAATGTTGGGAACATTTATATTTCAATTCCGGCTGAGTTTTTAGTAATTTGACTTCGCCCTGCAGTGCTTCGTATGTCTCCACTTGTCCAAATAGTCCCGATTTGTCCTTAATGACCCGACTTGACAAATGCCAAAACTACAGAACAAGTCCAGCTGGGCAAAACAAGAAATTTGTAAAACGATAGGAAATTGTTGGGGAACAATTCAAATTTCAATTCCTACTGATATTTTCGTAATTTGACTTCGCCCTGCTGTGCTTAGTACGTCTCGTCTTGTCCTAATGGTCCCGATTTGTCCTTAATGATCCGACTTGACAAATGTAAAAAAACAGAACGAGTCCAGCTGGGTAATTCAAGAAATTTGTAACACAATTGGAAAATGTTGGGAACATTTATATTTCAATTCCGGCTGAGTTTTTAGTAATTTGACTTCGCCCTGCTGTGCTTCGTATGTCTCCACTTGTCCAAATAGTCCCGATTTGTCCTTAATGACCCGACTTGACAAATGCCAAAATACAGAACAAGTCCAGCTGGGAAAATCAAGAAATTTGTAACACAATTGGAAAGTGTAGGGAACATTCAAATTTCAATTCCGACTGAGATTTTCGTAATATGATTTCGCCCTGCTGTGCGTCGTATGTATTGACTTGACCTAATGGTCCCGATATGTTCCCACTGACCCGACTTGACAAATGCCAAACCTACAGAACAAGTCCAGCTGGGTAAAACAAGAATTTGTAACACAATGGGAAATTGTTGTGGAATAATTCTAATTTCAATTCCGACTGGGATTTTCGTAAATTGACTTAGCCACTCTGTGCTTCGTATGACTCGACTTGTCCTAATGTTTCCGATTTGTCCTTAATGATCCGACTTGACAAATGTAAAAAAACAGAACGAGTCCAGCTGGGTATTCAAGAAATTTGTAACACAATTGGAAAGTGTAGGGAACATTCAAATTTCAATTCCGACTGAGATTTTCGTAATTTGACTTAGCCCTGCTGTGCTTCGTATGTATCAACTTGTCCTACTGGTCCCGATATGTCCTTAATGACCCGACTTGACAAATGCCAAACCTACAGAACAAGTCCAGCTGGGCAAAACAAGAAATTTGTAAAACGATAGGAAATTGTTGGGGAACAATTCAGATTTCAATTCCTACTGAGTTTTTCGTAATTTGACTTCGCCCTGCTGTACTTAGTACGTCTCGTCTTGTCCTAATGGTCCCGACTTGTCCTTAATACCCGACTTGACAAATGCCATAATACAGAACAAGACCAGCTGGGTAAAGCAAGAAATTTGTAACACAATAGGAAATTGTTGTGGAATAATTCTAATTTCAATTCCGACTGGTATTTTCGTAAATTGACTTAGCCACTCTGTGCTTCGTATGACTCGACTTGTCCTAATGTTTCCGATTTGTCCTTAATGATCCGACTTGACAAATGTAAAAAAACAGAACGAGTCCAGCTGGGTATTCAAGAAATTTGTAACACAATTGGAAAGTGTAGGGAACATTCAAATTTCAATTCCGACTGAGATTTTCGTAATTTGACTTAGCCCTGCTGTGCTTCGTATGTATCAACTTGTCCTACTGGTCCCGATATGTCCTTAATGACCCGACTTGACAAATGCCAAAACTACAGAACAAGTCCAGCTGGGCAAAACAAGAAATTTGTAAAACGATAGGAAATTGTTGGGGAACAATTCAAATTTCAATTCCTACTGATATTTTCGTAATTTGACTGTAACACAATTGGAAAATGTTGTGGAATAATTCTAATTTCAATTCCGACTGGGATTTTCGTAAATTGACTTAGCCACTCTGTGCTTCGTATGACTCGACTTGTCCTAATGTTTCCGATTTGTCCTTAATGATCCGACTTGACAAATGTAAAAAAACAGAACGAGTCCAGCTGGGTATTCAAGAAATTTGTAACACAATTGAAAAGTGTAGGGAACATTCAAATTTCAATTCCGACTGAGATTTTCGTAATTTGACTTAGCCCTGCTGTGCTTCGTATGTATCAACTTGTCCTACTGGTCCCGATATGTCCTTAATGACCCGACTTGACAAATGCCAAAACTACAGAACAAGTCCAGCTGGGCAAAACAAGAAATTTGTAAAACGATAGGAAATTGTTGGGGAACAATTCAAATTTCAATTTCTACTGATATTTTCGTAATTTGACTTCGCCCTGCTGTGCTTAGTACGTCTCGTCTTGTCCTAATGGTCCCGACTTGTCCTTAATGACCATACTTGACAAATGCCAAAACTACAGAACAAGTCCAGCTGGGCAAAACAAGAAATTTGTAACACAATAGGAAATTGTTGGGGAACAATCAAATTTCAATTCCGACTGAGATTTTAGTAATTTGACTTCGCCCTGCTGTGCTTCGTATGTCTCGACTTGTCCTAATGTTTCCGATTTGTCCTTAATGATCCGACTTGACAAAAGTAAAAAAATAGAACGAGTCCAGCTGGGTAATTCAAGAAATTTGTAACACAATTGGAAAGTGTAGGGAACATTCAAATTTCAATTCCGACTGAGCTTTTCGTAATATGACTTCGCCCTGCTGTGCTTCGTATGTCTTGACTTGACCTAATGGTCCCGATATGTTCCCACTGACCCGACTTGACAAATGCCAAACCTACAGAACAAGTCCAGCTGGGTAAAACAAGAAATTTGTAACACAACAGGGAATTGTTGTGGAATAATTCTAATTTCAATTCCGACATGGATTTTCGTAAATTGACTTGCCATGCTGTGCTTCGTATGTCTCGACTTGTCCTAATGGTCCCGATTTGTCCTTGATGACCCGACTTGACAAATGTCAAATACAGGACAAGCCCAGCTGGGTAAAACAAGAAATTTGTAGCACAATTGGAAAATGTTGGGGAACAATTCAAATTTCTATTCCGACTGGGATTTTAGTAATTTGACTTCGCCCTGCTGTGCTTCGTATGTCTCAACTTGTCCTAATGTTCCCGATTTGTCCTTAATGACCCGACTTGACAAATGCCAAAAAACAGAACGAGTCCAGCTGGGGAATTCACGAAATTTGTAACACAAATGGAAAGTGTTGGGAACATTCAAATTTCAATTCCGACTGAGATTTTAGTAATTTGACTTCGCCCTGCTGTGCTTCGTATGTCTCGACTTGTCCTAATGCTCCCGATTTGTCCTTAAAGACCCGACTTGACAAATGCCAAAAAACAGAAAGAGTCCAGCTGGGTAATTCAAGAAATTTGTAACACAATTGGAAAGTGTTGGGAACATTCAAATTTCAATTCCGACTGAGATTTTCGTAATATGACTTCGCCCTGCTGTGCTTCGTATGTCTCGATTTGTCCTAATGTTCCCGATTTGTCCTTAATGACCCGACTTGACAAATGCCAAAACTACAGAACAAGTCCAGCTGGGTTAAACAAGAAATTTGTAATACAATAGGAAAATGTTGGGGAACAAATCTAATTTCAATTCCGACTGGGATTTTCGTAAATTGACTTGCCATGCTGTGCTTCGTATGTCTCGACTTGTCCTAATGTTCCCGATTTGTCCTTAATGACCCGACTTGACAAATGCCAAAAAACAGAACGAGTCCAGCTGGGGAATTCACGAAATTTGTAACACAAATGGAAAGTGTTGGGAACATTCAAATTTCAATTCCGACTGAGATTTTAGTAATTTGACTTCGCCCTGCTGTGCTTCGTATGTCTCGACCTGTCCTAATGCTCCCGATTTGTCCTTAATGACCCGACTTGACAAATGCCAAAAAACAGAAAGAGTCCAGCTGGGTAATTCAAGAAATTTGTAACACAATTGGAAAGTGTTGGGAACATTCAAATTTCAATTCCGACTGAGATTTTCGTAATATGACTTCGCCCTGCTGTGCTTCGTATGTCTCGACTTGTCCTAATGTTCCCGATTTGTCCTTAATGACCCGACTTGACAAATGCCAAAACTACAGAACAAGTCCAGCTGGGTTAAACAAGAAATTTGTAATACAATAGGAAAATGTTGGGGAACAAATCTAATTTCAATTCCGACTGGGATTTTCGTAAATTGACTTGCCATGCTGTGCTTCGTATGTCTCGACTTGTCCTAATGTTCCCGATTTGTCCTTAATGACCCGACTTGACAAATGCCAAAAAACAGAAAGAGTCCAGCTGGGTAATTCAAGAAATTTGTAACACAATTGGAAAGTGTTGGGAACATTCAAATTTCAATTCCGACTCAGATTTTAGTAATTTGACTTCGCCCTGCTGTGCTTCGTATGTCTCGACTTGTCCCAATGGTCCCTACTGACCCGACTTGACATATGCCAAAACTATAGAACAAGTCCAGAAGGGTAAAACAAAAAATTTGTAACACAATTGGAAAAAGTTGGGAAACAATTCCAATTTCAATTCCGACTGAGATTTTCGTAATATGACTTCGCCCTGCTGTGCTTCGTATGTCTTGACTTGACCTAATGGTCCCGATATGTTCCCACTGACCCGACTTAACAAATGCCAAACCTACAGAACAAGTCCAGCTGGGCAAAACAAGAAATTTGTAAAACGATAGGAAATTGTTGGGGAACAGTTCAGATTTCAATTCCTACTGAGTTTTTCGTAATTTGACTTCGCCCTGCTGTACTTAGTACGTCTCGTCTTGTCCTAATGGTCCCGACTTGTCCTTAATGACCCGACTTGACAAATGCCAAAATACAGAACAAGTCCAGCTGGGTAAAACAAGAATTTGTAACACAATAGGAAATTGTTGTGGAATAATTCTAATTTCAATTCCGACTGGGATTTTCGTAAATTGACTTAGCCACTCTGTGCTTCGTATGACTCGACTTGTCCTAATGTTTCCGATTTGTCCTTAATGATCCGACTTGACAAATGTAAAAAAACAGAACGAGTCCAGCTGGGTATTCAAGAAATTTGTAACACAATTGAAAAGTGTAGGGAACATTCAAATTTCAATTCCGACTGAGATTTTCGTAATTTGACTTAGCCCTGCTGTGCTTCGTATGTATCAACTTGTCCTACTGGTCCCGATATGTCCTTAATGACCCGACTTGACAAATGCCAAAACTACAGAACAAGTCCAGCTGGGCAAAACAAGAAATTTGTAAAACGATAGGAAATTGTTGGGGAACAATTCAAATTTCAATTTCTACTGATATTTTCGTAATTTGACTTCGCCCTGCTGTGCTTAGTACGTCTCGTCTTGTCCTAATGGTCCCGACTTGTCCTTAATGACCATACTTGACAAATGCCAAAACTACAGAACAAGTCCAGCTGGGCAAAACAAGAAATTTGTAACACAATAGGAAATTGTTGGGGAACAATCAAATTTCAATTCCGACTGAGATTTTAGTAATTTGACTTCGCCCTGCTGTGCTTCGTATGTCTCGACTTGTCCTAATGTTTCCGATTTGTCCTTAATGATCCGACTTGACAAAAGTAAAAAAATAGAACGAGTCCAGCTGGGTAATTCAAGAAATTTGTAACACAATTGGAAAGTGTAGGGAACATTCAAATTTCAATTCCGACTGAGCTTTTCGTAATATGACTTCGCCCTGCTGTGCTTCGTATGTCTTGACTTGACCTAATGGTCCCGATATGTTCCCACTGACCCGACTTGACAAATGCCAAACCTACAGAACAAGTCCAGCTGGGTAAAACAAGAAATTTGTAACACAACAGGGAATTGTTGTGGAATAATTCTAATTTCAATTCCGACATGGATTTTCGTAAATTGACTTAGCCACTCTGTGCTTCGTATGGACTTGTCCTAATGGTCCCGATTTGTCCCTACTGACCCGACTTGACATATGCCAAAACTACAGAACAAGTCCAGCTGGGTAATTCAAGAAATTTGTAAAACGATAGGAAATTGTTGGGGAACAATTCAGATATCAATTCCTACTGAGTTTTTCGTAATTTGACTTCGCCCTGCTGTACTTAGTACGTCTCGTCTTGTCCTAATGGTCCCGACTTGTCCTTAATGACCCGACTTGACAAATGCCAAAATACAGAACAAGACCAGCTGGGTAAAGCAAGAAATTTGTAACACAATAGGAAATTGTTGTGGAATAATTCTAATTTCAATTCCGACTGGGATTTTCGTAAATTGACTTAGCCACTCTGTGCTTCGTATGACTCGACTTGTCCTAATGTTTCCGATTTGTCCTTAATGATCCGACTTGACAAATGTAAAAAAACAGAACGAGTCCAGCTGGGTATTCAAGAAATTTGTAACACAATTGGAAAGTGTAGGGAACATTCAAATTTCAATTCCGACTGAGATTTTCGTAAGTTGACTTCGCCCTGCTGTACTTAGTACGTCTCGTCTTGTCCTAATGGTCCCGACTTGTCCTTAATGACCCGACTTGACAAATGCCAAAATACAGAACAAGACCAGCTGGGTAAAGCAAGAAATTTGTAACACAATAGGAAATTGTTGTGGAATAATTCTAATTTCAATTCCGACTGGGATTTTCGTAAATTGACTTAGCCACTCTGTGCTTCGTATGACTCGACTTGTCCTAATGTTTTCGATTTGTCCTTAATGATCCGACTTGACAAATGTAAAAAAACAGAACGAGTCCAGCTGGGTATTCAAGAAATTTGTAACACAATTGGAAAGTGTAGGGAACATTCAAATTTCAATTCCGACTGAGATTTTCGTAATTTGACTTCGCCCTGCTGTACTTAGTACGTCTCGTCTGGTCCTAATGGTCCCGACTTGTCCCTAATGACCCGACTTGACAAATGCCAAAATACAGAACAAGACCAGCTGGGTAAAGCAAGAAATTTGTAACACAATAGGAAATTGTTGTGGAATAATTCTAATTTCAATTCCGACTGGGATTTTCGTAAATTGACTTAGCCACTCTGTGCTTCGTATGACTCGACTTGTCCTAATGTTTCCGATTTGTCCTTAATGATCCGACTTGACAAATGTAAAAAAACAGAACGAGTCCAGCTGGGTATTCAAGAAATTTGTAACACAATTGGAAAGTGTAGGGAACATTCAAATTTTAATTCCGACTGAGATTTTCGTAATTTGACTTAGCCCTGCTGTACTTCGTATGTATCAACTTGTCCTACTGGTCCCGATATGTCCTTAATGACCCGACTTGACAAATGCCAAAACTACAGAACAAGTCCAGCTGGGCAAAACAAGAAATTTGTAAAACGATAGGAAATTGTTGGGGAACAATTCAGATTTCAATTCCTACTGATATTTTCGTAATTTGACTTCGCCCTGCTGTGCTTAGTACGTCTCGTCTTGTCCTAATGGTCCCGACTTGTCCTTAATGACCCGACTTGACAAATGCCAAAATACAGAACAAGACCAGCTGGGTAAAGCAAGAAATTTGTAACACAATAGGAAATTGTTGTGGAATAATTCTAATTTCAATTCCGACTGGGATTTTCGTAAATTGACTTAGCCACTCTGTGCTTCGTATGACTCGACTTGTCCTAATGTTTCCGATTTGTCCTTAATGATCCGACTTGACAAATGTAAAAAAACAGAACGAGTCCAGCTGGGTATTCAAGAAATTTGTAACACAATTGGAAAGTGTAGGGAACATTCAAATTTCAATTCCGACTGAGATTTTCGTAAGTTGACTTCGCCCTGCTGTACTTAGTACGTCTCGTCTTGTCCTAATGGTCCCGACTTGTCCTTAATGACCCGACTTGACAAATGCCAAAAACAGAACAAGACCAGCTGGGTAAAGCAAGAAATTTGTAACACAATAGGAAATTGTTGTGGAATAATTATAATTTCAATTCCGACTGGGATTTTCGTAAATTGACTTAGCCACTCTGTGCTTCGTATGACTCGACTTGTCCTAATGGTCCCGATTTGTCCCTACTGACCCGACTTGACATATGCCAAAACTACAGAACAAGTCCAGCTGGGCAAAACAAGAAATTTGTAAAACGATAGGAAATTGTTGGGGAACAATTCAGATTTCAATTCCTACTGAGTTTTTCGTAATTTGACTTCGCCCTGCTGTACTTAGTACGTCTCGTCTTGTCCTAATGGTCCCGACTTGTCCTTAATGACCCGACTTGACAAATGCCAAAATACAGAACAAAACCAGCTGGGTAAAACAAGAAATTTGTAACACAATAGGAAATTGTTGTGGAATAATTCTAATTTCAATTCCGACTGGGATTTTCGTAAATTGACTTAGCCACTCTGTGCTTCGTATGACTCGACTTGTCCTAATGGTCCCGATTTGTCCTTAATGATCCGACTTGACAAATGTAAAAAAACAGAACGAGTCCAGCTGGGTATTCAAGAAATTTGTAACACAATTGGAAAATGTTGGGAACATTTATATTTCAATTCCGGCTGAGTTTTTAGTAATTTGACTTCGCCCTGCTGTGCTTCGTATGTCTCGACTTGTCCAAATAGTCCCGATTTGTCCTTAATGACCCGACTTGACAAATGCCAAAATACAGAACAAGTCCAGCTGGGTATTCAAGAAATTTGTAACACAATTGGAAAGTGTAGGGAACATTCAAATTTCAATTCCGACTGAGATTTTCGTAATTTGACTAAGCCCTGCTGTGCTTAGTACGTCTCGTCTTGTCCTAATGGTCCCGACTTGTCCTTAATGACCCGACTTGACAAATGCCAAAATACAGAACAAGACCAGCTGGGTAAAGCAAGAAATTTGTAACAAAATAGGAAATTGTCGTGGAATAATTCTAATTTCAATTCCGACTGGAATTTTCGTAAATTGACTTAGCCACTCTGTGCTTCGTATGACTCGACTTGTCCTAATGGTCCCGATTTGTCCCTACTGACCCGACTTGACATATGCCAAAACTACAGAACAAGTCCAGCTGGGCAAAACAAGAAATTTGTAAAACGATAGGAAATTGTTGGGGAACAATTCAGATTTCAATTCCTACTGAGATTTTCGTAATTTGACTTCGCCCTGCTGTACTTAGTACGTCTCGTCTTGTCCTAATGGTCCCGACTTGTCCTTAATGACCCGACTTGACAAATGCCAAAATACAGAACAAGACCAGCTGGGTAAAGCAAGAAATTTGTAACACAATAGGAAATTGTTGTGGAATAATTCTAATTTCAATTCCGACTGGGATTTTCGTAAATTGACTTAGCCACTCTGTGCTTCGTATGACTCGACTTGTCCTAATGTTTCCGATTTGTCCTTAATGATCCGACTTGACAAATGTAAAAAAACAGAACGAGTCCAGCTGGGTATTCAAGAAATTTGTAACACAATTGGAAAGTGTAGGGAACATTCAAATTTCAATTCCGACTGAGATTTTCGTAATTTGACTTAGCCCTGCTGTGCTTCGTATGTATCAACTTGTCCTACTGGTCCCGATATGTCCTTAATGACCCGACTTGACAAATGCCAAAACTACAGAACAAGTCTAGTTGGCAAAACAAGAAATTTGTAAAACGATAGGAAATTGTTGGGGAACAATTCAAATTTCAATTCCTACTGATATTTTCGTAATTTGACTTCGCCCTGCTGTGCTTAGTACGTCTCGTCTTGTCCTAATGGTCCCGATTTGTCCTTAATGATCCGACTTGACAAATGTAAAAAAACAGAACGAGTCCAGATGGGTAATTCAAGAAATTTGTAACACAATTGGAAAATGTTGGGAACATTTATATTTCAATTCCGGCTGAGTTTTTAGTAATTTGACTTCGCCCTGCTGAGCTTCGTATGTCTCCACTTGTCCAAATAGTCCCGATTTGTCCTTAATGACCCGACTTGACTTATGCCAAACCTACAGAACAAGTCCAGCTGGGTAAAACAAGAATTTGTAACACAATGGGAAATTGTTGTGGAATAATTCTAATTTCAATTCCGACTGGGATTTTCGTAAATTGACTTAGCCACTCTGTGCTTCGTATGACTCGACTTGTCCTAATGGTCCCGATTTGTCCCTACTGACCCGACTTGACATATGCCAAAACTACAGAACAAGTCCAGCTGGGTAATTCAAGAAATTTGTAACACAATTGGAAAGTGTTGGGAACATTCAAATTTCAATTCCGACTGAGATTTTCGTAATATGACTTCGCCCTGCTGTGCTTCGTATGTATTGACTTGTCCTAATGGTCCCGATTTGTCCCTACTGACCCGACTTGACAAATGCCAAAATACAGAACAAGACCAGCTGGGTAATACAAGAAATTTGTAAAACGATAGGAAATTGTTGGGGAACAATTCAGATTTCAATTCCTACTGAGTTTTTCGTAATTTGACTTCGCCCTGCTGTACTAAGTACGTCTCGTCTTGTCCTACTGGTCCCGATATGTCCTTAATGACCCGACTTGACAAATGCCAAAACTACAGAACAAGTCCAGCTGGGCAAAACAAGAAATGTGTAAAACGATAGGAAATTGTTGGGGAACAATTAAATTCCTACTGATAATTTCGTAATTTGACTTCGCCCTGCTGTGCTTAGTACGTCTCGTCTTGTCCTAATGGTCCCGATTTGTACTTAATGATCCGACTTGACAAATGTAAAAAAACAGAACGAGTCCAGCTGGGTAATTCAAGAAATTTGTAACACAATTGGAAAATGTTGGGAACATTTATATTTCAATTCCGGCTGAGTTTTTAGTAATTTGACTTCGCCCTGCTGAGCTTCGTATGTCTCCACTTGTCCAAATAGTCCCGATTTGTCCTTAATGACCCGACTTGACTTATGCCAAACCTACAGAACAAGTCCAGCTGGGTAAAACAAGAATTTGTAACACAATGGGAAATTGTTGTGGAATAATTCTAATTTCAATTCCGACTGGGATTTTCGTAAATTGACTTAGCCACTCTGTGCTTCGTATGACTCGACTTGTCCTAATGGTCCCGATTTGTCCCTACTGACCCGACTTGACATATGCCAAAACTACAGAACAAGTCCAGCTGGGCAAAACAAGAAATTTGTAAAACGATAGGAAATTGTTGGGGAACAATTCAGATTTCAATTCCTACTGAGTTTTTCGTAATTTGACTTCGCCCTGCTGTACTTAGTACGTCTCGTCTTGTCCTAATGGTCCCGACTTGTCCTTAATGACCCGACTTGACAAATGCCAAAATACAGAACAAAACCAGCTGGGTAAAACAAGAAATTTGTAACACAATAGGAAATTGTTGTGGAATAATTCTAATTTCAATTCCGACTGGGATTTTCGTAAATTGACTTAGCCACTCTGTGCTTCGTATGACTCGACTTGTCCTAATGGTCCCGATTTGTCCCTACTGACCCGACTTGACATATGCCAAAACTACAGAACAAGTCCAGCTGGGCAAAACAAGAAATTTGTAAAACGATAGGAAATTGTTGGGGAACAATTCAGATTTCAATTCCTACTGAGTTTTTCGTAATTTGACTTCGCCCTGCTGTACTTAGTACGTCTCGTCTTGTCCTAATGGTCCCGACTTGTCCTTAATGACCCGACTTGACAAATGCCAAAATACAGAACAAAACCAGCTGGGTAAAACAAGAAATTTGTAACACAATAGGAAATTGTTGTGGAATAATTCTAATTTCAATTCCGACTGGGATTTTCGTAAATTGACTTAGCCACTCTGTGCTTCGTATGACTCGACTTGTCCTAATGGTCCCGATTTGTCCTTAATGATCCGACTTGACAAATGTAAAAAAACAGAACGAGTCCAGCTGGGTATTCAAGAAATTTGTAACACAATTGGAAAATGTTGGGAACATTTATATTTCAATTCCGGCTGAGTTTTTAGTAATTTGACTTCGCCCTGCTGTGCTTCGTATGTCTCGACTTGTCCAAATAGTCCCGATTTGTCCTTAATGACCCGACTTGACAAATGCCAAAATACAGAACAAGTCCAGCTGGGTATTCAAGAAATTTGTAACACAATTGGAAAGTGTAGGGAACATTCAAATTTCAATTCCGACTGAGATTTTCGTAATTTGACTAAGCCCTGCTGTGCTTAGTACGTCTCGTCTTGTCCTAATGGTCCCGACTTGTCCTTAATGACCCGACTTGACAAATGCCAAAATACAGAACAAGACCAGCTGGGTAAAGCAAGAAATTTGTAACAAAATAGGAAATTGTCGTGGAATAATTCTAATTTCAATTCCGACTGGAATTTTCGTAAATTGACTTAGCCACTCTGTGCTTCGTATGACTCGACTTGTCCTAATGGTCCCGATTTGTCCCTACTGACCCGACTTGACATATGCCAAAACTACAGAACAAGTCCAGCTGGGCAAAACAAGAAATTTGTAAAACGATAGGAAATTGTTGGGGAACAATTCAGATTTCAATTCCTACTGAGATTTTCGTAATTTGACTTCGCCCTGCTGTACTTAGTACGTCTCGTCTTGTCCTAATGGTCCCGACTTGTCCTTAATGACCCGACTTGACAAATGCCAAAATACAGAACAAGACCAGCTGGGTAAAGCAAGAAATTTGTAACACAATAGGAAATTGTTGTGGAATAATTCTAATTTCAATTCCGACTGGGATTTTCGTAAATTGACTTAGCCACTCTGTGCTTCGTATGACTCGACTTGTCCTAATGTTTCCGATTTGTCCTTAATGATCCGACTTGACAAATGTAAAAAAACAGAACGAGTCCAGCTGGGTATTCAAGAAATTTGTAACACAATTGGAAAGTGTAGGGAACATTCAAATTTCAATTCCGACTGAGATTTTCGTAATTTGACTTAGCCCTGCTGTGCTTCGTATGTATCAACTTGTCCTACTGGTCCCGATATGTCCTTAATGACCCGACTTGACAAATGCCAAAACTACAGAACAAGTCTAGTTGGCAAAACAAGAAATTTGTAAAACGATAGGAAATTGTTGGGGAACAATTCAAATTTCAATTCCTACTGATATTTTCGTAATTTGACTTCGCCCTGCTGTGCTTAGTACGTCTCGTCTTGTCCTAATGGTCCCGATTTGTCCTTAATGATCCGACTTGACAAATGTAAAAAAACAGAACGAGTCCAGATGGGTAATTCAAGAAATTTGTAACACAATTGGAAAATGTTGGGAACATTTATATTTCAATTCCGGCTGAGTTTTTAGTAATTTGACTTCGCCCTGCTGAGCTTCGTATGTCTCCACTTGTCCAAATAGTCCCGATTTGTCCTTAATGACCCGACTTGACTTATGCCAAACCTACAGAACAAGTCCAGCTGGGTAAAACAAGAATTTGTAACACAATGGGAAATTGTTGTGGAATAATTCTAATTTCAATTCCGACTGGGATTTTCGTAAATTGACTTAGCCACTCTGTGCTTCGTATGACTCGACTTGTCCTAATGGTCCCGATTTGTCCCTACTGACCCGACTTGACATATGCCAAAACTACAGAACAAGTCCAGCTGGGTAATTCAAGAAATTTGTAACACAATTGGAAAGTGTTGGGAACATTCAAATTTCAATTCCGACTGAGATTTTCGTAATATGACTTCGCCCTGCTGTGCTTCGTATGTATTGACTTGTCCTAATGGTCCCGATTTGTCCCTACTGACCCGACTTGACAAATGCCAAAATACAGAACAAGACCAGCTGGGTAATACAAGAAATTTGTAAAACGATAGGAAATTGTTGGGGAACAATTCAGATTTCAATTCCTACTGAGTTTTTCGTAATTTGACTTCGCCCTGCTGTACTAAGTACGTCTCGTCTTGTCCTACTGGTCCCGATATGTCCTTAATGACCCGACTTGACAAATGCCAAAACTACAGAACAAGTCCAGCTGGGCAAAACAAGAAATGTGTAAAACGATAGGAAATTGTTGGGGAACAATTAAATTCCTACTGATAATTTCGTAATTTGACTTCGCCCTGCTGTGCTTAGTACGTCTCGTCTTGTCCTAATGGTCCCGATTTGTACTTAATGATCCGACTTGACAAATGTAAAAAAACAGAACGAGTCCAGCTGGGTAATTCAAGAAATTTGTAACACAATTGGAAAATGTTGGGAACATTTATATTTCAATTCCGGCTGAGTTTTTAGTAATTTGACTTCGCCCTGCTGAGCTTCGTATGTCTCCACTTGTCCAAATAGTCCCGATTTGTCCTTAATGACCCGACTTGACTTATGCCAAACCTACAGAACAAGTCCAGCTGGGTAAAACAAGAATTTGTAACACAATGGGAAATTGTTGTGGAATAATTCTAATTTCAATTCCGACTGGGATTTTCGTAAATTGACTTAGCCACTCTGTGCTTCGTATGACTCGACTTGTCCTAATGGTCCCGATTTGTCCCTACTGACCCGACTTGACATATGCCAAAACTACAGAACAAGTCCAGCTGGGCAAAACAAGAAATTTGTAAAACGATAGGAAATTGTTGGGGAACAATTCAGATTTCAATTCCTACTGAGTTTTTCGTAATTTGACTTCGCCCTGCTGTACTTAGTACGTCTCGTCTTGTCCTAATGGTCCCGACTTGTCCTTAATGACCCGACTTGACAAATGCCAAAATACAGAACAAAACCAGCTGGGTAAAACAAGAAATTTGTAACACAATAGGAAATTGTTGTGGAATAATTCTAATTTCAATTCCGACTGGGATTTTCGTAAATTGACTTAGCCACTCTGTGCTTCGTATGACTCGACTTGTCCTAATGGTCCCGATTTGTCCTTAATGATCCGACTTGACAAATGTAAAAAAACAGAACGAGTCCAGCTGGGTATTCAAGAAATTTGTAACACAATTGGAAAATGTTGGGAACATTTATATTTCAATTCCGGCTGAGTTTTTAGTAATTTGACTTCGCCCTGCTGTGCTTCGTATGTCTCGACTTGTCCAAATAGTCCCGATTTGTCCTTAATGACCCGACTTGACAAATGCCAAAATACAGAACAAGTCCAGCTGGGTATTCAAGAAATTTGTAACACAATTGGAAAGTGTAGGGAACATTCAAATTTCAATTCCGACTGAGATTTTCGTAATTTGACTAAGCCCTGCTGTGCTTAGTACGTCTCGTCTTGTCCTAATGGTCCCGACTTGTCCTTAATGACCCGACTTGACAAATGCCAAAATACAGAACAAGACCAGCTGGGTAAAGCAAGAAATTTGTAACAAAATAGGAAATTGTCGTGGAATAATTCTAATTTCAATTCCGACTGGAATTTTCGTAAATTGACTTAGCCACTCTGTGCTTCGTATGACTCGACTTGTCCTAATGGTCCCGATTTGTCCCTACTGACCCGACTTGACATATGCCAAAACTACAGAACAAGTCCAGCTGGGCAAAACAAGAAATTTGTAAAACGATAGGAAATTGTTGGGGAACAATTCAGATTTCAATTCCTACTGAGATTTTCGTAATTTGACTTCGCCCTGCTGTACTTAGTACGTCTCGTCTTGTCCTAATGGTCCCGACTTGTCCTTAATGACCCGACTTGACAAATGCCAAAATACAGAACAAGACCAGCTGGGTAAAGCAAGAAATTTGTAACACAATAGGAAATTGTTGTGGAATAATTCTAATTTCAATTCCGACTGGGATTTTCGTAAATTGACTTAGCCACTCTGTGCTTCGTATGACTCGACTTGTCCTAATGTTTCCGATTTGTCCTTAATGATCCGACTTGACAAATGTAAAAAAACAGAACGAGTCCAGCTGGGTATTCAAGAAATTTGTAACACAATTGGAAAGTGTAGGGAACATTCAAATTTCAATTCCGACTGAGATTTTCGTAATTTGACTTAGCCCTGCTGTGCTTCGTATGTATCAACTTGTCCTACTGGTCCCGATATGTCCTTAATGACCCGACTTGACAAATGCCAAAACTACAGAACAAGTCTAGTTGGCAAAACAAGAAATTTGTAAAACGATAGGAAATTGTTGGGGAACAATTCAAATTTCAATTCCTACTGATATTTTCGTAATTTGACTTCGCCCTGCTGTGCTTAGTACGTCTCGTCTTGTCCTAATGGTCCCGATTTGTCCTTAATGATCCGACTTGACAAATGTAAAAAAACAGAACGAGTCCAGATGGGTAATTCAAGAAATTTGTAACACAATTGGAAAATGTTGGGAACATTTATATTTCAATTCCGGCTGAGTTTTTAGTAATTTGACTTCGCCCTGCTGAGCTTCGTATGTCTCCACTTGTCCAAATAGTCCCGATTTGTCCTTAATGACCCGACTTGACTTATGCCAAACCTACAGAACAAGTCCAGCTGGGTAAAACAAGAATTTGTAACACAATGGGAAATTGTTGTGGAATAATTCTAATTTCAATTCCGACTGGGATTTTCGTAAATTGACTTAGCCACTCTGTGCTTCGTATGACTCGACTTGTCCTAATGGTCCCGATTTGTCCCTACTGACCCGACTTGACATATGCCAAAACTACAGAACAAGTCCAGCTGGGTAATTCAAGAAATTTGTAACACAATTGGAAAGTGTTGGGAACATTCAAATTTCAATTCCGACTGAGATTTTCGTAATATGACTTCGCCCTGCTGTGCTTCGTATGTATTGACTTGTCCTAATGGTCCCGATTTGTCCCTACTGACCCGACTTGACAAATGCCAAAATACAGAACAAGACCAGCTGGGTAATACAAGAAATTTGTAAAACGATAGGAAATTGTTGGGGAACAATTCAGATTTCAATTCCTACTGAGTTTTTCGTAATTTGACTTCGCCCTGCTGTACTAAGTACGTCTCGTCTTGTCCTACTGGTCCCGATATGTCCTTAATGACCCGACTTGACAAATGCCAAAACTACAGAACAAGTCCAGCTGGGCAAAACAAGAAATGTGTAAAACGATAGGAAATTGTTGGGGAACAATTAAATTCCTACTGATAATTTCGTAATTTGACTTCGCCCTGCTGTGCTTAGTACGTCTCGTCTTGTCCTAATGGTCCCGATTTGTACTTAATGATCCGACTTGACAAATGTAAAAAAACAGAACGAGTCCAGCTGGGTAATTCAAGAAATTTGTAACACAATTGGAAAATGTTGGGAACATTTATATTTCAATTCCGGCTGAGTTTTTAGTAATTTGACTTCGCCCTGCTGTGCTTCGTATGTCTCGACTTGCC
The DNA here is from genome assembly GCA_958502065.1 of Chrysolina americana. Taxonomy (NCBI): domain Eukaryota; kingdom Metazoa; phylum Arthropoda; class Insecta; order Coleoptera; family Chrysomelidae; genus Chrysolina; species Chrysolina americana. Next base: position 31,286,949 of record OY293420.1, read on the forward strand.
CAAATAGTCCCGATTTGTCCTTAATGACCCGACTTGACAAATGCCAAAATACAGAACAAGTCCAGCTGGGAAATTCAAGAAATATGTAACACAATTGGAAAGTGTAGGGAACATTCAAATTTCAATTCCGACTGAGATTTTCGTAATATGACTTCGCCCTGCTGTGCGTCGTATGTATTGACTTGACCTAATGGTCCCGATATGTTCCCACTGACCCGACTTGACAAATGCCAAACCTACAGAACAAGTCCAGCTGGGTAAAACAAGAATTTGTAACACAATAGGAAATTGTTGTGGAATAATTCTAATTTCAATTCCGACTGGGATTTTCGTAAATTGACTAGCCACTCTGTGCTTCGTATGACTCGACTTGTCCTAATGGTCCCGATTTGTCCCTACTGACCCGACTTGACATATGCCAAAACTACAGAACAAGTCCAGCTGGCAAAACAAGAAATTTGTAAAACGATAGGAAATTGTTAGGGAACAATTCAGATTTCAATTCCTACTGAGATTTTCGTAATTTGACTTCGCCCTGCTGTACTTAGTACGTCTCGTCTTGTCCTAATGGTCCCGACTTGTCCTTAATGACCTGACTTGACAAATGCCAAAATACAGAACAAGACCAGCTGGGTAAAGCAAGAAATTTGTAACACAATAGGAAATTGTTGTGGAATAATTCTAATTTCAATTCCGACTGGGATTTTCGTAAATTGACTTAGCCACTCTGTGCTTCGTATGACTCGACTTGTCCTAATGTTTCCGATTTGTCCTTAATGATCCGACTTGACAAATGTAAAAAAACAGAACGAGTCCAGCTGGGTATTCAAGAAATTTGTAACACAATTGGAAAGTGTAGGGAACATTCAAATTTCAATTCCGACTGAGATTTTCGTAATTTGACTTAGCCCTGCTGTGCTTCGTATGTATCAACTTGTCCTACTGGTCCCGATATGTCCTTAATGACCCGACTTGACAAATGCCAAAACTACAGAACAAGTCCAGCTGGGCAAAACAAGAAATTTGTAAAACGATAGGAAATTGTTGGGGAACAATTCAAATTTCAATTTCTACTGATATTTTCGTAATTTGACTTCGCCCTGCTGTGCTTAGTACGTCTCGTCTTGTCCTAATGGTCCCGACTTGTCCTTAATGACCCTACTTGACAAATGCCAAAACTACAGAACAAGTCCAGCTGGGAAAAAACAAGAAATTTGTAACACAATAGGAAATTGTTGGGAACATTCAAATTTCAATTCCGACTGAGATTTTCGTAATTTGACTTAGCCCTGCTGGCTTCTATGTATCAACTTGTCCTACTGGTCCCGATATGTCCTTAATGACCCGACTTGACAAATGCCAAAACTACAGAACAAGTCCAGCTGGGCAAAACAAGAAATTTGTAAAACGATAGGAAATTGTTGGGGAACAATTCAAATTTCAATTCCTACTGATATTTTCGTAATTTGACTTCGCCCTGCTGTGCTTAGTACGTCTCGTCTTGTCCTAATGGTCCCGATTTGTCCTTAATGATCCGACTTGACAAATGTAAAAAAACAGAACGAGTCCAGCTGGGTAATTCAAGAAATTTGTAACACAATTGGAAAATGTTGGGAACATTTATATTTCAATTCCGGCTGAGTTTTTAGTAATTTGACTTCGCCCTGCTGTGCTTCGTATGTCTCGACTTGTCCAAATAGTCCCGATTTGTCCTTAATGACCCGACTTGACAAATGCCAAAATACAGAACAAGTCCAGCTGGGAAACTCAAGAAATTTGTAACACAATTGGAAAGTGTAGGGAACATTCAAATTTCAATTCCGACTGAGATTTTCGTAATATGACTTCGCCCTGCTGTGCGTCGTATGTATTGACTTGACCTAATGGTCCCGATATGTTCCCACTGACCCGACTTGACAAATGCCAAACCTACAGAACAAGTCCAGCTGGGTAAAACAAGAATTTGTAACAAAATAGGAAATTGTGGAATAATTCTAATTTCAATTCCGACTGGGATTTTCGTAAATTGACTTAGCCACTCTGTGCTTCGTATGACTCGACTTGTCCTAATGTTTCCGATTTGTCCTTAATGATCCGACTTGACAAATGTAAAAAAACAGAACGAGTCCAGCTGGGTAATTCAAGAAATTTGTAACACAATTGGAAAATGTTGGGAACATTTATATTTCAATTCCGGCTGAGTTTTTAGTAATTTGACTTCGCCCTGCAGTGCTTCGTATGTCTCCACTTGTCCAAATAGTCCCGATTTGTCCTTAATGACCCGACTTGACAAATGCCAAAACTACAGAACAAGTCCAGCTGGGCAAAACAAGAAATTTGTAAAACGATAGGAAATTGTTGGGGAACAATTCAAATTTCAATTCCTACTGATATTTTCGTAATTTGACTTCGCCCTGCTGTGCTTAGTACGTCTCGTCTTGTCCTAATGGTCCCGATTTGTCCTTAATGATCCGACTTGACAAATGTAAAAAAACAGAACGAGTCCAGCTGGGTAATTCAAGAAATTTGTAACACAATTGGAAAATGTTGGGAACATTTATATTTCAATTCCGGCTGAGTTTTTAGTAATTTGACTTCGCCCTGCTGTGCTTCGTATGTCTCCACTTGTCCAAATAGTCCCGATTTGTCCTTAATGACCCGACTTGACAAATGCCAAAATACAGAACAAGTCCAGCTGGGAAAATCAAGAAATTTGTAACACAATTGGAAAGTGTAGGGAACATTCAAATTTCAATTCCGACTGAGATTTTCGTAATATGATTTCGCCCTGCTGTGCGTCGTATGTATTGACTTGACCTAATGGTCCCGATATGTTCCCACTGACCCGACTTGACAAATGCCAAACCTACAGAACAAGTCCAGCTGGGTAAAACAAGAATTTGTAACACAATGGGAAATTGTTGTGGAATAATTCTAATTTCAATTCCGACTGGGATTTTCGTAAATTGACTTAGCCACTCTGTGCTTCGTATGACTCGACTTGTCCTAATGTTTCCGATTTGTCCTTAATGATCCGACTTGACAAATGTAAAAAAACAGAACGAGTCCAGCTGGGTATTCAAGAAATTTGTAACACAATTGGAAAGTGTAGGGAACATTCAAATTTCAATTCCGACTGAGATTTTCGTAATTTGACTTAGCCCTGCTGTGCTTCGTATGTATCAACTTGTCCTACTGGTCCCGATATGTCCTTAATGACCCGACTTGACAAATGCCAAACCTACAGAACAAGTCCAGCTGGGCAAAACAAGAAATTTGTAAAACGATAGGAAATTGTTGGGGAACAATTCAGATTTCAATTCCTACTGAGTTTTTCGTAATTTGACTTCGCCCTGCTGTACTTAGTACGTCTCGTCTTGTCCTAATGGTCCCGACTTGTCCTTAATACCCGACTTGACAAATGCCATAATACAGAACAAGACCAGCTGGGTAAAGCAAGAAATTTGTAACACAATAGGAAATTGTTGTGGAATAATTCTAATTTCAATTCCGACTGGTATTTTCGTAAATTGACTTAGCCACTCTGTGCTTCGTATGACTCGACTTGTCCTAATGTTTCCGATTTGTCCTTAATGATCCGACTTGACAAATGTAAAAAAACAGAACGAGTCCAGCTGGGTATTCAAGAAATTTGTAACACAATTGGAAAGTGTAGGGAACATTCAAATTTCAATTCCGACTGAGATTTTCGTAATTTGACTTAGCCCTGCTGTGCTTCGTATGTATCAACTTGTCCTACTGGTCCCGATATGTCCTTAATGACCCGACTTGACAAATGCCAAAACTACAGAACAAGTCCAGCTGGGCAAAACAAGAAATTTGTAAAACGATAGGAAATTGTTGGGGAACAATTCAAATTTCAATTCCTACTGATATTTTCGTAATTTGACTTCGCCCTGCTGTGCTTAGTACGTCTCGTCTTGTCCTAATGGTCCCGATTTGTCCTTAATGATCCGACTTGACAAATGTAAAAAAACAGAACGAGTCCAGCTGGGTAATTCAAGAAATTTGTAACACAATTGGAAAATTTTGGGAACATTTATATTTCAATTCCGGCTGAGTTTTTAGTAATTTGACTTCGCCCTGCTGTGCTTCGTATGTCTCGACTTGTCCAAATAGTCCCGATTTGTCCTTAATGACCCGACTTGACAAATGCCAAAATACAGAACAAGTCCAGCTGGGAAATTCAAGAAATTTGTAACACAATTGGAAAGTGTAGGGAACATTCAAATTTCAATTCCGACTGAGATTTTCGTAATATGACTTCGCCCTGCTGTGCGTCGTATGTATTGACTTGACCTAATGGTCCCGATATGTTCCCACTGACCCGACTTGACAAATGCCAAACCTACAGAACAAGTCCAGCTGGGTAAAACAAGAATTTGTAACACAATAGGAAATTGTTGTGGAATAATTCTAATTTCAATTCCGACTGGGATTTTCGTAAATTGACTTAGCCACTCTGTGCTTCGTATGACTCGACTTGTCCTAATGTTTCCGATTTGTCCTTAATGATCCGACTTGACAAATGTAAAAAAACAGAACGAGTCCAGCTGGGTATTCAAGAAATTTGTAACACAATTGGAAAGTGTAGGGAACATTCAAATTTCAATTCCGACTGAGATTTTCGTAAGTTGACTTCGCCCTGCTGTACTTAGTACGTCTCGTCTTGTCCTAATGGTCCCGACTTGTCCTTAATGACCCGACTTGACAAATGCCAAAATACAGAACAAGACCAGCTGGGTAAAGCAAGAAATTTGTAACACAATAGGAAATTGTTGTGGAATAATTCTAATTTCAATTCCGACTGGGATTTTCGTAAATTGACTTAGCCACTCTGTGCTTCGTATGAATCGACTTGTCCTAATGTTTTCGATTTGTCCTTAATGATCCGACTTGACAAATGTAAAAAAACAGAACGAGTCCAGCTGGGTATTCAAGAAATTTGTAACACAATTGGAAAGTGTAGGGAACATTCAAATTTCAATTCCGTCTGAGATTTTCGTAATTTGACTTCGCCCTGCTGTACTTAGTACGTCTCGTCTGGTCCTAATGGTCCCGACTTGTCCCTAATGACCCGACTTGACAAATGCCAAAATACAGAACAAGACCAGCTGGGTAAAGCAAGAAATTTGTAACACAATAGGAAATTGTTGTGGAATAATTCTAATTTCAATTCCGACTGGGATTTTCGTAAATTGACTTAGCCACTCTGTGCTTCGTATGACTCGACTTGTCCTAATGTTTCCGATTTGTCCTTAATGATCCGACTTGACAAATGTAAAAAAACAGAACGAGTCCAGCTGGGTATTCAAGAAATTTGTAACACAATTGGAAAGTGTAGGGAACATTCAAATTTCAATTCCGACTGAGATTTTCGTAATTTGACTTAGCCCTGCTGTGCTTCGTATGTATCAACTTGTCCTACTGGTCCCGATATGTCCTTAATGACCCGACTTGACAAATGCCAAAACTACAGAACAAGTCCAGCTGGGTAAAGCAAGAAATTTGTAACACAATAGGAAATTGTTGTGGAATAATTATAATTTCAATTCCGACTGGGATTTTCGTAAATTGACTTAGCCACTCTGTGCTTCGTATGACTCGACTTGTCCTAATGGTCCCGATTTGTCCCTACTGACCCGACTTGACATATGCCAAAACTACAGAACAAGTCCAGCTGGGCAAAACAAGAAATTTGTAAAACGATAGGAAATTGTTGGGGAACAATTCAGATTTCAATTCCTACTGAGTTTTTCGTAATTTGACTTCGCCCTGCTGTACTTAGTACGTCTCGTCTTGTCCTAATGGTCCCGACTTGTCCTTAATGACCCGACTTGACAAATGCCAAAATACAGAACAAAACCAGCTGGGTAAAACAAGAAATTTGTAACACAATAGGAAATTGTTGTGGAATAATTCTAATTTCAATTCCGACTGGGATTTTCGTAAATTGACTTAGCCACTCTGTGCTTCGTATGACTCGACTTGTCCTAATGGTCCAGATTTGTCCTTAATGATCCGACTTGACAAATGTAAAAAAACAGAACGAGTCCAGCTGGGTATTCAAGAAATTTGTAACACAATTGGAAAGTGTAGGGAACATTCAAATTTCAATTCCGACTGAGAATTTCGTAATTTGACTTAGCCCTGCTGTGCTTCGTATGTATCAACTTGTCCTACTGGTCCCGATATGTCCTTAATGACCCGACTTGACAAATGCCAAAACTACAGAACAAGTCCAGCTGGGCAAAACAAGAAATTTGTAAAACGATAGGAAATTGTAGGGGAACAATTCAAATTTCAATTCCTACTGATATTTTCGTAATTTGACTTCGCCCTGCTGTGCTTAGTACGTCTCGTCTTGTCCTAATGGTCCCGATTTGTCCTTAATGATCCGACTTGACAAATGTAAAAAAACAGAACGAGTCCAGCTGGGTATTCAAGAAATTTGTAACACAATTGGAAAGTGTAGGGAACATTCAAATTTCAATTCCGACTGAGATTTTCGTAATTTGACTTAGCCCTGCTGTGCTTCGTATGTATCAACTTGTCCTACTGGTCCCGATATGTCCTTAATGACCCGACTTGACAAATGCCAAAACTACAGAACAAGTCCAGCTGGGCAAAACAAGAAATTTGTAAAACGATAGGAAATTGTTGGGGAACAATTCAAATTTCAATTTCTACTGATATTTTCGTAATTTGACTTCGCCCTGCTGTGCTTAGTACGTCTCGTCTTGTCCTAATGGTCCCGACTTGTCCTTAATGACCCTACTTGACAAATGCCAAAACTACAGAACAAGTCCAGCTGGGCAAAACAAGAAATTTGTAACACAATAGGAAATTGTTGGGGAACAATCAAATTTCAATTCCGACTGAGATTTTAGTAATTTGACTTCGCCCTGCTGTGCTTCGTATGTCTCGACTTGTCCTAATGTTTCCGATTTGTCCTTAATGATCCGACTTGACAAATGTAAAAAAATAGAACGAGTCCAGCTGGGTAATTCAAGAAATTTGTAACACAATTGGAAAGTGTAGGGAACATTCAAATTTCAATTCCGACTGAGATTTTCGTAATATGACTTCGCCCTGCTGTGCTTCGTATGTCTTGACTTGACCTAATGGTCCCGATATGTTCCCACTGACCCGACTTGACAAATGCCAAACCTACAGAACAAGTCCAGCTGGGCAAAACAAGAAATTTGTAAAACGATAGGAAATTGTTGGGGAACAATTCAGATTTCAATTCCTACTGAGTTTTTCGTAATTTGACTTCGCCCTGCTGTACTTAGTACGTCTCGTCTTGTCCTAATGGTCCCGACTTGTCCTTAATGACCCGACTTGACAAATGCCAAAATACAGAACAAGACCAGCTGGGTAAAGCAAGAAATTTGTAACACAATAGGAAATTGTTGTGGAATAATTCTAATTTCAATTCCGACTGGGATTTTCGTAAATTGACTTAGCCACTCTGTGCTTCGTATGACTCGACTTGTCCTAATGTTTCCGATTTGTCCTTAATGATCCGACTTGACAAATGTAAAAAAACAGAACGAGTCCAGCTGGGTATTCAAGAAATTTGTAACACAATTGGAAAGTGTAGGGAACATTCAAATTTCAATTCCGACTGAGATTTTCGTAATTTGACTTAGCCCTGCTGTGCTTCGTATGTATCAACTTGTCCTACTGGTCCCGATATGTCCTTAATGACCCGACTTGACAAATGCCAAAACTACAGAACAAGTCCAGCTGGGCAAAACAAGAAATTTGTAAAACGATAGGAAATTGTTGGGGAACAATTCAAATTTCAATTCCTACTGATATTTTCGTAATTTGACTTCGCCCTGCTGTGCTTAGTACGTCTCGTCTTGTCCTAATGGTCCCGATTTGTCCTTAATGATCCGACTTGACAAATGTAAAAAAACAGAACGAGTCCAGCTGGGTAATTCAAGAAATTTGTAACACAATTGGAAAATTTTGGGAACATTTATATTTCAATTCCGGCTGAGTTTTTAGTAATTTGACTTCGCCCTGCTGTGCTTCGTATGTCTCGACTTGTCCAAATAGTCCCGATTTGTCCTTAATGACCCGACTTGACAAATGCCAAAATACAGAACAAGTCCAGCTGGGAAATTCAAGAAATTTGTAACACAATTGGAAAGTGTAGGGAACATTCAAATTTCAATTCCGACTGAGATTTTCGTAATATGACTTCGCCCTGCTGTGCGTCGTATGTATTGACTTGACCTAATGGTCCCGATATGTTCCCACTGACCCGACTTGACAAATGCCAAACCTACAGAACAAGTCCAGCTGGGTAAAACAAGAATTTGTAACACAATAGGAAATTGTTGTGGAATAATTCTAATTTCAATTCCGACTGGGATTTTCGTAAATTGACTTAGCCACTCTGTGCTTCGTATGACTCGACTTGTCCTAATGTTTCCGATTTGTCCTTAATGATCCGACTTGACAAATGTAAAAAAACAGAACGAGTCCAGCTGGGTATTCAAGAAATTTGTAACACAATTGGAAAGTGTAGGGAACATTCAAATTTCAATTCCGACTGAGATTTTCGTAAGTTGACTTCGCCCTGCTGTACTTAGTACGTCTCGTCTTGTCCTAATGGTCCCGACTTGTCCTTAATGACCCGACTTGACAAATGCCAAAATACAGAACAAGACCAGCTGGGTAAAGCAAGAAATTTGTAACACAATAGGAAATTGTTGTGGAATAATTCTAATTTCAATTCCGACTGGGATTTTCGTAAATTGACTTAGCCACTCTGTGCTTCGTATGAATCGACTTGTCCTAATGTTTTCGATTTGTCCTTAATGATCCGACTTGACAAATGTAAAAAAACAGAACGAGTCCAGCTGGGTATTCAAGAAATTTGTAACACAATTGGAAAGTGTAGGGAACATTCAAATTTCAATTCCGACTGAGATTTTCGTAATTTGACTTCGCCCTGCTGTACTTAGTACGTCTCGTCTGGTCCTAATGGTCCCGACTTGTCCCTAATGACCCGACTTGACAAATGCCAAAATACAGAACAAGACCAGCTGGGTAAAGCAAGAAATTTGTAACACAATAGGAAATTGTTGTGGAATAATTCTAATTTCAATTCCGACTGGGATTTTCGTAAATTGACTTAGCCACTCTGTGCTTCGTATGACTCGACTTGTCCTAATGTTTCCGATTTGTCCTTAATGATCCGACTTGACAAATGTAAAAAAACAGAACGAGTCCAGCTGGGTATTCAAGAAATTTGTAACACAATTGGAAAGTGTAGGGAACATTCAAATTTCAATTCCGACTGAGATTTTCGTAATTTGACTTAGCCCTGCTGTGCTTCGTATGTATCAACTTGTCCTACTGGTCCCGATATGTCCTTAATGACCCGACTTGACAAATGCCAAAACTACAGAACAAGTCCAGCTGGGTAAAGCAAGAAATTTGTAACACAATAGGAAATTGTTGTGGAATAATTATAATTTCAATTCCGACTGGGATTTTCGTAAATTGACTTAGCCACTCTGTGCTTCGTATGACTCGACTTGTCCTAATGGTCCCGATTTGTCCCTACTGACCCGACTTGACATATGCCAAAACTACAGAACAAGTCCAGCTGGGCAAAACAAGAAATTTGTAAAACGATAGGAAATTGTTGGGGAACAATTCAGATTTCAATTCCTACTGAGTTTTTCGTAATTTGACTTCGCCCTGCTGTACTTAGTACGTCTCGTCTTGTCCTAATGGTCCCGACTTGTCCTTAATGACCCGACTTGACAAATGCCAAAATACAGAACAAAACCAGCTGGGTAAAACAAGAAATTTGTAACACAATAGGAAATTGTTGTGGAATAATTCTAATTTCAATTCCGACTGGGATTTTCGTAAATTGACTTAGCCACTCTGTGCTTCGTATGACTCGACTTGTCCTAATGGTCCCGATTTGTCCTTAATGATCCGACTTGACAAATGTAAAAAAACAGAACGAGTCCAGCTGGGTATTCAAGAAATTTGTAACACAATTGGAAAGTGTAGGGAACATTCAAATTTCAATTCCGACTGAGAATTTCGTAATTTGACTTAGCCCTGCTGTGCTTCGTATGTATCAACTTGTCCTACTGGTCCCGATATGTCCTTAATGACCCGACTTGACAAATGCCAAAACTACAGAACAAGTCCAGCTGGGCAAAACAAGAAATTTGTAAAACGATAGGAAATTGTAGGGGAACAATTCAAATTTCAATTCCTACTGATATTTTCGTAATTTGACTTCGCCCTGCTGTGCTTAGTACGTCTCGTCTTGTCCTAATGGTCCCGATTTGTCCTTAATGATCCGACTTGACAAATGTAAAAAAACAGAACGAGTCCAGCTGGGTATTCAAGAAATTTGTAACACAATTGGAAAGTGTAGGGAACATTCAAATTTCAATTCCGACTGAGATTTTCGTAATTTGACTTAGCCCTGCTGTGCTTCGTATGTATCAACTTGTCCTACTGGTCCCGATATGTCCTTAATGACCCGACTTGACAAATGCCAAAACTACAGAACAAGTCCAGCTGGGCAAAACAAGAAATTTGTAAAACGATAGGAAATTGTTGGGGAACAATTCAAATTTCAATTTCTACTGATATTTTCGTAATTTGACTTCGCCCTGCTGTGCTTAGTACGTCTCGTCTTGTCCTAATGGTCCCGACTTGTCCTTAATGACCCTACTTGACAAATGCCAAAACTACAGAACAAGTCCAGCTGGGCAAAACAAGAAATTTGTAACACAATAGGAAATTGTTGGGGAACAATCAAATTTCAATTCCGACTGAGATTTTAGTAATTTGACTTCGCCCTGCTGTGCTTCGTATGTCTCGACTTGTCCTAATGTTTCCGATTTGTCCTTAATGATCCGACTTGACAAATGTAAAAAAATAGAACGAGTCCAGCTGGGTAATTCAAGAAATTTGTAACACAATTGGAAAGTGTAGGGAACATTCAAATTTCAATTCCGACTGAGATTTTCGTAATATGACTTCGCCCTGCTGTGCTTCGTATGTCTTGACTTGACCTAATGGTCCCGATATGTTCCCACTGACCCGACTTGACAAATGCCAAACCTACAGAACAAGTCCAGCTGGGCAAAACAAGAAATTTGTAAAACGATAGGAAATTGTTGGGGAACAATTCAGATTTCAATTCCTACTGAGTTTTTCGTAATTTGACTTCGCCCTGCTGTACTTAGTACGTCTCGTCTTGTCCTAATGGTCCCGACTTGTCCTTAATGACCCGACTTGACAAATGCCAAAATACAGAACAAGACCAGCTGGGTAAAGCAAGAAATTTGTAACACAATAGGAAATTGTTGTGGAATAATTCTAATTTCAATTCCGACTGGGATTTTCGTAAATTGACTTAGCCACTCTGTGCTTCGTATGACTCGACTTGTCCTAATGTTTCCGATTTGTCCTTAATGATCCGACTTGACAAATGTAAAAAAACAGAACGAGTCCAGCTGGGTATTCAAGAAATTTGTAACACAATTGGAAAGTGTAGGGAACATTCAAATTTCAATTCCGACTGAGATTTTCGTAATTTGACTTAGCCCTGCTGTGCTTCGTATGTATCAACTTGTCCTACTGGTCCCGATATGTCCTTAATGACCCGACTTGACAAATGCCAAAACTACAGAACAAGTCCAGCTGGGCAAAACAAGAAATTTGTAAAACGATAGGAAATTGTTGGGGAACAATTCAAATTTCAATTCCTACTGATATTTTCGTAATTTGACTTCGCCCTGCTGTGCTTAGTACGTCTCGTCTTGTCCTAATGGTCCCGATTTGTCCTTAATGATCCGACTTGACAAATGTAAAAAAACAGAACGAGTCCAGCTGGGTATTCAAGAAATTTGTAACACAAATGGAAAGTGTTGGGAACATTCAAATTTCAATTCCGACTGAGATTTTAGTAATTTGACTTCGCCCTGCTGTGCTTCGTATGTCTCGACTTGTCCTAATGCTCCCGATTTGTCCTTAATGACCCGACTTGACAAATGCCAAAAAACAGAAAGAGTCCAGCTGGGTAATTCAAGAAATTTGTAACACAATTGGAAAGTGTTGGGAACATTCAAATTTCAATTCCGACTGAGATTTTCGTAATATGACTTCGCCCTGCTGTGCTTCGTATGTCTCGACTTGTCCTAATGTTCCCGATTTGTCCTTAATGACCCGACTTGACAAATGCCAAAACTACAGAACAAGTCCAGCTGGGTTAAACAAGAAATTTGTAACACAATAGGAAATTGTTGTGGAATAATTCTAATTTCAATTCCGACTGGGATTTTCGTAAATTGACTTAGCCACTCTGTGCTTCGTATGACTCGAATTGTCCTAATGGTCCCGATTTGTCCTTAATGATCCGACTTGACAAATGTAAAAAAACAGAACGAGTCCAGCTGGGTATTCAAGAAATTTGTAACACAATTGGAAAGTGTAGGGAACATTCAAATTTCAATTCCGACTGAGAATTTCGTAATTTGACTTAGCCCTGCTGTGCTTCGTATGTATCAACTTGTCCTACTGGTCCCGATATGTCCTTAATGACCCGACTTGACAAATGCCAAAACTACAGAACAAGTCCAGCTGGGCAAAACAAGAAATTTGTAAAACGATAGGAAATTGTAGGGGAACAATTCAAATTTCAATTCCTACTGATATTTTCGTAATTTGACTTCGCCCTGCTGTGCTTAGTACGTCTCGTCTTGTCCTAATGGTCCCGATTTGTCCTTAATGATCCGACTTGACAAATGTAAAAAAACAGAACGAGTCCAGCTGGGTATTCAAGAAATTTGTAACACAATTGGAAAGTGTAGGGAACATTCAAATTTCAATTCCGACTGAGATTTTCGTAATTTGACTTAGCCCTGCTGTGCTTCGTATGTATCAACTTGTCCTACTGGTCCCGATATGTCCTTAATGACCCGACTTGACAAATGCCAAAACTACAGAACAAGTCCAGCTGGGCAAAACAAGAAATTTGTAAAACGATAGGAAATTGTTGGGGAACAATTCAAATTTCAATTTCTACTGATATTTTCGTAATTTGACTTCGCCCTGCTGTGCTTAGTACGTCTCGTCTTGTCCTAATGGTCCCGACTTGTCCTTAATGACCCTACTTGACAAATGCCAAAACTACAGAACAAGTCCAGCTGGGCAAAACAAGAAATTTGTAACACAATAGGAAATTGTTGGGGAACAATCAAATTTCAATTCCGACTGAGATTTTAGTAATTTGACTTCGCCCTGCTGTGCTTCGTATGTCTCGACTTGTCCTAATGTTTCCGATTTGTCCTTAATGATCCGACTTGACAAATGTAAAAAAATAGAACGAGTCCAGCTGGGTAATTCAAGAAATTTGTAACACAATTGGAAAGTGTAGGGAACATTCAAATTTCAATTCCGACTGAGATTTTCGTAATATGACTTCGCCCTGCTGTGCTTCGTATGTCTTGACTTGACCTAATGGTCCCGATATGTTCCCACTGACCCGACTTGACAAATGCCAAACCTACAGAACAAGTCCAGCTGGGCAAAACAAGAAATTTGTAAAACGATAGGAAATTGTTGGGGAACAATTCAGATTTCAATTCCTACTGAGTTTTTCGTAATTTGACTTCGCCCTGCTGTACTTAGTACGTCTCGTCTTGTCCTAATGGTCCCGACTTGTCCTTAATGACCCGACTTGACAAATGCCAAAATACAGAACAAGACCAGCTGGGTAAAGCAAGAAATTTGTAACACAATAGGAAATTGTTGTGGAATAATTCTAATTTCAATTCCGACTGGGATTTTCCTAAATTGACTTAGCCACTCTGTGCTTCGTATGACTCGACTTGTCCTAATGTTTCCGATTTGTCCTTAATGATCCGACTTGACAAATGTAAAAAAACAGAACGAGTCCAGCTGGGTATTCAAGAAATTTGTAACACAATTGGAAAGTGTAGGGAACATTCAAATTTCAATTCCGACTGAGATTTTCGTAATTTGACTTAGCCCTGCTGTGCTTCGCATGTATCAACTTGTCCTACTGGTCCCGATATGTCCTTAATGACCCGACTTGACAAATGCCAAAACTACAGAACAAGTCCAGCTGGGCAAAACAAGAAATTTGTAAAACGATAGGAAATTGTTGGGGAACAATTCAAATTTCAATTCCTACTGATATTTTCGTAATTTGACTTCGCCCTGCTGTGCTTAGTACGTCTCGTCTTGTCCTAATGGTCCCGATTTGTCCTTAATGATCCGACTTGACAAATGTAAAAAAACAGAACGAGTCCAGCTGGGTAATTCAAGAAATTTGTAACACAATTGGAAAATTTTGGGAACATTTATATTTCAATTCCGGCTGAGTTTTTAGTAATTTGACTTCGCCCTGCTGTGCTTCGTATGTCTCGACTTGTCCAAATAGTCCCGATTTGTCCTTAATGACCCGACTTGACAAATGCCAAAATACAGAACAAGTCCAGCTGGGAAATTCAAGAAATTTGTAACACAATTGGAAAGTGTAGGGAACATTCAAATTTCAATTCCGACTGAGATTTTCGTAATATGACTTCGCCCTGCTGTGCGTCGTATGTATTGACTTGACCTAATGGTCCCGATATGTTCCCACTGACCCGACTTGACAAATGCCAAACCTACAGAACAAGTCCAGCTGGGTAAAACAAGAATTTGTAACACAATAGGAAATTGTTGTGGAATAATTCTAATTTCAATTCCGACTGGGATTTTCGTAAATTGACTTAGCCACTCTGTGCTTCGTATGACTCGACTTGTCCTAATGTTTCCGATTTGTCCTTAATGATCCGACTTGACAAATGTAAAAAAACAGAACGAGTCCAGCTGGGTATTCAAGAAATTTGTAACACAATTGGAAAGTGTAGGGAACATTCAAATTTCAATTCCGACTGAGATTTTCGTAAGTTGACTTCGCCCTGCTGTACTTAGTACGTCTCGTCTTGTCCTAATGGTCCCGACTTGTCCTTAATGACCCGACTTGACAAATGCCAAAATACAGAACAAGACCAGCTGGGTAAAGCAAGAAATTTGTAACACAATAGGAAATTGTTGTGGAATAATTCTAATTTCAATTCCGACTGGGATTTTCGTAAATTGACTTAGCCACTCTGTGCTTCGTATGAATCGACTTGTCCTAATGTTTTCGATTTGTCCTTAATGATCCGACTTGACAAATGTAAAAAAACAGAACGAGTCCAGCTGGGTATTCAAGAAATTTGTAACACAATTGGAAAGTGTAGGGAACATTCAAATTTCAATTCCGACTGAGATTTTCGTAATTTGACTTCGCCCTGCTGTACTTAGTACGTCTTGTCTGGTCCTAATGGTCCCGACTTGTCCCTAATGACCCGACTTGACAAATGCCAAAATACAGAACAAGACCAGCTGGGTAAAGCAAGAAATTTGTAACACAATAGGAAATTGTTGTGGAATAATTCTAATTTCAATTCCGACTGGGATTTTCGTAAATTGACTTAGCCACTCTGTGCTTCGTATGACTCGACTTGTCCTAATGTTTCCGATTTGTCCTTAATGATCCGACTTGACAAATGTAAAAAAACAGAACGAGTCCAGCTGGGTATTCAAGAAATTTGTAACACAATTGGAAAGTGTAGGGAACATTCAAATTTCAATTCCGACTGAGATTTTCGTAATTTGACTTAGCCCTGCTGTGCTTCGTATGTATCAACTTGTCCTACTGGTCCCGATATGTCCTTAATGACCCGACTTGACAAATGCCAAAACTACAGAACAAGTCCAGCTGGGTAAAGCAAGAAATTTGTAACACAATAGGAAATTGTTGTGGAATAATTCTAATTTCAATTCCGACTGGGATTTTCGTAAATTGACTTAGCCACTCTGTGCTTCGTATGACTCGACTTGTCCTAATGGTCCCGATTTGTCCCTACTGACCCGACTTGACATATGCCAAAACTACAGAACAAGTCCAGCTGGGCAAAACAAGAAATTTGTAAAACGATAGGAAATTGTTGGGGAACAATTCAGATTTCAATTCCTACTGAGTTTTTCGTAATTTGACTTCGCCCTGCTGTACTTAGTACGTCTCGTCTTGTCCTAATGGTCCCGACTTGTCCTTAATGACCCGACTTGACAAATGCCAAAATACAGAACAAAACCAGCTGGGTAAAACAAGAAATTTGTAACACAATAGGAAATTGTTGTGGAATAATTCTAATTTCAATTCCGACTGGGATTTTCGTAAATTGACTTAGCCACTCTGTGCTTCGTATGACTCGACTTGTCCTAATGGTCCCGATTTGTCCTTAATGATCCGACTTGACAAATGTAAAAAAACAGAACGAGTCCAGCTGGGTATTCAAGAAATTTGTAACACAATTGGAAAGTGTAGGGAACATTCAAATTTCAATTCCGACTGAGAATTTCGTAATTTGACTTAGCCCTGCTGTGCTTCGTATGTATCAACTTGTCCTACTGGTCCCGATATGTCCTTAATGACCCGACTTGACAAATGCCAAAACTACAGAACAAGTCCAGCTGGGCAAAACAAGAAATTTGTAAAACGATAGGAAATTGTAGGGGAACAATTCAAATTTCAATTCCTACTGATATTTTCGTAATTTGACTTCGCCCTGCTGTGCTTAGTACGTCTCGTCTTGTCCTAATGGTCCCGACTTGTCCTTAATGACCCTACTTGACAAATGCCAAAACTACAGAACAAGTCCAGCTGGGCAAAACAAGAAATTTGTAACACAATAGGAAATTGTTGGGGAACAATCAAATTTCAATTCCGACTGAGATTTTAGTAATTTGACTTCGCCCTGCTGTGCTTCGTATGTCTCGACTTGTCCTAATGTTTCCGATTTGTCCTTAATGATCCGACTTGACAAATGTAAAAAAATAGAACGAGTCCAGCTGGGTAATTCAAGAAATTTGTAACACAATTGGAAAGTGTAGGGAACATTCAAATTTCAATTCCGACTGAGATTTTCGTAATATGACTTCGCCCTGCTGTGCTTCGTATGTCTTGACTTGACCTAATGGTCCCGATATGTTCCCACTGACCCGACTTGACAAATGCCAAACCTACAGAACAAGTCCAGCTGGGCAAAACAAGAAATTTGTAAAACGATAGGAAATTGTTGGGGAACAATTCAGATTTCAATTCCTACTGAGTTTTTCGTAATTTGACTTCGCCCTGCTGTACTTAGTACGTCTCGTCTTGTCCTAATGGTCCCGACTTGTCCTTAATGACCCGACTTGACAAATGCCAAAATACAGAACAAGACCAGCTGGGTAAAGCAAGAAATTTGTAACACAATAGGAAATTGTTGTGGAATAATTCTAATTTCAATTCCGACTGGGATTTTCGTAAATTGACTTAGCCACTCTGTGCTTCGTATGACTCGACTTGTCCTAATGTTTCCGATTTGTCCTTAATGATCCGACTTGACAAATGTAAAAAAACAGAACGAGTCCAGCTGGGTATTCAAGAAATTTGTAACACAATTGGAAAGTGTAGGGAACATTCAAATTTCAATTCCGACTGAGATTTTCGTAATTTGACTTAGCCCTGCTGTGCTTCGTATGTATCAACTTGTCCTACTGGTCCCGATATGTCCTTAATGACCCGACTTGACAAATGCCAAAACTACAGAACAAGTCCAGCTGGGCAAAACAAGAAATTTGTAAAACGATAGGAAATTGTTGGGGAACAATTCAAATTTCAATTCCTACTGATATTTTCGTAATTTGACTTCGCCCTGCTGTGCTTAGTACGTCTCGTCTTGTCCTAATGGTCCCGATTTGTCCTTAATGATCCGACTTGACAAATGTAAAAAAACAGAACGAGTCCAGCTGGGTATTCAAGAAATTTGTAACACAAATGGAAAGTGTTGGGAACATTCAAATTTCAATTCCGACTGAGATTTTAGTAATTTGACTTCGCCCTGCTGTGCTTCGTATGTCTCGACTTGTCCTAATGCTCCCGATTTGTCCTTAATGACCCGACTTGACAAATGCCAAAAAACAGAAAGAGTCCAGCTGGGTAATTCAAGAAATTTGTAACACAATTGGAAAGTGTTGGGAACATTCAAATTTCAATTCCGACTGAGATTTTCGTAATATGACTTCGCCCTGCTGTGCTTCGTATGTCTCGACTTGTCCTAATGTTCCCGATTTGTCCTTAATGACCCGACTTGACAAATGCCAAAACTACAGAACAAGTCCAGCTGGGTTAAACAAGAAATTTGTAATACAATAGGAAAATGTTGGGGAACAAATCTAATTTCAATTCCGACTGGGATTTTCGTAAATTGACTTGCCATGCTGTGCTTCGTATGTCTCGACTTGTCCTAATGTTCCCGATTTGTCCTTAATGACCCGACTTGACAAATGCCAAAAAACAGAACGAGTCCAGCTGGGGAATTCACGAAATTTGTAACACAAATGGAAAGTGTTGGGAACATTCAAATTTCAATTCCGACTGAGATTTTAGTAATTTGACTTCGCCCTGCTGTGCTTCGTATGTCTCGACTTGTCCTAATGCTCCCGATTTGTCCTTAATGACCCGACTTGACAAATGCCAAAAAACAGAAAGAGTCCAGCTGGGTAATTCAAGAAATTTGTAACACAATTGGAAAGTGTTGGGAACATTCAAATTTCAATTCCGACTGAGATTTTAGTAATTTGACTTCGCCCTGCTGTGCTTCGTATGTCTCGACTTGTCCTAATGCTCCCGATTTGTCCTTAATGACCCGACTTGACAAATGCCAAAAAACAGAAAGAGTCCAGCTGGGTAATTCAAGAAATTTGTAACACAATTGGAAAGTGTTGGGAACATTCAAATTTAAATTCCGACTGAGATTTTCGTAATATGACTTCGCCCTGCTGTGCTTCGTATGTCTCGACTTGTCCTAATGTTCCCGATTTGTCCTTAATGACCCGACTTGACAAATGCCAAAACTACAGAACAAGTCCAGCTGGGTTAAACAAGAAATTTGTAATACAATAGGAAAATGTTGGGGAACAAATCTAATTTCAATTCCGACTGGGATTTTCGTAAATTGACTTGCCATGCTGTGCTTCGTATGTCTCGACTTGTCCTAATGGTCCCGATTTGTCCTTGATGACCCGACTTGACAAATGTCAAATACAGGACAAGCCCAGCTGGGTAAAACAAGAAATTTGTAGCACAATTGGAAAATGTTGGGGAACAATTCAAATTTCTATTCCGACTGGGATTTTAGTAATTTGACTTCGCCCTGCTGTGCTTCGTATGTCTCAACTTGTCCTAATGTTCCCGATTTGTCTTTAATGACCCGACTTGACAAATGCCAAAAAACAGAACGAGTCCAGCTGGGGAATTCACGAAATTTGTAACACAAATGGAAAGTGTTGGGAACATTCAAATTTCAATTCCGACTGAGATTTTAGTAATTTGACTTCGCCCTGCTGTGCTTCGTATGTCTCGACTTGTCCTAATGCTCCCGATTTGTCCTTAAAGACCCGACTTGACAAATGCCAAAAAACAGAAAGAGTCCAGCTGGGTAATTCAAGAAATTTGTAACACAATTGGAAAGTGTTGGGAACATTCAAATTTCAATTCCGACTGAGATTTTCGTAATATGACTTCGCCCTGCTGTGCTTCGTATGTCTCGATTTGTCCTAATGTTCCCGATTTGTCCTTAATGACCCGACTTGACAAATGCCAAAACTACAGAACAAGTCCAGCTGGGTTAAACAAGAAATTTGTAATACAATAGGAAAATGTTGGGGAACAAATCTAATTTCAATTCCGACTGGGATTTTCGTAAATTGACTTGCCATGCTGTGCTTCGTATGTCTCGACTTGTCCTAATGTTCCCGATTTGTCCTTAATGACCCGACTTGACAAATGCCAAAAAACAGAACGAGTCCAGCTGGGGAATTCACGAAATTTGTAACACAAATGGAAAGTGTTGGGAACATTCAAATTTCAATTCCGACTGAGATTTTAGTAATTTGACTTCGCCCTGCTGTGCTTCGTATGTCTCGACTTGTCCTAATGCTCCCGATTTGTCCTTAATGACCCGACTTGACAAATGCCAAAAAACAGAACGAGTCCAGCTGGGTAATTCAAGAAATTTGTAACACAATTGGAAAGTGTTGGGAACATTCAAATTTCAATTCCGACTGAGATTTTCGTAATATGACTTCGCCCTGCTGTGCTTCGTATGTCTCGACTTGTCCTAATGTTCCCGATTTGTCCTTAATGACCCGACTTGACAAATGCCAAAACTACAGAACAAGTCCAGCTGGGTTAAACAAGAAATTTGTAATACAATAGGAAAATGTTGGGGAACAAATCTAATTTCAATTCCGACTGGGATTTTCGTAAATTGACTTGCCATGCTGTGCTTCGTATGTCTCGACTTGTCCTAATGGTCCCGATTTGTCCTTGATGACCCGACTTGACAAATGTCAAATACAGGACAAGCCCAGCTGGGTAAAACAAGAAATTTGTAGCACAATTGGAAAATGTTGGGGAACAATTCAAATTTCTATTCCGACTGGGATTTTAGTAATTTGACTTCGCCCTGCTGTGCTTCGTATGTCTCAACTTGTCCTAATGTTCCCGATTTGTCCTTAATGACCCGACTTGACAAATGCCAAAAAACAGAACGAGTCCAGCTGGGGAATTCACGAAATTTGTAACACAAATGGAAAGTGTTGGGAACATTCAAATTTCAATTCCGACTGAGATTTTAGTAATTTGACTTCGCCCTGCTGTGCTTCGTATGTCTCGACTTGTCCTAATGCTCCCGATTTGTCCTTAAAGACCCGACTTGACAAATGCCAAAAAACAGAAAGAGTCCAGCTGGGTAATTCAAGAAATTTGTAACACAATTGGAAAGTGTTGGGAACATTCAAATTTCAATTCCGACTCAGATTTTAGTAATTTGACTTCGCCCTGCTGTGCTTCGTATGTCTCGACTTGTCCCAATGGTCCCTACTGACCCGACTTGACATATGCCAAAACTATAGAACAAGTCCAGAAGGGTAAAACAAAAAATTTGTAACACAATTGGAAAAAGTTGGGAAACAATTCCAATTTCAATTCCGACTGAGATTTTCTTAGTTTGACTTCGCCCTGCTGTGCTTCGTATGTCTCGACTTGTCCTAATGGTCCCGATATGTTCCCACTGACCCGACTTGAGAAATGCCATACCTACAGAACAAGTCCAGCTGGGTAAAACAAGAAATTTGTAACACAATAGGAAATTGTTGTGGAACAATTCTAATTTCAATTCCGACTGGGATTTTCGTAAATTGACTTAGCCCTTTTGTGCTTCGTATGTCTCGACTTGTCCTAATGCTCCCGATTTGTCCTTAATGACCCGACTTGACAAATGCCAAAAAACAGAAAGAGTCCAGCTGGGTAATTCAAGAAATTTGTAACACAATTGGAAAGTGTTGGGAACATTCAAATTTCAATTCCGACTGAGATTTTCGTAATATGACTTCGCCCTGCTGTGCTTCGTATGTCTCGATTTGTCCTAATGTTCCCGATTTGTCCTTAATGACCCGACTTGACAAATGCCAAAACTACAGAACAAGTCCAGCTGGGTTAAACAAGAAATTTGTAATACAATAGGAAAATGTTGGGGAACAAATCTAATTTCAATACCGACTGGAATTTTCGTAAATTGACTTGCCATGCTGTGCTTCGTATGTCTCGACTTGTCCTAATGTTCCCGATTTGTCCTTAATGACCCGACTTGACAAATGCCAAAATACAGAACGAGTCCAGCTGGGGAATTCACGAAATTTGTAACACAAATGGAAGGTGTTGGGAACATTCAAATTTCAATTCCGACTGAGATTTTAGTAATTTGACTTCGCCCTGCTGTGCTTCGTATGTCTCGACTTGTCCTAATGCTCCCGATTTGTCCTTAATGACCCGACTTGACAAATGCCAAAACTACAGAACAAGTCCAGCTGGGCAAAACAAGAAATTTGTAAAACGATAGGAAATTGTTGGGGAACAATTCAAATTTCAATTCCTACTGATATTTTCGTAATTTGACTTCGCCCTGCTGTGCTTAGTACGTCTCGTCTTGTCCTAATGGTCCCGATTTGTCCTTAATGATCCGACTTGACAAATGTAAAAAAACAGAACGAGTCCAGCTGGGTAATTCAAGAAATTTGTAACACAATTGGAAAATGTTGGGAACATTTATATTTCAATTCCGGCTGAGTTTTTAGTAATTTGACTTCGCCCTGCTGTGCTTCGTATGTCTCGACTTGTCCAAATAGTCCCGATTTGTCCTTAATGACCCGACTTGACAAATGCCAAAATACAGAACAAGTCCAGCTGGGAAATTCAAGAAATTTGTAACACAATTGGAAAGTGTAGGGAACATTCAAATTTCAATTCCGACTGAGATTTTCGTAATATGACTTCGCCCTGCTGTGCGTCGTATGTATTGACTTGACCTAATGGTCCCGATATGTTCCCACTGACCCGACTTGACAAATGCCAAACCTACAGAACAAGTCCAGCTGGGTAAAACAAGAATTTGTAACAAAATAGGAAATTGTTGTGGAATAATTCTAATTTCAATTCCGACTGGGATTTTCGTAAATTGACTTAGCCACTCTGTGCTTCGTATGACTCGACTTGTCCTAATGTTTCCGATTTGTCCTTAATGATCCGACTTGACAAATGTAAAAAAACAGAACGAGTCCAGCTGGGTAATTCAAGAAATTTGTAACACAATTGGAAAATGTTGGGAACATTTATATTTCAATTCCGGCTGAGTTTTTAGTAATTTGACTTCGCCCTGCAGTGCTTCGTATGTCTCCACTTGTCCAAATAGTCCCGATTTGTCCTTAATGACCCGACTTGACAAATGCCAAAACTACAGAACAAGTCCAGCTGGGCAAAACAAGAAATTTGTAAAACGATAGGAAATTGTTGGGGAACAATTCAAATTTCAATTCCTACTGATATTTTCGTAATTTGACTTCGCCCTGCTGTGCTTAGTACGTCTCGTCTTGTCCTAATGGTCCCGATTTGTCCTTAATGATCCGACTTGACAAATGTAAAAAAACAGAACGAGTCCAGCTGGGTAATTCAAGAAATTTGTAACACAATTGGAAAATGTTGGGAACATTTATATTTCAATTCCGGCTGAGTTTTTAGTAATTTGACTTCGCCCTGCTGTGCTTCGTATGTCTCCACTTGTCCAAATAGTCCCGATTTGTCCTTAATGACCCGACTTGACAAATGCCAAAATACAGAACAAGTCCAGCTGGGAAAATCAAGAAATTTGTAACACAATTGGAAAGTGTAGGGAACATTCAAATTTCAATTCCGACTGAGATTTTCGTAATATGATTTCGCCCTGCTGTGCGTCGTATGTATTGACTTGACCTAATGGTCCCGATATGTTCCCACTGACCCGACTTGACAAATGCCAAACCTACAGAACAAGTCCAGCTGGGTAAAACAAGAATTTGTAACACAATGGGAAATTGTTGTGGAATAATTCTAATTTCAATTCCGACTGGGATTTTCGTAAATTGACTTAGCCACTCTGTGCTTCGTATGACTCGACTTGTCCTAATGTTTCCGATTTGTCCTTAATGATCCGACTTGACAAATGTAAAAAAACAGAACGAGTCCAGCTGGGTATTCAAGAAATTTGTAACACAATTGGAAAGTGTAGGGAACATTCAAATTTCAATTCCGACTGAGATTTTCGTAATTTGACTTAGCCCTGCTGTGCTTCGTATGTATCAACTTGTCCTACTGGTTCCGATATGTCCTTAATGACCCGACTTGACAAATGCCAAACCTACAGAACAAGTCCAGCTGGGCAAAACAAGAAATTTGTAAAACGATAGGAAATTGTTGGGGAACAATTCAGATTTCAATTCCTACTGAGTTTTTCGTAATTTGACTTCGCCCTGCTGTACTTAGTACGTCTCGTCTTGTCCTAATGGTCCTGACTTGTCCTTAATACCCGACTTGACAAATGCCATAATACAGAACAAGACCAGCTGGGTAAAGCAAGAAATTTGTAACACAATAGGAAATTGTTGTGGAATAATTCTAATTTCAATTCCGACTGGGATTTTCGTAAATTGACTTAGCCACTCTGTGCTTCGTATGACTCGACTTGTCCTAATGTTTCCGATTTGTCCTTAATGATCCGACTTGACAAATGTAAAAAAACAGAACGAGTCCAGCTGGGTATTCAAGAAATTTGTAACACAATTGGAAAGTGTAGGGAACATTCAAATTTCAATTCCGACTGAGATTTTCGTAATTTGACTTAGCCCTGCTGTGCTTCGTATGTATCAACTTGTCCTACTGGTCCCGATATGTCCTTAATGACCCGACTTGACAAATGCCAAAACTACAGAACAAGTCCAGCTGGGCAAAACAAGAAATTTGTAAAACGATAGGAAATTGTTGGGGAACAATTCAAATTTCAATTCCTACTGATATTTTCGTAATTTGACTTCGCCCTGCTGTGCTTAGTACGTCTCGTCTTGTCCTAATGGTCCCGATTTGTCCTTAATGATCCGACTTGACAAATGTAAAAAAACAGAACGAGTCCAGCTGGGTAATTCAAGAAATTTGTAACACAATTGGAAAATTTTGGGAACATTTATATTTCAATTCCGGCTGAGTTTTTAGTAATTTGACTTCGCCCTGCTGTGCTTCGTATGTCTCGACTTGTCCAAATAGTCCCGATTTGTCCTTAATGACCCGACATGACAAATGCCAAAATACAGAACAAGTCCAGCTGGGAAATTCAAGAAATTTGTAACACAATTGGAAAGTGTAGGGAACATTCAAATTTCAATTCCGACTGAGATTTTCGTAATATGACTTCGCCCTGCTGTGCGTCGTATGTATTGACTTGACCTAATGGTCCCGATATGTTCCCACTGACCCGACTTGACAAATGCCAAACCTACAGAACAAGTCCAGCTGGGTAAAACAAGAATTTGTAACAAAATAGGAAATTGTTGTGGAATAATTCTAATTTCAATTCCGACTGGGATTTTCGTAAATTGACTTAGCCACTCTGTGCTTCGTATGACTCGACTTGTCCTAATGTTTCCGATTTGTCCTTAATGATCCGACTTGACAAATGTAAAAAAACAGAACGAGTCCAGCTGGGTAATTCAAGAAATTTGTAACACAATTGGAAAATGTTGGGAACATTTATATTTCAATTCCGGCTGAGTTTTTAGTAATTTGACTTCGCCCTGCAGTGCTTCGTATGTCTCCACTTGTCCAAATAGTCCCGATTTGTCCTTAATGACCCGACTTGACAAATGCCAAAACTACAGAACAAGTCCAGCTGGGCAAAACAAGAAATTTGTAAAACGATAGGAAATTGTTGGGGAACAATTCAAATTTCAATTCCTACTGATATTTTCGTAATTTGACTTCGCCCTGCTGTGCTTAGTACGTCTCGTCTTGTCCTAATGGTCCCGATTTGTCCTTAATGATCCGACTTGACAAATGTAAAAAAACAGAACGAGTCCAGCTGGGTAATTCAAGAAATTTGTAACACAATTGGAAAATGTTGGGAACATTTATATTTCAATTCCGGCTGAGTTTTTAGTAATTTGACTTCGCCCTGCTGTGCTTCGTATGTCTCCACTTGTCCAAATAGTCCCGATTTGTCCTTAATGACCCGACTTGACAAATGCCAAAATACAGAACAAGTCCAGCTGGGAAAATCAAGAAATTTGTAACACAATTGGAAAGTGTAGGGAACATTCAAATTTCAATTCCGACTGAGATTTTCGTAATATGATTTCGCCCTGCTGTGCGTCGTATGTATTGACTTGACCTAATGGTCCCGATATGTTCCCACTGACCCGACTTGACAAATGCCAAACCTACAGAACAAGTCCAGCTGGGTAAAACAAGAATTTGTAACACAATGGGAAATTGTTGTGGAATAATTCTAATTTCAATTCCGACTGGGATTTTCGTAAATTGACTTAGCCACTCTGTGCTTCGTATGACTCGACTTGTCCTAATGTTTCCGATTTGTCCTTAATGATCCGACTTGACAAATGTAAAAAAACAGAACGAGTCCAGCTGGGTATTCAAGAAATTTGTAACACAATTGGAAAGTGTAGGGAACATTCAAATTTCAATTCCGACTGAGATTTTCGTAATTTGACTTAGCCCTGCTGTGCTTCGTATGTATCAACTTGTCCTACTGGTCCCGATATGTCCTTAATGACCCGACTTGACAAATGCCAAAACTACAGAACAAGTCCAGCTGGGTAAAGCAAGAAATTTGTAACACAATAGGAAATTGTTGTGGAATAATTATAATTTCAATTCCGACTGGGATTTTCGTAAATTGACTTAGCCACTCTGTGCTTCGTATGTATCAACTTGTCCTACTGGTCCCGATATGTCCTTAATGACCCGACTTGACAAATGCCAAAACTACAGAACAAGTCCAGCTGGGCAAAACAAGAAATTTGTAAAACGATAGGAAATTGTTGGGGAACAATTCAAATTTCAATTCCTACTGATATTTTCGTAATTTGACTTCGCCCTGCTGTGCTTAGTACGTCTCGTCTTGTCCTAATGGTCCCGATTTGTCCTTAATGATCCGACTTGACAAATGTAAAAAAACAGAACGAGTCCAGCTGGGTATTCAAGAAATTTGTAACACAAATGGAAAGTGTTGGGAACATTCAAATTTCAATTCCGACTGAGATTTTAGTAATTTGACTTCGCCCTGCTGTGCTTCGTATGTCTCGACTTGTCCTAATGCTCCCGATTTGTCCTTAATGACCCGACTTGACAAATGCCAAAAAACAGAAAGAGTCCAGCTGGGTAATTCAAGAAATTTGTAACACAATTGGAAAGTGTTGGGAACATTCAAATTTCAATTCCGACTGAGATTTTCGTAATATGACTTCGCCCTGCTGTGCTTCGTATGTCTCGACTTGTCCTAATGTTCCCGATTTGTCCTTAATGACCCGACTTGACAAATGCCAAAACTACAGAACAAGTCCAGCTGGGTTAAACAAGAAATTTGTAATACAATAGGAAAATGTTGGGGAACAAATCTAATTTCAATTCCGACTGGGATTTTCGTAAATTGACTTGCCATGCTGTGCTTCGTATGTCTCGACTTGTCCTAATGTTCCCGATTTGTCCTTAATGACCCGACTTGACAAATGCCAAAATACAGAACGAGTCCAGCTGGGGAATTCACGAAATTTGTAACACAAATGGAAGGTGTTGGGAACATTCAAATTTCAATTCCGACTGAGATTTTAGTAATTTGACTTCGCCCTGCTGTGCTTCGTATGTCTCGACTTGTCCTAATGCTCCCGATTTGTCCTTAATGACCCGACTTGACAAATGCCAAAACTACAGAACAAGTCCAGCTGGGCAAAACAAGAAATTTGTAACACAATAGGAAATTGTTGGGGAACAATCAAATTTCAATTCCGACTGAGATTTTAGTAATTTGACTTCGCCCTGCTGTGCTTCGTATGTCTCGACTTGTCCTAATGTTTCCGATTTGTCCTTAATGATCCGACTTGACAAATGTAAAAAAATAGAACGAGTCCAGCTGGGTAATTCAAGAAATTTGTAACACAATTGGAAAGTGTAGGGAACATTCAAATTTCAATTCCGACTGAGATTTTCGTAATATGACTTCGCCCTGCTGTGCTTCGTATGTCTTGACTTGACCTAATGGTCCCGATATGTTCCCACTGACCCGACTTGACAAATGCCAAACCTACAGAACAAGTCCAGCTGGGCAAAACAAGAAATTTGTAAAACGATAGGAAATTGTTGGGGAACAATTCAGATTTCAATTCCTACTGAGTTTTTCGTAATTTGACTTCGCCCTGCTGTACTTAGTACGTCTCGTCTTGTCCTAATGGTTCCGACTTGTCCTTAATGACCCGACTTGACAAATGCCAAAATACAGAACAAGACCAGCTGGGTAAAGCAAGAAATTTGTAACACAATAGGAAATTGTTGTGGAATAATTGTAATTTCAATTCCGACTGGGATTTTCGTAAATTGACTTAGCCACTCTGTGCTTCGTATGACTCGACTTGTCCTAATGTTTCCGATTTGTCCTTAATGATCCGACTTGACAAATGTAAAAAAACAGAACGAGTCCAGCTGGGTATTCAAGAAATTTGTAACACAATTGGAAAGTGTAGGGAACATTCAAATTTCAATTCCGACTGAGATTTTCGTAATTTGACTTAGCCCTGCTGTGCTTCGTATGTATCAACTTGTCCTACTGGTCCCGATATGTCCTTAATGACCCGACTTGACAAATGCCAAAACTACAGAACAAGTCCAGCTGGGCAAAACAAGAAATTTGTAAAACGATAGGAAATTGTTGGGGAACAATTCAAATTTCAATTCCTACTGATATTTTCGTAATTTGACTTCGCCCTGCTGTGCTTAGTACGTCTCGTCTTGTCCTGATGGTCCCGATTTGTCCTTAATGACCCGACTTGACAAATGCCAAAAAACAGAACGAGTCCAGCTGGGGAATTCACGAAATTTGTAACACAAATGGAAAGTGTTGGGAACATTCAAATTTCAATTCCGACTGAGATTTTAGTAATTTGACTTCGCCCTGCTGTGCTTCGTATGTCTCGACTTGTCCTAATGCTCCCGATTTGTCCTTAAAGACCCGACTTGACAAATGCCAAAAAACAGAAAGAGTCCAGCTGGGTAATTCAAGAAATTTGTAACACAATTGGAAAGTGTTGGGAACATTCAAATTTCAATTCCGACTGAGATTTTCGTAATATGACTTCGCCCTGCTGTGCTTCGTATGTCTCGATTTGTCCTAATGTTCCCGATTTGTCCTTAATGACCCGACTTGACAAATGCCAAAACTACAGAACAAGTCCAGCTGGGTTAAACAAGAAATTTGTAATACAATAGGAAAATGTTGGGGAACAAATCTAATTTCAATTCCGACTGGGATTTTCGTAAATTGACTTGCCATGCTGTGCTTCGTATGTCTCGACTTGTTCTAATGTTCCCGATTTGTCCTTAATGACCCGACTTGACAAATGCCAAAAAACAGAACGAGTCCAGCTGGGGAATTCACGAAATTTGTAACACAATTGGAAAGTGTAGGGAACATTCAAATTTCAATTCCGACTGAGATTTTCGTAATATGACTTCGCCCTGCTGTGCTTCGTATGTCTTGACTTGACCTAATGGTCCCGATATGTTCCCACTGACCCGACTTGACAAATGCCAAACCTACAGAACAAGTCCAGCTGGGCAAAACAAGAAATTTGTAAAACGATAGGAAATTGTTGGGGAACAATTCAGATTTCAATTCCTACTGAGTTTTTCGTAATTTGACTTCGCCCTGCTGTACTTAGTACGTCTCGTCTTGTCCTAATGGTCCCGACTTGTCCTTAATGACCCGACTTGACAAATGCCAAAATACAGAACAAGACCAGCTGGGTAAAGCAAGAAATTTGTAACACAATAGGAAATTGTTGTGGAATAATTCTAATTTCAATTCCGACTGGGATTTTCGTAAATTGACTTAGCCACTCTGTGCTTCGTATGACTCGACTTGTCCTAATGTTTCCGATTTGTCCTTAATGATCCGACTTGACAAATGTAAAAAAACAGAACGAGTCCAGCTGGGTATTCAAGAAATTTGTAACACAATTGGAAAGTGTAGGGAACATTCAAATTTCAATTCCGACTGAGATTTTCGTAATTTGACTTAGCCCTGCTGTGCTTCGTATGTATCAACTTGTCCTACTGGTCCCGATATGTCCTTAATGACCCGACTT
This sequence comes from Chrysolina americana, assembly GCA_958502065.1. Lineage (NCBI taxonomy): Eukaryota > Metazoa > Arthropoda > Insecta > Coleoptera > Chrysomelidae > Chrysolina > Chrysolina americana. The sequence goes on from OY293420.1 coordinate 31,316,871, forward strand.
GACAAATGCCAAAACTACAGAACAAGTCCAGCTGGGCAAAACAAGAAATTTATAAAACGATAGGAAATTGTTGGGGAACAATTCAAATTTCAATTCCTACTGATATTTTCGTAATTTGACTTCGCCCTGCTGTGCTTAGTACGTCTCGTCTTGTCCTAATGGTCCCGATTTGTCCTTAATGATCCGACTTGACAAATGTAAAAAAACAGAACGAGTCCAGCTGGGTATTCAAGAAATTTGTAACACAAATGGAAAGTGTTGGGAACATTCAAATTTCAATTCCGACTGAGATTTTAGTAATTTGACTTCGCCCTGCTGTGCTTCGTATGTCTCGACTTGTCCTAATGCTCCCGATTGTCCTTAATGACCCGACTTGACAAATGCCAAAAAACAGAAAGAGTCCAGCTGGGTAATTCAAGAAATTTGTAACACAATTGGAAAGTGTTGGGAACATTCAAATTTCAATTCCGACTGAGATTTTCGTAATATGACTTCGCCCTGCTGTGCTTCGTATGTCTCGACTTGTCCTAATGTTCCCGATTTGTCCTTAATGACCCGACTTGACAAATGCCAAAACTACAGAACAAGTCCAGCTGGGTTAAACAAGAAATTTGTAATACAATAGGAAAATGTTGGGGAACAAATCTAATTTCAATTCCGACTGGGATTTTCGTAAATTGACTTGCCATGCTGTGCTTCGTATGTCTCGACTTGTCCTAATGTTCCCGATTTGTCCTTAATGACCCGACTTGACAATTGCCAAAAAACAGAACGAGTCCAGCTGGGGAATTCACGAAATTTGTAACACAAATGGAAAGTGTTGGGAACATTCAAATTTCAATTCCGACTGAGATTTTAGTAATTTGACTTCGCCCTGCTGTGCTTCGTATGTCTCGACTTGTCCTAATGCTCCCGATTTGTCCTTAATGACCCGACTTGACAAATGCCAAAAAACAGAAAGAGTCCAGCTGGGTAATTCAAGAAATTTGTAACACAATTGGAAAGTGTTGGGAACATTCAAATTTCAATTCCGACTGAGATTTTAGTAATTTGACTTCGCCCTGCTGTGCTTCGTATGTCTCGACTTGTCCTAATGCTCCCGATTTGTCCTTAATGACCCGACTTGACAAATGCCAAAAAACAGAAAGAGTCCAGCTGGGTAATTCAAGAAATTTGTAACACAATTGGAAAGTGTTGGGAACATTCAAATTTCAATTCCGACTGAGATTTTCGTAATATGACTTCGCCCTGCTGTGCTTCGTATGTCTCGACTTGTCCTAATGTTCCCGATTTGTCCTTAATGACCCGACTTGACAAATGCCAAAACTACAGAACAAGTCCAGCTGGGTTAAACAAGAAATTTGTAATACAATGGGAAAATGTTGGGGAACAAATCTAATTTCAATTCCGACTGGGATTTTCGTAAATTGACTTGCCATGCTGTGCTTCGTATGTCTCGACTTGTCCTAATGGTCCCGATTTGTCCTTGATGACCCGACTTGACAAATGTCAAATACAGGACAAGCCCAGCTGGGTAAAACAAGAAATTTGTAGCACAATTGGAAAATGTTGGGGAACAATTCAAATTTCTATTCCGACTGGGATTTTAGTAATTTGACTTCGCCCTGCTGTGCTTCGTATGTCTCAACTTGTCCTAATGTTCCCGATTTGTCCTTAATGACCCGACTTGACAAATGCCAAAAAACAGAACGAGTCCAGCTGGGGAATTCACGAAATTTGTAACACAAATGGAAAGTGTTGGGAACATTCAAATTTCAATTCCGACTGAGATTTTAGTAATTTGACTTCGCCCTGCTGTGCTTCGTATGTCTCGACTTGTCCTAATGCTCCCGATTTGTCCTTAAAGACCCGACTTGACAAATGCCAAAAAACAGAAAGAGTCCAGCTGGGTAATTCAAGAAATTTGTAACACAATTGGAAAGTGTTGGGAACATTCAAATTTCAATTCCGACTGAGATTTTCGTAATATGACTTCGCCCTGCTGTGCTTCGTATGTCTCGATTTGTCCTAATGTTCCCGATTTGTCCTTAATGACCCGACTTGACAAATGCCAAAACTACAGAACAAGTCCAGCTGGGTTAAACAAGAAATTTGTAATACAATAGGAAAATGTTGGGGAACAAATCTAATTTCAATTCCGACTGGGATTTTCGTAAATTGACTTGCCATGCTGTGCTTCGTATGTCTCGACTTGTCCTAATGTTCCCGATTTGTCCTTAATGACCCGACTTGACAAATGCCAAAAAACAGAACGAGTCCAGCTGGGGAATTCACGAAATTTGTAACACAAATGGAAAGTGTTGGGAACATTCAAATTTCAATTCCGACTGAGATTTTAGTAATTTGACTTCGCCCTGCTGTGCTTCGTATGTCTCGACTTGTCCTAATGCTCCCGATTTGTCCTTAATGACCCGACTTGACAAATGCCAAAAAACAGAACGAGTCCAGCTGGGTAATTCAAGAAATTTGTAACACAATTGGAAAGTGTTGGGAACATTCAAATTTCAATTCCGACTGAGATTTTCGTAATATGACTTCGCCCTGCTGTGCTTCGTATGTCTCGACTTGTCCTAATGTTCCCGATTTGTCCTTAATGACCCGACTTGACAAATGCCAAAACTACAGAACAAGTCCAGCTGGGTTAAACAAGAAATTTGTAATACAATAGGAAAATGTTGGGGAACAAATCTAATTTCAATTCCGACTGGGATTTTCGTAAATTGACTTGCCATGCTGTGCTTCGTATGTCTCGACTTGTCCTAATGGTCCCGATTTGTCCTTGATGACCCGACTTGACAAATGTCAAATACAGGACAAGCCCAGCTGGGTAAAACAAGAAATTTGTAGCACAATTGGAAAATGTTGGGGAACAATTCAAATTTCTATTCCGACTGGGATTTTAGTAATTTGACTTCGCCCTGCTGTGCTTCGTATGTCTCAACTTGTCCTAATGTTCCCGATTTGTCCTTAATGACCCGACTTGACAAATGCCAAAAAACAGAACGAGTCCAGCTGGGGAATTCACGAAATTTGTAACACAAATGGAAAGTGTTGGGAACATTCAAATTTCAATTCCGACTGAGATTTTAGTAATTTGACTTCGCCCTGCTGTGCTTCGTATGTCTCGACTTGTCCCAATGGTCCCTACTGACCCGACTTGACATATGCCAAAACTATAGAACAAGTCCAGAAGGGTAAAACAAAAAATTTGTAACACAATTGGAAAAAGTTGGGAAACAATTCCAATTTCAATTCCGACTGAGATTTTCTTAGTTTGACTTCGCCCTGCTGTGCTTCGTATGTCTCGACTTGTCCTAATGGTCCCGATATGTTCCCACTGACCCGACTTGAGAAATGCCATACCTACAGAACAAGTCCAGCTGGGTAAAACAAGAAATTTGTAACACAATAGGAAATTGTTGTGGAACAATTCTAATTTCAATTCCGACTGGGATTTTCGTAAATTGACTTAGCCCTTTTGTGCTTCGTATGTCTCGACTTGTCCTAATGCTCCCGATTTGTCCTTAATGACCCGACTTGACAAATGCCAAAAAACAGAAAGAGTCCAGCTGGGTAATTCAAGAAATTTGTAACACAATTGGAAAGTGTTGGGAACATTCAAATTTCAATTCCGACTGAGATTTTCGTAATATGACTTCGCCCTGCTGTGCTTCGTATGTCTCGATTTGTCCTAATGTTCCCGATTTGTCCTTAATGACCCGACTTGACAAATGCCAAAACTACAGAACAAGTCCAGCTGGGGAATTCACGAAATTTGTAACACAAATGGAAAGTGTTGGGAACATTCAAATTTCAATTCCGACTGAGATTTTAGTAATTTGACTTCGCCCTGCTGTGCTTCGTATGTCTCAACTTGTCCTAATGTTCCCGATTTGTCCTTAATGACCCGACTTGACAAATGCCAAAAAACAGAACGAGTCCAGCTGGGGAATTCACGAAATTTGTAACACAAATGGAAAGTGTTGGGAACATTCAAATTTCAATTCCGACTGAGATTTTAGTAATTTGACTTCGCCCTGCTGTGCTTCGTATGTCTCGACTTGTCCCAATGGTCCCTACTGACCCGACTTGACATATGCCAAAACTATAGAACAAGTCCAGAAGGGTAAAACAAAAAATTTGTAACACAATTGGAAAAAGTTGGGAAACAATTCCAATTTCAATTCCGACTGAGATTTTCTTAGTTTGACTTCGCCCTGCTGTGCTTCGTATGTCTCGACTTGTCCTAATGGTCCCGATATGTTCCCACTGACCCGACTTGAGAAATGCCATACCTACAGAACAAGTCCAGCTGGGTAAAACAAGAAATTTGTAACACAATAGGAAATTGTTGTGGAACAATTCTAATTTCAATTCCGACTGGGATTTTCGTAAATTGACTTAGCCCTTTTGTGCTTCGTATGTCTCGACTTGTCCTAATGCTCCCGATTTGTCCTTAATGACCCGACTTGACAAATGCCAAAAAACAGAAAGAGTCCAGCTGGGTAATTCAAGAAATTTGTAACACAATTGGAAAGTGTTGGGAACATTCAAATTTCAATTCCGACTGAGATTTTCGTAATATGACTTCGCCCTGCTGTGCTTCGTATGTCTCGATTTGTCCTAATGTTCCCGATTTGTCCTTAATGACCCGACTTGACAAATGCCAAAACTACAGAACAAGTCCAGCTGGGTTAAACAAGAAATTTGTAATACAATAGGAAAATGTTGGGGAACAAATCTAATTTCAATTCCGACTGGAATTTTCGTAAATTGACTTGCCATGCTGTGCTTCGTATGTCTCGACTTGTCCTAATGTTCCCGATTTGTCCTTAATGACCCGACTTGACAAATGCCAAAATACAGAACGAGTCCAGCTGGGGAATTCACGAAATTTGTAACACAAATGGAAGGTGTTGGGAACATTCAAATTTCAATTCCGACTGAGATTTTAGTAATTTGACTTCGCCCTGCTGTGCTTCGTATGTCTCGACTTGTCCTAATGCTCCCGATTTGTCCTTAATGACCCGACTTGACAAATGCCAAAAAACAGAAAGAGTCCAGCTGGGTAATTCAAGAAATTTGTAACACAATTGGAAAGTGTTGGGAACATTCAAATTTCAATTCCGACTGAGATTTTCGTAATATGACTTCGCCCTGCTGTGCTTCGTATGTCTCGACTTGTCCTAATGTTCCCGATTTGTCCTTAATGACCCGACTTGACAAATGCCAAAACTACAGAACATGTCCAGCTGGGTTAAACAAGAAATTTGTAATACAATAGGAAAATGTTGGGGAACAAATCTAATTTCAATTCCGACTGGGATTTTCGTAAATTGACTTGCCATGCTGTGCTTCGTATGTCTCGACTTGTCCTAATGGTCCCGATTTGTCCTTGATGACCCGACTTGACAAATGTCAAATACAGGACAAGCCCAGCTGGGTAAAACAAGAAATTTGTAGCACAATTGGAAAATGTTGGGGAACAATTCAAATTTCTATTCCGACTGGGATTTTAGTAATTTGACTTCGACCTGCTGTGCTTCGTATGTCTCAACTTGTCCTAATGTTCCCGATTTGTCCTTAATGACCCGACTTGACAAATGCCAAAAAACAGAACGAGTCCAGCTGGGGAATTCACGAAATTTGTAACACAAATGGAAAGAGTTGGGAACATTCAAATTTCAATTCCGACTGAGATTTTAGTAATTTGACTTCGCCCTGCTGTGCTTCGTATGTCTCGACTTGTCCTAATGGTCCCGATATGTTCCCACTGACCCGACTTGAGAAATGCCATACCTACAGAACAAGTCCAGCTGGGTATAACAAGAAATTTGTAACACAATAGGAAATTGTTGTGGAACAATTCAAATTTCAATTCCGACTGAGATTTTCGTAATATGACTTCGCCCTGCTGTGCTTCGTATGTCTCGATTTGTCCTAATGTTCCCGATTTGTCCTTAATGACCCGACTTGACAAATGCCAAAACTACAGAACAAGTCCAGCTGGGTTAAACAAGAAATTTGTAATACAATAGGAAAATGTTGGGGAACAAATCTAATTTCAATTCCGACTGGAATTTTCGTAAATTGACTTGCCATGCTGTGCTTCGTATGTCTCGACTTGTCCTAATGTTCCCGATTTGTCCTTAATGACCAGACTTGACAAATGCCAAAATACAGAACGAGTCCAGCTGGGGAATTCACGAAATTTGTAACACAAATGGAAGGTGTTGGGAACATTCAAATTTCAATTCCGACTGAGATTTTAGTAATTTGACTTCGCCCTGCTGTGCTTCGTATGTCTCGACTTGTCCTAATGCTCCCGATTTGTCCTTAATGACCCGACTTGACAAATGCCAAAAAACAGAAAGAGTCCAGCTGGGTAATTCAAGAAATTTGTAACACAATTGGAAAGTGTTGGGAACATTCAAATTTCAATTCCGACTGAGATTTTCGTAATATGACTTCGCCCTGCTGTGCTTCGTATGTCTCGACTTGTCCTAATGTTCCCGATTTGTCCTTAATGACCCGACTTGACAAATGCCAAAACTACAGAACATGTCCAGCTGGGTTAAACAAGAAATTTGTAATACAATAGGAAAATGTTGGGGAACAAATCTAATTTCAATTCCGACTGGGATTTTCGTAAATTGACTTGCCATGCTGTGCTTCGTATGTCTCGACTTGTCCTAATGGTCCCGATTTGTCCTTGATGACCCGACTTGACAAATGTCAAATACAGGACAAGCCCAGCTGGGTAAAACAAGAAATTTGTAGCACAATTGGAAAATGTTGGGGAACAATTCAAATTTCTATTCCGACTGGGATTTTAGTAATTTGACTTCGACCTGCTGTGCTTCGTATGTCTCGACTTGTCCTAATGCTCCCGATTTGTCCTTAATGACCCGACTTGACAAATGCCAAAAAACAGAAAGAGTCCAGCTGGGTAATTCAAGAAATTTGTAACACAATTGGAAAGTGTTGGGAACATTCAAATTTCAATTCCGACTGAGATTTTCGTAATATGACTTCGCCCTGCTGTGCTTCGTATGTCTCGACTTGTCCTAATGTTCCCGATTTGTCCTTAATGACCCGACTTGACAAATGCCAAAACTACAGAACAAGTCCAGCTGGGTTAAAAAGAAATTTGTAATACAATAGGAAAATGTTGGGGAACAAATCTAATTTCAATTCCGACTGGGATTTTCGTAAATTGACTTGCCATGCTGTGCTTCGTATGTCTCGACTTGTCCTAATGGTCCCGATTTGTCCTTGATGACCCGACTTGACAAATGTCAAATACAGGACAAGCCCAGCTGGGTAAAACAAGAAATTTGTAGCACAATTGGAAAATGTTGGGGAACAATTCAAATTTCTATTCCGACTGGGATTTTAGTAATTTGACTTCGCCCTGCTGTGCTTCGTATGTCTCGACTTGTCCTAATGCTCCCGATTTGTCCTTAAAGACCCGACTTGACAAATGCCAAAAAACAGAAAGAGTCCAGCTGGGTAATTCAAGAAATTTGTAACACAATTGGAAAGTGTTGGGAACATTCAAATTTCAATTCCGACTGAGATTTTCGTAATATGACTTCGCCCTGCTGTGCTTCGTATGTCTCGATTTGTCCTAATGTTCCCGATTTGTCCTTAATGACCCGACTTGACAAATGCCAAAACTACAGAACAAGTCCAGCTGGGTTAAACAAGAAATTTGTAATACAATAGGAAAATGTTGGGGAACAAATCTAATTTCAATTCCGACTGGGATTTTCGTAAATTGACTTGCCATGCTGTGCTTCGTATGTCTCGACTTGTCCTAATGTTCCCGATTTGTCCTTAATGACCCGACTTGACAAATGCCAAAAAACAGAACGAGTCCAGCTGGGGAATTCACGAAATTTGTAACACAAATGGAAAGTGTTGGGAACATTCAAATTTCAATTCCGACTGAGATTTTAGTAATTTGACTTCGCCCTGCTGTGCTTCGTATGTCTCGACTTGTCCTAATGCTCCCGATTTGTCCTTAATGACCCGACTTGACAAATGCCAAAAAACAGAACGAGTCCAGCTGGGTAATTCAAGAAATTTGTAACACAATTGGAAAGTGTTGGGAACATTCAAATTTCAATTCCGACTGAGATTTTCGTAATATGACTTCGCCCTGCTGTGCTTCGTATGTCTCGACTTGTCCTAATGTTCCCGATTTGTCCTTAATGACCCGACTTGACAAATGCCAAAACTACAGAACAAGTCCAGCTGGGTTAAACAAGAAATTTGTAATACAATAGGAAAATGTTGGGGAACAAATCTAATTTCAATTCCGACTGGGATTTTCGTAAATTGACTTGCCATGCTGTGCTTCGTATGTCTCGACTTGTCCTAATGGTCCCGATTTGTCCTTGATGACCCGACTTGACAAATGTCAAATACAGGACAAGCCCAGCTGGGTAAAACAAGAAATTTGTAGCACAATTGGAAAATGTTGGGGAACAATTCAAATTTCTATTCCGACTGGGATTTTAGTAATTTGACTTCGCCCTGCTGTGCTTCGTATGTCTCAACTTGTCCTAATGTTCCCGATTTGTCCTTAATGACCCGACTTGACAAATGCCAAAAAACAGAACGAGTCCAGCTGGGGAATTCACGAAATTTGTAACACAAATGGAAAGTGTTGGGAACATTCAAATTTCAATTCCGACTGAGATTTTAGTAATTTGACTTCGCCCTGCTGTGCTTCGTATGTCTCGACTTGTCCCAATGGTCCCTACTGACCCGACTTGACATATGCCAAAACTATAGAACAAGTCCAGAAGGGTAAAACAAAAAATTTGTAACACAATTGGAAAAAGTTGGGAAACAATTCCAATTTCAATTCCGACTGAGATTTTCTTAGTTTGACTTCGCCCTGCTGTGCTTCGTATGTCTCGACTTGTCCTAATGGTCCCGATATGTTCCCACTGACCCGACTTGAGAAATGCCATACCTACAGAACAAGTCCAGCTGGGTAAAACAAGAAATTTGTAACACAATAGGAAATTGTTGTGGAACAATTCTAATTTCAATTCCGACTGGGATTTTCGTAAATTGACTTAGCCCTTTTGTGCTTCGTATGTCTCGACTTGTCCTAATGCTCCCGATTTGTCCTTAATGACCCGACTTGACAAATGCCAAAAAACAGAAAGAGTCCAGCTGGGTAATTCAAGAAATTTGTAACACAATTGGAAAGTGTTGGGAACATTCAAATTTCAATTCCGACTGAGATTTTCGTAATATGACTTCGCCCTGCTGTGCTTCGTATGTCTCGATTTGTCCTAATGTTCCCGATTTGTCCTTAATGACCCGACTTGACAAATGCCAAAACTACAGAACAAGTCCAGCTGGGGAATTCACGAAATTTGTAACACAAATGGAAAGTGTTGGGAACATTCAAATTTCAATTCCGACTGAGATTTTAGTAATTTGACTTCGCCCTGCTGTGCTTCGTATGTCTCAACTTGTCCTAATGTTCCCGATTTGTCCTTAATGACCCGACTTGACAAATGCCAAAAAACAGAACGAGTCCAGCTGGGGAATTCACGAAATTTGTAACACAAATGGAAAGTGTTGGGAACATTCAAATTTCAATTCCGACTGAGATTTTAGTAATTTGACTTCGCCCTGCTGTGCTTCGTATGTCTCGACTTGTCCCAATGGTCCCTACTGACCCGACTTGACATATGCCAAAACTATAGAACAAGTCCAGAAGGGTAAAACAAAAAATTTGTAACACAATTGGAAAAAGTTGGGAAACAATTCCAATTTCAATTCCGACTGAGATTTTCTTAGTTTGACTTCGCCCTGCTGTGCTTCGTATGTCTCGACTTGTCCTAATGGTCCCGATATGTTCCCACTGACCCGACTTGAGAAATGCCATACCTACAGAACAAGTCCAGCTGGGTAAAACAAGAAATTTGTAACACAATAGGAAATTGTTGTGGAACAATTCTAATTTCAATTCCGACTGGGATTTTCGTAAATTGACTTAGCCCTTTTGTGCTTCGTATGTCTCGACTTGTCCTAATGCTCCCGATTTGTCCTTAATGACCCGACTTGACAAATGCCAAAAAACAGAAAGAGTCCAGCTGGGTAATTCAAGAAATTTGTAACACAATTGGAAAGTGTTGGGAACATTCAAATTTCAATTCCGACTGAGATTTTCGTAATATGACTTCGCCCTGCTGTGCTTCGTATGTCTCGATTTGTCCTAATGTTCCCGATTTGTCCTTAATGACCCGACTTGACAAATGCCAAAACTACAGAACAAGTCCAGCTGGGTTAAACAAGAAATTTGTAATACAATAGGAAAATGTTGGGGAACAAATCTAATTTCAATTCCGACTGGAATTTTCGTAAATTGACTTGCCATGCTGTGCTTCGTATGTCTCGACTTGTCCTAATGTTCCCGATTTGTCCTTAATGACCCGACTTGACAAATGCCAAAATACAGAACGAGTCCAGCTGGGGAATTCACGAAATTTGTAACACAAATGGAAGGTGTTGGGAACATTCAAATTTCAATTCCGACTGAGATTTTAGTAATTTGACTTCGCCCTGCTGTGCTTCGTATGTCTCGACTTGTCCTAATGCTCCCGATTTGTCCTTAATGACCCGACTTGACAAATGCCAAAAAACAGAAAGAGTCCAGCTGGGTAATTCAAGAAATTTGTAACACAATTGGAAAGTGTTGGGAACATTCAAATTTCAATTCCGACTGAGATTTTCGTAATATGACTTCGCCCTGCTGTGCTTCGTATGTCTCGACTTGTCCTAATGTTCCCGATTTGTCCTTAATGACCCGACTTGACAAATGCCAAAACTACAGAACATGTCCAGCTGGGTTAAACAAGAAATTTGTAATACAATAGGAAAATGTTGGGGAACAAATCTAATTTCAATTCCGACTGGGATTTTCGTAAATTGACTTGCCATGCTGTGCTTCGTATGTCTCGACTTGTCCTAATGGTCCCGATTTGTCCTTGATGACCCGACTTGACAAATGTCAAATACAGGACAAGCCCAGCTGGGTAAAACAAGAAATTTGTAGCACAATTGGAAAATGTTGGGGAACAATTCAAATTTCTATTCCGACTGGGATTTTAGTAATTTGACTTCGACCTGCTGTGCTTCGTATGTCTCAACTTGTCCTAATGTTCCCGATTTGTCCTTAATGACCCGACTTGACAAATGCCAAAAAACAGAACGAGTCCAGCTGGGGAATTCACGAAATTTGTAACACAAATGGAAAGAGTTGGGAACATTCAAATTTCAATTCCGACTGAGATTTTAGTAATTTGACTTCGCCCTGCTGTGCTTCGTATGTCTCGACTTGTCCTAATGGTCCCGATATGTTCCCACTGACCCGACTTGAGAAATGCCATACCTACAGAACAAGTCCAGCTGGGTATAACAAGAAATTTGTAACACAATAGGAAATTGTTGTGGAACAATTCAAATTTCAATTCCGACTGAGATTTTCGTAATATGACTTCGCCCTGCTGTGCTTCGTATGTCTCGATTTGTCCTAATGTTCCCGATTTGTCCTTAATGACCCGACTTGACAAATGCCAAAACTACAGAACAAGTCCAGCTGGGTTAAACAAGAAATTTGTAATACAATAGGAAAATGTTGGGGAACAAATCTAATTTCAATTCCGACTGGAATTTTCGTAAATTGACTTGCCATGCTGTGCTTCGTATGTCTCGACTTGTCCTAATGTTCCCGATTTGTCCTTAATGACCCGACTTGACAAATGCCAAAATACAGAACGAGTCCAGCTGGGGAATTCACGAAATTTGTAACACAAATGGAAGGTGTTGGGAACATTCAAATTTCAATTCCGACTGAGATTTTAGTAATTTGACTTCGCCCTGCTGTGCTTCGTATGTCTCGACTTGTCCTAATGCTCCCGATTTGTCCTTAATGACCCGACTTGACAAATGCCAAAAAACAGAAAGAGTCCAGCTGGGTAATTCAAGAAATTTGTAACACAATTGGAAAGTGTTGGGAACATTCAAATTTCAATTCCGACTGAGATTTTCGTAATATGACTTCGCCCTGCTGTGCTTCGTATGTCTCGACTTGTCCTAATGTTCCCGATTTGTCCTTAATGACCCGACTTGACAAATGCCAAAACTACAGAACATGTCCAGCTGGGTTAAACAAGAAATTTGTAATACAATAGGAAAATGTTGGGGAACAAATCTAATTTCAATTCCGACTGGGATTTTCGTAAATTGACTTGCCATGCTGTGCTTCGTATGTCTCGACTTGTCCTAATGGTCCCGATTTGTCCTTGATGACCCGACTTGACAAATGTCAAATACAGGACAAGCCCAGCTGGGTAAAACAAGAAATTTGTAGCACAATTGGAAAATGTTGGGGAACAATTCAAATTTCTATTCCGACTGGGATTTTAGTAATTTGACTTCGACCTGCTGTGCTTCGTATGTCTCGACTTGTCCTAATGCTCCCGATTTGTCCTTAATGACCCGACTTGACAAATGCCAAAAAACAGAAAGAGTCCAGCTGGGTAATTCAAGAAATTTGTAACACAATTGGAAAGTGTTGGGAACATTCAAATTTCAATTCCGACTGAGATTTTCGTAATATGACTTCGCCCTGCTGTGCTTCGTATGTCTCGACTTGTCCTAATGTTCCCGATTTGTCCTTAATGACCCGACTTGACAAATGCCAAAACTACAGAACAAGTCCAGCTGGGTTAAAAAGAAATTTGTAATACAATAGGAAAATGTTGGGGAACAAATCTAATTTCAATTCCGACTGGGATTTTCGTAAATTGACTTGCCATGCTGTGCTTCGTATGTCTCGACTTGTCCTAATGGTCCCGATTTGTCCTTGATGACCCGACTTGACAAATGTCAAATACAGGACAAGCCCAGCTGGGTAAAACAAGAAATTTGTAGCACAATTGGAAAATGTTGGGGAACAATTCAAATTTCTATTCCGACTGGGATTTTAGTAATTTGACTTCGCCCTGCTGTGCTTCGTATGTCTCAACTTGTCCTAATGTTCCCGATTTGTCCTTAATGACCCGACTTGACAAATGCCAAAAAACAGAACGAGTCCAGCTGGGGAATTCACGAAATTTGTAACACAAATGGAAAGTGTTGGGAACATTCAAATTTCAATTCCGACTGAGATTTTAGTAATTTGACTTCGCCCTGCTGTGCTTCGTATGTCTCGACTTGTCCTAATGCTCCCGATTTGTCCTTAAAGACCCGACTTGACAAATGCCAAAAAACAGAAAGAGTCCAGCTGGGTAATTCAAGAAATTTGTAACACAATTGGAAAGTGTTGGGAACATTCAAATTTCAATTCCGACTGAGATTTTCGTAATATGACTTCGCCCTGCTGTGCTTCGTATGTCTCGATTTGTCCTAATGTTCCCGATTTGTCCTTAATGACCCGACTTGACAAATGCCAAAACTACAGAACAAGTCCAGCTGGGTTAAACAAGAAATTTGTAATACAATAGGAAAATGTTGGGGAACAAATCTAATTTCAATTCCGACTGGGATTTTCGTAAATTGACTTGCCATGCTGTGCTTCGTATGTCTCGACTTGTCCTAATGTTCCCGATTTGTCCTTAATGACCCGACTTGACAAATGCCAAAAAACAGAACGAGTCCAGCTGGGGAATTCACGAAATTTGTAACACAAATGGAAAGTGTTGGGAACATTCAAATTTCAATTCCGACTGAGATTTTAGTAATTTGACTTCGCCCTGCTGTGCTTCGTATGTCTCGACTTGTCCTAATGCTCCCGATTTGTCCTTAATGACCCGACTTGACAAATGCCAAAAAACAGAAAGAGTCCAGCTGGGTAATTCAAGAAATTTGTAACACAATTGGAAAGTGTTGGGAACATTCAAATTTCAATTCCGACTGAGATTTTCGTAATATGACTTCGCCCTGCTGTGCTTCGTATGTCTCGACTTGTCCTAATGTTCCCGATTTGTCCTTAATGACCCGACTTGACAAATGCCAAAACTACAGAACAAGTCCAGCTGGGTTAAACAAGAAATTTGTAATACAATAGGAAAATGTTGGGGAACAAATCTAATTTCAATTCCGACTGGGATTTTCGTAAATTGACTTGCCATGCTGTGCTTCGTATGTCTCGACTTGTCCTAATGGTCCCGATTTGTCCTTGATGACCCGACTTGACAAATGTCAAATACAGGACAAGCCCAGCTGGGTAAAACAAGAAATTTGTAGCACAATTGGAAAATGTTGGGGAACAATTCAAATTTCTATTCCGACTGGGATTTTAGTAATTTGACTTCGACCTGCTGTGCTTCGTATGTCTCAACTTGTCCTAATGTTCCCGATTTGTCCTTAATGACCCGACTTGACAAATGCCAAAAAACAGAACGAGTCCAGCTGGGGAATTCACGAAATTTGTAACACAAATGGAAAGAGTTGGGAACATTCAAATTTCAATTCCGACTGAGATTTTAGTAATTTGACTTCGCCCTGCTGTGCTTCGTATGTCTCGACTTGTCCTAATGGTCCCGATATGTTCCCACTGACCCGACTTGAGAAATGCCATACCTACAGAACAAGTCCAGCTGGGTATAACAAGAAATTTGTAACACAATAGGAAATTGTTGTGGAACAATTCAAATTTCAATTCCGACTGAGATTTTCGTAATATGACTTCGCCCTGCTGTGCTTCGTATGTCTCGATTTGTCCTAATGTTCCCGATTTGTCCTTAATGACCCGACTTGACAAATGCCAAAACTACAGAACAAGTCCAGCTGGGTTAAACAAGAAATTTGTAATACAATAGGAAAATGTTGGGGAACAAATCTAATTTCAATTCCGACTGGAATTTTCGTAAATTGACTTGCCATGCTGTGCTTCGTATGTCTCGACTTGTCCTAATGTTCCCGATTTGTCCTTAATGACCCGACTTGACAAATGCCAAAATACAGAACGAGTCCAGCTGGGGAATTCACGAAATTTGTAACACAAATGGAAGGTGTTGGGAACATTCAAATTTCAATTCCGACTGAGATTTTAGTAATTTGACTTCGCCCTGCTGTGCTTCGTATGTCTCGACTTGTCCTAATGCTCCCGATTTGTCCTTAATGACCCGACTTGACAAATGCCAAAAAACAGAAAGAGTCCAGCTGGGTAATTCAAGAAATTTGTAACACAATTGGAAAGTGTTGGGAACATTCAAATTTCAATTCCGACTGAGATTTTCGTAATATGACTTCGCCCTGCTGTGCTTCGTATGTCTCGACTTGTCCTAATGTTCCCGATTTGTCCTTAATGACCCGACTTGACAAATGCCAAAACTACAGAACATGTCCAGCTGGGTTAAACAAGAAATTTGTAATACAATAGGAAAATGTTGGGGAACAAATCTAATTTCAATTCCGACTGGGATTTTCGTAAATTGACTTGCCATGCTGTGCTTCGTATGTCTCGACTTGTCCTAATGGTCCCGATTTGTCCTTGATGACCCGACTTGACAAATGTCAAATACAGGACAAGCCCAGCTGGGTAAAACAAGAAATTTGTAGCACAATTGGAAAATGTTGGGGAACAATTCAAATTTCTATTCCGACTGGGATTTTAGTAATTTGACTTCGACCTGCTGTGCTTCGTATGTCTCGACTTGTCCTAATGCTCCCGATTTGTCCTTAATGACCCGACTTGACAAATGCCAAAAAACAGAAAGAGTCCAGCTGGGTAATTCAAGAAATTTGTAACACAATTGGAAAGTGTTGGGAACATTCAAATTTCAATTCCGACTGAGATTTTCGTAATATGACTTCGCCCTGCTGTGCTTCGTATGTCTCGACTTGTCCTAATGTTCCCGATTTGTCCTTAATGACCCGACTTGACAAATGCCAAAACTACAGAACAAGTCCAGCTGGGTTAAAAAGAAATTTGTAATACAATAGGAAAATGTTGGGGAACAAATCTAATTTCAATTCCGACTGGGATTTTCGTAAATTGACTTGCCATGCTGTGCTTCGTATGTCTCGACTTGTCCTAATGGTCCCGATTTGTCCTTGATGACCCGACTTGACAAATGTCAAATACAGGACAAGCCCAGCTGGGTAAAACAAGAAATTTGTAGCACAATTGGAAAATGTTGGGGAACAATTCAAATTTCTATTCCGACTGGGATTTTAGTAATTTGACTTCGCCCTGCTGTGCTTCGTATGTCTCAACTTGTCCTAATGTTCCCGATTTGTCCTTAATGACCCGACTTGACAAATGCCAAAAAACAGAACGAGTCCAGCTGGGGAATTCACGAAATTTGTAACACAAATGGAAAGTGTTGGGAACATTCAAATTTCAATTCCGACTGAGATTTTAGTAATTTGACTTCGCCCTGCTGTGCTTCGTATGTCTCGACTTGTCCTAATGCTCCCGATTTGTCCTTAAAGACCCGACTTGACAAATGCCAAAAAACAGAAAGAGTCCAGCTGGGTAATTCAAGAAATTTGTAACACAATTGGAAAGTGTTGGGAACATTCAAATTTCAATTCCGACTGAGATTTTCGTAATATGACTTCGCCCTGCTGTGCTTCGTATGTCTCGATTTGTCCTAATGTTCCCGATTTGTCCTTAATGACCCGACTTGACAAATGCCAAAACTACAGAACAAGTCCAGCTGGGTTAAACAAGAAATTTGTAATACAATAGGAAAATGTTGGGGAACAAATCTAATTTCAATTCCGACTGGGATTTTCGTAAATTGACTTGCCATGCTGTGCTTCGTATGTCTCGACTTGTCCTAATGTTCCCGATTTGTCCTTAATGACCCGACTTGACAAATGCCAAAAAACAGAACGAGTCCAGCTGGGGAATTCACGAAATTTGTAACACAAATGGAAAGTGTTGGGAACATTCAAATTTCAATTCCGACTGAGATTTTAGTAATTTGACTTCGCCCTGCTGTGCTTCGTATGTCTCGACTTGTCCTAATGCTCCCGATTTGTCCTTAATGACCCGACATGACAAATGCCAAAAAACAGAAAGAGTCCAGCTGGGTAATTCAAGAAATTTGTAACACAATTGGAAAGTGTTGGGAACATTCAAATTTCAATTCCGACTGAGATTTTCGTAATATGACTTCGCCCTGCTGTGCTTCGTATGTCTCGACTTGTCCTAATGTTCCCGATTTGTCCTTAATGACCCGACTTGACAAATGCCAAAACTACAGAACAAGTCCAGCTGGGTTAAACAAGAAATTTGTAATACAATAGGAAAATGTTGGGGAACAAATCTAATTTCAATTCCGACTGGGATTTTCGTAAATTGACTTGCCATGCTGTGCTTCGTATGTCTCGACTTGTCCTAATGGTCCCGATTTGTCCTTGATGACCCGACTTGACAAATGTCAAATACAGGACAAGCCCAGCTGGGTAAAACAAGAAATTTGTAGCACAATTGGAAAATGTTGGGGAACAATTCAAATTTCTATTCCGACTGGGATTTTAGTAATTTGACTTCGCCCTGCTGTGCTTCGTATGTCTCAACTTGTCCTAATGTTCCCGATTTGTCCTTAATGACCCGACTTGACAAATGCCAAAAAACAGAACGAGTCCAGCTGGGGAATTCACGAAATTTGTAACACAAATGGAAAGTGTTGGGAACATTCAAATTTCAATTCCGACTGAGATTTTAGTAATTTGACTTCGCCCTGCTGTGCTTCGTATGTCTCGACTTGTCCTAATGCTCCCGATTTGTCCTTAAAGACCCGACTTGACAAATGCCAAAAAACAGAAAGAGTCCAGCTGGGTAATTCAAGAAATTTGTAACACAATTGGAAAGTGTTGGGAACATTCAAATTTCAATTCCGACTGAGATTTTCGTAATATGACTTCGCCCTGCTGTGCTTCGTATGTCTCGATTTGTCCTAATGTTCCCGATTTGTCCTTAATGACCCGACTTGACAAATGCCAAAACTACAGAACAAGTCCAGCTGGGTTAAACAAGAAATTTGTAATACAATAGGAAAATGTTGGGGAACAAATCTAATTTCAATTCCGACTGGGATTTTCGTAAATTGACTTGCCATGCTGTGCTTCGTATGTCTCGACTTGTCCTAATGTTCCCGATTTGTCCTTAATGACCCGACTTGACAAATGCCAAAAAACAGAACGAGTCCAGCTGGGGAATTCACGAAATTTGTAACACAAATGGAAAGTGTTGGGAACATTCAAATTTCAATTCCGACTGAGATTTTAGTAATTTGACTTCGCCCTGCTGTGCTTCGTATGTCTCGACTTGTCCTAATGCTCCCGATTTGTCCTTAATGACCCGACTTGACAAATGCCAAAAAACAGAAAGAGTCCAGCTGGGTAATTCAAGAAATTTGTAACACAATTGGAAAGTGTTGGGAACATTCAAATTTCAATTCCGACTGAGATTTTCGTAATATGACTTCGCCCTGCTGTGCTTCGTATGTCTCGACTTGTCCTAATGTTCCCGATTTGTCCTTAATGACCCGACTTGACAAATGCCAAAACTACAGAACAAGTCCAGCTGGGTTAAACAAGAAATTTGTAATACAATAGGAAAATGTTGGGGAACAAATCTAATTTCAATTCCGACTGGGATTTTCGTAAATTGACTTGCCATGCTGTGCTTCGTATGTCTCGACTTGTCCTAATGGTCCCGATTTGTCCTTGATGACCCGACTTGACAAATGTCAAATACAGGACAAGCCCAGCTGGGTAAAACAAGAAATTTGTAGCACAATTGGAAAATGTTGGGGAACAATTCAAATTTCTATTCCGACTGGGATTTTAGTAATTTGACTTCGCCCTGCTGTGCTTCGTATGTCTCAACTTGTCCTAATGTTCCCGATTTGTCCTTAATGACCCGACTTGACAAATGCCAAAAAACAGAACGAGTCCAGCTGGGGAATTCACGAAATTTGTAACACAAATGGAAAGTGTTGGGAACATTCAAATTTCAATTCCGACTGAGATTTTAGTAATTTGACTTCGCCCTGCTGTGCTTCGTATGTCTCGACTTGTCCTAATGCTCCCGATTTGTCCTTAAAGACCCGACTTGACAAATGCCAAAAAACAGAAAGAGTCCAGCTGGGTAATTCAAGAAATTTGTAACACAATTGGAAAGTGTTGGGAACATTCAAATTTCAATTCCGACTCAGATTTTAGTAATTTGACTTCGCCCTGCTGTGCTTCGTATGTCTCGACTTGTCCCAATGGTCCCTACTGACCCGACTTGACATATGCCAAAACTATAGAACAAGTCCAGAAGGGTAAAACAAAAAATTTGTAACACAATTGGAAAAAGTTGGGAAACAATTCCAATTTCAATTCCGACTGAGATTTTCTTAGTTTGACTTCGCCCTGCTGTGCTTCGTATGTCTCGACTTGTCCTAATGTTCCCGATTTGTCCTTAATGACCCGACTTGACAAATGCCAAAACTACAGAACAAGTCCAGCTGGGTTAACAAGAAATTTGTAATACAATAGGAAAATGTTGGGGAACAAATCTAATTTCAATTCCGACTGGGATTTTCGTAAATTGACTTGCCATGCTGTGCTTCGTATGTCTCGACTTGTCCTAATGTTCCCGATTTGTCCTTAATGACCCGACTTGACAAATGCCAAAAAACAGAACGAGTCCAGCTGGGGAATTCACGAAATTTGTAACACAATTGGAAAGTGTTGGGAACATTCAAATTTCAATTCCGACTGAGATTTTAGTAATTTGACTTCGCCCTGCTGTGCTTCGTATGTCTCGACTTGTCCTAATGCTCCCGATTTGTCCTTAATGACCCGACTTGACAAATGCCAAAAAACAGAAAGAGTCCAGCTGGGTAATTCAAGAAATTTGTAACACAATTGGAAAGTGTTGGGAACATTCAAATTTCAATTCCGACTGAGATTTTCGTAATATGACTTCGCCCTGCTGTGCTTCGTATGTCTCGACTTGTCCTAATGTTCCCGATTTGTCCTTAATGACCCGACATGACAAATGCCAAAACTACAGAACAAGTCCAGCTGGGTTAACAAGAAATTTGTAATACAATAGGAAAATGTTGGGGAACAAATCTAATTTCAATTCCGACTGGGATTTTCGTAAATTGACTTGCCATGCTGTGCTTCGTATGTCTCGACTTGTCCTAATGTTCCCGATTTGTCCTTAATGACCCGACTTGACAAATGCCAAAAAACAGAACGAGTCCAGCTGGGGAATTCACGAAATTTGTAACACAATTGGAAAGTGTTGGGAACATTCAAATTTCAATTCCGACTGAGATTTTAGTAATTTGACTTCGCCCTGCTGTGCTTCGTATGTCTCGACTTGTCCTAATGCTCCCGATTTGTCCTTAATGACCCGACTTGACAAATGCCAAAAAACAGAAAGAGTCCAGCTGGGTAATTCAAGAAATTTGTAACACAATTGGAAAGTGTTGGGAACATTCAAATTTCAATTCCGACTGAGATTTTCGTAATATGACTTCGCCCTGCTGTGCTTCGTATGTCTCGACTTGTCCTAATGGTCCCGATTTGTCCTTGATGACCCGACTAGACAAATGTCAAAATACAGGACAAGCCCAGCTGGGTAAAACAAGAAATTTGTAGCACAATTGGAAAATGTTGGGGAACAATTCAAATTTCAATTCCGAGATTTTCGATTTGACTTCGCCCTGCTGTGCTTAGTACGTCTCGTCTTGTCCTAATGGTCCCGATTTGTCCTTAATGACCCGACTTGACAAATGCCAAAAAACAGAACGAGTCCAGCTGGGGAATTCACGAAATTTGTAACACAAATGGAAAGTGTTGGGAACATTCAAATTTCAATTCCGACTGAGATTTTAGTAATTTGACTTCGCCCTGCTGTGCTTCGTATGTCTCGACTTGTCCTAATGTTCCCGATTTGTCCTTAATGACCCGACTTGACAAATGCCAAAAAACAGAACGAGTCCAGCTGGGGAATTCACGAAATTTGTAACACAAATGGAAAGTGTTGGGAACATTCAAATTTCAATTCCGACTGAGATTTTAGTAATTTGACTTCGCCCTGCTGTGCTTCGTATGTCTCGACTTGTCCTAATGCTCCCGATTTGTCCTTAATGACCCGACTTGACAAATGCCAAAAAACAGAAAGAGTCCAGCTGGGTAATTCAAGAAATTTGTAACACAATTGGAAAGTGTTGGGAACATTCAAATTTCAATTCCGACTGAGATTTTCGTAATATGACTTCGCCCTGCTGTGCTTCGTATGTCTCGACTTGTCCTAATGTTCCCGATTTGTCCTTAATGACCCGACTTGACAAATGCCAAAACTACAGAACAAGTCCAGCTGGGTTAAACAAGAAATTTGTAATACAATAGGAAAATGTTGGGGAACAAATCTAATTTCAATTCCGACTGGGATTTTCGTAAATTGACTTGCCATGCTGTGCTTCGTATGTCTCGACTTGTCCTAATGGTCCCGATTTGTCCTTGATGACCCGACTTGACAAATGTCAAATACAGGACAAGCCCAGCTGGGTAAAACAAGAAATTTGTAGCACAATTGGAAAATGTTGGGGAACAATTCAAATTTCTATTCCGACTGGGATTTTAGTAATTTGACTTCGCCCTGCTGTGCTTCGTATGTCTCAACTTGTCCTAATGTTCCCGATTTGTCCTTAATGACCCGACTTGACAAATGCCAAAAAACAGAACGAGTCCAGCTGGGGAATTCACGAAATTTGTAACACAAATGGAAAGTGTTGGGAACATTCAAATTTCAATTCCGACTGAGATTTTAGTAATTTGACTTCGCCCTGCTGTGCTTCGTATGTCTCGACTTGTCCTAATGCTCCCGATTTGTCCTTAAAGACCCGACTTGACAAATGCCAAAAAACAGAAAGAGTCCAGCTGGGTAATTCAAGAAATTTGTAACACAATTGGAAAGTGTTGGGAACATTCAAATTTCAATTCCGACTGAGATTTTCGTAATATGACTTCGCCCTGCTGTGCTTCGTATGTCTCGATTTGTCCTAATGTTCCCGATTTGTCCTTAATGACCCGACTTGACAAATGCCAAAACTACAGAACAAGTCCAGCTGGGTTAAACAAGAAATTTGTAATACAATAGGAAAATGTTGGGGAACAAATCTAATTTCAATTCCGACTGGGATTTTCGTAAATTGACTTGCCATGCTGTGCTTCGTATGTCTCGACTTGTCCTAATGTTCCCGATTTGTCCTTAATGACCCGACTTGACAAATGCCAAAAAACAGAACGAGTCCAGCTGGGGAATTCACGAAATTTGTAACACAAATGGAAAGTGTTGGGAACATTCAAATTTCAATTCCGACTGAGATTTTAGTAATTTGACTTCGCCCTGCTGTGCTTCGTATGTCTCGACTTGTCCTAATGCTCCCGATTTGTCCTTAATGACCCGACTTGACAAATGCCAAAAAACAGAAAGAGTCCAGCTGGGTAATTCAAGAAATTTGTAACACAATTGGAAAGTGTTGGGAACATTCAAATTTCAATTCCGACTGAGATTTTCGTAATATGACTTCGCCCTGCTGTGCTTCGTATGTCTCGACTTGTCCTAATGTTCCCGATTTGTCCTTAATGACCCGACTTGACAAATGCCAAAACTACAGAACAAGTCCAGCTGGGTTAAACAAGAAATTTGTAATACAATAGGAAAATGTTGGGGAACAAATCTAATTTCAATTCCGACTGGGATTTTCGTAAATTGACTTGCCATGCTGTGCTTCGTATGTCTCGACTTGTCCTAATGGTCCCGATTTGTCCTTGATGACCCGACTTGACAAATGTCAAATACAGGACAAGCCCAGCTGGGTAAAACAAGAAATTTGTAGCACAATTGGAAAATGTTGGGGAACAATTCAAATTTCTATTCCGACTGGGATTTTAGTAATTTGACTTCGCCCTGCTGTGCTTCGTATGTCTCAACTTGTCCTAATGTTCCCGATTTGTCCTTAATGACCCGACTTGACAAATGCCAAAAAACAGAACGAGTCCAGCTGGGGAATTCACGAAATTTGTAACACAAATGGAAAGTGTTGGGAACATTCAAATTTCAATTCCGACTGAGATTTTAGTAATTTGACTTCGCCCTGCTGTGCTTCGTATGTCTCGACTTGTCCTAATGCTCCCGATTTGTCCTTAAAGACCCGACTTGACAAATGCCAAAAAACAGAAAGAGTCCAGCTGGGTAATTCAAGAAATTTGTAACACAATTGGAAAGTGTTGGGAACATTCAAATTTCAATTCCGACTCAGATTTTAGTAATTTGACTTCGCCCTGCTGTGCTTCGTATGTCTCGACTTGTCCCAATGGTCCCTACTGACCCGACTTGACATATGCCAAAACTATAGAACAAGTCCAGAAGGGTAAAACAAAAAATTTGTAACACAATTGGAAAAAGTTGGGAAACAATTCCAATTTCAATTCCGACTGAGATTTTCTTAGTTTGACTTCGCCCTGCTGTGCTTCGTATGTCTCGACTTGTCCTAATGTTCCCGATTTGTCCTTAATGACCCGACTTGACAAATGCCAAAACTACAGAACAAGTCCAGCTGGGTTAACAAGAAATTTGTAATACAATAGGAAAATGTTGGGGAACAAATCTAATTTCAATTCCGACTGGGATTTTCGTAAATTGACTTGCCATGCTGTGCTTCGTATGTCTCGACTTGTCCTAATGTTCCCGATTTGTCCTTAATGACCCGACTTGACAAATGCCAAAAAACAGAACGAGTCCAGCTGGGGAATTCACGAAATTTGTAACACAATTGGAAAGTGTTGGGAACATTCAAATTTCAATTCCGACTGAGATTTTAGTAATTTGACTTCGCCCTGCTGTGCTTCGTATGTCTCGACTTGTCCTAATGCTCCCGATTTGTCCTTAATGACCCGACTTGACAAATGCCAAAAAACAGAAAGAGTCCAGCTGGGTAATTCAAGAAATTTGTAACACAATTGGAAAGTGTTGGGAACATTCAAATTTCAATTCCGACTGAGATTTTCGTAATATGACTTCGCCCTGCTGTGCTTCGTATGTCTCGACTTGTCCTAATGTTCCCGATTTGTCCTTAATGACCCGACATGACAAATGCCAAAACTACAGAACAAGTCCAGCTGGGTTAACAAGAAATTTGTAATACAATAGGAAAATGTTGGGGAACAAATCTAATTTCAATTCCGACTGGGATTTTCGTAAATTGACTTGCCATGCTGTGCTTCGTATGTCTCGACTTGTCCTAATGTTCCCGATTTGTCCTTAATGACCCGACTTGACAAATGCCAAAAAACAGAACGAGTCCAGCTGGGGAATTCACGAAATTTGTAACACAATTGGAAAGTGTTGGGAACATTCAAATTTCAATTCCGACTGAGATTTTAGTAATTTGACTTCGCCCTGCTGTGCTTCGTATGTCTCGACTTGTCCTAATGCTCCCGATTTGTCCTTA
The DNA here is from genome assembly GCA_958502065.1 of Chrysolina americana. Taxonomy (NCBI): domain Eukaryota; kingdom Metazoa; phylum Arthropoda; class Insecta; order Coleoptera; family Chrysomelidae; genus Chrysolina; species Chrysolina americana. Next base: position 31,341,407 of record OY293420.1, read on the forward strand.
ATGACCCGACTTGACAAATGCCAAAAAACAGAAAGAGTCCAGCTGGGTAATTCAAGAAATTTGTAACACAATTGGAAAGTGTTGGGAACATTCAAATTTCAATTCCGACTGAGATTTTCGTAATATGACTTCGCCCTGCTGTGCTTCGTATGTCTCGACTTGTCCTAATGGTCCCGATTTGTCCTTGATGACCCGACTAGACAAATGTCAAAATACAGGACAAGCCCAGCTGGGTAAAACAAGAAATTTGTAGCACAATTGGAAAATGTTGGGGAACAATTCAAATTTCAATTCCGAGATTTTCGATTTGACTTCGCCCTGCTGTGCTTAGTACGTCTCGTCTTGTCCTAATGGTCCCGATTTGTCCTTAAAGACCCGACTTGAAAAATGCTAAAAAAAAACAAAACGAGTCCAGCTGGGTAATTCAAGAAATTTGTAACACAATAGGAAAATGTTGGGGAACAAATCTAATTTCAATTCCGACTGGGATTTTCGTAAATTGACTTGCCATGCTGTGCTTCGTATGTCTCGACTTGTCCTAATGGTCCCGATTTGTCCTTGATGACCCGACTAGACAAATGTCAAAATACAGGACAAGCCCAGCTGGGTAAAACAAGAAATTTGTAGCACAATTGGAAAATGTTGGGGAACAATTCAAATTTCAATTCCGAGATTTTCGATTTGACTTCGCCCTGCTGTACTTAGTACGTCTCGTCTTGTCCTAATGGTCCCGACTTGTCCTTAATGACCCGACTTGACAAATGCCAAAATACAGAACAAGACCAGCTGGGTAAAGCAAGAAATTTGTAACACAATAGGAAATTGTTGTGGAATAATTCTAATTTCAATTCCGACTGGGATTTTCGTAAATTGACTTAGCCACTCTGTGCTTCGTATGACTCGACTTGTCCTAATGTTTCCGATTTGTCCTTAATGATCCGACTTGACAAATGTAAAAAAACAGAACGAGTCCAGCTGGGTATTCAAGAAATTTGTAACACAATTGGAAAGTGTAGGGAACATTCAAATTTCAATTCCGACTGAGATTTTCGTAAGTTGACTTCGCCCTGCTGTACTTAGTACGTCTCGTCTTGTCCTAATGGTCCCGACTTGTCCTTAATGACCCGACTTGACAAATGCCAAAATACAGAACAAGACCAGCTGGGTAAAGCAAGAAATTTGTAACACAATAGGAAATTGTTGTGGAATAATTCTAATTTCAATTCCGACTGGGATTTTCGTAAATTGACTTAGCCACTCTGTGCTTCGTATGACTCGACTTGTCCTAATGTTTTCGATTTGTCCTTAATGATCCGACTTGACAAATGTAAAAAAACAGAACGAGTCCAGCTGGGTATTCAAGAAATTTGTAACACAATTGGAAAGTGTAGGGAACATTCAAATTTCAATTCCGACTGAGATTTTCGTAATTTGACTTCGCCCTGCTGTACTTAGTACGTCTCGTCTGGTCCTAATGGTCCCGACTTGTCCCTAATGACCCGACTTGACAAATGCCAAAATACAGAACAAGACCAGCTGGGTAAAGCAAGAAATTTGTAACACAATAGGAAATTGTTGTGGAATAATTCTAATTTCAATTCCGACTGGGATTTTCGTAAATTGACTTAGCCACTCTGTGCTTCGTATGACTCGACTTGTCCTAATGTTTCCGATTTGTCCTTAATGATCCGACTTGACAAATGTAAAAAAACAGAACGAGTCCAGCTGGGTATTCAAGAAATTTGTAACACAATTGGAAAGTGTAGGGAACATTCAAATTTCAATTCCGACTGAGATTTTCGTAATTTGACTTAGCCCTGCTGTGCTTCGTATGTATCAACTTGTCCTACTGGTCCCGATATGTCCTTAATGACCCGACTTGACAAATGCCAAACCTACAGAACAAGTCCAGCTGGGCAAAACAAGAAATTTGTAAAACGATAGGAAATTGTTGGGGAACAATTCAGATTTCAATTCCTACTGATATTTTCGTAATTTGACTTCGCCCTGCTGTGCTTAGTACGTCTCGTCTTGTCCTAATGGTCCCGACTTGTCCTTAATGACCCGACTTGACAAATGCCAAAATACAGAACAAGACCAGCTGGGTAAAGCAAGAAATTTGTAACACAATAGGAAATTGTTGTGGAATAATTCTAATTTCAATTCCGACTGGGATTTTCGTAAATTGACTTAGCCACTCTGTGCTTCGTATGACTCGACTTGTCCTAATGTTTCCGATTTGTCCTTAATGATCCGACTTGACAAATGTAAAAAAACAGAACGAGTCCAGCTGGGTATTCAAGAAATTTTTAACACAATTGGAAAGTGTAGGGAACATTCTAATTTCAATTCCGACTGAGATTTTCGTAAGTTGACTTCGCCCTGCTGTACTTAGTACGTCTCGTCTTGTCCTAATGGTCCCGACTTGTCCTTAATGACCCGACTTGACAAATGCCAAAAACAGAACAAGACCAGCTGGGTAAAGCAAGAAATTTGTAACACAATAGGAAATTGTTGTGGAATAATTATAATTTCAATTCCGACTGGGATTTTCGTAAATTGACTTAGCCACTCTGTGCTTCGTATGACTCGACTTGTCCTAATGGTCCCGATTTGTCCCTACTGACCCGACTTGACATATGCCAAAACTACAGAACAAGTCCAGCTGGGCAAAACAAGAAATTTGTAAAACGATAGGAAATTGTTGGGGAACAATTCAGATTTCAATTCCTACTGAGTTTTTCGTAATTTGACTTCGCCCTGCTGTACTTAGTACGTCTCGTCTTGTCCTAATGGTCCCGACTTGTCCTTAATGACCCGACTTGACAAATGCCAAAATACAGAACAAAACCAGCTGGGTAAAACAAGAAATTTGTAACACAATAGGAAATTGTTGTGGAATAATTCTAATTTCAATTCCGACTGGGATTTTCGTAAATTGACTTAGCCACTCTGTGCTTCGTATGACTCGACTTGTCCTAATGGTCCCGATTTGTCCTTAATGATCCGACTTGACAAATGTAAAAAAACAGAACGAGTCCAGCTGGGTATTCAAGAAATTTGTAACACAATTGGAAAGTGTAGGGAACATTCAAATTTCAATTCCGACTGAGAATTTCGTAATTTGACTTAGCCCTGCTGTGCTTCGTATGTATCAACTTGTCCTACTGGTCCCGATATGTCCTTAATGACCCGACTTGACAAATGCCAAAACTACAGAACAAGTCCAGCTGGGCAAAACAAGAAATTTGTAAAACGATAGGAAATTGTAGGGGAACAATTCAAATTTCAATTCCTACTGATATTTTCGTAATTTGACTTCGCCCTGCTGTGCTTAGTACGTCTCGTCTTGTCCTAATGGTCCCGATTTGTCCTTAATGATCCGACTTGACAAATGTAAAAAAACAGAACGAGTCCAGCTGGGTAATTCAAGAAATTTGTAACACAATTGGAAAATGTTGGGAACATTTATATTTCAATTCCGGCTGAGTTTTTAGTAATTTGACATCGCCCTGCTGTGCTTCGTATGTCTCGACTTGTCCAAATAGTCCCGATTTGTCCTTAATGACCCGACTTGACAAATGCCAAAATACAGAACAAGTCCAGCTGGGTATTCAAGAAATTTGTAACACAATTGGAAAGTGTAGGGAACATTCAAATTTCAATTCCGACTGAGATTTTCGTAATTTGACTAAGCCCTGCTGTGCTTAGTACGTCTCGTCTTGTCCTAATGGTCCCGACTTGTCCTTAATGACCCGACTTGACAAATGCCAAAATACAGAACAAGACCAGCTGGGTAAAGCAAGAAATTTGTAACACAATAGGAAATTGTCGTGGAATAATTCTAATTTCAATTCCGACTGGAATTTTCGTAAATTGACTTAGCCACTCTGTGCTTCGTATGACTCGACTTGTCCTAATGGTCCCGATTTGTCCCTACTGACCCGACTTGACATATGCCAAAACTACAGAACAAGTCCAGCTGGGCAAAACAAGAAATTTGTAAAACGATAGGAAATTGTTGGGGAACAATTCAGATTTCAATTCCTACTGAGATTTTCGTAATTTGACTTCGCCCTGCTGTACTTAGTACGTCTCGTCTTGTCCTAATGGTCCCGACTTGTCCTTAATGACCCGACTTGACAAATGCCAAAATACAGAACAAGACCAGCTGGGTAAAGCAAGAAATTTGTAACACAATAGGAAATTGTTGTGGAATAATTCTAATTTCAATTCCGACTGGGATTTTCGTAAATTGACTTAGCCACTCTGTGCTTCGTATGACTCGACTTGTCCTAATGTTTCCGATTTGTCCTTAATGATCCGACTTGACAAATGTAAAAAAACAGAACGAGTCCAGCTGGGTATTCAAGAAATTTGTAACACAATTGGAAAGTGTAGGGAACATTCAAATTTCAATTCCGACTGAGATTTTCGTAATTTGACTTAGCCCTGCTGTGCTTCGTATGTATCAACTTGTCCTACTGGTCCCGATATGTCCTTAATGACCCGACTTGACAAATGCCAAAACTACAGAACAAGTCTAGTTGGCAAAACAAGAAATTTGTAAAACGATAGGAAATTGTTGGGGAACAATTCAAATTTCAATTCCTACTGATATTTTCGTAATTTGACTTCGCCCTGCTGTGCTTAGTACGTCTCGTCTTGTCCTAATGGTCCCGATTTGTCCTTAATGATCCGACTTGACAAATGTAAAAAAACAGAACGAGTCCAGATGGGTAATTCAAGAAATTTGTAACACAATTGGAAAATGTTGGGAACATTTATATTTCAATTCCGGCTGAGTTTTTAGTAATTTGACTTCGCCCTGCTGAGCTTCGTATGTCTCCACTTGTCCAAATAGTCCCGATTTGTCCTTAATGACCCGACTTGACAAATGCCAAAATACAGAACAAGTCCAGCTGGGAAAATCAAGAAATTTGTAACACAATTGGAAAGTGTAGGGAACATTCAAATTTCAATTCCGACTGAGATTTTCGTAATATGATTTCGCCCTGCTGTGCGTCGTATGTATTGACTTGACCTAATGGTCCCGATATGTTCCCACTGACCCGACTTGACAAATGCCAAACCTACAGAACAAGTCCAGCTGGGTAAAACAAGAATTTGTAACACAATGGGAAATTGTTGTGGAATAATTCTAATTTCAATTCCGACTGGGATTTTCGTAAATTGACTTAGCCACTCTGTGCTTCGTATGACTCGACTTGTCCTAATGTTTCCGATTTGTCCTTAATGATCCGACTTGACAAATGTAAAAAAACAGAACGAGTCCAGCTGGGTATTCAAGAAATGTGTAACACAATTGGAAAGTGTAGGGAACATTCAAATTTCAATTCCGACTGAGATTTTCGTAATTTGACTTAGCCCTGCTGTGCTTCGTATGTATCAACTTGTCCTACTGGTCCCGATATGTCCTTAATGACCCGACTTGACAAATGCCAAACCTACAGAACAAGTCCAGCTGGGCAAAACAAGAAATTTGTAAAACGATAGGAAATTGTTGGGGAACAATTCAGATTTCAATTCCTACTGAGTTTTTCGTAATTTGACTTCGCCCTGCTGTACTTAGTACGTCTCGTCTTGTCCTAATGGTCCCGACTTGTCCTTAATACCCGACTTGACAAATGCCATAATACAGAACAAGACCAGCTGGGTAAAGCAAGAAATTTGTAACACAATAGGAAATTGTCGTGGAATAATTCTAATTTCAATTCCGACTGGAATTTTCGTAAATTGACTTAGCCACTCTGTGCTTCGTATGACTCGACTTGTCCTAATGGTCCCGATTTGTCCTTAATGATCCGACTTGACAAATGTAAAAAAACAGAACGAGTCCAGCTGGGTATTCAAGAAATTTGTAACACAATTGGAAAGTGTAGGGAACATTCAAATTTCAATTCCGACTGAGATTTTCGTAATTTGACTTAGCCCTGCTGTGCTTCGTATGTATCAACTTGTCCTACTGGTCCCGATATGTCCTTAATGACCCGACTTGACAAATGCCAAAACTACAGAACAAGTCCAGCTGGGCAAAACAAGAAATTTGTAAAACGATAGGAAATTGTAGGGGAACAATTCAAATTTCAATTCCTACTGATATTTTCGTAATTTGACTTCGCCCTGCTGTGCTTAGTACGTCTCGTCTTGTCCTAATGGTCCCGATTTGTCCTTAATGATCCGACTTGACAAATGTAAAAAAACAGAACGAGTCCAGCTGGGTATTCAAGAAATTTGTAACACAATTGGAAAATGTTGGGAACATTTATATTTCAATTCCGGCTGAGTTTTTAGTAATTTGACTTCGCCCTGCTGTGCTTCGTATGTCTCGACTTGTCCAAATAGTCCCGATTTGTCCTTAATGACCCGACTTGACAAATGCCAAAATACAGAACAAGTCCAGCTGGGTATTCAAGAAATTTGTAACACAATTGGAAAGTGTAGGGAACATTCAAATTTCAATTCCGACTGAGATTTTCGTAATTTGACTAAGCCCTGCTGTGCTTAGTACGTCTCGTCTTGTCCTAATGGTCCCGACTTGTCCTTAATGACCCGACTTGACAAATGCCAAAATACAGAACAAGACCAGCTGGGTAAAGCAAGAAATTTGTAACACAATAGGAAATTGTTGTGGAATAATTCTAATTTCAATTCCGACTGGGATTTTCGTAAATTGACTTAGCCACTCTGTGCTTCGTATGACTCGACTTGTCCTTATGTTTCCGATTTGTCCTTAATGATCCGACTTGACAAATGTAAAAAAACAGAACGAGTCCAGCTGGGTATTCAAGAAATTTGTAACACAATTGGAAAGTGTAGGGAACATTCAAATTTCAATTCCGACTGAGATTTTCGTAATTTGACTTAGCCCTGCTGTGCTTCGTATGTATCAACTTGTCCTACTGGTCCCGATATGTCCTTAATGACCCGACTTGACAAATGCCAAAACTACAGAACAAGTCCAGCTGGGCAAAACAAGAAATTTGTAAAACGATAGGAAATTGTTGGGGAACAATTCAGATTTCAATTCCTACTGATATTTTCGTAATTTGACTTCGCCCTGCTGTGCTTAGTACGTCTCGTCTTGTCCTAATGGTCCCGACTTGTCCTTAATGACCCGACTTGACAAATGCCAAACCTACAGAACAAGTCCAGCTGGGTAAAACAAGAATTTGTAACACAATGGGAAATTGTTGTGGAATAATTCTAATTTCAATTCCGACTGGGATTTTCGTAAATTGACTTAGCCACTCTGTGCTTCGTATGACTCGACTTGTCCTAATGTTTCCAATTTGTCCTTAATGATCCGACATGACAAATGTAAAAAAACAGAACGAGTCCAGCTGGGTATTCAAGAAATTTGTAACACAATTGGAAAGTGTAGGGAACATTCAAATTTCAATTCCGACTGAGATTTTCGTAATTTGACTTAGCCCTGCTGTGCTTCGTATGTATCAACTTGTCCTACTGGTCCCGATATGTCCTTAATGACCCGACTTGACAAATGCCAAACCTACAGAACAAGTCCAGCTGGGCAAAACAAGAAATTTGTAAAACGATAGGAAATTGTTGGGGAACAATTCAGATTTCAATTCCTACTGAGTTTTTCGTAATTTGACTTCGCCCTGCTGTACTTAGTACGTCTCGTCTTGTCCTAATGGTCCCGACTTGTCCTTAATACCCGACTTGACAAATGCCATAATACAGAACAAGACCAGCTGGGTAAAGCAAGAAATTTGTAACACAATAGGAAATTGTTGTGGAATAATTCTAATTTCAATTCCGACTGGGATTTTCGTAAATTGACTTAGCCACTCTGTGCTTCGTATGACTCGACTTGTCCTAATGTTTCCGATTTGTCCTTAATGATCCGACTTGACAAATGTAAAAAAACAGAACGAGTCCAGCTGGGTATTCAAGAAATTTGTAACACAATTGGAAAGTGTAGGGAACATTCAAATTTCAATTCCGACTGAGATTTTCGTAATTTGACTTAGCCCTGCTGTGCTTCGTATGTATCAACTTGTCCTACTGGTCCCGATATGTCCTTAATGACCCGACTTGACAAATGCCAAAACTACAGAACAAGTCCAGCTGGGCAAAACAAGAAATTTGTAAAACGATAGGAAATTGTAGGGGAACAATTCAAATTTCAATTCCTACTGATATTTTCGTAATTTGACTTCGCCCTGCTGTGCTTAGTACGTCTCGTCTTGTCCTAATGGTCCCGATTTGTCCTTAATGATCCGACTTGACAAATGTAAAAAAACAGAACGAGTCCAGCTGGGTAATTCAAGAAATTTGTAACACAATTGGAAAATGTTGGGAACATTTATATTTCAATTCCGGCTGAGTTTTTAGTAATTTGACTTCGCCCTGCTGTGCTTCGTATGTCTCGACTTGTCCAAATAGTCCCGATTTGTCCTTAATGACCCGACTTGACAAATGCCAAAATACAGAACAAGTCCAGCTGGGTATTCAAGAAATTTGTAACACAATTGGAAAGTGTAGGGAACATTCAAATTTCAATTCCGACTGAGATTTTCGTAATTTGACTAAGCCCTGCTGTGCTTAGTACGTCTCGTCTTGTCCTAATGGTCCCGACTTGTCCTTAATGAACCGACTTGACAAATGCCAAAATACAGAACAAGACCAGCTGGGTAAAGCAAGAAATTTGTAACACAATAGGAAATTGTTGTGGAATAATTCTAATTTCAATTCCGACTGGGATTTTCGTAAATTGACTTAGCCACTCTGTGCTTCGTATGACTCGACTTGTCCTAATGTTTCCGATTTGTCCTTAATGATCCGACTTGACAAATGTAAAAAAACAGAACGAGTCCAGCTGGGTATTCAAGAAATTTGTAACACAATTGGAAAGTGTAGGGAACATTCAAATTTCAATTCCGACTGAGATTTTCGTAAGTTGACTTCGCCCTGCTGTACTTAGTACGTCTCGTCTTGTCCTAATGGTCCCGACTTGTCCTTAATGACCCGACTTGACAAATGCCAAAAACAGAACAAGACCAGCTGGGTAAAGCAAGAAATTTGTAACACAATAGGAAATTGTTGTGGAATAATTATAATTTCAATTCCGACTGGGATTTTCGTAAATTGACTTAGCCACTCTGTGCTTCGTATGACTCGACTTGTCCTAATGGTCCCGATTTGTCCCTACTGACCCGACTTGACATATGCCAAAACTACAGAACAAGTCCAGCTGGGCAAAACAAGAAATTTGTAAAACGATAGGAAATTGTTGGGGAACAATTCAGATTTCAATTCCTACTGAGTTTTTCGTAATTTGACTTCGCCCTGCTGTACTTAGTACGTCTCGTCTTGTCCTAATGGTCCCGACTTGTCCTTAATGACCCGACTTGACAAATGCCAAAATACAGAACAAAACCAGCTGGGTAAAACAAGAAATTTGTAACACAATAGGAAATTGTTGTGGAATAATTCTAATTTCAATTCCGACTGGGATTTTCGTAAATTGACTTAGCCACTCTGTGCTTCGTATGACTCGACTTGTCCTAATGGTCCCGATTTGTCCTCAATGATCCGACTTGACAAATGTAAAAAAACAGAACGAGTCCAGCTGGGTATTCAAGAAATTTGTAACACAATTGGAAAGTGTAGGGAACATTCAAATTTCAATTCCGACTGAGAATTTCGTAATTTGACTTAGCCCTGCTGTGCTTCGTATGTATCAACTTGTCCTACTGGTCCCGATATGTCCTTAATGACCCGACTTGACAAATGCCAAAACTACAGAACAAGTCCAGCTGGGCAAAACAAGAAATTTGTAAAACGATAGGAAATTGTAGGGGAACAATTCAAATTTCAATTCCTACTGATAATTTCGTAATTTGACTTCGCCCTGCTGTGCTTAGTACGTCTCGTCTTGTCCTAATGGTCCCGATTTGTACTTAATGATCCGACTTGACAAATGTAAAAAAACAGAACGAGTCCAGCTGGGTAATTCAAGAAATTTGTAACACAATTGGAAAATGTTGGGAACATTTATATTTCAATTCCGGCTGAGTTTTTAGTAATTTGACTTCGCCCTGCTGTGCTTCGTATGTCTCGACTTGCCCAAATAGTCCCGATTTGTCCTTAATGACCCGACTTGACAAATGCCAAAATACAGAACAAGTCCAGCTGGGAAATTCAAGAAATATGTAACACAATTGGAAAGTGTAGGGAACATTCAAATTTCAATTCCGACTGAGATTTTCGTAATATGACTTCGCCCTGCTGTGCGTCGTATGTATTGACTTGACCTAATGGTCCCGATATGTTCCCACTGACCCGACTTGACAAATGCCAAACCTACAGAACAAGTCCAGCTGGGTAAAACAAGAATTTGTAACACAATAGGAAATTGTTGTGGAATAATTCTAATTTCAATTCCGACTGGGATTTTCGTAAATTGACTAGCCACTCTGTGCTTCGTATGACTCGACTTGTCCTAATGGTCCCGATTTGTCCCTACTGACCCGACTTGACATATGCCAAAACTACAGAACAAGTCCAGCTGGCAAAACAAGAAATTTGTAAAACGATAGGAAATTGTTAGGGAACAATTCAGATTTCAATTCCTACTGAGATTTTCGTAATTTGACTTCGCCCTGCTGTACTTAGTACGTCTCGTCTTGTCCTAATGGTCCCGACTTGTCCTTAATGACCTGACTTGACAAATGCCAAAATACAGAACAAGACCAGCTGGGTAAAGCAAGAAATTTGTAACACAATAGGAAATTGTTGTGGAATAATTCTAATTTCAATTCCGACTGGGATTTTCGTAAATTGACTTAGCCACTCTGTGCTTCGTATGACTCGACTTGTCCTAATGTTTCCGATTTGTCCTTAATGATCCGACTTGACAAATGTAAAAAAACAGAACGAGTCCAGCTGGGTATTCAAGAAATTTGTAACACAATTGGAAAGTGTAGGGAACATTCAAATTTCAATTCCGACTGAGATTTTCGTAATTTGACTTAGCCCTGCTGTGCTTCGTATGTATCAACTTGTCCTACTGGTCCCGATATGTCCTTAATGACCCGACTTGACAAATGCCAAAACTACAGAACAAGTCCAGCTGGGCAAAACAAGAAATTTGTAAAACGATAGGAAATTGTTGGGGAACAATTCAAATTTCAATTTCTACTGATATTTTCGTAATTTGACTTCGCCCTGCTGTGCTTAGTACGTCTCGTCTTGTCCTAATGGTCCCGACTTGTCCTTAATGACCCTACTTGACAAATGCCAAAACTACAGAACAAGTCCAGCTGGGCAAAACAAGAAATTTGTAACACAATAGGAAATTGTTGGGAACATTCAAATTTCAATTCCGACTGAGATTTTCGTAATTTGACTTAGCCCTGCTGGCTTCTATGTATCAACTTGTCCTACTGGTCCCGATATGTCCTTAATGACCCGACTTGACAAATGCCAAAACAACAGAACAAGTCCAGCTGGGCAAAACAAGAAATTTGTAAAACGATAGGAAATTGTTGGGGAACAATTCAAATTTCAATTCCTACTGATATTTTCGTAATTTGACTTCGCCCTGCTGTGCTTAGTACGTCTCGTCTTGTCCTAATGGTCCCGATTTGTCCTTAATGATCCGACTTGACAAATGTAAAAAAACAGAACGAGTCCAGCTGGGTAATTCAAGAAATTTGTAACACAATTGGAAAATGTTGGGAACTTTTATATTTCAATTCCGGCTGAGTTTTTAGTAATTTGACTTCGCCCTGCTGTGCTTCGTATGTCTCGACTTGTCCAAATAGTCCCGATTTGTCCTTAATGACCCGACTTGACAAATGCCAAAATACAGAACAAGTCCAGCTGGGAAATTCAAGAAATTTGTAACACAATTGGAAAGTGTAGGGAACATTCAAATTTCAATTCCGACTGAGATTTTCGTAATATGACTTCGCCCTGCTGTGCGTCGTATGTATTGACTTGACCTAATGGTCCCGATATGTTCCCACTGACCCGACTTGACAAATGCCAAACCTACAGAACAAGTCCAGCTGGGTAAAACAAGAATTTGTAACAAAATAGGAAATTGTTGTGGAATAATTCTAATTTCAATTCCGACTGGGATTTTCGTAAATTGACTTAGCCACTCTGTGCTTCGTATGACTCGACTTGTCCTAATGTTTCCGATTTGTCCTTAATGATCCGACTTGACAAATGTAAAAAAACAGAACGAGTCCAGCTGGGTAATTCAAGAAATTTGTAACACAATTGGAAAATGTTGGGAACATTTATATTTCAATTCCGGCTGAGTTTTTAGTAATTTGACCTCGCCCTGCAGTGCTTCGTATGTCTCCACTTGTCCAAATAGTCCCGATTTGTCCTTAATGACCCGACTTGACAAATGCCAAAACTACAGAACAAGTCCAGCTGGGCAAAACAAGAAATTTGTAAAACGATAGGAAATTGTTGGGGAACAATTCAAATTTCAATTCCTACTGATATTTTCGTAATTTGACTTCGCCCTGCTGTGCTTAGTACGTCTCGTCTTGTCCTAATGGTCCCGATTTGTCCTTAATGATCCGACTGACGAATGTAAAAAAACAGAACGAGTCCAGCTGGGTAATTCAAGAAATTTGTAACACAATTGGAAAATGTTGGGAACATTTATATTTCAATTCCGGCTGAGTTTTTAGTAATTTGACTTCGCCCTGCTGTGCTTCGTATGTCTCGACTTGTCCAAATAGTCCCGATTTGTCCTTAATGACCCGACTTGACAAATGCCAAAATACAGAACAAGTCCAGCTGGGTATTCAAGAAATTTGTAACACAATTGGAAAGTGTAGGGAACATTCAAATTTCAATTCCGACTGAGATTTTCGTAATTTGACTAAGCCCTGCTGTGCTTAGTACCTCTCGTCTTGTCCTAATGGTCCCGACTTGTCCTTAATGACCCGACTTGACAAATGCCAAAATACAGAACAAGACCAGCTGGGTAAAGCAAGAAATTTGTAACACAATAGGAAATTGTCGTGGAATAATTCTAATTTCAATTCCGACTGGAATTTTCGTAAATTGACTTAGCCACTCTGTGCTTCGTATGACTCGACTTGTCCTAATGGTCCCGATTTGTCCCTACTGACCCGACTTGACATATGCCAAAACTACAGAACAAGTCCAGCTGGGCAAAACAAGAAATTTGTAAAACGATAGGAAATTGTTGGGGAACAATTCAGATTTCAATTCCTACTGAGATTTTCGTAATTTGACTTCGCCCTGCTGTACTTAGTACGTCTCGTCTTGTCCTAATGGTCCCGATTTGTCCTTAATGATCCGACTGACAAATGTAAAAAAACAGAACGAGTCCAGCTGGGTAATTCAAGAAATTTGTAACACAATTGGAAAATGTTGGGAACATTTATATTTCAATTCCGGCTGAGTTTTTAGTAATTTGACTTCGCCCTGCTGTGCTTCGTATGTCTCGACTTGTCCAAATAGTCCCGATTTGTCCTTAATGACCCGACTTGACAAATGCCAAAATACAGAACAAGTCCAGCTGGGTATTCAAGAAATTTGTAACACAATTGGAAAGTGTAGGGAACATTCAAATTTCAATTCCGACTGAGATTTTCGTAATTTGACTAAGCCCTGCTGTGCTTAGTACGTCTCGTCTTGTCCTAATGGTCCCGACTTGTCCTTAATGACCCGACTTGACAAATGCCAAAATACAGAACAAGACCAGCTGGGTAAAGCAAGAAATTTGTAACACAATAGGAAATTGTTGTGGAATAATTCTAATTTCAATTCCGACTGGGATTTTCGTAAATTGACTTAGCCACTCTGTGCTTCGTATGACTCGACTTGTCCTAATGTTTCCGATTTGTCCTTAATGATCCGACTTGACAAATGTAAAAAAACAGAACGAGTCCAGCTGGGTATTCAAGAAATTTGTAACACAATTGGAAAGTGTAGGGAACATTCAAATTTCAATTCCGACTGAGATTTTCGTAATTTGACTTAGCCCTGCTGTGCTTCGTATGTATCAACTTGTCCTACTGGTCCCGATATGTCCTTAATGACCCGACTTGACAAATGCCAAAACTACAGAACAAGTCTAGTTGGCAAAACAAGAAATTTGTAAAACGATAGGAAATTGTTGGGGAACAATTCAAATTTCAATTCCTACTGATATTTTCGTAATTTGACTTCGCCCTGCTGTGCTTAGTACGTCTCGTCTTGTCCTAATGGTCCCGATTTGTCCTTAATGATCCGACTTGACAAATGTAAAAAAACAGAACGAGTCCAGATGGGTAATTCAAGAAATTTGTAACACAATTGGAAAATGTTGGGAACATTTATATTTCAATTCCGGCTGAGTTTTTAGTAATTTGACTTCGCCCTGCTGAGCTTCGTATGTCTCCACTTGTCCAAATAGTCCCGATTTGTCCTTAATGACCCGACTTGACAAATGCCAAAATACAGAACAAGTCCAGCTGGGAAAATCAAGAAATTTGTAACACAATTGGAAAGTGTAGGGAACATTCAAATTTCAATTCCGACTGAGATTTTCGTAATATGATTTCGCCCTGCTGTGCGTCGTATGTATTGACTTGACCTAATGGTCCCGATATGTTCCCACTGACCCGACTTGACAAATGCCAAACCTACAGAACAAGTCCAGCTGGGTAAAACAAGAATTTGTAACACAATGGGAAATTGTTGTGGAATAATTCTAATTTCAATTCCGACTGGGATTTTCGTAAATTGACTTAGCCACTCTGTGCTTCGTATGACTCGACTTGTCCTAATGTTTCCGATTTGTCCTTAATGATCCGACTTGACAAATGTAAAAAAACAGAACGAGTCCAGCTGGGTATTCAAGAAATTTGTAACACAATTGGAAAGTGTAGGGAACATTCAAATTTCAATTCCGACTGAGATTTTCGTAATTTGACTTAGCCCTGCTGTGCTTCGTATGTATCAACTTGTCCTACTGGTCCCGATATGTCCTTAATGACCCGACTTGACAAATGCCAAACCTACAGAACAAGTCCAGCTGGGCAAAACAAGAAATTTGTAAAACGATAGGAAATTGTTGGGGAACAATTCAGATTTCAATTCCTACTGAGTTTTTCGTAATTTGACTTCGCCCTGCTGTACTTAGTACGTCTCGTCTTGTCCTAATGGTCCCGACTTGTCCTTAATACCCGACTTGACAAATGCCATAATACAGAACAAGACCAGCTGGGTAAAGCAAGAAATTTGTAACACAATAGGAAATTGTTGTGGAATAATTCTAATTTCAATTCCGACTGGGATTTTCGTAAATTGACTTAGCCACTCTGTGCTTCGTATGACTCGACTTGTCCTAATGTTTCCGATTTGTCCTTAATGATCCGACTTGACAAATGTAAAAAAACAGAACGAGTCCAGCTGGGTATTCAAGAAATTTGTAACACAATTGGAAAGTGTAGGGAACATTCAAATTTCAATTCCGACTGAGATTTTCGTAATTTGACTTAGCCCTGCTGTGCTTCGTATGTATCAACTTGTCCTACTGGTCCCGATATGTCCTTAATGACCCGACTTGACAAATGCCAAAACTACAGAACAAGTCCAGCTGGGCAAAACAAGAAATTTGTAAAACGATAGGAAATTGTAGGGGAACAATTCAAATTTCAATTCCTACTGATATTTTCGTAATTTGACTTCGCCCTGCTGTGCTTAGTACGTCTCGTCTTGTCCTAATGGTCCCGATTTGTCCTTAATGATCCGACTTGACAAATGTAAAAAAACAGAACGAGTCCAGCTGGGTAATTCAAGAAATTTGTAACACAATTGGAAAATGTTGGGAACATTTATATTTCAATTCCGGCTGAGTTTTTAGTAATTTGACTTCGCCCTGCTGTGCTTCGTATGTCTCGACTTGTCCAAATAGTCCCGATTTGTCCTTAATGACCCGACTTGACAAATGCCAAAATACAGAACAAGTCCAGCTGGGTATTCAAGAAATTTGTAACACAATTGGAAAGTGTAGGGAACATTCAAATTTCAATTCCGACTGAGATTTTCGTAATTTGACTAAGCCCTGCTGTGCTTAGTACGTCTCGTCTTGTCCTAATGGTCCCGACTTGTCCTTAATGACCCGACTTGACAAATGCCAAAATACAGAACAAGACCAGCTGGGTAAAGCAAGAAATTTGTAACACAATAGGAAATTGTTGTGGAATAATTCTAATTTCAATTCCGACTGGGATTTTCGTAAATTGACTTAGCCACTCTGTGCTTCGTATGACTCGACTTGTCCTAATGTTTCCGATTTGTCCTTAATGATCCGACTTGACAAATGTAAAAAAACAGAACGAGTCCAGCTGGGTATTCAAGAAATTTGTAACACAATTGGAAAGTGTAGGGAACATTCAAATTTCAATTCCGACTGAGATTTTCGTAATTTGACTTAGCCCTGCTGTGCTTCGTATGTATCAACTTGTCCTACTGGTCCCGATATGTCCTTAATGACCCGACTTGACAAATGCCAAAACTACAGAACAAGTCCAGCTGGGCAAAACAAGAAATTTGTAAAACGATAGGAAATTGTTGGGGAACAATTCAGATTTCAATTCCTACTGATATTTTCGTAATTTGACTTCGCCCTGCTGTGCTTAGTACGTCTCGTCTTGTCCTAATGGTCCCGACTTGTCCTTAATGACCCGACTTGACAAATGCCAAAATACAGAACAAGACCAGCTGGGTAAAGCAAGAAATTTGTAACACAATAGGAAATTGTTGTGGAATAATTCTAATTTCAATTCCGACTGGGATTTTCGTAAATTGACTTAGCCACTCTGTGCTTCGTATGACTCGACTTGTCCTAATGTTTCCGATTTGTCCTTAATGATCCGACTTGACAAATGTAAAAAAACAGAACGAGTCCAGCTGGGTATTCAAGAAATTTGTAACACAATTGGAAAGTGGGGAACATTCAAATTTCAATTCCGACTGAGATTTTCGTAAGTTGACTTCGCCCTGCTGTACTTAGTACGTCTCGTCTTGTCCTAATGGTCCCGACTTGTCCTTAATGACCCGACTTGACAAATGCCAAAAACAGAACAAGACCAGCTGGGTAAAGCAAGAAATTTGTAACACAATAGGAAATTGTTGTGGAATAATTATAATTTCAATTCCGACTGGGATTTTCGTAAATTGACTTAGCCACTCTGTGCTTCGTATGACTCGACTTGTCCTAATGGTCCCGATTTGTCCCTACTGACCCGACTTGACATATGCCAAAACTACAGAACAAGTCCAGCTGGGCAAAACAAGAAATTTGTAAAACGATAGGAAATTGTTGGGGAACAATTCAGATTTCAATTCCTACTGAGTTTTTCGTAATTTGACTTCGCCCTGCTGTACTTAGTACGTCTCGTCTTGTCCTAATGGTCCCGACTTGTCCTTAATGACCCGACTTGACAAATGCCAAAATACAGAACAAAACCAGCTGGGTAAAACAAGAAATTTGTAACACAATAGGAAATTGTTGTGGAATAATTCTAATTTCAATTCCGACTGGGATTTTCGTAAATTGACTTAGCCACTCTGTGCTTCGTATGACTCGACTTGTCCTAATGGTCCCGATTTGTCCTTAATGATCCGACTTGACAAATGTAAAAAAACAGAACGAGTCCAGCTGGGTATTCAAGAAATTTGTAACACAATTGGAAAGTGTAGGGAACATTCAAATTTCAATTCCGACTGAGAATTTCGTAATTTGACTTAGCCCTGCTGTGCTTCGTATGTATCAACTTGTCCTACTGGTCCCGATATGTCCTTAATGACCCGACTTGACAAATGCCAAAACTACAGAACAAGTCCAGCTGGGCAAAACAAGAAATTTGTAAAACGATAGGAAATTGTAGGGGAACAATTCAAATTACAATTCCTACTGATATTTTCGTAATTTGACTTCGCCCTGCTGTGCTTAGTACGTCTCGTCTTGTCCTAATGGTCCCGACTTGTCCTTAATGACCCGACTTGACAAATGTAAAAAAACAGAACGAGTCCAGCTGGGTAATTCAAGAAATTTGTAACACAATTGGAAAGTGTTGGGAACATTCAAATTTCAATTCCGACTGAGATTTTCGTAATATGACTTCGCCCTGCTGTGCTTCGTATGTCTCGACTTGTCCTAATGTTCCCGATTTGTCCTTAATGACCCGACTTGACAAATGCCAAAACTACAGAACATGTCCAGCTGGGTTAAACAAGAAATTTGTAATACAATAGGAAAATGTTGGGGAACAAATCTAATTTCAATTCCGACTGGGATTTTCGTAAATTGACTTGCCATGCTGTGCTTCGTATGTCTCGACTTGTCCTAATGGTCCCGATTTGTCCTTGATGACCCGACTTGACAAATGTCAAATACAGGACAAGCCCAGCTGGGTAAAACAAGAAATTTGTAGCACAATTGGAAAATGTTGGGGAACAATTCAAATTTCTATTCCGACTGGGATTTTAGTAATTTGACTTCGACCTGCTGTGCTTCGTATGTCTCGACTTGTCCTAATGCTCCCGATTTGTCCTTAATGACCCGACTTGACAAATGCCAAAAAACAGAAAGAGTCCAGCTGGGTAATTCAAGAAATTTGTAACACAATTGGAAAGTGTTGGGAACATTCAAATTTCAATTCCGACTGAGATTTTCGTAATATGACTTCGCCCTGCTGTGCTTCGTATGTCTCGACTTGTCCTAATGTTCCCGATTTGTCCTTAATGACCCGACTTGACAAATGCCAAAACTACAGAACAAGTCCAGCTGGGTTAAAAAGAAATTTGTAATACAATAGGAAAATGTTGGGGAACAAATCTAATTTCAATTCCGACTGGGATTTTCGTAAATTGACTTGCCATGCTGTGCTTCGTATGTCTCGACTTGTCCTAATGGTCCCGATTTGTCCTTGATGACCCGACTTGACAAATGTCAAATACAGGACAAGCCCAGCTGGGTAAAACAAGAAATTTGTAGCACAATTGGAAAATGTTGGGGAACAATTCAAATTTCTATTCCGACTGGGATTTTAGTAATTTGACTTCGCCCTGCTGTGCTTCGTATGTCTCAACTTGTCCTAATGTTCCCGATTTGTCCTTAATGACCCGACTTGACAAATGCCAAAAAACAGAACGAGTCCAGCTGGGGAATTCACGAAATTTGTAACACAAATGGAAAGTGTTGGGAACATTCAAATTTCAATTCCGACTGAGATTTTAGTAATTTGACTTCGCCCTGCTGTGCTTCGTATGTCTCGACTTGTCCTAATGCTCCCGATTTGTCCTTAAAGACCCGACTTGACAAATGCCAAAAAACAGAAAGAGTCCAGCTGGGTAATTCAAGAAATTTGTAACACAATTGGAAAGTGTTGGGAACATTCAAATTTCAATTCCGACTGAGATTTTCGTAATATGACTTCGCCCTGCTGTGCTTCGTATGTCTCGATTTGTCCTAATGTTCCCGATTTGTCCTTAATGACCCGACTTGACAAATGCCAAAACTACAGAACAAGTCCAGCTGGGTTAAACAAGAAATTTGTAATACAATAGGAAAATGTTGGGGAACAAATCTAATTTCAATTCCGACTGGGATTTTCGTAAATTGACTTGCCATGCTGTGCTTCGTATGTCTCGACTTGTCCTAATGTTCCCGATTTGTCCTTAATGACCCGACTTGACAAATGCCAAAAAACAGAACGAGTCCAGCTGGGGAATTCACGAAATTTGTAACACAAATGGAAAGTGTTGGGAACATTCAAATTTCAATTCCGACTGAGATTTTAGTAATTTGACTTCGCCCTGCTGTGCTTCGTATGTCTCGACTTGTCCTAATGCTCCCGATTTGTCCTTAATGACCCGACTTGACAAATGCCAAAAAACAGAAAGAGTCCAGCTGGGTAATTCAAGAAATTTGTAACACAATTGGAAAGTGTTGGGAACATTCAAATTTCAATTCCGACTGAGATTTTCGTAATATGACTTCGCCCTGCTGTGCTTCGTATGTCTCGACTTGTCCTCATGTTCCCGATTTGTCCTTAATGACCCGACTTGACAAATGCCAAAACTACAGAACAAGTCCAGCTGGGTTAAACAAGAAATTTGTAATACAATAGGAAAATGTTGGGGAACAAATCTAATTTCAATTCCGACTGGGATTTTCGTAAATTGACTTGCCATGCTGTGCTTCGTATGTCTCGACTTGTCCTAATGGTCCCGATTTGTCCTTGATGACCCGACTTGACAAATGTCAAATACAGGACAAGCCCAGCTGGGTAAAACAAGAAATTTGTAGCACAATTGGAAAATGTTGGGGAACAATTCAAATTTCTATTCCGACTGGGATTTTAGTAATTTGACTTCGCCCTGCTGTGCTTCGTATGTCTCAACTTGTCCTAATGTTCCCGATTTGTCCTTAATGACCCGACTTGACAAATGCCAAAAAACAGAACGAGTCCAGCTGGGGAATTCACGAAATTTGTAACACAAATGGAAAGTGTTGGGAACATTCAAATTTCAATTCCGACTGAGATTTTAGTAATTTGACTTCGCCCTGCTGTGCTTCGTATGTCTCGACTTGTCCTAATGCTCCCGATTTGTCCTTAAAGACCCGACTTGACAAATGCCAAAAAACAGAAAGAGTCCAGCTGGGTAATTCAAGAAATTTGTAACACAATTGGAAAGTGTTGGGAACATTCAAATTTCAATTCCGACTGAGATTTTCGTAATATGACTTCGCCCTGCTGTGCTTCGTATGTCTCGATTTGTCCTAATGTTCCCGATTTGTCCTTAATGACCCGACTTGACAAATGCCAAAACTACAGAACAAGTCCAGCTGGGTTAAACAAGAAATTTGTAATACAATAGGAAAATGTTGGGGAACAAATCTAATTTCAATTCCGACTGGGATTTTCGTAAATTGACTTGCCATGCTGTGCTTCGTATGTCTCGACTTGTCCTAATGTTCCCGATTTGTCCTTAATGACCCGACTTGACAAATGCCAAAAAACAGAACGAGTCCAGCTGGGGAATTCACGAAATTTGTAACACAAATGGAAAGTGTTGGGAACATTCAAATTTCAATTCCGACTGAGATTTTAGTAATTTGACTTCGCCCTGCTGTGCTTCGTATGTCTCGACTTGTCCTAATGCTCCCGATTTGTCCTTAATGACCCGACTTGACAAATGCCAAAAAACAGAAAGAGTCCAGCTGGGTAATTCAAGAAATTTGTAACACAATTGGAAAGTGTTGGGAACATTCAAATTTCAATTCCGACTGAGATTTTCGTAATATGACTTCGCCCTGCTGTGCTTCGTATGTCTCGACTTGTCCTAATGTTCCCGATTTGTCCTTAATGACCCGACTTGACAAATGCCAAAACTACAGAACAAGTCCAGCTGGGTTAAACAAGAAATTTGTAATACAATAGGAAAATGTTGGGGAACAAATCTATTTTCAATTCCGACTGGGATTTTCGTAAATTGACTTGCCATGCTGTGCTTCGTATGTCTCGACTTGTCCTAATGGTCCCGATTTGTCCTTGATGACCCGACTTGACAAATGTCAAATACAGGACAAGCCCAGCTGGGTAAAACAAGAAATTTGTAGCACAATTGGAAAATGTTGGGGAACAATTCAAATTTCTATTCCGACTGGGATTTTAGTAATTTGACTTCGCCCTGCTGTGCTTCGTATGTCTCAACTTGTCCTAATGTTCCCGATTTGTCCTTAATGACCCGACTTGACAAATGCCAAAAAACAGAACGAGTCCAGCTGGGGAATTCACGAAATTTGTAACACAAATGGAAAGTGTTGGGAACATTCAAATTTCAATTCCGACTGAGATTTTAGTAATTTGACTTCGCCCTGCTGTGCTTCGTATGTCTCGACTTGTCCTAATGCTCCCGATTTGTCCTTAAAGACCCGACTTGACAAATGCCAAAAAACAGAAAGAGTCCAGCTGGGTAATTCAAGAAATTTGTAACACAATTGGAAAGTGTTGGGAACATTCAAATTTCAATTCCGACTCAGATTTTAGTAATTTGACTTCGCCCTGCTGTGCTTCGTATGTCTCGACTTGTCCCAATGGTCCCTACTGACCCGACTTGACATATGCCAAAACTATAGAACAAGTCCAGAAGGGTAAAACAAAAAATTTGTAACACAATTGGAAAAAGTTGGGAAACAATTCCAATTTCAATTCCGACTGAGATTTTCTTAGTTTGACTTCGCCCTGCTGTGCTTCGTATGTCTCGACTTGTCCTAATGTTCCCGATTTGTCCTTAATGACCCGACTTGACAAATGCCAAAACTACAGAACAAGTCCAGCTGGGTTAACAAGAAATTTGTAATACAATAGGAAAATGTTGGGGAACAAATCTAATTTCAATTCCGACTGGGATTTTCGTAAATTGACTTGCCATGCTGTGCTTCGTATGTCTCGACTTGTCCTAATGTTCCCGATTTGTCCTTAATGACCCGACTTGACAAATGCCAAAAAACAGAACGAGTCCAGCTGGGGAATTCACGAAATTTGTAACACAATTGGAAAGTGTTGGGAACATTCAAATTTCAATTCCGACTGAGATTTTAGTAATTTGACTTCGCCCTGCTGTGCTTCGTATGTCTCGACTTGTCCTAATGCTCCCGATTTGTCCTTAATGACCCGACTTGACAAATGCCAAAAAACAGAAAGAGTCCAGCTGGGTAATTCAAGAAATTTGTAACACAATTGGAAAGTGTTGGGAACATTCAAATTTCAATTCCGACTGAGATTTTCGTAATATGACTTCGCCCTGCTGTGCTTCGTATGTCTCGACTTGTCCTAATGTTCCCGATTTGTCCTTAATGACCCGACATGACAAATGCCAAAACTACAGAACAAGTCCAGCTGGGTTAACAAGAAATTTGTAATACAATAGGAAAATGTTGGGGAACAAATCTAATTTCAATTCCGACTGGGATTTTCGTAAATTGACTTGCCATGCTGTGCTTCGTATGTCTCGACTTGTCCTAATGTTCCCGATTTGTCCTTAATGACCCGACTTGACAAATGCCAAAAAACAGAACGAGTCCAGCTGGGGAATTCACGAAATTTGTAACACAATTGGAAAGTGTTGGGAACATTCAAATTTCAATTCCGACTGAGATTTTAGTAATTTGACTTCGCCCTGCTGTGCTTCGTATGTCTCGACTTGTCCTAATGCTCCCGATTTGTCCTTAATGACCCGACTTGACAAATGCCAAAAAACAGAAAGAGTCCAGCTGGGTAATTCAAGAAATTTGTAACACAATTGGAAAGTGTTGGGAACATTCAAATTTCAATTCCGACTGAGATTTTCGTAATATGACTTCGCCCTGCTGTGCTTCGTATGTCTCGACTTGTCCTAATGGTCCCGATTTGTCCTTGATGACCCGACTAGACAAATGTCAAAATACAGGACAAGCCCAGCTGGGTAAAACAAGAAATTTGTAGCACAATTGGAAAATGTTGGGGAACAATTCAAATTTCAATTCCGAGATTTTCGATTTGACTTCGCCCTGCTGTGCTTAGTACGTCTCGTCTTGTCCTAATGGTCCCGATTTGTCCTTAAAGACCCGACTTGAAAAATGCTAAAAAAAAACAAAACGAGTCCAGCTGGGTAATTCAAGAAATTTGTAACACAATAGGAAAATGTTGGGGAACAAATCTAATTTCAATTCCGACTGGGATTTTCGTAAATTGACTTGCCATGCTGTGCTTCGTATGTCTCGACTTGTCCTAATGGTCCCGATTTGTCCTTGATGACCCGACTAGACAAATGTCAAAATACAGGACAAGCCCAGCTGGGTAAAACAAGAAATTTGTAGCACAATTGGAAAATGTTGGGGAACAATTCAAATTTCAATTCCGAGATTTTCGATTTGACTTCGCCCTGCTGTACTTAGTACGTCTCGTCTTGTCCTAATGGTCCCGACTTGTCCTTAATGACCCGACTTGACAAATGCCAAAATACAGAACAAGACCAGCTGGGTAAAGCAAGAAATTTGTAACACAATAGGAAATTGTTGTGGAATAATTCTAATTTCAATTCCGACTGGGATTTTCGTAAATTGACTTAGCCACTCTGTGCTTCGTATGACTCGACTTGTCCTAATGTTTCCGATTTGTCCTTAATGATCCGACTTGACAAATGTAAAAAAACAGAACGAGTCCAGCTGGGTATTCAAGAAATTTGTAACACAATTGGAAAGTGTAGGGAACATTCAAATTTCAATTCCGACTGAGATTTTCGTAAGTTGACTTCGCCCTGCTGTACTTAGTACGTCTCGTCTTGTCCTAATGGTCCCGACTTGTCCTTAATGACCCGACTTGACAAATGCCAAAATACAGAACAAGACCAGCTGGGTAAAGCAAGAAATTTGTAACACAATAGGAAATTGTTGTGGAATAATTCTAATTTCAATTCCGACTGGGATTTTCGTAAATTGACTTAGCCACTCTGTGCTTCGTATGACTCGACTTGTCCTAATGTTTTCGATTTGTCCTTAATGATCCGACTTGACAAATGTAAAAAAACAGAACGAGTCCAGCTGGGTATTCAAGAAATTTGTAACACAATTGGAAAGTGTAGGGAACATTCAAATTTCAATTCCGACTGAGATTTTCGTAATTTGACTTCGCCCTGCTGTACTTAGTACGTCTCGTCTGGTCCTAATGGTCCCGACTTGTCCCTAATGACCCGACTTGACAAATGCCAAAATACAGAACAAGACCAGCTGGGTAAAGCAAGAAATTTGTAACACAATAGGAAATTGTTGTGGAATAATTCTAATTTCAATTCCGACTGGGATTTTCGTAAATTGACTTAGCCACTCTGTGCTTCGTATGACTCGACTTGTCCTAATGTTTCCGATTTGTCCTTAATGATCCGACTTGACAAATGTAAAAAAACAGAACGAGTCCAGCTGGGTATTCAAGAAATTTGTAACACAATTGGGAAGTGTAGGGAACATTCAAATTTCAATTCCGACTGAGATTTTCGTAATTTGACTTAGCCCTGCTGTGCTTCGTATGTATCAACTTGTCCTACTGGTCCCGATATGTCCTTAATGACCCGACTTGACAAATGCCAAACCTACAGAACAAGTCCAGCTGGGCAAAACAAGAAATTTGTAAAACGATAGGAAATTGTTGGGGAACAATTCAGATTTCAATTCCTACTGATATTTTCGTAATTTGACTTCGCCCTGCTGTGCTTAGTACGTCTCGTCTTGTCCTAATGGTCCCGACTTGTCCTTAATGACCCGACTTGACAAATGCCAAAATACAGAACAAGACCAGCTGGGTAAAGCAAGAAATTTGTAACACAATAGGAAATTGTTGTGGAATAATTCTAATTTCAATTCCGACTGGGATTTTCGTAAATTGACTTAGCCACTCTGTGCTTCGTATGACTCGACTTGTCCTAATGTTTCCGATTTGTCCTTAATGATCCGACTTGACAAATGTAAAAAAACAGAACGAGTCCAGCTGGGTATTCAAGAAATTTGTAACACAATTGGAAAGTGTAGGGAACATTCAAATTTCAATTCCGACTGAGATTTTCGTAAGTTGACTTCGCCCTGCTGTACTTAGTACGTCTCGTCTTGTCCTAATGGTCCCGACTTGTCCTTAATGACCCGACTTGACAAATGCCAAAAACAGAACAAGACCAGCTGGGTAAAGCAAGAAATTTGTAACACAATAGGAAATTGTTGTGGAATAATTATAATTTCAATTCCGACTGGGATTTTCGTAAATTGACTTAGCCACTCTGTGCTTCGTATGACTCGACTTGTCCTAATGGTCCCGATTTGTCCCTACTGACCCGACTTGACATATGCCAAAACTACAGAACAAGTCCAGCTGGGCAAAACAAGAAATTTGTAAAACGATAGGAAATTGTTGGGGAACAATTCAGATTTCAATTCCTACTGAGTTTTTCGTAATTTGACTTCGCCCTGCTGTACTTAGTACGTCTCGTCTTGTCCTAATGGTCCCGACTTGTCCTTAATGACCCGACTTGACAAATGCCAAAATACAGAACAAAACCAGCTGGGTAAAACAAGAAATTTGTAACACAATAGGAAATTGTTGTGGAATAATTCTAATTTCAATTCCGACTGGGATTTTCGTAAATTGACTTAGCCACTCTGTGCTTCGTATGACTCGACTTGTCCTAATGGTCCCGATTTGTCCTTAATGATCCGACTTGACAAATGTAAAAAAACAGAACGAGTCCAGCTGGGTATTCAAGAAATTTGTAACACAATTGGAAAGTGTAGGGAACATTCAAATTTCAATTCCGACTGAGAATTTCGTAATTTGACTTAGCCCTGCTGTGCTTCGTATGTATCAACTTGTCCTACTGGTCCCGATATGTCCTTAATGACCCGACTTGACAAATGCCAAAACTACAGAACAAGTCCAGCTGGGCAAAACAAGAAATTTGTAAAACGATAGGAAATTGTAGGGGAACAATTCAAATTTCAATTCCTACTGATATTTTCGTAATTTGACTTCGCCCTGCTGTGCTTAGTACGTCTCGTCTTGTCCTAATGGTCCCGATTTGTCCTTAATGATCCGACTTGACAAATGTAAAAAAACAGAACGAGTCCAGCTGGGTAATTCAAGAAATTTGTAACACAATTGGAAAATGTTGGGAACATTTATATTTCAATTCCGGCTGAGTTTTTAGTAATTTGACATCGCCCTGCTGTGCTTCGTATGTCTCGACTTGTCCAAATAGTCCCGATTTGTCCTTAATGACCCGACTTGACAAATGCCAAAATACAGAACAAGTCCAGCTGGGTATTCAAGAAATTTGTAACACAATTGGAAAGTGTAGGGAACATTCAAATTTCAATTCCAACTGAGATTTTCGTAATTTGACTAAGCCCTGCTGTGCTTAGTACGTCTCGTCTTGTCCTAATGGTCCCGACTTGTCCTTAATGACCCGACTTGACAAATGCCAAAATACAGAACAAGACCAGCTGGGTAAAGCAAGAAATTTGTAACACAATAGGAAATTGTCGTGGAATAATTCTAATTTCAATTCCGACTGGAATTTTCGTAAATTGACTTAGCCACTCTGTGCTTCGTATGACTCGACTTGTCCTAATGGTCCCGATTTGTCCCTACTGACCCGACTTGACATATGCCAAAACTACAGAACAAGTCCAGCTGGGCAAAACAAGAAATTTGTAAAACGATAGGAAATTGTTGGGGAACAATTCAGATTTCAATTCCTACTGAGATTTTCGTAATTTGACTTCGCCCTGCTGTACTTAGTACGTCTCGTCTTGTCCTAATGGTCCCGACTTGTCCTTAATGACCCGACTTGACAAATGCCAAAATACAGAACAAGACCAGCTGGGTAAAGCAAGAAATTTGTAACACAATAGGAAATTGTTGTGGAATAATTCTAATTTCAATTCCGACTGGGATTTTCGTAAATTGACTTAGCCACTCTGTGCTTCGTATGACTCGACTTGTCCTAATGTTTCCGATTTGTCCTTAATGATCCGACTTGACAAATGTAAAAAAACAGAACGAGTCCAGCTGGGTATTCAAGAAATTTGTAACACAATTGGAAAGTGTAGGGAACATTCAAATTTCAATTCCGACTGAGATTTTCGTAATTTGACTTAGCCCTGCTGTGCTTCGTATGTATCAACTTGTCCTACTGGTCCCGATATGTCCTTAATGACCCGACTTGACAAATGCCAAAACTACAGAACAAGTCTAGTTGGCAAAACAAGAAATTTGTAAAACGATAGGAAATTGTTGGGGAACAATTCAAATTTCAATTCCTACTGATATTTTCGTAATTTGACTTCGCCCTGCTGTGCTTAGTACGTCTCGTCTTGTCCTAATGGTCCCGATTTGTCCTTAATGATCCGACTTGACAAATGTAAAAAAACAGAACGAGTCCAGATGGGTAATTCAAGAAATTTGTAACACAATTGGAAAATGTTGGGAACATTTATATTTCAATTCCGGCTGAGTTTTTAGTAATTTGACTTCGCCCTGCTGAGCTTCGTATGTCTCCACTTGTCCAAATAGTCCCGATTTGTCCTTAATGACCCGACTTGACAAATGCCAAAATACAGAACAAGTCCAGCTGGGAAAATCAAGAAATTTGTAACACAATTGGAAAGTGTAGGGAACATTCAAATTTCAATTCCGACTGAGATTTTCGTAATATGATTTCGCCCTGCTGTGCGTCGTATGTATTGACTTGACCTAATGGTCCCGATATGTTCCCACTGACCCGACTTGACAAATGCCAAACCTACAGAACAAGTCCAGCTGGGTAAAACAAGAATTTGTAACACAATGGGAAATTGTTGTGGAATAATTCTAATTTCAATTCCGACTGGGATTTTCGTAAATTGACTTAGCCACCCTGTGCTTCGTATGACTCGACTTGTCCTAATGTTTCCGATTTGTCCTTAATGATCCGACTTGACAAATGTAAAAAAAACAGAACGAGTCCAGCTGGGTATTCAAGAAATGTGTAACACAATTGGAAAGTGTAGGGAACATTCAAATTTCAATTCCGACTGAGATTTTCGTAATTTGACTTAGCCCTGCTGTGCTTCGTATGTATCAACTTGTCCTACTGGTCCCGATATGTCCTTAATGACCCGACTTGACAAATGCCAAACCTACAGAACAA
This sequence comes from Chrysolina americana, assembly GCA_958502065.1. Lineage (NCBI taxonomy): Eukaryota > Metazoa > Arthropoda > Insecta > Coleoptera > Chrysomelidae > Chrysolina > Chrysolina americana. Next base: position 31,370,162 of record OY293420.1, read on the forward strand.
GTCCAGCTGGGCAAAACAAGAAATTTGTAAAACGATAGGAAATTGTTGGGGAACAATTCAGATTTCAATTCCTACTGAGTTTTTCGTAATTTGACTTCGCCCTGCTGTACTTAGTACGTCTCGTCTTGTCCTAATGGTCCCGACTTGTCCTTAATACCCGACTTGACAAATGCCATAATACAGAACAAGACCAGCTGGGTAAAGCAAGAAATTTGTAACACAATAGGAAATTGTTGTGGAATAATTCTAATTTCAATTCCGACTGGGATTTTCGTAAATTGACTTAGCCACTCTGTGCTTCGTATGACTCGACTTGTCCTAATGTTTCCGATTTGTCCTTAATGATCCGACTTGACAAATGTAAAAAAACAGAACGAGTCCAGCTGGGTATTCAAGAAATTTGTAACACAATTGGAAAGTGTAGGGAACATTCAAATTTCAATTCCGACTGAGATTTTCGTAATTTGACTTAGCCCTGCTGTGCTTCGTATGTATCAACTTGTCCTACTGGTCCCGATATGTCCTTAATGACCCGACTTGACAAATGCCAAAACTACAGAACAAGTCCAGCTGGGCAAAACAAGAAATTTGTAAAACGATAGGAAATTGTAGGGGAACAATTCAAATTTCAATTCCTACTGATATTTTCGTAATTTGACTTCGCCCTGCTGTGCTTAGTACGTCTCGTCTTGTCCTAATGGTCCCGATTTGTCCTTAATGATCCGACTTGACAAATGTAAAAAAACAGAACGAGTCCAGCTGGGTAATTCAAGAAATTTGTAACACAATTGGAAAATGTTGGGAACATTTATATTTCAATTCCGGCTGAGTTTTTAGTAATTTGACTTCGCCCTGCTGTGCTTCGTATGTCTCGACTTGTCCAAATAGTCCCGATTTGTCCTTAATGACCCGACTTGACAAATGCCAAAATACAGAACAAGTCCAGCTGGGTATTCAAGAAATTTGTAACACAATTGGAAAGTGTAGGGAACATTCAAATTTCAATTCCGACTGAGATTTTCGTAATTTGACTAAGCCCTGCTGTGCTTAGTACGTCTCGTCTTGTCCTAATGGTCCCGACTTGTCCTTAATGACCCGACTTGACAAATGCCAAAATACAGAACAAGACCAGCTGGGTAAAGCAAGAAATTTGTAACACAATAGGAAATTGTTGTGGAATAATTCTAATTTCAATTCCGACTGGGATTTTCGTAAATTGACTTAGCCACTCTGTGCTTCGTATGACTCGACTTGTCCTAATGTTTCCGATTTGTCCTTAATGATCCGACTTGACAAATGTAAAAAAACAGAACGAGTCCAGCTGGGTATTCAAGAAATTTGTAACACAATTGGAAAGTGTAGGGAACATTCAAATTTCAATTCCGACTGAGATTTTCGTAATTTGACTTAGCCCTGCTGTGCTTCGTATGTATCAACTTGTCCTACTGGTCCCGATATGTCCTTAATGACCCGACTTGACAAATGCCAAAACTACAGAACAAGTCCAGCTGGGCAAAACAAGAAATTTGTAAAACGATAGGAAATTGTTGGGGAACAATTCAGATTTCAATTCCTACTGATATTTTCGTAATTTGACTTCGCCCTGCTGTGCTTAGTACGTCTCGTCTTGTCCTAATGGTCCCGACTTGTCCTTAATGACCCGACTTGACAAATGCCAAACCTACAGAACAAGTCCAGCTGGGTAAAACAAGAATTTGTAACACAATGGGAAATTGTTGTGGAATAATTCTAATTTCAATTCCGACTGGGATTTTCGTAAATTGACTTAGCCACTCTGTGCTTCGTATGACTCGACTTGTCCTAATGTTTCCGATTTGTCCTTAATGATCCGACATGACAAATGTAAAAAAACAGAACGAGTCCAGCTGGGTATTCAAGAAATTTGTAACACAATTGGAAAGTGTAGGGAACATTCAAATTTCAATTCCGACTGAGATTTTCGTAATTTGACTTAGCCCTGCTGTGCTTCGTATGTATCAACTTGTCCTACTGGTCCCGATATGTCCTTAATGACCCGACTTGACAAATGCCAAACCTACAGAACAAGTCCAGCTGGGCAAAACAAGAAATTTGTAAAACGATAGGAAATTGTTGGGGAACAATTCAGATTTCAATTCCTACTGAGTTTTTCGTAATTTGACTTCGCCCTGCTGTACTTAGTACGTCTCGTCTTGTCCTAATGGTCCCGACTTGTCCTTAATACCCGACTTGACAAATGCCATAATACAGAACAAGACCAGCTGGGTAAAGCAAGAAATTTGTAACACAATAGGAAATTGTTGTGGAATAATTCTAATTTCAATTCCGACTGGGATTTTCGTAAATTGACTTAGCCACTCTGTGCTTCGTATGACTCGACTTGTCCTAATGTTTCCGATTTGTCCTTAATGATCCGACTTGACAAATGTAAAAAAACAGAACGAGTCCAGCTGGGTATTCAAGAAATTTGTAACACAATTGGAAAGTGTAGGGAACATTCAAATTTCAATTCCGACTGAGATTTTCGTAATTTGACTTAGCCCTGCTGTGCTTCGTATGTATCAACTTGTCCTACTGGTCCCGATATGTCCTTAATGACCCGACTTGACAAATGCCAAAACTACAGAACAAGTCCAGCTGGGCAAAACAAGAAATTTGTAAAACGATAGGAAATTGTAGGGGAACAATTCAAATTTCAATTCCTACTGATATTTTCGTAATTTGACTTCGCCCTGCTGTGCTTAGTACGTCTCGTCTTGTCCTAATGGTCCCCATTTGTCCTTAATGATCCGACTTGACAAATGTAAAAAAACAGAACGAGTCCAGCTGGGTAATTCAAGAAATTTGTAACACAATTGGAAAATGTTGGGAACATTTATATTTCAATTCCGGCTGAGTTTTTAGTAATTTGACTTCGCCCTGCTGTGCTTCGTATGTCTCGACTTGTCCAAATAGTCCCGATTTGTCCTTAATGACCCGACTTGACAAATGCCAAAATACAGAACAAGTCCAGCTGGGTATTCAAGAAATTTGTAACACAATTGGAAAGTGTAGGGAACATTCAAATTTCAATTCCGACTGAGATTTTCGTAATTTGACTAAGCCCTGCTGTGCTTAGTACGTCTCGTCTTGTCCTAATGGTCCCGACTTGTCCTTAATGACCCGACTTGACAAATGCCAAAATACAGAACAAGACCAGCTGGGTAAAGCAAGAAATTTGTAACACAATAGGAAATTGTTGTGGAATAATTCTAATTTCAATTCCGACTGGGATTTTCGTAAATTGACTTAGCCACTCTGTGCTTCGTATGACTCGACTTGTCCTAATGTTTCCGATTTGTCCTTAATGATCCGACTTGACAAATGTAAAAAAACAGAACGAGTCCAGCTGGGTATTCAAGAAATTTGTAACACAATTGGAAAGTGTAGGGAACATTCAAATTTCAATTCCGACTGAGATTTTCGTAATTTGACTTAGCCCTGCTGTGCTTCGTATGTATCAACTTGTCCTACTGGTCCCGATATGTCCTTAATGACCCGACTTGACAAATGCCAAAACTACAGAACAAGTCCAGCTGGGCAAAACAAGAAATTTGTAAAACGATAGGAAATTGTTGGGGAACAATTCAGATTTCAATTCCTACTGATATTTTCGTAATTTGACTTCGCCCTGCTGTGCTTAGTACGTCTCGTCTTGTCCTAATGGTCCCGACTTGTCCTTAATGACCCGACTTGACAAATGCCAAAATACAGAACAAGACCAGCTGGGTAAAGCAAGAAATTTGTAACACAATAGGAAATTGTTGTGGAATAATTCTAATTTCAATTCCGACTGGGATTTTCGTAAATTGACTTAGCCACTCTGTGCTTCGTATGACTCGACTTGTCCTAATGTTTCCGATTTGTCCTTAATGATCCGACTTGACAAATGTAAAAAAACAGAACGAGTCCAGCTGGGTATTCAAGAAATTTGTAACACAATTGGAAAGTGTAGGGAACATTCAAATTTCAATTCCGACTGAGATTTTCGTAAGTTGACTTCGCCCTGCTGTACTTAGTACGTCTCGTCTTGTCCTAATGGTCCCGACTTGTCCTTAATGACCCGACTTGACAAATGCCAAAAACAGAACAAGACCAGCTGGGTAAAGCAAGAAATTTGTAACACAATAGGAAATTGTTGTGGAATAATTATAATTTCAATTCCGACTGGGATTTTCGTAAATTGACTTAGCCACTCTGTGCTTCGTATGACTCGACTTGTCCTAATGGTCCCGATTTGTCCCTACTGACCCGACTTGACATATGCCAAAACTACAGAACAAGTCCAGCTGGGCAAAACAAGAAATTTGTAAAACGATAGGAAATTGTTGGGGAACAATTCAGATTTCAATTCCTACTGAGTTTTTCGTAATTTGACTTCGCCCTGCTGTACTTAGTACGTCTCGTCTTGTCCTAATGGTCCCGACTTGTCCTTAATGACCCGACTTGACAAATGCCAAAATACAGAACAAAACCAGCTGGGTAAAACAAGAAATTTGTAACACAATAGGAAATTGTTGTGGAATAATTCTAATTTCAATTCCGACTGGGATTTTCGTAAATTGACTTAGCCACTCTGTGCTTCGTATGACTCGACTTGTCCTAATGGTCCCGATTTGTCCTTAATGATCCGACTTGACAAATGTAAAAAAACAGAACGAGTCCAGCTGGGTATTCAAGAAATTTGTAACACAATTGGAAAGTGTAGGGAACATTCAAATTTCAATTCCGACTGAGAATTTCGTAATTTGACTTAGCCCTGCTGTGCTTCGTATGTATCAACTTGTCCTACTGGTCCCGATATGTCCTTAATGACCCGACTTGACAAATGCCAAAACTACAGAACAAGTCCAGCTGGGCAAAACAAGAAATTTGTAAAACGATAGGAAATTGTAGGGGAACAATTCAAATTTCAATTCCTACTGATAATTTCGTAATTTGACTTCGCCCTGCTGTGCTTAGTACGTCTCGTCTTGTCCTAATGGTCCCGATTTGTACTTAATGATCCGACTTGACAAATGTAAAAAAACAGAACGAGTCCAGCTGGGTAATTCAAGAAATTTGTAACACAATTGGAAAATGTTGGGAACATTTATATTTCAATTCCGGCTGAGTTTTTAGTAATTTGACTTCGCCCTGCTGTGCTTCGTATGTCTCGACTTGCCCAAATAGTCCCGATTTGTCCTTAATGACCCGACTTGACAAATGCCAAAATACAGAACAAGTCCAGCTGGGAAATTCAAGAAATATGTAACACAATTGGAAAGTGTAGGGAACATTCAAATTTCAATTCCGACTGAGATTTTCGTAATATGACTTCGCCCTGCTGTGCGTCGTATGTATTGACTTGACCTAATGGTCCCGATATGTTCCCACTGACCCGACTTGACAAATGCCAAACCTACAGAACAAGTCCAGCTGGGTAAAACAAGAATTTGTAACACAATAGGAAATTGTTGTGGAATAATTCTAATTTCAATTCCGACTGGGATTTTCGTAAATTGACTAGCCACTCTGTGCTTCGTATGACTCGACTTGTCCTAATGGTCCCGATTTGTCCCTACTGACCCGACTTGACATATGCCAAAACTACAGAACAAGTCCAGCTGGCAAAACAAGAAATTTGTAAAACGATAGGAAATTGTTAGGGAACAATTCAGATTTCAATTCCTACTGAGATTTTCGTAATTTGACTTCGCCCTGCTGTACTTAGTACGTCTCGTCTTGTCCTAATGGTCCCGACTTGTCCTTAATGACCTGACTTGACAAATGCCAAAATACAGAACAAGACCAGCTGGGTAAAGCAAGAAATTTGTAACACAATAGGAAATTGTTGTGGAATAATTCTAATTTCAATTCCGACTGGGATTTTCGTAAATTGACTTAGCCACTCTGTGCTTCGTATGACTCGACTTGTCCTAATGTTTCCGATTTGTCCTTAATGATCCGACTTGACAAATGTAAAAAAACAGAACGAGTCCAGCTGGGTATTCAAGAAATTTGTAACACAATTGGAAAGTGTAGGGAACATTCAAATTTCAATTCCGACTGAGATTTTCGTAAGTTGACTTCGCCCTGCTGTACTTAGTACGTCTCGTCTTGTCCTAATGGTCCCGACTTGTCCTTAATGACCCGACTTGACAAATGCCAAAAACAGAACAAGACCAGCTGGGTAAAGCAAGAAATTTGTAACACAATAGGAAATTGTTGTGGAATAATTATAATTTCAATTCCGACTGGGATTTTCGTAAATTGACTTAGCCACTCTGTGCTTCGTATGACTCGACTTGTCCTAATGGTCCCGATTTGTCCTTAATGATCCGACTTGACAAATGTAAAAAAACAGAACGAGTCCAGCTGGGTATTCAAGAAATTTGTAACACAATTGGAAAGTGTAGGGAACATTCAAATTTCAATTCCGACTGAGAATTTCGTAATTTGACTTAGCCCTGCTGTGCTTCGTATGTATCAACTTGTCCTACTGGTCCCGATATGTCCTTAATGACCCGACTTGACAAATGCCAAAACTACAGAACAAGTCCAGCTGGGCAAAACAAGAAATTTGTAAAACGATAGGAAATTGTAGGGGAACAATTCAAATTTCAATTCCTACTGATATTTTCGTAATTTGACTTCGCCCTGCTGTGCTTAGTACGTCTCGTCTTGTCCTAATGGTCCCGATTTGTCCTTAATGATCCGACTTGACAAATGTAAAAAAACAGAACGAGTCCAGCTGGGTAATTCAAGAAATTTGTAACACAATTGGAAAATGTTGGGAACATTTATATTTCAATTCCGGCTGAGTTTTTAGTAATTTGACATCGCCCTGCTGTGCTTCGTATGTCTCGACTTGTCCAAATAGTCCCGATTTGTCCTTAATGACCCGACTTGACAAATGCCAAAATACAGAACAAGTCCAGCTGGGTATTCAAGAAATTTGTAACACAATTGGAAATTGTTGTGGAATAATTCTAATTTCAATTCCGACTGGGATTTTCGTAAATTGACTAGCCACTCTGTGCTTCGTATGACTCGACTTGTCCTAATGGTCCCGATTTGTCCCTACTGACCCGACTTGACATATGCCAAAACTACAGAACAAGTCCAGCTGGCAAAACAAGAAATTTGTAAAACGATAGGAAATTGTTGGGGAACAATTCAAATTTCAATTTCTACTGATATTTTCGTAATTTGACTTCGCCCTGCTGTGCTTAGTACGTCTCGTCTTGTCCTAATGGTCCCGACTTGTCCTTAATGACCCTACTTGACAAATGCCAAAACTACAGAACAAGTCCAGCTGGGCAAAACAAGAAATTTGTAACACAATAGGAAATTGTTGGGAACATTCAAATTTCAATTCCGACTGAGATTTTCGTAATTTGACTTAGCCCTGCTGGCTTCTATGTATCAACTTGTCCTACTGGTCCCGATATGTCCTTAATGACCCGACTTGACAAATGCCAAAACAACAGAACAAGTCCAGCTGGGCAAAACAAGAAATTTGTAAAACGATAGGAAATTGTTGGGGAACAATTCAAATTTCAATTCCTACTGATATTTTCGTAATTTGACTTCGCCCTGCTGTGCTTAGTACGTCTCGTCTTGTCCTAATGGTCCCGATTTGTCCTTAATGATCCGACTTGACAAATGTAAAAAAACAGAACGAGTCCAGCTGGGTAATTCAAGAAATTTGTAACACAATTGGAAAATGTTGGGAACATTTATATTTCAATTCCGGCTGAGTTTTTAGTAATTTGACTTCGCCCTGCTGTGCTTCGTATGTCTCGACTTGTCCAAATAGTCCCGATTTGTCCTTAATGACCCGACTTGACAAATGCCAAAATACAGAACAAGTCCAGCTGGGAAATTCAAGAAATTTGTAACACAATTGGAAAGTGTAGGGAACATTCAAATTTCAATTCCGACTGAGATTTTCGTAATATGACTTCGCCCTGCTGTGCGTCGTATGTATTGACTTGACCTAATGGTCCCGATATGTTCCCACTGACCCGACTTGACAAATGCCAAACCTACAGAACAAGTCCAGCTGGGTAAAACAAGAATTTGTAACAAAATAGGAAATTGTTGTGGAATAATTCTAATTTCAATTCCGACTGGGATTTTCGTAAATTGACTTAGCCACTCTGTGCTTCGTATGACTCGACTTGTCCTAATGTTTCCGATTTGTCCTTAATGATCCGACTTGACAAATGTAAAAAAACAGAACGAGTCCAGCTGGGTAATTCAAGAAATTTGTAACACAATTGGAAAATGTTGGGAACATTTATATTTCAATTCCGGCTGAGTTTTTAGTAATTTGACCTCGCCCTGCAGTGCTTCGTATGTCTCCACTTGTCCAAATAGTCCCGATTTGTCCTTAATGACCCGACTTGACAAATGCCAAAACTACAGAACAAGTCCAGCTGGGCAAAACAAGAAATTTGTAAAACGATAGGAAATTGTTGGGGAACAATTCAAATTTCAATTCCTACTGATATTTTCGTAATTTGACTTCGCCCTGCTGTGCTTAGTACGTCTCGTCTTGTCCTAATGGTCCCGATTTGTCCTTAATGATCCGACTGACAAATGTAAAAAAACAGAACGAGTCCAGCTGGGTAATTCAAGAAATTTGTAACACAATTGGAAAATGTTGGGAACATTTATATTTCAATTCCGGCTGAGTTTTTAGTAATTTGACTTCGCCCTGCTGTGCTTCGTATGTCTCGACTTGTCCAAATAGTCCCGATTTGTCCTTAATGACCCGACTTGACAAATGCCAAAATACAGAACAAGTCCAGCTGGGTATTCAAGAAATTTGTAACACAATTGGAAAGTGTAGGGAACATTCAAATTTCAATTCCGACTGAGATTTTCGTAATTTGACTAAGCCCTGCTGTGCTTAGTACCTCTCGTCTTGTCCTAATGGTCCCGACTTGTCCTTAATGACCCGACTTGACAAATGCCAAAATACAGAACAAGACCAGCTGGGTAAAGCAAGAAATTTGTAACACAATAGGAAATTGTCGTGGAATAATTCTAATTTCAATTCCGACTGGAATTTTCGTAAATTGACTTAGCCACTCTGTGCTTCGTATGACTCGACTTGTCCTAATGGTCCCGATTTGTCCCTACTGACCCGACTTGACATATGCCAAAACTACAGAACAAGTCCAGCTGGGCAAAACAAGAAATTTGTAAAACGATAGGAAATTGTTGGGGAACAATTCAGATTTCAATTCCTACTGAGATTTTCGTAATTTGACTTCGCCCTGCTGTACTTAGTACGTCTCGTCTTGTCCTAATGGTCCCGATTTGTCCTTAATGATCCGACTGACAAATGTAAAAAAACAGAACGAGTCCAGCTGGGTAATTCAAGAAATTTGTAACACAATTGGAAAATGTTGGGAACATTTATATTTCAATTCCGGCTGAGTTTTTAGTAATTTGACTTCGCCCTGCTGTGCTTCGTATGTCTCGACTTGTCCAAATAGTCCCGATTTGTCCTTAATGACCCGACTTGACAAATGCCAAAATACAGAACAAGTCCAGCTGGGTATTCAAGAAATTTGTAACACAATTGGAAAGTGTAGGGAACATTCAAATTTCAATTCCGACTGAGATTTTCGTAATTTGACTAAGCCCTGCTGTGCTTAGTACGTCTCGTCTTGTCCTAATGGTCCCGACTTGTCCTTAATGACCCGACTTGACAAATGCCAAAATACAGAACAAGACCAGCTGGGTAAAGCAAGAAATTTGTAACACAATAGGAAATTGTTGTGGAATAATTCTAATTTCAATTCCGACTGGGATTTTCGTAAATTGACTTAGCCACTCTGTGCTTCGTATGACTCGACTTGTCCTAATGTTTCCGATTTGTCCTTAATGATCCGACTTGACAAATGTAAAAAAACAGAACGAGTCCAGCTGGGTATTCAAGAAATTTGTAACACAATTGGAAAGTGTAGGGAACATTCAAATTTCAATTCCGACTGAGATTTTCGTAATTTGACTTAGCCCTGCTGTGCTTCGTATGTATCAACTTGTCCTACTGGTCCCGATATGTCCTTAATGACCCGACTTGACAAATGCCAAAACTACAGAACAAGTCTAGTTGGCAAAACAAGAAATTTGTAAAACGATAGGAAATTGTTGGGGAACAATTCAAATTTCAATTCCTACTGATATTTTCGTAATTTGACTTCGCCCTGCTGTGCTTAGTACGTCTCGTCTTGTCCTAATGGTCCCGATTTGTCCTTAATGATCCGACTTGACAAATGCCAAAATACAGAACAAGACCAGCTGGGTAAAGCAAGAAATTTGTAACACAATAGGAAATTGTTGTGGAATAATTCTAATTTCAATTCCGACTGGGATTTTCGTAAATTGACTTAGCCACTCTGTGCTTCGTATGACTCGACTTGTCCTAATGTTTCCGATTTGTCCTTAATGATCCGACTTGACAAATGTAAAAAAACAGAACGAGTCCAGCTGGGTATTCAAGAAATTTGTAACACAATTGGAAAGTGTAGGGAACATTCAAATTTCAATTCCGACTGAGATTTTCGTAATTTGACTTAGCCCTGCTGTGCTTCGTATGTATCAACTTGTCCTACTGGTCCCGATATGTCCTTAATGACCCGACTTGACAAATGCCAAAACTACAGAACAAGTCCAGCTGGGCAAAACAAGAAATTTGTAAAACGATAGGAAATTGTTGGGGAACAATTCAAATTTCAATTTCTACTGATATTTTCGTAATTTGACTTCGCCCTGCTGTGCTTAGTACGTCTCGTCTTGTCCTAATGGTCCCGACTTGTCCTTAATGACCCTACTTGACAAATGCCAAAACTACAGAACAAGTCCAGCTGGGCAAAACAAGAAATTTGTAACACAATAGGAAATTGTTGGGAACATTCAAATTTCAATTCCGACTGAGATTTTCGTAATTTGACTTAGCCCTGCTGGCTTCTATGTATCAACTTGTCCTACTGGTCCCGATATGTCCTTAATGACCCGACTTGACAAATGCCAAAACAACAGAACAAGTCCAGCTGGGCAAAACAAGAAATTTGTAAAACGATAGGAAATTGTTGGGGAACAATTCAAATTTCAATTCCTACTGATATTTTCGTAATTTGACTTCGCCCTGCTGTGCTTAGTACGTCTCGTCTTGTCCTAATGGTCCCGATTTGTCCTTAATGATCCGACTTGACAAATGTAAAAAAACAGAACGAGTCCAGCTGGGTAATTCAAGAAATTTGTAACACAATTGGAAAATGTTGGGAACATTTATATTTCAATTCCGGCTGAGTTTTTAGTAATTTGACTTCGCCCTGCTGTGCTTCGTATGTCTCGACTTGTCCAAATAGTCCCGATTTGTCCTTAATGACCCGACTTGACAAATGCCAAAATACAGAACAAGTCCAGCTGGGAAATTCAAGAAATTTGTAACACAATTGGAAAGTGTAGGGAACATTCAAATTTCAATTCCGACTGAGATTTTCGTAATATGACTTCGCCCTGCTGTGCGTCGTATGTATTGACTTGACCTAATGGTCCCGATATGTTCCCACTGACCCGACTTGACAAATGCCAAACCTACAGAACAAGTCCAGCTGGGTAAAACAAGAATTTGTAACAAAATAGGAAATTGTTGTGGAATAATTCTAATTTCAATTCCGACTGGGATTTTCGTAAATTGACTTAGCCACTCTGTGCTTCGTATGACTCGACTTGTCCTAATGTTTCCGATTTGTCCTTAATGATCCGACTTGACAAATGTAAAAAAACAGAACGAGTCCAGCTGGGTAATTCAAGAAATTTGTAACACAATTGGAAAATGTTGGGAACATTTATATTTCAATTCCGGCTGAGTTTTTAGTAATTTGACCTCGCCCTGCAGTGCTTCGTATGTCTCCACTTGTCCAAATAGTCCCGATTTGTCCTTAATGACCCGACTTGACAAATGCCAAAACTACAGAACAAGTCCAGCTGGGCAAAACAAGAAATTTGTAAAACGATAGGAAATTGTTGGGGAACAATTCAAATTTCAATTCCTACTGATATTTTCGTAATTTGACTTCGCCCTGCTGTGCTTAGTACGTCTCGTCTTGTCCTAATGGTCCCGATTTGTCCTTAATGATCCGACTGACAAATGTAAAAAAACAGAACGAGTCCAGCTGGGTAATTCAAGAAATTTGTAACACAATTGGAAAATGTTGGGAACATTTATATTTCAATTCCGGCTGAGTTTTTAGTAATTTGACTTCGCCCTGCTGTGCTTCGTATGTCTCGACTTGTCCAAATAGTCCCGATTTGTCCTTAATGACCCGACTTGACAAATGCCAAAATACAGAACAAGTCCAGCTGGGTATTCAAGAAATTTGTAACACAATTGGAAAGTGTAGGGAACATTCAAATTTCAATTCCGACTGAGATTTTCGTAATTTGACTAAGCCCTGCTGTGCTTAGTACCTCTCGTCTTGTCCTAATGGTCCCGACTTGTCCTTAATGACCCGACTTGACAAATGCCAAAATACAGAACAAGACCAGCTGGGTAAAGCAAGAAATTTGTAACACAATAGGAAATTGTCGTGGAATAATTCTAATTTCAATTCCGACTGGAATTTTCGTAAATTGACTTAGCCACTCTGTGCTTCGTATGACTCGACTTGTCCTAATGGTCCCGATTTGTCCCTACTGACCCGACTTGACATATGCCAAAACTACAGAACAAGTCCAGCTGGGCAAAACAAGAAATTTGTAAAACGATAGGAAATTGTTGGGGAACAATTCAGATTTCAATTCCTACTGAGATTTTCGTAATTTGACTTCGCCCTGCTGTACTTAGTACGTCTCGTCTTGTCCTAATGGTCCCGATTTGTCCTTAATGATCCGACTGACAAATGTAAAAAAACAGAACGAGTCCAGCTGGGTAATTCAAGAAATTTGTAACACAATTGGAAAATGTTGGGAACATTTATATTTCAATTCCGGCTGAGTTTTTAGTAATTTGACTTCGCCCTGCTGTGCTTCGTATGTCTCGACTTGTCCAAATAGTCCCGATTTGTCCTTAATGACCCGACTTGACAAATGCCAAAATACAGAACAAGTCCAGCTGGGTATTCAAGAAATTTGTAACACAATTGGAAAGTGTAGGGAACATTCAAATTTCAATTCCGACTGAGATTTTCGTAATTTGACTAAGCCCTGCTGTGCTTAGTACGTCTCGTCTTGTCCTAATGGTCCCGACTTGTCCTTAATGACCCGACTTGACAAATGCCAAAATACAGAATAAGACCAGCTGGGTAAAGCAAGAAATTTGTAACACAATAGGAAATTGTTGTGGAATAATTCTAATTTCAATTCCGACTGGGATTTTCGTAAATTGACTTAGCCACTCTGTGCTTCGTATGACTCGACTTGTCCTAATGTTTCCGATTTGTCCTTAATGATCCGACTTGACAAATGTAAAAAAACAGAACGAGTCCAGCTGGGTATTCAAGAAATTTGTAACACAATTGGAAAGTGTAGGGAACATTCAAATTTCAATTCCGACTGAGATTTTCGTAATTTGACTTAGCCCTGCTGTGCTTCGTATGTATCAACTTGTCCTACTGGTCCCGATATGTCCTTAATGACCCGACTTGACAAATGCCAAAACTACAGAACAAGTCTAGTTGGCAAAACAAGAAATTTGTAAAACGATAGGAAATTGTTGGGGAACAATTCAAATTTCAATTCCTACTGATATTTTCGTAATTTGACTTCGCCCTGCTGTGCTTAGTACGTCTCGTCTTGTCCTAATGGTCCCGATTTGTCCTTAATGATCCGACTTGACAAATGTAAAAAAACAGAACGAGTCCAGATGGGTAATTCAAGAAATTTGTAACACAATTGGAAAATGTTGGGAACATTTATATTTCAATTCCGGCTGAGTTTTTAGTAATTTGACTTCGCCCTGCTGAGCTTCGTATGTCTCCACTTGTCCAAATAGTCCCGATTTGTCCTTAATGACCCGACTTGACAAATGCCAAAATACAGAACAAGTCCAGCTGGGAAAATCAAGAAATTTGTAACACAATTGGAAAGTGTAGGGAACATTCAAATTTCAATTCCGACTGAGATTTTCGTAATATGATTTCGCCCTGCTGTGCGTCGTATGTATTGACTTGACCTAATGGTCCCGATATGTTCCCACTGACCCGACTTGACAAATGCCAAACCTACAGAACAAGTCCAGCTGGGTAAAACAAGAATTTGTAACACAATGGGAAATTGTTGTGGAATAATTCTAATTTCAATTCCGACTGGGATTTTCGTAAATTGACTTAGCCACTCTGTGCTTCGTATGACTCGACTTGTCCTAATGTTTCCGATTTGTCCTTAATGATCCGACTTGACAAATGTAAAAAAACAGAACGAGTCCAGCTGGGTATTCAAGAAATTTGTAACACAATTGGAAAGTGTAGGGAACATTCAAATTTCAATTCCGACTGAGATTTTCGTAATTTGACTTAGCCCTGCTGTGCTTCGTATGTATCAACTTGTCCTACTGGTCCCGATATGTCCTTAATGACCCGACTTGACAAATGCCAAACCTACAGAACAAGTCCAGCTGGGCAAAACAAGAAATTTGTAAAACGATAGGAAATTGTTGGGGAACAATTCAGATTTCAATTCCTACTGAGTTTTTCGTAATTTGACTTCGCCCTGCTGTACTTAGTACGTCTCGTCTTGTCCTAATGGTCCCGACTTGTCCTTAATACCCGACTTGACAAATGCCATAATACAGAACAAGACCAGCTGGGTAAAGCAAGAAATTTGTAACACAATAGGAAATTGTTGTGGAATAATTCTAATTTCAATTCCGACTGGGATTTTCGTAAATTGACTTAGCCACTCTGTGCTTCGTATGACTCGACTTGTCCTAATGTTTCCGATTTGTCCTTAATGATCCGACTTGACAAATGTAAAAAAACAGAACGAGTCCAGCTGGGTATTCAAGAAATTTGTAACACAATTGGAAAGTGTAGGGAACATTCAAATTTCAATTCCGACTGAGATTTTCGTAATTTGACTTAGCCCTGCTGTGCTTCGTATGTATCAACTTGTCCTACTGGTCCCGATATGTCCTTAATGACCCGACTTGACAAATGCCAAAACTACAGAACAAGTCCAGCTGGGCAAAACAAGAAATTTGTAAAACGATAGGAAATTGTAGGGGAACAATTCAAATTTCAATTCCTACTGATATTTTCGTAATTTGACTTCGCCCTGCTGTGCTTAGTACGTCTCGTCTTGTCCTAATGGTCCCGATTTGTCCTTAATGATCCGACTTGACAAATGTAAAAAAACAGAACGAGTCCAGCTGGGTAATTCAAGAAATTTGTAACACAATTGGAAAATGTTGGGAACATTTATATTTCAATTCCGGCTGAGTTTTTAGTAATTTGACTTCGCCCTGCTGTGCTTCGTATGTCTCGACTTGTCCAAATAGTCCCGATTTGTCCTTAATGACCCGACTTGACAAATGCCAAAATACAGAACAAGTCCAGCTGGGTATTCAAGAAATTTGTAACACAATTGGAAAGTGTAGGGAACATTCAAATTTCAATTCCGACTGAGATTTTCGTAATTTGACTAAGCCCTGCTGTGCTTAGTACGTCTCGTCTTGTCCTAATGGTCCCGACTTGTCCTTAATGACCCGACTTGACAAATGCCAAAATACAGAACAAGACCAGCTGGGTAAAGCAAGAAATTTGTAACACAATAGGAAATTGTTGTGGAATAATTCTAATTTCAATTCCGACTGGGATTTTCGTAAATTGACTTAGCCACTCTGTGCTTCGTATGACTCGACTTGTCCTAATGTTTCCGATTTGTCCTTAATGATCCGACTTGACAAATGTAAAAAAACAGAACGAGTCCAGCTGGGTATTCAAGAAATTTGTAACACAATTGGAAAGTGTAGGGAACATTCAAATTTCAATTCCGACTGAGATTTTCGTAATTTGACTTAGCCCTGCTGTGCTTCGTATGTATCAACTTGTCCTACTGGTCCCGATATGTCCTTAATGACCCGACTTGACAAATGCCAAAACTACAGAACAAGTCCAGCTGGGCAAAACAAGAAATTTGTAAAACGATAGGAAATTGTTGGGGAACAATTCAGATTTCAATTCCTACTGATATTTTCGTAATTTGACTTCGCCCTGCTGTGCTTAGTACGTCTCGTCTTGTCCTAATGGTCCCGACTTGTCCTTAATGACCCGACTTGACAAATGCCAAAATACAGAACAAGACCAGCTGGGTAAAGCAAGAAATTTGTAACACAATAGGAAATTGTTGTGGAATAATTCTAATTTCAATTCCGACTGGGATTTTCGTAAATTGACTTAGCCACTCTGTGCTTCGTATGACTCGACTTGTCCTAATGTTTCCGATTTGTCCTTAATGATCCGACTTGACAAATGTAAAAAAACAGAACGAGTCCAGCTGGGTATTCAAGAAATTTGTAACACAATTGGAAAGTGGGGAACATTCAAATTTCAATTCCGACTGAGATTTTCGTAATTTGACTTCGCCCTGCTGTACTTAGTACGTCTCGTCTTGTCCTAATGGTCCCGACTTGTCCTTAATGACCCGACTTGACAAATGCCAAAAACAGAACAAGACCAGCTGGGTAAAGCAAGAAATTTGTAACACAATAGGAAATTGTTGTGGAATAATTATAATTTCAATTCCGACTGGGATTTTCGTAAATTGACTTAGCCACTCTGTGCTTCGTATGACTCGACTTGTCCTAATGGTCCCGATTTGTCCCTACTGACCCGACTTGACATATGCCAAAACTACAGAACAAGTCCAGCTGGGCAAAACAAGAAATTTGTAAAACGATAGGAAATTGTTGGGGAACAATTCAGATTTCAATTCCTACTGAGTTTTTCGTAATTTGACTTCGCCCTGCTGTACTTAGTACGTCTCGTCTTGTCCTAATGGTCCCGACTTGTCCTTAATGACCCGACTTGACAAATGCCAAAATACAGAACAAAACCAGCTGGGTAAAACAAGAAATTTGTAACACAATAGGAAATTGTTGTGGAATAATTCTAATTTCAATTCCGACTGGGATTTTCGTAAATTGACTTAGCCACTCTGTGCTTCGTATGACTCGACTTGTCCTAATGGTCCCGATTTGTCCTTAATGATCCGACTTGACAAATGTAAAAAAACAGAACGAGTCCAGCTGGGTATTCAAGAAATTTGTAACACAATTGGAAAGTGTAGGGAACATTCAAATTTCAATTCCGACTGAGAATTTCGTAATTTGACTTAGCCCTGCTGTGCTTCGTATGTATCAACTTGTCCTACTGGTCCCGATATGTCCTTAATGACCCGACTTGACAAATGCCAAAACTACAGAACAAGTCCAGCTGGGCAAAACAAGAAATTTGTAAAACGATAGGAAATTGTAGGGGAACAATTCAAATTACAATTCCTACTGATATTTTCGTAATTTGACTTCGCCCTGCTGTGCTTAGTACGTCTCGTCTTGTCCTAATGGTCCCGACTTGTCCTTAATGACCCGACTTGACAAATGTAAAAAAACAGAACGAGTCCAGCTGGGTAATTCAAGAAATTTGTAACACAATTGGAAAATGTTGGGAACATTTATATTTCAATTCCGGCTGAGTTTTTAGTAATTTGACTTCGCCCTGCTGTGCTTCGTATGTCTCGACTTGTCCAAATAGTCCCGATTTGTCCTTAATGACCCGACTTGACAAATGCCAAAATACAGAACAAGTCCAGCTGGGTATTCAAGAAATTTGTAACACAATTGGAAAGTGTAGGGAACATTCAAATTTCAATTCCGACTGAGATTTTCGTAATTTGACTAAGCCCTGCTGTGCTTAGTACGTCTCGTCTTGTCCTAATGGTCCCGACTTGTCCTTAATGACCCGACTTGACAAATGCCAAAATACAGAACAAGACCAGCTGGGTAAAGCAAGAAATTTGTAACACAATAAGAAATTGTCGTGGAATAATTCTAATTTCAATTCCGACTGGAATTTTCGTAAATTGACTTAGCCACTCTGTGCTTCGTATGACTCGACTTGTCCTAATGGTCCCGATTTGTCCCTACTGACCCGACTTGACATATGCCAAAACTACAGAACAAGTCCAGCTGGGCAAAACAAGAAATTTGTAAAACGATAGGAAATTGTTGGGGAACAATTCAGATTTCAATTCCTACTGAGATTTTCGTAATTTGACTTCGCCCTGCTGTACTTAGTACGTCTCGTCTTGTCCTAATGGTCCCGACTTGTCCTTAATGACCCGACTTGACAAATGCCAAAATACAGAACAAGACCAGCTGGGTAAAGCAAGAAATTTGTAACACAATAGGAAATTGTTGTGGAATAATTCTAATTTCAATTCCGACTGGGATTTTCGTAAATTGACTTAGCCACTCTGTGCTTCGTATGACTCGACTTGTCCTAATGTTTCCGATTTGTCCTTAATGATCCGACTTGACAAATGTAAAAAAACAGAACGAGTCCAGCTGGGTATTCAAGAAATTTGTAACACAATTGGAAAGTGTAGGGAACATTCAAATTTCAATTCCGACTGAGATTTTCGTAATTTGACTTAGCCCTGCTGTGCTTCGTATGTATCAACTTGTCCTACTGGTCCCGATATGTCCTTAATGACCCGACTTGACAAATGCCAAAACTACAGAACAAGTCTAGTTGGCAAAACAAGAAATTTGTAAAACGATAGGAAATTGTTGGGGAACAATTCAAATTTCAATTCCTACTGATATTTTCGTAATTTGACTTCGCCCTGCTGTGCTTAGTACGTCTCGTCTTGTCCTAATGGTCCCGATTTGTCCTTAATGATCCGACTTGACAAATGTAAAAAAACAGAACGAGTCCAGATGGGTAATTCAAGAAATTTGTAACACAATTGGAAAATGTTGGGAACATTCAAATTTTCATTCTTACTGAGATTTTCGTAATATGATTTCGCCCTGCTGTGCGTCGTATGTATTGACTTGACCTAATGGTCCCGATATGTTCCCACTGACCCGACTTGACAAATGCCAAACCTACAGAACAAGTCCAGCTGGGTAAAACAAGAATTTGTAACACAATGGGAAATTGTTGTGGAATAATTCTAATTTCAATTCCGACTGAGATTTTCGTAATATGACTTCGCCCTGCTGTGCGTCGTATGTATTGACTTGACCTAATGGTCCCGATATGTTCCCACTGACCCGACTTGACAAATGCCAAACCTACAGAACAAGTCCAGCTGGGTAAAACAAGAATTTGTAACACAATAGGAAATTGTTGTGGAATAATTCTAATTTCAATTCCGACTGGGATTTTCGTAAATTGACTAGCCACTCTGTGCTTCGTATGACTCGACTTGTCCTAATGGTCCCGATTTGTCCCTACTGACCCGACTTGACATATGCCAAAACTACAGAACAAGTCCAGCTGGCAAAACAAGAAATTTGTAAAACGATAGGAAATTGTTAGGGAACAATTCAGATTTCAATTCCTACTGAGATTTTCGTAATTTGACTTCGCCCTGCTGTACTTAGTACGTCTCGTCTTGTCCTAATGGTCCCGACTTGTCCTTAATGACCTGACTTGACAAATGCCAAAATACAGAACAAGACCAGCTGGGTAAAGCAAGAAATTTGTAACACAATAGGAAATTGTTGTGGAATAATTCTAATTTCAATTCCGACTGGGATTTTCGTAAATTGACTTAGCCACTCTGTGCTTCGTATGACTCGACTTGTCCTAATGTTTCCGATTTGTCCTTAATGATCCGACTTGACAAATGTAAAAAAACAGAACGAGTCCAGCTGGGTATTCAAGAAATTTGTAACACAATTGGAAAGTGTAGGGAACATTCAAATTTCAATTCCGACTGAGATTTTCGTAATTTGACTTAGCCCTGCTGTGCTTCGTATGTATCAACTTGTCCTACTGGTCCCGATATGTCCTCAATGACCCGACTTGACAAATGCCAAAACTACAGAACAAGTCCAGCTGGGAAATTCAAGAAATATGTAACACAATTGGAAAGTGTAGGGAACATTCAAATTTCAATTCCGACTGAGATTTTCGTAATATGACTTCGCCCTGCTGTGCGTCGTATGTATTGACTTGACCTAATGGTCCCGATATGTTCCCACTGACCCGACTTGACAAATGCCAAACCTACAGAACAAGTCCAGCTGGGTAAAACAAGAATTTGTAACACAATAGGAAATTGTTGTGGAATAATTCTAATTTCAATTCCGACTGGGATTTTCGTAAATTGACTAGCCACTCTGTGCTTCGTATGACTCGACTTGTCCTAATGGTCCCGATTTGTCCCTACTGACCCGACTTGACATATGCCAAAACTACAGAACAAGTCCAGCTGGCAAAACAAGAAATTTGTAAAACGATAGGAAATTGTTAGGGAACAATTCAGATTTCAATTCCTACTGAGATTTTCGTAATTTGACTTCGCCCTGCTGTACTTAGTACGTCTCGTCTTGTCCTAATGGTCCCGACTTGTCCTTAATGACCTGACTTGACAAATGCCAAAATACAGAACAAGACCAGCTGGGTAAAGCAAGAAATTTGTAACACAATAGGAAATTGTTGTGGAATAATTCTAATTTCAATTCCGACTGGGATTTTCGTAAATTGACTTAGCCACTCTGTGCTTCGTATGACTCGACTTGTCCTAATGTTTCCGATTTGTCCTTAATGATCCGACTTGACAAATGTAAAAAAACAGAACGAGTCCAGCTGGGTATTCAAGAAATTTGTAACACAATTGGAAAGTGTAGGGAACATTCAAATTTCAATTCCGACTGAGATTTTCGTAATTTGACTTAGCCCTGCTGTGCTTCGTATGTATCAACTTGTCCTACTGGTCCCGATATGTCCTTAATGACCCGACTTGACAAATGCCAAAACTACAGAACAAGTCCAGCTGGGCAAAACAAGAAATTTGTAAAACGATAGGAAATTGTTGGGGAACAATTCAAATTTCAATTTCTACTGATATTTTCGTAATTTGACTTCGCCCTGCTGTGCTTAGTACGTCTCGTCTTGTCCTAATGGTCCCGACTTGTCCTTAATGACCCTACTTGACAAATGCCAAAACTACAGAACAAGTCCAGCTGGGCAAAACAAGAAATTTGTAACACAATAGGAAATTGTTGGGAACATTCAAATTTCAATTCCGACTGAGATTTTCGTAATTTGACTTAGCCCTGCTGGCTTCTATGTATCAACTTGTCCTACTGGTCCCGATATGTCCTTAATGACCCGACTTGACAAATGCCAAAACAACAGAACAAGTCCAGCTGGGCAAAACAAGAAATTTGTAAAACGATAGGAAATTGTTGGGGAACAATTCAAATTTCAATTCCTACTGATATTTTCGTAATTTGACTTCGCCCTGCTGTGCTTAGTACGTCTCGTCTTGTCCTAATGGTCCCGATTTGTCCTTAATGATCCGACTTGACAAATGTAAAAAAACAGAACGAGTCCAGCTGGGTAATTCAAGAAATTTGTAACACAATTGGAAAGTGTAGGGAACATTCAAATTTCAATTCCGACTGAGATTTTCGTAATATGACTTCGCCCTGCTGTGCGTCGTATGTATTGACTTGACCTAATGGTCCCGATATGTTCCCACTGACCCGACTTGACAAATGCCAAACCTACAGAACAAGTCCAGCTGGGTAAAACAAGAATTTGTAACAAAATAGGAAATTGTTGTGGAATAATTCTAATTTCAATTCCGACTGGGATTTTCGTAAATTGACTTAGCCACTCTGTGCTTCGTATGACTCGACTTGTCCTAATGTTTCCGATTTGTCCTTAATGATCCGACTTGACAAATGTAAAAAAACAGAACGAGTCCAGCTGGGTAATTCAAGAAATTTGTAACACAATTGGAAAATGTTGGGAACATTTATATTTCAATTCCGGCTGAGTTTTTAGTAATTTGACCTCGCCCTGCAGTGCTTCGTATGTCTCCACTTGTCCAAATAGTCCCGATTTGTCCTTAATGACCCGACTTGACAAATGCCAAAACTACAGAACAAGTCCAGCTGGGCAAAACAAGAAATTTGTAAAACGATAGGAAATTGTTGGGGAACAATTCAAATTTCAATTCCTACTGATATTTTCGTAATTTGACTTCGCCCTGCTGTGCTTAGTACGTCTCGTCTTGTCCTAATGGTCCCGATTTGTCCTTAATGATCCGACTTGACAAATGTAAAAAAACAGAACGAGTCCAGCTGGGTAATTCAAGAAATTTGTAACACAATTGGAAAATGTTGGGAACATTTATATTTCAATTCCGGCTGAGTTTTTAGTAATTTGACTTCGCCCTGCTGTGCTTCGTATGTCTCGACTTGTCCAAATAGTCCCGATTTGTCCTTAATGACCCGACTTGACAAATGCCAAAATACAGAACAAGTCCAGCTGGGTATTCAAGAAATTTGTAACACAATTGGAAAGTGTAGGGAACATTCAAATTTCAATTCCGACTGAGATTTTCGTAATTTGACTAAGCCCTGCTGTACTTAGTACGTCTCGTCTTGTCCTAATGGTCCCGACTTGTCCTTAATGACCCGACTTGACAAATGCCAAAATACAGAACAAGACCAGCTGGGTAAAGCAAGAAATTTGTAACACAATAGGAAATTGTTGTGGAATAATTCTAATTTCAATTCCGACTGGGATTTTCGTAAATTGACTTAGCCACTCTGTGCTTCGTATGACTCGACTTGTCCTAATGTTTCCGATTTGTCCTTAATGATCCGACTTGACAAATGTAAAAAAACAGAACGAGTCCAGCTGGGTATTCAAGAAATTTGTAACACAATTGGAAAGTGTAGGGAACATTCAAATTTCAATTCCGACTGAGATTTTCGTAATTTGACTTAGCCCTGCTGTGCTTCGTATGTATCAACTTGTCCTACTGGTCCCGATATGTCCTTAATGACCCGACTTGACAAATGCCAAAACTACAGAACAAGTCTAGTTGGCAAAACAAGAAATTTGTAAAACGATAGGAAATTGTTGGGGAACAATTCAAATTTCAATTCCTACTGATATTTTCGTAATTTGACTTCGCCCTGCTGTGCTTAGTACGTCTCGTCTTGTCCTAATGGTCCCGATTTGTCCTTAATGATACGACTTGACAAATGTAAAAAAACAGAACGAGTCCAGATGGGTAATTCAAGAAATTTGTAACACAATTGGAAAATGTTGGGAACATTTATATTTCAATTCCGGCTGAGTTTTTAGTAATTTGACTTCGCCCTGCTGAGCTTCGTATGTCTCCACTTGTCCAAATAGTCCCGATTTGTCCTTAATGACCCGACTTGACTTATGCCAAAATACAGAACAAGTCCAGCTGGGAAATTCAAGAAATTTGTAACACAATTGGAAAGTGTAGGGAACATTCAAATTTTCATTCTTACTGAGATTTTCGTAATATGATTTCGCCCTGCTGTGCGTCGTATGTATTGACTTGACCTAATGGTCCCGATATGTTCCCACTGACCCGACTTGACAAATGCCAAACCTACAGAACAAGTCCAGCTGGGTAAAACAAGAATTTGTAACACAATGGGAAATTGTTGTGGAATAATTCTAATTTCAATTCCGACTGGGATTTTCGTAAATTGACTTAGCCACTCTGTGCTTCGTATGACTCGACTTGTCCTAATGGTCCCGATTTGTCCCTACTGACCCGACTTGACATATGCCAAAACTACAGAACAAGTCCAGCTGGGTAATTCAAGAAATTTGTAACACAATTGGAAAGTGTTGGGAACATTCAAATTTCAATTCCGACTGAGATTTTCGTAATATGACATCGCCCTGCTGTGCTTCGTATGTATTGACTTGTCCTAATGGTCCCGATTTGTCCCTACTGACCCGACTTGACAAATGCCAAAATACAGAACAAGACCAGCTGGGTAATACAAGAAATTTGTAAAACGATAGGAAATTGTTGGGGAACAATTCAGATTTCAATTCCTACTGAGTTTTTCGTAATTTGACTTCGCCCTGCTGTACTAAGTACGTCTCGTCTTGTCCTACTGGTCCCGATATGTCCTTAATGACCCGACTTGACAAATGCCAAAACTACAGAACAAGTCCAGCTGGGCAAAACAAGAAATGTGTAAAACGATAGGAAATTGTTGGGGAACAATTAAATTCCTACTGATAATTTCGTAATTTGACTTCGCCCTGCTGTGCTTAGTACGTCTCGTCTTGTCCTAATGGTCCCGATTTGTACTTAATGATCCGACTTGACAAATGTAAAAAAACAGAACGAGTCCAGCTGGGTAATTCAAGAAATTTGTAACACAATTGGAAAATGTTGGGAACATTTATATTTCAATTCCGGCTGAGTTTTTAGTAATTTGACTTCGCCCTGCTGTGCTTCGTATGTCTCGACTTGCCCAAATAGTCCCGATTTGTCCTTAATGACCCGACTTGACAAATGCCAAAATACAGAACAAGTCCAGCTGGGAAATTCAAGAAATATGTAACACAATTGGAAAGTGTAGGGAACATTCAAATTTCAATTCCGACTGAGATTTTCGTAATATGACTTCGCCCTGCTGTGCGTCGTATGTATTGACTTGACCTAATGGTCCCGATATGTTCCCACTGACCCGACTTGACAAATGCCAAACCTACAGAACAAGTCCAGCTGGGTAAAACAAGAATTTGTAACACAATAGGAAATTGTTGTGGAATAATTCTAATTTCAATTCCGACTGGGATTTTCGTAAATTGACTAGCCACTCTGTGCTTCGTATGACTCGACTTGTCCTAATGGTCCCGATTTGTCCCTACTGACCCGACTTGACATATGCCAAAACTACAGAACAAGTCCAGCTGGCAAAACAAGAAATTTGTAAAACGATAGGAAATTGTTAGGGAACAATTCAGATTTCAATTCCTACTGAGATTTTCGTAATTTGACTTCGCCCTGCTGTACTTAGTACGTCTCGTCTTGTCCTAATGGTCCCGACTTGTCCTTAATGACCTGACTTGACAAATGCCAAAATACAGAACAAGACCAGCTGGGTAAAGCAAGAAATTTGTAACACAATAGGAAATTGTTGTGGAATAATTCTAATTTCAATTCCGACTGGGATTTTCGTAAATTGACTTAGCCACTCTGTGCTTCGTATGACTCGACTTGTCCTAATGTTTCCGATTTGTCCTTAATGATCCGACTTGACAAATGTAAAAAAACAGAACGAGTCCAGCTGGGTATTCAAGAAATTTGTAACACAATTGGAAAGTGTAGGGAACATTCAAATTTCAATTCCGACTGAGATTTTCGTAATTTGACTTAGCCCTGCTGTGCTTCGTATGTATCAACTTGTCCTACTGGTCCCGATATGTCCTTAATGACCCGACTTGACAAATGCCAAAACTACAGAACAAGTCCAGCTGGGCAAAACAAGAAATTTGTAAAACGATAGGAAATTGTTGGGGAACAATTCAAATTTCAATTTCTACTGATATTTTCGTAATTTGACTTCGCCCTGCTGTGCTTAGTACGTCTCGTCTTGTCCTAATGGTCCCGACTTGTCCTTAATGACCCTACTTGACAAATGCCAAAACTACAGAACAAGTCCAGCTGGGCAAAACAAGAAATTTGTAACACAATAGGAAATTGTTGGGAACATTCAAATTTCAATTCCGACTGAGATTTTCGTAATTTGACTTAGCCCTGCTGGCTTCTATGTATCAACTTGTCCTACTGGTCCCGATATGTCCTTAATGACCCGACTTGACAAATGCCAAAACAACAGAACAAGTCCAGCTGGGCAAAACAAGAAATTTGTAAAACGATAGGAAATTGTTGGGGAACAATTCAAATTTCAATTCCTACTGATATTTTCGTAATTTGACTTCGCCCTGCTGTGCTTAGTACGTCTCGTCTTGTCCTAATGTTTCCGATTTGTCCTTAATGATCCGACTTGACAAATGTAAAAAAACAGAACGAGTCCAGCTGGGTATTCAAGAAATTTGTAACACAATTGGAAAGTGTAGGGAACATTCAAATTTCAATTCCGACTGAGATTTTCGTAATTTGACTTAGCCCTGCTGTGCTTCGTATGTATCAACTTGTCCTACTGGTCCCGATATGTCCTTAATGACCCGACTTGACAAATGCCAAAACTACAGAACAAGTCCAGCTGGGCAAAACAAGAAATTTGTAAAACGATAGGAAATTGTTGGGGAACAATTCAGATTTCAATTCCTACTGATATTTTCGTAATTTGACTTCGCCCTGCTGTGCTTAGTACGTCTCGTCTTGTCCTAATGGTCCCGACTTGTCCTTAATGACCCGACTTGACAAATGCCAAAATACAGAACAAGACCAGCTGGGTAAAGCAAGAAATTTGTAACACAATAGGAAATTGTTGTGGAATAATTCTAATTTCAATTCCGACTGGGATTTTCGTAAATTGACTTAGCCACTCTGTGCTTCGTATGACTCGACTTGTCCTAATGTTTCCGATTTGTCCTTAATGATCCGACTTGACAAATGTAAAAAAACAGAACGAGTCCAGCTGGGTATTCAAGAAATTTGTAACACAATTGGAAAGTGTAGGGAACATTCAAATTTCAATTCCGACTGAGATTTTCGTAAGTTGACTTCGCCCTGCTGTACTTAGTACGTCTCGTCTTGTCCTAATGGTCCCGACTTGTCCTTAATGACCCGACTTGACAAATGCCAAAAACAGAACAAGACCAGCTGGGTAAAGCAAGAAATTTGTAACACAATAGGAAATTGTTGTGGAATAATTATAATTTCAATTCCGACTGGGATTTTCGTAAATTGACTTAGCCACTCTGTGCTTCGTATGACTCGACTTGTCCTAATGGTCCCGATTTGTCCCTACTGACCCGACTTGACATATGCCAAAACTACAGAACAAGTCCAGCTGGGCAAAACAAGAAATTTGTAAAACGATAGGAAATTGTTGGGGAACAATTCAGATTTCAATTCCTACTGAGGTTTTCGTAATTTGACTTCGCCCTGCTGTACTTAGTACGTCTCGTCTTGTCCTAATGGTCCCGACTTGTCCTTAATGACCCGACTTGACAAATGCCAAAATACAGAACAAAACCAGCTGGGTAAAACAAGAAATTTGTAACACAATAGGAAATTGTTGTGGAATAATTCTAATTTCAATTCCGACTGGGATTTTCGTAAATTGACTTAGCCACTCTGTGCTTCGTATGACTCGACTTGTCCTAATGGTCCCGATTTGTCCTTAATGATCCGACTTGACAAATGTAAAAAAACAGAACGAGTCCAGCTGGGTATTCAAGAAATTTGTAACACAATTGGAAAGTGTAGGGAACATTCAAATTTCAATTCCGACTGAGAATTTCGTAATTTGACTTAGCCCTGCTGTGCTTCGTATGTATCAACTTGTCCTACTGGTCCCGATATGTCCTTAATGACCCGACTTGACAAATGCCAAAACTACAGAACAAGTCCAGCTGGGCAAAACAAGAAATTTGTAAAACGATAGGAAATTGTAGGGGAACAATTCAAATTTCAATTCCTACTGATATTTTCGTAATTTGACTTCGCCCTGCTGTGCTTAGTACGTCTCGTCTTGTCCTAATGGTCCCGATTTGTCCTTAATGATCCGACTTGACAAATGTAAAAAAACAGAACGAGTCCAGCTGGGTAATTCAAGAAATTTGTAACACAATTGGAAAATGTTGGGAACATTTATATTTCAATTCCGGCTGAGTTTTTAGTAATTTGACTTCGCCCTGCTGTGCTTCGTATGTCTCGACTTGTCCAAATAGTCCCGATTTGTCCTTAATGACCCGACTTGACAAATGCCAAAATACAGAACAAGTCCAGCTGGGTATTCAAGAAATTTGTAACACAATTGGAAAGTGTAGGGAACATTCAAATTTCAATTCCGACTGAGATTTTCGTAATTTGACTAAGCCCTGCTGTGCTTAGTACGTCTCGTCTTGTCCTAATGGTCCCGACTTGTCCTTAATGACCCGACTTGACAAATGCCAAAATACAGAACAAGACCAGCTGGGTAAAGCAAGAAATTTGTAACACAATAAGAAATTGTCGTGGAATAATTCTAATTTCAATTCCGACTGGAATTTTCGTAAATTGACTTAGCCACTCTGTGCTTCGTATGACTCGACTTGTCCTAATGGTCCCGATTTGTCCCTACTGACCCGACTTGACATATGCCAAAACTACAGAACAAGTCCAGCTGGGCAAAACAAGAAATTTGTAAAACGATAGGAAATTGTTGGGGAACAATTCAGATTTCAATTCCTACTGAGATTTTCGTAATTTGACTTCGCCCTGCTGTACTTAGTACGTCTCGTCTTGTCCTAATGGTCCCGACTTGTCCTTAATGACCCGACTTGACAAATGCCAAAATACAGAACAAGACCAGCTGGGTAAAGCAAGAAATTTGTAACACAATAGGAAATTGTTGTGGAATAATTCTAATTTCAATTCCGACTGGGATTTTCGTAAATTGACTTAGCCACTCTGTGCTTCGTATGACTCGACTTGTCCTAATGTTTCCGATTTGTCCTTAATGATCCGACTTGACAAATGTAAAAAAACAGAACGAGTCCAGCTGGGTATTCAAGAAATTTGTAACACAATTGGAAAGTGTAGGGAACATTCAAATTTCAATTCCGACTGAGATTTTCGTAATTTGACTTAGCCCTGCTGTGCTTCGTATGTATCAACTTGTCCTACTGGTCCCGATATGTCCTTAATGACCCGACTTGACAAATGCCAAAACTACAGAACAAGTCTAGTTGGCAAAACAAGAAATTTGTAAAACGATAGGAAATTGTTGGGGAACAATTCAAATTTCAATTCCTACTGATATTTTCGTAATTTGACTTCGCCCTGCTGTGCTTAGTACGTCTCGTCTTGTCCTAATGGTCCCGATTTGTCCTTAATGATCCGACTTGACAAATGTAAAAAAACAGAACGAGTCCAGATGGGTAATTCAAGAAATTTGTAACACAATTGGAAAATGTTGGGAACATTTATATTTCAATTCCGGCTGAGTTTTTAGTAATTTGACTTCGCCCTGCTGAGCTTCGTATGTCTCCACTTGTCCAAATAGTCCCGATTTGTCCTTAATGACCCGACTTGACTTATGCCAAAATACAGAACAAGTCCAGCTGGGAAATTCAAGAAATTTGTAACACAATTGGAAAGTGTAGGGAACATTCAAATTTTCATTCTTACTGAGATTTTCGTAATATGATTTCGCCCTGCTGTGCGTCGTATGTATTGACTTGACCTAATGGTCCCGATATGTTCCCACTGACCCGACTTGACAAATGCCAAACCTACAGAACAAGTCCAGCTGGGTAAAACAAGAATTTGTAACACAATGGGAAATTGTTGTGGAATAATTCTAATTTCAATTCCGACTGGGATTTTCGTAAATTGACTTAGCCACTCTGTGCTTCGTATGACTCGACTTGTCCTAATGGTCCCGATTTGTCCCTACTGACCCGACTTGACATATGCCAAAACTACAGAACAAGTCCAGCTGGGTAATTCAAGAAATTTGTAACACAATTGGAAAGTGTTGGGAACATTCAAATTTCAATTCCGACTGAGATTTTCGTAATATGACTTCGCCCTGCTGTGCTTCGTATGTATTGACTTGTCCTAATGGTCCCGATTTGTCCCTACTGACCCGACTTGACAAATGCCAAAATACAGAACAAGACCAGCTGGGTAATACAAGATATTTGTAAAACGATAGGAAATTGTTGGGGAACAATTCAGATTTCAATTCCTACTGAGTTTTTCGTAATTTGACTTCGCCCTGCTGTACTAAGTACGTCTCGTCTTGTCCTACTGGTCCCGATATGTCCTTAATGACCCGACTTGACAAATGCCAAAACTACAGAACAAGTCCAGCTGGGCAAAACAAGAAATGTGTAAAACGATAGGAAATTGTTGGGGAACAATTAAATTCCTACTGATAATTTCGTAATTTGACTTCGCCCTGCTGTGCTTAGTACGTCTCGTCTTGTCCTAATGGTCCCGATTTGTACTTAATGATCCGACTTGACAAATGTAAAAAAACAGAACGAGTCCAGCTGGGTAATTCAAGAAATTTGTAACACAATTGGAAAATGTTGGGAACATTTATATTTCAATTCCGGCTGAGTTTTTAGTAATTTGACTTCGCCCTGCTGTGCTTCGTATGTCTCGACTTGTCCAAATAGTCCCGATTTGTCCTTAATGACCCGACTTGACAAATGCCAAAATACAGAACAAGTCCAGCTGGGTATTCAAGAAATTTGTAACACAATTGGAAAGTGTAGGGAACATTCAAATTTCAATTCCGACTGAGATTTTCGTAATTTGACTAAGCCCTGCTGTGCTTAGTACGTCTCGTCTTGTCCTAATGGTCCCGACTTGTCCTTAATGACCTGACTTGACAAATGCCAAAATACAGATCAAGACCAGCTGGGTAAAGCAAGAAATTTGTAACACAATAGGAAATTGTTGTGGAATAATTCTAATTTCAATTCCGACTGGGATTTTCGTAAATTGACTAGCCACTCTGTGCTTCGTATGACTCGACTTGTCCTAATGGTCCCGATTTGTCCCTACTGACCCGACTTGACATATGCCAAAACTACAGAACAAGTCCAGCGGCAAAACAAGAAATTTGTAAAACGATAGGAAATTGTTAGGGAACAATTCAGATTTCAATTCCTACTGAGATTTTCGTAATTTGACTTCGCCCTGCTGTACTTAGTACGTCTCGTCTTGTCCTAATGGTCCCGACTTGTCCTTAATGACCTGACTTGACAAATGCCAAAATACAGAACAAGTCCAGCTGGGCAAAACAAGAAATTTGTAACACAATAGGAAATTGTTGGGAACATTCAAATTTCAATTCCGACTGAGATTTTCGTAATTTGACTTAGCCCTGCTGGCTTCTATGTATCAACTTGTCCTACTGGTCCCGATATGTCCTTAATGACCCGACTTGACAAATGCCAAAACAACAGAACAAGTCCAGCTGGGCAAAACAAGAAATTTGTAAAACGATAGGAAATTGTTGGGGAACAATTCAAATTTCAATTCCTACTGATATTTTCGTAATTTGACTTCGCCCTGCTGTGCTTAGTACGTCTCGTCTTGTCCTAATGGTCCCGATTTGTCCTTAATGATCCGACTTGACAAATGTAAAAAAACAGAACGAGTCCAGCTGGGTTATTCAAGAAATTTGTAACACAATTGGAAAATGTTGGGAACATTTATATTTCAATTCCGGCTGAGTTTTTAGTAATTTGACTTCGCCCTGCTGTGCTTCGTATGTCTCGACTTGTCCAAATAGTCCCGATTTGTCCTTAATGACCCGACTTGACAAATGCCAAAATACAGAACAAGTCCAGCTGGGAAATTCAAGAAATTTGTAACACAATTGGAAAGTGTAGGGAACATTCAAATTTCAATTCCGACTGAGATTTTCGTAATATGACTTCGCCCTGCTGTGCGTCGTATGTATTGACTTGACCTAATGGTCCCGATATGTTCCCACTGACCCGACTTGACAAATGCCAAACCTACAGAACAAGTCCAGCTGGGTAAAACAAGAATTTGTAACAAAATAGGAAATTGTTGTGGAATAATTCTAATTTCAATTCCGACTGGGATTTTCGTAAATTGACTTAGCCACTCTGTGCTTCGTATGACTCGACTTGTCCTAATGTTTCCGATTTGTCCTTAATGATCCGACTTGACAAATGTAAAAAAACAGAACGAGTCCAGCTGGGTATTCAAGAAATTTGTAACACAATTGGAAAGTGTAGGGAACATTCAAATTTCAATTCCGACTGAGATTTTCGTAATTTGACTTAGCCCTGCTGTGCTTCGTATGTATCAACTTGTCCTACTGGTCCCGATATGTCCTTAATGACCCGACTTGACAAATGCCAAAACTACAGAACAAGTCCAGCTGGGCAAAACAAGAAATTTGTAAAACGATAGGAAATTGTAGGGGAACAATTAAATTCCTACTGATAATTTCGTAATTTGACTTCGCCCTGCTGTGCTTAGTACGTCTCGTCTTGTCCTAATGGTCCCGATATGTCCTTAATGACCCGACTTGACAAATGCCAAAACTACAGAACAAGTCCAGCTGGGCAAAACAAGAAATGTGTAAAACGATAGGAAATTGTTGGGGAACAATTAAATTCCTACTGATAATTTCGTAATTTGACTTCGCCCTGCTGTGCTTAGTACGTCTCGTCTTGTCCTAATGGTCCCGATTTGTACTTAATGATCCGACTTGACAAATGTAAAAAAACAGAACGAGTCCAGCTGGGTAATTCAAGAAATTTGTAACACAATTGGAAAATGTTGGGAACATTTATATTTCAATTCCGGCTGAGTTTTTAGTAATTTGACTTCGCCCTGCTGTGCTTCGTATGTCTCGACTTGTCCAAATAGTCCCGATTTGTCCTTAATGACCCGACTTGACAAATGCCAAAATACAGAACAAGTCCAGCTGGGTATTCAAGAAATTTGTAACACAATTGGAAAGTGTAGGGAACATTCAAATTTCAATTCCGACTGAGATTTTCGTAATTTGACTAAGCCCTGCTGTGCTTAGTACGTCTCGTCTTGTCCTAATGGTCCCGACTTGTCCTTAATGACCTGACTTGACAAATGCCAAAATACAGATCAAGACCAGCTGGGTAAAGCAAGAAATTTGTAACACAATAGGAAATTGTTGTGGAATAATTCTAATTTCAATTCCGACTGGGATTTTCGTAAATTGACTAGCCACTCTGTGCTTCGTATGACTCGACTTGTCCTAATGGTCCCGATTTGTCCCTACTGACCCGACTTGACATATGCCAAAACTACAGAACAAGTCCAGCGGCAAAACAAGAAATTTGTAAAACGATAGGAAATTGTTAGGGAACAATTCAGATTTCAATTCCTACTGAGATTTTCGTAATTTGACTTCGCCCTGCTGTACTTAGTACGTCTCGTCTTGTCCTAATGGTCCCGACTTGTCCTTAATGACCTGACTTGACAAATGCCAAAATACAGAACAAGTCCAGCTGGGCAAAACAAGAAATTTGTAACACAATAGGAAATTGTTGGGAACATTCAAATTTCAATTCCGACTGAGATTTTCGTAATTTGACTTAGCCCTGCTGGCTTCTATGTATCAACTTGTCCTACTGGTCCCGATATGTCCTTAATGACCCGACTTGACAAATGCCAAAACAACAGAACAAGTCCAGCTGGGCAAAACAAGAAATTTGTAAAACGATAGGAAATTGTTGGGGAACAATTCAAATTTCAATTCCTACTGATATTTTCGTAATTTGACTTCGCCCTGCTGTGCTTAGTACGTCTCGTCTTGTCCTAATGGTCCCGATTTGTCCTTAATGATCCGACTTGACAAATGTAAAAAAACAGAACGAGTCCAGCTGGGTTATTCAAGAAATTTGTAACACAATTGGAAAATGTTGGGAACATTTATATTTCAATTCCGGCTGAGTTTTTAGTAATTTGACTTCGCCCTGCTGTGCTTCGTATGTCTCGACTTGTCCAAATAGTCCCGATTTGTCCTTAATGACCCGACTTGACAAATGCCAAAATACAGAACAAGTCCAGCTGGGAAATTCAAGAAATTTGTAACACAATTGGAAAGTGTAGGGAACATTCAAATTTCAATTCCGACTGAGATTTTCGTAATATGACTTCGCCCTGCTGTGCGTCGTATGTATTGACTTGACCTAATGGTCCCGATATGTTCCCACTGACCCGACTTGACAAATGCCAAACCTACAGAACAAGTCCAGCTGGGTAAAACAAGAATTTGTAACAAAATAGGAAATTGTTGTGGAATAATTCTAATTTCAATTCCGACTGGGATTTTCGTAAATTGACTTAGCCACTCTGTGCTTCGTATGACTCGACTTGTCCTAATGTTTCCGATTTGTCCTTAATGATCCGACTTGACAAATGTAAAAAAACAGAACGAGTCCAGCTGGGTATTCAAGAAATTTGTAACACAATTGGAAAGTGTAGGGAACATTCAAATTTCAATTCCGACTGAGATTTTCGTAATTTGACTTAGCCCTGCTGTGCTTCGTATGTATCAACTTGTCCTACTGGTCCCGATATGTCCTTAATGACCCGACTTGACAAATGCCAAAACTACAGAACAAGTCCAGCTGGGCAAAACAAGAAATTTGTAAAACGATAGGAAATTGTAGGGGAACAATTCAAATTTCAATTCCTACTGATATTTTCGTAATTTGACTTCGCCCTGCTGTGCTTAGTACGTCTCGTCTTGTCCTAATGGTCCCGATTTGTCCTTAATGATCCGACTTGACAAATGTAAAAAAACAGAACGAGTCCAGCTGGGTAATTCAAGAAATTTGTAACACAATTGGAAAATGTTGGGAACATTTATATTTCAATTCCGGCTGAGTTTTTAGTAATTTGACTTCGCCCTGCTGTGCTTCGTATGTCTCGACTTGTCCAAATAGTCCCGATTTGTCCTTAATGACCCGACTTGACAAATGCCAAAATACAGAACAAGTCCAGCTGGGTATTCAAGAAATTTGTAACACAATTGGAAAGTGTAGGGAACATTCAAATTTCAATTCCGACTGAGATTTTCGTAATTTGACTAAGCCCTGCTGTGCTTAGTACGTCTCGTCTTGTCCTAATGGTCCCGACTTGTCCTTAATGACCCGACTTGACAAATGCCAAAATACAGAACAAGACCAGCTGGGTAAAGCAAGAAATTTGTAACACAATAGGAAATTGTCGTGGAATAATTCTAATTTCAATTCCGACTGGAATTTTCGTAAATTGACTTAGCCACTCTGTGCTTCGTATGACTCGACTTGTCCTAATGGTCCCGATTTGTCCCTACTGACCCGACTTGACATATGCCAAAACTACAGAACAAGTCCAGCTGGGCAAAACAAGAAATTTGTAAAACGATAGGAAATTGTTGGGGAACAATTCAGATTTCAATTCCTACTGAGATTTTCGTAATTTGACTTCGCCCTGCTGTACTTAGTACGTCTCGTCTTGTCCTAATGGTCCCGACTTGTCCTTAATGACCCGACTTGACAAATGCCAAAATACAGAACAAGACCAGCTGGGTAAAGCAAGAAATTTGTAACACAATAGGAAATTGTCGTGGAATAATTCTAATTTCAATTCCGACTGGAATTTTCGTAAATTGACTTAGCCACTCTGTGCTTCGTATGACTCGACTTGTCCTAATGGTCCCGATTTGTCCCTACTGACCCGACTTGACATATGCCAAAACTACAGAACAAGTCCAGCTGGGCAAAACAAGAAATTTGTAAAACGATAGGAAATTGTTGGGGAACAATTCAGATTTCAATTCCTACTGAGATTTTCGTAATTTGACTTCGCCCTGCTGTACTTAGTACGTCTCGTCTTGTCCTAATGGTCCCGACTTGTCCTTAATGACCCGACTTGACAAATGCCAAAATACAGAACAAGACCAGCTGGGTAAAGCAAGAAATTTGTAACACAATAGGAAATTGTTGTGGAATAATTCTAATTTCAATTCCGACTGGGATTTTCGTAAATTGACTTAGCCACTCTGTGCTTCGTATGACTCGACTTGTCCTAATGTTTCCGATTTGTCCTTAATGATCCGACTTGACAAAAACAGAACGAGTCCAGCTGGGTATTCAAGAAATTTGTAACACAATTGGAAAGTGTAGGGAACATTCAAATTTCAATTCCGACTGAGATTTTCGTAATTTGACTTAGCCCTGCTGTGCTTCGTATGTATCAACTTGTCCTACTGGTCCCGATATGTCCTTAATGACCCGACTTGACAAATGCCAAAACTACAGAACAAGTCTAGTTGGCAAAACAAGAAATTTGTAAAACGATAGGAAATTGTTGGGAACAATTCAAATTTCAATTCCTACTGATATTTTCGTAATTTGACTTCGCCCTGCTGTGCTTAGTACGTCTCGTCTTGTCCTAATGGTCCCGATTTGTCCTTAATGATCCGACTTGACAAATGTAAAAAAACAGAACGAGTCCAGATGGGTAATTCAAGAAATTTGTAACACAATTGGAAAATGTTGGGAACATTTATATTTCAATTCCGGCTGAGTTTTTAGTAATTTGACTTCGCCCTGCTGAGCTTCGTATGTCTCCACTTGTCCAAATAGTCCCGATTTGTCCTTAATGACCCGACTTGACTTATGCCAAAATACAGAACAAGTCCAGCTGGGAAATTCAAGAAATTTGTAACACAATTGGAAAGTGTAGGGAACATTCAAATTTTTATTCTTACTGAGATTTTCGTAATATGATTTCGCCCTGCTGTGCGTCGTATGTATTGACTTGACCTAATGGTCCCGATATGTTCCCACTGACCCGACTTGACAAATGCCAAACCTACAGAACAAGTCCAGCTGGGTAAAACAAGAATTTGTAACACAATGGGAAATTGTTGTGGAATAATTCTAATTTCAATTCCGACTGGGATTTTCGTAAATTGACTTAGCCACTCTGTGCTTCGTATGACTCGACTTGTCCTAATGGTCCCGATTTGTCCCTACTGACCCGACTTGACATATGCCAAAACTACAGAACAAGTCCAGCTGGGTAATTCAAGAAATTTGTAACACAATTGGAAAGTGTTGGGAACATTCAAATTTCAATTCCGACTGAGATTTTCGTAATATGACTTCGCCCTGCTGTGCTTCGTATGTATTGACTTGTCCTAATGGTCCCGATTTGTCCCTACTGACCCGACTTGACAAATGCCAAAATACAGAACAAGACCAGCTGGGTAATACAAGAAATTTGTAAAACGATAGGAAATTGTTGGGGAACAATTCAGATTTCAATTCCTACTGAGTTTTTCGTAATTTGACTTCGCCCTGCTGTACTAAGTACGTCTCGTCTTGTCCTACTGGTCCCGATATGTCCTTAATGACCCGACTTGACAAATGCCAAAACTACAGAACAAGTCCAGCTGGGCAAAACAAGAAATGTGTAAAACGATAGGAAATTGTTGGGGAACAATTAAATTCCTACTGATAATTTCGTAATTTGACTTCGCCCTGCTGTGCTTAGTACGTCTCGTCTTGTCCTAATGGTCCCGATTTGTACTTAATGATCCGACTTGACAAATGTAAAAAAACAGAACGAGTCCAGCTGGGTAATTCAAGAAATTTGTAACACAATTGGAAAATGTTGGGAACATTTATATTTCAATTCCGGCTGAGTTTTTAGTAATTTGACTTCGCCCTGCTGTGCTTCGTATGTCACGACTTGCCCAAATAGTCCCGATTTGTCCTTAATGACCCGACTTGACAAATGCCAAAATACAGAACAAGTCCAGCTGGGAAATTCAAGAAATATGTAACACAATTGGAAAGTGTAGGGAACATTCAAATTTCAATTCCGACTGAGATTTTCGTAATATGACTTCGCCCTGCTGTGCGTCGTATGTATTGACTTGACCTAATGGTCCCGATATGTTCCCACTGACCCGACTTGACAAATGCCAAACCTACAGAACAAGTCCAGCTGGGTAAAACAAGAATTTGTAACACAATAGGAAATTGTTGTGGAATAATTCTAATTTCAATTCCGACTGGGATTTTCGTAAATTGACTAGCCACTCTGTGCTTCGTATGACTCGACTTGTCCTAATGGTCCCGATTTGTCCCTACTGACCCGACTTGACATATGCCAAAACTACAGAACAAGTCCAGCTGGCAAAACAAGAAATTTGTAAAACGATAGGAAATTGTTAGGGAACAATTCAGATTTCAATTCCTACTGAGATTTTCGTAATTTGACTTCGCCCTGCTGTACTTAGTACGTCTCGTCTTGTCCTAATGGTCCCGACTTGTCCTTAATGACCTGACTTGACAAATGCCAAAATACAGAACATGACCAGCTGGGTAAAGCAAGAAATTTGTAACACAATAGGAAATTGTTGTGGAATAATTCTAATTTCAATTCCGACTGGGATTTTCGTAAATTGACTTAGCCACTCTGTGCTTCGTATGACTCGACTTGTCCTAATGTTTCCGATTTGTCCTTAATGATCCGACTTGACAAATGTAAAAAAACAGAACGAGTCCAGCTGGGTATTCAAGAAATTTGTAACACAATTGGAAAGTGTAGGGAACATTCAAATTTCAATTCCGACTGAGATTTTCGTAATTTGACTTAGCCCTGCTGTGCTTCGTATGTATCAACTTGTCCTACTGGTCCCGATATGTCCTTAATGACCCGACTTGACAAATGCCAAAACTACAGAACAAGTCCAGCTGGGCAAAACAAGAAATTTGTAAAACGATAGGAAATTGTTGGGGAACAATTCAAATTTCAATTTCTACTGATATTTTCGTAATTTGACTTCGCCCTGCTGTGCTTAGTACGTCTCGTCTTGTCCTAATGGTCCCGACTTGTCCTTAATGACCCTACTTGACAAATGCCAAAACTACAGAACAAGTCCAGCTGGGCAAAACAAGAAATTTGTAACACAATAGGAAATTGTTGGGAACATTCAAATTTCAATTCCGAGTGAGATTTTCGTAATTTGACTTAGCCCTGCTGGCTTCTATGTATCAACTTGTCCTACTGGTCCCGATATGTCCTTAATGACCCGACTTGACAAATGCCAAAACTACAGAACAAGTCCAGCTGGGCAAAACAAGAAATTTGTAAAACGATAGGAAATTGTTGGGGAACAATTCAAATTTCAATTCCTACTGATATTTTCGTAATTTGACTTCGCCCTGCTGTGCTTAGTACGTCTCGTCTTGTCCTAATGGTCCCGATTTGTCCTTAATGATCCGACTTGACAAATGTAAAAAAACAGAACGAGTCCAGCTGGGTAATTCAAGAAATTTGTAACACAATTGGAAAATGTTGGGAACATTTATATTTCAATTCCGGCTGAGTTTTTAGTAATTTGACTTCGCCCTGCTGTGCTTCGTATGTCTCGACTTGTCCAAATAGTCCCGATTTGTCCTTAATGACCCGACTTGACAAATGCCAAAATACAGAACAAGTCCAGCTGGGAAATTCAAGAAATTTGTAACACAATTGGAAAGTGTAGGGAACATTCAAATTTCAATTCCGACTGAGATTTTCGTAATATGACTTCGCCCTGCTGTGCGTCGTATGTATTGACTTGACCTAATGGTCCCGATATGTTCCCACTGACCCGACTTGACAAATGCCAAACCTACAGAACAAGTCCAGCTGGGTAAAACAAGAATTTGTAACAAAATAGGAAATTGTTGTGGAATAATTCTAATTTCAATTCCGACTGGGATTTTCGTAAATTGACTTAGCCACTCTGTGCTTCGTATGACTCGACTTGTCCTAATGTTTCCGATTTGTCCTTAATGATCCGACTTGACAAATGTAAAAAAACAGAACGAGTCCAGCTGGGTAATTCAAGAAATTTGTAACACAATTGGAAAATGTTGGGAACATTTATATTTCAATTCCGGCTGAGTTTTTAGTAATTTGACTTCGCCCTGCAGTGCTTCGTATGTCTCCACTTGTCCAAATAGTCCCGATTTGTCCTTAATGACCCGACTTGACAAATGCCAAAACTACAGAACAAGTCCAGCTGGGCAAAACAAGAAATTTGTAAAACGATAGGAAATTGTTGGGGAACAATTCAAATTTCAATTCCTACTGATATTTTCGTAATTTGACTTCGCCCTGCTGTGCTTAGTACGTCTCGTCTTGTCCTAATGGTCCCGATTTGTCCTTAATGATCCGACTTGACAAATGTAAAAAAACAGAACGAGTCCAGCTGGGTAATTCAAGAAATTTGTAACACAATTGGAAAATGTTGGGAACATTTATATTTCAATTCCGGCTGAGTTTTTAGTAATTTGACTTCGCCCTGCTGTGCTTCGTATGTCTCCACTTGTCCAAATAGTCCCGATTTGTCCTTAATGACCCGACTTGACAAATGCCAAAATACAGAACAAGTCCAGCTGGGAAAATCAAGAAATTTGTAACACAATTGGAAAGTGTAGGGAACATTCAAATTTCAATTCCGACTGAGATTTTCGTAATATGATTTCGCCCTGCTGTGCGTCGTATGTATTGACTTGACCTAATGGTCCCGATATGTTCCCACTGACCCGACTTGACAAATGCCAAACCTACAGAACAAGTCCAGCTGGGTAAAACAAGAATTTGTAACACAATGGGAAATTGTTGTGGAATAATTCTAATTTCAATTCCGACTGGGATTTTCGTAAATTGACTTAGCCCTGCTGTGCTTCGTATGTATCAACTTGTCCTACTGGTCCCGATATGTCCTTAATGACCCGACTTGACAAATGCCAAAACTACAGAACAAGTCCAGCTGGGCAAAACAAGAAATTTGTAAAACGATAGGAAATTGTTGGGGAACAATTCAAATTTCAATTTCTACTGATATTTTCGTAATTTGAC
This sequence comes from Chrysolina americana, assembly GCA_958502065.1. NCBI lineage: Eukaryota > Metazoa > Arthropoda > Insecta > Coleoptera > Chrysomelidae > Chrysolina > Chrysolina americana. The sequence goes on from OY293420.1 coordinate 31,410,809, forward strand.
TTCGCCCTGCTGTGCTTAGTACGTCTCGTCTTGTCCTAATGGTCCCGACTTGTCCTTAATGACCCTACTTGACAAATGCCAAAACTACAGAACAAGTCCAGCTGGGCAAAACAAGAAATTTGTAACACAATAGGAAATTGTTGGGGAACAATCAAATTTCAATTCCGACTGAGATTTTAGTAATTTGACTTCGCCCTGCTGTGCTTCGTATGTCTCGACTTGTCCTAATGTTTCCGATTTGTCCTTAATGATCCGACTTGAAAAATGTAAAAAAATAGAACGAGTCCAGCTGGGTAATTCAAGAAATTTGTAACACAATTGGAAAGTGTAGGGAACATTCAAATTTCAATTCCGACTGAGATTTTCGTAATATGACTTCGCCCTGCTGTGCTTCGTATGTCTTGACTTGACCTAATGGTCCCGATATGTTCCCACTGACCCGACTTGACAAATGCCAAACCTACAGAACAAGTCCAGCTGGGCAAAACAAGAAATTTGTAAAACGATAGGAAATTGTTGGGGAACAATTCAGATTTCAATTCCTACTGAGTTTTTCGTAATTTGACTTCGCCCTGCTGTACTTAGTACGTCTCGTCTTGTCCTAATGGTCCCGACTTGTCCTTAATGACCCGACTTGACAAATGCCAAAATACAGAACAAGACCAGCTGGGTAAAGCAAGAAATTTGTAACACAATAGGAAATTGTTGGGGAACAATCAAATTTCAATTCCGACTGAGATTTTAGTAATTTGACTTCGCCCTGCTGTGCTTCGTATGTCTCGACTTGTCCTAATGTTTCCGATTTGTCCTTAATGATCCGACTTGACAAATGTAAAAAAATAGAACGAGTCCAGCTGGGTAATTCAAGAAATTTGTAACACAATTGGAAAGTGTAGGGAACATTCAAATTTCAATTCCGACTGAGCTTTTCGTAATATGACTTCGCCCTGCTGTGCTTCGTATGTCTTGACTTGACCTAATGGTCCCGATATGTTCCCACTGACCCGACTTGACAAATGCCAAACCTACAGAACAAGTCCAGCTGGGTAAAACAAGAAATTTGTAACACAACAGGGAATTGTTGTGGAATAATTCTAATTTCAATTCCGACATGGATTTTCGTAAATTGACTTAGCCACTCTGTGCTTCGTATGACTCGACTTGTCCTAATGGTCCCGATTTGTCCCTACTGACCCGACTTGACATATGCCAAAACTACAGAACAAGTCCAGCGGCAAAACAAGAAATTTGTAAAACGATAGGAAATTGTTAGGGAACAATTCAGATTTCAATTCCTACTGAGATTTTCGTAATTTGACTTCGCCCTGCTGTACTTAGTACGTCTCGTCTTGTCCTAATGGTCCCGACTTGTCCTTAATGACCTGACTTGACAAATGCCAAAATACAGAACAAGTCCAGCTGGGCAAAACAAGAAATTTGTAACACAATAGGAAATTGTTGGGAACATTCAAATTTCAATTCCGACTGAGATTTTCGTAATTTGACTTAGCCCTGCTGGCTTCTATGTATCAACTTGTCCTACTGGTCCCGATATGTCCTTAATGACCCGACTTGACAAATGCCAAAACAACAGAACAAGTCCAGCTGGGCAAAACAAGAAATTTGTAAAACGATAGGAAATTGTTGGGGAACAATTCAAATTTCAATTCCTACTGATATTTTCGTAATTTGACTTCGCCCTGCTGTGCTTAGTACGTCTCGTCTTGTCCTAATGGTCCCGATTTGTCCTTAATGATCCGACTTGACAAATGTAAAAAAACAGAACGAGTCCAGCTGGGTTATTCAAGAAATTTGTAACACAATTGGAAAATGTTGGGAACATTTATATTTCAATTCCGGCTGAGTTTTTAGTAATTTGACTTCGCCCTGCTGTGCTTCGTATGTCTCGACTTGTCCAAATAGTCCCGATTTGTCCTTAATGACCCGACTTGACAAATGCCAAAATACAGAACAAGTCCAGCTGGGAAATTCAAGAAATTTGTAACACAATTGGAAAGTGTAGGGAACATTCAAATTTCAATTCCGACTGAGATTTTCGTAATATGACTTCGCCCTGCTGTGCGTCGTATGTATTGACTTGACCTAATGGTCCCGATATGTTCCCACTGACCCGACTTGACAAATGCCAAACCTACAGAACAAGTCCAGCTGGGTAAAACAAGAATTTGTAACAAAATAGGAAATTGTTGTGGAATAATTCTAATTTCAATTCCGACTGGGATTTTCGTAAATTGACTTAGCCACTCTGTGCTTCGTATGACTCGACTTGTCCTAATGTTTCCGATTTGTCCTTAATGATCCGACTTGACAAATGTAAAAAAACAGAACGAGTCCAGCTGGGTATTCAAGAAATTTGTAACACAATTGGAAAGTGTAGGGAACATTCAAATTTCAATTCCGACTGAGATTTTCGTAATTTGACTTAGCCCTGCTGTGCTTCGTATGTATCAACTTGTCCTACTGGTCCCGATATGTCCTTAATGACCCGACTTGACAAATGCCAAAACTACAGAACAAGTCCAGCTGGGCAAAACAAGAAATTTGTAAAACGATAGGAAATTGTAGGGGAACAATTCAAATTTCAATTCCTACTGATATTTTCGTAATTTGACTTCGCCCTGCTGTGCTTAGTACGTCTCGTCTTGTCCTAATGGTCCCGATTTGTCCTTAATGATCCGACTTGACAAATGTAAAAAAACAGAACGAGTCCAGCTGGGTAATTCAAGAAATTTGTAACACAATTGGAAAATGTTGGGAACATTTATATTTCAATTCCGGCTGAGTTTTTAGTAATTTGACTTCGCCCTGCTGTGCTTCGTATGTCTCGACTTGTCCAAATAGTCCCGATTTGTCCTTAATGACCCGACTTGACAAATGCCAAAATACAGAACAAGTCCAGCTGGGTATTCAAGAAATTTGTAACACAATTGGAAAGTGTAGGGAACATTCAAATTTCAATTCCGACTGAGATTTTCGTAATTTGACTAAGCCCTGCTGTGCTTAGTACGTCTCGTCTTGTCCTAATGGTCCCGACTTGTCCTTAATGACCCGACTTGACAAATGCCAAAATACAGAACAAGACCAGCTGGGTAAAGCAAGAAATTTGTAACACAATAGGAAATTGTCGTGGAATAATTCTAATTTCAATTCCGACTGGAATTTTCGTAAATTGACTTAGCCACTCTGTGCTTCGTATGACTCGACTTGTCCTAATGGTCCCGATTTGTCCCTACTGACCCGACTTGACATATGCCAAAACTACAGAACAAGTCCAGCTGGGCAAAACAAGAAATTTGTAAAACGATAGGAAATTGTTGGGGAACAATTCAGATTTCAATTCCTACTGAGATTTTCGTAATTTGACTTCGCCCTGCTGTACTTAGTACGTCTCGTCTTGTCCTAATGGTCCCGACTTGTCCTTAATGACCCGACTTGACAAATGCCAAAATACAGAACAAGACCAGCTGGGTAAAGCAAGAAATTTGTAACACAATAGGAAATTGTCGTGGAATAATTCTAATTTCAATTCCGACTGGAATTTTCGTAAATTGACTTAGCCACTCTGTGCTTCGTATGACTCGACTTGTCCTAATGGTCCCGATTTGTCCCTACTGACCCGACTTGACATATGCCAAAACTACAGAACAAGTCCAGCTGGGCAAAACAAGAAATTTGTAAAACGATAGGAAATTGTTGGGGAACAATTCAGATTTCAATTCCTACTGAGATTTTCGTAATTTGACTTCGCCCTGCTGTACTTAGTACGTCTCGTCTTGTCCTAATGGTCCCGACTTGTCCTTAATGACCCGACTTGACAAATGCCAAAATACAGAACAAGACCAGCTGGGTAAAGCAAGAAATTTGTAACACAATAGGAAATTGTTGTGGAATAATTCTAATTTCAATTCCGACTGGGATTTTCGTAAATTGACTTAGCCACTCTGTGCTTCGTATGACTCGACTTGTCCTAATGTTTCCGATTTGTCCTTAATGATCCGACTTGACAAAAACAGAACGAGTCCAGCTGGGTATTCAAGAAATTTGTAACACAATTGGAAAGTGTAGGGAACATTCAAATTTCAATTCCGACTGAGATTTTCGTAATTTGACTTAGCCCTGCTGTGCTTCGTATGTATCAACTTGTCCTACTGGTCCCGATATGTCCTTAATGACCCGACTTGACAAATGCCAAAACTACAGAACAAGTCTAGTTGGCAAAACAAGAAATTTGTAAAACGATAGGAAATTGTTGGGAACAATTCAAATTTCAATTCCTACTGATATTTTCGTAATTTGACTTCGCCCTGCTGTGCTTAGTACGTCTCGTCTTGTCCTAATGGTCCCGATTTGTCCTTAATGATCCGACTTGACAAATGTAAAAAAACAGAACGAGTCCAGATGGGTAATTCAAGAAATTTGTAACACAATTGGAAAATGTTGGGAACATTTATATTTCAATTCCGGCTGAGTTTTTAGTAATTTGACTTCGCCCTGCTGAGCTTCGTATGTCTCCACTTGTCCAAATAGTCCCGATTTGTCCTTAATGACCCGACTTGACTTATGCCAAAATACAGAACAAGTCCAGCTGGGAAATTCAAGAAATTTGTAACACAATTGGAAAGTGTAGGGAACATTCAAATTTTTATTCTTACTGAGATTTTCGTAATATGATTTCGCCCTGCTGTGCGTCGTATGTATTGACTTGACCTAATGGTCCCGATATGTTCCCACTGACCCGACTTGACAAATGCCAAACCTACAGAACAAGTCCAGCTGGGTAAAACAAGAATTTGTAACACAATGGGAAATTGTTGTGGAATAATTCTAATTTCAATTCCGACTGGGATTTTCGTAAATTGACTTAGCCACTCTGTGCTTCGTATGACTCGACTTGTCCTAATGGTCCCGATTTGTCCCTACTGACCCGACTTGACATATGCCAAAACTACAGAACAAGTCCAGCTGGGTAATTCAAGAAATTTGTAACACAATTGGAAAGTGTTGGGAACATTCAAATTTCAATTCCGACTGAGATTTTCGTAATATGACTTCGCCCTGCTGTGCTTCGTATGTATTGACTTGTCCTAATGGTCCCGATTTGTCCCTACTGACCCGACTTGACAAATGCCAAAATACAGAACAAGACCAGCTGGGTAATACAAGAAATTTGTAAAACGATAGGAAATTGTTGGGGAACAATTCAGATTTCAATTCCTACTGAGTTTTTCGTAATTTGACTTCGCCCTGCTGTACTAAGTACGTCTCGTCTTGTCCTACTGGTCCCGATATGTCCTTAATGACCCGACTTGACAAATGCCAAAACTACAGAACAAGTCCAGCTGGGCAAAACAAGAAATGTGTAAAACGATAGGAAATTGTTGGGGAACAATTAAATTCCTACTGATAATTTCGTAATTTGACTTCGCCCTGCTGTGCTTAGTACGTCTCGTCTTGTCCTAATGGTCCCGATTTGTACTTAATGATCCGACTTGACAAATGTAAAAAAACAGAACGAGTCCAGCTGGGTAATTCAAGAAATTTGTAACACAATTGGAAAATGTTGGGAACATTTATATTTCAATTCCGGCTGAGTTTTTAGTAATTTGACTTCGCCCTGCTGTGCTTCGTATGTCACGACTTGCCCAAATAGTCCCGATTTGTCCTTAATGACCCGACTTGACAAATGCCAAAATACAGAACAAGTCCAGCTGGGAAATTCAAGAAATATGTAACACAATTGGAAAGTGTAGGGAACATTCAAATTTCAATTCCGACTGAGATTTTCGTAATATGACTTCGCCCTGCTGTGCGTCGTATGTATTGACTTGACCTAATGGTCCCGATATGTTCCCACTGACCCGACTTGACAAATGCCAAACCTACAGAACAAGTCCAGCTGGGTAAAACAAGAATTTGTAACACAATAGGAAATTGTTGTGGAATAATTCTAATTTCAATTCCGACTGGGATTTTCGTAAATTGACTAGCCACTCTGTGCTTCGTATGACTCGACTTGTCCTAATGGTCCCGATTTGTCCCTACTGACCCGACTTGACATATGCCAAAACTACAGAACAAGTCCAGCTGGCAAAACAAGAAATTTGTAAAACGATAGGAAATTGTTAGGGAACAATTCAGATTTCAATTCCTACTGAGATTTTCGTAATTTGACTTCGCCCTGCTGTACTTAGTACGTCTCGTCTTGTCCTAATGGTCCCGACTTGTCCTTAATGACCTGACTTGACAAATGCCAAAATACAGAACATGACCAGCTGGGTAAAGCAAGAAATTTGTAACACAATAGGAAATTGTTGTGGAATAATTCTAATTTCAATTCCGACTGGGATTTTCGTAAATTGACTTAGCCACTCTGTGCTTCGTATGACTCGACTTGTCCTAATGTTTCCGATTTGTCCTTAATGATCCGACTTGACAAATGTAAAAAAACAGAACGAGTCCAGCTGGGTATTCAAGAAATTTGTAACACAATTGGAAAGTGTAGGGAACATTCAAATTTCAATTCCGACTGAGATTTTCGTAATTTGACTTAGCCCTGCTGTGCTTCGTATGTATCAACTTGTCCTACTGGTCCCGATATGTCCTTAATGACCCGACTTGACAAATGCCAAAACTACAGAACAAGTCCAGCTGGGCAAAACAAGAAATTTGTAAAACGATAGGAAATTGTTGGGGAACAATTCAAATTTCAATTTCTACTGATATTTTCGTAATTTGACTTCGCCCTGCTGTGCTTAGTACGTCTCGTCTTGTCCTAATGGTCCCGACTTGTCCTTAATGACCCTACTTGACAAATGCCAAAACTACAGAACAAGTCCAGCTGGGCAAAACAAGAAATTTGTAACACAATAGGAAATTGTTGGGAACATTCAAATTTCAATTCCGAGTGAGATTTTCGTAATTTGACTTAGCCCTGCTGGCTTCTATGTATCAACTTGTCCTACTGGTCCCGATATGTCCTTAATGACCCGACTTGACAAATGCCAAAACTACAGAACAAGTCCAGCTGGGCAAAACAAGAAATTTGTAAAACGATAGGAAATTGTTGGGGAACAATTCAAATTTCAATTCCTACTGATATTTTCGTAATTTGACTTCGCCCTGCTGTGCTTAGTACGTCTCGTCTTGTCCTAATGGTCCCGATTTGTCCTTAATGATCCGACTTGACAAATGTAAAAAAACAGAACGAGTCCAGCTGGGTAATTCAAGAAATTTGTAACACAATTGGAAAATGTTGGGAACATTTATATTTCAATTCCGGCTGAGTTTTTAGTAATTTGACTTCGCCCTGCTGTGCTTCGTATGTCTCGACTTGTCCAAATAGTCCCGATTTGTCCTTAATGACCCGACTTGACAAATGCCAAAATACAGAACAAGTCCAGCTGGGAAATTCAAGAAATTTGTAACACAATTGGAAAGTGTAGGGAACATTCAAATTTCAATTCCGACTGAGATTTTCGTAATATGACTTCGCCCTGCTGTGCGTCGTATGTATTGACTTGACCTAATGGTCCCGATATGTTCCCACTGACCCGACTTGACAAATGCCAAACCTACAGAACAAGTCCAGCTGGGTAAAACAAGAATTTGTAACAAAATAGGAAATTGTTGTGGAATAATTCTAATTTCAATTCCGACTGGGATTTTCGTAAATTGACTTAGCCACTCTGTGCTTCGTATGACTCGACTTGTCCTAATGTTTCCGATTTGTCCTTAATGATCCGACTTGACAAATGTAAAAAAACAGAACGAGTCCAGCTGGGTAATTCAAGAAATTTGTAACACAATTGGAAAATGTTGGGAACATTTATATTTCAATTCCGGCTGAGTTTTTAGTAATTTGACTTCGCCCTGCAGTGCTTCGTATGTCTCCACTTGTCCAAATAGTCCCGATTTGTCCTTAATGACCCGACTTGACAAATGCCAAAACTACAGAACAAGTCCAGCTGGGCAAAACAAGAAATTTGTAAAACGATAGGAAATTGTTGGGGAACAATTCAAATTTCAATTCCTACTGATATTTTCGTAATTTGACTTCGCCCTGCTGTGCTTAGTACGTCTCGTCTTGTCCTAATGGTCCCGATTTGTCCTTAATGATCCGACTTGACAAATGTAAAAAAACAGAACGAGTCCAGCTGGGTAATTCAAGAAATTTGTAACACAATTGGAAAATGTTGGGAACATTTATATTTCAATTCCGGCTGAGTTTTTAGTAATTTGACTTCGCCCTGCTGTGCTTCGTATGTCTCCACTTGTCCAAATAGTCCCGATTTGTCCTTAATGACCCGACTTGACAAATGCCAAAATACAGAACAAGTCCAGCTGGGAAAATCAAGAAATTTGTAACACAATTGGAAAGTGTAGGGAACATTCAAATTTCAATTCCGACTGAGATTTTCGTAATATGATTTCGCCCTGCTGTGCGTCGTATGTATTGACTTGACCTAATGGTCCCGATATGTTCCCACTGACCCGACTTGACAAATGCCAAACCTACAGAACAAGTCCAGCTGGGTAAAACAAGAATTTGTAACACAATGGGAAATTGTTGTGGAATAATTCTAATTTCAATTCCGACTGGGATTTTCGTAAATTGACTTAGCCCTGCTGTGCTTCGTATGTATCAACTTGTCCTACTGGTCCCGATATGTCCTTAATGACCCGACTTGACAAATGCCAAAACTACAGAACAAGTCCAGCTGGGCAAAACAAGAAATTTGTAAAACGATAGGAAATTGTTGGGGAACAATTCAAATTTCAATTTCTACTGATATTTTCGTAATTTGACTTCGCCCTGCTGTGCTTAGTACGTCTCGTCTTGTCCTAATGGTCCCGACTTGTCCTTAATGACCCTACTTGACAAATGCCAAAACTACAGAACAAGTCCAGCTGGGCAAAACAAGAAATTTGTAACACAATAGGAAATTGTTGGGGAACAATCAAATTTCAATTCCGACTGAGATTTTAGTAATTTGACTTCGCCCTGCTGTGCTTCGTATGTCTCGACTTGTCCTAATGTTTCCGATTTGTCCTTAATGATCCGACTTGACAAATGTAAAAAAATAGAACGAGTCCAGCTGGGTAATTCAAGAAATTTGTAACACAATTGGAAAGTGTAGGGAACATTCAAATTTCAATTCCGACTGAGATTTTCGTAATATGACTTCGCCCTGCTGTGCTTCGTATGTCTTGACTTGACCTAATGGTCCCGATATGTTCCCACTGACCCGACTTGACAAATGCCAAACCTACAGAACAAGTCCAGCTGGGCAAAACAAGAAATTTGTAAAACGATAGGAAATTGTTGGGGAACAATTCAGATTTCAATTCCTACTGAGTTTTTCGTAATTTGACTTCGCCCTGCTGTACTTAGTACGTCTCGTCTTGTCCTAATGGTCCCGACTTGTCCTTAATGACCCGACTTGACAAATGCCAAAATACAGAACAAGACCAGCTGGGTAAAGCAAGAAATTTGTAACACAATAGGAAATTGTTGGGGAACAATCAAATTTCAATTCCGACTGAGATTTTAGTAATTTGACTTCGCCCTGCTGTGCTTCGTATGTCTCGACTTGTCCTAATGTTTCCGATTTGTCCTTAATGATCCGACTTGACAAATGTAAAAAAATAGAACGAGTCCAGCTGGGTAATTCAAGAAATTTGTAACACAATTGGAAAGTGTAGGGAACATTCAAATTTCAATTCCGACTGAGCTTTTCGTAATATGACTTCGCCCTGCTGTGCTTCGTATGTCTTGACTTGACCTAATGGTCCCGATATGTTCCCACTGACCCGACTTGACAAATGCCAAACCTACAGAACAAGTCCAGCTGGGTAAAACAAGAAATTTGTAACACAACAGGGAATTGTTGTGGAATAATTCTAATTTCAATTCCGACATGGATTTTCGTAAATTGACTTAGCCACTCTGTGCTTCGTATGACTCGACTTGTCCTAATGGTCCCGATTTGTCCCTACTGACCCGACTTGACATATGCCAAAACTACAGAACAAGTCCAGCGGCAAAACAAGAAATTTGTAAAACGATAGGAAATTGTTAGGGAACAATTCAGATTTCAATTCCTACTGAGATTTTCGTAATTTGACTTCGCCCTGCTGTACTTAGTACGTCTCGTCTTGTCCTAATGGTCCCGACTTGTCCTTAATGACCTGACTTGACAAATGCCAAAATACAGAACAAGTCCAGCTGGGCAAAACAAGAAATTTGTAACACAATAGGAAATTGTTGGGAACATTCAAATTTCAATTCCGACTGAGATTTTCGTAATTTGACTTAGCCCTGCTGGCTTCTATGTATCAACTTGTCCTACTGGTCCCGATATGTCCTTAATGACCCGACTTGACAAATGCCAAAACAACAGAACAAGTCCAGCTGGGCAAAACAAGAAATTTGTAAAACGATAGGAAATTGTTGGGGAACAATTCAAATTTCAATTCCTACTGATATTTTCGTAATTTGACTTCGCCCTGCTGTGCTTAGTACGTCTCGTCTTGTCCTAATGGTCCCGATTTGTCCTTAATGATCCGACTTGACAAATGTAAAAAAACAGAACGAGTCCAGCTGGGTTATTCAAGAAATTTGTAACACAATTGGAAAATGTTGGGAACATTTATATTTCAATTCCGGCTGAGTTTTTAGTAATTTGACTTCGCCCTGCTGTGCTTCGTATGTCTCGACTTGTCCAAATAGTCCCGATTTGTCCTTAATGACCCGACTTGACAAATGCCAAAATACAGAACAAGTCCAGCTGGGAAATTCAAGAAATTTGTAACACAATTGGAAAGTGTAGGGAACATTCAAATTTCAATTCCGACTGAGATTTTCGTAATATGACTTCGCCCTGCTGTGCGTCGTATGTATTGACTTGACCTAATGGTCCCGATATGTTCCCACTGACCCGACTTGACAAATGCCAAACCTACAGAACAAGTCCAGCTGGGTAAAACAAGAATTTGTAACAAAATAGGAAATTGTTGTGGAATAATTCTAATTTCAATTCCGACTGGGATTTTCGTAAATTGACTTAGCCACTCTGTGCTTCGTATGACTCGACTTGTCCTAATGTTTCCGATTTGTCCTTAATGATCCGACTTGACAAATGTAAAAAAACAGAACGAGTCCAGCTGGGTATTCAAGAAATTTGTAACACAATTGGAAAGTGTAGGGAACATTCAAATTTCAATTCCGACTGAGATTTTCGTAATTTGACTTAGCCCTGCTGTGCTTCGTATGTATCAACTTGTCCTACTGGTCCCGATATGTCCTTAATGACCCGACTTGACAAATGCCAAAACTACAGAACAAGTCCAGCTGGGCAAAACAAGAAATTTGTAAAACGATAGGAAATTGTAGGGGAACAATTCAAATTTCAATTCCTACTGATATTTTCGTAATTTGACTTCGCCCTGCTGTGCTTAGTACGTCTCGTCTTGTCCTAATGGTCCCGATTTGTCCTTAATGATCCGACTTGACAAATGTAAAAAAACAGAACGAGTCCAGCTGGGTAATTCAAGAAATTTGTAACACAATTGGAAAATGTTGGGAACATTTATATTTCAATTCCGGCTGAGTTTTTAGTAATTTGACTTCGCCCTGCTGTGCTTCGTATGTCTCGACTTGTCCAAATAGTCCCGATTTGTCCTTAATGACCCGACTTGACAAATGCCAAAATACAGAACAAGTCCAGCTGGGTATTCAAGAAATTTGTAACACAATTGGAAAGTGTAGGGAACATTCAAATTTCAATTCCGACTGAGATTTTCGTAATTTGACTAAGCCCTGCTGTGCTTAGTACGTCTCGTCTTGTCCTAATGGTCCCGACTTGTCCTTAATGACCCGACTTGACAAATGCCAAAATACAGAACAAGACCAGCTGGGTAAAGCAAGAAATTTGTAACACAATAGGAAATTGTCGTGGAATAATTCTAATTTCAATTCCGACTGGAATTTTCGTAAATTGACTTAGCCACTCTGTGCTTCGTATGACTCGACTTGTCCTAATGGTCCCGATTTGTCCCTACTGACCCGACTTGACATATGCCAAAACTACAGAACAAGTCCAGCTGGGCAAAACAAGAAATTTGTAAAACGATAGGAAATTGTTGGGGAACAATTCAGATTTCAATTCCTACTGAGATTTTCGTAATTTGACTTCGCCCTGCTGTACTTAGTACGTCTCGTCTTGTCCTAATGGTCCCGACTTGTCCTTAATGACCCGACTTGACAAATGCCAAAATACAGAACAAGACCAGCTGGGTAAAGCAAGAAATTTGTAACACAATAGGAAATTGTCGTGGAATAATTCTAATTTCAATTCCGACTGGAATTTTCGTAAATTGACTTAGCCACTCTGTGCTTCGTATGACTCGACTTGTCCTAATGGTCCCGATTTGTCCCTACTGACCCGACTTGACATATGCCAAAACTACAGAACAAGTCCAGCTGGGCAAAACAAGAAATTTGTAAAACGATAGGAAATTGTTGGGGAACAATTCAGATTTCAATTCCTACTGAGATTTTCGTAATTTGACTTCGCCCTGCTGTACTTAGTACGTCTCGTCTTGTCCTAATGGTCCCGACTTGTCCTTAATGACCCGACTTGACAAATGCCAAAATACAGAACAAGACCAGCTGGGTAAAGCAAGAAATTTGTAACACAATAGGAAATTGTTGTGGAATAATTCTAATTTCAATTCCGACTGGGATTTTCGTAAATTGACTTAGCCACTCTGTGCTTCGTATGACTCGACTTGTCCTAATGTTTCCGATTTGTCCTTAATGATCCGACTTGACAAAAACAGAACGAGTCCAGCTGGGTATTCAAGAAATTTGTAACACAATTGGAAAGTGTAGGGAACATTCAAATTTCAATTCCGACTGAGATTTTCGTAATTTGACTTAGCCCTGCTGTGCTTCGTATGTATCAACTTGTCCTACTGGTCCCGATATGTCCTTAATGACCCGACTTGACAAATGCCAAAACTACAGAACAAGTCTAGTTGGCAAAACAAGAAATTTGTAAAACGATAGGAAATTGTTGGGAACAATTCAAATTTCAATTCCTACTGATATTTTCGTAATTTGACTTCGCCCTGCTGTGCTTAGTACGTCTCGTCTTGTCCTAATGGTCCCGATTTGTCCTTAATGATCCGACTTGACAAATGTAAAAAAACAGAACGAGTCCAGATGGGTAATTCAAGAAATTTGTAACACAATTGGAAAATGTTGGGAACATTTATATTTCAATTCCGGCTGAGTTTTTAGTAATTTGACTTCGCCCTGCTGAGCTTCGTATGTCTCCACTTGTCCAAATAGTCCCGATTTGTCCTTAATGACCCGACTTGACTTATGCCAAAATACAGAACAAGTCCAGCTGGGAAATTCAAGAAATTTGTAACACAATTGGAAAGTGTAGGGAACATTCAAATTTTTATTCTTACTGAGATTTTCGTAATATGATTTCGCCCTGCTGTGCGTCGTATGTATTGACTTGACCTAATGGTCCCGATATGTTCCCACTGACCCGACTTGACAAATGCCAAACCTACAGAACAAGTCCAGCTGGGTAAAACAAGAATTTGTAACACAATGGGAAATTGTTGTGGAATAATTCTAATTTCAATTCCGACTGGGATTTTCGTAAATTGACTTAGCCACTCTGTGCTTCGTATGACTCGACTTGTCCTAATGGTCCCGATTTGTCCCTACTGACCCGACTTGACATATGCCAAAACTACAGAACAAGTCCAGCTGGGTAATTCAAGAAATTTGTAACACAATTGGAAAGTGTTGGGAACATTCAAATTTCAATTCCGACTGAGATTTTCGTAATATGACTTCGCCCTGCTGTGCTTCGTATGTATTGACTTGTCCTAATGGTCCCGATTTGTCCCTACTGACCCGACTTGACAAATGCCAAAATACAGAACAAGACCAGCTGGGTAATACAAGAAATTTGTAAAACGATAGGAAATTGTTGGGGAACAATTCAAATTTCAATTTCTACTGATATTTTCGTAATTTGACTTCGCCCTGCTGTGCTTAGTACGTCTCGTCTTGTCCTAATGGTCCCGACTTGTCCTTAATGACCCTACTTGACAAATGCCAAAACTACAGAACAAGTCCAGCTGGGCAAAACAAGAAATTTGTAACACAATAGGAAATTGTTGGGGAACAATCAAATTTCAATTCCGACTGAGATTTTAGTAATTTGACTTCGCCCTGCTGTGCTTCGTATGTCTCGACTTGTCCTAATGTTTCCGATTTGTCCTTAATGATCCGACTTGACAAATGTAAAAAAATAGAACGAGTCCAGCTGGGTAATTCAAGAAATTTGTAACACAATTGGAAAGTGTAGGGAACATTCAAATTTCAATTCCGACTGAGATTTTCGTAATATGACTTCGCCCTGCTGTGCTTCGTATGTCTTGACTTGACCTAATGGTCCCGATATGTTCCCACTGACCCGACTTGACAAATGCCAAACCTACAGAACAAGTCCAGCTGGGCAAAACAAGAAATTTGTAAAACGATAGGAAATTGTTGGGGAACAATTCAGATTTCAATTCCTACTGAGTTTTTCGTAATTTGACTTCGCCCTGCTGTACTTAGTACGTCTCGTCTTGTCCTAATGGTCCCGACTTGTCCTTAATGACCCGACTTGACAAATGCCAAAATACAGAACAAGACCAGCTGGGTAAAGCAAGAAATTTGTAACACAATAGGAAATTGTTGGGGAACAATCAAATTTCAATTCCGACTGAGATTTTAGTAATTTGACTTCGCCCTGCTGTGCTTCGTATGTCTCGACTTGTCCTAATGTTTCCGATTTGTCCTTAATGATCCGACTTGACAAATGTAAAAAAATAGAACGAGTCCAGCTGGGTAATTCAAGAAATTTGTAACACAATTGGAAAGTGTAGGGAACATTCAAATTTCAATTCCGACTGAGCTTTTCGTAATATGACTTCGCCCTGCTGTGCTTCGTATGTCTTGACTTGACCTAATGGTCCCGATATGTTCCCACTGACCCGACTTGACAAATGCCAAACCTACAGAACAAGTCCAGCTGGGTAAAACAAGAAATTTGTAACACAACAGGGAATTGTTGTGGAATAATTCTAATTTCAATTCCGACATGGATTTTCGTAAATTGACTTAGCCACTCTGTGCTTCGTATGACTCGACTTGTCCTAATGGTCCCGATTTGTCCCTACTGACCCGACTTGACATATGCCAAAACTACAGAACAAGTCCAGCGGCAAAACAAGAAATTTGTAAAACGATAGGAAATTGTTAGGGAACAATTCAGATTTCAATTCCTACTGAGATTTTCGTAATTTGACTTCGCCCTGCTGTACTTAGTACGTCTCGTCTTGTCCTAATGGTCCCGACTTGTCCTTAATGACCTGACTTGACAAATGCCAAAATACAGAACAAGTCCAGCTGGGCAAAACAAGAAATTTGTAACACAATAGGAAATTGTTGGGAACATTCAAATTTCAATTCCGACTGAGATTTTCGTAATTTGACTTAGCCCTGCTGGCTTCTATGTATCAACTTGTCCTACTGGTCCCGATATGTCCTTAATGACCCGACTTGACAAATGCCAAAACAACAGAACAAGTCCAGCTGGGCAAAACAAGAAATTTGTAAAACGATAGGAAATTGTTGGGGAACAATTCAAATTTCAATTCCTACTGATATTTTCGTAATTTGACTTCGCCCTGCTGTGCTTAGTACGTCTCGTCTTGTCCTAATGGTCCCGATTTGTCCTTAATGATCCGACTTGACAAATGTAAAAAAACAGAACGAGTCCAGCTGGGTTATTCAAGAAATTTGTAACACAATTGGAAAATGTTGGGAACATTTATATTTCAATTCCGGCTGAGTTTTTAGTAATTTGACTTCGCCCTGCTGTGCTTCGTATGTCTCGACTTGTCCAAATAGTCCCGATTTGTCCTTAATGACCCGACTTGACAAATGCCAAAATACAGAACAAGTCCAGCTGGGAAATTCAAGAAATTTGTAACACAATTGGAAAGTGTAGGGAACATTCAAATTTCAATTCCGACTGAGATTTTCGTAA
Organism: Chrysolina americana; assembly: GCA_958502065.1. Taxonomy (NCBI): domain Eukaryota; kingdom Metazoa; phylum Arthropoda; class Insecta; order Coleoptera; family Chrysomelidae; genus Chrysolina; species Chrysolina americana. The sequence continues at coordinate 31,426,957 of OY293420.1, forward strand.
TATGACTTCGCCCTGCTGTGCGTCGTATGTATTGACTTGACCTAATGGTCCCGATATGTTCCCACTGACCCGACTTGACAAATGCCAAACCTACAGAACAAGTCCAGCTGGGTAAAACAAGAATTTGTAACAAAATAGGAAATTGTTGTGGAATAATTCTAATTTCAATTCCGACTGGGATTTTCGTAAATTGACTTAGCCACTCTGTGCTTCGTATGACTCGACTTGTCCTAATGTTTCCGATTTGTCCTTAATGATCCGACTTGACAAATGTAAAAAAACAGAACGAGTCCAGCTGGGTATTCAAGAAATTTGTAACACAATTGGAAAGTGTAGGGAACATTCAAATTTCAATTCCGACTGAGATTTTCGTAATTTGACTTAGCCCTGCTGTGCTTCGTATGTATCAACTTGTCCTACTGGTCCCGATATGTCCTTAATGACCCGACTTGACAAATGCCAAAACTACAGAACAAGTCCAGCTGGGCAAAACAAGAAATTTGTAAAACGATAGGAAATTGTAGGGGAACAATTCAAATTTCAATTCCTACTGATATTTTCGTAATTTGACTTCGCCCTGCTGTGCTTAGTACGTCTCGTCTTGTCCTAATGGTCCCGATTTGTCCTTAATGATCCGACTTGACAAATGTAAAAAAACAGAACGAGTCCAGCTGGGTAATTCAAGAAATTTGTAACACAATTGGAAAATGTTGGGAACATTTATATTTCAATTCCGGCTGAGTTTTTAGTAATTTGACTTCGCCCTGCTGTGCTTCGTATGTCTCGACTTGTCCAAATAGTCCCGATTTGTCCTTAATGACCCGACTTGACAAATGCCAAAATACAGAACAAGTCCAGCTGGGTATTCAAGAAATTTGTAACACAATTGGAAAGTGTAGGGAACATTCAAATTTCAATTCCGACTGAGATTTTCGTAATTTGACTAAGCCCTGCTGTGCTTAGTACGTCTCGTCTTGTCCTAATGGTCCCGACTTGTCCTTAATGACCCGACTTGACAAATGCCAAAATACAGAACAAGACCAGCTGGGTAAAGCAAGAAATTTGTAACACAATAGGAAATTGTCGTGGAATAATTCTAATTTCAATTCCGACTGGAATTTTCGTAAATTGACTTAGCCACTCTGTGCTTCGTATGACTCGACTTGTCCTAATGGTCCCGATTTGTCCCTACTGACCCGACTTGACATATGCCAAAACTACAGAACAAGTCCAGCTGGGCAAAACAAGAAATTTGTAAAACGATAGGAAATTGTTGGGGAACAATTCAGATTTCAATTCCTACTGAGATTTTCGTAATTTGACTTCGCCCTGCTGTACTTAGTACGTCTCGTCTTGTCCTAATGGTCCCGACTTGTCCTTAATGACCCGACTTGACAAATGCCAAAATACAGAACAAGACCAGCTGGGTAAAGCAAGAAATTTGTAACACAATAGGAAATTGTCGTGGAATAATTCTAATTTCAATTCCGACTGGAATTTTCGTAAATTGACTTAGCCACTCTGTGCTTCGTATGACTCGACTTGTCCTAATGGTCCCGATTTGTCCCTACTGACCCGACTTGACATATGCCAAAACTACAGAACAAGTCCAGCTGGGCAAAACAAGAAATTTGTAAAACGATAGGAAATTGTTGGGGAACAATTCAGATTTCAATTCCTACTGAGATTTTCGTAATTTGACTTCGCCCTGCTGTACTTAGTACGTCTCGTCTTGTCCTAATGGTCCCGACTTGTCCTTAATGACCCGACTTGACAAATGCCAAAATACAGAACAAGACCAGCTGGGTAAAGCAAGAAATTTGTAACACAATAGGAAATTGTTGTGGAATAATTCTAATTTCAATTCCGACTGGGATTTTCGTAAATTGACTTAGCCACTCTGTGCTTCGTATGACTCGACTTGTCCTAATGTTTCCGATTTGTCCTTAATGATCCGACTTGACAAAAACAGAACGAGTCCAGCTGGGTATTCAAGAAATTTGTAACACAATTGGAAAGTGTAGGGAACATTCAAATTTCAATTCCGACTGAGATTTTCGTAATTTGACTTAGCCCTGCTGTGCTTCGTATGTATCAACTTGTCCTACTGGTCCCGATATGTCCTTAATGACCCGACTTGACAAATGCCAAAACTACAGAACAAGTCTAGTTGGCAAAACAAGAAATTTGTAAAACGATAGGAAATTGTTGGGAACAATTCAAATTTCAATTCCTACTGATATTTTCGTAATTTGACTTCGCCCTGCTGTGCTTAGTACGTCTCGTCTTGTCCTAATGGTCCCGATTTGTCCTTAATGATCCGACTTGACAAATGTAAAAAAACAGAACGAGTCCAGATGGGTAATTCAAGAAATTTGTAACACAATTGGAAAATGTTGGGAACATTTATATTTCAATTCCGGCTGAGTTTTTAGTAATTTGACTTCGCCCTGCTGAGCTTCGTATGTCTCCACTTGTCCAAATAGTCCCGATTTGTCCTTAATGACCCGACTTGACTTATGCCAAAATACAGAACAAGTCCAGCTGGGAAATTCAAGAAATTTGTAACACAATTGGAAAGTGTAGGGAACATTCAAATTTTTATTCTTACTGAGATTTTCGTAATATGATTTCGCCCTGCTGTGCGTCGTATGTATTGACTTGACCTAATGGTCCCGATATGTTCCCACTGACCCGACTTGACAAATGCCAAACCTACAGAACAAGTCCAGCTGGGTAAAACAAGAATTTGTAACACAATGGGAAATTGTTGTGGAATAATTCTAATTTCAATTCCGACTGGGATTTTCGTAAATTGACTTAGCCACTCTGTGCTTCGTATGACTCGACTTGTCCTAATGGTCCCGATTTGTCCCTACTGACCCGACTTGACATATGCCAAAACTACAGAACAAGTCCAGCTGGGTAATTCAAGAAATTTGTAACACAATTGGAAAGTGTTGGGAACATTCAAATTTCAATTCCGACTGAGATTTTCGTAATATGACTTCGCCCTGCTGTGCTTCGTATGTATTGACTTGTCCTAATGGTCCCGATTTGTCCCTACTGACCCGACTTGACAAATGCCAAAATACAGAACAAGACCAGCTGGGTAATACAAGAAATTTGTAAAACGATAGGAAATTGTTGGGGAACAATTCAGATTTCAATTCCTACTGAGTTTTTCGTAATTTGACTTCGCCCTGCTGTACTAAGTACGTCTCGTCTTGTCCTACTGGTCCCGATATGTCCTTAATGACCCGACTTGACAAATGCCAAAACTACAGAACAAGTCCAGCTGGGCAAAACAAGAAATGTGTAAAACGATAGGAAATTGTTGGGGAACAATTAAATTCCTACTGATAATTTCGTAATTTGACTTCGCCCTGCTGTGCTTAGTACGTCTCGTCTTGTCCTAATGGTCCCGATTTGTACTTAATGATCCGACTTGACAAATGTAAAAAAACAGAACGAGTCCAGCTGGGTAATTCAAGAAATTTGTAACACAATTGGAAAATGTTGGGAACATTTATATTTCAATTCCGGCTGAGTTTTTAGTAATTTGACTTCGCCCTGCTGTGCTTCGTATGTCACGACTTGCCCAAATAGTCCCGATTTGTCCTTAATGACCCGACTTGACAAATGCCAAAATACAGAACAAGTCCAGCTGGGAAATTCAAGAAATATGTAACACAATTGGAAAGTGTAGGGAACATTCAAATTTCAATTCCGACTGAGATTTTCGTAATATGACTTCGCCCTGCTGTGCGTCGTATGTATTGACTTGACCTAATGGTCCCGATATGTTCCCACTGACCCGACTTGACAAATGCCAAACCTACAGAACAAGTCCAGCTGGGTAAAACAAGAATTTGTAACACAATAGGAAATTGTTGTGGAATAATTCTAATTTCAATTCCGACTGGGATTTTCGTAAATTGACTAGCCACTCTGTGCTTCGTATGACTCGACTTGTCCTAATGGTCCCGATTTGTCCCTACTGACCCGACTTGACATATGCCAAAACTACAGAACAAGTCCAGCTGGCAAAACAAGAAATTTGTAAAACGATAGGAAATTGTTAGGGAACAATTCAGATTTCAATTCCTACTGAGATTTTCGTAATTTGACTTCGCCCTGCTGTACTTAGTACGTCTCGTCTTGTCCTAATGGTCCCGACTTGTCCTTAATGACCTGACTTGACAAATGCCAAAATACAGAACATGACCAGCTGGGTAAAGCAAGAAATTTGTAACACAATAGGAAATTGTTGTGGAATAATTCTAATTTCAATTCCGACTGGGATTTTCGTAAATTGACTTAGCCACTCTGTGCTTCGTATGACTCGACTTGTCCTAATGTTTCCGATTTGTCCTTAATGATCCGACTTGACAAATGTAAAAAAACAGAACGAGTCCAGCTGGGTATTCAAGAAATTTGTAACACAATTGGAAAGTGTAGGGAACATTCAAATTTCAATTCCGACTGAGATTTTCGTAATTTGACTTAGCCCTGCTGTGCTTCGTATGTATCAACTTGTCCTACTGGTCCCGATATGTCCTTAATGACCCGACTTGACAAATGCCAAAACTACAGAACAAGTCCAGCTGGGCAAAACAAGAAATTTGTAAAACGATAGGAAATTGTTGGGGAACAATTCAAATTTCAATTTCTACTGATATTTTCGTAATTTGACTTCGCCCTGCTGTGCTTAGTACGTCTCGTCTTGTCCTAATGGTCCCGACTTGTCCTTAATGACCCTACTTGACAAATGCCAAAACTACAGAACAAGTCCAGCTGGGCAAAACAAGAAATTTGTAACACAATAGGAAATTGTTGGGAACATTCAAATTTCAATTCCGAGTGAGATTTTCGTAATTTGACTTAGCCCTGCTGGCTTCTATGTATCAACTTGTCCTACTGGTCCCGATATGTCCTTAATGACCCGACTTGACAAATGCCAAAACTACAGAACAAGTCCAGCTGGGCAAAACAAGAAATTTGTAAAACGATAGGAAATTGTTGGGGAACAATTCAAATTTCAATTCCTACTGATATTTTCGTAATTTGACTTCGCCCTGCTGTGCTTAGTACGTCTCGTCTTGTCCTAATGGTCCCGATTTGTCCTTAATGATCCGACTTGACAAATGTAAAAAAACAGAACGAGTCCAGCTGGGTAATTCAAGAAATTTGTAACACAATTGGAAAATGTTGGGAACATTTATATTTCAATTCCGGCTGAGTTTTTAGTAATTTGACTTCGCCCTGCTGTGCTTCGTATGTCTCGACTTGTCCAAATAGTCCCGATTTGTCCTTAATGACCCGACTTGACAAATGCCAAAATACAGAACAAGTCCAGCTGGGAAATTCAAGAAATTTGTAACACAATTGGAAAGTGTAGGGAACATTCAAATTTCAATTCCGACTGAGATTTTCGTAATATGACTTCGCCCTGCTGTGCGTCGTATGTATTGACTTGACCTAATGGTCCCGATATGTTCCCACTGACCCGACTTGACAAATGCCAAACCTACAGAACAAGTCCAGCTGGGTAAAACAAGAATTTGTAACAAAATAGGAAATTGTTGTGGAATAATTCTAATTTCAATTCCGACTGGGATTTTCGTAAATTGACTTAGCCACTCTGTGCTTCGTATGACTCGACTTGTCCTAATGTTTCCGATTTGTCCTTAATGATCCGACTTGACAAATGTAAAAAAACAGAACGAGTCCAGCTGGGTAATTCAAGAAATTTGTAACACAATTGGAAAATGTTGGGAACATTTATATTTCAATTCCGGCTGAGTTTTTAGTAATTTGACTTCGCCCTGCAGTGCTTCGTATGTCTCCACTTGTCCAAATAGTCCCGATTTGTCCTTAATGACCCGACTTGACAAATGCCAAAACTACAGAACAAGTCCAGCTGGGCAAAACAAGAAATTTGTAAAACGATAGGAAATTGTTGGGGAACAATTCAAATTTCAATTCCTACTGATATTTTCGTAATTTGACTTCGCCCTGCTGTGCTTAGTACGTCTCGTCTTGTCCTAATGGTCCCGATTTGTCCTTAATGATCCGACTTGACAAATGTAAAAAAACAGAACGAGTCCAGCTGGGTAATTCAAGAAATTTGTAACACAATTGGAAAATGTTGGGAACATTTATATTTCAATTCCGGCTGAGTTTTTAGTAATTTGACTTCGCCCTGCTGTGCTTCGTATGTCTCCACTTGTCCAAATAGTCCCGATTTGTCCTTAATGACCCGACTTGACAAATGCCAAAATACAGAACAAGTCCAGCTGGGAAAATCAAGAAATTTGTAACACAATTGGAAAGTGTAGGGAACATTCAAATTTCAATTCCGACTGAGATTTTCGTAATATGATTTCGCCCTGCTGTGCGTCGTATGTATTGACTTGACCTAATGGTCCCGATATGTTCCCACTGACCCGACTTGACAAATGCCAAACCTACAGAACAAGTCCAGCTGGGTAAAACAAGAATTTGTAACACAATGGGAAATTGTTGTGGAATAATTCTAATTTCAATTCCGACTGGGATTTTCGTAAATTGACTTAGCCCTGCTGTGCTTCGTATGTATCAACTTGTCCTACTGGTCCCGATATGTCCTTAATGACCCGACTTGACAAATGCCAAAACTACAGAACAAGTCCAGCTGGGCAAAACAAGAAATTTGTAAAACGATAGGAAATTGTTGGGGAACAATTCAAATTTCAATTTCTACTGATATTTTCGTAATTTGACTTCGCCCTGCTGTGCTTAGTACGTCTCGTCTTGTCCTAATGGTCCCGACTTGTCCTTAATGACCCTACTTGACAAATGCCAAAACTACAGAACAAGTCCAGCTGGGCAAAACAAGAAATTTGTAACACAATAGGAAATTGTTGGGGAACAATCAAATTTCAATTCCGACTGAGATTTTAGTAATTTGACTTCGCCCTGCTGTGCTTCGTATGTCTCGACTTGTCCTAATGTTTCCGATTTGTCCTTAATGATCCGACTTGACAAATGTAAAAAAATAGAACGAGTCCAGCTGGGTAATTCAAGAAATTTGTAACACAATTGGAAAGTGTAGGGAACATTCAAATTTCAATTCCGACTGAGATTTTCGTAATATGACTTCGCCCTGCTGTGCTTCGTATGTCTTGACTTGACCTAATGGTCCCGATATGTTCCCACTGACCCGACTTGACAAATGCCAAACCTACAGAACAAGTCCAGCTGGGCAAAACAAGAAATTTGTAAAACGATAGGAAATTGTTGGGGAACAATTCAGATTTCAATTCCTACTGAGTTTTTCGTAATTTGACTTCGCCCTGCTGTACTTAGTACGTCTCGTCTTGTCCTAATGGTCCCGACTTGTCCTTAATGACCCGACTTGACAAATGCCAAAATACAGAACAAGACCAGCTGGGTAAAGCAAGAAATTTGTAACACAATAGGAAATTGTTGGGGAACAATCAAATTTCAATTCCGACTGAGATTTTAGTAATTTGACTTCGCCCTGCTGTGCTTCGTATGTCTCGACTTGTCCTAATGTTTCCGATTTGTCCTTAATGATCCGACTTGACAAATGTAAAAAAATAGAACGAGTCCAGCTGGGTAATTCAAGAAATTTGTAACACAATTGGAAAGTGTAGGGAACATTCAAATTTCAATTCCGACTGAGCTTTTCGTAATATGACTTCGCCCTGCTGTGCTTCGTATGTCTTGACTTGACCTAATGGTCCCGATATGTTCCCACTGACCCGACTTGACAAATGCCAAACCTACAGAACAAGTCCAGCTGGGTAAAACAAGAAATTTGTAACACAACAGGGAATTGTTGTGGAATAATTCTAATTTCAATTCCGACATGGATTTTCGTAAATTGACTTAGCCACTCTGTGCTTCGTATGGACTTGTCCTAATGGTCCCGATTTGTCCCTACTGACCCGACTTGACATATGCCAAAACTACAGAACAAGTCCAGCTGGGTAATTCAAGAAATTTGTAAAACGATAGGAAATTGTTGGGGAACAATTCAGATATCAATTCCTACTGAGTTTTTCGTAATTTGACTTCGCCCTGCTGTACTTAGTACGTCTCGTCTTGTCCTAATGGTCCCGACTTGTCCTTAATGACCCGACTTGACAAATGCCAAAATACAGAACAAGACCAGCTGGGTAAAGCAAGAAATTTGTAACACAATAGGAAATTGTTGTGGAATAATTCTAATTTCAATTCCGACTGGGATTTTCGTAAATTGACTTAGCCACTCTGTGCTTCGTATGACTCGACTTGTCCTAATGTTTCCGATTTGTCCTTAATGATCCGACTTGACAAATGTAAAAAAACAGAACGAGTCCAGCTGGGTATTCAAGAAATTTGTAACACAATTGGAAAGTGTAGGGAACATTCAAATTTCAATTCCGACTGAGATTTTCGTAAGTTGACTTCGCCCTGCTGTACTTAGTACGTCTCGTCTTGTCCTAATGGTCCCGACTTGTCCTTAATGACCCGACTTGACAAATGCCAAAACTACAGAACAAGTCCAGCTGGGTAAAGCAAGAAATTTGTAACACAATAGGAAATTGTTGTGGAATAATTATAATTTCAATTCCGACTGGGATTTTCGTAAATTGACTTAGCCACTCTGTGCTTCGTATGACTCGACTTGTCCTAATGGTCCCGATTTGTCCCTACTGACCCGACTTGACATATGCCAAAACTACAGAACAAGTCCAGCTGGGCAAAACAAGAAATTTGTAAAACGATAGGAAATTGTTGGGGAACAATTCAGATTTCAATTCCTACTGAGTTTTTCGTAATTTGACTTCGCCCTGCTGTACTTAGTACGTCTCGTCTTGTCCTAATGGTCCCGACTTGTCCTTAATGACCCGACTTGACAAATGCCAAAATACAGAACAAAACCAGCTGGGTAAAACAAGAAATTTGTAACACAATAGGAAATTGTTGTGGAATAATTCTAATTTCAATTCCGACTGGGATTTTCGTAAATTGACTTAGCCACTCTGTGCTTCGTATGACTCGACTTGTCCTAATGGTCCCGATTTGTCCTTAATGATCCGACTTGACAAATGTAAAAAAACAGAACAAGACCAGCTGGGTAAAGCAAGAAATTTGTAACACAATAGGAAATTGTTGTGGAATAATTCTAATTTCAATTCCGACTGGGATTTTCGTAAATTGACTTAGCCACTCTGTGCTTCGTATGACTCGACTTGTCCTAATGTTTTCGATTTGTCCTTAATGATCCGACTTGACAAATGTAAAAAAACAGAACGAGTCCAGCTGGGTATTCAAGAAATTTGTAACACAATTGGAAAGTGTAGGGAACATTCAAATTTCAATTCCGACTGAGATTTTCGTAATTTGACTTCGCCCTGCTGTACTTAGTACGTCTCGTCTGGTCCTAATGGTCCCGACTTGTCCCTAATGACCCGACTTGACAAATGCCAAAATACAGAGCAAGACCAGCTGGGTAAAGCAAGAAATTTGTAACACAATAGGAAATTGTTGTGGAATAATTCTAATTTCAATTCCGACTGGGATTTTCGTAAATTGACTTAGCCACTCTGTGCTTCGTATGACTCGACTTGTCCTAATGTTTCCGATTTGTCCTTAATGATCCGACTTGACAAATGTAAAAAAACAGAACGAGTCCAGCTGGGTATTCAAGAAATTTGTAACACAATTGGAAAGTGTAGGGAACATTCAAATTTCAATTCCGACTGAGATTTTCGTAATTTGACTTAGCCCTGCTGTGCTTCGTATGTATCAACTTGTCCTACTGGTCCCGATATGTCCTTAATGACCCGACTTGACAAATGCCAAAACTACAGAACAAGTCCAGCTGGGTAAAGCAAGAAATTTGTAACACAATAGGAAATTGTTGTGGAATAATTATAATTTCAATTCCGACTGGGATTTTCGTAAATTGACTTAGCCACTCTGTGCTTCGTATGACTCGACTTGTCCTAATGGTCCCGATTTGTCCCTACTGACCCGACTTGACATATGCCAAAACTACAGAACAAGTCCAGCTGGGCAAAACAAGAAATTTGTAAAACGATAGGAAATTGTTGGGGAACAATTCAGATTTCAATTCCTACTGAGTTTTTCGTAATTTGACTTCGCCCTGCTGTACTTAGTACGTCTCGTCTTGTCCTAATGGTCCCGACTTGTCCTTAATGACCCGACTTGACAAATGCCAAAATACAGAACAAAACCAGCTGGGTAAAACAAGAAATTTGTAACACAATAGGAAATTGTTGTGGAATAATTCTAATTTCAATTCCGACTGGGATTTTCGTAAATTGACTTAGCCACTCTGTGCTTCGTATGACTCGACTTGTCCTAATGGTCCCGATTTGTCCTTAATGATCCGACTTGACAAATGTAAAAAAACAGAACGAGTCCAGCTGGGTATTCAAGAAATTTGTAACACAATTGGAAAGTGTAGGGAACATTCAAATTTCAATTCCGACTGAGAATTTCGTAATTTGACTTAGCCCTGCTGTGCTTCGTATGTATCAACTTGTCCTACTGGTCCCGATATGTCCTTAATGACCCGACTTGACAAATGCCAAAACTACAGAACAAGTCCAGCTGGGCAAAACAAGAAATTTGTAAAACGATAGGAAATTGTAGGGGAACAATTCAAATTTCAATTCCTACTGATATTTTCGTAATTTGACTTCGCCCTGCTGTGCTTAGTACGTCTCGTCTTGTCCTAATGGTCCCGACTTGTCCTTAATGACCCGACTTGACAAATGCCAAAATACAGAGCAAGACCAGCTGGGTAAAGCAAGAAATTTGTAACACAATAGGAAATTGTTGTGGAATAATTCTAATTTCAATTCCGACTGGGATTTTCGTAAATTGACTTAGCCACTCTGTGCTTCGTATGACTCGACTTGTCCTAATGTTTCCGATTTGTCCTTAATGATCCGACTTGACAAATGTAAAAAAACAGAACGAGTCCAGCTGGGTATTCAAGAAATTTGTAACACAATTGGAAAGTGTAGGGAACATTCAAATTTCAATTCCGACTGAGATTTTCGTAATTTGACTTAGCCCTGCTGTGCTTCGTATGTATCAACTTGTCCTACTGGTCCCGATATGTCCTTAATGACCCGACTTGACAAATGCCAAAACTACAGAACAAGTCCAGCTGGGTAAAGCAAGAAATTTGTAACACAATAGGAAATTGTTGTGGAATAATTATAATTTCAATTCCGACTGGGATTTTCGTAAATTGACTTAGCCACTCTGTGCTTCGTATGACTCGACTTGTCCTAATGGTCCCGATTTGTCCCTACTGACCCGACTTGACATATGCCAAAACTACAGAACAAGTCCAGCTGGGCAAAACAAGAAATTTGTAAAACGATAGGAAATTGTTGGGGAACAATTCAGATTTCAATTCCTACTGAGTTTTTCGTAATTTGACTTCGCCCTGCTGTACTTAGTACGTCTCGTCTTGTCCTAATGGTCCCGACTTGTCCTTAATGACCCGACTTGACAAATGCCAAAATACAGAACAAAACCAGCTGGGTAAAACAAGAAATTTGTAACACAATAGGAAATTGTTGTGGAATAATTCTAATTTCAATTCCGACTGGGATTTTCGTAAATTGACTTAGCCACTCTGTGCTTCGTATGACTCGACTTGTCCTAATGGTCCCGATTTGTCCTTAATGATCCGACTTGACAAATGTAAAAAAACAGAACGAGTCCAGCTGGGTATTCAAGAAATTTGTAACACAATTGGAAAGTGTAGGGAACATTCAAATTTCAATTCCGACTGAGAATTTCGTAATTTGACTTAGCCCTGCTGTGCTTCGTATGTATCAACTTGTCCTACTGGTCCCGATATGTCCTTAATGACCCGACTTGACAAATGCCAAAACTACAGAACAAGTCCAGCTGGGCAAAACAAGAAATTTGTAAAACGATAGGAAATTGTAGGGGAACAATTCAAATTTCAATTCCTACTGATATTTTCGTAATTTGACTTCGCCCTGCTGTGCTTAGTACGTCTCGTCTTGTCCTAATGGTCCCGATTTGTCCCTACTGACCCGACTTGACATATGCCAAAACTACAGAACAAGTCCAGCTGGGCAAAACAAGAAATTTGTAAAACGATAGGAAATTGTTGGGGAACAATTCAGATTTCAATTCCTACTGAGATTTTCGTAATTTGACTTCGCCCTGCTGTACTTAGTACGTCTCGTCTTGTCCTAATGGTCCCGACTTGTCCTTAATGACCCGACTTGACAAATGCCAAAATACAGAACAAGACCAGCTGGGTAAAGCAAGAAATTTGTAACACAATAGGAAATTGTGGAATAATTCTAATTTCAATTCCGACTGGGATTTTCGTAAATTGACTTAGCCACTCTGTGCTTCGTATGACTCGACTTGTCCTAATGTTTCCGATTTGTCCTTAATGATCCGACTTGACAAATGTAAAAAAACAGAACGAGTCCAGCTGGGTATTCAAGAAATTTGTAACACAATTGGAAAGTGTAGGGAACATTCAAATTTCAATTCCGACTGAGATTTTCGTAATTTGACTTAGCCCTGCTGTGCTTCGTATGTATCAACTTGTCCTACTGGTCCCGATATGTCCTTAATGACCCGACTTGACAAATGCCAAAACTACAGAACAAGTCTAGTTGGCAAAACAAGAAATTTGTAAAACGATAGGAAATTTTTGGGAACAATTCAAATTTCAATTCCTACTGATATTTTCGTAATTTGACTTCGCCCTGCTGTGCTTAGTACGTCTCGTCTTGTCCTAATGGTCCCGATTTGTCCTTAATGATCCGACTTGACAAATGTAAAAAAACAGAACGAGTCCAGATGGGTAATTCAAGAAATTTGTAACACAATTGGAAAATGTTGGGAACATTTATATTTCAATTCCGGCTGAGTTTTTAGTAATTTGACTTCGCCCTGCTGAGCTTCGTATGTCTCCACTTGTCCAAATAGTCCCGATTTGTCCTTAATGACCCGACTTGACTTATGCCAAAATACAGAACAAGTCCAGCTGGGAAATTCAAGAAATTTGTAACACAATTGGAAAGTGTAGGGAACATTCAAATTTTTATTCTTACTGAGATTTTCGTAATATGATTTCGCCCTGCTGTGCTTCGTATGACTCGACTTGTCCTAATGGTCCCGATTTGTCCCTACTGACCCGACTTGACATATGCCAAAACTACAGAACAAGTCCAGCTGGGTAATTCAAGAAATTTGTAACACAATTGGAAAGTGTTGGGAACATTCAAATTTCAATTCCGACTGAGATTTTCGTAATATGACTTCGCCCTGCTGTGCTTCGTATGTATTGACTTGTCCTAATGGTCCCGATTTGTCCCTACTGACCCGACTTGACAAATGCCAAAATACAGAACAAGACCAGCTGGGTAATACAAGAAATTTGTAAAACGATAGGAAATTGTTGGGGAACAATTCAGATTTCAATTCCTACTGAGTTTTTCGTAATTTGACTTCGCCCTGCTGTACTAAGTACGTCTCGTCTTGTCCTACTGGTCCCGATATGTCCTTAATGACCCGACTTGACAAATGCCAAAACTACAGAACAAGTCCAGCTGGGCAAAACAAGAAATGTGTAAAACGATAGGAAATTGTTGGGGAACAATTAAATTCCTACTGATAATTTCGTAATTTGACTTCGCCCTGCTGTGCTTAGTACGTCTCGTCTTGTCCTAATGGTCCCGATTTGTACTTAATGATCCGACTTGACAAATGTAAAAAAACAGAACGAGTCCAGCTGGGTAATTCAAGAAATTTGTAACACAATTGGAAAATGTTGGGAACATTTATATTTCAATTCCGGCTGAGTTTTTAGTAATTTGACTTCGCCCTGCTGTGCTTCGTATGTCTCGACTTGCCCAAATAGTCCCGATTTGTCCTTAATGACCCGACTTGACAAATGCCAAAATACAGAACAAGTCCAGCTGGGAAATTCAAGAAATATGTAACACAATTGGAAAGTGTAGGGAACATTCAAATTTCAATTCCGACTGAGATTTTCGTAATATGACTTCGCCCTGCTGTGCGTCGTATGTATTGACTTGACCTAATGGTCCCGATATGTTCCCACTGACCCGACTTGACAAATGCCAAACCTACAGAACAAGTCCAGCTGGGTAAAACAAGAATTTGTAACACAATAGGAAATTGTTGTGGAATAATTCTAATTTCAATTCCGACTGGGATTTTCGTAAATTGACTAGCCACTCTGTGCTTCGTATGACTCGACTTGTCCTAATGGTCCCGATTTGTCCCTACTGACCCGACTTGACATATGCCAAAACTACAGAACAAGTCCAGCTGGCAAAACAAGAAATTTGTAAAACGATAGGAAATTGTTAGGGAACAATTCAGATTTCAATTCCTACTGAGATTTTCGTAATTTGACTTCGCCCTGCTGTACTTAGTACGTCTCGTCTTGTCCTAATGGTCCCGACTTGTCCTTAATGACCTGACTTGACAAATGCCAAAATACAGAACAAGACCAGCTGGGTAAAGCAAGAAATTTGTAACACAATAGGAAATTGTTGTGGAATAATTCTAATTTCAATTCCGACTGGGATTTTCGTAAATTGACTTAGCCACTCTGTGCTTCGTATGACTCGACTTGTCCTAATGTTTCCGATTTGTCCTTAATGATCCGACTTGACAAATGTAAAAAAACAGAACGAGTCCAGCTGGGTATTCAAGAAATTTGTAACACAATTGGAAAGTGTAGGGAACATTCAAATTTCAATTCCGACTGAGATTTTCGTAATTTGACTTAGCCCTGCTGTGCTTCGTATGTATCAACTTGTCCTACTGGTCCCGATATGTCCTTAATGACCCGACTTGACAAATGCCAAAACTACAGAACAAGTCCAGCTGGGCAAAACAAGAAATTTGTAAAACGATAGGAAATTGTTGGGGAACAATTCAAATTTCAATTTCTACTGATATTTTCGTAATTTGACTTCGCCCTGCTGTGCTTAGTACGTCTCGTCTTGTCCTAATGGTCCCGACTTGTCCTTAATGACCCTACTTGACAAATGCCAAAACTACAGAACAAGTCCAGCTGGGCAAAACAAGAAATTTGTAACACAATAGGAAATTGTTGGGAACATTCAAATTTCAATTCCGACTGAGATTTTCGTAATTTGACTTAGCCCTGCTGGCTTCTATGTATCAACTTGTCCTACTGGTCCCGATATGTCCTTAATGACCCGACTTGACAAATGCCAAAACTACAGAACAAGTCCAGCTGGGCAAAACAAGAAATTTGTAAAACGATAGGAAATTGTTGGGGAACAATTCAAATTTCAATTCCTACTGATATTTTCGTAATTTGACTTCGCCCTGCTGTGCTTAGTACGTCTCGTCTTGTCCTAATGGTCCCGATTTGTCCTTAATGATCCGACTTGACAAATGTAAAAAAACAGAACGAGTCCAGCTGGGTAATTCAAGAAATTTGTAACACAATTGGAAAATGTTGGGAACATTTATATTTCAATTCCGGCTGAGTTTTTAGTAATTTGACTTCGCCCTGCTGTGCTTCGTATGTCTCGACTTGTCCAAATAGTCCCGATTTGTCCTTAATGACCCGACTTGACAAATGCCAAAATACAGAACAAGTCCAGCTGGGAAATTCAAGAAATTTGTAACACAATTGGAAAGTGTAGGGAACATTCAAATTTCAATTCCGACTGAGATTTTCGTAATATGACTTCGCCCTGCTGTGCGTCGTATGTATTGACTTGACCTAATGGTCCCGATATGTTCCCACTGACCCGACTTGACAAATGCCAAACCTACAGAACAAGTCCAGCTGGGTAAAACAAGAATTTGTAACAAAATAGGAAATTGTTGTGGAATAATTCTAATTTCAATTCCGACTGGGATTTTCGTAAATTGACTTAGCCACTCTGTGCTTCGTATGACTCGACTTGTCCTAATGTTTCCGATTTGTCCTTAATGATCCGACTTGACAAATGTAAAAAAACAGAACGAGTCCAGCTGGGTAATTCAAGAAATTTGTAACACAATTGGAAAATGTTGGGAACATTTATATTTCAATTCCGGCTGAGTTTTTAGTAATTTGACTTCGCCCTGCAGTGCTTCGTATGTCTCCACTTGTCCAAATAGTCCCGATTTGTCCTTAATGACCCGACTTGACAAATGCCAAAACTACAGAACAAGTCCAGCTGGGCAAAACAAGAAATTTGTAAAACGATAGGAAATTGTTGGGGAACAATTCAAATTTCAATTCCTACTGATATTTTCGTAATTTGACTTCGCCCTGCTGTGCTTAGTACGTCTCGTCTTGTCCTAATGGTCCCGATTTGTCCTTAATGATCCGACTTGACAAATGTAAAAAAACAGAACGAGTCCAGCTGGGTAATTCAAGAAATTTGTAACACAATTGGAAAATGTTGGGAACATTTATATTTCAATTCCGGCTGAGTTTTTAGTAATTTGACTTCGCCCTGCTGTGCTTCGTATGTCTCCACTTGTCCAAATAGTCCCGATTTGTCCTTAATGACCCGACTTGACAAATGCCAAAATACAGAACAAGTCCAGCTGGGAAAATCAAGAAATTTGTAACACAATTGGAAAGTGTAGGGAACATTCAAATTTCAATTCCGACTGAGATTTTCGTAATATGATTTCGCCCTGCTGTGCGTCGTATGTATTGACTTGACCTAATGGTCCCGATATGTTCCCACTGACCCGACTTGACAAATGCCAAACCTACAGAACAAGTCCAGCTGGGTAAAACAAGAATTTGTAACACAATGGGAAATTGTTGTGGAATAATTCTAATTTCAATTCCGACTGGGATTTTCGTAAATTGACTTAGCCACTCTGTGCTTCGTATGACTCGACTTGTCCTAATGTTTCCGATTTGTCCTTAATGATCCGACTTGACAAATGTAAAAAAACAGAACGAGTCCAGCTGGGTATTCAAGAAATTTGTAACACAATTGGAAAGTGTAGGGAACATTCAAATTTCAATTCCGACTGAGATTTTCGTAATTTGACTTAGCCCTGCTGTGCTTCGTATGTATCAACTTGTCCTACTGGTCCCGATATGTCCTTAATGACCCGACTTGACAAATGCCAAAACTACAGAACAAGTCCAGCTGGGCAAAACAAGAAATTTGTAAAACGATAGGAAATTGTTGGGGAACAATTCAAATTTCAATTCCTACTGATATTTTCGTAATTTGACTTCGCCCTGCTGTGCTTAGTACGTCTCGTCTTGTCCTAATGGTCCCGATTTGTCCTTAATGATCCGACTTGACAAATGTAAAAAAACAGAACGAGTCCAGCTGGGTAATTCAAGAAATTTGTAACACAATTGGAAAATGTTGGGAACATTTATATTTCAATTCCGGCTGAGTTTTTAGTAATTTGACTTCGCCCTGCTGTGCTTCGTATGTCTCGACTTGTCCAAATAGTCCCGATTTGTCCTTAATGACCCGACTTGACAAATGCCAAAATACAGAACAAGTCCAGCTGGGAAATTCAAGAAATTTGTAACACAATTGGAAAGTGTAGGGAACATTCAAATTTCAATTCCGACTGAGATTTTCGTAATATGACTTCGCCCTGCTGTGCGTCGTATGTATTGACTTGACCTAATGGTCCCGATATGTTCCCACTGACCCGACTTGACAAATGCCAAACCTACAGAACAAGTCCAGCTGGGTAAAACAAGAATTTGTAACAAAATAGGAAATTGTTGTGGAATAATTCTAATTTCAATTCCGACTGGGATTTTCGTAAATTGACTTAGCCACTCTGTGCTTAGTACGTCTCGTCTTGTCCTAATGGTCCCGATTTGTCCTTAATGATCCGACTTGACAAATGTAAAAAAACAGAACGAGTCCAGCTGGGTAATTCAAGAAATTTGTAACACAATTGGAAAATGTTGGGAACATTTATATTTCAATTCCGGCTGAGTTTTTATTAATTTGACTTCGCCCTGCTGTGCTTCGTATGTCTCCACTTGTCCAAATAGTCCCGATTTGTCCTTAATGACCCGACTTGACAAATGCCAAAATACAGAACAAGTCCAGCTGGGAAAATCAAGAAATTTGTAACACAATTGGAAAGTGTAGGGAACATTCAAATTTCAATTCCGACTGGGATTTTCGTAATATGATTTCGCCCTGCTGTGCGTCGTATGTATTGACTTGACCTAATGGTCCCGATATGTTCCCACTGACCCGACTTGACAAATGCCAAACCTACAGAACAAGTCCAGCTGGGTAAAACAAGAATTTGTAACACAATGGGAAATTGTTGTGGAATAATTCTAATTTCAATTCCGACTGGGATTTTCGTAAATTGACTTAGCCACTCTGTGCTTCGTATGACTCGACTTGTCCTAATGTTTCCGATTTGTCCTTAATGATCCGACTTGACAAATGTAAAAAAACAGAACGAGTCCAGCTGGGTATTCAAGAAATTTGTAACACAATTGGAAAGTGTAGGGAACATTCAAATTTCAATTCCGACTGAGATTTTCGTAATTTGACTTAGCCCTGCTGTGCTTCGTATGTATCAACTTGTCCTACTGGTCCCGATATGTCCTTAATGATCCGACTTGACAAATGTAAAAAAACAGAACGAGTCCAGATGGGTAATTCAAGAAATTTGTAACACAATTGGAAAATGTTGGGAACATTTATATTTCAATTCCGGCTGAGTTTTTAGTAATTTGACTTCGCCCTGCTGAGCTTCGTATGTCTCCACTTGTCCAAATAGTCCCGATTTGTCCTTAATGACCCGACTTGACTTATGCCAAAATACAGAACAAGTCCAGCTGGGAAATTCAAGAAATTTGTAACACAATTGGAAAGTGTAGGGAACATTGAAATTTTTATTCTTACTGAGATTTTCGTAATATGATTTCGCCCTTCTGTGCGTCGTATGTATTGACTTGACCTAATGGTCCCGATATGTTCCCACTGACCCGACTTGACAAATGCCAAACCTACAGAACAAGTCCAGCTGGGTAAAACAAGAATTTGTAACACAATGGGAAATTGTTGTGGAATAATTCTAATTTCAATTCCGACTGGGATTTTCGTAAATTGACTTAGCCACTCTGTGCTTCGTATGACTCGACTTGTCCTAATGGTCCCGATTTGTCCCTACTGACCCGACTTGACATATGCCAAAACTACAGAACAAGTCCAGCTGGGTAATTCAAGAAATTTGTAACACAATTGGAAAGTGTTGGGAACATTCAAATTTCAATTCCGACTGAGATTTTCGTAATATGACTTCGCCCTGCTGTGCTTCGTATGTCTCGACTTGTCCAAATAGTCCCGATTTGTCCTTAATGATCCGACTTGACAAATGTAAAAAAACAGAACGAGTCCAGCTGGGTATTCAAGAAATTTGTAACACAATTGGAAAGTGTAGGGAACATTGAAATTTTTATTCTTACTGAGATTTTCGTAATATGATTTCGCCCTTCTGTGCGTCGTATGTATTGACTTGACCTAATGGTCCCGATATGTTCCCACTGACCCGACTTGACAAATGCCAAACCTACAGAACAAGTCCAGCTGGGTAAAACAAGAATTTGTAACACAATGGGAAATTGTTGTGGAATAATTCTAATTTCAATTCCGACTGGGATTTTCGTAAATTGACTTAGCCACTCTGTGCTTCGTATGACTCGACTTGTCCTAATGGTCCCGATATGTCCTTAATGACCCGACTTGACAAATGCCAAAACTACAGAACAAGTCCAGCTGGGCAAAACAAGAAATTTGTAAAACGATAGGAAATTGTTGGGGAACAATTCAAATTTCAATTTCTACTGATATTTTCGTAATTTGACTTCGCCCTGCTGTGCTTAGTACGTCTCGTCTTGTCCTAATGGTCCCGACTTGTCCTTAATGACCCTACTTGACAAATGCCAAAACTACAGAACAAGTCCAGCTGGGCAAAACAAGAAATTTGTAACACAATAGGAAATTGTTGGGAACATTCAAATTTCAATTCCGACTGAGATTTTCGTAATTTGACTTAGCCCTGCTGGCTTCTATGTATCAACTTGTCCTACTGGTCCCGATATGTCCTTAATGACCCGACTTGACAAATGCCAAAACTACAGAACAAGTCCAGCTGGGCAAAACAAGAAATTTGTAAAACGATAGGAAATTGTTGGGGAACAATTCAAATTTCAATTCCTACTGATATTTTCGTAATTTGACTTCGCCCTGCTGTGCTTAGTACGTCTCGTCTTGTCCTAATGGTCCCGATTTGTCCTTAATGATCCGACTTGACAAATGTAAAAAAACAGAACGAGTCCAGCTGGGTAATTCAAGAAATTTGTAACACAATTGGAAAATGTTGGGAACATTTATATTTCAATTCCGGCTGAGTTTTTAGTAATTTGACTTCGCCCTGCTGTGCTTCGTATGTCTCGACTTGTCCAAATAGTCCCGATTTGTCCTTAATGACCCGACTTGACAAATGCCAAAATACAGAACAAGTCCAGCTGGGAAATTCAAGAAATTTGTAACACAATTGGAAAGTGTAGGGAACATTCAAATTTCAATTCCGACTGAGATTTTCGTAATATGACTTCGCCCTGCTGTGCGTCGTATGTATTGACTTGACCTAATGGTCCCGATATGTTCCCACTGACCCGACTTGACAAATGCCAAACCTACAGAACAAGTCCAGCTGGGTAAAACAAGAATTTGTAACAAAATAGGAAATTGTTGTGGAATAATTCTAATTTCAATTCCGACTGGGATTTTCGTAAATTGACTTAGCCACTCTGTGCTTCGTATGACTCGACTTGTCCTAATGTTTCCGATTTGTCCTTAATGATCCGACTTGACAAATGTAAAAAAACAGAACGAGTCCAGCTGGGTAATTCAAGAAATTTGTAACACAATTGGAAAATGTTGGGAACATTTATATTTCAATTCCGGCTGAGTTTTTAGTAATTTGACTTCGCCCTGCAGTGCTTCGTATGTCTCCACTTGTCCAAATAGTCCCGATTTGTCCTTAATGACCCGACTTGACAAATGCCAAAACTACAGAACAAGTCCAGCTGGGCAAAACAAGAAATTTGTAAAACGATAGGAAATTGTTGGGGAACAATTCAAATTTCAATTCCTACTGATATTTTCGTAATTTGACTTCGCCCTGCTGTGCTTAGTACGTCTCGTCTTGTCCTAATGGTCCCGATTTGTCCTTAATGATCCGACTTGACAAATGTAAAAAAACAGAACGAGTCCAGCTGGGTAATTCAAGAAATTTGTAACACAATTGGAAAATGTTGGGAACATTTATATTTCAATTCCGGCTGAGTTTTTAGTAATTTGACTTCGCCCTGCTGTGCTTCGTATGTCTCCACTTGTCCAAATAGTCCCGATTTGTCCTTAATGACCCGACTTGACAAATGCCAAAATACAGAACAAGTCCAGCTGGGAAAATCAAGAAATTTGTAACACAATTGGAAAGTGTAGGGAACATTCAAATTTCAATTCCGACTGAGATTTTCGTAATATGATTTCGCCCTGCTGTGCGTCGTATGTATTGACTTGACCTAATGGTCCCGATATGTTCCCACTGACCCGACTTGACAAATGCCAAACCTACAGAACAAGTCCAGCTGGGTAAAACAAGAATTTGTAACACAATGGGAAATTGTTGTGGAATAATTCTAATTTCAATTCCGACTGGGATTTTCGTAAATTGACTTAGCCACTCTGTGCTTCGTATGACTCGACTTGTCCTAATGTTTCCGATTTGTCCTTAATGATCCGACTTGACAAATGTAAAAAAACAGAACGAGTCCAGCTGGGTATTCAAGAAATTTGTAACACAATTGGAAAGTGTAGGGAACATTCAAATTTCAATTCCGACTGAGATTTTCGTAATTTGACTTAGCCCTGCTGTGCTTCGTATGTATCAACTTGTCCTACTGGTCCCGATATGTCCTTAATGACCCGACTTGACAAATGCCAAACCTACAGAACAAGTCCAGCTGGGCAAAACAAGAAATTTGTAAAACGATAGGAAATTGTTGGGGAACAATTCAGATTTCAATTCCTACTGAGTTTTTCGTAATTTGACTTCGCCCTGCTGTACTTAGTACGTCTCGTCTTGTCCTAATGGTCCCGACTTGTCCTTAATGACCCGACTTGACAAATGCCAAAATACAGAACAAGACCAGCTGGGTAAAGCAAGAAATTTGTAACACAATAGGAAATTGTTGTGGAATAATTCTAATTTCAATTCCGACTGGGATTTTCGTAAATTGACTTAGCCACTCTGTGCTTCGTATGACTCGACTTGTCCTAATGTTTCCGATTTGTCCTTAATGATCCGACTTGACAAATGTAAAAAAACAGAACGAGTCCAGCTGGGTATTCAAGAAATTTGTAACACAATTGGAAAGTGTAGGGAACATTCAAATTTCAATTCCGACTGAGATTTTCGTAATTTGACTTAGCCCTGCTGTGCTTCGTATGTATCAACTTGTCCTACTGGTCCCGATATGTCCTTAATGACCCGACTTGACAAATGCCAAAACTACAGAACAAGTCCAGCTGGGCAAAACAAGAAATTTGTAAAACGATAGGAAATTGTTGGGGAACAATTCAAATTTCAATTCCTACTGATATTTTCGTAATTTGACTTCGCCCTGCTATGCTTCGTATGTCTCGACTTGTCCAAATAGTCCCGATTTGTCCTTAATGATCCGACTTGACAAATGTAAAAAAACAGAACGAGTCCAGCTGGGTATTCAAGAAATTTGTAACACAATTGGAAAGTGTAGGGAACATTCAAATTTCAATTCCGACTGAGATTTTCGTAATTTGACTTAGCCCTGCTGTGCTTCGTATGTATCAACTTGTCCTACTGGTCCCGATATGTCCTTAATGACCCGACTTGACAAATGCCAAAACTACAGAACAAGTCCAGCTGGGCAAAACAAGAAATTTGTAAAACGATAGGAAATTGTTGGGGAACAATTCAAATTTCAATTTCTACTGATATTTTCGTAATTTGACTTCGCCCTGCTGTGCTTAGTACGTCTCGTCTTGTCCTAATGGTCCCGACTTGTCCTTAATGACCCTACTTGACAAATGCCAAAACTACAGAACAAGTCCAGCTGGGCAAAACAAGAAATTTGTAACACAATAGGAAATTGTTGGGAACATTCAAATTTCAATTCCGACTGAGATTTTCGTAATTTGACTTAGCCCTGCTGGCTTCTATGTATCAACTTGTCCTACTGGTCCCGATATGTCCTTAATGACCCGACTTGACAAATGCCAAAACTACAGAACAAGTCCAGCTGGGCAAAACAAGAAATTTGTAAAACGATAGGAAATTGTTGGGGAACAATTCAAATTTCAATTCCTACTGATATTTTCGTAACTTGACTTCGCCCTGCTGTGCTTAGTACGTCTCGTCTTGTCCTAATGGTCCCGATTTGTCCTTAATGATCCGACTTGACAAGTGTAAAAAAACAGAACGAGTCCAGCTGGGTAATTCAAGAAATTTGTAACACAATTGGAAAATGTTGGGAACATTTATATTTCAATTCCGGCTGAGTTTTTAGTAATTTGACTTCGCCCTGCTGTGCTTCGTATGTCTCGACTTGTCCAAATAGTCCCGATTTGTCCTTAATGACCCGACTTGACAAATGCCAAAATACAGAACAAGTCCAGCTGGGAAATTCAAGAAATTTGTAACACAATTGGAAAGTGTAGGGAACATTCAAATTTCAATTCCGACTGAGATTTTCGTAATATGACTTCGCCCTGCTGTGCGTCGTATGTATTGACTTGACCTAATGGTCCCGATATGTTCCCACTGACCCGACTTGACAAATGCCAAACCTACAGAACAAGTCCAGCTGGGTAAAACAAGAATTTGTAACAAAATAGGAAATTGTTGTGGAATAATTCTAATTTCAATTCCGACTGGGATTTTCGTAAATTGACTTAGCCACTCTGTGCTTCGTATGACTCGACTTGTCCTAATGTTTCCGATTTGTCCTTAATGATCCGACTTGACAAATGTAAAAAAACAGAACGAGTCCAGCTGGGTAATTCAAGAAATTTGTAACACAATTGGAAAATGTTGGGAACATTTATATTTCAATTCCGGCTGAGTTTTTAGTAATTTGACTTCGCCCTGCAGTGCTTCGTATGTCTCCACTTGTCCAAATAGTCCCGATTTGTCCTTAATGACCCGACTTGATAAATGCCAAAACTACAGAACAAGTCCAGCTGGGCAAAACAAGAAATTTGTAAAACGATAGGAAATTGTTGGGGAACAATTCAAATTTCAATTCCTACTGATATTTTCGTAATTTGACTTCGCCCTGCTGTGCTTAGTACGTCTCGTCTTGTCCTAATGGTCCCGATTTGTCCTTAATGATCCGACTTGACAAATGTAAAAAAACAGAACGAGTCCAGCTGGGTAATTCAAGAAATTTGTAACACAATTGGAAAATGTTGGGAACATTTATATCTCAATTCCGGCTGAGTTTTTAGTAATTTGACTTCGCCCTGCAGTGCTTCGTATGTCTCCACTTGTCCAAATAGTCCCGATTTGTCCTTAATGACCCGACTTGACAAATGCCAAAACTACAGAACAAGTCCAGCTGGGCAAAACAAGAAATTTGTAAAACGATAGGAAATTGTTGGGGAACAATTCAAATTTCAATTCCTACTGATATTTTCGTAATTTGACTTCGCCCTGCTGTGCTTAGTACGTCTCGTCTTGTCCTAATGGTCCCGATTTGTCCTTAATGATCCGACTTGACAAATGTAAAAAAACAGAACGAGTCCAGCTGGGTAATTCAAGAAATTTGTAACACAATTGGAAAATGTTGGGAACATTTATATTTCAATTCCGGCTGAGTTTTTAGTAATTTGACTTCGCCCTGCTGTGCTTCGTATGTCTCCACTTGTCCAAATAGTCCCGATTTGTCCTTAATGACCCGACTTGACAAATGCCAAAATACAGAACAAGTCCAGCTGGGAAAATCAAGAAATTTGTAACACAATTGGAAAGTGTAGGGAACATTCAAATTTCAATTCCGACTGAGATTTTCGTAATATGATTTCGCCCTGCTGTGCGTCGTATGTATTGACTTGACCTAATGGTCCCGATATGTTCCCACTGACCCGACTTGACAAATGCCAAACCTACAGAACAAGTCCAGCTGGGTAAAACAAGAATTTGTAACACAATGGGAAATTGTTGTGGAATAATTCTAATTTCAATTCCGACTGGGATTTTCGTAAATTGACTTAGCCACTCTGTGCTTCGTATGACTCGACTTGTCCTAATGTTTCCGATTTGTCCTTAATGATCCGACTTGACAAATGTAAAAAAACAGAACGAGTCCAGCTGGGTATTCAAGAAATTTGTAACACAATTGGAAAGTGTAGGGAACATTCAAATTTCAATTCCGACTGAGATTTTCGTAATTTGACTTAGCCCTGCTGTGCTTCGTATGTATCAACTTGTCCTACTGGTCCCGATATGTCCTTAATGACCCGACTTGACAAATGCCAAAACTACAGAACAAGTCTAGTTGGCAAAACAAGAAATTTGTAAAACGATAGGAAATTGTTGGGAACAATTCAAATTTCAATTCCTACTGATATTTTCGTAATTTGACTTCGCCCTGCTGTGCTTAGTACGTCTCGTCTTGTCCTAATGGTCCCGATTTGTCCTTAATGATCCGACTTGACAAATGTAAAAAAACAGAACGAGTCCAGATGGGTAATTCAAGAAATTTGTAACACAATTGGAAAATGTTGGGAACATTTATATTTCAATTCCGGCTGAGTTTTTAGTAATTTGACTTCGCCCTGCTGAGCTTCGTATGTCTCCACTTGTCCAAATAGTCCCGATTTGTCCTTAATGACCCGACTTGACTTATGCCAAAATACAGAACAAGTCCAGCTGGGAAATTCAAGAAATTTGTAACACAATTGGAAAGTGTAGGGAACATTCAAATTTTTATTCTTACTGAGATTTTCGTAATATGATTTCGCCCTGCTGTGCGTCGTATGTATTGACTTGACCTAATGGTCCCGATATGTTCCCACTGACCCGACTTGACAAATGCCAAACCTACAGAACAAGTCCAGCTGGGTAAAACAAGAATTTGTAACACAATGGGAAATTGTTGTGGAATAATTCTAATTTCAATTCCGACTGGGATTTTCGTAAATTGACTTAGCCACTCTGTGCTTCGTATGACTCGACTTGTCCTAATGGTCCCGATTTGTCCCTACTGACCCGACTTGACATATGCCAAAACTACAGAACAAGTCCAGCTGGGTAATTCAAGAAATTTGTAACACAATTGGAAAGTGTTGGGAACATTCAAATTTCAATTCCGACTGAGATTTTCGTAATATGACTTCGCCCTGCTGTGCTTCGTATGTATTGACTTGTCCTAATGGTCCCGATTTGTCCCTACTGACCCGACTTGACAAATGCCAAAATACAGAACAAGACCAGCTGGGTAATACAAGAAATTTGTAAAACGATAGGAAATTGTTGGGGAACAATTCAGATTTCAATTCCTACTGAGTTTTTCGTAATTTGACTTCGCCCTGCTGTACTAAGTACGTCTCGTCTTGTCCTACTGGTCCCGATATGTCCTTAATGACCCGACTTGACAAATGCCAAAACTACAGAACAAGTCCAGCTGGGCAAAACAAGAAATGTGTAAAACGATAGGAAATTGTTGGGGAACAATTAAATTCCTACTGATAATTTCGTAATTTGACTTCGCCCTGCTGTGCTTAGTACGTCTCGTCTTGTCCTAATGGTCCCGATTTGTACTTAATGATCCGACTTGACAAATGTAAAAAAACAGAACGAGTCCAGCTGGGTAATTCAAGAAATTTGTAACACAATTGGAAAATGTTGGGAACATTTATATTTCAATTCCGGCTGAGTTTTTAGTAATTTGACTTCGCCCTGCTGTGCTTCGTATGTCACGACTTGCCCAAATAGTCCCGATTTGTCCTTAATGACCCGACTTGACAAATGCCAAAATACAGAACAAGTCCAGCTGGGAAATTCAAGAAATATGTAACACAATTGGAAAGTGTAGGGAACATTCAAATTTCAATTCCGACTGAGATTTTCGTAATATGACTTCGCCCTGCTGTGCGTCGTATGTATTGACTTGACCTAATGGTCCCGATATGTTCCCACTGACCCGACTTGACAAATGCCAAACCTACAGAACAAGTCCAGCTGGGTAAAACAAGAATTTGTAACACAATAGGAAATTGTTGTGGAATAATTCTAATTTCAATTCCGACTGGGATTTTCGTAAATTGACTAGCCACTCTGTGCTTCGTATGACTCGACTTGTCCTAATGGTCCCGATTTGTCCCTACTGACCCGACTTGACATATGCCAAAACTACAGAACAAGTCCAGCTGGCAAAACAAGAAATTTGTAAAACGATAGGAAATTGTTAGGGAACAATTCAGATTTCAATTCCTACTGAGATTTTCGTAATTTGACTTCGCCCTGCTGTACTTAGTACGTCTCGTCTTGTCCTAATGGTCCCGACTTGTCCTTAATGACCTGACTTGACAAATGCCAAAATACAGAACAAGACCAGCTGGGTAAAGCAAGAAATTTGTAACACAATAGGAAATTGTTGTGGAATAATTCTAATTTCAATTCCGACTGGGATTTTCGTAAATTGACTTAGCCACTCTGTGCTTCGTATGACTCGACTTGTCCTAATGTTTCCGATTTGTCCTTAATGATCCGACTTGACAAATGTAAAAAAACAGAACGAGTCCAGCTGGGTATTCAAGAAATTTGTAACACAATTGGAAAGTGTAGGGAACATTCAAATTTCAATTCCGACTGAGATTTTCGTAATTTGACTTAGCCCTGCTGTGCTTCGTATGTATCAACTTGTCCTACTGGTCCCGATATGTCCTTAATGACCCGACTTGACAAATGCCAAAACTACAGAACAAGTCCAGCTGGGCAAAACAAGAAATTTGTAAAACGATAGGAAATTGTTGGGGAACAATTCAAATTTCAATTTCTACTGATATTTTCGTAATTTGACTTCGCCCTGCTGTGCTTAGTACGTCTCGTCTTGTCCTAATGGTCCCGACTTGTCCTTAATGACCCTACTTGACAAATGCCAAAACTACAGAACAAGTCCAGCTGGGCAAAACAAGAAATTTGTAACACAATAGGAAATTGTTGGGAACATTCAAATTTCAATTCCGAGTGAGATTTTCGTAATTTGACTTAGCCCTGCTGGCTTCTATGTATCAACTTGTCCTACAGGTCCCGATATGTCCTTAATGACCCGACTTGACAAATGCCAAAACTACAGAACAAGTCCAGCTGGGCAAAACAAGAAATTTGTAAAACGATAGGAAATTGTTGGGGAACAATTCAAATTTCAATTCCTACTGATATTTTCGTAATTTGACTTCGCCCTGCTGTGCTTAGTACGTCTCGTCTTGTCCTAATGGTCCCGATTTGTCCTTAATGATCCGACTTGACAAATGTAAAAAAACAGAACGAGTCCAGCTGGGTAATTCAAGAAATTTGTAACACAATTGGAAAATGTTGGGAACATTTATATTTCAATTCCGGCTGAGTTTTTAGTAATTTGACTTCGCCCTGCTGTGCTTCGTATGTCTCGACTTGTCCAAATAGTCCCGATTTGTCCTTAATGACCCGACTTGACAAATGCCAAAATACAGAACAAGTCCAGCTGGGAAATTCAAGAAATTTGTAACACAATTGGAAAGTGTAGGGAACATTCAAATTTCAATTCCGACTGAGATTTTCGTAATATGACTTCGCCCTGCTGTGCGTCGTATGTATTGACTTGACCTAATGGTCCCGATATGTTCCCACTGACCCGACTTGACAAATGCCAAACCTACAGAACAAGTCCAGCTGGGTAAAACAAGAATTTGTAACAAAATAGGAAATTGTTGTGGAGTAATTCTAATTTCAATTCCGACTGGGATTTTCGTAAATTGACTTAGCCACTCTGTGCTTCGTATGACTCGACTTGTCCTAATGTTTCCGATTTGTCCTTAATGATCCGACTTGACAAATGTAAAAAAACAGAACGAGTCCAGCTGGGTAATTCAAGAAATTTGTAACACAATTGGAAAATGTTGGGAACATTTATATTTCAATTCCGGCTGAGTTTTTAGTAATTTGACTTCGCCCTGCAGTGCTTCGTATGTCTCCACTTGTCCAAATAGTCCCGATTTGTCCTTAATGACCCGACTTGACAAATGCCAAAACTACAGAACAAGTCCAGCTGGGCAAAACAAGAAATTTGTAAAACGATAGGAAATTGTTGGGGAACAATTCAAATTTCAATTCCTACTGATATTTTCGTAATTTGACTTCGCCCTGCTGTGCTTAGTACGTCTCGTCTTGTCCTAATGGTCCCGATTTGTCCTTAATGATCCGACTTGACAAATGTAAAAAAACAGAACGAGTCCAGCTGGGTAATTCAAGAAATTTGTAACACAATTGGAAAATGTTGGGAACATTTATATTTCAATTCCGGCTGAGTTTTTAGTAATTTGACTTCGCCCTGCTGTGCTTCGTATGTCTCCACTTGTCCAAATAGTCCCGATTTGTCCTTAATGACCCGACTTGACAAATGCCAAAATACAGAACAAGTCCAGCTGGGAAAATCAAGAAATTTGTAACACAATTGGAAAGTGTAGGGAACATTCAAATTTCAATTCCGACTGAGATTTTCGTAATATGATTTCGCCCTGCTGTGCGTCGTATGTATTGACTTGACCTAATGGTCCCGATATGTTCCCACTGACCCGACTTGACAAATGCCAAACCTACAGAACAAGTCCAGCTGGGTAAAACAAGAATTTGTAACACAATGGGAAATTGTTGTGGAATAATTCTAATTTCAATTCCGACTGGGATTTTCGTAAATTGACTTAGCCCTGCTGTGCTTCGTATGTATCAACTTGTCCTACTGGTCCCGATATGTCCTTAATGACCCGACTTGACAAATGCCAAAACTACAGAACAAGTCCAGCTGGGCAAAACAAGAAATTTGTAAAACGATAGGAAATTGTTGGGGAACAATTCAAATTTCAATTTCTACTGATATTTTCGTAATTTGACTTCGCCCTGCTGTGCTTAGTACGTCTCGTCTTGTCCTAATGGTCCCGACTTGTCCTTAATGACCCTACTTGACAAATGCCAAAACTACAGAACAAGTCCAGCTGGGCAAAACAAGAAATTTGTAACACAATAGGAAATTGTTGGGGAACAATCAAATTTCAATTCCGACTGAGATTTTAGTAATTTGACTTCGCCCTGCTGTGCTTCGTATGTCTCGACTTGTCCTAATGTTTCCGATTTGTCCTTAATGATCCGACTTGACAAATGTAAAAAAATAGAACGAGTCCAGCTGGGTAATTCAAGAAATTTGTAACACAATTGGAAAGTGTAGGGAACATTCAAATTTCAATTCCGACTGAGATTTTCGTAATATGACTTCGCCCTGCTGTGCTTCGTATGTCTTGACTTGACCTAATGGTCCCGATATGTTCCCACTGACCCGACTTGACAAATGCCAAACCTACAGAACAAGTCCAGCTGGGCAAAACAAGAAATTTGTAAAACGATAGGAAATTGTTGGGGAACAATTCAGATTTCAATTCCTACTGAGTTTTTCGTAATTTGACTTCGCCCTGCTGTACTTAGTACGTCTCGTCTTGTCCTAATGGTCCCGACTTGTCCTTAATGACCCGACTTGACAAATGCCAAAATACAGAACAAGACCAGCTGGGTAAAGCAAGAAATTTGTAACACAATAGGAAATTGTTGGGGAACAATCAAATTTCAATTCCGACTGAGATTTTAGTAATTTGACTTCGCCCTGCTGTGCTTCGTATGTCTCGACTTGTCCTAATGTTTCCGATTTGTCCTTAATGATCCGACTTGACAAATGTAAAAAAATAGAACGAGTCCAGCTGGGTAATTCAAGAAATTTGTAACACAATTGGAAAGTGTAGGGAACATTCAAATTTCAATTCCGACTGAGATTTTCGTAATATGACTTCGCCCTGCTGTGCTTCGTATGTCTTGACTTGACCTAATGGTCCCGATATGTTCCCACTGACCCGACTTAACAAATGCCAAACCTACAGAACAAGTCCAGCTGGGCAAAACAAGAAATTTGTAAAACGATAGGAAATTGTTGGGGAACAGTTCAGATTTCAATTCCTACTGAGTTTTTCGTAATTTGACTTCGCCCTGCTGTACTTAGTACGTCTCGTCTTGTCCTAATGGTCCCGACTTGTCCTTAATGACCCGACTTGACAAATGCCAAAATACAGAACAAGTCCAGCTGGGTAAAACAAGAATTTGTAACACAATAGGAAATTGTTGTGGAATAATTCTAATTTCAATTCCGACTGGGATTTTCGTAAATTGACTTAGCCACTCTGTGCTTCGTATGACTCGACTTGTCCTAATGTTTCCGATTTGTCCTTAATGATCCGACTTGACAAATGTAAAAAAACAGAACGAGTCCAGCTGGGTATTCAAGAAATTTGTAACACAATTGAAAAGTGTAGGGAACATTCAAATTTCAATTCCGACTGAGATTTTCGTAATTTGACTTAGCCCTGCTGTGCTTCGTATGTATCAACTTGTCCTACTGGTCCCGATATGTCCTTAATGACCCGACTTGACAAATGCCAAAACTACAGAACAAGTCCAGCTGGGCAAAACAAGAAATTTGTAAAACGATAGGAAATTGTTGGGGAACAATTCAAATTTCAATTTCTACTGATATTTTCGTAATTTGACTTCGCCCTGCTGTGCTTAGTACGTCTCGTCTTGTCCTAATGGTCCCGACTTGTCCTTAATGACCATACTTGACAAATGCCAAAACTACAGAACAAGTCCAGCTGGGCAAAACAAGAAATTTGTAACACAATAGGAAATTGTTGGGGAACAATCAAATTTCAATTCCGACTGAGATTTTAGTAATTTGACTTCGCCCTGCTGTGCTTCGTATGTCTCGACTTGTCCTAATGTTTCCGATTTGTCCTTAATGATCCGACTTGACAAATGTAAAAAAATAGAACGAGTCCAGCTGGGTATTCAAGAAATTTGTAACACAATTGGAAAGTGTAGGGAACATTCAAATTTCAATTCCGACTGAGAATTTCGTAATTTGACTTAGCCCTGCTGTGCTTCGTATGTATCAACTTGTCCTACTGGTCCCGATATGTCCTTAATGACCCGACTTGACAAATGCCAAAACTACAGAACAAGTCCAGCTGGGTAAAGCAAGAAATTTGTAACACAATAGGAAATTGTTGTGGAATAATTATAATTTCAATTCCGACTGGGATTTTCGTAAATTGACTTAGCCACTCTGTGCTTCGTATGACTCGACTTGTCCTAATGGTCCCGATTTGTCCCTACTGACCCGACTTGACATATGCCAAAACTACAGAACAAGTCCAGCTGGGCAAAACAAGAAATTTGTAAAACGATAGGAAATTGTTGGGGAACAATTCAGATTTCAATTCCTACTGAGTTTTTCGTAATTTGACTTCGCCCTGCTGTACTTAGTACGTCTCGTCTTGTCCTAATGGTCCCGACTTGTCCTTAATGACCCGACTTGACAAATGCCAAAATACAGAACAAAACCAGCTGGGTAAAACAAGAAATTTGTAACACAATAGGAAATTGTTGTGGAATAATTCTAATTTCAATTCCGACTGGGATTTTCGTAAATTGACTTAGCCACTCTGTGCTTCGTATGACTCGACTTGTCCTAATGGTCCCGATTTGTCCTTAATGATCCGACTTGACAAATGTAAAAAAACAGAACAAGACCAGCTGGGTAAAGCAAGAAATTTGTAACACAATAGGAAATTGTTGTGGAATAATTCTAATTTCAATTCCGACTGGGATTTTCGTAAATTGACTTAGCCACTCTGTGCTTCGTATGACTCGACTTGTCCTAATGTTTTCGATTTGTCCTTAATGATCCGACTTGACAAATGTAAAAAAACAGAACGAGTCCAGCTGGGTATTCAAGAAATTTGTAACACAATTGGAAAGTGTAGGGAACATTCAAATTTCAATTCCGACTGAGATTTTCGTAATTTGACTTCGCCCTGCTGTACTTAGTACGTCTCGTCTGGTCCTAATGGTCCCGACTTGTCCCTAATGACCCGACTTGACAAATGCCAAAATACAGAGCAAGACCAGCTGGGTAAAGCAAGAAATTTGTAACACAATAGGAAATTGTTGTGGAATAATTCTAATTTCAATTCCGACTGGGATTTTCGTAAATTGACTTAGCCACTCTGTGCTTCGTATGACTCGACTTGTCCTAATGTTTCCGATTTGTCCTTAATGATCCGACTTGACAAATGTAAAAAAACAGAACGAGTCCAGCTGGGTATTCAAGAAATTTGTAACACAATTGGAAAGTGTAGGGAACATTCAAATTTCAATTCCGACTGAGATTTTCGTAATTTGACTTAGCCCTGCTGTGCTTCGTATGTATCAACTTGTCCTACTGGTCCCGATATGTCCTTAATGACCCGACTTGACAAATGCCAAAACTACAGAACAAGTCCAGCTGGGTAAAGCAAGAAATTTGTAACACAATAGGAAATTGTTGTGGAATAATTATAATTTCAATTCCGACTGGGATTTTCGTAAATTGACTTAGCCACTCTGTGCTTCGTATGACTCGACTTGTCCTAATGGTCCCGATTTGTCCCTACTGACCCGACTTGACATATGCCAAAACTACAGAACAAGTCCAGCTGGGCAAAACAAGAAATTTGTAAAACGATAGGAAATTGTTGGGGAACAATTCAGATTTCAATTCCTACTGAGTTTTTCGTAATTTGACTTCGCCCTGCTGTACTTAGTACGTCTCGTCTTGTCCTAATGGTCCCGACTTGTCCTTAATGACCCGACTTGACAAATGCCAAAATACAGAACAAAACCAGCTGGGTAAAACAAGAAATTTGTAACACAATAGGAAATTGTTGTGGAATAATTCTAATTTCAATTCCGACTGGGATTTTCGTAAATTGACTTAGCCACTCTGTGCTTCGTATGACTCGACTTGTCCTAATGGTCCCGATTTGTCCTTAATGATCCGACTTGACAAATGTAAAAAAACAGAACGAGTCCAGCTGGGTATTCAAGAAATTTGTAACACAATTGGAAAGTGTAGGGAACATTCAAATTTCAATTCCGACTGAGAATTTCGTAATTTGACTTAGCCCTGCTGTGCTTCGTATGTATCAACTTGTCCTACTGGTCCCGATATGTCCTTAATGACCCGACTTGACAAATGCCAAAACTACAGAACAAGTCCAGCTGGGCAAAACAAGAAATTTGTAAAACGATAGGAAATTGTAGGGGAACAATTCAAATTTCAATTCCTACTGATATTTTCGTAATTTGACTTCGCCCTGCTGTGCTTAGTACGTCTCGTCTTGTCCTAATGGTCCCGATTTGTCCTTAATGATCCGACTTGACAAATGTAAAAAAACAGAACGAGTCCAGCTGGGTAATTCAAGAAATTTGTAACACAATTGGAAAATGTTGGGAACATTTATATTTCAATTCCGGCTGAGTTTTTAGTAATTTGACTTCGCCCTGCTGTGCTTCGTATGTCTCGACTTGTTCAAATAGTCCCGATTTGTCCTTAATGACCCGACTTGACAAATGCCAAAATACAGAACAAGTCCAGCTGGGTATTCAAGAAATTTGTAACACAATTGGAAAGTGTAGGGAACATTCAAATTTCAATTCCGACTGAGATTTTCGTAATTTGACTAAGCCCTGCTGTGCTTAGTACGTCTCGTCTTGTCCTAATGGTCCCGACTTGTCCTTAATGACCCGACTTGACAAATGCCAAAATACAGAACAAGACCAGCTGGGTAAAGCAAGAAATTTGTAACACAATAGGAAATTGTCGTGGAATAATTCTAATTTCAATTCCGACTGGAATTTTCGTAAATTGACTTAGCCACTCTGTGCTTCGTATGACTCGACTTGTCCTAATGGTCCCGATTTGTCCCTACTGACCCGACTTGACATATGCCAAAACTACAGAACAAGTCCAGCTGGGCAAAACAAGAAATTTGTAAAACGATAGGAAATTGTTGGGGAACAATTCAGATTTCAATTCCTACTGAGATTTTCGTAATTTGACTTCGCCCTGCTGTACTTAGTACGTCTCGTCTTGTCCTAATGGTCCCGACTTGTCCTTAATGACCCGACTTGACAAATGCCAAAATACAGAACAAGACCAGCTGGGTAAAGCAAGAAATTTGTAACACAATAGGAAATTGTGGAATAATTCTAATTTCAATTCCGACTGGGATTTTCGTAAATTGACTTAGCCACTCTGTGCTTCGTATGACTCGACTTGTCCTAATGTTTCCGATTTGTCCTTAATGATCCGACTTGACAAATGTAAAAAAACAGAACGAGTCCAGCTGGGTATTCAAGAAATTTGTAACACAATTGGAAAGTGTAGGGAACATTCAAATTTCAATTCCGACTGAGATTTTCGTAATTTGACTTAGCCCTGCTGTGCTTCGTATGTATCAACTTGTCCTACTGGTCCCGATATGTCCTTAATGACCCGACTTGACAAATGCCAAAACTACAGAACAAGTCTAGTTGGCAAAACAAGAAATTTGTAAAACGATAGGAAATTGTTGGGAACAATTCAAATTTCAATTCCTACTGATATTTTCGTAATTTGACTTCGCCCTGCTGTGCTTAGTACGTCTCGTCTTGTCCTAATGGTCCCGATTTGTCCTTAATGATCCGACTTGACAAATGTAAAAAAACAGAACGAGTCCAGATGGGTAATTCAAGAAATTTGTAACACAATTGGAAAATGTTGGGAACATTTATATTTCAATTCCGGCTGAGTTTTTAGTAATTTGACTTCGCCCTGCTGAGCTTCGTATGTCTCCACTTGTCCAAATAGTCCCGATTTGTCCTTAATGACCCGACTTGACTTATGCCAAAATACAGAACAAGTCCAGCTGGGAAATTCAAGAAATTTGTAACACAATTGGAAAGTGTAGGGAACATTCAAATTTTTATTCTTACTGAGATTTTCGTAATATGATTTCGCCCTGCTGTGCGTCGTATGTATTGACTTGACCTAATGGTCCCGATATGTTCCCACTGACCCGACTTGACAAATGCCAAACCTACAGAACAAGTCCAGCTGGGTAAAACAAGAATTTGTAACACAATGGGAAATTGTTGTGGAATAATTCTAATTTCAATTCCGACTGGGATTTTCGTAAATTGACATAGCCACTCTGTGCTTCGTATGACTCGACTTGTCCTAATGGTCCCGATTTGTCCCTACTGACCCGACTTGACATATGCCAAAACTACAGAACAAGTCCAGCTGGGTAATTCAAGAAATTTGTAACACAATTGGAAAGTGTTGGGAACATTCAAATTTCAATTCCGACTGAGATTTTCGTAATATGACTTCGCCCTGCTGTGCTTCGTATGTATTGACTTGTCCTAATGGTCCCGATTTGTCCCTACTGACCCGACTTGACAAATGCCAAAATACAGAACAAGACCAGCTGGGTAATACAAGAAATTTGTAAAACGATAGGAAATTGTTGGGGAACAATTCAGATTTCAATTCCTACTGAGTTTTTCGTAATTTGACTTCGCCCTGCTGTACTAAGTACGTCTCGTCTTGTCCTACTGGTCCCGATATGTCCTTAATGACCCGACTTGACAAATGCCAAAACTACAGAACAAGTCCAGCTGGGCAAAACAAGAAATGTGTAAAACGATAGGAAATTGTTGGGGAACAATTAAATTCCTACTGATAATTTCGTAATTTGACTTCGCCCTGCTGTGCTTAGTACGTCTCGTCTTGTCCTAATGGTCCCGATTTGTACTTAATGATCCGACTTGACAAATGTAAAAAAACAGAACGAGTCCAGCTGGGTAACTCAAGAAATTTGTAACACAATTGGAAAATGTTGGGAACATTTATATTTCAATTCCGGCTGAGTTTTTAGTAATTTGACTTCGCCCTGCTGTGCTTCGTATGTCTCGACTTGCCCAAATAGTCCCGATTTGTCCTTAATGACCCGACTTGACAAATGCCAAAATACAGAACAAGTCCAGCTGGGAAATTCAAGAAATATGTAACACAATTGGAAAGTGTAGGGAACATTCAAATTTCAATTCCGACTGAGATTTTCGTAATATGACTTCGCCCTGCTGTGCGTCGTATGTATTGACTTGACCTAATGGTCCCGATATGTTCCCACTGACCCGACTTGACAAATGCCAAACCTACAGAACAAGTCCAGCTGGGTAAAACAAGAATTTGTAACACAATAGGAAATTGTTGTGGAATAATTCTAATTTCAATTCCGACTGGGATTTTCGTAAATTGACTAGCCACTCTGTGCTTCGTATGACTCGACTTGTCCTAATGGTCCCGATTTGTCCCTACTGACCCGACTTGACATATGCCAAAACTACAGAACAAGTCCAGCTGGCAAAACAAGAAATTTGTAAAACGATAGGAAATTGTTAGGGAACAATTCAGATTTCAATTCCTACTGAGATTTTCGTAATTTGACTTCGCCCTGCTGTACTTAGTACGTCTCGTCTTGTCCTAATGGTCCCGACTTGTCCTTAATGACCTGACTTGACAAATGCCAAAATACAGAACAAGACCAGCTGGGTAAAGCAAGAAATTTGTAACACAATAGGAAATTGTTGTGGAATAATTCTAATTTCAATTCCGACTGGGATTTTCGTAAATTGACTTAGCCACTCTGTGCTTCGTATGACTCGACTTGTCCTAATGTTTCCGATTTGTCCTTAATGATCCGACTTGACAAATGTAAAAAAACAGAACGAGTCCAGCTGGGTATTCAAGAAATTTGTAACACAATTGGAAAGTGTAGGGAACATTCAAATTTCAATTCCGACTGAGATTTTCGTAATTTGACTTAGCCCTGCTGTGCTTCGTATGTATCAACTTGTCCTACTGGTCCCGATATGTCCTTAATGACCCGACTTGACAAATGCCAAAACTACAGAACAAGTCCAGCTGGGCAAAACAAGAAATTTGTAAAACGATAGGAAATTGTTGGGGAACAATTCAAATTTCAATTTCTACTGATATTTTCGTAATTTGACTTCGCCCTGCTGTGCTTAGTACGTCTCGTCTTGTCCTAATGGTCCCGACTTGTCCTTAATGACCCTACTTGACAAATGCCAAAACTACAGAACAAGTCCAGCTGGGCAAAACAAGAAATTTGTAACACAATAGGAAATTGTTGGGAACATTCAAATTTCAATTCCGACTGAGATTTTCGTAATTTGACTTAGCCCTGCTGGCTTCTATGTATCAACTTGTCCTACTGGTCCCGATATGTCCTTAATGACCCGACTTGACAAATGCCAAAACTACAGAACAAGTCCAGCTGGGCAAAACAAGAAATTTGTAAAACGATAGGAAATTGTTGGGGAACAATTCAAATTTCAATTCCTACTGATATTTTCGTAATTTGACTTCGCCCTGCTGTGCTTAGTACGTCTCGTCTTGTCCTAATGGTCCCGATTTGTCCTTAATGATCCGACTTGACAAATGTAAAAAAACAGAACGAGTCCAGCTGGGTAATTCAAGAAATTTGTAACACAATTGGAAAATGTTGGGAACATTTATATTTCAATTCCGGCTGAGTTTTTAGTAATTTGACTTCGCCCTGCTGTGCTTCGTATGTCTCCACTTGTCCAAATAGTCCCGATTTGTCCTTAATGACCCGACTTGACAAATGCCAAAATACAGAACAAGTCCAGCTGGGAAAATCAAGAAATTTGTAACACAATTGGAAAGTGTAGGGAACATTCAAATTTCAATTCCGACTGAGATTTTCGTAATATGATTTCGCCCTGCTGTGCGTCGTATGTATTGACTTGACCTAATGGTCCCGATATGTTCCCACTGACCCGACTTGACAAATGCCAAACCTACAGAACAAGTCCAGCTGGGTAAAACAAGAATTTGTAACACAATGGGAAATTGTTGTGGAATAATTCTAATTTCAATTCCGACTGGGATTTTCGTAAATTGACTTAGCCACTCTGTGCTTCGTATGACTCGACTTGTCCTAATGTTTCCGATTTGTCCTTAATGATCCGACTTGACAAATGTAAAAAAACAGAACGAGTCCAGCTGGGTATTCAAGAAATTTGTAACACAATTGGAAAGTGTAGGGAACATTCAAATTTCAATTCCGACTGAGATTTTCGTAATTTGACTTAGCCCTGCTGTGCTTCGTATGTATCAACTTGTCCTACTGGTCCCGATATGTCCTTAATGACCCGACTTGACAAATGCCAAACCTACAGAACAAGTCCAGCTGGGCAAAACAAGAAATTTGTAAAACGATAGGAAATTGTTGGGGAACAATTCAGATTTCAATTCCTACTGAGTTTTTCGTAATTTGACTTCGCCCTGCTGTACTTAGTACGTCTCGTCTTGTCCTAATGGTCCCGACTTGTCCTTAATACCCGACTTGACAAATGCCATAATACAGAACAAGACCAGCTGGGTAAAGCAAGAAATTTGTAACACAATAGGAAATTGTTGTGGAATAATTCTAATTTCAATTCCGACTGGGATTTTCGTAAATTGACTTAGCCACTCTGTGCTTCGTATGACTCGACTTGTCCTAATGTTTCCGATTTGTCCTTAATGATCCGACTTGACAAATGTAAAAAAACAGAACGAGTCCAGCTGGGTATTCAAGAAATTTGTAACACAATTGGAAAGTGTAGGGAACATTCAAATTTCAATTCCGACTGAGATTTTCGTAATTTGACTTAGCCCTGCTGTGCTTCGTATGTATCAACTTGTCCTACTGGTCCCGATATGTCCTTAATGACCCGACTTGACAAATGCCAAAACTACAGAACAAGTCCAGCTGGGCAAAACAAGAAATTTGTAAAACGATAGGAAATTGTTGGGGAACAATTCAAATTTCAATTTCTACTGATATTTTCGTAATTTGACTTCGCCCTGCTGTGCTTAGTAGGTCTCGTCTTGTCCTAATGGTCCCGACTTGTCCTTAATGACCCTACTTGACAAATGCCAAAACTACAGAACAAGTCCAGCTGGGCAAAACAAGAAATTTGTAACACAATAGGAAATTGTTGGGGAACAATCAAATTTCAATTCCGACTGAGATTTTAGTAATTTGACTTCGCCCTGCTGTGCTTCGTATGTCTCGACTTGTCCTAATGTTTCCGATTTGTCCTTAATGATCCGACTTGACAAATGTAAAAAAATAGAACGAGTCCAGCTGGGTAATTCAAGAAATTTGTAACACAATTGGAAAGTGTAGGGAACATTCAAATTTCAATTCCGACTGAGATTTTCGTAATATGACTTCGCCCTGCTGTGCTTCGTATGTCTTGACTTGACCTAATGGTCCCGATATGTTCCCACTGACCCGACTTGACAAATGCCAAACCTACAGAACAAGTCCAGCTGGGCAAAACAAGAAATTTGTAAAACGATAGGAAATTGTTGGGGAACAGTTCAGATTTCAATTCCTACTGAGTTTTTCGTAATTTGACTTCGCCCTGCTGTACTTAGTACGTCTCGTCTTGTCCTAATGGTCCCGACTTGTCCTTAATGACCCGACTTGACAAATGCCAAAATACAGAACAAGACCAGCTGGGTAAAGCAAGAAATTTGTAACACAATAGGAAATTGTTGGGGAACAATCAAATTTCAATTCCGACTGAGATTTTAGTAATTTGACTTCGCCCTGCTGTGCTTCGTATGTCTCGACTTGTCCTAATGTTTCCGATTTGTCCTTAATGATCCGACTTGACAAATGTAAAAAAATAGAACGAGTCCAGCTGGGTAATTCAAGAAATTTGTAACACAATTGGAAAGTGTAGGGAACATTCAAATTTCAATTCCGACTGAGATTTTCGTAATATGACTTCGCCCTGCTGTGCTTCGTATGTCTTGACTTGACCTAATGGTCCCGATATGTTCCCACTGACCCGACTTAACAAATGCCAAACCTACAGAACAAGTCCAGCTGGGCAAAACAAGAAATTTGTAAAACGATAGGAAATTGTTGGGGAACAGTTCAGATTTCAATTCCTACTGAGTTTTTCGTAATTTGACTTCGCCCTGCTGTACTTAGTACGTCTCGTCTTGTCCTAATGGTCCCGACTTGTCCTTAATGACCCGACTTGACAAATGCCAAAATACAGAACAAGTCCAGCTGGGTAAAACAAGAATTTGTAACACAATAGGAAATTGTTGTGGAATAATTCTAATTTCAATTCCGACTGGGATTTTCGTAAATTGACTTAGCCACTCTGTGCTTCGTATGACTCGACTTGTCCTAATGTTTCCGATTTGTCCTTAATGATCCGACTTGACAAATGTAAAAAAACAGAACGAGTCCAGCTGGGTATTCAAGAAATTTGTAACACAATTGAAAAGTGTAGGGAACATTCAAATTTCAATTCCGACTGAGATTTTCGTAATTTGACTTAGCCCTGCTGTGCTTCGTATGTATCAACTTGTCCTACTGGTCCCGATATGTCCTTAATGACCCGACTTGACAAATGCCAAAACTACAGAACAAGTCCAGCTGGGCAAAACAAGAAATTTGTAAAACGATAGGAAATTGTTGGGGAACAATTCAAATTTCAATTTCTACTGATATTTTCGTAATTTGACTTCGCCCTGCTGTGCTTAGTACGTCTCGTCTTGTCCTAATGGTCCCGACTTGTCCTTAATGACCATACTTGACAAATGCCAAAACTACAGAACAAGTCCAGCTGGGCAAAACAAGAAATTTGTAACACAATAGGAAATTGTTGGGGAACAATCAAATTTCAATTCCGACTGAGATTTTAGTAATTTGACTTCGCCCTGCTGTGCTTCGTATGTCTCGACTTGTCCTAATGTTTCCGATTTGTCCTTAATGATCCGACTTGACAAATGTAAAAAAATAGAACGAGTCCAGCTGGGTATTCAAGAAATTTGTAACACAATTGGAAAGTGTAGGGAACATTCAAATTTCAATTCCGACTGAGAATTTCGTAATTTGACTTAGCCCTGCTGTGCTTCGTATGTATCAACTTGTCCTACTGGTCCCGATATGTCCTTAATGACCCGACTTGACAAATGCCAAAACTACAGAACAAGTCCAGCTGGGTAAAGCAAGAAATTTGTAACACAATAGGAAATTGTTGTGGAATAATTATAATTTCAATTCCGACTGGGATTTTCGTAAATTGACTTAGCCACTCTGTGCTTCGTATGACTCGACTTGTCCTAATGGTCCCGATTTGTCCCTACTGACCCGACTTGACATATGCCAAAACTACAGAACAAGTCCAGCTGGGCAAAACAAGAAATTTGTAAAACGATAGGAAATTGTTGGGGAACAATTCAGATTTCAATTCCTACTGAGTTTTTCGTAATTTGACTTCGCCCTGCTGTACTTAGTACGTCTCGTCTTGTCCTAATGGTCCCGACTTGTCCTTAATGACCCGACTTGACAAATGCCAAAATACAGAACAAAACCAGCTGGGTAAAACAAGAAATTTGTAACACAATAGGAAATTGTTGTGGAATAATTCTAATTTCAATTCCGACTGGGATTTTCGTAAATTGACTTAGCCACTCTGTGCTTCGTATGACTCGACTTGTCCTAATGGTCCCGATTTGTCCTTAATGATCCGACTTGACAAATGTAAAAAAACAGAACAAGACCAGCTGGGTAAAGCAAGAAATTTGTAACACAATAGGAAATTGTTGTGGAATAATTCTAATTTCAATTCCGACTGGGATTTTCGTAAATTGACTTAGCCACTCTGTGCTTCGTATGACTCGACTTGTCCTAATGTTTTCGATTTGTCCTTAATGATCCGACTTGACAAATGTAAAAAAACAGAACGAGTCCAGCTGGGTATTCAAGAAATTTGTAACACAATTGGAAAGTGTAGGGAACATTCAAATTTCAATTCCGACTGAGATTTTCGTAATTTGACTTCGCCCTGCTGTACTTAGTACGTCTCGTCTGGTCCTAATGGTCCCGACTTGTCCCTAATGACCCGACTTGACAAATGCCAAAATACAGAGCAAGACCAGCTGGGTAAAGCAAGAAATTTGTAACACAATAGGAAATTGTTGTGGAATAATTCTAATTTCAATTCCGACTGGGATTTTCGTAAATTGACTTAGCCACTCTGTGCTTCGTATGACTCGACTTGTCCTAATGTTTCCGATTTGTCCTTAATGATCCGACTTGACAAATGTAAAAAAACAGAACGAGTCCAGCTGGGTATTCAAGAAATTTGTAACACAATTGGAAAGTGTAGGGAACATTCAAATTTCAATTCCGACTGAGATTTTCGTAATTTGACTTAGCCCTGCTGTGCTTCGTATGTATCAACTTGTCCTACTGGTCCCGATATGTCCTTAATGACCCGACTTGACAAATGCCAAAACTACAGAACAAGTCCAGCTGGGTAAAGCAAGAAATTTGTAACACAATAGGAAATTGTTGTGGAATAATTATAATTTCAATTCCGACTGGGATTTTCGTAAATTGACTTAGCCACTCTGTGCTTCGTATGACTCGACTTGTCCTAATGGTCCCGATTTGTCCCTACTGA
This sequence comes from Chrysolina americana, assembly GCA_958502065.1. Taxonomy (NCBI): domain Eukaryota; kingdom Metazoa; phylum Arthropoda; class Insecta; order Coleoptera; family Chrysomelidae; genus Chrysolina; species Chrysolina americana. Next base: position 31,470,820 of record OY293420.1, read on the forward strand.
CCCGACTTGACATATGCCAAAACTACAGAACAAGTCCAGCTGGGCAAAACAAGAAATTTGTAAAACGATAGGAAATTGTTGGGGAACAATTCAGATTTCAATTCCTACTGAGTTTTTCGTAATTTGACTTCGCCCTGCTGTACTTAGTACGTCTCGTCTTGTCCTAATGGTCCCGACTTGTCCTTAATGACCCGACTTGACAAATGCCAAAATACAGAACAAAACCAGCTGGGTAAAACAAGAAATTTGTAACACAATAGGAAATTGTTGTGGAATAATTCTAATTTCAATTCCGACTGGGATTTTCGTAAATTGACTTAGCCACTCTGTGCTTCGTATGACTCGACTTGTCCTAATGGTCCCGATTTGTCCTTAATGATCCGACTTGACAAATGTAAAAAAACAGAACGAGTCCAGCTGGGTATTCAAGAAATTTGTAACACAATTGGAAAGTGTAGGGAACATTCAAATTTCAATTCCGACTGAGAATTTCGTAATTTGACTTAGCCCTGCTGTGCTTCGTATGTATCAACTTGTCCTACTGGTCCCGATATGTCCTTAATGACCCGACTTGACAAATGCCAAAACTACAGAACAAGTCCAGCTGGGCAAAACAAGAAATTTGTAAAACGATAGGAAATTGTAGGGGAACAATTCAAATTTCAATTCCTACTGATATTTTCGTAATTTGACTTCGCCCTGCTGTGCTTAGTACGTCTCGTCTTGTCCTAATGGTCCCGATTTGTCCTTAATGATCCGACTTGACAAATGTAAAAAAACAGAACGAGTCCAGCTGGGTAATTCAAGAAATTTGTAACACAATTGGAAAATGTTGGGAACATTTATATTTCAATTCCGGCTGAGTTTTTAGTAATTTGACTTCGCCCTGCTGTGCTTCGTATGTCTCGACTTGTTCAAATAGTCCCGATTTGTCCTTAATGACCCGACTTGACAAATGCCAAAATACAGAACAAGTCCAGCTGGGTATTCAAGAAATTTGTAACACAATTGGAAAGTGTAGGGAACATTCAAATTTCAATTCCGACTGAGATTTTCGTAATTTGACTAAGCCCTGCTGTGCTTAGTACGTCTCGTCTTGTCCTAATGGTCCCGACTTGTCCTTAATGACCCGACTTGACAAATGCCAAAATACAGAACAAGACCAGCTGGGTAAAGCAAGAAATTTGTAACACAATAGGAAATTGTCGTGGAATAATTCTAATTTCAATTCCGACTGGAATTTTCGTAAATTGACTTAGCCACTCTGTGCTTCGTATGACTCGACTTGTCCTAATGGTCCCGATTTGTCCCTACTGACCCGACTTGACATATGCCAAAACTACAGAACAAGTCCAGCTGGGCAAAACAAGAAATTTGTAAAACGATAGGAAATTGTTGGGGAACAATTCAGATTTCAATTCCTACTGAGATTTTCGTAATTTGACTTCGCCCTGCTGTACTTAGTACGTCTCGTCTTGTCCTAATGGTCCCGACTTGTCCTTAATGACCCGACTTGACAAATGCCAAAATACAGAACAAGACCAGCTGGGTAAAGCAAGAAATTTGTAACACAATAGGAAATTGTGGAATAATTCTAATTTCAATTCCGACTGGGATTTTCGTAAATTGACTTAGCCACTCTGTGCTTCGTATGACTCGACTTGTCCTAATGTTTCCGATTTGTCCTTAATGATCCGACTTGACAAATGTAAAAAAACAGAACGAGTCCAGCTGGGTATTCAAGAAATTTGTAACACAATTGGAAAGTGTAGGGAACATTCAAATTTCAATTCCGACTGAGATTTTCGTAATTTGACTTAGCCCTGCTGTGCTTCGTATGTATCAACTTGTCCTACTGGTCCCGATATGTCCTTAATGACCCGACTTGACAAATGCCAAAACTACAGAACAAGTCTAGTTGGCAAAACAAGAAATTTGTAAAACGATAGGAAATTGTTGGGAACAATTCAAATTTCAATTCCTACTGATATTTTCGTAATTTGACTTCGCCCTGCTGTGCTTAGTACGTCTCGTCTTGTCCTAATGGTCCCGATTTGTCCTTAATGATCCGACTTGACAAATGTAAAAAAACAGAACGAGTCCAGATGGGTAATTCAAGAAATTTGTAACACAATTGGAAAATGTTGGGAACATTTATATTTCAATTCCGGCTGAGTTTTTAGTAATTTGACTTCGCCCTGCTGAGCTTCGTATGTCTCCACTTGTCCAAATAGTCCCGATTTGTCCTTAATGACCCGACTTGACTTATGCCAAAATACAGAACAAGTCCAGCTGGGAAATTCAAGAAATTTGTAACACAATTGGAAAGTGTAGGGAACATTCAAATTTTTATTCTTACTGAGATTTTCGTAATATGATTTCGCCCTGCTGTGCGTCGTATGTATTGACTTGACCTAATGGTCCCGATATGTTCCCACTGACCCGACTTGACAAATGCCAAACCTACAGAACAAGTCCAGCTGGGTAAAACAAGAATTTGTAACACAATGGGAAATTGTTGTGGAATAATTCTAATTTCAATTCCGACTGGGATTTTCGTAAATTGACATAGCCACTCTGTGCTTCGTATGACTCGACTTGTCCTAATGGTCCCGATTTGTCCCTACTGACCCGACTTGACATATGCCAAAACTACAGAACAAGTCCAGCTGGGTAATTCAAGAAATTTGTAACACAATTGGAAAGTGTTGGGAACATTCAAATTTCAATTCCGACTGAGATTTTCGTAATATGACTTCGCCCTGCTGTGCTTCGTATGTATTGACTTGTCCTAATGGTCCCGATTTGTCCCTACTGACCCGACTTGACAAATGCCAAAATACAGAACAAGACCAGCTGGGTAATACAAGAAATTTGTAAAACGATAGGAAATTGTTGGGGAACAATTCAGATTTCAATTCCTACTGAGTTTTTCGTAATTTGACTTCGCCCTGCTGTACTAAGTACGTCTCGTCTTGTCCTACTGGTCCCGATATGTCCTTAATGACCCGACTTGACAAATGCCAAAACTACAGAACAAGTCCAGCTGGGCAAAACAAGAAATGTGTAAAACGATAGGAAATTGTTGGGGAACAATTAAATTCCTACTGATAATTTCGTAATTTGACTTCGCCCTGCTGTGCTTAGTACGTCTCGTCTTGTCCTAATGGTCCCGATTTGTACTTAATGATCCGACTTGACAAATGTAAAAAAACAGAACGAGTCCAGCTGGGTAACTCAAGAAATTTGTAACACAATTGGAAAATGTTGGGAACATTTATATTTCAATTCCGGCTGAGTTTTTAGTAATTTGACTTCGCCCTGCTGTGCTTCGTATGTCTCGACTTGCCCAAATAGTCCCGATTTGTCCTTAATGACCCGACTTGACAAATGCCAAAATACAGAACAAGTCCAGCTGGGAAATTCAAGAAATATGTAACACAATTGGAAAGTGTAGGGAACATTCAAATTTCAATTCCGACTGAGATTTTCGTAATATGACTTCGCCCTGCTGTGCGTCGTATGTATTGACTTGACCTAATGGTCCCGATATGTTCCCACTGACCCGACTTGACAAATGCCAAACCTACAGAACAAGTCCAGCTGGGTAAAACAAGAATTTGTAACACAATAGGAAATTGTTGTGGAATAATTCTAATTTCAATTCCGACTGGGATTTTCGTAAATTGACTAGCCACTCTGTGCTTCGTATGACTCGACTTGTCCTAATGGTCCCGATTTGTCCCTACTGACCCGACTTGACATATGCCAAAACTACAGAACAAGTCCAGCTGGCAAAACAAGAAATTTGTAAAACGATAGGAAATTGTTAGGGAACAATTCAGATTTCAATTCCTACTGAGATTTTCGTAATTTGACTTCGCCCTGCTGTACTTAGTACGTCTCGTCTTGTCCTAATGGTCCCGACTTGTCCTTAATGACCTGACTTGACAAATGCCAAAATACAGAACAAGACCAGCTGGGTAAAGCAAGAAATTTGTAACACAATAGGAAATTGTTGTGGAATAATTCTAATTTCAATTCCGACTGGGATTTTCGTAAATTGACTTAGCCACTCTGTGCTTCGTATGACTCGACTTGTCCTAATGTTTCCGATTTGTCCTTAATGATCCGACTTGACAAATGTAAAAAAACAGAACGAGTCCAGCTGGGTATTCAAGAAATTTGTAACACAATTGGAAAGTGTAGGGAACATTCAAATTTCAATTCCGACTGAGATTTTCGTAATTTGACTTAGCCCTGCTGTGCTTCGTATGTATCAACTTGTCCTACTGGTCCCGATATGTCCTTAATGACCCGACTTGACAAATGCCAAAACTACAGAACAAGTCCAGCTGGGCAAAACAAGAAATTTGTAAAACGATAGGAAATTGTTGGGGAACAATTCAAATTTCAATTTCTACTGATATTTTCGTAATTTGACTTCGCCCTGCTGTGCTTAGTACGTCTCGTCTTGTCCTAATGGTCCCGACTTGTCCTTAATGACCCTACTTGACAAATGCCAAAACTACAGAACAAGTCCAGCTGGGCAAAACAAGAAATTTGTAACACAATAGGAAATTGTTGGGAACATTCAAATTTCAATTCCGACTGAGATTTTCGTAATTTGACTTAGCCCTGCTGGCTTCTATGTATCAACTTGTCCTACTGGTCCCGATATGTCCTTAATGACCCGACTTGACAAATGCCAAAACTACAGAACAAGTCCAGCTGGGCAAAACAAGAAATTTGTAAAACGATAGGAAATTGTTGGGGAACAATTCAAATTTCAATTCCTACTGATATTTTCGTAATTTGACTTCGCCCTGCTGTGCTTAGTACGTCTCGTCTTGTCCTAATGGTCCCGATTTGTCCTTAATGATCCGACTTGACAAATGTAAAAAAACAGAACGAGTCCAGCTGGGTAATTCAAGAAATTTGTAACACAATTGGAAAATGTTGGGAACATTTATATTTCAATTCCGGCTGAGTTTTTAGTAATTTGACTTCGCCCTGCTGTGCTTCGTATGTCTCCACTTGTCCAAATAGTCCCGATTTGTCCTTAATGACCCGACTTGACAAATGCCAAAATACAGAACAAGTCCAGCTGGGAAAATCAAGAAATTTGTAACACAATTGGAAAGTGTAGGGAACATTCAAATTTCAATTCCGACTGAGATTTTCGTAATATGATTTCGCCCTGCTGTGCGTCGTATGTATTGACTTGACCTAATGGTCCCGATATGTTCCCACTGACCCGACTTGACAAATGCCAAACCTACAGAACAAGTCCAGCTGGGTAAAACAAGAATTTGTAACACAATGGGAAATTGTTGTGGAATAATTCTAATTTCAATTCCGACTGGGATTTTCGTAAATTGACTTAGCCACTCTGTGCTTCGTATGACTCGACTTGTCCTAATGTTTCCGATTTGTCCTTAATGATCCGACTTGACAAATGTAAAAAAACAGAACGAGTCCAGCTGGGTATTCAAGAAATTTGTAACACAATTGGAAAGTGTAGGGAACATTCAAATTTCAATTCCGACTGAGATTTTCGTAATTTGACTTAGCCCTGCTGTGCTTCGTATGTATCAACTTGTCCTACTGGTCCCGATATGTCCTTAATGACCCGACTTGACAAATGCCAAACCTACAGAACAAGTCCAGCTGGGCAAAACAAGAAATTTGTAAAACGATAGGAAATTGTTGGGGAACAATTCAGATTTCAATTCCTACTGAGTTTTTCGTAATTTGACTTCGCCCTGCTGTACTTAGTACGTCTCGTCTTGTCCTAATGGTCCCGACTTGTCCTTAATACCCGACTTGACAAATGCCATAATACAGAACAAGACCAGCTGGGTAAAGCAAGAAATTTGTAACACAATAGGAAATTGTTGTGGAATAATTCTAATTTCAATTCCGACTGGGATTTTCGTAAATTGACTTAGCCACTCTGTGCTTCGTATGACTCGACTTGTCCTAATGTTTCCGATTTGTCCTTAATGATCCGACTTGACAAATGTAAAAAAACAGAACGAGTCCAGCTGGGTATTCAAGAAATTTGTAACACAATTGGAAAGTGTAGGGAACATTCAAATTTCAATTCCGACTGAGATTTTCGTAATTTGACTTAGCCCTGCTGTGCTTCGTATGTATCAACTTGTCCTACTGGTCCCGATATGTCCTTAATGACCCGACTTGACAAATGCCAAAACTACAGAACAAGTCCAGCTGGGCAAAACAAGAAATTTGTAAAACGATAGGAAATTGTTGGGGAACAATTCAAATTTCAATTTCTACTGATATTTTCGTAATTTGACTTCGCCCTGCTGTGCTTAGTAGGTCTCGTCTTGTCCTAATGGTCCCGACTTGTCCTTAATGACCCTACTTGACAAATGCCAAAACTACAGAACAAGTCCAGCTGGGCAAAACAAGAAATTTGTAACACAATAGGAAATTGTTGGGGAACAATCAAATTTCAATTCCGACTGAGATTTTAGTAATTTGACTTCGCCCTGCTGTGCTTCGTATGTCTCGACTTGTCCTAATGTTTCCGATTTGTCCTTAATGATCCGACTTGACAAATGTAAAAAAATAGAACGAGTCCAGCTGGGTAATTCAAGAAATTTGTAACACAATTGGAAAGTGTAGGGAACATTCAAATTTCAATTCCGACTGAGATTTTCGTAATATGACTTCGCCCTGCTGTGCTTCGTATGTCTTGACTTGACCTAATGGTCCCGATATGTTCCCACTGACCCGACTTGACAAATGCCAAACCTACAGAACAAGTCCAGCTGGGCAAAACAAGAAATTTGTAAAACGATAGGAAATTGTTGGGGAACAGTTCAGATTTCAATTCCTACTGAGTTTTTCGTAATTTGACTTCGCCCTGCTGTACTTAGTACGTCTCGTCTTGTCCTAATGGTCCCGACTTGTCCTTAATGACCCGACTTGACAAATGCCAAAATACAGAACAAGACCAGCTGGGTAAAGCAAGAAATTTGTAACACAATAGGAAATTGTTGTGGAATAATTCTAATTTCAATTCCGACTGGGATTTTCGTAAATTGACTTAGCCACTCTGTGCTTCGTATGACTCGACTTGTCCTAATGTTTCCGATTTGTCCTTAATGATCCGACTTGACAAATGTAAAAAAACAGAACGAGTCCAGCTGGGTATTCAAGAAATTTGTAACACAATTGGAAAGTGTAGGGAACATTCAAATTTCAATTCCGACTGAGATTTTCGTAATTTGACTTAGCCCTGCTGTGCTTCGTATGTATCAACTTGTCCTACTGGTCCCGATATGTCCTTAATGACCCGACTTGACAAATGCCAAAACTACAGAACAAGTCCAGCTGGGCAAAACAAGAAATTTGTAAAACGATAGGAAATTGTTGGGGAACAATTCAAATTTCAATTCCTACTGATATTTTCGTAATTTGACTTCGCCCTGCTGTGCTTCGTATGTCTCGACTTGTCCAAATAGTCCCGATTTGTCCTTAATGATCCGACTTGACAAATGTAAAAAAACAGAACGAGTCCAGCTGGGTATTCAAGAAATTTGTAACACAATTGGAAAGTGTAGGGAACATTCAAATTTCAATTCCGACTGAGATTTTCGTAATTTGACTTAGCCCTGCTGTGCTTCGTATGTATCAACTTGTCCTACTGGTCCCGATATGTCCTTAATGACCCGACTTGACAAATGCCAAAACTACAGAACAAGTCCAGCTGGGCAAAACAAGAAATTTGTAAAACGATAGGAAATTGTTGGGGAACAATTCAAATTTCAATTTCTACTGATATTTTCGTAATTTGACTTCGCCCTGCTGTGCTTAGTACGTCTCGTCTTGTCCTAATGGTCCCGACTTGTCCTTAATGACCCTACTTGACAAATGCCAAAACTACAGAACAAGTCCAGCTGGGCAAAACAAGAAATTTGTAACACAATAGGAAATTGTTGGGAACATTCAAATTTCAATTCCGACTGAGATTTTCGTAATTTGACTTAGCCCTGCTGGCTTCTATGTATCAACTTGTCCTACTGGTCCCGATATGTCCTTAATGACCCGACTTGACAAATGCCAAAACTACAGAACAAGTCCAGCTGGGCAAAACAAGAAATTTGTAAAACGATAGGAAATTGTTGGGGAACAATTCAAATTTCAATTCCTACTGATATTTTCGTAATTTGACTTCGCCCTGCTGTGCTTAGTACGTCTCGTCTTGTCCTAATGGTCCCGATTTGTCCTTAATGATCCGACTTGACAAATGTAAAAAAACAGAACGAGTCCAGCTGGGTAATTCAAGAAATTTGTAACACAATTGGAAAATGTTGGGAACATTTATATTTCAATTCCGGCTGAGTTTTTAGTAATTTGACTTCGCCCTGCTGTGCTTCGTATGTCTCGACTTGTCCAAATAGTCCCGATTTGTCCTTAATGACCCGACTTGACAAATGCCAAAATACAGAACAAGTCCAGCTGGGAAATTCAAGAAATTTGTAACACAATTGGAAAGTGTAGGGAACATTCAAATTTCAATTCCGACTGAGATTTTCGTAATATGACTTCGCCCTGCTGTGCGTCGTATGTATTGACTTGACCTAATGGTCCCGATATGTTCCCACTGACCCGACTTGACAAATGCCAAACCTACAGAACAAGTCCAGCTGGGTAAAACAAGAATTTGTAACAAAATAGGAAATTGTTGTGGAATAATTCTAATTTCAATTCCGACTGGGATTTTCGTAAATTGACTTAGCCACTCTGTGCTTAGTACGTCTCGTCTTGTCCTAATGGTCCCGATTTGTCCTTAATGATCCGACTTGACAAATGTAAAAAAACAGAACGAGTCCAGCTGGGTAATTCAAGAAATTTGTAACACAATTGGAAAATGTTGGGAACATTTATATTTCAATTCCGGCTGAGTTTTTAGTAATTTGACTTCGCCCTGCTGTGCTTCGTATGTCTCCACTTGTCCAAATAGTCCCGATTTGTCCTTAATGACCCGACTTGACAAATGCCAAAATACAGAACAAGTCCAGCTGGGAAAATCAAGAAATTTGTAACACAATTGGAAAGTGTAGGGAACATTCAAATTTCAATTCCGACTGAGATTTTCGTAATATGATTTCGCCCTGCTGTGCGTCGTATGTATTGACTTGACCTAATGGTCCCGATATGTTCCCACTGACCCGACTTGACAAATGCCAAACCTACAGAACAAGTCCAGCTGGGTAAAACAAGAATTTGTAACACAATGGGAAATTGTTGTGGAATAATTCTAATTTCAATTCCGACTGGGATTTTCGTAAATTGACTTAGCCACTCTGTGCTTCGTATGACTCGACTTGTCCTAATGTTTCCGATTTGTCCTTAATGATCCGACTTGACAAATGTAAAAAAACAGAACGAGTCCAGCTGGGTATTCAAGAAATTTGTAACACAATTGGAAAGTGTAGGGAACATTCAAATTTCAATTCCGACTGAGATTTTCGTAATTTGACTTAGCCCTGCTGTGCTTCGTATGTATCAACTTGTCCTACTGGTCCCGATATGTCCTTAATGATCCGACTTGACAAATGTAAAAAAACAGAACGAGTCCAGATGGGTAATTCAAGAAATTTGTAACACAATTGGAAAATGTTGGGAACATTTATATTTCAATTCCGGCTGAGTTTTTAGTAATTTGACTTCGCCCTGCTGAGCTTCGTATGTCTCCACTTGTCCAAATAGTCCCGATTTGTCCTTAATGACCCGACTTGACTTATGCCAAAATACAGAACAAGTCCAGCTGGGAAATTCAAGAAATTTGTAACACAATTGGAAAGTGTAGGGAACATTGAAATTTTTATTCTTACTGAGATTTTCGTAATATGATTTCGCCCTTCTGTGCGTCGTATGTATTGACTTGACCTAATGGTCCCGATATGTTCCCACTGACCCGACTTGACAAATGCCAAACCTACAGAACAAGTCCAGCTGGGTAAAATAAGAATTTGTAACACAATGGGAAATTGTTGTGGAATAATTCTAATTTCAATTCCGACTGGGATTTTCGTAAATTGACTTAGCCACTCTGTGCTTCGTATGACTCGACTTGTCCTAATGGTCCCGATTTGTCCCTACTGACCCGACTTGACATATGCCAAAACTACAGAACAAGTCCAGCTGGGTAATTCAAGAAATTTGTAACACAATTGGAAAGTGTTGGGAACATTCAAATTTCAATTCCGACTGAGATTTTCGTAATATGACTTCGCCCTGCTGTGCTTCGTATGTCTCGACTTGTCCAAATAGTCCCGATTTGTCCTTAATGATCCGACTTGACAAATGTAAAAAAACAGAACGAGTCCAGCTGGGTATTCAAGAAATTTGTAACACAATTGGAAAGTGTAGGGAACATTCAAATTTCAATTCCGACTGAGATTTTCGTAATTTGACTTAGCCCTGCTGTGCTTCGTATGTATCAACTTGTCCTACTGGTCCCGATATGTCCTTAATGACCCGACTTGACAAATGCCAAAACTACAGAACAAGTCCAGCTGGGCAAAACAAGAAATTTGTAAAACGATAGGAAATTGTTGGGGAACAATTCAAATTTCAATTTCTACTGATATTTTCGTAATTTGACTTCGCCCTGCTGTGCTTAGTACGTCTCGTCTTGTCCTAATGGTCCCGACTTGTCCTTAATGACCCTACTTGACAAATGCCAAAACTACAGAACAAGTCCAGCTGGGCAAAACAAGAAATTTGTAACACAATAGGAAATTGTTGGGAACATTCAAATTTCAATTCCGACTGAGATTTTCGTAATTTGACTTAGCCCTGCTGGCTTCTATGTATCAACTTGTCCTACTGGTCCCGATATGTCCTTAATGACCCGACTTGACAAATGCCAAAACTACAGAACAAGTCCAGCTGGGCAAAACAAGAAATTTGTAAAACGATAGAAAATTGTTGGGGAACAATTCAAATTTCAATTCCTACTGATATTTTCGTAATTTGACTTCGCCCTGCTGTGCTTAGTACGTCTCGTCTTGTCCTAATGGTCCCGATTTGTCCTTAATGATCCGACTTGACAAATGTAAAAAAACAGAACGAGTCCAGCTGGGTAATTCAAGAAATTTGTAACACAATTGGAAAATGTTGGGAACATTTATATTTCAATTCCGGCTGAGTTTTTAGTAATTTGACTTCGCCCTGCTGTGCTTCGTATGTCTCGACTTGTCCAAATAGTCCCGATTTGTCCTTAATGACCCGACTTGACAAATGCCAAAATACAGAACAAGTCCAGCTGGGAAATTCAAGAAATTTGTAACACAATTGGAAAGTGTAGGGAACATTCAAATTTCAATTCCGACTGAGATTTTCGTAATATGACTTCGCCCTGCTGTGCGTCGTATGTATTGACTTGACCTAATGGTCCCGATATGTTCCCACTGACCCGACTTGACAAATGCCAAACCTACAGAACAAGTCCAGCTGGGTAAAACAAGAATTTGTAACAAAATAGGAAATTGTTGTGGAATAATTCTAATTTCAATTCCGACTGGGATTTTCGTAAATTGACTTAGCCACTCTGTGCCTCGTATGACTCGACTTGTCCTAATGTTTCCGATTTGTCCTTAATGATCCGACTTGACAAATGTAAAAAAACAGAACGAGTCCAGCTGGGTAATTCAAGAAATTTGTAACACAATTGGAAAATGTTGGGAACATTTATATTTCAATTCCGGCTGAGTTTTTAGTAATTTGACTTCGCCCTGCAGTGCTTCGTATGTCTCCACTTGTCCAAATAGTCCCGATTTGTCCTTAATGACCCGACTTGACAAATGCCAAAACTACAGAACAAGTCCAGCTGGGCAAAACAAGAAATTTGTAAAACGATAGGAAATTGTTGGGGAACAATTCAAATTTCAATTCCTACTGATATTTTCGTAATTTGACTTCGCCCTGCTGTGCTTAGTACGTCTCGTCTTGTCCTAATGGTCCCGATTTGTCCTTAATGATCCGACTTGACAAATGTAAAAAAACAGAACGAGTCCAGCTGGGTAATTCAAGAAATTTGTAACACAATTGGAAAATGTTGGGAACATTTATATTTCAATTCCGGCTGAGTTTTTAGTTATTTGACTTCGCCCTGCTGTGCTTCGTATGTCTCCACTTGTCCAAATAGTCCCGATTTGTCCTTAATGACCCGACTTGACAAATGCCAAAATACAGAACAAGTCCAGCTGGGAAAATCAAGAAATTTGTAACACAATTGGAAAGTGTAGGGAACATTCAAATTTCAATTCCGACTGAGATTTTCGTAATATGATTTCGCCCTGCTGTGCGTCGTATGTATTGACTTGACCTAATGGTCCCGATATGTTCCCACTGACCCGACATGACAAATGCCAAACCTACAGAACAAGTCCAGCTGGGTAAAACAAGAATTTGTAACACAATGGGAAATTGTTGTGGAATAATTCTAATTTCAATTCCGACTGGGATTTTCGTAAATTGACTTAGCCACTCTGTGCTTCGTATGACTCGACTTGTCCTAATGTTTCCGATTTGTCCTTAATGATCCGACTTGACAAATGTAAAAAAACAGAACGAGTCCAGCTGGGTATTCAAGAAATTTGTAACACAATTGGAAAGTGTAGGGAACATTCAAATTTCAATTCCGACTGAGATTTTCGTAATTTGACTTAGCCCTGCTGTGCTTCGTATGTATCAACTTGTCCTACTGGTCCCGATATGTCCTTAATGACCCGACTTGACAAATGCCAAACCTACAGAACAAGTCCAGCTGGGCAAAACAAGAAATTTGTAAAACGATAGGAAATTGTTGGGGAACAATTCAGATTTCAATTCCTACTGAGTTTTTCGTAATTTGACTTCGCCCTGCTGTACTTAGTACGTCTCGTCTTGTCCTAATGGTCCCGACTTGTCCTTAATACCCGACTTGACAAATGCCATAATACAGAACAAGACCAGCTGTGTAAAGCAAGAAATTTGTAACACAATAGGAAATTGTTGTGGAATAATTCTAATTTCAATTCCGACTGGGATTTTCGTAAATTGACTTAGCCACTCTGTGCTTCGTATGACTCGACTTGTCCTAATGTTTCCGATTTGTCCTTAATGATCCGACTTGACAAATGTAAAAAAACAGAACGAGTCCAGCTGGGTATTCAAGAAATTTGTAACACAATTGGAAAGTGTAGGGAACATTCAAATTTCAATTCCGACTGAGATTTTCGTAATTTGACTTAGCCCTGCTGTGCTTCGTATGTATCAACTTGTCCTACTGGTCCCGATATGTCCTTAATGACCCGACTTGACAAATGCCAAAACTACAGAACAAGTCCAGCTGGGCAAAACAAGAAATTTGTAAAACGATAGGAAATTGTTGGGGAACAATTCAAATTTCAATTTCTACTGATATTTTCGTAATTTGACTTCGCCCTGCTGTGCTTAGTAGGTCTCGTCTTGTCCTAATGGTCCCGACTTGTCCTTAATGACCCTACTTGACAAATGCCAAAACTACAGAACAAGTCCAGCTGGGCAAAACAAGAAATTTGTAACACAATAGGAAATTGTTGGGGAACAATCAAATTTCAATTCCGACTGAGATTTTAGTAATTTGACTTCGCCCTGCTGTGCTTCGTATGTCTCGACTTGTCCTAATGTTTCCGATTTGTCCTTAATGATCCGACTTGACAAATGTAAAAAAATAGAACGAGTCCAGCTGGGTAATTCAAGAAATTTGTAACACAATTGGAAAGTGTAGGGAACATTCAAATTTCAATTCCGACTGAGATTTTCGTAATATGACTTCGCCCTGCTGTGCTTCGTATGTCTTGACTTGACCTAATGGTCCCGATATGTTCCCACTGACCCGACTTGACAAATGCCAAACCTACAGAACAAGTCCAGCTGGGCAAAACAAGAAATTTGTAAAACGATAGGAAATTGTTGGGGAACAGTTCAGATTTCAATTCCTACTGAGTTTTTCGTAATTTGACTTCGCCCTGCTGTACTTAGTACGTCTCGTCTTGTCCTAATGGTCCCGACTTGTCCTTAATGACCCGACTTGACAAATGCCAAAATACAGAACAAGACCAGCTGGGTAAAGCAAGAAATTTGTAACACAATAGGAAATTGTTGTGGAATAATTCTAATTTCAATTCCGACTGGGATTTTCGTAAATTGACTTAGCCACTCTGTGCTTCGTATGACTCGACTTGTCCTAATGTTTCCGATTTGTCCTTAATGATCCGACTTGACAAATGTAAAAAAACAGAACGAGTCCAGCTGGGTATTCAAGAAATTTGTAACACAATTGGAAAGTGTAGGGAACATTCAAATTTCAATTCCGACTGAGATTTTCGTAATTTGACTTAGCCCTGCTGTGCTTCGTATGTATCAACTTGTCCTACTGGTCCCGATATGTCCTTAATGACCCGACTTGACAAATGCCAAAACTACAGAACAAGTCCAGCTGGGCAAAACAAGAAATTTGTAAAACGGTAGGAAATTGTTGGGGAACAATTCAAATTTCAATTCCTACTGATATTTTCGTAATTTGACTTCGCCCTGCTGTGCTTCGTATGTCTCGACTTGTCCAAATAGTCCCGATTTGTCCTTAATGATCCGACTTGACAAATGTAAAAAACAGAACGAGTCCAGCTGGGTATTCAAGAAATTTGTAACACAATTGGAAAGTGTAGGGAACATTCAAATTTCAATTCCGACTGAGATTTTCGTAATTTGACTTAGCCCTGCTGTGCTTCGTATGTATCAACTTGTCCTACTGGTCCCGATATGTCCTTAATGACCCGACTTGACAAATGCCAAAACTACAGAACAAGTCCAGCTGGGCAAAACAAGAAATTTGTAAAACGATAGGAAATTGTTGGGGAACAATTCAAATTTCAATTTCTACTGATATTTTCGTAATTTGACTTCGCCCTGCTGTGCTTAGTACGTCTCGTCTTGTCCTAATGGTCCCGACTTGTCCTTAATGACCCTACTTGACAAATGCCAAAACTACAGAACAAGTCCAGCTGGGCAAAACAAGAAATTTGTAACACAATAGGAAATTGTTGGGAACATTCAAATTTCAATTCCGACTGAGATTTTCGTAATTTGACTTAGCCCTGCTGGCTTCTATGTATCAACTTGTCCTACTGGTCCCGATATGTCCTTAATGACCCGACTTGACAAATGCCAAAACTACAGAACAAGTCCAGCTGGGCAAAACAAGAAATTTGTAAAACGATAGGAAATTGTTGGGGAACAATTCAAATTTCAATTCCTACTGATATTTTCGTAATTTGACTTCGCCCTGCTGTGCTTAGTACGTCTCGTCTTGTCCTAATGGTCCCGATTTGTCCTTAATGATCCGACTTGACAAATGTAAAAAAACAGAACGAGTCCAGCTGGGTAATTCAAGAAATTTGTAACACAATTGGAAAATGTTGGGAACATTTATATTTCAATTCCGGCTGAGTTTTTAGTAATTTGACTTCGCCCTGCTGTGCTTCGTATGTCTCGACTTGTCCAAATAGTCCCGATTTGTCCTTAATGACCCGACTTGACAAATGCCAAAATACAGAACAAGTCCAGCTGGGAAATTCAAGAAATTTGTAACACAATTGGAAAGTGTAGGGAACATTCAAATTTCAATTCCGACTGAGATTTTCGTAATATGACTTCGCCCTGCTGTGCGTCGTATGTATTGACTTGACCTAATGGTCCCGATATGTTCCCACTGACCCGACTTGACAAATGCCAAACCTACAGAACAAGTCCAGCTGGGTAAAACAAGAATTTGTAACAAAATAGGAAATTGTTGTGGAATAATTCTAATTTCAATTCCGACTGGGATTTTCGTAAATTGACTTAGCCACTCTGTGCTTCGTATGACTCGACTTGTCCTAATGTTTCCGATTTGTCCTTAATGATCCGACTTGACAAATGTAAAAAAACAGAACGAGTCCAGCTGGGTAATTCAAGAAATTTGTAACACAATTGGAAAATGTTGGGAACATTTATATTTCAATTCCGGCTGAGTTTTTAGTAATTTGACTTCGCCCTGCAGTGCTTCGTATGTCTCCACTTGTCCAAATAGTCCCGATTTGTCCTTAATGATCCGACTTGACAAATGTAAAAAACAGAACGAGTCCAGCTGGGTATTCAAGAAATTTGTAACACAATTGGAAAGTGTAGGGAACATTCAAATTTCAATTCCGACTGAGATTTTCGTAATTTGACTTAGCCCTGCTGTGCTTCGTATGTATCAACTTGTCCTACTGGTCCCGATATGTCCTTAATGACCCGACTTGACAAATGCCAAAACTACAGAACAAGTCCAGCTGGGCAAAACAAGAAATTTGTAAAACGATAGGAAATTGTTGGGGAACAATTCAAATTTCAATTTCTACTGATATTTTCGTAATTTGACTTCGCCCTGCTGTGCTTAGTACGTCTCGTCTTGTCCTAATGGTCCCGATTTGTCCTTAATGATCCGACTTGACAAATGTAAAAAAACAGAACGAGTCCAGCTGGGTAATTCAAGAAATTTGTAACACAATTGGAAAATGTTGGGAACATTTATATTTCAATTCCGGCTGAGTTTTTAGTAATTTGACTTCGCCCTGCTGTGCTTCGTATGTCTCCACTTGTCCAAAGAGTCCCGATTTGTCCTTAATGACCCGACTTGACAAATGCCAAAATACAGAACAAGTCCAGCTGGGAAAATCAAGAAATTTGTAACACAATTGGAAAGTGTAGGGAACATTCAAATTTCAATTCCGACTGAGATTTTCGTAATTTGACTTAGCCCTGCTGGCTTCTATGTATCAACTTGTCCTACTGGTCCCGATATGTCCTTAATGACCCGACTTGACAAATGCCAAAACTACAGAACAAGTCCAGCTGGGCAAAACAAGAAATTTGTAAAACGATAGGAAATTGTTGGGGAACAATTCAAATTTCAATTCCTACTGATATTTTCGTAATTTGACTTCGCCCTGCTGTGCTTAGTACGTCTCGTCTTGTCCTAATGGTCCCGATTTGTCCTTAATGATCCGACTTGACAAATGTAAAAAAACAGAACGAGTCCAGCTGGGTAATTCAAGAAATTTGTAACACAATTGGAAAATGTTGGGAACATTTATATTTCAATTCCGGCTGAGTTTTTAGTAATTTGACTTCGCCCTGCTGTGCTTCGTATGTCTCGACTTGTCCAAATAGTCCCGATTTGTCCTTAATGACCCGACTTGACAAATGCCAAAATACAGAACAAGTCCAGCTGGGAAATTCAAGAAATTTGTAACACAATTGGAAAGTGTAGGGAACATTCAAATTTCAATTCCGACTGAGATTTTCGTAATATGACTTCGCCCTGCTGTGCGTCGTATGTATTGACTTGACCTAATGGTCCCGATATGTTCCCACTGACCCGACTTGACAAATGCCAAACCTACAGAACAAGTCCAGCTGGGTAAAACAAGAATTTGTAACAAAATAGGAAATTGTTGTGGAATAATTCTAATTTC
Organism: Chrysolina americana; assembly: GCA_958502065.1. Classification (NCBI taxonomy): domain Eukaryota; kingdom Metazoa; phylum Arthropoda; class Insecta; order Coleoptera; family Chrysomelidae; genus Chrysolina; species Chrysolina americana. The sequence continues at coordinate 31,488,387 of OY293420.1, forward strand.
AATTCCGACTGGGATTTTCGTAAATTGACTTAGCCACTCTGTGCTTCGTATGACTCGACTTGTCCTAATGTTTCCGATTTGTCCTTAATGATCCGACTTGACAAATGTAAAAAAACAGAACGAGTCCAGCTGGGTAATTCAAGAAATTTGTAACACAATTGGAAAATGTTGGGAACATTTATATTTCAATTCCGGCTGAGTTTTTAGTAATTTGACTTCGCCCTGCAGTGCTTCGTATGTCTCCACTTGTCCAAATAGTCCCGATTTGTCCTTAATGACCCGACTTGACAAATGCCAAAACTACAGAACAAGTCCAGCTGGGCAAAACAAGAAATTTGTAAAACGATAGGAAATTGTTGGGGAACAATTCAAATTTCAATTCCTACTGATATTTTCGTAATTTGACTTCGCCCTGCTGTGCTTAGTACGTCTCGTCTTGTCCTAATGGTCCCGATTTGTCCTTAATGATCCGACTTGACAAATGTAAAAAAACAGAACGAGTCCAGCTGGGTAATTCAAGAAATTTGTAACACAATTGGAAAATGTTGGGAACATTTATATTTCAATTCCGGCTGAGTTTTTAGTAATTTGACTTCGCCCTGCTGTGCTTCGTATGTCTCCACTTGTCCAAATAGTCCCGATTTGTCCTTAATGACCCGACTTGACAAATGCCAAAATACAGAACAAGTCCAGCTGGGAAAATCAAGAAATTTGTAACACAATTGGAAAGTGTAGGGAACAATTCAGATTTCAATTCCTACTGAGTTTTTCGTAATTTGACTTCGCCCTGCTGTACTTAGTACGTCTCGTCTTGTCCTAATGGTCCCGACTTGTCCTTAATACCCGACTTGACAAATGCCATAATACAGAACAAGACCAGCTGGGTAAAGCAAGAAATTTGTAACACAATAGGAAATTGTTGTGGAATAATTCTAATTTCAATTCCGGCTGGGATTTTCGTAAATTGACTTAGCCACTCTGTGCTTCGTATGACTCGACTTGTCCTAATGTTTCCGATTTGTCCTTAATGATCCGACTTGACAAATGTAAAAAAACAGAACGAGTCCAGCTGGGTATTCAAGAAATTTGTAACACAATTGGAAAGTGTAGGGAACATTCAAATTTCAATTCCGACTGAGATTTTCGTAATTTGACTTAGCCCTGCTGTGCTTCGTATGTATCAACTTGTCCTACTGGTCCCGATATGTCCTTAATGACCCGACTTGACAAATGCCAAAACTACAGAACAAGTCCAGCTGGGCAAAACAAGAAATTTGTAAAACGATAGGAAATTGTTGGGGAACAATTCAAATTTCAATTTCTACTGATATTTTCGTAATTTGACTTCGCCCTGCTGTGCTTAGTACGTCTCGTCTTGTCCTAATGGTCCCGACTTGTCCTTAATGACCCTACTTGACAAATGCCAAAACTACAGAACAAGTCCAGCTGGGCAAAACAAGAAATTTGTAACACAATAGGAAATTGTTGGGAACATTCAAATTTCAATTCCGACTGAGATTTTCGTAATTTGACTTAGCCCTGCTGGCTTCTATGTATCAACTTGTCCTACTGGTCCCGATATGTCCTTAATGACCCGACTTGACAAATGCCAAAACTACAGAACAAGTCCAGCTGGGCAAAACAAGAAATTTGTAAAACGATAGGGAATTGTTGGGGAACAATTCAAATTTCAATTCCTACTGATATTTTCGTAATTTGACTTCGCCCTGCTGTGCTTAGTACGTCTCGTCTTGTCCTAATGGTCCCGATTTGTCCTTAATGATCCGACTTGACAAATGTAAAAAAACAGAACGAGTCCAGCTGGGTAATTCAAGAAATTTGTAACACAATTGGAAAATGTTGGGAACATTTATATTTCAATTCCGGCTGAGTTTTTAGTAATTTGACTTCGCCCTGCTGTGCTTCGTATGTCTCGACTTGTCCAAATAGTCCCGATTTGTCCTTAATGACCCGACTTGACAAATGCCAAAATACAGAACAAGTCCAGCTGGGAAATTCAAGAAATTTGTAACACAATTGGAAAGTGTAGGGAACATTCAAATTTCAATTCCGACTGAGATTTTCGTAATATGACTTCGCCCTGCTGTGCGTCGTATGTATTGACTTGACCTAATGGTCCCGATATGTTCCCACTGACCCGACTTGACAAATGCCAAACCTACAGAACAAGTCCAGCTGGGTAAAACAAGAATTTGTAACAAAATAGGAAATTGTTGTGGAATAATTCTAATTTCAATTCCGACTGGGATTTTCGTAAATTGACTTAGCCACTCTGTGCTTCGTATGACTCGACTTGTCCTAATGTTTCCGATTTGTCCTTAATGATCCGACTTGACAAATGTAAAAAAACAGAACGAGTCCAGCTGGGTAATTCAAGAAATTTGTAACACAATTGGAAAATGTTGGGAACATTTATATTTCAATTCCGGCTGAGTTTTTAGTAATTTGACTTCGCCCTGCAGTGCTTCGTATGTCTCCACTTGTCCAAATAGTCCCGATTTGTCCTTAATGACCCGACTTGACAAATGCCAAAACTACAGAACAAGTCCAGCTGGGCAAAACAAGAAATTTGTAAAACGATAGGAAATTGTTGGGGAACAATTCAAATTTCAATTCCTACTGATATTTTCGTAATTTGACTTCGCCCTGCTGTGCTTAGTACGTCTCGTCTTGTCCTAATGGTCCCGATTTGTCCTTAATGATCCGACTTGACAAATGTAAAAAAACAGAACGAGTCCAGCTGGGTAATTCAAGAAATTTGTAACACAATTGGAAAATGTTGGGAACATTTATATTTCAATTCCGGCTGAGTTTTTAGTAATTTGACTTCGCCCTGCTGTGCTTCGTATGTCTCCACTTGTCCAAATAGTCCCGATTTGTCCTTAATGACCCGACTTGACAAATGCCAAAATACAGAACAAGTCCAGCTGGGAAAATCAAGAAATTTGTAACACAATTGGAAAGTGTAGGGAACATTCAAATTTCAATTCCGACTGAGATTTTCGTAATTTGACTTAGCCCTGCTGGCTTCTATGTATCAACTTGTCCTACTGGTCCCGATATGTCCTTAATGACCCGACTTGACAAATGCCAAAACTACAGAACAAGTCCAGCTGGGCAAAACAAGAAATTTGTAAAACGATAGGAAATTGTTGGGGAACAATTCAAATTTCAATTCCTACTGATATTTTCGTAATTTGACTTCGCCCTGCTGTGCTTAGTACGTCTCGTCTTGTCCTAATGGTCCCGATTTGTCCTTAATGATCCGACTTGACAAATGTAAAAAAACAGAACGAGTCCAGCTGGGTAATTCAAGAAATTTGTAACACAATTGGAAAATGTTGGGAACATTTATATTTCAATTCCGGCTGAGTTTTTAGTAATTTGACTTCGCCCTGCTGTGCTTCGTATGTCTCGACTTGTCCAAATAGTCCCGATTTGTCCTTAATGACCCGACTTGACAAATGCCAAAATACAGAACAAGTCCAGCTGGGAAATTCAAGAAATTTGTAACACAATTGGAAAGTGTAGGGAACATTCAAATTTCAATTCCGACTGAGATTTTCGTAATATGACTTCGCCCTGCTGTGCGTCGTATGTATTGACTTGACCTAATGGTCCCGATATGTTCCCACTGACCCGACTTGACAAATGCCAAACCTACAGAACAAGTCCAGCTGGGTAAAACAAGAATTTGTAACAAAATAGGAAATTGTTGTGGAATAATTCTAATTTCAATTCCGACTGGGATTTTCGTAAATTGACTTAGCCGCTCTGTGCTTCGTATGACTCGACTTGTCCTAATGTTTCCGATTTGTCCTTAATGATCCGACTTGACAAATGTAAAAAAACAGAACGAGTCCAGCTGGGTAATTCAAGAAATTTGTAACACAATTGGAAAATGTTGGGAACATTTATATTTCAATTCCGGCTGAGTTTTTAGTAATTTGACTTCGCCCTGCAGTGCTTCGTATGTCTCCACTTGTCCAAATAGTCCAGATTTGTCCTTAATGACCCGACTTGACAAATGCCAAAACTACAGAACAAGTCCAGCTGGGCAAAACAAGAAATTTGTAAAACGATAGGAAATTGTTGGGGAACAATTCAAATTTCAATTCCTACTGATATTTTCGTAATTTGACTTCGCCCTGCTGTGCTTAGTACGTCTCGTCTTGTCCCAATGGTCCCGATTTGTCCTTAATGATCCGACTTGACAAATGTAAAAAAACAGAACGAGTCCAGCTGGGTAATTCAAGAAATTTGTAACACAATTGGAAAATGTTGGGAACATTTATATTTCAATTCCGGCTGAGTTTTTAGTAATTTGACTTCGCCCTGCTGTGCTTCGTATGTCTCCACTTGTCCAAATAGTCCCGATTTGTCCTTAATGACCCGACTTGACAAATGCCAAAATACAGAACAAGTCCAGCTGGGAAAATCAAGAAATTTGTAACACAATTGGAAAGTGTAGGGAACAATTCAGATTTCAATTCCTACTGAGTTTTTCGTAATTTGACTTCGCCCTGCTGTACTTAGTACGTCTCGTCTTGTCCTAATGGTCCCGACTTGTCCTTAATACCCGACTTGACAAATGCCATAATACAGAACAAGACCAGCTGGGTAAAGCAAGAAATTTGTAACACAATAGGAAATTGTTGTGGAATAATTCTAATTTCAATTCCGACTGGGATTTTCGTAAATTGACTTAGCCACTCTGTGCTTCGTATGACTCGACTTGTCCTAATGTTTCCGATTTGTCCTTAATGATCCGACTTGACAAATGTAAAAAAACAGAACGAGTCCAGCTGGGTATTCAAGAAATTTGTAACACAATTGGAAAGTGTAGGGAACATTCAAATTTCAATTCCGACTGAGATTTTCGTAATTTGACTTAGCCCTGCTGTGCTTCGTATGTATCAACTTGTCCTACTGGTCCCGATATGTCCTTAATGACCCGACTTGACAAATGCCAAAACTACAGAACAAGTCCAGCTGGGCAAAACAAGAAATTTGTAAAACGATAGGAAATTGTTGGGGAACAATTCAAATTTCAATTTCTACTGATATTTTCGTAATTTGACTTCGCCCTGCTGTGCTTAGTACGTCTCGTCTTGTCCTAATGGTCCCGACTTGTCCTTAATGACCCTACTTGACAAATGCCAAAACTACAGAACAAGTCCAGCTGGGCAAAACAAGAAATTTGTAACACAATAGGAAATTGTTGGGAACATTCAAATTTCAATTCCGACTGAGATTTTCGTAATTTGACTTAGCCCTGCTGGCTTCTATGTATCAACTTGTCCTACTGGTCCCGATATGTCCTTAATGACCCGACTTGACAAATGCCAAAACTACAGAACAAGTCCAGCTGGGCAAAACAAGAAATTTGTAAAACGATAGGAAATTGTTGGGGAACAATTCAAATTTCAATTCCTACTGATATTTTCGTAATTTGACTTCGCCCTGCTGTGCTTAGTACGTCTCGTCTTGTCCTAATGGTCCCGATTTGTCCTTAATGATCCGACTTGACAAATGTAAAAAAACAGAACGAGTCCAGCTGGGTAATTCAAGAAATTTGTAACACAATTGGAAAATGTTGGGAACATTTATATTTCAATTCCGGCTGAGTTTTTAGTAATTTGACTTCGCCCTGCTGTGCTTCGTATGTCTCGACTTGTCCAAATAGTCCCGATTTGTCCTTAATGACCCGACTTGACAAATGCCAAAATACAGAACAAGTCCAGCTGGGAAATTCAAGAAATTTGTAACACAATTGGAAAGTGTAGGGAACATTCAAATTTCAATTCCGACTGAGATTTTCGTAATATGACTTCGCCCTGCTGTGCGTCGTATGTATTGACTTGACCTAATGGTCCCGATATGTTCCCACTGACCCGACTTGACAAATGCCAAACCTACAGAACAAGTCCAGCTGGGTAAAACAAGAATTTGTAACAAAATAGGAAATTGTTGTGGAATAATTCTAATTTCAATTCCGACTGGGATTTTCGTAAATTGACTTAGCCACTCTGTGCTTCGTATGACTCGACTTGTCCTAATGTTTCCGATTTGTCCTTAATGATCCGACTTGACAAATGTAAAAAAACAGAACGAGTCCAGCTGGGTAATTCAAGAAATTTGTAACACAATTGGAAAATGTTGGGAACATTTATATTTCAATTCCGGCTGAGTTTTTAGTAATTTGACTTCGCCCTGCAGTGCTTCGTATGTCTCCACTTGTCCAAATAGTCCCGATTTGTCCTTAATGACCCGACTTGACAAATGCCAAAACTACAGAACAAGTCCAGCTGGGCAAAACAAGAAATTTGTAAAACGATAGGAAATTGTTGGGGAACAATTCAAATTTCAATTCCTACTGATATTTTCGTAATTTGACTTCGCCCTGCTGTGCTTAGTACGTCTCGTCTTGTCCTAATGGTCCCGATTTGTCCTTAATGATCCGACTTGACAAATGTAAAAAAACAGAACGAGTCCAGCTGGGTAATTCAAGAAATTTGTAACACAATTGGAAAATGTTGGGAACATTTATATTTCAATTCCGGCTGAGTTTTTAGTAATTTGACTTCGCCCTGCTGTGCTTCGTATGTCTCCACTTGTCCAAATAGTCCCGATTTGTCCTTAATGACCCGACTTGACAAATGCCAAAATACAGAACAAGTCCAGCTGGGAAAATCAAGAAATTTGTAACACAATTGGAAAGTGTAGGGAACATTCAAATTTCAATTCCGACTGAGATTTTCGTAATTTGACTTAGCCCTGCTGGCTTCTATGTATCAACTTGTCCTACTGGTCCCGATATGTCCTTAATGACCCGACTTGACAAATGCCAAAACTACAGAACAAGTCCAGCTGGGCAAAACAAGAAATTTGTAAAACGATAGGAAATTGTTGGGGAACAATTCAAATTTCAATTCCTACTGATATTTTCGTAATTTGACTTCGCCCTGCTGTGCTTAGTACGTCTCGTCTTGTCCTAATGGTCCCGATTTGTCCTTAATGATCCGACTTGACAAATGTAAAAAAACAGAACGAGTCCAGCTGGGTAATTCAAGAAATTTGTAACACAATTGGAAAATGTTGGGAACATTTATATTTCAATTCCGGCTGAGTTTTTAGTAATTTGACTTCGCCCTGCTGTGCTTCGTATGTCTCGACTTGTCCAAATAGTCCCGATTTGTCCTTAATGACCCGACTTGACAAATGCCAAAATACAGAACAAGTCCAGCTGGGAAAATCAAGAAATTTGTAACACAATTGGAAAGTGTAGGGAACAATTCAGATTTCAATTCCTACTGAGTTTTTCGTAATTTGACTTCGCCCTGCTGTACTTAGTACGTCTCGTCTTGTCCTAATGGTCCCGACTTGTCCTTAATACCCGACTTGACAAATGCCATAATACAGAACAAGACCAGCTGGGTAAAGCAAGAAATTTGTAACACAATAGGAAATTGTTGTGGAATAATTCTAATTTCAATTCCGACTGGGATTTTCGTAAATTGACTTAGCCACTCTGTGCTTCGTATGACTCGACTTGTCCTAATGTTTCCGATTTGTCCTTAATGATCCGACTTGACAAATGTAAAAAAACAGAACGAGTCCAGCTGGGTATTCAAGAAATTTGTAACACAATTGGAAAGTGTAGGGAACATTCAAATTTCAATTCCGACTGAGATTTTCGTAATTTGACTTAGCCCTGCTGTGCTTCGTATGTATCAACTTGTCCTACTGGTCCCGATATGTCCTTAATGATCCGACTTGACAAATGTAAAAAAACAGAACGAGTCCAGATGGGTAATTCAAGAAATTTGTAACACAATTGGAAAATGTTGAGAACATTTATATTTCAATTCCGGCTGAGTTTTTAGTAATTTGACTTCGCCCTGCTGTGCTTCGTATGTCTCGACTTGCCCAAATAGTCCCGATTTGTCCTTAATGACCCGACTTGACAAATGCCAAAATACAGAACAAGTCCAGCTGGGAAATTCAAGAAATATGTAACACAATTGGAAAGTGTAGGGAACATTCAAATTTCAATTCCGACTGAGATTTTCGTAATATGACTTCGCCCTGCTGTGCGTCGTATGTATTGACTTGACCTAATGGTCCCGATATGTTCCCACTGACCCGACTTGACAAATGCCAAACCTACAGAACAAGTCCAGCTGGGTAAAACAAGAATTTGTAACACAATAGGAAATTGTTGTGGAATAATTCTAATTTCAATTCCGACTGGGATTTTCGTAAATTGACTAGCCACTCTGTGCTTCGTATGACTCGACTTGTCCTAATGGTCCCGATTTGTCCCTACTGACCCGACTTGACATATGCCAAAACTACAGAACAAGTCCAGCTGGCAAAACAAGAAATTTGTAAAACGATAGGAAATTGTTAGGGAACAATTCAGATTTCAATTCCTACTGAGATTTTCGTAATTTGACTTCGCCCTGCTGTACTTAGTACGTCTCGTCTTGTCCTAATGGTCCCGACTTGTCCTTAATGACCTGACTTGACAAATGCCAAAATACAGAACAAGACCAGCTGGGTAAAGCAAGAAATTTGTAACACAATAGGAAATTGTTGTGGAATAATTCTAATTTCAATTCCGACTGGGATTTTCGTAAATTGACTTAGCCACTCTGTGCTTCGTATGACTCGACTTGTCCTAATGTTTCCGATTTGTCCTTAATGATCCGACTTGACAAATGTAAAAAAACAGAACGAGTCCAGCTGGGTATTCAAGAAATTTGTAACACAATTGGAAAGTGTAGGGAACATTCAAATTTCAATTCCGACTGAGATTTTCGTAATTTGACTTAGCCCTGCTGTGCTTCGTATGTATCAACTTGTCCTACTGGTCCCGATATGTCCTTAATGACCCGACTTGACAAATGCCAAAACTACAGAACAAGTCCAGCTGGGCAAAACAAGAAATTTGTAAAACGATAGGAAATTGTTGGGGAACAATTCAAATTTCAATTTCTACTGATATTTTCGTAATTTGACTTCGCCCTGCTGTGCTTAGTACGTCTCGTCTTGTCCTAATGGTCCCGACTTGTCCTTAATGACCCTACTTGACAAATGCCAAAACTACAGAACAAGTCCAGCTGGGCAAAACAAGAAATTTGTAACACAATAGGAAATTGTTGGGAACATTCAAATTTCAATTCCGACTGAGATTTTCGTAATTTGACTTAGCCCTGCTGGCTTCTATGTATCAACTTGTCCTACTGGTCCCGATATGTCCTTAATGACCCGACTTGACAAATGCCAAAACTACAGAACAAGTCCAGCTGGGCAAAACAAGAAATTTGTAAAACGATAGGAAATTGTTGGGGAACAATTCAAATTTCAATTCCTACTGATATTTTCGTAATTTGACTTCGCCCTGCTGTGCTTAGTACGTCTCGTCTTGTCCTAATGGTCCCGATTTGTCCTTAATGATCCGACTTGACAAATGTAAAAAAACAGAACGAGTCCAGCTGGGTAATTCAAGAAATTTGTAACACAATTGGAAAATGTTGGGAACATTTATATTTCAATTCCGGCTGAGTTTTTAGTAATTTGACTTCGCCCTGCTGTGCTTCGTATGTCTCGACTTGTCCAAATAGTCCCGATTTGTCCTTAATGACCCGACTTGACAAATGCCAAAATACAGAACAAGTCCAGCTGGGAAATTCAAGAAATTTGTAACACAATTGGAAAGTGTAGGGAACATTCAAATTTCAATTCCGACTGAGATTTTCGTAATATGACTTCGCCCTGCTGTGCGTCGTATGTATTGACTTGACCTAATGGTCCCGATATGTTCCCACTGACCCGACTTGACAAATGCCAAACCTACAGAACAAGTCCAGCTGGGTAAAACAAGAATTTGTAACAAAATAGGAAATTGTTGTGGAATAATTCTAATTTCAATTCCGACTGGGATTTTCGTAAATTGACTTAGCCACTCTGTGCTTCGTATGACTCGACTTGTCCTAATGTTTCCGATTTGTCCTTAATGATCCGACTTGACAAATGTAAAAAAACAGAACGAGTCCAGCTGGGTAATTCAAGAAATTTGTAACACAATTGGAAAATGTTGGGAACATTTATATTTCAATTCCGGCTGAGTTTTTAGTAATTTGACTTCGCCCTGCAGTGCTTCGTATGTCTCCACTTGTCCAAATAGTCCCGATTTGTCCTTAATGACCCGACTTGACAAATGCCAAAACTACAGAACAAGTCCAGCTGGGCAAAACAAGAAATTTGTAAAACGATAGGAAATTGTTGGGGAACAATTCAAATTTCAATTCCTACTGATATTTTCGTAATTTGACTTCGCCCTGCTGTGCTTAGTACGTCTCGTCTTGTCCTAATGGTCCCGATTTGTCCTTAATGATCCGACTTGACAAATGTAAAAAAACAGAACGAGTCCAGCTGGGTAATTCAAGAAATTTGTAACACAATTGGAAAATGTTGGGAACATTTATATTTCAATTCCGGCTGAGTTTTTAGTAATTTGACTTCGCCCTGCTGTGCTTCGTATGTCTCCACTTGTCCAAATAGTCCCGATTTGTCCTTAATGACCCGACTTGACAAATGCCAAAATACAGAACAAGTCCAGCTGGGAAAATCAAGAAATTTGTAACACAATTGGAAAGTGTAGGGAACATTCAAATTTCAATTCCGACTGAGATTTTCGTAATATGATTTCGCCCTGCTGTGCGTCGTATGTATTGACTTGACCTAATGGTCCCGATATGTTCCCACTGACCCGACTTGACAAATGCCAAACCTACAGAACAAGTCCAGCTGGGTAAAACAAGAATTTGTAACACAATGGGAAATTGTTGTGGAATAATTCTAATTTCAATTCCGACTGGGATTTTCGTAAATTGACTTAGCCACTCTGTGCTTCGTATGACTCGACTTGTCCTAATGTTTCCGATTTGTCCTTAATGATCCGACTTGACAAATGTAAAAAAACAAAACGAGTCCAGCTGGGTATTCAAGAAATTTGTAACACAATTGGAAAGTGTAGGGAACATTCAAATTTCAATTCCGACTGAGATTTTCGTAATTTGACTTAGCCCTGCTGTGCTTCGTATGTATCAACTTGTCCTACTGGTCCCGATATGTCCTTAATGACCCGACTTGACAAATGCCAAACCTACAGAACAAGTCCAGCTGGGCAAAACAAGAAATTTGTAAAACGATAGGAAATTGTTGGGGAACAATTCAGATTTCAATTCCTACTGAGTTTTTCGTAATTTGACTTCGCCCTGCTGTACTTAGTACGTCTCGTCTTGTCCTAATGGTCCCGACTTGTCCTTAATACCCGACTTGACAAATGCCATAATACAGAACAAGACCAGCTGGGTAAAGCAAGAAATTTGTAACACAATAGGAAATTGTTGTGGAATAATTCTAATTTCAATTCCGACTGGGATTTTCGTAAATTGACTTAGCCACTCTGTGCTTCGTATGACTCGACTTGTCCTAATGTTTCCGATTTGTCCTTAATGATCCGACTTGACAAATGTAAAAAAACAGAACGAGTCCAGCTGGGTAATTCAAGAAATTTGTAACACAATTGGAAAATGTTGGGAACATTTATATTTCAATTCCGGCTGAGTTTTTAGTAATTTGACTTCGCCCTGCAGTGCTTCGTATGTCTCCACTTGTCCAAATAGTCCAGATTTGTCCTTAATGACCCGACTTGACAAATGCCAAAACTACAGAACAAGTCCAGCTGGGCAAAACAAGAAATTTGTAAAACGATAGGAAATTGTTGGGGAACAATTCAAATTTCAATTCCTACTGATATTTTCGTAATTTGACTTCGCCCTGCTGTGCTTAGTACGTCTCGTCTTGTCCCAATGGTCCCGATTTGTCCTTAATGATCCGACTTGACAAATGTAAAAAAACAGAACGAGTCCAGCTGGGTAATTCAAGAAATTTGTAACACAATTGGAAAATGTTGGGAACATTTATATTTCAATTCCGGCTGAGTTTTTAGTAATTTGACTTCGCCCTGCTGTGCTTCGTATGTCTCCACTTGTCCAAATAGTCCCGATTTGTCCTTAATGACCCGACTTGACAAATGCCAAAATACAGAACAAGTCCAGCTGGGAAAATCAAGAAATTTGTAACACAATTGGAAAGTGTAGGGAACAATTCAGATTTCAATTCCTACTGAGTTTTTCGTAATTTGACTTCGCCCTGCTGTACTTAGTACGTCTCGTCTTGTCCTAATGGTCCCGACTTGTCCTTAATACCCGACTTGACAAATGCCATAATACAGAACAAGACCAGCTGGGTAAAGCAAGAAATTTGTAACACAATAGGAAATTGTTGTGGAATAATTCTAATTTCAATTCCGACTGGGATTTTCGTAAATTGACTTAGCCACTCTGTGCTTCGTATGACTCGACTTGTCCTAATGTTTCCGATTTGTCCTTAATGATCCGACTTGACAAATGTAAAAAAACAGAACGAGTCCAGCTGGGTATTCAAGAAATTTGTAACACAATTGGAAAGTGTAGGGAACATTCAAATTTCAATTCCGACTGAGATTTTCGTAATTTGACTTAGCCCTGCTGTGCTTCGTATGTATCAACTTGTCCTACTGGTCCCGATATGTCCTTAATGACCCGACTTGACAAATGCCAAAACTACAGAACAAGTCCAGCTGGGCAAAACAAGAAATTTGTAAAACGATAGGAAATTGTTGGGGAACAATTCAAATTTCAATTTCTACTGATATTTTCGTAATTTGACTTCGCCCTGCTGTGCTTAGTACGTCTCGTCTTGTCCTAATGGTCCCGACTTGTCCTTAATGACCCTACTTGACAAATGCCAAAACTACAGAACAAGTCCAGCTGGGCAAAACAAGAAATTTGTAACACAATAGGAAATTGTTGGGAACATTCAAATTTCAATTCCGACTGAGATTTTCGTAATTTGACTTAGCCCTGCTGGCTTCTATGTATCAACTTGTCCTACTGGTCCCGATATGTCCTTAATGACCCGACTTGACAAATGCCAAAACTACAGAACAAGTCCAGCTGGGCAAAACAAGAAATTTGTAAAACGATAGGAAATTGTTGGGGAACAATTCAAATTTCAATTCCTACTGATATTTTCGTAATTTGACTTCGCCCTGCTGTGCTTAGTACGTCTCGTCTTGTCCTAATGGTCCCGATTTGTCCTTAATGATCCGACTTGACAAATGTAAAAAAACAGAACGAGTCCAGCTGGGTAATTCAAGAAATTTGTAACACAATTGGAAAATGTTGGGAACATTTATATTTCAATTCCGGCTGAGTTTTTAGTAATTTGACTTCGCCCTGCTGTGCTTCGTATGTCTCCACTTGTCCAAATAGTCCCGATTTGTCCTTAATGACCCGACTTGACAAATGCCAAAATACAGAACAAGTCCAGCTGGGAAAATCAAGAAATTTGTAACACAATTGGAAAGTGTAGGGAACATTCAAATTTCAATTCCGACTGAGATTTTCGTAATTTGACTTAGCCCTGCTGGCTTCTATGTATCAACTTGTCCTACTGGTCCCGATATGTCCTTAATGACCCGACTTGACAAATGCCAAAACTACAGAACAAGTCCAGCTGGGCAAAACAAGAAATTTGTAAAACGATAGGAAATTGTTGGGGAACAATTCAAATTTCAATTCCTACTGATATTTTCGTAATTTGACTTCGCCCTGCTGTGCTTAGTACGTCTCGTCTTGTCCTAATGGTCCCGATTTGTCCTTAATGATCCGACTTGACAAATGTAAAAAAACAGAACGAGTCCAGCTGGGTAATTCAAGAAATTTGTAACACAATTGGAAAATGTTGGGAACATTTATATTTCAATTCCGGCTGAGTTTTTAGTAATTTGACTTCGCCCTGCTGTGCTTCGTATGTCTCGACTTGTCCAAATAGTCCCGATTTGTCCTTAATGACCCGACTTGACAAATGCCAAAATACAGAACAAGTCCAGCTGGGAAAATCAAGAAATTTGTAACACAATTGGAAAGTGTAGGGAACAATTCAGATTTCAATTCCTACTGAGTTTTTCGTAATTTGACTTCGCCCTGCTGTACTTAGTACGTCTCGTCTTGTCCTAATGGTCCCGACTTGTCCTTAATACCCGACTTGACAAATGCCATAATACAGAACAAGACCAGCTGGGTAAAGCAAGAAATTTGTAACACAATAGGAAATTGTTGTGGAATAATTCTAATTTCAATTCCGACTGGGATTTTCGTAAATTGACTTAGCCACTCTGTGCTTCGTATGACTCGACTTGTCCTAATGTTTCCGATTTGTCCTTAATGATCCGACTTGACAAATGTAAAAAAACAGAACGAGTCCAGCTGGGTATTCAAGAAATTTGTAACACAATTGGAAAGTGTAGGGAACATTCAAATTTCAATTCCGACTGAGATTTTCGTAATTTGACTTAGCCCTGCTGTGCTTCGTATGTATCAACTTGTCCTACTGGTCCCGATATGTCCTTAATGATCCGACTTGACAAATGTAAAAAAACAGAACGAGTCCAGATGGGTAATTCAAGAAATTTGTAACACAATTGGAAAATGTTGAGAACATTTATATTTCAATTCCGGCTGAGTTTTTAGTAATTTGACTTCGCCCTGCTGTGCTTCGTATGTCTCGACTTGCCCAAATAGTCCCGATTTGTCCTTAATGACCCGACTTGACAAATGCCAAAATACAGAACAAGTCCAGCTGGGAAATTCAAGAAATATGTAACACAATTGGAAAGTGTAGGGAACATTCAAATTTCAATTCCGACTGAGATTTTCGTAATATGACTTCGCCCTGCTGTGCGTCGTATGTATTGACTTGACCTAATGGTCCCGATATGTTCCCACTGACCCGACTTGACAAATGCCAAACCTACAGAACAAGTCCAGCTGGGTAAAACAAGAATTTGTAACACAATAGGAAATTGTTGTGGAATAATTCTAATTTCAATTCCGACTGGGATTTTCGTAAATTGACTAGCCACTCTGTGCTTCGTATGACTCGACTTGTCCTAATGGTCCCGATTTGTCCCTACTGACCCGACTTGACATATGCCAAAACTACAGAACAAGTCCAGCTGGCAAAACAAGAAATTTGTAAAACGATAGGAAATTGTTAGGGAACAATTCAGATTTCAATTCCTACTGAGATTTTCGTAATTTGACTTCGCCCTGCTGTACTTAGTACGTCTCGTCTTGTCCTAATGGTCCCGACTTGTCCTTAATGACCTGACTTGACAAATGCCAAAATACAGAACAAGACCAGCTGGGTAAAGCAAGAAATTTGTAACACAATAGGAAATTGTTGTGGAATAATTCTAATTTCAATTCCGACTGGGATTTTCGTAAATTGACTTAGCCACTCTGTGCTTCGTATGACTCGACTTGTCCTAATGTTTCCGATTTGTCCTTAATGATCCGACTTGACAAATGTAAAAAAACAGAACGAGTCCAGCTGGGTATTCAAGAAATTTGTAACACAATTGGAAAGTGTAGGGAACATTCAAATTTCAATTCCGACTGAGATTTTCGTAATTTGACTTAGCCCTGCTGTGCTTCGTATGTATCAACTTGTCCTACTGGTCCCGATATGTCCTTAATGACCCGACTTGACAAATGCCAAAACTACAGAACAAGTCCAGCTGGGCAAAACAAGAAATTTGTAAAACGATAGGAAATTGTTGGGGAACAATTCAAATTTCAATTTCTACTGATATTTTCGTAATTTGACTTCGCCCTGCTGTGCTTAGTACGTCTCGTCTTGTCCTAATGGTCCCGACTTGTCCTTAATGACCCTACTTGACAAATGCCAAAACTACAGAACAAGTCCAGCTGGGCAAAACAAGAAATTTGTAACACAATAGGAAATTGTTGGGAACATTCAAATTTCAATTCCGACTGAGATTTTCGTAATTTGACTTAGCCCTGCTGGCTTCTATGTATCAACTTGTCCTACTGGTCCCGATATGTCCTTAATGACCCGACTTGACAAATGCCAAAACTACAGAACAAGTCCAGCTGGGCAAAACAAGAAATTTGTAAAACGATAGGAAATTGTTGGGGAACAATTCAAATTTCAATTCCTACTGATATTTTCGTAATTTGACTTCGCCCTGCTGTGCTTAGTACGTCTCGTCTTGTCCTAATGGTCCCGATTTGTCCTTAATGATCCGACTTGACAAATGTAAAAAAACAGAACGAGTCCAGCTGGGTAATTCAAGAAATTTGTAACACAATTGGAAAATGTTGGGAACATTTATATTTCAATTCCGGCTGAGTTTTTAGTAATTTGACTTCGCCCTGCTGTGCTTCGTATGTCTCGACTTGTCCAAATAGTCCCGATTTGTCCTTAATGACCCGACTTGACAAATGCCAAAATACAGAACAAGTCCAGCTGGGAAATTCAAGAAATTTGTAACACAATTGGAAAGTGTAGGGAACATTCAAATTTCAATTCCGACTGAGATTTTCGTAATATGACTTCGCCCTGCTGTGCGTCGTATGTATTGACTTGACCTAATGGTCCCGATATGTTCCCACTGACCCGACTTGACAAATGCCAAACCTACAGAACAAGTCCAGCTGGGTAAAACAAGAATTTGTAACAAAATAGGAAATTGTTGTGGAATAATTCTAATTTCAATTCCGACTGGGATTTTCGTAAATTGACTTAGCCACTCTGTGCTTCGTATGACTCGACTTGTCCTAATGTTTCCGATTTGTCCTTAATGATCCGACTTGACAAATGTAAAAAAACAGAACGAGTCCAGCTGGGTAATTCAAGAAATTTGTAACACAATTGGAAAATGTTGGGAACATTTATATTTCAATTCCGGCTGAGTTTTTAGTAATTTGACTTCGCCCTGCAGTGCTTCGTATGTCTCCACTTGTCCAAATAGTCCCGATTTGTCCTTAATGACCCGACTTGACAAATGCCAAAACTACAGAACAAGTCCAGCTGGGCAAAACAAGAAATTTGTAAAACGATAGGAAATTGTTGGGGAACAATTCAAATTTCAATTCCTACTGATATTTTCGTAATTTGACTTCGCCCTGCTGTGCTTAGTACGTCTCGTCTTGTCCTAATGGTCCCGATTTGTCCTTAATGATCCGACTTGACAAATGTAAAAAAACAGAACGAGTCCAGCTGGGTAATTCAAGAAATTTGTAACACAATTGGAAAATGTTGGGAACATTTATATTTCAATTCCGGCTGAGTTTTTAGTAATTTGACTTCGCCCTGCTGTGCTTCGTATGTCTCCACTTGTCCAAATAGTCCCGATTTGTCCTTAATGACCCGACTTGACAAATGCCAAAATACAGAACAAGTCCAGCTGGGAAAATCAAGAAATTTGTAACACAATTGGAAAGTGTAGGGAACATTCAAATTTCAATTCCGACTGAGATTTTCGTAATATGATTTCGCCCTGCTGTGCGTCGTATGTATTGACTTGACCTAATGGTCCCGATATGTTCCCACTGACCCGACTTGACAAATGCCAAACCTACAGAACAAGTCCAGCTGGGTAAAACAAGAATTTGTAACACAATGGGAAATTGTTGTGGAATAATTCTAATTTCAATTCCGACTGGGATTTTCGTAAATTGACTTAGCCACTCTGTGCTTCGTATGACTCGACTTGTCCTAATGTTTCCGATTTGTCCTTAATGATCCGACTTGACAAATGTAAAAAAACAAAACGAGTCCAGCTGGGTATTCAAGAAATTTGTAACACAATTGGAAAGTGTAGGGAACATTCAAATTTCAATTCCGACTGAGATTTTCGTAATTTGACTTAGCCCTGCTGTGCTTCGTATGTATCAACTTGTCCTACTGGTCCCGATATGTCCTTAATGACCCGACTTGACAAATGCCAAACCTACAGAACAAGTCCAGCTGGGCAAAACAAGAAATTTGTAAAACGATAGGAAATTGTTGGGGAACAATTCAGATTTCAATTCCTACTGAGTTTTTCGTAATTTGACTTCGCCCTGCTGTACTTAGTACGTCTCGTCTTGTCCTAATGGTCCCGACTTGTCCTTAATACCCGACTTGACAAATGCCATAATACAGAACAAGACCAGCTGGGTAAAGCAAGAAATTTGTAACACAATAGGAAATTGTTGTGGAATAATTCTAATTTCAATTCCGACTGGGATTTTCGTAAATTGACTTAGCCACTCTGTGCTTCGTATGACTCGACTTGTCCTAATGTTTCCGATTTGTCCTTAATGATCCGACTTGACAAATGTAAAAAAACAGAACGAGTCCAGCTGGGTATTCAAGAAATTTGTAACACAATTGGAAAGTGTAGGGAACATTCAAATTTCAATTCCGACTGAGATTTTCGTAATTTGACTTAGCCCTGCTGTGCTTCGTATGTATCAACTTGTCCTACTGGTCCCGATATGTCCTTAATGATCCGACTTGACAAATGTAAAAAAACAGAACGAGTCCAGATGGGTAATTCAAGAAATTTGTAACACAATTGGAAAATGTTGAGAACATTTATATTTCAATTCCGGCTGAGTTTTTAGTAATTTGACTTCGCCCTGCTGTGCTTCGTATGTCTCGACTTGCCCAAATAGTCCCGATTTGTCCTTAATGACCCGACTTGACAAATGCCAAAATACAGAACAAGTCCAGCTGGGAAATTCAAGAAATATGTAACACAATTGGAAAGTGTAGGGAACATTCAAATTTCAATTCCGACTGAGATTTTCGTAATATGACTTCGCCCTGCTGTGCGTCGTATGTATTGACTTGACCTAATGGTCCCGATATGTTCCCACTGACCCGACTTGACAAATGCCAAACCTACAGAACAAGTCCAGCTGGGTAAAACAAGAATTTGTAACACAATAGGAAATTGTTGTGGAATAATTCTAATTTCAATTCCGACTGGGATTTTCGTAAATTGACTAGCCACTCTGTGCTTCGTATGACTCGACTTGTCCTAATGGTCCCGATTTGTCCCTACTGACCCGACTTGACATATGCCAAAACTACAGAACAAGTCCAGCTGGCAAAACAAGAAATTTGTAAAACGATAGGAAATTGTTAGGGAACAATTCAGATTTCAATTCCTACTGAGATTTTCGTAATTTGACTTCGCCCTGCTGTACTTAGTACGTCTCGTCTTGTCCTAATGGTCCCGACTTGTCCTTAATGACCTGACTTGACAAATGCCAAAATACAGAACAAGACCAGCTGGGTAAAGCAAGAAATTTGTAACACAATAGGAAATTGTTGTGGAATAATTCTAATTTCAATTCCGACTGGGATTTTCGTAAATTGACTTAGCCACTCTGTGCTTCGTATGACTCGACTTGTCCTAATGTTTCCGATTTGTCCTTAATGATCCGACTTGACAAATGTAAAAAAACAGAACGAGTCCAGCTGGGTATTCAAGAAATTTGTAACACAATTGGAAAGTGTAGGGAACATTCAAATTTCAATTCCGACTGAGATTTTCGTAATTTGACTTAGCCCTGCTGTGCTTCGTATGTATCAACTTGTCCTACTGGTCCCGATATGTCCTTAATGACCCGACTTGACAAATGCCAAAACTACAGAACAAGTCCAGCTGGGCAAAACAAGAAATTTGTAAAACGATAGGAAATTGTTGGGGAACAATTCAAATTTCAATTTCTACTGATATTTTCGTAATTTGACTTCGCCCTGCTGTGCTTAGTACGTCTCGTCTTGTCCTAATGGTCCCGACTTGTCCTTAATGACCCTACTTGACAAATGCCAAAACTACAGAACAAGTCCAGCTGGGCAAAACAAGAAATTTGTAACACAATAGGAAATTGTTGGGAACATTCAAATTTCAATTCCGACTGAGATTTTCGTAATTTGACTTAGCCCTGCTGGCTTCTATGTATCAACTTGTCCTACTGGTCCCGATATGTCCTTAATGACCCGACTTGACAAATGCCAAAACTACAGAACAAGTCCAGCTGGGCAAAACAAGAAATTTGTAAAACGATAGGAAATTGTTGGGGAACAATTCAAATTTCAATTCCTACTGATATTTTCGTAATTTGACTTCGCCCTGCTGTGCTTAGTACGTCTCGTCTTGTCCTAATGGTCCCGATTTGTCCTTAATGATCCGACTTGACAAATGTAAAAAAACAGAACGAGTCCAGCTGGGTAATTCAAGAAATTTGTAACACAATTGGAAAATGTTGGGAACATTTATATTTCAATTCCGGCTGAGTTTTTAGTAATTTGACTTCGCCCTGCTGTGCTTCGTATGTCTCGACTTGTCCAAATAGTCCCGATTTGTCCTTAATGACCCGACTTGACAAATGCCAAAATACAGAACAAGTCCAGCTGGGAAATTCAAGAAATTTGTAACACAATTGGAAAGTGTAGGGAACATTCAAATTTCAATTCCGACTGAGATTTTCGTAATATGACTTCGCCCTGCTGTGCGTCGTATGTATTGACTTGACCTAATGGTCCCGATATGTTCCCACTGACCCGACTTGACAAATGCCAAACCTACAGAACAAGTCCAGCTGGGTAAAACAAGAATTTGTAACAAAATAGGAAATTGTTGTGGAATAATTCTAATTTCAATTCCGACTGGGATTTTCGTAAATTGACTTAGCCACTCTGTGCTTCGTATGACTCGACTTGTCCTAATGTTTCCGATTTGTCCTTAATGATCCGACTTGACAAATGTAAAAAAACAGAACGAGTCCAGCTGGGTAATTCAAGAAATTTGTAACACAATTGGAAAATGTTGGGAACATTTATATTTCAATTCCGGCTGAGTTTTTAGTAATTTGACTTCGCCCTGCAGTGCTTCGTATGTCTCCACTTGTCCAAATAGTCCCGATTTGTCCTTAATGACCCGACTTGACAAATGCCAAAACTACAGAACAAGTCCAGCTGGGCAAAACAAGAAATTTGTAAAACGATAGGAAATTGTTGGGGAACAATTCAAATTTCAATTCCTACTGATATTTTCGTAATTTGACTTCGCCCTGCTGTGCTTAGTACGTCTCGTCTTGTCCTAATGGTCCCGATTTGTCCTTAATGATCCGACTTGACAAATGTAAAAAAACAGAACGAGTCCAGCTGGGTAATTCAAGAAATTTGTAACACAATTGGAAAATGTTGGGAACATTTATATTTCAATTCCGGCTGAGTTTTTAGTAATTTGACTTCGCCCTGCTGTGCTTCGTATGTCTCCACTTGTCCAAATAGTCCCGATTTGTCCTTAATGACCCGACTTGACAAATGCCAAAATACAGAACAAGTCCAGCTGGGAAAATCAAGAAATTTGTAACACAATTGGAAAGTGTAGGGAACATTCAAATTTCAATTCCGACTGAGATTTTCGTAATATGATTTCGCCCTGCTGTGCGTCGTATGTATTGACTTGACCTAATGGTCCCGATATGTTCCCACTGACCCGACTTGACAAATGCCAAACCTACAGAACAAGTCCAGCTGGGTAAAACAAGAATTTGTAACACAATGGGAAATTGTTGTGGAATAATTCTAATTTCAATTCCGACTGGGATTTTCGTAAATTGACTTAGCCACTCTGTGCTTCGTATGACTCGACTTGTCCTAATGTTTCCGATTTGTCCTTAATGATCCGACTTGACAAATGTAAAAAAACAGAACGAGTCCAGCTGGGTATTCAAGAAATTTGTAACACAATTGGAAAGTGTAGGGAACATTCAAATTTCAATTCCGACTGAGATTTTCGTAATTTGACTTAGCCCTGCTGTGCTTCGTATGTATCAACTTGTCCTACTGGTCCCGATATGTCCTTAATGACCCGACTTGACAAATGCCAAACCTACAGAACAAGTCCAGCTGGGCAAAACAAGAAATTTGTAAAACGATAGGAAATTGTTGGGGAACAATTCAGATTTCAATTCCTACTGAGTTTTTCGTAATTTGACTTCGCCCTGCTGTACTTAGTACGTCTCGTCCTGTCCTAATGGTCCCGACTTGTCCTTAATACCCGACTTGACAAATGCCATAATACAGAACAAGACCAGCTGGGTAAAGCAAGAAATTTGTAACACAATAGGAAATTGTTGTGGAATAATTCTAATTTCAATTCCGACTGGGATTTTCGTAAATTGACTTAGCCACTCTGTGCTTCGTATGACTCGACTTGTCCTAATGTTTCCGATTTGTCCTTAATGATCCGACTTGACAAATGTAAAAAAACAGAACGAGTCCAGCTGGGTATTCAAGAAATTTGTAACACAATTGGAAAGTGTAGGGAACATTCAAATTTCAATTCCGACTGAGATTTTCGTAATTTGACTTAGCCCTGCTGTGCTTCGTATGTATCAACTTGTCCTACTGGTCCCGATATGTCCTTAATGACCCGACTTGACAAATGCCAAAACTACAGAACAAGTCCAGCTGGGCAAAACAAGAAATTTGTAAAACGATAGGAAATTGTTGGGGAACAATTCAAATTTCAATTCCTACTGATATTTTCGTAATTTGACTTCGCCCTGCTGTGCTTAGTACGTCTCGTCTTGTCCTAATGGTCCCGATTTGTCCTTAATGATCCGACTTGACAAATGTAAAAAAACAGAACGAGTCCAGCTGGGTAATTCAAGAAATTTGTAACACAATTGGAAAATTTTGGGAACATTTATATTTCAATTCCGGCTGAGTTTTTAGTAATTTGACTTCGCCCTGCTGTGCTTCGTATGTCTCGACTTGTCCAAATAGTCCCGATTTGTCCTTAATGACCCGACTTGACAAATGCCAAAATACAGAACAAGTCCAGCTGGGAAATTCAAGAAATTTGTAACACAATTGGAAAGTGTAGGGAACATTCAAATTTCAATTCCGACTGAGATTTTCGTAATATGACTTCGCCCTGCTGTGCGTCGTATGTATTGACTTGCCCTAATGGTCCCGATATGTTCCCACTGACCCGACTTGACAAATGCCAAACCTACAGAACAAGTCCAGCTGGGTAAAACAAGAATTTGTAACACAATAGGAAATTGTTGTGGAATAATTCTAATTTCAATTCCGACTGGGATTTTCGTAAATTGACTTAGCCACTCTGTGCTTCGTATGACTCGACTTGTCCTAATGTTTCCGATTTGTCCTTAATGATCCGACTTGACAAATGTAAAAAAACAGAACGAGTCCAGCTGGGTATTCAAGAAATTTGTAACACAATTGGAAAGTGTAGGGAACATTCAAATTTCAATTCCGACTGAGATTTTCGTAATTTGACTTAGCCCTGCTGTGCTTCGTATGTATCACTTGTCCTACTGGTCCCGATATGTCCTTAATGACCCGACTTGACAAATGCCAAAACTACAGAACAAGTCCAGCTGGGCAAAACAAGAAATTTGTAAAACGATAGGAAATTGTTGGGGAACAATTCAAATTTCAATTTCTACTGATATTTTCGTAATTTGACTTCGCCCTGCTGTGCTTAGTAGGTCTCGTCTTGTCCTAATGGTCCCGACTTGTCCTTAATGACCCTACTTGACAAATGCCAAAACTACAGAACAAGTCCAGCTGGGCAAAACAAGAAATTTGTAACACAATAGGAAATTGTTGGGGAACAATCAAATTTCAATTCCGACTGAGATTTTAGTAATTTGACTTCGCCCTGCTGTGCTTCGTATGTCTCGACTTGTCCTAATGTTTCCGATTTGTCCTTAATGATCCGACTTGACAAATGTAAAAAAATAGAACGAGTCCAGCTGGGTAATTCAAGAAATTTGTAACACAATTGGAAAGTGTAGGGAACATTCAAATTTCAATTCCGACTGAGATTTTCGTAATATGACTTCGCCCTGCTGTGCTTCGTATGTCTTGACTTGACCTAATGGTCCCGATATGTTCCCACTGACCCGACTTGACAAATGCCAAACCTACAGAACAAGTCCAGCTGGGCAAAACAAGAAATTTGTAAAACGATAGGAAATTGTTGGGGAACAATTCAGATTTCAATTCCTACTGAGTTTTTCGTAATTTGACTTCGCCCTGCTGTACTTAGTACGTCTCGTCTTGTCCTAATGGTCCCGACTTGTCCTTAATGACCCGACTTGACAAATGCCAAAATACAGAACAAGACCAGCTGGGTAAAGCAAGAAATTTGTAACACAATAGGAAATTGTTGTGGAATAATTCTAATTTCAATTCCGACTGGGATTTTCGTAAATTGACTTAGCCACTCTGTGCTTCGTATGACTCGACTTGTCCTAATGTTTCCGATTTGTCCTTAATGATCCGACTTGACAAATGTAAAAAAACAGAACGAGTCCAGCTGGGTATTCAAGAAATTTGTAACACAATTGGAAAGTGTAGGGAACATTCAAATTTCAATTCCGACTGAGATTTTCGTAATTTGACTTAGCCCTGCTGTGCTTCGTATGTATCAACTTGTCCTACTGGTCCCGATATGTCCTTAATGACCCGACTTGACAAATGCCAAAACTACAGAACAAGTCCAGCTGGGCAAAACAAGAAATTTGTAAAACGATAGGAAATTGTTGGGGAACAATTCAAATTTCAATTTCTACTGATATTTTCGTAATTTGACTTCGCCCTGCTGTGCTTAGTACGTCTCGTCTTGTCCTAATGGTCCCGACTTGTCCTTAATGACCCTACTTGACAAATGCCAAAACTACAGAACAAGTCCAGCTGGGCAAAACAAGAAATTTGTAACACAATAGGAAATTGTTGGGGAACAATCAAATTTCAATTCCGACTGAGATTTTAGTAATTTGACTTCGCCCTGCTGTGCTTCGTATGTCTCGACTTGTCCTAATGTTTCCGATTTGTCCTTAATGATCCGACTTGACAAATGTAAAAAAATAGAACGAGTCCAGCTGGGTAATTCAAGAAATTTGTAACACAATTGGAAAGTGTAGGGAACATTCAAATTTCAATTCCGACTGAGATTTTCGTAATATGACTTCGCCCTGCTGTGCTTCGTATGTCTTGACTTGACCTAATGGTCCCGATATGTTCCCACTGACCCGACTTGACAAATGCCAAACCTACAGAACAAGTCCAGCTGGGCAAAACAAGAAATTTGTAAAACGATAGGAAATTGTTGGGGAACAGTTCAGATTTCAATTCCTACTGAGTTTTTCGTAATTTGACTTCGCCCTGCTGTACTTAGTACGTCTCGTCTTGTCCTAATGGTCCCGACTTGTCCTTAATGACCCGACTTGACAAATGCCAAAATACAGAACAAGACCAGCTGGGTAAAGCAAGAAATTTGTAACACAATAGGAAATTGTTGTGGAATAATTCTAATTTCAATTCCGACTGGGATTTTCGTAAATTGACTTAGCCACTCTGTGCTTCGTATGACTCGACTTGTCCTAATGTTTCCGATTTGTCCTTAATGATCCGACTTGACAAATGTAAAAAAACAGAACGAGTCCAGCTGGGTATTCAAGAAATTTGTAACACAATTGGAAAGTGTAGGGAACATTCAAATTTCAATTCCGACTGAGATTTTCGTAATTTGACTTAGCCCTGCTGTGCTTCGTATGTATCAACTTGTCCTACTGGTCCCGATATGTCCTTAATGACCCGACTTGACAAATGCCAAAACTACAGAACAAGTCCAGCTGGGCAAAACAAGAAATTTGTAAAACGATAGGAAATTGTTGGGGAACAATTCAAATTTCAATTCCTACTGATATTTTCGTAATTTGACTTCGCCCTGCTGTGCTTAGTACGTCTCGACTTGTCCTAATGTTTCCGATTTGTCCTTAATGATCCGACTTGACAAATGTAAAAAAATAGAACGAGTCCAGCTGGGTAATTCAAGAAATTTGTAACACAATTGGAAAGTGTAGGGAACATTCAAATTTCAATTCCGACTGGGATTTTCGTAAATTGACTTAGCCACTCTGTGCTTCGTATGACTCGACTTGTCCTAATGTTTCCGATTTGTCCTTAATGATCCGACTTGACAAATGTAAAAAAACAGAACGAGTCCAGCTGGGTATTCAAGAAATTTGTAACACAATTGGAAAGTGTAGGGAACATTCAAATTTCAATTCCGACTGAGATTTTCGTAATTTGACTTAGCCCTGCTGTGCTTCGTATGTATCAACTTGTCCTACTGGTCCCGATATGTCCTTAATGACCCGACTTGACAAATGCCAAAACTACAGAACAAGTCCAGCTAGGCAAAACAAGAAATTTGTAAACGATAGGAAATTGTTGGGGAACAATTCAAATTTCAATTTCTACTGATATTTTCGTAATTTGACTTCGCCCTGCTGTGCTTAGTACGTCTCGACTTGTCCTAATGTTTCCGATTTGTCCTTAATGATCCGACTTGACAAATGTAAAAAAATAGAACGAGTCCAGCTGGGTAATTCAAGAAATTTGTAACACAATTGGAAAGTGTAGGGAACATTCAAATTTCAATTCCGACTGAGATTTTCGTAATATGACTTCGCCCTGCTGTGCTTCGTATGTCTTGACTTGACCTAATGGTCCCGATATGTTCCCACTGACCCGACTTGACAAATGCCAAACCTACAGAACAAGTCCAGCTGGGCAAAACAAGAAATTTGTAAAACGATAGGAAATTGTTGGGGAACAGTTCAGATTTCAATTCCTACTGAGTTTTTCGTAATTTGACTTCGCCCTGCTGTACTTAGTACGTCTCGTCTTGTCCTAATGGTCCCGACTTGTCCTTAATGACCCGACTTGACAAATGCCAAAATACAGAACAAGACCAGCTGGGTAAAGCAAGAAATTTGTAACACAATAGGAAATTGTTGTGGAATAATTCTAATTTCAATTCCGACTGGGATTTTCGTAAATTGACTTAGCCACTCTGTGCTTCGTATGACTCGACTTGTCCTAATGTTTCCGATTTGTCCTTGATGATCCGACTTGACAAATGTAAAAAAACAGAACGAGTCCAGCTGGGTATTCAAGAAATTTGTAACACAATTGGAAAGTGTAGGGAACATTCAAATTTCAATTCCGACTGAGATTTTCGTAATTTGACTTAGCCCTGCTGTGCTTCGTATGTATCAACTTGTCCTACTGGTCCCGATATGTCCTTAATGACCCGACTTGACAAATGCCAAAACTACAGAACAAGTCCAGCTGGGCAAAACAAGAAATTTGTAAAACGATAGGAAATTGTTGGGGAACAATTCAAATTTCAATTTCTACTGATATTTTCGTAATTTGACTTCGCCCTGCTGTGCTTAGTACGTCTCGTCTTGTCCTAATGGTCCCGACTTGTCCTTAATGACCCTACTTGACAAATGCCAAAACTACAGAACAAGTCCAGCTGGGCAAAACAAGAAATTTGTAACACAATAGGAAATTGTTGGGGAACAATCAAATTTCAATTCCGACTGAGATTTTAGTAATTTGACTTCGCCCTGCTGTGCTTCGTATGTCTCGACTTGTCCTAATGTTTCCGATTTGTCCTTAATGATCCGACTTGACAAATGTAAAAAAATAGAACGAGTCCAGCTGGGTAATTCAAGAAATTTGTAACACAATTGGAAAGTGTAGGGAACATTCAAATTTCAATTCCGACTGAGATTTTCGTAATATGACTTCGCCCTGCTGTGCTTCGTATGTCTTGACTTGACCTAATGGTCCCGATATGTTCCCACTGACCCGACTTGACAAATGCCAAACCTACAGAACAAGTCCAGCTGGGCAAAACAAGAAATTTGTAAAACGATAGGAAATTGTTGGGGAACAGTTCAGATTTCAATTCCTACTGAGTTTTTCGTAATTTGACTTCGCCCTGCTGTACTTAGTACGTCTCGTCTTGTCCTAATGGTCCCGACTTGTCCTTAATGACCCGACTTGACAAATGCCAAAATACAGAACAAGACCAGCTGGGTAAAGCAAGAAATTTGTAACACAATAGGAAATTGTTGTGGAATAATTCTAATTTCAATTCCGACTGGGATTTTCGTAAATTGACTTAGCCACTCTGTGCTTCGTATGACTCGACTTGTCCTAATGTTTCCGATTTGTCCTTAATGATCCGACTTGACAAATGTAAAAAAACAGAACGAGTCCAGCTGGGTATTCAAGAAATTTGTAACACAATTGGAAAGTGTAGGGAACATTCAAATTTCAATTCCGACTGAGATTTTCGTAATTTGACTTAGCCATGCTGTGCTTCGTATGTATCAACTTGTCCTACTGGTCCCGATATGTCCTTAATGACCCGACTTGACAAATGCCAAAACTACAGAACAAGTCCAGCTGGGCAAAACAAGAAATTTGTAAAACGATAGGAAATTGTTGGGGAACAATTCAAATTTCAATTCCTACTGATATTTTCGTAATTTGACTTCGCCCTGCTGTGCTTAGTACGTCTCGACTTGTCCTAATGTTTCCGATTTGTCCTTAATGATCCGACTTGACAAATGTAAAAAAATAGAACGAGTCCAGCTGGGTAATTCAAGAAATTTGTAACACAATTGGAAAGTGTAGGGAACATTCAAATTTCAATTCCGACTGGGATTTTCGTAAATTGACTTAGCCACTCTGTGCTTCGTATGACTCGACTTGTCCTAATGTTTCCGATTTGTCCTTAATGATCCGACTTGACAAATGTAAAAAAACAGAACGAGTCCAGCTGGGTATTCAAGAAATTTGTAACACAATTGGAAAGTGTAGGGAACATTCAAATTTCAATTCCGACTGAGATTTTCGTAATTTGACTTAGCCCTGCTGTGCTTCGTATGTATCAACTTGTCCTACTGGTCCCGATATGTCCTTAATGACCCGACTTGACATATGCCAAAACTACAGAACAAGTCCAGCTGGGCAAAACAAGAAATTTGTAAAACGATAGGAAATTGTTGGGGAACAATTCAGATTTCAATTCCTACTGATATTTTCGTAATTTGACTTCGCCCTGCTGTGCTTAGTACGTCTCGTCTTGTCCTAATGGTCCCGACTTGTCCTTAATGACCCGACTTGACAAATGCCAAAATACAGAACAAGACCAGCTGGGTAAAGCAAGAAATTTGTAACACAATAGGAAATTGTTGTGGAATAATTCTAATTTCAATTCCGACTGGGATTTTCGTAAATTGACTTAGCCACTCTGTGCTTCGTATGACTCGACTTGTCCTAATGTTTCCGATTTGTTCTTAATGATCCGACTTGACAAATGTAAAAAAACAGAACGAGTCCAGCTGGGTATTCAAGAAATTTGTAACACAATTGGAAAGTGTAGGGAACATTCAAATTTCAATTCCGACTGAGATTTTCGTAAGTTGACTTCGCCCTGCTGTACTTAGTACGTCTCGTCTTGTCCTAATGGTCCCGACTTGTCCTTAATGACCCGACTTGACAAATGCCAAAAACAGAACAAGACCAGCTGGGTAAGCAAGAAATTTGTAACACAATAGGAAATTGTTGTGGAATAATTATAATTTCAATTCCGACTGGGATTTTCGTAAATTGACTTAGCCACTCTGTGCTTCGTATGACTCGACTTGTCCTAATGGTCCCGATTTGTCCCTACTGACCCGACTTGACATATGCCAAAACTACAGAACAAGTCCAGCTGGGCAAAACAAGAAATTTGTAAAACGATAGGAAATTGTTGGGGAACAATTCAGATTTCAATTCCTACTGAGTTTTTCGTAATTTGACTTCGCCCTGCTGTACTTAGTACGTCTCGTCTTGTCCTAATGGTCCCGACTTGTCCCTAATGACCCGACTTGACAAATGCCAAAATACAGAACAAGACCAGCTGGGTAAAACAAGAAATTTGTAACACAATAGGAAATTGTTGTGGAATAATTCTAATTTCAATTCCGACTGGGATTTTCGTAAATTGACTTAGCCACTCTGTGCTTCGTATGACTCGACTTGTCCTAATGGTCCCGATTTGTCCTTAATGATCCGACTTGACAAATGTAAAAAAACAGAACGAGTCCAGCTGGGTATTCAAGAAATTTGTAACACAATTGGAAAGTGTAGGGAACATTCAAATTTCAATTCCGACTGAGATTTTCGTAATTTGACTTAGCCCTGCTGTGCTTCGTATGTATCAACTTGTCCTACTGGTCCCGATATGTCCTTAATGACCCGACTTGACAAATGCCAAAACTACAGAACAAGTCCAGCTGGGCAAAACAAGAAATTTGTAAAACGATAGGAAATTGTAGGGGAACAATTCAAATTTCAATTCCTACTGAGATTTTCGTAATTTGACTTCGCCCTGCTGTGCTTAGTACGTCTCGTCTTGTCCTAATGGTCCCGATTTGTCCTTAATGATCCGACTTGACAAATGCCAAAATACAGAACAAGACCAGCTGGGTAAAGCAAGAAATTTGTAACACAATAGGAAATTGTTGTGGAATAATTCTAATTTCAATTCCGACTGGGATTTTCGTAAATTGACTTAGCCACTCTGTGCTTCGTATGACTCGACTTGTCCTAATGTTTCCGATTTGTCCTTAATG
The DNA here is from genome assembly GCA_958502065.1 of Chrysolina americana. Classification (NCBI taxonomy): domain Eukaryota; kingdom Metazoa; phylum Arthropoda; class Insecta; order Coleoptera; family Chrysomelidae; genus Chrysolina; species Chrysolina americana. Next base: position 31,518,923 of record OY293420.1, read on the forward strand.
ATCCGACTTGACAAATGTAAAAAAACAGAACGAGTCCAGCTGGGTATTCAAGAAATTTGTAACACAATTGGAAAGTGTAGGGAACATTCAAATTTCAATTCCGACTGAGATTTTCTTAATTTGACTTAGCCCTGCTGTGCTTCGTATGTATCAACTTGTCCTACTGGTCCCGATATGTCCTTAATGACCCGACTTGACAAATGCCAAAACTACAGAACAAGTCCAGCTGGGCAAAACAAGAAATTTGTAAAACGATAGGAAATTGTTGGGGAACAATTCAAATTTCAATTTCTACTGATATTTTCGTAATTTGACTTCGCCCTGCTGTGCTTAGTACGTCTCGTCTTGTCCTAATGGTCCCGACTTGTCCTTAATGACCCTACTTGACAAATGCCAAAACTACAGAACAAGTCCAGCTGGGCAAAACAAGAAATTTGTAACACAATAGGAAATTGTTGGGGAACAATCAAATTTCAATTCCGACTGAGATTTTAGTAATTTGACTTCGCCCTGCTGTGCTTCGTATGTCTCGACTTGTCCTAATGTTTCCGATTTGTCCTTAATGATCCGACTTGACAAATGTAAAAAAATAGAACGAGTCCAGCTGGGTAATTCAAGAAATTTGTAACACAATTGGAAAGTGTAGGGAACATTAAAATTTCAATTCCGACTGAGATTTTCGTAATATGACTTCGCCCTGCTGTGCTTCGTATGTCTTGACTTGACCTAATGGTCCCGATATGTTCCCACTGACCCGACTTGACAAATGCCAAACCTACAGAACAAGTCCAGCTGGGCAAAATAAGAAATTTGTAAAACGATAGGAAATTGTTGGGGAACAATTCAGATTTCAATTCCTACTGAGTTTTTCGTAATTTGACTTCGCCCTGCTGTACTTAGTACGTCTCGTCTTGTCCTAATGGTCCCGACTTGTCCTTAATGATCCGACTTGACAAATGCCAAAATACAGAACAAGACCAGCTGGGTAAAGCAAGAAATTTGTAACACAATAGGAAATTGTTGTGGAATAATTCTAATTTCAATTCCGACTGGGATTTTCGTAAATTGACTTAGCCACTCTGTGCTTCGTATGACTCGACTTGTCCTAATGGTCCCGATTTGTCCTTAATGATCCGACTTGACAAATGTAAAAAAACAGAACGAGTCCAGCTGGGTATTCAAGAAATTTGTAACACAATTGGAAAGTATAGGGAACATTCAAATTTCAATTCCGACTGAGAATTTCGTAATTTGACTTAGCCCTGCTGTGCTTCGTATGTATCAACTTGTCCTACTGGTCCCGATATGTCCTTAATGACCCGACTTGACAAATGCCAAAACTACAGAACAAGTCCAGCTGGGCAAAACAAGAAATTTGTAAAACGATAGGAAATTGTAGGGGAACAATTCAAATTTCAATTCCTACTGATATTTTCGTAATTTGACTTCGCCCTGCTGTGCTTAGTACGTCTCGTCTTGTCCTAATGGTCCCGATTTGTCCTTAATGATCCGACTTGACAAATGCCAAAATACAGAACAAGACCAGCTGGGTAAAGCAAGAAATTTGTAACACAATAGGAAATTGTCGTGGAATAATTCTAATTTCAATTCCGACTGGGATTTTCGTAAATTGACTTAGCCACTCTGTGCTTCGTATGACTCGACTTGTCCTAATGGTCCCGATTTGTCCCTACTGACCCGACTTGACATATGCCAAAACTACAGAACAAGTCCAGCTGGGCAAAACAAGAAATTTGTAAAACGATAGGAAATTGTTGGGGAACAATTCAGATTTCAATTCCTACTGAGATTTTCGTAATTTGACTTCGCCCTGCTGTACTTAGTACGTCTCGTCTTGTCCTAATGGTCCCGACTTGTCCTTAATGACCCGACTTGACAAATGCCAAAATACAGAACAAGACCAGCTGGGTAAAGCAAGAAATTTGTAACACAATAGGAAATTGTTGTGGAATAATTCTAATTTCAATTCCGACTGGGATTTTCGTAAATTGACTAGCCACTCTGTGCTTCGTATGACTCGACTTGTCCTAATGTTTCCGATTTGTCCTTAATGATCCGACTTGACAAATGTAAAAAAACAGAACGAGTCCAGCTGGGTATTCAAGAAATTTGTAACACAATTGAAAAGTGTAGGGAACATTCAAATTTCAATTCCGACTGAGATTTTCGTAATTTGACTTAGCCCTGCTGTGCTTCGTATGTATCAACTTGTCCTACTGGTCCCGATATGTCCTTAATGACCCGACTTGACAAATGCCAAAACTACAGAACAAGTCCAGCTGGGCAAAACAAGAAATTTGTAAAACGATAGGAAATTGTTGGGGAACAATTCAAATTTCAATTTCTACTGATATTTTCGTAATTTGACTTCGCCCTGCTGTGCTTAGTACGTCTCGTCTTGTCCTAATGGTCCCGACTTGTCCTTAATGACCCTACTTGACAAATGCCAAAACTACAGAACAAGTCCAGCTGGGCAAAACAAGAAATTTGTAACACAATAGGAAATTGTTGGGGAACAATCAAATTTCAATTCCGACTGAGATTTTAGTAATTTGACTTCGCCCTGCTGTGCTTCGTATGTCTCGACTTGTCCTAATGTTTCCGATTTGTCCTTAATGATCCGACTTGACAAATGTAAAAAAATAGAACGAGTCCAGCTGGGTAATTCAAGAAATTTGTAACACAATTGGAAAGTGTAGGGAACATTCAAATTTCAATTCCGACTGAGATTTTCGTAATATGACTTCGCCCTGCTGTGCTTCGTATGTCTTGACTTGACCTAATGGTCCCGATATGTTCCCACTGACCCGACTTGACAAATGCCAAACCTACAGAACAAGTCCAGCTGGGCAAAACAAGAAATTTGTAAAACGATAGGAAATTGTTGGGGAACAATTCAAATTTCAATTCCTACTGATATTTTCGTAATTTGACTTCGCCCTGCTGTGCTTAGTACGTCTCGTCTTGTCCTAATGGTCCCGATTTGTCCTTAATGATCCGACTTGACAAATGTAAAAAAACAGAACGAGTCCAGCTGGGTAATTCAAGAAATTTGTAACACAATTGGAAAATGTTGGGAACATTTATATTTCAATTCCGGCTGAGTTTTTAGTAATTTGACTTCGCCCTGCTGTGCTTCGTATGTCTCGACTTGTCCAAATAGTCCCGATTTGTCCTTAATGACCCGACTTGACAAATGCCAAAATACAGAACAAGTCCAGCTGGGTATTCAAGAAATTTGTAAAACGATAGGAAATTGTAGGGGAACAATTCAAATTTCAATTCCTACTGAGTTTTTCGTAATTTGACTTCGCCCTGCTGTACTTAGTACGTCTCGTCTTGTCCTAATGGTCCCGACTTGTCCTTAATGACCCGACTTGACAAATGCCAAAATACAGAACAAGACCAGCTGGATAAAGCAAGAAATTTGTAACACAATAGGAAATTGTTGTGGAATAATTCTAATTTCAATTCCGACTGGGATTTTCGTAAATTGACTTAGCCACTCTGTGCTTCGTATGACTCGACTTGTCCTAATGTTTCCGATTTGTCCTTAATGATCCGACTTGACAAATGTAAAAAAACAGAACGATTCCAGCTGGGTATTCAAGAAATTTGTAACACAATTGGAAAGTGTAGGGAACATTCAGATTTCAATTCCGACTGAGATTTTCGTAATTTGACTTAGCCCTGCTGTGCTTCGTATGTATCAACTTGTCCTACTGGTCCCGATATGTCCTTAATGACCCGACTTGACAAATGCCAAAACTACAGAACAAGTCCAGCTGGGCAAAACAAGAAATTTGTAAAACGATAGGAAATTGTTGGGGAACAATTCAAATTTCAATTCCTACTGATATTTTCGTAATTTGACTTCGCCCTGCTGTGCTTAGTACGTCTCGTCTTGTCCTAATGGTCCCGATTTGTCCTTAATGATCCGACTTGACAAATGTAAAAAAACAGAACGAGTCCAGCTGGGTAATTCAAGAAATTTGTAACACAATTGGAAAATGTTGGGAACATTTATATTTCAATTCCGGCTGAGTTTTTAGTAATTTGACTTCGCCCTGCTGTGCTTCGTATGTCTCGACTTGTCCAAATAGTCCCGATTTGTCCTTAATGACCCGACTTGACAAATGCCAAAATACAGAACAAGTCCAGCTGGAAAATTCAAGAAATTTGTAACACAATTGGAAAATGTAGGGAACATTCAAATTTCAATTCCGACTGAGATTTTCGTAATATGACTTCGCCCTGCTGTGCGTCGTATGTATTGACTTGACCTAATGGTCCCGATATGTTCCCACTGACCCGACTTGACAAATGCCAAACCTACAGAACAAGTCCAGCTGGGCAAAACAAGAAATTTGTAAAACGATAGGAAATTGTTGGGGAACAATTCAGATTTCAATTCCTACTGAGTTTTTCGTAATTTGACTTCGCCCTGCTGTACTTAGTACGTCTCGTCTTGTCCTAATGGTCCCGACTTGTCCTTAATACCCGACTTGACAAATGCCAAACCTACAGAACAAGTCCAGCTGGGTAAAACAAGAATTTGTAACACAATAGGAAATTGTTGTGGAATAATTCTAATTTCAATTCCGACTGGGATTTTCGTAAATTGACTTAGCCACTCTGTGCTTCGTATGACTCGACTTGTCCTAATGTTTCCGATTTGTCCTTAATGATCCGACTTGACAAATGTAAAAAAACAGAACGAGTCCAGCTGGGTATTCAAGAAATTTGTAACACAATTGGAAAGTGTAGGGAACATTCAAATTTCAATTCCGACTGAGATTTTCGTAATTTGACTTAGCCCTGCTGTGCTTCGTATGTAACAACTTGTCCTACTGGTCCCGATATGTCCTTAATGACCCGACTTGACAAATGCCAAAACTACAGAACAAGTCCAGCTGGGCAAAACAAGAAATTTGTAAAACGATAGGAAATTGTTGGGGAACAATTCAAATTTCAATTTCTACTGATATTTTCGTAATTTGACTTCGCCCTGCTGTGCTTAGTACGTCTCGTCTTGTCCTAATGGTCCCGACTTGTCCTTAATGACCCTACTTGACAAAGGTCAAAACTACAGAACAAGTCCAGCTGGGCAAAACAAGAAATTTGTAACACAATAGGAAATTGTTGGGGAACAATCAAATTTCAATTCCGACTGAGATTTTAGTAATTTGACTTCGCCCTGCTGTGCTTCGTATGTCTCGACTTGTCCTAATGTTTCCGATTTGTCCTTAATGATCCGACTTGACAAATGTAAAAAAATAGAACGAGTCCAGCTGGGTAATTCAAGAAATTTGTAACACAATTGGAAAGTGTAGGGAACATTCAAATTTCAATTCCGACTGAGCTTTTCGTAATATGACTTCGCCCTGCTGTGCTTCGTATGTCTTGACTTGACCTAATGGTCCCGATATGTTCCCACTGATCCGACTTGACAAATGCCAAACCTACAGAACAAGTCCAGCTGGGTATAACAAGAAATTTGTAACACAACAGGGAATTGTTGTGGAATAATTCTAATTTCAATTCCGACATGGATTTTCGTAAATTGACTTAGCCACTCTGTGCTTCGTATGGACTTGTCCTAATGGTCCCGATCTGTCCCTACTGACCCGACTTGACATATGCCAAAACTACAGAACAAGTCCAGCTGGGCAAAACAAGAAATTTGTAAAACGATAGGAAATTGTTGGGGAACAATTCAGATTTCAATTCCTACTGATATTTTCGTAATTTGACTTCGCCCTGCTGTGCTTAGTACGTCTCGTCTTGTCCTAATGGTCCCGACTTGTCCTTAATGACCCGACTTGACAAATGCCAAAATACAGAACAAGACCAGCTGGGTAAAGCAAGAAATTTGTAACACAATAGGAAATTGTTGTGGAATAATTCTAATTTCAATTCCGACTGGGATTTTCGTAAATTGACTTAGCCACTCTGTGCTTCGTATGACTCGACTTGTCCTAATGTTTCCGATTTGTTCTTAATGATCCGACTTGACAAATGTAAAAAAACAGAACGAGTCCAGCTGGGTATTCAAGAAATTTGTAACACAATTGGAAAGTGTAGGGAACATTCAAATTTCAATTCCGACTGAGATTTTCGTAATTTGACTTAGCCCTGCTGGCTTCTATGTATCAACTTGTCCTACTGGTCCCGATATGTCCTTAATGACCCGACTTGACAAATGCCAAAACTACAGAACAAGTCCAGCTGGGCAAAACAAGAAATTTGTAAAACGATAGGAAATTGTTGGGGAACAATTCAAATTTCAATTCCTACTGATATTTTCGTAATTTGACTTCGCCCTGCTGTGCTTAGTACGTCTCGTCTTGTCCTAATGGTCCCGATTTGTCCTTAATGATCCGACTTGACAAATGTAAAAAAACAGAACGAGTCCAGCTGGGTAATTCAAGAAATTTGTAACACAATTGGAAAATGTTGGGAACATTTATATTTCAATTCCGGCTGAGTTTTTAGTAATTTGACTTCGCCCTGCTGTGCTTCGTATGTCTCGACTTGTCCAAATAGTCCCGATTTGTCCTTAATGACCCGACTTGACAAATGCCAAAATACAGAACAAGTCCAGCTGGGAAATTCAAGAAATTTGTAACACAATTGGAAAGTGTAGGGAACATTCAAATTTCAATTCCGACTGAGATTTTCGTAATATGACTTCGCCCTGCTGTGCGTCGTATGTATTGACTTGACCTAATGGTCCCGATATGTTCCCACTGACCCGACTTGACAAATGCCAAACCTACAGAACAAGTCCAGCTGGGTAAAATAAGAATTTGTAACAAAATAGGAAATTGTTGTGGAATAATTCTAATTTCAATTCCGACTGGGATTTTCGTAAATTGACTTAGCCACTCTGTGCTTCGTATGACTCGACTTATCCTAATGTTTCCGATTTGTCCTTAATGATCCGACTTGACAAATGTAAAAAAACAGAACGAGTCCAGCTGGGTAATTCAAGAAATTTGTAACACAATTGGAAAATGTTGGGAACATTTATATTTCAATTCCGGCTGAGTTTTTAGTAATTTGACTTCGCCCTGCAGTGCTTCGTATGTCTCCACTTGTCCAAATAGTCCCGATTTGTCCTTAATGACCCGACTTGACAAATGCCAAAACTACAGAACAAGTCCAGCTGGGCAAAACAAGAAATTTGTAAAACGATAGGAAATTGTTGGGGAACAATTCAAATTTCAATTCCTACTGATATTTTCGTAATTTGACTTCGCCCTGCTGTGCTTAGTACGTCTCGTCTTGTCCTAATGGTCCCGATTTGTCCTTAATGATCCGACTTGACAAATGTAAAAAAACAGAACGAGTCCAGCTGGGTAATTCAAGAAATTTGTAACACAATTGGAAAATGTTGGGAACATTTATATTTCAATTCCGGCTGAGTTTTTAGTAATTTGACTTCGCCCTGCTGTGCTTCGTATGTCTCCACTTGTCCAAATAGTCCCGATTTGTCCTTAATGACCCGACTTGACAAATGCCAAAATACAGAACAAGTCCAGCTGGGAAAATCAAGAAATTTGTAACACAATTGGAAAGTGTAGGGAACATACATTCAAATTTCAATTCCGACTGAGATTTTCGTAATATGATTTCGCCCTGCTGTGCGTCGTATGTATTGACTTGACCTAATGGTCCCGATATGTTCCCACTGACCCGACTTGAAAAATGCCAAACCTACAGAACAAGTCCAGCTGGGTAAAACAAGAATTTGTAACACAATGGGAAATTGTTGTGGAATAATTCTAATTTCAATTCCGACTGGGATTTTCGTAAATTGACTTAGCCACTCTGTGCTTCGTATGACTCGACTTGTCCTAATGTTTCCGATTTGTCCTTAATGATCCGACTTGACAAATGTAAAAAAACAGAACGAGTCCAGCTGGGTATTCAAGAAATTTGTAACACAATTGGAAAGTGTAGGGAACATTCAAATTTCAATTCCGACTGAGATTTTCGTAATTTGACTTAGCCCTGCTGTGCTTCGTATGTATCAACTTGTCCTACTGGTCCCGATATGTCCTTAATGACCCGACTTGACAAATGCCAAACCTACAGAACAAGTCCAGCTGGGCAAAACAAGAAATTTGTAAAACGATAGGAAATTGTTGGGGAACAATTCAGATTTCAATTCCTACTGAGTTTTTCGTAATTTGACTTCGCCCTGCTGTACTTAGTACGTCTCGTCTTGTCCTAATGGTCCCGACTTGTCCTTAATACCCGACTTGACAAATGCCATAATACAGAACAAGACCAGCTGGGTAAAGCAAGAAATTTGTAACACAATAGGAAATTGTTGTGGAATAATTCTAATTTCAATTCCGACTGGGATTTTCGTAAATTGACTTAGCCACTCTGTGCTTCGTATGACTCGACTTGTCCTAATGTTTCCGATTTGTCCTTAATGATCCGACTTGACAAATGTAAAAAAACAGAACGAGTCCAGCTGGGTATTCAAGAAATTTGTAACACAATTGGAAAGTGTAGGGAACATTCAAATTTCAATTCCGACTGAGATTTTCGTAATTTGACTTAGCCCTGCTGTGCTTCGTATGTATCAACTTGTCCTATTGGTCCCGATATGTCCTTAATGACCCGACTTGACAAATGCCAAAACTACAGAACAAGTCCAGCTGGGCAAAACAAGAAATTTGTAAAACGATAGGAAATTGTTGGGGAACAATTCAAATTTCAATTCCTACTGATATTTTCGTAATTTGACTTCGCCCTGCTGTGCTTAGTACGTCTCGTCTTGTCCTAATGGTCCCGATTTGTCCTTAATGATCCGACTTGACAAATGTAAAAAAACAGAACGAGTCCAGCTGGGTAATTCAAGAAATTTGTAACACAATTGGAAAATTTTGGGAACATTTATATTTCAATTCCGGCTGAGTTTTTAGTAATTTGACTTCGCCCTGCTGTGCTTCGTATGTCTCGACTTGTCCAAATAGTCCCGATATGTCCTTAATGACCCGACTTGACAAATGCCAAACCTACAGAACAAGTCCAGCTGGGTAAAACAAGAATTTGTAACACAATAGGAAATTGTTGTGGAATAATTCTAATTTCAATTCCGACTGGGATTTTCGTAAATTGACTTAGCCACTCTGTGCTTCGTATGACTCGACTTGTCCTAATATTTCCGATTTGTCCTTAATGATCCGACTTGACAAATGTAAAAAAACAGAACGAGTCCAGCTGGGTATTCAAGAAATTTGTAACACAATTGGAAAGTGTAGGGAACATTCAAATTTCAATTCCGACTGAGATTTTCGTAATTTGACTTAGCCCTGCTGTGCTTCGTATGTATCAACTTGTCCTACTGGTCCCGATATGTCCTTAATGACCCGACTTGACAAATGCCAAAACTACAGAACAAGTCTAGTTGGCAAAACAAGAAATTTGTAAAACGATAGGAAATTGTTGGGGAACAATTCAAATTTCAATTCCTACTGATATTTTCGTAATTTGACTTAGCCCTGCTGTGCTTCGTATGTATAAACTTGTCCTACTGGTCCCGATATGTCCTTAATGACCCGACTTGACAAATGCCAAAACTACAGAACAAGTCCAGCTGGGCAAAACAAGAAATTTGTAGAACGATAGGAAATTGTTGGGGAACAATTCAAATTTCAATTTCTACTGATATTTTCGTAATTTGACTTCGCCCTGCTGTGCTTAGTACGTCTCGTCTTGTCCTAATGGTCCCGACTTGTCCTTAATGACCCTACTTGACAAATGTCAAAACTACAGAACAAGTCCAGCTGGGCAAAACAAGAAATTTGTAACACAATAGGAAATTGTTGGGGAACAATCAAATTTCAATTCCGACTGAGATTTTAGTAATTTGACTTCGCCCTGCTGTGCTTCGTATGTCTCGAGTTGTCCTAATGTTTCCGATTTGTCCTTAATGATCCGACTTGACAAATGTAAAAAAATAGAACGAGTCCAGCTGGGTAATTCAAGAAATTTGTAACACAATTGGAAAGTGTAGGGAACATTCAAATTTCAATTCCGACTGAGCTTTTCGTAATATGACTTCGCCCTGCTGTGCTTCGTATGTCTTGACTTGACCTAATGGTCCCGATATGTTCCCACTGACCCGACTTGACAAATGCCAAACCTACAGAACAAGTCCAGCTGGGTAAAACAAGAAATTTGTAACACAACAGGGAATTGTTGTGGAATAATTCTAATTTCAATTCCGACATGGATTTTCGTAAATTGACTTAGCCACTCTGTGCTTCGTATGGACTTGTCCTAATGGTCCCGATTTGTCCCTACTGACCCGACTTGACATATGCCAAAACTACAGAACAAGTCCAGCTGGGCAAAACAAGAAATTTGTAAAACGATAGGAAATTGTTGGGGAACAATTCAGATTTCAATTCCTACTGATATTTTCGTAATTTGACTTCGCCCTGCTGTGCTTAGTACGTCTCGTCTTGTCCTAATGGTCCCGACTTGTCCTTAATGACCCGACTTGACAAATGCCAAAATACAGAACAAGACCAGCTGGGTAAAGCAAGAAATTTGTAACACAATAGGAAATTGTTGTGGAATAATTCTAATTTCAATTCCGACTGGGATTTTCGTAAATTGACTTAGCCACTCTGTGCTTCGTATGACTCGACTTGTCCTAATGTTTCCGATTTGTTCTTAATGATCCGACTTGACAAATGTAAAAAAACAGAACGAGTCCAGCTGGGTATTCAAGAAATTTGTAACACAATTGGAAAGTGTAGGGAACATTCAAATTTCAATTCCGACTGAGATTTTCGTAAGTTGACTTCGCCCTGCTGTACTTAGTACGTCTCGTCTTGTCCTAATGGTCCCGACTTGTCCTTAATGACCCGACTTGACAAATGCCAAAAACAGAACAAGACCAGCTGGGTAAGCAAGAAATTTGTAACACAATAGGAAATTGTTGTGGAATAATTATAATTTCAATTCCGACTGGGATTTTCGTAAATTGACTTAGCCACTCTGTGCTTCGTATGACTCGACTTGTCCTAATGGTCCCGATTTGTCCCTACTGACCCGACTTGACATATGCCAAAACTACAGAACAAGTCCAGCTGGGCAAAACAAGAAATTTGTAAAACGATAGGAAATTGTTGGGGAACAATTCAGATTTCAATTCCTACTGAGTTTTTCGTAATTTGACTTCGCCCTGCTGTACTTAGTACGTCTCGTCTTGTCCTAATGGTCCCGACTTGTCCTTAATGACCCGACTTGACAAATGCCAAAATACAGAACAAGACCAGCTGGGTAAAACAAGAAATTTGTAACACAATAGGAAATTGTTGTGGAATAATTCTAATTTCAATTCCGACTGGGATTTTCGTAAATTGACTTAGCCACTCTGTGCTTCGTATGACTCGACTTGTCCTAATGGTCCCGATTTGTCCTTAATGATCCGACTTGACAAATGTAAAAAAACAGAACGAGTCCAGCTGGGTATTCAAGAAATTTGTAACACAATTGGAAAGTGTAGGGAACATTCAAATTTCAATTCCGACTGAGATTTTCGTAATTTGACTTAGCCCTGCTGTGCTTCGTATGTATCAACTTGTCCTACTGGTCCCGATATGTCCTTAATGACCCGACTTGACAAATGCCAAAACTACAGAACAAGTCCAGCTGGGCAAAACAACAAATTTGTAAAACGATAGGAAATTGTAGGGGAACAATTCAAATTTCAATTCCTACTGAGATTTTCGTAATTTGACTTCGCCCTGCTGTGCTTAGTACGTCTCGTCTTGTCCTAATGGTCCCGATTTGTCCTTAATGATCCGACTTGACAAATGCCAAAATACAGAACAAGACCAGCTGGGTAAAGCAAGAAATTTGTAACACAATAGGAAATTGTTGTGGAATAATTCTAATTTCAATTCCGACTGGGATTTTCGTAAATTGACTTAGCCACTCTGTGCTTCGTATGACTCGACTTGTCCTAATGTTTCCGATTTGTCCTTAATGATCCGACTTGACAAATGTAAAAAAACAGAACGAGTCCAGCTGGGTATTCAAGAAATTTGTAACACAATTGGAAAGTGTAGGGAACATTCAAATTTCAATTCCGACTGAGATTTTCTTAATTTGACTTAGCCCTGCTGTGCTTCGTATGTATCAACTTGTCCTACTGGTCCCGATATGTCCTTAATGACCCGACTTGACAAATGCCAAAACTACAGAACAAGTCCAGCTGGGCAAAACAAGAAATTTGTAAAACGATAGGAAATTGTTGGGGAACAATTCAAATTTCAATTTCTACTGATATTTTCGTAATTTGACTTCGCCCTGCTGTGCTTAGTACGTCTCGTCTTGTCCTAATGGTCCCGACTTGTCCTTAATGACCCTACTTGACAAATGCCAAAACTACAGAACAAGTCCAGCTGGGCAAAACAAGAAATTTGTAACACAATAGGAAATTGTTGGGGAACAATCAAATTTCAATTCCGACTGAGATTTTAGTAATTTGACTTCGCCCTGCTGTGCTTCGTATGTCTCGACTTGTCCTAATGTTTCCGATTTGTCCTTAATGATCCGACTTGACAAATGTAAAAAAATAGAACGAGTCCAGCTGGGTAATTCAAGAAATTTGTAACACAATTGGAAAGTGTAGGGAACATTCAAATTTCAATTCCGACTGAGATTTTCGTAATATGACTTCGCCCTGCTGTGCTTCGTATGTCTTGACTTGACCTAATGGTCCCGATATGTTCCCACTGACCCGACTTGACAAATGCCAAACCTACAGAACAAGTCCAGCTGGGCAAAACAAGAAATTTGTAAAACGATAGGAAATTGTTGGGGAACAATTCAGATTTCAATTCCTACTGAGTTTTTCGTAATTTGACTTCGCCCTGCTGTACTTAGTACGTCTCGTCTTGTCCTAATGGTCCCGACTTGTCCTTAATGATCCGACTTGACAAATGCCAAAATACAGAACAAGACCAGCTGGGTAAAGCAAGAAATTTGTAACACAATAGGAAATTGTTGTGGAATAATTCTAATTTCAATTCCGACTGGGATTTTCGTAAATTGACTTAGCCACTCTGTGCTTCGTATGACTCGACTTGTCCTAATGGTCCCGATTTGTCCTTAATGATCCGACTTGACAAATGTAAAAAAACAGAACGAGTCCAGCTGGGTATTCAAGAAATTTGTAACACAATTGGAAAGTATAGGGAACATTCAAATTTCAATTCCGACTGAGAATTTCGTAATTTGACTTAGCCCTGCTGTGCTTCGTATGTATCAACTTGTCCTACTGGTCCCGATATGTCCTTAATGACCCGACTTGACAAATGCCAAAACTACAGAACAAGTCCAGCTGGGCAAAACAAGAAATTTGTAAAACGATAGGAAATTGTAGGGGAACAATTCAAATTTCAATTCCTACTGATATTTTCGTAATTTGACTTCGCCCTGCTGTGCTTAGTACGTCTCGTCTTGTCCTAATGGTCCCGATTTGTCCTTAATGATCCGACTTGACAAATGCCAAAATACAGAACAAGACCAGCTGGGTAAAGCAAGAAATTTGTAACACAATAGGAAATTGTCGTGGAATAATTCTAATTTCAATTCCGACTGGGATTTTCGTAAATTGACTTAGCCACTCTGTGCTTCGTATGACTCGACTTGTCCTAATGGTCCCGATTTGTCCCTACTGACCCGACTTGACATATGCCAAAACTACAGAACAAGTCCAGCTGGGCAAAACAAGAAATTTGTAAAACGATAGGAAATTGTTGGGGAACAATTCAGATTTCAATTCCTACTGAGATTTTCGTAATTTGACTTCGCCCTGCTGTACTTAGTACGTCTCGTCTTGTCCTAATGGTCCCGACTTGTCCTTAATGACCCGACTTGACAAATGCCAAAATACAGAACAAGACCAGCTGGGTAAAGCAAGAAATTTGTAACACAATAGGAAATTGTTGTGGAATAATTCTAATTTCAATTCCGACTGGGATTTTCGTAAATTGACTAGCCACTCTGTGCTTCGTATGACTCGACTTGTCCTAATGTTTCCGATTTGTCCTTAATGATCCGACTTGACAAATGTAAAAAAACAGAACGAGTCCAGCTGGGTATTCAAGAAATTTGTAACACAATTGGAAAGTGTAGGGAACATTCAAATTTCAATTCCGACTGAGATTTTCGTAATTTGACTTAGCCCTGCTGTGCTTCGTATGTATCAACTTGTCCTACTGGTCCCGATATGTCCTTAATGACCCGACTTGACAAATGCCAAACCTACAGAACAAGTCCAGCTGGGCAAAACAAGAAATTTGTAAAACGATAGGAAATTGTTGGGGAACAATTCAGATTTCAATTCCTACTGAGTTTTTCGTAATTTGACTTCGCCCTGCTGTACTTAGTACGTCTCGTCTTGTCCTAATGGTCCCGACTTGTCCTTAATACCCGACTTGACAAATGCCATAATACAGAACAAGACCAGCTGGGTAAAGCAAGAAATTTGTAACACAATAGGAAATTGTTGTGGAATAATTCTAATTTCAATTCCGACTGGGATTTTCGTAAATTGACTTAGCCACTCTGTGCTTCGTATGACTCGACTTGTCCTAATGTTTCCGATTTGTCCTTAATGATCCGACTTGACAAATGTAAAAAAACAGAACGAGTCCAGCTGGGTATTCAAGAAATTTGTAACACAATTGGAAAGTGTAGGGAACATTCAAATTTCAATTCCGACTGAGATTTTCGTAATTTGACTTAGCCCTGCTGTGCTTCGTATGTATCAACTTGTCCTACTGGTCCCGATATGTCCTTAATGACCCGACTTGACAAATGCCAAAACTACAGAACAAGTCCAGCTGGGCAAAACAAGAAATTTGTAAAACGATAGGAAATTGTTGGGGAACAATTCAAATTTCAATTCCTACTGATATTTTCGTAATTTGACTTCGCCCTGCTGTGCTTAGTACGTCTCGTCTTGTCCTAATGGTCCCGATTTGTCCTTAATGATCCGACTTGACAAATGTAAAAAAACAGAACGAGTCCAGCTGGGTAATTCAAGAAATTTGTAACACAATTGGAAAATTTTGGGAACATTTATATTTCAATTCCGGCTGAGTTTTTAGTAATTTGACTTCGCCCTGCTGTGCTTCGTATGTCTCGACTTGTCCAAATAGTCCCGATTTGTCCTTAATGACCCGACTTGACAAATGCCAAAATACAGAACAAGTCCAGCTGGGAAATTCAAGAAATTTGTAACACAATTGGAAAGTGTAGGGAACATTCAAATTTCAATTCCGACTGAGATTTTCGTAATATGACTTCGCCCTGCTGTGCGTCGTATGTATTGACTTGCCCTAATGGTCCCGATATGTTCCCACTGACCCGACTTGACAAATGCCAAACCTACAGAACAAGTCCAGCTGGGTAAAACAAGAATTTGTAACACAATAGGAAATTGTTGTGGAATAATTCTAATTTCAATTCCGACTGGGATTTTCGTAAATTGACTTAGCCACTCTGTGCTTCGTATGACTCGACTTGTCCTAATGTTTCCGATTTGTCCTTAATGATCCGACTTGACAAATGTAAAAAAACAGAACGAGTCCAGCTGGGTATTCAAGAAATTTGTAACACAATTGGAAAGTGTAGGGAACATTCAAATTTCAATTCCGACTGAGATTTTCGTAATTTGACTTAGCCCTGCTGTGCTTCGTATGTATCACTTGTCCTACTGGTCCCGATATGTCCTTAATGACCCGACTTGACAAATGCCAAACCTACAGAACAAGTCCAGCTGGGTAAAACAAGAATTTGTAACACAATAGGAAATTGTTGTGGAATAATTCTAATTTCAATTCCGACTGGGATTTTCGTAAATTGACTTAGCCACTCTGTGCTTCGTATGACTCGACTTGTCCTAATATTTCCGATTTGTCCTTAATGATCCGACTTGACAAATGTAAAAAAACAGAACGAGTCCAGCTGGGTATTCAAGAAATTTGTAACACAATTGGAAAGTGTAGGGAACATTCAAATTTCAATTCCGACTGAGATTTTCGTAATTTGACTTAGCCCTGCTGTGCTTCGTATGTATCAACTTGTCCTACTGGTCCCGATATGTCCTTAATGACCCGACTTGACAAATGCCAAAACTACAGAACAAGTCCAGCTGGGCAAAACAAGAAATTTGTAGAACGATAGGAAATTGTTGGGGAACAATTCAAATTTCAATTTCTACTGATATTTTCGTAATTTGACTTCGCCCTGCTGTGCTTAGTACGTCTCGTCTTGTCCTAATGGTCCCGACTTGTCCTTAATGACCCTACTTGACAAATGTCAAAACTACAGAACAAGTCCAGCTGGGCAAAACAAGAAATTTGTAACACAATAGGAAATTGTTGGGGAACAATCAAATTTCAATTCCGACTGAGATTTTAGTAATTTGACTTCGCCCTGCTGTGCTTCGTATGTCTCGAGTTGTCCTAATGTTTCCGATTTGTCCTTAATGATCCGACTTGACAAATGTAAAAAAATAGAACGAGTCCAGCTGGGTAATTCAAGAAATTTGTAACACAATTGGAAAGTGTAGGGAACATTCAAATTTCAATTCCGACTGAGCTTTTCGTAATATGACTTCGCCCTGCTGTGCTTCGTATGTCTTGACTTGACCTAATGGTCCCGATATGTTCCCACTGACCCGACTTGACAAATGCCAAACCTACAGAACAAGTCCAGCTGGGTAAAACAAGAAATTTGTAACACAACAGGGAATTGTTGTGGAATAATTCTAATTTCAATTCCGACATGGATTTTCGTAAATTGACTTAGCCACTCTGTGCTTCGTATGGACTTGTCCTAATGGTCCCGATTTGTCCCTACTGACCCGACTTGACATATGCCAAAACTACAGAACAAGTCCAGCTGGGCAAAACAAGAAATTTGTAAAACGATAGGAAATTGTTGGGGAACAATTCAGATTTCAATTCCTACTGATATTTTCGTAATTTGACTTCGCCCTGCTGTGCTTAGTACGTCTCGTCTTGTCCTAATGGTCCCGACTTGTCCTTAATGACCCGACTTGACAAATGCCAAAATACAGAACAAGACCAGCTGGGTAAAGCAAGAAATTTGTAACACAATAGGAAATTGTTGTGGAATAATTCTAATTTCAATTCCGACTGGGATTTTCGTAAATTGACTTAGCCACTCTGTGCTTCGTATGACTCGACTTGTCCTAATGTTTCCGATTTGTTCTTAATGATCCGACTTGACAAATGTAAAAAAACAGAACGAGTCCAGCTGGGTATTCAAGAAATTTGTAACACAATTGGAAAGTGTAGGGAACATTCAAATTTCAATTCCGACTGAGATTTTCGTAAGTTGACTTCGCCCTGCTGTACTTAGTACGTCTCGTCTTGTCCTAATGGTCCCGACTTGTCCTTAATGACCCGACTTGACAAATGCCAAAAACAGAACAAGACCAGCTGGGTAAGCAAGAAATTTGTAACACAATAGGAAATTGTTGTGGAATAATTATAATTTCAATTCCGACTGGGATTTTCGTAAATTGACTTAGCCACTCTGTGCTTCGTATGACTCGACTTGTCCTAATGGTCCCGATTTGTCCCTACTGACCCGACTTGACATATGCCAAAACTACAGAACAAGTCCAGCTGGGCAAAACAAGAAATTTGTAAAACGATAGGAAATTGTTGGGGAACAATTCAGATTTCAATTCCTACTGAGTTTTTCGTAATTTGACTTCGCCCTGCTGTACTTAGTACGTCTCGTCTTGTCCTAATGGTCCCGACTTGTCCTTAATGACCCGACTTGACAAATGCCAAAATACAGAACAAGACCAGCTGGGTAAAACAAGAAATTTGTAACACAATAGGAAATTGTTGTGGAATAATTCTAATTTCAATTCCGACTGGGATTTTCGTAAATTGACTTAGCCACTCTGTGCTTCGTATGACTCGACTTGTCCTAATGGTCCCGATTTGTCCTTAATGATCCGACTTGACAAATGTAAAAAAACAGAACGAGTCCAGCTGGGTATTCAAGAAATTTGTAACACAATTGGAAAGTGTAGGGAACATTCAAATTTCAATTCCGACTGAGATTTTCGTAATTTGACTTAGCCCTGCTGTGCTTCGTATGTATCAACTTGTCCTACTGGTCCCGATATGTCCTTAATGACCCGACTTGACAAATGCCAAAACTACAGAACAAGTCCAGCTGGGCAAAACAACAAATTTGTAAAACGATAGGAAATTGTAGGGGAACAATTCAAATTTCAATTCCTACTGAGATTTTCGTAATTTGACTTCGCCCTGCTGTGCTTAGTACGTCTCGTCTTGTCCTAATGGTCCCGATTTGTCCTTAATGATCCGACTTGACAAATGCCAAAATACAGAACAAGACCAGCTGGGTAAAGCAAGAAATTTGTAACACAATAGGAAATTGTTGTGGAATAATTCTAATTTCAATTCCGACTGGGATTTTCGTAAATTGACTTAGCCACTCTGTGCTTCGTATGACTCGACTTGTCCTAATGTTTCCGATTTGTCCTTAATGATCCGACTTGACAAATGTAAAAAAACAGAACGAGTCCAGCTGGGTATTCAAGAAATTTGTAACACAATTGGAAAGTGTAGGGAACATTCAAATTTCAATTCCGACTGAGATTTTCTTAATTTGACTTAGCCCTGCTGTGCTTCGTATGTATCAACTTGTCCTACTGGTCCCGATATGTCCTTAATGACCCGACTTGACAAATGCCAAAACTACAGAACAAGTCCAGCTGGGCAAAACAAGAAATTTGTAAAACGATAGGAAATTGTTGGGGAACAATTCAAATTTCAATTTCTACTGATATTTTCGTAATTTGACTTCGCCCTGCTGTGCTTAGTACGTCTCGTCTTGTCCTAATGGTCCCGACTTGTCCTTAATGACCCTACTTGACAAATGCCAAAACTACAGAACAAGTCCAGCTGGGCAAAACAAGAAATTTGTAACACAATAGGAAATTGTTGGGGAACAATCAAATTTCAATTCCGACTGAGATTTTAGTAATTTGACTTCGCCCTGCTGTGCTTCGTATGTCTCGACTTGTCCTAATGTTTCCGATTTGTCCTTAATGATCCGACTTGACAAATGTAAAAAAATAGAACGAGTCCAGCTGGGTAATTCAAGAAATTTGTAACACAATTGGAAAGTGTAGGGAACATTCAAATTTCAATTCCGACTGAGATTTTCGTAATATGACTTCGCCCTGCTGTGCTTCGTATGTCTTGACTTGACCTAATGGTCCCGATATGTTCCCACTGACCCGACTTGACAAATGCCAAACCTACAGAACAAGTCCAGCTGGGCAAAACAAGAAATTTGTAAAACGATAGGAAATTGTTGGGGAACAATTCAGATTTCAATTCCTACTGAGTTTTTCGTAATTTGACTTCGCCCTGCTGTACTTAGTACGTCTCGTCTTGTCCTAATGGTCCCGACTTGTCCTTAATGATCCGACTTGACAAATGCCAAAATACAGAACAAGACCAGCTGGGTAAAGCAAGAAATTTGTAACACAATAGGAAATTGTTGTGGAATAATTCTAATTTCAATTCCGACTGGGATTTTCGTAAATTGACTTAGCCACTCTGTGCTTCGTATGACTCGACTTGTCCTAATGGTCCCGATTTGTCCTTAATGATCCGACTTGACAAATGTAAAAAAACAGAACGAGTCCAGCTGGGTATTCAAGAAATTTGTAACACAATTGGAAAGTATAGGGAACATTCAAATTTCAATTCCGACTGAGAATTTCGTAATTTGACTTAGCCCTGCTGTGCTTCGTATGTATCAACTTGTCCTACTGGTCCCGATATGTCCTTAATGACCCGACTTGACAAATGCCAAAACTACAGAACAAGTCCAGCTGGGCAAAACAAGAAATTTGTAAAACGATAGGAAATTGTAGGGGAACAATTCAAATTTCAATTCCTACTGATATTTTCGTAATTTGACTTCGCCCTGCTGTGCTTAGTACGTCTCGTCTTGTCCTAATGGTCCCGATTTGTCCTTAATGATCCGACTTGACAAATGCCAAAATACAGAACAAGACCAGCTGGGTAAAGCAAGAAATTTGTAACACAATAGGAAATTGTCGTGGAATAATTCTAATTTCAATTCCGACTGGGATTTTCGTAAATTGACTTAGCCACTCTGTGCTTCGTATGACTCGACTTGTCCTAATGGTCCCGATTTGTCCCTACTGACCCGACTTGACATATGCCAAAACTACAGAACAAGTCCAGCTGGGCAAAACAAGAAATTTGTAAAACGATAGGAAATTGTTGGGGAACAATTCAGATTTCAATTCCTACTGAGATTTTCGTAATTTGACTTCGCCCTGCTGTACTTAGTACGTCTCGTCTTGTCCTAATGGTCCCGACTTGTCCTTAATGACCCGACTTGACAAATGCCAAAATACAGAACAAGACCAGCTGGGTAAAGCAAGAAATTTGTAACACAATAGGAAATTGTTGTGGAATAATTCTAATTTCAATTCCGACTGGGATTTTCGTAAATTGACTAGCCACTCTGTGCTTCGTATGACTCGAATTGTCCTAATGTTTCCGATTTGTCCTTAATGATCCGACTTGACAAATGTAAAAAAACAGAACGAGTCCAGCTGGGTATTCAAGAAATTTGTAACACAATTGGAAAGTGTAGGGAACATTCAAATTTCAATTCCGACTGAGATTTTCGTAATTTGACTTAGCCCTGCTGTGCTTCGAATGTATCAACTTGTCCTACTGGTCCCGATATGTCCTTAATGACCCGACTTGACAAATGCCAAAACTACAGAACAAGTCCAGCTGGGCAAAACAAGAAATTTGTAAAACGATAGGAAATTGTTGGGGAACAATTCAAATTTCAATTTCTACTGATATTTTCGTAATTTGACTTCGCCCTGCTGTGCTTAGTACGTCTCGTCTTGTCCTAATGGTCCCGACTTGTCCTTAATGACCCTACTTGACAAATGCCAAAACTACAGAACAAGTCCAGCTGGGCAAAACAAGAAATTTGTAACACAATAGGAAATTGTTGGGGAACAATCAAATTTCAATTCCGACTGAGATTTTAGTAATTTGACTTCGCCCTGCTGTGCTTCGTATGTCTCGACTTGTCCTAATGTTTCCGATTTGTCCTTAATGATCCGACTTGACAAATGTAAAAAAATAGAACGAGTCCAGCTGGGTAATTCAAGAAATTTGTAACACAATTGGAAAGTGTAGGGAACATTCAAATTTCAATTCCGACTGAGATTTTCGTAATATGACTTCGCCCTGCTGTGCTTCGTATGTCTTGACTTGACCTAATGGTCCCGATATGTTCCCACTGACCCGACTTGACAAATGCCAAACCTACAGAACAAGTCCAGCTGGGCAAAACAAGAAATTTGTAAAACGATAGGAAATTGTTGGGGAACAATTCAAATTTCAATTCCTACTGATATTTTCGTAATTTGACTTCGCCCTGCTGTGCTTAGTACGTCTCGTCTTGTCCTAATGGTCCCGATTTGTCCTTAATGATCCGACTTGACAAATGTAAAAAAACAGAACGAGTCCAGCTGGGTAATTCAAGAAATTTGTAACACAATTGGAAAATGTTGGGAACATTTTTATTTCAATTCCGGCTGAGTTTTTAGTAATTTGACTTCGCCCTGCTGTGCTTCGTATGTCTCGACTTGTCCAAATAGTCCCGATTTGTCCTTAATGACCCGACTTGACAAATGCCAAAATACAGAACAAGTCCAGCTGGGTATTCAAGAAATTTGTAAAACGATAGGAAATTGTAGGGGAACAATTCAAATTTCAATTCCTACTGAGTTTTTCGTAATTTGACTTCGCCCTGCTGTACTTAGTACGTCTCGTCTTGTCCTAATGGTCCCGACTTGTCCTTAATGACCCGACTTGACAAATGCCAAAATACAGAACAAGACCAGCTGGGTAAAGCAAGAAATTTGTAACACAATAGGAAATTGTTGTGGAATAATTCTAATTTCAATTCCGACTGGGATTTTCGTAAATTGACTTAGCCACTCTGTGCTTCGTATGACTCGACTTGTCCTAATGTTTCCGATTTGTCCTTAATGATCCGACTTGACAAATGTAAAAAAACAGAACGATTCCAGCTGGGTATTCAAGAAATTTGTAACACAATTGGAAAGTGTAGGGAACATTCAGATTTCAATTCCGACTGAGATTTTCGTAATTTGACTTAGCCCTGCTGTGCTTCGTATGTATCAACTTGTCCTACTGGTCCCGATATGTCCTTAATGACCCGACTTGACAAATGCCAAAACTACAGAACAAGTCCAGCTGGGCAAAACAAGAAATTTGTAAAACGATAGGAAATTGTTGGGGAACAATTCAAATTTCAATTCCTACTGATATTTTCGTAATTTGACTTCGCCCTGCTGTGCTTAGTACGTCTCGTCTTGTCCTAATGGTCCCGATTTGTCCTTAATGATCCGACTTGACAAATGTAAAAAAACAGAACGAGTCCAGCTGGGTAATTCAAGAAATTTGTAACACAATTGGAAAATGTTGGGAACATTTATATTTCAATTCCGGCTGAGTTTTTACTAATTTGACTTCGCCCTGCTGTGCTTCGTATGTCTCGACTTGTCCAAATAGTCCCGATTTGTCCTTAATGACCCGACTTGACAAATGCCAAAATACAGAACAAGTCCAGCTGGAAAATTCAAGAAATTTGTAACACAATTGGAAAATGTAGGGAACATTCAAATTTCAATTCCGACTGAGATTTTCGTAATATGACTTCGCCCTGCTGTGCGTCGTATGTATTGACTTGACCTAATGGTCCCGATATGTTCCCACTGACCCGACTTGACAAATGCCAAACCTACAGAACAAGTCCAGCTGGGCAAAACAAGAAATTTGTAAAACGATAGGAAATTGTTGGGGAACAATTCAGATTTCAATTCCTACTGAGTTTTTCGTAATTTGACTTCGCCCTGCTGTACTTAGTACGTCTCGTCTTGTCCTAATGGTCCCGACTTGTCCTTAATACCCGACTTGACAAATGCCAAACCTACAGAACAAGTCCAGCTGGGTAAAACAAGAATTTGTAACACAATAGGAAATTGTTGTGGAATAATTCTAATTTCAATTCCGACTGGGATTTTCGTAAATTGACTTAGCCACTCTGTGCTTCGTATGACTCGACTTGTCCTAATGTTTCCGATTTGTCCTTAATGATCCGACTTGACAAATGTAAAAAAACAGAACGAGTCCAGCTGGGTATTCAAGAAATTTGTAACACAATTGGAAAGTGTAGGGAACATTCAAATTTCAATTCCGACTGAGATTTTCGTAATTTGACTTAGCCCTGCTGTGCTTCGTATGTATCAACTTGTCCTACTGGTCCCGATATGTCCTTAATGACCCGACTTGACAAATGCCAAAACTACAGAACAAGTCCAGCTGGGCAAAACAAGAAATTTGTAAAACGATAGGAAATTGTTGGGGAACAATTCAAATTTCAATTTCTACTGATATTTTCGTAATTTGACTTCGCCCTGCTGTGCTTAGTACGTCTCGTCTTGTCCTAATGGTCCCGACTTGTCCTTAATGACCCTACTTGACAAATGCCAAAACTACAGAACAAGTCCAGCTGGGCAAAACAAGAAATTTGTAAAACGATAGGAAATTGTTGGGGAACAATTCAGATTTCAATTCCTACTGAGTTTTTCGTAATTTGACTTCGCCCTGCTGTACTTAGTACGTCTCGTCTTGTCCTAATGGTCCCGACTTGTCCTTAATGACCCGACTTGACAAATGCCAAAATACAGAACAAGACCAGCTGGGTAAAGCAAGAAATTTGTAACACAATAGGAAATTGTTGGGGAACAATCAAATTTCAATTCCGACTGAGATTTTCGTAAATTGACTTCGCCCTGCTGTGCTTCGTATGTCTCGACTTGTCCTAATGTTTCCGATTTGTCCTTAATGATCCGACTTGACAAATGTAAAAAAATAGAACGAGTCCAGCTGGGTAATTCAAGAAATTTGTAACACAATTGGAAAGTGTAGGGAACATTCAAATTTCAATTCCGACTGAGATTTTCGTAATATGACTTCGCCCTGCTGTGCTTCGTATGTCTTGACTTGACCTAATGGTCCCGATATGTTCCCACTGACCCGACTTGACAAATGCCAAACCTACAGAACAAGTCCAGCTGGGCAAAACAAGAAATTTGTAAAACGATAGGAAATTGTTGGGGAACAATTCAGATTTCAATTCCTACTGAGTTTTTCGTAATTTGACTTCGCCCTGCTGTACTTAGTACGTCTCGTCTTGTCCTAATGGTCCCGACTTGTCCTTAATGACCCGACTTGACAAATGCCAAAATACAGAACAAGACCAGCTGGGTAAAGCAAGAAATTTGTAACACAATAGGAAATTGTTGGGGAACAATCAAATTTCAATTCCGACTGAGATTTTCGTAAATTGACTTCGCCCTGCTGTGCTTCGTATGTCTCGACTTGTCCTAATGTTTCCGATTTGTCCTTAATGATCCGACTTGACAAATGTAAAAAAATAGAACGAGTCCAGCTGGGTAATTCAAGAAATTTGTAACACAATTGGAAAGTGTAGGGAACATTCAAATTTCAATTCCGACTGAGATTTTCGTAATATGACTTCGCCCTGCTGTGCTTCGTATGTCTTGACTTGACCTAATGGTCCCGATATGTTCCCACTGATCCGACTTGACAAATGCCAAACCTACAGAACAAGTCCAGCTGGGTATAACAAGAAATTTGTAACACAACAGGGAATTGTTGTGGAATAATTCTGATTTCAATTCCGACATGGATTTTCGTAAATTGACTTAGCCACTCTGTGCTTCGTATGGACTTGTCCTAATGGTCCCGATCTGTCCCTACTGACCCGACTTGACATATGCCAAAACTACAGAACAAGTCCAGCTGGGCAAAACAAGAAATTTGTAAAACGATAGGAAATTGTTGGGGAACAATTCAGATTTCAATTCCTACTGATATTTTCGTAATTTGACTTCGCCCTGCTGTGCTTAGTACGTCTCGTCTTGTCCTAATGGTCCCGACTTGTCCTTAATGACCCGACTTGACAAATGCCAAAATACAGAACAAGACCAGCTGGGTAAAGCAAGAAATTTGTAACACAATAGGAAATTGTTGTGGAATAATTCTAATTTCAATTCCGACTGGGATTTTCGTAAATTGACTTAGCCACTCTGTGCTTCGTATGACTCGACTTGTCCTAATGTTTCCGATTTGTTCTTAATGATCCGACTTGACAAATGTAAAAAAACAGATCGAGTCCAGCTGGGTATTCAAGAAATTTGTAACACAATTGGAAAGTGTAGGGAACATTCAAATTTCAATTCCGACTGAGATTTTCGTAAGTTGACTTCGCCCTGCTGTACTTAGTACGTCTCGTCTTGTCCTAATGGTCCCGACTTGTCCTTAATGACCCGACTTGACAAATGCCAAAAACAGAACAAGACCAGCTGGGTAAGCAAGAAATTTGTAACACAATAGGAAATTGTGGAATAATTATAATTTCAATTCCGACTGGGATTTTCGTAAATTGACTTAGCCACTCTGTGCTTCGTATGACTCGACTTGTCCTAATGGTCCCGATTTGTCCCTACTGACCCGACTTGACATATGCCAAAACTACAGAACAAGTCCAGCTGGGCAAAACAAGAAATTTGTAAAACGATAGGAAATTGTTGGGGAACAATTCAGATTTCAATTCCTACTGAGTTTTTCGTAATTTGACTTCGCCCTGCTGTACTTAGTACGTCTCGTCTTGTCCTAATGGTCCCGACTTGTCCTTAATGACCCGACTTGACAAATGCCAAAATACAGAACAAGACCAGCTGGGTAAAGCAAGAAATTTGTAACACAATAGGAAATTGTTGGGGAACAATCAAATTTCAATTCCGACTGAGATTTTCGTAAATTGACTTCGCCCTGCTGTGCTTCGTATGTCTCGACTTGTCCTAATGTTTCCGATTTGTCCTTAATGATCCGACTTGACAAATGTAAAAAAATAGAACGAGTCCAGCTGGGTAATTCAAGAAATTTGTAACACAATTGGAAAGTGTAGGGAACATTCAAATTTCAATTCCGACTGAGATTTTCGTAATATGACTTCGCCCTGCTGTGCTTCGTATGTCTTGACTTGACCTAATGGTCCCGATATGTTCCCACTGACCCGACTTGACAAATGCCAAACCTACAGAACAAGTCCAGCTGGGCAAAACAAGAAATTTGTAAAACGATAGGAAATTGTTGGGGAACAATTCAGATTTCAATTCCTACTGAGTTTTTCGTAATTTGACTTCGCCCTGCTGTACTTAGTACGTCTCGTCTTGTCCTAATGGTCCCGACTTGTCCTTAATGACCCGACTTGACAAATGCCAAAATACAGAACAAGACCAGCTGGGTAAAGCAAGAAATTTGTAACACAATAGGAAATTGTTGTGGAATAATTCTAATTTCAATTCCGACTGGGATTTTCGTAAATTGACTTAGCCACTCTGTGCTTCGTATGACTCGACTTGTCCTAATGGTCCCGATTTGTCCTTAATGATCCGACTTGACAAATGTAAAAAAACAGAACGAGTCCAGCTGGGTATTCAAGAAATTTGTAACACAATTGGAAAGTGTAGGGAACATTCAAATTTCAATTCCGACTGAGATTTTCGTAATATGACTTCGCCCTGCTGTGCTTCGTATGTCTCGTCTTGTCCTAATGGTCCCGACTTGTCCTTAATGACCCGACTTGACAAATGCCAAAATACAGAACAAGACCAGCTGGGTAAAGCAAGAAATTTGTAACACAATAGGAAATTGTTGTGGAATAATTCTAATTTCAATTCCGACTGGGATTTTCGTAAATTGACTTAGCCACTCTGTGCTTCGTATGACTCGACTTGTCCTAATGGTCCCGATTTGTCCTTAATGATCCGACTTGACAAATGTAAAAAAACAGAACGAGTCCAGCTGGGTATTCAAGAAATTTGTAACACAATTGGAAAGTATAGGGAACATTCAAATTTCAATTCCGACTGAGAATTTCGTAATTTGACTTAGCCCTGCTGTGCTTCGTATGTATCAACTTGTCCTACTGGTCCCGATATGTCCTTAATGACCCGACTTGACAAATGCCAAAACTACAGAACAAGTCCAGCTGGGCAAAACAAGAAATTTGTAAAACGATAGGAAATTGTAGGGGAACAATTTAAATTTCAATTCCTACTGATATTTTCGTAATTTGACTTCGCCCTGCTGTGCTTAGTACGTCTCGTCTTGTCCTAATGGTCCCGATTTGTCCTTAATGATCCGACTTGACAAATGCCAAAATACAGAACAAGACCAGCTGGGTAAAGCAAGAAATTTGTAACACAATAGGAAATTGTCGTGGAATAATTCTAATTTCAATTCCGACTGGGATTTTCGTAAATTGACTTAGCCACTCTGTGCTTCGTATGACTCGACTTGTCCTAATGGTCCCGATTTGTCCCTACTGACCCGACTTGACATATGCCAAAACTACAGAACAAGTCCAGCTGGGCAAAACAAGAAATTTGTAAAACGATAGGAAATTGTTGGGGAACAATTCAGATTTCAATTCCTACTGAGATTTTCGTAATTTGACTTCGCCCTGCTGTACTTAGTACGTCTCGTCTTGTCCTAATGGTCCCGACTTGTCCTTAATGACCCGACTTGACAAATGCCAAAATACAGAACAAGACCAGCTGGGTAAAGCAAGAAATTTGTAACACAATAGGAAATTGTTGTGGAATAATTCTAATTTCAATTCCGACTGGGATTTTCGTAAATTGACTTAGCCACTCTGTGCTTCGTATGACTCGACTTGTCCTAATGTTTCCGATTTGTCCTTAATGATCCGACTTGACAAATGTAAAAAAACAGAACGAGTCCAGCTGGGTATTCAAGAAATTTGTAACACAATTGGAAAGTGTAGGGAACATTCAAATTTCAATTCCGACTGAGATTTTCGTAATTTGACTTAGCCCTGCTGTGCTTCGTATGTATCAACTTGTCCTACTGGTCCCGATATGTCCTTAATGACCCGACTTGACAAATGCCAAAACTACAGAACAAGTCCAGCTGGGCAAAACAAGAAATTTGTAAAACGATAGGAAATTGTTGGGGAACAATTCAAATTTCAATTTCTACTGATATTTTCGTAATTTGACTTCGCCCTGCTGTGCTTAGTACGTCTCGTCTTGTCCTAATGGTCCCGACTTGTCCTTAATGACCCTACTTGACAAATGCCAAAACTACAGAACAAGTCCAGCTGGGCAAAACAAGAAATTTGTAACACAATAGGAAATTGTTGGGGAACAATCAAATTTCAATTCCGACTGAGATTTTAGTAATTTGACTTCGCCCTGCTGTGCTTCGTATGTCTCGACTTGTCCTAATGTTTCCGATTTGTCCTTAATGATCCGACTTGACAAATGTAAAAAAATAGAACGAGTCCAGCTGGGTAATTCAAGAAATTTGTAACACAATTGGAAAGTGTAGGGAACATTCAAATTTCAATTCCGACTGAGATTTTCGTAATATGACTTCGCCCTGCTGTGCTTCGTATGTCTTGACTTGACCTAATGGTCCCGATATGTTCCCACTGACCCGACTTGACAAATGCCAAACCTACAGAACAAGTCCAGCTGGGCAAAACAAGAAATTTGTAAAACGATAGGAAATTGTTGGGGAACAATTCAGATTTCAATTCCTACTGAGTTTTTCGTAATTTGACTTCGCCCTGCTGTACTTAGTACGTCTCGTCTTGTCCTAATGGTCCCGACTTGTCCTTAATGACCCGACTTGACAAATGCCAAAATACAGAACAAGACCAGCTGGGTAAAGCAAGAAATTTGTAACACAATAGGAAATTGTTGTGGAATAATTCTAATTTCAATTCCGACTGGGATTTTCGTAAATTGACTTAGCCACTCTGTGCTTCGTATGACTCGACTTGTCCTAATGTTTCCGATTTGTCCTTAATGATCCGACTTGACAAATGTAAAAAAAAAAAACGAGTCCAGCTGGGTATTCAAGAAATTTGTAACACAATTGGAAAGTGTAGGGAACATTCAAATTTCAATTCCGACTGAGATTTTCGTAATTTGACTTAGCCCTGCTGTGCTTCGTATGTATCAACTTGTCCTACTGGTCCCGATATGTCCTTAATGACCCGACTTGACAAATGCCAAAACTACAGAACAAGTCCAGCTGGGCAAAACAAGAAATTTGTAAAACGATAGGAAATTGTTGGGGAACAATTCAAATTTCAATTCCTACTGATATTTTCGTAATTTGACTTCGCCCTGCTGTGCTTAGTACGTCTCGTCTTGTCCTAATGGTCCCGATTTGTCCTTAATGATCCGACTTGACAAATGTAAAAAAACAGAACGAGTCCAGCTGGGTAATTCAAGAAATTTGTAACACAATTGGAAAATGTTGGGAACATTTATATTTCAATTCCGGCTGAGTTTTTAGTAATTTGACTTCGCCCTGCTGTGCTTCGTATGTCTCGACTTGTCCAAATAGTCCCGATTTGTCCTTAATGACCCGACTTGACAAATGCCAAAATACAGAACAAGTCCAGCTGGAAAATTCAAGAAATTTGTAACACAATTGGAAAATGTAGGGAACATTCAAATTTCAATTCCGACTGAGATTTTCGTAATATGACTTCGCCCTGCTGTGCTTCGTATGTCTCGACTTGTCCAAATAGTCCCGATTTGTCCTTAATGACCCGACTTGACAAATGCCAAAATACAGAACAAGTCCAGCTGGGTATTCAAGAAATTTGTAAAACGATAGGAAATTGTAGGGGAACAATTCAAATTTCAATTCCTACTGAGTTTTTCGTAATTTGACTTCGCCCTGCTGTACTTAGTACGTCTCGTCTTGTCCTAATGGTCCCGACTTGTCCTTAATGACCCGACTTGACAAATGCCAAAATACAGAACAAGACCAGCTGGGTAAAGCAAGAAATTTGTAACACAATAGGAAATTGTTGTGGAATAATTCTAATTTCAATTCCGACTGGGATTTTCGTAAATTGACTTAGCCACTCTGTGCTTCGTATGACTCGACTTGTCCTAATGTTTCCGATTTGTCCTTAATGATCCGACTTGACAAATGTAAAAAAACAGAACGATTCCAGCTGGGTATTCAAGAAATTTGTAACACAATTGGAAAGTGTAGGGAACATTCAGATTTCAATTCCGACTGAGATTTTCGTAATTTGACTTAGCCCTGCTGTGCTTCGTATGTATCAACTTGTCCTACTGGTCCCGATATGTCCTTAATGACCCGACTTGACAAATGCCAAAACTACAGAACAAGTCCAGCTGGGCAAAACAAGAAATTTGTAAAACGATAGGAAATTGTTGGGGAACAATTCAAATTTCAATTCCTACTGATATTTTCGTAATTTGACTTCGCCCTGCTGTGCTTAGTACGTCTCGTCTTGTCCTAATGGTCCCGATTTGTCCTTAATGATCCGACTTGACAAATGTAAAAAAACAGAACGAGTCCAGCTGGGTAATTCAAGAAATTTGTAACACAATTGGAAAATGTTGGGAACATTTATATTTCAATTCCGGCTGAGTTTTTAGTAATTTGACTTCGCCCTGCTGTGCTTCGTATGTCTCGACTTGTCCAAATAGTACCGATTTGTCCTTAATGACCCGACTTGACAAATGCCAAAATACAGAACAAGTCCAGCTGGAAAATTCAAGAAATTTGTAACACAATTGGAAAATGTAGGGAACATTCAAATTTCAATTCCGACTGAGATTTTCGTAATATGACTTCGCCCTGCTGTGCGTCGTATGTATTGACTTGACCTAATGGTCCCGATATGTTCCCACTGACCCGACTTGACAAATGCCAAACCTACAGAACAAGTCCAGCTGGGTAAAACAAGAATTTGTAACACAATAGGAAATTGTTGTGGAATAATTCTAATTTCAATTCCGACTGGGATTTTCGTAAATTGACTTAGCCACTCTGTGCTTCGTATGACTCGACTTGTCCTAATGTTTCCGATTTGTCCTTAATGATCCGACTTGACAAATGTAAAAAAACAGAACGAGTCCAGCTGGGTATTCAAGAAATTTGTAACACAATTGGAAAGTGTAGGGAACATTCAAATTTCAATTCCGACTGAGATTTTCGTAATTTGACTTAGCCCTGCTGTGCTTCGTATGTATCAACTTGTCCTACTGGTCCCGATATGTCCTTAATGACCCGACTTGACAAATGCCAAAACTACAGAACAAGTCCAGCTGGGCAAAACAAGAAATTTGTAAAACGATAGGAAATTGTTGGGGAACAATTCAAATTTCAATTTCTACTGATATTTTCGTAATTTGACTTCGCCCTGCTGTGCTTAGTACGTCTCGTCTTGTCCTAATGGTCCCGACTTGTCCTTAATGACCCTACTTGACAAATGCCAAAACTACAGAACAAGTCCAGCTGGGCAAAACAAGAAATTTGTAACACAATAGGAAATTGTTGGGGAACAATCAAATTTCAATTCCGACTGAGATTTTAGTAATTTGACTTCGCCCTGCTGTGCTTCGTATGTCTCGACTTGTCCTAATGTTTCCGATTTGTCCTTAATGATCCGACTTGACAAATGTAAAAAAATAGAACGAGTCCAGCTGGGTAATTCAAGAAATATGTAACACAATTGGAAAGTGTAGGGAACATTCAAATTTCAATTCCGACTGAGCTTTTCGTAATATGACTTCGCCCTGCTGTGCTTCGTATGTCTTGACTTGACCTAATGGTCCCGATATGTTCCCACTGACCCGACTTGACAAATGCCAAACCTACAGAACAAGTCCAGCTGGGTAAAACAAGAAATTTGTAACACAACAGGGAATTGTTGTGGAATAATTCTAATTTCAATTCCGACATGGATTTTTGTAAATTGACTTAGCCACTCTGTGCTTCGTATGGACTTGTCCTAATGGTCCCGATTTGTCCCTACTGACCCGACTTGACATATGCCAAAACTACAGAACAAGTCCAGCTGGGTAATTCAAGAAATTTGTAACACAATTGGAAAGTGATGGGAACAATTCAGATTTCAATTCCTACTGAGATTTTCGTAATTTGACTTCGCCCTGCTGTACTTAGTACGTCTCGACTTGTCCTAATGGTCCCGATTTGTCCCTACTGACCCGACTTGACATATGCCAAAACTACAGAACAAGTCCAGCTGGGCAAAACAAGAAATTTGTAAAACGATAGGAAATTGTTGGGGAACAATTCAGATATCAATTCCTACTGAGTTTTTCGTAATTTGACTTCGCCCTGCTGTACTTAGTACGTCTCGTCTTGTCCTAATGGTCCCGACTTGTCCTTAATGACCCGACTTGACAAATGCCAAAATACAGAACAAGACCAGCTGGGTAAAGCAAGAAATTTGTAACACAATAGGAAATTGTTGTGGAATAATTCTAATTTCAATTCCGACTGGGATTTTCGTAAATTGACTTAGCCACTCTGTGCTTCGTATGACTCGACTTGTCCTAATGTTTCCGATTTGTCCTTAATGATCCGACTTGACAAATGTAAAAAAACAGAACGAGTCCAGCTGGGTATTCAAGAAATTTGTAACACAATTGGAAAGTGTAGGGAACATTCAAATTTCAATTCCGACTGAGATTTTCGTAATTTGACTTCGCCCTGCTGTACTTAGTACGTCTCGTCTGGTCCTAATGGTCCCGACTTGTCCCTAATGACCCGACTTGACAAATGCCAAAATACAGAACAAGACCAGCTGGGTAAAGCAAGAAATTTGTAACACAATAGGAAATTGTTGTGGAATAATTCTAATTTCAATTCCGACTGGGATTTTCGTAAATTGACTTAGCCACTCTGTGCTTCGTATGACTCGACTTGTCCTAATGTTTCCGATTTGTCCTTAATGATCCGACTTGACAAATGTAAAAAAACAGAACGAGTCCAGCTGGGTATTCAAGAAATTTGTAACACAATTGGAAAGTGTAGGGAACATTCAAATTTCAATTCCGACTGAGATTTTCGTAATTTGACTTAGCCCTGCTGTGCTTCGTATGTATCAACTTGTCCTACTGGTCCCGATATGTCCTTAATGACCCGACTTGACAAATGCCAAAACTACAGAACAAGTCCAGCTGGGCAAAACAAGAAATTTGTAAAACGATAGGAAATTGTTGGGGAACAATTCAGATTTCAATTCCTACTGATATTTTCGTAATTTGACTTCGCCCTGCTGTGCTTAGTACGTCTCGTCTTGTCCTAATGGTCCCGACTTGTCCTTAATGACCCGACTTGACAAATGCCAAAATACAGAACAAGACCAGCTGGGTAAAGCAAGAAATTTGTAACACAATAGGAAATTGTTGTGGAATAATTCTAATTTCAATTCCGACTGGGATTTTCGTAAATTGACTTAGCCACTCTGTGCTTCGTATGACTCGACTTGTCCTAATGTTTCCGATTTGTCCTTAATGATCCGACTTGACAAATGTAAAAAAACAGAACGAGTCCAGCTGGGTATTCAAGAAATTTGTAACACAATTGGAAAGTGTAGGGAACATTCAAATTTCAATTCCGACTGAGATTTTCGTAAGTTGACTTCGCCCTGCTGTACTTAGTACGTCTCGTCTTGTCCTAATGGTCCCGACTTGTCCTTAATGACCCGACTTGACAAATGCCAAAAACAGAACAAGACCAGCTGGGTAAAGCAAGAAATTTGTAACACAATAGGAAATTGTTGTGGAATAATTATAATTTCAATTCCGACTGGGATTTTCGTAAATTGACTTGGCCACTCTGTGCTTCGTATGACTCGACTTGTCCTAATGGTCCCGATTTGTCCCTACTGACCCGACTTGACATATGCCAAAACTACAGAACAAGTCCAGCTGGGCAAAAAAAGAAATTTGTAAAACGATAGGAAATTGTTGGGGAACAATTCAGATTTCAATTCCTACTGAGTTTTTCGTAATTTGACTTCGCCCTGCTGTACTTAGTACGTCTCGTCTTGTCCTAATGGTCCCGACTTGTCCTTAATGACCCGACTTGACAAATGTCAAAATACAGAACAAGACCAGCTGGGTAAAACAAGAAATTTGTAACACAATAGGAAATTGTTGTGGAATAATTCTAATTTCAATTCCGACTGGGATTTTCGTAAATTGACTTAGCCACTCTGTGCTTCGTATGACTCGACTTGTCCTAATGGTCCCGATTTGTCCTTAATGATCCGACTTGACAAATGTAAAAAAACAGAACGAGTCCAGCTGGGTATTCAAGAAATTTGTAACACAATTGGAAAGTGTAGGGAACATTCAAATTTCAATTCCGACTGAGAATTTCGTAATTTGACTTAGCCCTGCTGTGCTTCGTATGTATCAACTTGTCCTACTGGTCCCGATATGTCCTTAATGACCCGACTTGACAAATGCCAAAACTACAGAACAAGTCCAGCTGGGCAAAACAAGAAATTTGTAAAACGATAGGAAATTGTAGGGGAACAATTCAAATTTCAATTCCTACTGATATTTTCGTAATTTGACTTCGCCCTGCTGTGCTTAGTACGTCTCGTCTTGTCCTAATGGTCCCGATTTGTCCTTAATGATCCGACTTGACAAATGTAAAAAAACAGAACGAGTCCAGCTGGGTAATTCAAGAAATTTGTAACACAATTGGAAAATGTTGGGAACATTTATATTTCAATTCCGGCTGAGTTTTTAGTAATTTGACTTCGCCCTGCTGTGCTTCGTATGTCTCGACTTGTCCAAATAGTCCCGATTTGTCCTTAATGACCCGACTTGACAAATGCCAAACCTACAGAACAAGTCCAGCTGGGTAAAACAAGAATTTGTAACACAATAGGAAATTGTTGTGGAATAATTCTAATTTCAATTCCGACTGGGATTTTCGTAAATTGACTTAGCCACTCTGTGCTTCGTATGGACTTGTCCTAATGGTCCCGATTTGTCCCTACTGACCCGACTTGACATATGCCAAAAGTACAGAACAAGTCCAGCTGGGTAATTCAAGAAATTTGTAACACAATTGGAAAGTGTTGGGAACAATTCAGATTTCAATTCCTACTGAGATTTTCGTAATTTGACTTCGCCCTGCTGTACTTAGTACGTCTCGACTTGTCCTAATGGTCCCGATTTGTCCCTACTGACCCGACTTGACATATGCCAAAACTACAGAACAAGTCCAGCTGGGCAAAACAAGAAATTTGTAAAACGATAGGAAATTGTTGGGGAACAATTCAGATATCAATTCCTACTGAGTTTTTCGTAATTTGACTTCGCCCTGCTGTACTTAGTACGTCTCGTCTTGTCCTAATGGTCCCGACTTGTCCTTAATGACCCGACTTGACAAATGCCAAAATACAGAACAAGACCAGCTGGGTAAAACAAGAAATTTGTAACACAATAGGAAATTGTTGTGGAATAATTCTAATTTCAATTCCGACTGGGATTTTCGTAAATTGACTTAGCCACTCTGTGCTTCGTATGACTCGACTTGTCCTAATGGTCCCGATTTGTCCTTAATGATCCGACTTGACAAATGTAAAAAAACAGAACGAGTCCAGCTGGGTATTCAAGAAATTTGTAACACAATTGGAAAGTGTAGGGAACATTCAAATTTCAATTCCGACTGAGAATTTCGTAATTTGACTTAGCCCTGCTGTGCTTCGTATGTATCAACTTGTCCTACTGGTCCCGATATGTCCTTAATGACCCGACTTGACAAATGCCAAAACTACAGAACAAGTCCAGCTGGGCAAAACAAGAAATTTGTAAAACGATAGGAAATTGTAGGGGAACAATTCAAATTTCAATTCCTACTGATATTTTCGTAATTTGACTTCGCCCTGCTGTGCTTAGTACGTCTCGTCTTGTCCTAATGGTCCCGATTTGTCCTTAATGATCCGACTTGACAAATGTAAAAAAACAGAACGAGTCCAGCTGGGTAATTCAAGAAATTTGTAACACAATTGGAAAATGTTGGGAACATTTATATTTCAATTCCGGCTGAGTTTTTAGTAATTTGACTTCGCCCTGCTGTGTTTCGTATGTCTCGACTTGTCCAAATAGTCCCGATTTGTCCTTAATGACCCGACTTGACAAATGCCAAAATACAGAACAAGTCCAGCTGGGTATTCAAGAAATTTGTAACACAATTGGAAAGTGTAGGGAACATTCAAATTTCAATTCCGACTGAGATTTTCGTAATTTGACTAAGCCCTGCTGTGCTTAGTACGTCTCGTCTTGTCCTAATGGTCCCGACTTGTCCTTAATGACCCGACTTGACAAATGCCAAAATACAGAACAAGACCAGCTGGGTAAAGCAAGAAATTTGTAACACAATAGGAAATTGTCGTGGAATAATTCTAATTTCAATTCCGACTGGGATTTTCGTAAATTGACTTAGCCACTCTGTGCTTCGTATGACTCGACTTGTCCTAATGGTCCCGATTTGTCCCTACTGACCCGACTTGACATATGCCAAAACTACAGAACAAGTCCAGCTGGGCAAAACAAGAAATTTGTAAAACGATAGGAAATTGTTGGGGAACAATTCAGATTTCAATTCCTACTGAGATTTTCGTAATTTGACTTCGCCCTGCTGTACTTAGTACGTCTCGTCTTGTCCTATTGGTCCCGACTTGTCCTTAATGACCCGACTTGACAAATGCCAAAATACAGAACAAGACCAGCTGGGTAAAGCAAGAAATTTGTAACACAATAGGAAATTGTTGTGGAATAATTCTAATTTCAATTCCGACTGGGATTTTCGTAAATTGACTTAGCCACTCTGTGCTTCGTATGACTCGACTTGTCCTAATGTTTCCGATTTGTCCTTAATGATCCGACTTGACAAATGTAAAAAAACAGAACGAGTCCAGCTGGGTATTCAAGAAATTTGTAACACAATTGGAAAGTGTAGGGAACATTCAAATTTCAATTCCGACTGAGATTTTCGTAATTTGACTTAGCCCTGCTGTGCTTCGTATGTATCAACTTGTCCTACTGGTCCCGATATGTCCTTAATGACCCGACTTGACAAATGCCAAAACTACAGAACAAGTCTAGTTGGCAAAACAAGAAATTTGTAAAACGATAGGAAATTGTTGGGGAACAATTCAAATTTCAATTCCTACTGATATTTTCGTAATTTGACTTAGCCCTGCTGTGCTTCGTATGTATAAACTTGTCCTACTGGTCCCGATATGTCCTTAATGACCCGACTTGACAAATGCCAAAACTACAGAACAAGTCCAGCCGTGGCAAAACAAGAAATGTGTAAAACGATAGGAAATTGTTGGGGAACAATTCAAATTTCAATTCCTACTGATATTTTCGTAATTTGACTTCGCCCTGCTGTGCTTAGTACGTCTCGTCTTGTCCTAATGGTCCCCATTTGTCCTTAATGATCCGACTTGACAAATGTAAAAAAACAGAACGAGTCCAGCTGGGTAATTCAAGAAATTTGTAACACAATTGGAAAATGTTGGGAACATTTATATTTCAATTCCGGCTGAGTTTTTAGTAATTTGACTTCGCCCTGCTGTGCTTCGTATGTCTCGACTTGCTCAAATAGTCCCGATTTGTCCTTAATGACCCGACTTGACAAATGCCAAAATACAGAACAAGACCAGCTGGGTAAAGCAAGAAATTTGTAACACAATAGGAAATTGTCGTGGAATAATTCTAATTTCAATTCCGACTGGGATTTTCGTAAATTGACTTAGCCACTCTGTGCTTCGTATGACTCGACTTGTCCTAATGGTCCCGATTTGTCCCTACTGACCCGACTTGACATATGCCAAAACTACAGAACAAGTCCAGCTGGGCAAAACAAGAAATTTGTAAAACGATAGGAAATTGTTGGGGAACAATTCAGATTTCAATTCCTACTGAGATTTTCGTAATTTGACTTCGCCCTGCTGTACTTAGTACGTCTCGTCTTGTCCTAATGGTCCCGACTTGTCCTTAATGATCCGACTTGACAAATGTAAAAAAACAGAACGAGTCCAGCTGGGTATTCAAGAAATTTGTAACACAATTGGAAAGTGTAGGGAACATTCAAATTTCAATTCCGACTGAGAATTTCGTAATTTGACTTAGCCCTGCTGTGCTTCGTATGTATCAACTTGTCCTACTGGTCCCGATATGTCCTTAATGACCCGACTTGACAAATGCCAAAACTACAGAACAAGTCCAGCTGGGCAAAACAAGAAATTTGTAAAACGATAGGAAATTGTTGGGGAACAATTCAAATTTCAATTCCTACTGATATTTTCGTAATTTGACTTCGCCCTGCTGTGCTTAGTACGTCTCGTCTTGTCCTAATGGTCCCCATTTGTCCTTAATGATCCGACTTGACAAATGTAAAAAAACAGAACGAGTCCAGCTGGGTAATTCAAGAAATTTGTAACACAATTGGAAAATGTTGGGAACATTTATATTTCAATTCCGGCTGAGTTTTTAGTAATTTGACTTCGCCCTGCTGTGCTTCGTATGTCTCGACTTGTTCAAATAGTCCCGATTTGTCCTTAATGACCCGACTTGACAAATGCCAAAATACAGAACAAGACCAGCTGGGTAAAGCAAGAAATTTGTAACACAATAGGAAATTGTCGTGGAATAATTCTAATTTCAATTCCGACTGGGATTTTCGTAAATTGACTTAGCCACTCTGTGCTTCGTATGACTCGACTTGTCCTAATGGTCCCGATTTGTCCCTACTGACCCGACTTGACATATGCCAAAACTACAGAACAAGTCCAGCTGGGCAAAACAAGAAATTTGTAAAACGATAGGAAATTGTTGGGGAACAATTCAGATTTCAATTCCTACTGAGATTTTCGTAATTTGACTTCGCCCTGCTGTACTTAGTACGTCTCGTCTTGTCCTAATGGTCCCGACTTGTCCTTAATGACCCGACTTGACAAATGCCAAAATACAGAACAAGACAGCTGGGTAAAGCAAGAAATTTGTAACACAATAGGAAATTGTTGTGGAATAATTCTAATTTCAATTCCGACTGGGATTTTCGTAAATTGACTTAGCCACTCTGTGCTTCGTATGACTCGACTTGTCCTAATGTTTCCGATTTGTCCTTAATGATCCGACTTGACAAATGTAAAAAAACAGAACGAGTCCAGCTGGGTATTCAAGAAATTTGTAACACAATTGGAAAGTGTAGGGAACATTCAAATTTCAATTCCGACTGAGATTTTCGTAATTTGACTTAGCCCTGCTGTGCTTCGTATGTATGTATCAACTTGTCCTACTGGTCCCGATATGTCCTTAATGACCCGACTTGACAAATGCCAAAACTACAGAACAAGTCTAGTTGGCAAAACAAGAAATTTGTAAAACGATAGGAAATTGTTGGGGAACAATTCAAATTTCAATTCCTACTGATATTTTCGTAATTTGACTTCGCCCTGCTGTGCTTAGTACGTCTCGTCTTGTCCTAATGGTCCCGATTTGTCCTTAATGATCCGACTTGACAAATGTAAAAAAACAGAACGAGTCCAGATGGGTAATTCAAGAAATTTGTAACACAATTGGAAAATGTTGGGAACATTTATATTTCAATTCCGGCTGAGTTTTTAGTAATTTGACTTCGCCCTGCTGTGCTTCGTATGTCTCCACTTGTCCTAATAGTCCCGATTTGTCCTTAATGACCCGACTTGACTTATGCCAAAATACAGAACAAGTCCAGCTGGGAAATTCAAGAAATTTGTAACACAATTGGAAAGTGTAGGGAACATTCAAATTTTTATTCTTACTGAGATTTTCGTAATATGATTTCGCCCTGCTGTGCGTCGTATGTATTGACTTGACCTAATGGTCCCGATATGTTCCCACTGACCCGACTTGACAAATGCCAAAATACAGAACAAGACCAGCTGGGTAAAGCAAGAAATTTGTAACACAATAGGAAATTGTTGTGGAATAATTCTAATTTCAATTCCGACTGGGATTTTCGTAAATTGACTTAGCCACTCTGTGCTTCGTATGACTCGACTTGTCCTAATGTTTCCGATTTGTCCTTAATGATCCGACTTGACAAATGTAAAAAAACAGAACGAGTCCAGCTGGGTATTCAAGAAATTTGTAACACAATTGGAAAGTGTAGGGAACATTCAAATTTCAATTCCGACTGAGATTTTCGTAATTTGACTTAGCCCTGCTGTGCTTCGTATGTATCAACTTGTCCTACTGGTCCCGATATGTCCTTAATGACCCGACTTGACAAATGCCAAAACTACAGAACAAGTCCAGCTGGGCAAAACAAGAAATTTGTAACACAATAGGAAATTGTTGGGAACAATCAAATTTCAATTCCGACTGAGATTTTAGTAATTTGACTTCGCCCTGCTGTGCTTCGTATGTCTCGACTTGTCCTAATGTTTCCGATTTGTCCTTAATGATCCGACTTGACAACTGTAAAAAAATAGAACGGGTCCAGCTGGGTAATTCAAGATATTTGTAACACAATTGGAAAGTGTAGGGAATATTCAAATTTCAATTCCGACTGAGCTTTTCGTAATATGACTTCGCCCTGCTGTGCTTCGTATGTCTTGACTTGCCCTAATGGTCCCGATATGTTCCCACTGACCCGACTTGACAAATGCCAAACCTACAGAACAAGTCCAGCTGGGTAAAACATGAAATTTGTAACACAACAGGGAATTGTTGTGGAATAATTCTATTATCAATTCCGACTTGGATTTTCGTAAATTGACTTAGCCACTCTGTGCTTCGTATGACTCGACTTGTCCTAATGTTTCCGATTTGTCCTTAATGATCCGACTTGACAAATGTAAAAAAACAGAACGAGTCCAGCTGGGTATTCAAGAAATTTGTAACACAATTGGAAAGTGTAGGGAACATTCAAATTTCAATTCCGACTGAGATTTTCGTAATTTGACTTAGCCCTGCTGTGCTTCTATGTATCAACTTGTCCTACTGGTCCCGATATGTCCTTAATGACCCGACTTGACAAATGCCAAAACTACAGAACAAGTCCAGCTGGCAAAACAAGAAATTTGTAAAACGATAGGAAATTGTTAGGGAACAATTCAGATTTCAATTCCTACTGAGATTTTCGTAATTTGACTTCGCCCTGCTGTACTTAGTACGTCTCGTCTTGTCCTAATGGTCCCGACTTGTCCTTAATGACCCGACTTGACAAATGCCAAAAACAGAACAAGACCAGCTGGGTAAAGCAAGAAATTTGTAACACAATAGGAAATTGTTGTGGAATAATTATAATTTCAATTCCGACTGGGATTTTCGTAAATTGACTTAGCCACTCTGTGCTTCGTATGACTCGACTTGTCCTAATGGTCCCGATTTGTCCCTACTGACCCGACTTGACATATGCCAAAACTACAGAACAAGTCCAGCTGGGCAAAACAAGAAATTTGTAAAACGATAGGAAATTGTTGGGGAACAATTCAGATTTCAATTCCTACTGAGTTTTTCGTAATTTGACTTCGCCCTGCTGTACTTAGTACGTCTCGTCTTGTCCTAATGGTCCCGACTTGTCCTTAATGACCCGACTTGACAAATGCCAAAATACAGAACAAGACCAGCTGGGTAAAACAAGAAATTTGTAACACAATAGGAAATTGTTGTAGAATAATTCTAATTTCAATTCCGACTGGGATTTTCGTAAATTGACTTAGCCACTCTGTGCTTCGTATGACTCGACTTGTCCTAATGGTCCCGATTTGTCCTTAATGATCCGACTTGACAAATGTAAAAAAACAGAACGAGTCCAGCTGGGTATTCAAGAAATTTGTAACACAATTGGAAAGTGTAGGGAACATTCAAATTTCAATTCCGACTGAGAATTTCGTAATTTGACTTAGCCCTGCTGTGCTTCGTATGTATCAACTTGTCCTACTGGTCCCGATATGTCCTTAATGACCCGACTTGACAAATGCCAAAACTACAGAACAAGTCCAGCTGGGCAAAACAAGAAATTTGTAAAACGATAGGAAATTGTAGGGGAACAATTCAAATTTCAATTCCTACTGATATTTTCGTAATTTGACTTCGCCCTGCTGTGCTTAGTACGTCTCGTCTTGTCCTAATGGTCCCGATTTGTCCTTAATGATCCGACTTGACAAATGTAAAAAAACAGAACGAGTCCAGCTGGGTAATTCAAGAAATTTGTAACACAATTGGAAAATGTTGGGAACATTTATATTTCAATTCCGGCTGAGTTTTTAGTAATTTGACTTCGCCCTGCTGTGCTTCGTATGTCTCGACTTGTCCAAATAGTCCCGATTTGTCCTTAATGACCCGACTTGACAAATGCCAAACCTACAGAACAAGTCCAGCTGGGTAAAACAAGAATTTGTAACACAATAGGAAATTGTTGTGGAATAATTCTAATTTCAATTCCGAC
Organism: Chrysolina americana; assembly: GCA_958502065.1. Classification (NCBI taxonomy): domain Eukaryota; kingdom Metazoa; phylum Arthropoda; class Insecta; order Coleoptera; family Chrysomelidae; genus Chrysolina; species Chrysolina americana. Next base: position 31,561,561 of record OY293420.1, read on the forward strand.
TGGGATTTTCGTAAATTGACTTAGCCACTCTGTGCTTCGTATGACTCGACTTGTCCTAATGTTTCCGATTTGTCCTTAATGATCCGACTTGACAAATGTAAAAACACAGAACGAGTCCAGCTGGGTATTCAAGAAATTTGTAACACAATTGGAAAGTGTAGGGAACATTCAAATTTCAATTCCGACTGAGATTTTCGTAATTTGACTTAGCCCTGCTGTGCTTCGTATGTATCAACTTGTCCTACTGGTCCCGATATGTCCTTAATGACCCGACTTGACAAATGCCAAAACTACAGAACAAGTCCAGCTGGGCAAAACAAGAAATTTGTAAAACGATAGGAAATTGTTGGGGAACAATTCAAATTTCAATTTCTACTGATATTTTCGTAATTTGACTTCGCCCTGCTGTGCTTAGTACGTCTCGTCTTGTCCTAATGGTCCCGACTTGTCCTTAATGACCCTACTTGACAAATGCCAAAACTACAGAACAAGTCCAGCTGGGCAAAACAAGAAATTTGTAACACAATAGGAAATTGTTGGGGAACAATCAAATTTCAATTCCGACTGAGATTTTAGTAATTTGACTTCGCCCTGCTGTGCTTCGTATGTCTCGACTTGTCCTAATGTTTCCGATTTGTCCTTAATGATCCGACTTGACAAATGTAAAAAAATAGAACGAGTCCAGCTGGGTAATTCAAGAAATTTGTAACACAATTGGAAAGTGTAGGGAACATTCAAATTTCAATTCCGACTGAGCTTTTCGTAATATGACTTCGCCCTGCTGTGCTTCGTATGTCTTGACTTGACCTAATGGTCCCGATATGTTCCCACTGACCCGACTTGACAAATGCCAAACCTACAGAACAAGTCCAGCTGGGTAAAACAAGAAATTTGTAACACAACAGGGAATTGTTGTGGAATAATTCTAATTTCAATTCCGACATGGATTTTCGTAAATTGACTTAGCCACTCTGTGCTTCGTATGGACTTGTCCTAATGGTCCCGATTTGTCCCTACTGACCCGACTTGACATATGCCAAAACTACAGAACAAGTCCAGCTGGGCAATTCAAGAAATTTGTAACACAATTGGAAAGTGTTGGGAACAATTCAGATTTCAATTCCTACTGAGATTTTCGTAATTTGACTTCGCCCTGCTGTACTTAGTACGTCTCGACTTGTCCTAATGGTCCCGATTTGTCCCTACTGACCCGACTTGACATATGCCAAAACTACAGAACAAGTCCAGCTGGGCAAAACAAGAAATTTGTAAAACGATAGGAAATTGTTGGGGAACAATTCAGATATCAATTCCTACTGAGTTTTTCGTAATTTGACTTCGCCCTGCTGTACTTAGTACGTCTCGTCTTGTCCTAATGGTCCCGACTTGTCCTTATTGACCCGACTTGACAAATGCCAAAATACAGAACAAGACCAGCTGGGTAAAACAAGAAATTTGTAACACAATAGGAAATTGTTGTGGAATAATTCTAATTTCAATTCCGACTGGGATTTTCGTAAATTGACTTAGCCACTCTGTGCTTCGTATGACTCGACTTGTCCTAATGGTCCCGATTTGTCCTTAATGATCCGACTTGACAAATGTAAAAAAACAGAACGAGTCCAGCTGGGTATTCAAGAAATTTGTAACACAATTGGAAAGTGTAGGGAACATTCAAATTTCAATTCCGACTGAGAATTTCGTAATTTGACTTAGCCCTGCTGTGCTTCGTATGTATCAACTTGTCCTACTGGTCCCGAATGTCCTTAATGACCCGACTTGACAAATGCCAAAACTACAGAACAAGTCCAGCTGGGCAAAACAAGAAATTTGTAAAACGATAGGAAATTGTAGGGGAACAATTCAAATTTCAATTCCTACTGATATTTTCGTAATTTGACTTCGCCCTGCTGTGCTTAGTACGTCTCGTCTTGTCCTAATGGTCCCGATTTGTCCTTAATGATCCGACTTGACAAATGTAAAAAAACAGAACGAGTCCAGCTGGGTAATTCAAGAAATTTGTAACACAATTGGAAAATGTTGGGAACATTTATATTTCAATTCCGGCTGAGTTTTTAGTAATTTGACTTCGCCCTGCTGTGCTTCGTATGTCTCGACTTGTCCAAATAGTCCCGATTTGTCCTTAATGACCCGACTTGACAAATGCCAAAATACAGAACAAGTCCAGCTGGGTATTCAAGAAATTTGTAACACAATTGGAAAGTGTAGGGAACATTCAAATTTCAATTCCGACTGAGATTTTCGTAATTTGACTAAGCCCTGCTGTGCTTAGTACGTCTCGTCTTGTCCTAATGGTCCCGACTTGTCCTTAATGACCCGACTTGACAAATGCCAAAATACAGAACAAGACCAGCTGGGTAAAGCAAGAAATTTGTAACACAATAGGAAATTGTCGTGGAATAATTCTAATTTCAATTCCGACTGGGATTTTCGTAAATTGACTTAGCCACTCTGTGCTTCGTATGACTCGACTTGTCCTAATGGTCCCGATTTGTCCCTACTGACCCGACTTGACATATGCCAAAACTACAGAACAAGTCCAGCTGGGCAAAACAAGAAATTTGTAAAACGATAGGAAATTGTTGGGGAACAATTCAGATTTCAATTCCTACTGAGATTTTCGTAATTTGACTTCGCCCTGCTGTACTTAGTACGTCTCGTCTTGTCCTATTGGTCCCGACTTGTCCTTAATGACCCGACTTGACAAATGCCAAAATACAGAAAAAGACCAGCTGGGTAAAGCAAGAAATTTGTAACACAATAGGAAATTGTTGTGGAATAATTCTAATTTCAATTCCGACTGGGATTTTCGTAAATTGACTTAGCCACTCTGTGCTTCGTATGACTCGACTTGTCCTAATGTTTCCGATTTGTCCTTAATGATCCGACTTGACAAATGTAAAAAAACAGAACGAGTCCAGCTGGGTATTCAAGAAATTTGTAACACAATTGGAAAGTGTAGGGAACATTCAAATTTCAATTCCGACTGAAATTTTCGTAATTTGACTTAGCCCTGCTGTGCTTCGTATGTATCAACTTGTCCTACTGGTCCCGATATGTCCTTAATGACCCGACTTGACAAATGCCAAAACTACAGAACAAGTCTAGTTGGCAAAACAAGAAATTTGTAAAACGATAGGAAATTGTTGGGGAACAATTCAAATTTCAATTCCTACTGATATTTTCGTAATTTGACTTAGCCCTGCTGTGCTTCGTATGTATAAACTTGTCCTACTGGTCCCGATATGTCCTTAATGACCCGACTTGACAAATGCCAAAACTACAGAACAAGTCCAGCTGGGCAAAACAAGAAATGTGTAAAACGATAGGAAATTGTTGGGGAACAATTCAAATTTCAATTCCTACTGATATTTTCGTAATTTGACTTCGCCCTGCTGTGCTTAGTACGTCTCGTCTTGTCCTAATGGTCCCCATTTGTCCTTAATGATCCGACTTGACAAATGTAAAAAAACAGAACGAGTCCAGCTGGGTAATTCAAGAAATTTGTAACACAATTGGAAAATGTTGGGAACATTTATATTTCAATTCCGGCTGAGTTTTTAGTAATTTGACTTCGCCCTGCTGTGCTTCGTATGTCTCGACTTGTTCAAATAGTCCCGATTTGTCCTTAATGACCCGACTTGACAAATGCCAAAATACAGAACAAGACCAGCTGGGTAAAGCAAGAAATTTGTAACACAATAGGAAATTGTCGTGGAATAATTCTAATTTCAATTCCGACTGGGATTTTCGTAAATTGACTTAGCCACTCTGTGCTTCGTATGACTCGACTTGTCCTAATGGTCCCGATTTGTCCCTACTGACCCGACTTGACATATGCCAAAACTACAGAACAAGTCCAGCTGGGCAAAACAAGAAATTTGTAAAACGATAGGAAATTGTTGGGGAACAATTCAGATTTCAATTCCTACTGAGATTTTCGTAATTTGACTTCGCCCTGCTGTACTTAGTACGTCTCGTCTTGTCCTAATGGTCCCGACTTGTCCTTAATGACCCGACTTGACAAATGCCAAAATACAGAACAAGACAGCTGGGTAAAGCAAGAAATTTGTAACACAATAGGAAATTGTTGTGGAATAATTCTAATTTCAATTCCGACTGGGATTTTCGTAAATTGACTTAGCCACTCTGTGCTTCGTATGACTCGACTTGTCCTAATGTTTCCGATTTGTCCTTAATGATCCGACTTGACAAATGTAAAAAAACAGAACGAGTCCAGCTGGGTATTCAAGAAATTTGTAACACAATTGGAAAGTGTAGGGAACATTCAAATTTCAATTCCGACTGAGAATTTCGTAATTTGACTTAGCCCTGCTGTGCTTCGTATGTATGTATCAACTTGTCCTACTGGTCCCGATATGTCCTTAATGACCCGACTTGACAAATGCCAAAACTACAGAACAAGTCTAGTTGGCAAAACAAGAAATTTGTAAAACGATAGGAAATTGTTGGGGAACAATTCAAATTTCAATTCCTACTGATATTTTCGTAATTTGACTTCGCCCTGCTGTGCTTAGTACGTCTCGTCTTGTCCTAATGGTCCCGATTTGTCCTTAATGATCCGACTTGACAAATGTAAAAAAACAGAACGAGTCCAGATGGGTAATTCAAGAAATTTGTAACACAATTGGAAAATGTTGGGAACATTCAAATTTCAATTCCGACTGAGATTTTCGTAATATGACTTCGCCCTGCTGTGCTTCGTATGTATTGACTTGTCCTAATGGTCCCGATTTGTCCCTACTGACCCGACTTGACAAATGCCAAAATACAGAACAAGACCAGCTGGGTAAAACAAGAAATTTGTAAAACGATAGGAAATTGTTGGGGAACAATTCAGATTTCAATTCCTACTGAGTTTTTCGTAATTTGACTTCGCCCTGCTGTACTTAGTACGTCTCGTCTTGTCCTACTGGTCCCGATATGTCCTTAATGACCCGACTTGACAAATGCCAAAACTACAGAACAAGTCCAGCTGGGCAAAAGAAGAAATGTGTAAAACGATAGGAAATTGTTGGGGAACAATTAAATTCCTACTGATAATTTCGTAATTTGACTTCGCCCTGCTGTGCTTAGTACGTCTCGTCTTGTCCTAATGGTCCCGATTTGTACTTAATGATCCGACTTGACAAATGTAAAAAAACAGAACGAGTCCAGCTGGGTATTCAAGAAATTTGTAACACAATTGGAAAGTGTAGGGAACATTCAAATTTCAATTCCGACTGAGATTTTCGTAATTTGACTTAGCCCTGCTGTGCTTCGTATGTATCAACTTGTCCTACTGGTCCCGATATGTCCTTAATGACCCGACTTGACAAATGCCAAAACTACAGAACAAGTCCAGCTGGGTAATTCAAGAAATTTGTAACACAATTGGAAAATGTTGGGAACATTTATATTTCAATTCCGGCTGAGTTTTTAGTAATTTGACTTCGCCCTGCTGTGCTTCGTATGACTCGACTTGTCCAAATAGTCCCGATTTGTCCTTAATGACCCGACTTGACAAATGCCAAAATACAGAACAAGTCCAGCTGGGAAATTCAAGAAATATGTAACACAATTGGAAAGTGTAGGGAACATTCAAATTTCAATTCCGACTGAGATTTTCGTAATATGACTTCGCCCTGCTGTGCGTCGTATGTATTGACTTGACCTAATGGTCCCGATATGTTCCCACTGACCCGACTTGACAAATGCCAAACCTACAGAACAAGTCCAGCTGGGTAAAACAAGAATTTGTAACACAATAGGAAATTGTTGTGGAATAATTCTAATTTCAATTCCGACTGGGATTTTCGTAAATTGACTAGCCACTCTGTGCTTCGTATGACTCGACTTGTCCTAATGGTCCCGATTTGTCCCTACTGACCCGACTTGACATATGCCAAAACTACAGAACAAGTCCAGCTGGCAAAACAAGAAATTTGTAAAACGATAGGAAATTGTTAGGGAACAATTCAGATTTCAATTCCTACTGAGATTTTCGTAATTTGACTTCGCCCTGCTGTACTTAGTACGTCTCGTCTTGTCCTAATGGTCCCGACTTGTCCTTAATGACCTGACTTGACAAATGCCAAAATACAGAACAAGACCAGCTGGGTAAAGCAAGAAATTTGTAACACAATAGGAAATTGTTGTGGAATAATTCTAATTTCAATTCCGACTGGGATTTTCGTAAATTGACTTAGCCACTCTGTGCTTCGTATGACTCGACTTGTCCTAATGTTTCCGATTTGTCCTTAATGATCCGACTTGAGAAATGTAAAAAAACAGAACGAGTCCAGCTGGGTATTCAAGAAATTTGTAACACAATTGGAAAGTGTAGGGAACATTCAAATTTCAATTCCGACTGAGATTTTCGTAATTTGACTTAGCCCTGCTGTGCTTCGTATGTATCAACTTGTCCTACTGGTCCCGATATGTCCTTAATGACCCGACTTGACAAATGCCAAAACTACAGAACAAGTCCAGCTGGGCAAAACAAGAAATTTGTAACACAATAGGAAATTGTTGGGAACAATCAAATTTCAATTCCGACTGAGATTTTAGTAATTTGACTTCGCCCTGCTGTGCTTCGTATGTCTCGACTTGTCCTAATGTTTCCGATTTGTCCTTAATGATCCGACTTGACAACTGTAAAAAAATAGAACGAGTCCAGCTGGGTAATTCAAGAAATTTGTAACACAATTGGAAAGTGTAGGGAATATTTAAATTTCAATTCCGACTGAGCTTTTCGTAATATGACTTCGCCCTGCTGTGCTTCGTATGTCTTGACTTGCCCTAATGGTCCCGATATGTTCCCACTGACCCGACTTGACAAATGCCAAACCTACAGAACAAGTCCAGCTGGGTAAAACATGAAATTTGTAACACAACAGGGAATTGTTGTGGAATAATTCTATTATCAATTCCGACTTGGATTTTCGTAAATTGACTTAGCCACTCTGTGCTTCGTATGACTCGACTTGTCCTAATGTTTCCGATTTGTCCTTAATGATCCGACTTGACAAATGTAAAAAAACAGAACGAGTCCAGCTGGGTATTCAAGAAATTTGTAACACAATTGGAAAGTGTAGGGAACATTCAAATTTCAATTCCGACTGAGATTTTCGTAATTTGACTTAGCCCTGCTGTGCTTCTATGTATCAACTTGTCCTACTGGTCCCGATATGTCCTTAATGACCCGACTTGACAAATGCCAAAACTACAGAACAAGTCCAGCTGGCAAAACAAGAAATTTGTAAAACGATAGGAAATTGTTAGGGAACAATTCAGATTTCAATTCCTACTGAGATTTTCGTAATTTGACTTCGCCCTGCTGTACTTAGTACGTCTCGTCTTGTCCTAATGGTCCCGACTTGTCCTTAATGACCCGACTTGACAAATGCCAAAAACAGAACAAGACCAGCTGGGTAAAGCAAGAAATTTGTAACACAATAGGAAATTGTTGTGGAATAATTATAATTTCAATTCCGACTGGGATTTTCGTAAATTGACTTAGCCACTCTGTGCTTCGTATGACTCGACTTGTCCTAATGGTCCCGATTTGTCCCTACTGACCCGACTTGACATATGCCAAAACTACAGAACAAGTCCAGCTGGGCAAAACAAGAAATTTGTAAAACGATAGGAAATTGTTGGGGAACAATTCAGATTTCAATTCCTACTGAGTTTTTCGTAATTTGACTTCGCCCTGCTGTACTTAGTACGTCTCGTCTTGTCCTAATGGTCCCGACTTGTCCTTAATGACCCGACTTGACAAATGCCAAAATACAGAACAAGACCAGATGGGTAAAACAAGAAATTTGTAACACAATAGGAAATTGTTGTGGAATAATTCTAATTTCAATTCCGACTGGGATTTTCGTAAATTGACTTAGCCACTCTGTGCTTCGTATGACTCGACTTGTCCTAATGGTCCCGATTTGTCCTTAATGATCCGACTTGACAAATGTAAAAAAACAGAACGAGTCCAGCTGGGTATTCAAGAAATTTGTAACACAATTGGAAAGTGTAGGGAACATTCAAATTTCAATTCCGACTGAGAATTTCGTAATTTGACTTAGCCCTGCTGTGCTTCGTATGTATCAACTTGTCCTACTGGTCCCGATATGTCCTTAATGACCCGACTTGACAAATGCCAAAACTACAGAACAAGTCCAGCTGGGCAAAACAAGAAATTTGTAAAACGATAGGAAATTGTAGGGGAACAATTCAAATTTCAATTCCTACTGATATTTTCGTAATTTGACTTCGCCCTGCTGTGCTTAGTACGTCTCGTCTTGTCCTAATGGTCCCGATTTGTCCTTAATGATCCGACTTGACAAATGTAAAAAAACAGAACGAGTCCAGCTGGGTAATTCAAGAAATTTGTAACACAATTGGAAAATGTTGAGAACATTTATATTTCAATTCCGGCTGAGTTTTTAGTAATTTGACTTCGCCCTGCTGTGCTTCGTATGTCTCGACTTGTCCAAATAGTCCCGATTTGTCCTTAATGACCCGACTTGACTTATGCCAAAATACAGAACAAGTCCAGCTGGGAAATTCAAGAAATTTGTAACACAATTGGAAAATGTTGGGAACATTTATATTTCAATTCCGGCTGAGTTTTTAGTAATTTGACTTCGCCCTGCTGTGCTTCGTATGTCTCGACTTGTTCAAATAGTCCCGATTTGTCCTTAATGACCCGACTTGACAAATGCCAAAATACAGAACAAGACCAGCTGGGTAAAGCAAGAAATTTGTAACACAATAGGAAATTGTCGTGGAATAATTCTAATTTCAATTCCGACTGGGATTTTCGTAAATTGACTTAGCCACTCTGTGCTTCGTATGACTCGACTTGTCCTAATGGTCCCGATTTGTCCCTACTGACCCGACTTGACATATGCCAAAACTACAGAACAAGTCCAGGTGGGGAAAACAAGAAATTTGTAAAACGATAGGAAATTGTTGGGGAACAATTCAGATTTCAATTCCTACTGAGATTTTCGTAATTTGACTTCGCCCTGCTGTACTTAGTACGTCTCGTCTTGTCCTAATGGTCCCGACTTGTCCTTAATGACCCGACTTGACAAATGCCAAAATACAGAACAAGACCAGCTGGGTAAAGCAAGAAATTTGTAACACAATAGGAAATTGTTGTGGAATAATTCTAATTTCAATTCCGACTGGGATTTTCGTAAATTGACTTAGCCACTCTGTGCTCCGTATGACTCGACTTGTCCTAATGTTTCCGATTTGTCCTTAATGATCCGACTTGACAAATGTAAAAAAACAGAACGAGTCCAGCTGGGTATTCAAGAAATTTGTAACACAATTGGAAAGTGTAGGGAACATTCAAATTTCAATTCCGACTGAGATTTTCGTAATTTGACTTAGCCCTGCTGTGCTTCGTATGTATCAACTTGTCCTACTGGTCCCGATATGTCCTTAATGACCCGACTTGACAAATGCCAAAACTACAGAACAAGTCTAGTTGGCAAAACAAGAAATTTGTAAAACGATAGGAAATTGTTGGGGAACATCAAATTTCAATTCCTACTGATATTTTCGTAATTTGACTTCGCCCTGCTGTGCTTAGTACGTCTCGTCTTGTCCTAATGGTCCCGATTTGTCCTTAATGATCCGACTTGACAAATGTAAAAAAACAGAACGAGTCCAGATGGGTAATTCAAGAAATTTGTAACACAATTGGAAAATGTTGGGAACATTTATATTTCAATTCCGGCTGAGTTTTTAGTAATTTGACTTCGCCCTGCTGTGCTTCGTATGTCTCCACTTGTCCAAATAGTCCCGATTTGTCCTTAATGACCCGACTTGACTTATGCCAAAATACAGAACAAGTCCAGCTGGGAAATTCAAGAAATTTGTAACACAATTGGAAAGTGTAGGGAACATTCAAATTTTTATTCTTACTGAGATTTTCGTAATATGATTTCGCCCTGCTGTGCGTCGTATGTATTGACTTGACCTAATGGTCCCGATATGTTCCCACTGACCCGACTTGACAAATGTCAAACCTACAGAACAAGTCCAGCTGGGTAAAACAAGAATTTGTAACACAATGGGAAATTGTTGTGGAATAATTCTAATTTCAATTCCGACTGGGATTTTCGTAAATTGACTTAGCCACTCTGTGCTTCGTATGACTCGACTTGTCCTAATGGTCCCGATTTGTCCCTACTGACCCGACTTGACATATGCCAAAACTACAGAACAAGTCCAGCTGGGTAATTCAAGAAATTTGTAACACAATTGGAAAGTGTTGGGAACATTCAAATTTCAATTCCGACTGAGATTTTCGTAATATGACTTCGCCCTGCTGTGCTTCGTATGTATTGACTTGTCCTAATGGTCCCGATTTGTCCCTACTGACCCGACTTGACAAATGCCAAAATACAGAACAAGACCAGCTGGGTAAAACAAGAAATTTGTAAAACGATAGGAAATTGTTGGGGAACAATTCAGATTTCAATTCCTACTGAGTTTTTCGTAATTTGACTTCGCCCTGCTGTACTTAGTACGTCTCGTCTTGTCCTACTGGTCCCGATATGTCCTTAATGACCCGACTTGACAAATGCCAAAACTACAGAACAAGTCCAGCTGGGCAAAAGAAGAAATGTGTAAAACGATAGGAAATTGTTGGGGAACAATTAAATTCCTACTGATAATTTCGTAATTTGACTTCGCCCTGCTGTGCTTAGTACGTCTCGTCTTGTCCTAATGGTCCCGATTTGTACTTAATGATCCGACTTGACAAATGTAAAAAAACAGAACGAGTCCAGCTGGGTAATTCAAGAAATTTGTAACACAATTGGAAAATGTTGGGAACATTTATATTTCAATTCCGGCTGAGTTTTTAGTAATTTGACTTCGCCCTGCTGTGCTTCGTATGTCTCGACTTGTCCAAATAGTCCCGATTTGTCCTTAATGACCCGACTTGACAAATGCCAAAATACAGAACAAGTCCAGCTGGGAAATTCAAGAAATATGTAACACAATTGGAAAGTGTAGGGAACATTCAAATTTCAATTCCGACTGAGATTTTCGTAATATGACTTCGCCCTGCTGTGCGTCGTATGTATTGACTTGACCTAATGGTCCCGATATGTTCCCACTGACCCGACTTGACAAATGCCAAACCTACAGAACAAGTCCAGCTGGGTAAAACAAGAATTTGTAACACAATGGGAAATTGTTGTGGAATAATTCTAATTTCAATTCCGACTGGGATTTTCGTAAATTGACTTGGCCACTCTGTGCTTCGTATGACTCGACTTGTCCTAATGTTTCCGATTTGTCCTTAATGATCCGACTTGACAAATGTAAAAAAACAGAACGAGTCCAGCTGGGTATTCAAGAAATTTGTAACACAATTGGAAAGTGTAGGGAACATTCAAATTTCAATTCCGACTGAGATTTTCGTAATTTGACTTAGCCCTGCTGTGCTTCGTATGTATCAACTTGTCCTACTGGTCCCGATATGTCCTTAATGACCCGACTTGACAAATGCCAAAACTACAGAACAAGTCTAGTTGGCAAAACAAGAAATTTGTAAAACGATAGGAAATTGTTGGGGAACAATTCAAATTTCAATTCCTACTGATATTTTCGTAATTTGACTTAGCCCTGCTGTGCTTCGTATGTATAAACTTGTCCTACTGGTCCCGATATGTCCTTAATGACCCGACTTGACAAATGCGAAAACTACAGAACAAGTCCAGCTGGGCAAAACAAGAAATGTGTAAAACGATAGGAAATTGTTGGGGAACAATTCAAATTTCAATTCCTACTGATATTTTCGTAATTTGACTTCGCCCTGCTGTGCTTAGTACGTCTCGTCTTGTCCTAATGGTCCCCATTTGTCCTTAATGATCCGACTTGACAAATGTAAAAAAACAGAACGAGTCCAGCTGGGTAATTCAAGAAATTTGTAACACAATTGGAAAATGTTGGGAACATTTATATTTCAATTCCGGCTGAGTTTTTAGTAATTTGACTTCGCCCTGCTGTGCTTCGTATGTCTCGACTTGTTCAAATAGTCCCGATTTGTCCTTAATGACCCGACTTGACAAATGCCAAAATACAGAACAAGACCAGCTGGGTAAAGCAAGAAATTTGTAACACAATAGGAAATTGTCGTGGAATAATTCTAATTTCAATTCCGACTGGGATTTTCGTAAATTGACTTAGCCACTCTGTGCTTCGTATGACTCGACTTGTCCTAATGGTCCCGATTTGTCCCTACTGACCCGACTTGACATATGCCAAAACTACAGAACAAGTCCAGCTGGCAAAACAAGAAATTTGTAAAACGATAGGAAATTGTTAGGGAACAATTCAGATTTCAATTCCTACTGAGATTTTCGTAATTTGACTTCGCCCTGCTGTACTTAGTACGTCTCGTCTTGTCCTAATGGTCCCGACTTGTCCTTAATGACCTGACTTGACAAATGCCAAAATACAGAACAAGACCAGCTGGGTAAAGCAAGAAATTTGTAACACAATAGGAAATTGTTGTGGAATAATTCTAATTTCAATTCCGACTGGGATTTTCGTAAATTGTCTTAGCCACTCTGTGCTTCGTATGACTCGACTTGTCCTAATGTTTCCGATTTGTCCTTAATGATCCGACTTGACAAATGTAAAAAAACAGAACGAGTCCAGCTGGGTATTCAAGAAATTTGTAACACAATTGGAAAGTGTAGGGAACATTCAAATTTCAATTCCGACTGAGATTTTCGTAATTTGACTTAGCCCTGCTGTGCTTCGTATGTATCAACTTGTCCTACTGGTCCCGATATGTCCTTAATGACCCGACTTGACAAATGCCAAAACTACAGCACAAGTCCAGCTGGGCAAAACAAGAAATTTGTAACACAATAGGAAATTGTTGGGAACAATCAAATTTCAATTCCGACTGAGATTTTAGTAATTTGACTTCGCCCTGCTGTGCTTCGTATGTCTCGACTTGTCCTAATGTTTCCGATTTGTCCTTAATGATCCGACTTGACAAATGTAAAAAAATAGAACGAGTCCAGCTGGGTAATTCAAGAAATTTGTAACACAATTGGAAAGTGTAGGGAATATTCAAATTTCAATTCCGACTGAGCTTTTCGTAATATGACTTCGCCCTGCTGTGCTTCGTATGTCTTGACTTGCCCTAATGGTCCCGATATGTTCCCACTGACCCGACTTGACAAATGCCAAACCTACAGAACAAGTCCAGCTGGGTAAAACATGAAATTTGTAACACAACAGGGAATTGTTGTGGAATAATTCTATTATCAATTCCGACTTGGATTTTCGTAAATTGACTTAGCCACTCTGTGCTTCGTATGACTCGACTTGTCCTAATGTTTCCGATTTGTCCTTAATGATCCGACTTGACAAATGTAAAAAAACAGAACGAGTCCAGCTGGGTATTCAAGAAATTTGTAACACAATTGGAAAGTGTAGGGAACATTCAAATTTCAATTCCGACTGAGATTTTCGTAATTTGACTTAGCCCTGCTGTGCTTCTATGTATCAACTTGTCCTACTGGTCCCGATATGTCCTTAATGACCCGACTTGACAAATGCCAAAACTACAGAACAAGTCCAGCTGGCAAAACAAGAAATTTGTAAAACGATAGGAAATTGTTAGGGAACAATTCAGATTTCAATTCCTACTGAGATTTTCGTAATTTGACTTCGCCCTGCTGTACTTAGTACGTCTCGTCTTGTCCTAATGGTCCCGACTTGTCCTTAATGACCTGACTTGACAAATGCCAAAATACAGAACAAGACCAGCTGGGTAAAGCAAGAAATTTGTAACACAATAGGAAATTGTTGTGGAATAATTCTAATTTCAATTCCGACTGGGATTTTCGTAAATTGACTTAGCCACTCTGTGCTTCGTATGACTCGACTTGTCCTAATGTTTCCGATTTGTCCTTAATGATCCGACTTGACAAATGTAAAAAAACAGAACGAGTCCAGCTGGGTATTCAAGAAATTTGTAACACAATTGGAAAGTGTAGGGAACATTCAAATTTCAATTCCGACTGAGATTTTCGTAATTTGACTTAGCCCTGCTGTGCTTCGTATGTATCAACTTGTCCTACTGGTCCCGATATGTCCTTAATGACCCGACTTGACAAATGCCAAAACTACAGAACAAGTCCAGCTGGGCAAAACAAGAAATTTGTAAAACGATAGGAAATTGTTGGGGAACAATTCAAATTTCAATTTCTACTGATATTTTCGTAATTTGACTTCGCCCTGCTGTGCTTAGTACGTCTCGTCTTGTCCTAATGGTCCCGACTTGTCCTTAATGACCCTACTTGACAAATGCCAAAACTACAGAACAAGTCCAGCTGGGCAAAACAAGAAATTTGTAACGCAATAGGAAATTGTTGGGAACATTCAAATTTCAATTCCGACTGAGATTTTCGTAATTTGACTTAGCCCTGCTGGCTTCTATGTATCAACTTGTCCTACTGGTCCCGATATGTCCTTAATGACCCGACTTGACAAATGCCAAAACTACAGAACAAGTCCAGCTGGGCAAAACAAGAAATTTGTAAAACGATAGGAAATTGTTGGGGAACAATTCAAATTTCAATTCCTACTGATATTTTCGTAATTTGACTTCGCCCTGCTGTGCTTAGTACGTCTCGTCTTGTCCTAATGGTCCCGATTTGTCCTTAATGATCCGACTTGACAAATGTAAAAAAACAGAACGAGTCCAGCTGGGTAATTCAAGAAATTTGTAACACAATTGGAAAATGTTGGGAACATTTATATTTCAATTCCGGCTGAGTTTTTAGTAATTTGACTTCGCCCTGCTGTGCTTCGTATGTCTCGACTTGTCCAAATAGTCCCGATTTGTCCTTAATGACCCGACTTGACAAATGCCAAAATACAGAACAAGTCCAGCTGGGAAATTCAAGAAATTTGTAACACAATTGGAAAGTGTAGGGAACATTCAAATTTCAATTCCGACTGAGATTTTCGTAATATGACTTCGCCCTGCTGTGCGTCGTATGTATTGACTTGACCTAATGGTCCCGATATGTTCCCACTGACCCGACTTGACAAATGCCAAACCTACAGAACAGGTCCAGCTGGGTAAAACAAGAATTTGTAACAAAATAGGAAATTGTTGTGGAATAATTCTAATTTCAATTCCGACTGGGATTTTCGTAAATTGACTTAGCCACTCTGTGCTTCGTATGACTCGACTTGTCCTAATGTTTCCGATTTGTCCTTAATGATCCGACTTGACAAATGTAAAAAAACAGAACGAGTCCAGCTGGGTAATTCAAGAAATTTGTACACAATTGGAAAATGTTGGGAACATTTATATTTCAATTCCGGCTGAGTTTTTAGTAATTTGACTTCGCCCTGCAGTGCTTCGTATGTCTCCACTTGTCCAAATAGTCCCGATTTGTCCTTAATGACCCGACTTGACAAATGCCAAAACTACAGAACAAGTCCAGCTGGGCAAAACAAGAAATTTGTAAAACGATAGGAAATTGTTGGGGAACAATTCAAATTTCAATTCCTACTGATATTTTCGTAATTTGACTTCGCCCTGCTGTGCTTAGTACGTCTCGTCTTGTCCTAATGGTCCCGATTTGTCCTTAATGATCCGACTTGACAAATGTAAAAAAACAGAACGAGTCCAGCTGGGTAATTCAAGAAATTTGTAACACAATTGGAAAATGTTGGGAACATTTATATTTCAATTCCGGCTGAGTTTTTAGTAATTTGACTTCGCCCTGCTGTGCTTCGTATGTCTCCACTTGTCCAAATAGTCCCGATTTGTCCTTAATGACCCGACTTGACAAATGCCAAAATACAGAACAAGTCCAGCTGGGAAAATCAAGAAATTTGTAACACAATTGGAAAGTGTAGGGAACATTCAAATTTCAATTCCGACTGAGATTTTCGTAATATGATTTCGCCCTGCTGTGCGTCGTATGTCTCGACTTGTCCAAATAGTCCCGATTTGTCCTTAATGACCCGACTTGACAAATGCCAAAATACAGAACAAGTCCAGCTGGGAAATTCAAGAAATTTGTAACACAATTGGAAAGTGTAGGGAACATTCAAATTTCAATTCCGACTGAGATTTTCGTAATATGACTTCGCCCTGCTGTGCGTCGTATGTATTGACTTGACCTAATGGTCCCGATATGTTCCCACTGACCCGACTTGACAAATGCCAAACCTACAGAACAGGTCCAGCTGGGTAAAACAAGAATTTGTAACAAAATAGGAAATTGTTGTGGAATAATTCTAATTTCAATTCCGACTGGGATTTTCGTAAATTGACTTAGCCACTCTGTGCTTCGTATGACTCGACTTGTCCTAATGTTTCCGATTTGTCCTTAATGATCCGACTTGACAAATGTAAAAAAACAGAACGAGTCCAGCTGGGTAATTCAAGAAATTTGTACACAATTGGAAAATGTTGGGAACATTTATATTTCAATTCCGGCTGAGTTTTTAGTAATTTGACTTCGCCCTGCAGTGCTTCGTATGTCTCCACTTGTCCAAATAGTCCCGATTTGTCCTTAATGACCCGACTTGACAAATGCCAAAACTACAGAACAAGTCCAGCTGGGCAAAACAAGAAATTTGTAAAACGATAGGAAATTGTTGGGGAACAATTCAAATTTCAATTCCTACTGAT
Organism: Chrysolina americana; assembly: GCA_958502065.1. Lineage (NCBI taxonomy): Eukaryota > Metazoa > Arthropoda > Insecta > Coleoptera > Chrysomelidae > Chrysolina > Chrysolina americana. The sequence goes on from OY293420.1 coordinate 31,578,290, forward strand.
ATTTTCGTAATTTGACTTCGCCCTGCTGTGCTTAGTACGTCTCGTCTTGTCCTAATGGTCCCGATTTGTCCTTAATGATCCGACTTGACAAATGTAAAAAAACAGAACGAGTCCAGCTGGGTAATTCAAGAAATTTGTAACACAATTGGAAAATGTTGGGAACATTTATATTTCAATTCCGGCTGAGTTTTTAGTAATTTGACTTCGCCCTGCTGTGCTTCGTATGTCTCCACTTGTCCAAATAGTCCCGATTTGTCCTTAATGACCCGACTTGACAAATGCCAAAATACAGAACAAGTCCAGCTGGGAAAATCAAGAAATTTGTAACACAATTGGAAAGTGTAGGGAACATTCAAATTTCAATTCCGACTGAGATTTTCGTAATATGATTTCGCCCTGCTGTGCGTCGTATGTATTGACTTGACCTAATGGTCCCGATATGTTCCCACTGACCCGACTTGACAAATGCCAAACCTACAGAACAAGTCCAGCTGGGTAAAACAAGAATTTGTAACACAATGGGAAATTGTTGTGGAATAATTCTAATTTCAATTCCGACTGGGATTTTCGTAAATTGACTTAGCCACTCTGTGCTTCGTATGACTCGACTTGTCCTAATGTTTCCGATTTGTCCTTAATGATCCGACTTGACAAATGTAAAAAAACAGAACGAGTCCAGCTGGGTATTCAAGAAATTTGTAACACAATTGGAAAGTGTAGGGAACATTCAAATTTCAATTCCGACTGAGATTTTCGTAATTTGACTTAGCCCTGCTGTGCTTCGTATGTATCAACTTGTCCTACTGGTCCCGATATGTCCTTAATGACCCGACTTGACAAATGCCAAAACTACAGAACAAGTCTAGTTGGCAAAACAAGAAATTTGTAAAACGATAGGAAATTGTTGGGGAACAATTCAAATTTCAATTCCTACTGATATTTTCGTAATTTGACTTAGCCCTGCTGTGCTTCGTATGTATAAACTTGTCCTACTGGTCCCGATATGTCCTTAATGACCCGACTTGACAAATGCCAAAACTACAGAACAAGTCCAGCTGGGCAAAACAAGAAATGTGTAAAACGATAGGAAATTGTTGGGGAACAATTCAAATTTCAATTCCTACTGATATTTTCGTAATTTGACTTCGCCCTGCTGTGCTTAGTACGTCTCGTCTTGTCCTAATGGTCCCCATTTGTCCTTAATGATCCGACTTGACAAATGTAAAAAAACAGAACGAGTCCAGCTGGGTAATTCAAGAAATTTGTAACACAATTGGAAAATGTTGGGAACATTTATATTTCAATTCCGGCTGAGTTTTTAGTAATTTGACTTCGCCCTGCTGTGCTTCGTATGTCTCGACTTGTTCAAATAGTCCCGATTTGTCCTTAATGACCCGACTTGACAAATGCCAAAATACAGAACAAGACCAGCTGGGTAAAGCAAGAAATTTGTAACACAATAGGAAATTGTCGTGGAATAATTCTAATTTCAATTCCGACTGGGATTTTCGTAAATTGACTTAGCCACTCTGTGCTTCGTATGACTCGACTTGTCCTAATGGTCCCGATTTGTCCCTACTGACCCGACTTGACATATGCCAAAACTACAGAACAAGTCCAGGGGTTAAAACAAGAAATTTGTAAAACGATAGGAAATTGTTGGGGAACAATTCAGATTTCAATTCCTACTGAGATTTTCGTAATTTGACTTCGCCCTGCTGTACTTAGTACGTCTCGTCTTGTCCTAATGGTCCCGACTTGTCCTTAATGACCCGACTTGACAAATGCCAAAATACAGAACAAGACCAGCTGGGTAAAGCAAGAAATTTGTAACACAATAGGAAATTGTTGTGGAATAATTCTAATTTCAATTCCGACTGGGATTTTCGTAAATTGACTTAGCCACTCTGTGCTTCGTATGACTCGACTTGTCCTAATGTTTCCGATTTGTCCTTAATGATCCGACTTGACAAATGTAAAAAAACAGAACGAGTCCAGCTGGGTATTCAAGAAATTTGTAACACAATTGGAAAGTGTAGGGAACATTCAAATTTCAATTCCGACTGAGATTTTCGTAATTTGACTTAGCCCTGCTGTGCTTCGTATGTATCAACTTGTCCTACTGGTCCCGATATGTCCTTAATGACCCGACTTGACAAATGCCAAAACTACAGAACAAGTCTAGTTGGCAAAACAAGAAATTTGTAAAACGATAGGAAATTGTTGGGGAACATCAAATTTCAATTCCTACTGATATTTTCGTAATTTGACTTCGCCCTGCTGTGCTTAGTACGTCTCGTCTTGTCCTAATGGTCCCGATTTGTCCTTAATGATCCGACTTGACAAATTTAAAAAAACAGAACGAGTCCAGATGGGTAATTCAAGAAATTTGTAACACAATTGGAAAATGTTGGGAACATTTATATTTCAATTCCGGCTGAGTTTTTAGTAATTTGACTTCGCCCTGCTGTGCTTCGTATGTCTCCACTTGTCCAAATAGTCCCGATTTGTCCTTAATGACCCGACTTGACTTATTCCAAAATACAGAACAAGTCCAGCTGGGAAATTCAAGAAATTTGTAACACAATTGGAAAGTGTAGGGAACATTCAAATTTTTATTCTTACTGAGATTTTCGTAATATGATTTCGCCCTGCTGTGCGTCGTATGTATTGACTTGACCTAATGGTCCCGATATGTTCCCACTGACCCGACTTGACAAATGCCAAACCTACAGAACAAGTCCAGCTGGGTAAAACAAGAATTTGTAACACAATGGGAAATTGTTGTGGAATAATTCTAATTTCAATTCCGACTGGGATTTTCGTAAATTGACTTAGCCACTCTGTGCTTCGTATGACTCGACTTGTCCTAATGGTCCCGATTTGTCCCTACTGACCCGACTTGACATATGCCAAAACTACAGAACAAGTCCAGCTGGGCAATTCAAGAAATTTGTACAATTGGAAAGTGTTGGGAACATTCAAATTTCAATTCCGACTGAGATTTTCGTAATATGACTTCGCCCTGCTGTGCTTCGTATGTATTGACTTGTCCTAATGGTCCCGATTTGTCCCTACTGACCCGACTTGACAAATGCCAAAATACAGAACAAGACCAGCTGGGTAAAACAAGAAATTTGTAAAACGATAGGAAATTGTTGGGGAACAATTCAGATTTCAATTCCTACTGAGTTTTTCGTAATTTGACTTCGCCCTGCTGTACTTAGTACGTCTCGTCTTGTCCTACTGGTCCCGATATGTCCTTAATGACCCGACTTGACAAATGCCAAAACTACAGAACAAGTCCAGCTGGGCAAAAGAAGAAATGTGTAAAACGATAGGAAATTGTTGGGGAACAATTAAATTCCTACTGATAATTTCGTAATTTGACTTCGCCCTGCTGTGCTTAGTACGTCTCGTCTTGTCCTAATGGTCCCGATTTGTACTTAATGATCCGACTTGACAAATGTAAAAAAACAGAACGAGTCCAGCTGGGTAATTCAAGAAATTTGTAACACAATTGGAAAATGTTGGGAACATTTATATTTCAATTCCGGCTGAGTTTTTAGTAATTTGACTTCGCCCTGCTGTGCTTCGTATGTCTCGACTTGTCCAAATAGTCCCGATTTGTCCTTAATGACCCGACTTGACAAATGCCAAAATACAGAACAAGTCCAGCTGGGAAATTCAAGAAATATGTAACACAATTGGAAAGTGTAGGGAACATTCAAATTTCAATTCCGACTGAGATTTTCGTAATATGACTTCGCCCTGCTGTGCGTCGTATGTATTGACTTGACCTAATGGTCCCGATATGTTCCCACTGACCCGACTTGACAAATGCCAAACCTACAGAACAAGTCCAGCTGGGTAAAACAAGAATTTGTAACACAATGGGAAATTGTTGTGGAATAATTCTAATTTCAATTCCGACTGGGATTTTCGTAAATTGACTTAGCCACTCTGTGCTTCGTATGACTCGACTTGTCCTAATGTTTCCGATTTGTCCTTAATGATCCGACTTGACAAATGTAAAAAAACAGAACGAGTCCAGCTGGGTATTCAAGAAATTTGTAACACAATTGGAAAGTGTAGGGAACATTCAAATTTCAATTCCGACTGAGATTTTCGTAATTTGACTTAGCCCTGCTGAGCTTCGTATGTATCAACTTGTCCTACTGGTCCCGATATGTCCTTAATGACCCGACTTGACAAATGCCAAAACTACAGAACAAGTCTAGTTGGCAAAACAAGAAATTTGTAAAACGATAGGAAATTGTTGGGGAACAATTCAAATTTCAATTCCTACTGATATTTTCGTAATTTGACTTAGCCCTGCTGTGCTTCGTATGTATAAACTTGTCCTACTGGTCCCGATATGTCCTTAATGACCCGACTTGACAAATGCCAAAACTACAGAACAAGTCCAGCTGGGCAAAAGAAGAAATGTGTAAAACGATAGGAAATTGTTGGGGAACAATTCAAATTTCAATTCCTACTGATATTTTCGTAATTTGACTTCGCCCTGCTGTGCTTAGTACGTCTCGTCTTGTCCTAATGGTCCCCATTTGTCCTTAATGATCCGACTTGACAAATGTAAAAAAACAGAACGAGTCCAGCTGGGTAATTCAAGAAATTTGTAACACAATTGGAAAATGTTGGGAACATTTATATTTCAATTCCGGCTGAGTTTTTAGTAATTTGACTTCGCCCTGCTGTGCTTCGTACGTCTCGACTTGTTCAAATAGTCCCGATTTGTCCTTAATGACCCGACTTGACAAATGCCAAAATACAGAACAAGACCAGCTGGGTAAAGCAAGAAATTTGTAACACAATAGGAAATTGTCGTGGAATAATTCTAATTTCAATTCCGACTGGGATTTTCGTAAATTGACTTAGCCACTCTGTGCTTCGTATGACTCGACTTGTCCTAATGGTCCCGATTTGTCCCTACTGACCCGACTTGACATATGCCAAAACTACAGAACAAGTCCAGCTGGCAAAACAAGAAATTTGTAAAACGATAGGAAATTGTTAGGGAACAATTCAGATTTCAATTCCTACTGAGATTTTCGTAATTTGACTTCGCCCTGCTGTACTTAGTACGTCTCGTCTTGTCCTAATGGTCCCGACTTGTCCTTAATGACCTGACTTGACAAATGCCAAAATACAGAACAAGACCAGCTGGGTAAAGCAAGAAATTTGTAACACAATAGGAAATTGTTGTGGAATAATTCTAATTTCAATTCCGACTGGGATTTTCGTAAATTGACTTAGCCACTCTGTGCTTCGTATGACTCGACTTGTCCTAATGTTTCCGATTTGTCCTTAATGATCCGACTTGACAAATGTAAAAAAACAGAACGAGTCCAGCTGGGTATTCAAGAAATTTGTAACACAATTGGAAAGTGTAGGGAACATTCAAATTTCAATTCCGACTGAGATTTTCGTAATTTGACTTAGCCCTGCTGTGCTTCGTATGTATCAACTTGTCCTACTGGTCCCGATATGTCCTTAATGACCCGACTTGACAAATGCCAAAACTACAGAACAAGTCCAGCTGGGCAAAACAAGAAATTTGTAACACAATAGGAAATTGTTGGGAACAATCAAATTTCAATTCCGACTGAGATTTTAGTAATTTGACTTCGCCCTGCTGTTCTTCGTATGTCTCGACTTGTCCTAATGTTTCCGATTTGTCCTTAACGATCCGACTTGACAAATGTAAAAAAATAGAACGAGTCCAGCTGGGTAATTCAAGAAATTTGTAACACAATTGGAAAGTGTAGGGAATATTCAAATTTCAATTCCGACTGAGCTTTTCGTAATATGACTTCGCCCTGCTGTGCTTCGTATGTCTCGTCTTGTCCTAATGGTCCCGACTTGTCCTTAATGACCCGACTTGACAAATGCCAAAATACAGAACAAGACCAGCTGGGTAAAGCAAGAAATTTGTAACACAATAGGAAATTGTTGTGGAATAATTCTAATTTCAATTCCGACTGGGATTTTCGTAAATTGACTTAGCCACTCTGTGCTTCGTATGACTCGACTTGTCCTAATGTTTCCGATTTGTCCTTAATGATCCGACTTGACAAATGTAAAAAAACAGAACGAGTCCAGCTGGGTATTCAAGAAATTTGTAACACAATTGGAAAGTGTAGGGAACATTCAAATTTCAATTCCGACTGAGATTTTCGTAATTTGACTTAGCCCTGCTGAGCTTCGTATGTATCAACTTGTCCTACTGGTCCCGATATGTCCTTAATGACCCGACTTGACAAATGCCAAAACTACAGAACAAGTCTAGTTGGCAAAACAAGAAATTTGTAAAACGATAGGAAATTGTTGGGGAACAATTCAAATTTCAATTCCTACTGATATTTTCGTAATTTGACTTAGCCCTGCTGTGCTTCGTATGTATAAACTTGTCCTACTGGTCCCGATATGTCCTTAATGACCCGACTTGACAAATGCCAAAACTACAGAACAAGTCCAGCTGGGCAAAACAAGAAATGTGTAAAACGATAGGAAATTGTTGGGGAACAATTCAAATTTCAATTCCTACTGATATTTTCGTAATTTGACTTCGCCCTGCTGTGCTTAGTACGTCTCGTCTTGTCCTAATGGTCCCCATTTGTCCTTAATGATCCGACTTGACAAATGTAAAAAAACAGAACGAGTCCAGCTGGGTAATTCAAGAAATTTGTAACACAATTGGAAAATGTTGGGAACATTTATATTTCAATTCCGGCTGAGTTTTTAGTAATTTGACTTCGCCCTGCTGTGCTTCGTATGTCTCGACTTGTTCAAATAGTCCCGATTTGTCCTTAATGACCCGACTTGACAAATGCCAAAATACAGAACAAGACCAGCTGGGTAAAGCAAGAAATTTGTAACACAATAGGAAATTGTCGTGGAATAATTCTAATTTCAATTCCGACTGGGATTTTCGTAAATTGACTTAGCCACTCTGTGCTTCGTATGACTCGACTTGTCCTAATGGTCCCGATTTGTCCCTACTGACCCGACTTGACATATGCCAAAACTACAGAACAAGTCCAGGGGGGAAAACAAGAAATTTGTAAAACGATAGGAAATTGTTGGGGAACAATTCAGATTTCAATTCCTACTGAGATTTTCGTAATTTGACTTCGCCCTGCTGTACTTAGTACGTCTCGTCTTGTCCTAATGGTCCCGACTTGTCCTTAATGACCCGACTTGACAAATGCCAAAATACAGAACAAGACCAGCTGGGTAAAGCAAGAAATTTGTAACACAATAGGAAATTGTTGTGGAATAATTCTAATTTCAATTCCGACTGGGATTTTCGTAAATTGACTTAGCCACTCTGTGCTTCGTATGACTCGACTTGTCCTAATGTTTCCGATTTGTCCTTAATGATCCGACTTGACAAATGTAAAAAAACAGAACGAGTCCAGCTGGGTATTCAAGAAATTTGTAACACAATTGGAAAGTGTAGGGAACATTCAAATTTCAATTCCGACTGAGATTTTCGTAATTTGACTTAGCCCTGCTGTGCTTCGTATGTATCAACTTGTCCTACTGGTCCCGATATGTCCTTAATGACCCGACTTGACAAATGCCAAAACTACAGAACAAGTCTAGTTGGCAAAACAAGAAATTTGTAAAACGATAGGAAATTGTTGGGGAACATCAAATTTCAATTCCTACTGATATTTTCGTAATTTGACTTCGCCCTGCTGTGCTTAGTACGTCTCGTCTTGTCCTAATGGTCCCGATTTGTCCTTAATGATCCGACTTGACAAATGTAAAAAAACAGAACGAGTCCAGATGGGTAATTCAAGAAATTTGTAACACAATTGGAAAATGTTGGGAACATTTATATTTCAATTCCGGCTGAGTTTTTAGTAATTTGACTTCGCCCTGCTGTGCTTCGTATGTCTCCACTTGTCCAAATAGTCCCGATTTGTCCTTAATGACCCGACTTGACTTATGCCAAAATACAGAACAAGTCCAGCTGGGAAATTCAAGAAATTTGTAACACAATTGGAAAGTGTAGGGAACATTCAAATTTTTATTCTTACTGAGATTTTCGTAATATGATTTCGCCCTGCTGTGCGTCGTATGTATTGACTTGACCTAATGGTCCCGATATGTTCCCACTGACCCGACTTGACAAATGCCAAACCTACAGAACAAGTCCAGCTGGGTAAAACAAGAATTTGTAACACAATGGGAAATTGTTGTGGAATAATTCTAATTTCAATTCCGACTGGGATTTTCGTAAATTGACTTAGCCACTCTGTGCTTCGTATGACTCGACTTGTCCTAATGGTCCCGATTTGTCCCTACTGACCCGACTTGACATATGCCAAAACTACAGAACAAGTCCAGCTGGGTAATTCAAGAAATTTGTACAATTGGAAAGTGTTGGGAACATTCAAATTTCAATTCCGACTGAGATTTTCGTAATATGACTTCGCCCTGCTGTGCTTCGTATGTATTGACTTGTCCTAATGGTCCCGATTTGTCCCTACTGACCCGACTTGACAAATGCCAAAATACAGAACAAGACCAGCTGGGTAAAACAAGAAATTTGTAAAACGATAGGAAATTGTTGGGGAACAATTCAGATTTCAATTCCTACTGAGTTTTTCGTAATTTGACTTCGCCCTGCTGTACTTAGTACGTCTCGTCTTGTCCTACTGGTCCCGATATGTCCTTAATGACCCGACTTGACAAATGCCAAAACTACAGAACAAGTCCAGCTGGGCAAAAGAAGAAATGTGTAAAACGATAGGAAATTGTTGGGGAACAATTAAATTCCTACTGATAATTTCGTAATTTGACTTCGCCCTGCTGTGCTTAGTACGTCTCGTCTTGTCCTAATGGTCCCGATTTGTACTTAATGATCCGACTTGACAAATGTAAAAAAACAGAACGAGTCCAGCTGGGTAATTCAAGAAATTTGTAACACAATTGGAAAATGTTGGGAACATTTATATTTCAATTCCGGCTGAGTTTTTAGTAATTTGACTTCGCCCTGCTGTGCTTCGTATGTCTCGACTTGTCCAAATAGTCCCGATTTGTCCTTAATGACCCGACTTGACAAATGCCAAAATACAGAACAAGTCCAGCTGGGAAATTCAAGAAATATGTAACACAATTGGAAAGTGTAGGGAACATTCAAATTTCAATTCCGACTGAGATTTTCGTAATATGACTTCGCCCTGCTGTGCGTCGTATGTATTGACTTGACCTAATGGTCCCGATATGTTCCCACTGACCCGACTTGACAAATGCCAAACCTACAGAACAAGTCCAGCTGGGTAAAACAAGAATTTGTAACACAATGGGAAATTGTTGTGGAATAATTCTAATTTCAATTCCGACTGGGATTTTCGTAAATTGACTTAGCCACTCTGTGCTTCGTATGACTCGACTTGTCCTAATGTTTCCGATTTGTCCTTAATGATCCGACTTGACAAATGTAAAAAAACAGAACGAGTCCAGCTGGGTATTCAAGAAATTTGTAACACAATTGGAAAGTGTAGGGAACATTCAAATTTCAATTCCGACTGAGATTTTCGTAATTTGACTTAGCCCTGCTGAGCTTCGTATGTATCAACTTGTCCTACTGGTCCCGATATGTCCTTAATGACCCGACTTGACAAATGCCAAAACTACAGAACAAGTCTAGTTGGCAAAACAAGAAATTTGTAAAACGATAGGAAATTGTTGGGGAACAATTCAAATTTCAATTCCTACTGATATTTTCGTAATTTGACTTAGCCCTGCTGTGCTTCGTATGTATAAACTTGTCCTACTGGTCCCGATATGTCCTTAATGACCCGACTTGACAAATGCCAAAACTACAGAACAAGTCCAGCTGGGCAAAACAAGAAATGTGTAAAACGATAGGAAATTGTTGGGGAACAATTCAAATTTCAATTCCTACTGATATTTTCGTAATTTGACTTCGCCCTGCTGTGCTTAGTACGTCTCGTCTTGTCCTAATGGTCCCCATTTGTCCTTAATGATCCGACTTGACAAATGTAAAAAAACAGAACGAGTCCAGCTGGGTAATTCAAGAAATTTGTAACACAATTGGAAAATGTTGGGAACATTTATATTTCAATTCCGGCTGAGTTTTTAGTAATTTGACTTCGCCCTGCTGTGCTTCGTATGTCTCGACTTGTTCAAATAGTCCCGATTTGTCCTTAATGACCCGACTTGACAAATGCCAAAATACAGAACAAGACCAGCTGGGTAAAGCAAGAAATTTGTAACACAATAGGAAATTGTCGTGGAATAATTCTAATTTCAATTCCGACTGGGATTTTCGTAAATTGACTTAGCCACTCTGTGCTTCGTATGACTCGACTTGTCCTAATGGTCCCGATTTGTCCCTACTGACCCGACTTGACATATGCCAAAACTACAGAACAAGTCCAGGGGGGAAAACAAGAAATTTGTAAAACGATAGGAAATTGTTGGGGAACAATTCAGATTTCAATTCCTACTGAGATTTTCGTAATTTGACTTCGCCCTGCTGTACTTAGTACGTCTCGTCTTGTCCTAATGGTCCCGACTTGTCCTTAATGACCCGACTTGACAAATGCCAAAATACAGAACAAGACCAGCTGGGTAAAGCAAGAAATTTGTAACACAATAGGAAATTGTTGTGGAATAATTCTAATTTCAATTCCGACTGGGATTTTCGTAAATTGACTTAGCCACTCTGTGCTTCGTATGACTCGACTTGTCCTAATGTTTCCGATTTGTCCTTAATGATCCGACTTGACAAATGTAAAAAAACAGAACGAGTCCAGCTGGGTATTCAAGAAATTTGTAACACAATTGGAAAGTGTAGGAAACATTCAAATTTCAATTCCGACTGAGATTTTCGTAATTTGACTTAGCCCTGCTGTGCTTCGTATGTATCAACTTGTCCTACTGGTCCCGATATGTCCTTAATGACCCGACTTGACAAATGCCAAAACTACAGAACAAGTCTAGTTGGCAAAACAAGAAATTTGTAAAACGATAGGAAATTGTTGGGGAACATCAAATTTCAATTCCTACTGATATTTTCGTAATTTGACTTCGCCCTGCTGTGCTTAGTACGTCTCGTCTTGTCCTAATGGTCCCGATTTGTCCTTAATGATCCGACTTGACAAATGTAAAAAAACAGAACGAGTCCAGATGGGTAATTCAAGAAATTTGTAACACAATTGGAAAATGTTGGGAACATTTATATTTCAATTCCGGCTGAGTTTTTAGTAATTTGACTTCGCCCTGCTGTGCTTCGTATGTCTCCACTTGTCCAAATAGTCCCGATTTGTCCTTAATGACCCGACTTGACTTATGCCAAAATACAGAACAAGTCCAGCTGGGAAATTCAAGAAATTTGTAACACAATTGGAAAGTGTAGGGAACATTCAAATTTTTATTCTTACTGAGATTTTCGTAATATGATTTCGCCCTGCTGTGCGTCGTATGTATTGACTTGACCTAATGGTCCCGATATGTTCCCACTGACCCGACTTGACAAATGCCAAACCTACAGAACAAGTCCAGCTGGGTAAAACAAGAATTTGTAACACAATGGGAAATTGTTGTGGAATAATTCTAATTTCAATTCCGACTGGGATTTTCGTAAATTGACTTAGCCACTCTGTGCTTCGTATGACTCGACTTGTCCTAATGGTCCCGATTTGTCCCTACTGACCCGACTTGACATATGCCAAAACTACAGAACAAGTCCAGCTGGGTAATTCAAGAAATTTGTACAATTGGAAAGTGTTGGGAACATTCAAATTTCAATTCCGACTGAGATTTTCGTAATATGACTTCGCCCTGCTGTGCTTCGTATGTATTGACTTGTCCTAATGGTCCCGATTTGTCCCTACTGACCCGACTTGACAAATGCCAAAATACAGAACAAGACCAGCTGGGTAAAACAAGAAATTTGTAAAACGATAGGAAATTGTTGGGGAACAATTCAGATTTCAATTCCTACTGAGTTTTTCGTAATTTGACTTCGCCCTGCTGTACTTAGTACGTCTCGTCTTGTCCTACTGGTCCCGATATGTCCTTAATGACCCGACTTGACAAATGCCAAAACTACAGAACAAGTCCAGCTGGGCAAAAGAAGAAATGTGTAAAACGATAGGAAATTGTTGGGGAACAATTAAATTCCTACTGATAATTTCGTAATTTGACTTCGCCCTGCTGTGCTTAGTACGTCTCGTCTTGTCCTAATGGTCCCGATTTGTACTTAATGATCCGACTTGACAAATGTAAAAAAACAGAACGAGTCCAGCTGGGTAATTCAAGAAATTTGTAACACAATTGGAAAATGTTGGGAACATTTATATTTCAATTCCGGCTGAGTTTTTAGTAATTTGACTTCGCCCTGCTGTGCTTCGTATGTCTCGACTTGTCCAAATAGTCCCGATTTGTCCTTAATGACCCGACTTGACAAATGCCAAAATACAGAACAAGTCCAGCTGGGAAATTCAAGAAATATGTAACACAATTGGAAAGTGTAGGGAACATTCAAATTTCAATTCCGACTGAGATTTTCGTAATATGACTTCGCCCTGCTGTGCGTCGTATGTATTGACTTGACCTAATGGTCCCGATATGTTCCCACTGACCCGACTTGACAAATGCCAAACCTACAGAACAAGTCCAGCTGGGTAAAACAAGAATTTGTAACACAATGGGAAATTGTTGTGGAATAATTCTAATTTCAATTCCGACTGGGATTTTCGTAAATTGACTTAGCCACTCTGTGCTTCGTATGACTCGACTTGTCCTAATGTTTCCGATTTGTCCTTAATGATCCGACTTGACAAATGTAAAAAAACAGAACGAGTCCAGCTGGGTATTCAAGAAATTTGTAACACAATTGGAAAGTGTAGGGAACATTCAAATTTCAATTCCGACTGAGATTTTCGTAATTTGACTTAGCCCTGCTGAGCTTCGTATGTATCAACTTGTCCTACTGGTCCCGATATGTCCTTAATGACCCGACTTGACAAATGCCAAAACTACAGAACAAGTCTAGTTGGCAAAACAAGAAATTTGTAAAACGATAGGAAATTGTTGGGGAACAATTCAAATTTCAATTCCTACTGATATTTTCGTAATTTGACTTAGCCCTGCTGTGCTTCGTATGTATAAACTTGTCCTACTGGTCCCGATATGTCCTTAATGACCCGACTTGACAAATGCCAAAACTACAGAACAAGTCCAGCTGGGCAAAAGAAGAAATGTGTAAAACGATAGGAAATTGTTGGGGAACAATTCAAATTTCAATTCCTACTGATATTTTCGTAATTTGACTTCGCCCTGCTGTGCTTAGTACGTCTCGTCTTGTCCTAATGGTCCTCATTTGTCCTTAATGATCCGACTTGACAAATGTAAAAAAACAGAACGAGTCCAGCTGGGTAATTCAAGAAATTTGTAACACAATTGGAAAATGTTGGGAACATTTATATTTCAATTCCGGCTGAGTTTTTAGTAATTTGACTTCGCCCTGCTGTGCTTCGTATGTCTCGACTTGTTCAAATAGTCCCGATTTGTCCTTAATGACCCGACTTGACAAATGCCAAAATACAGAACAAGACCAGCTGGGTAAAGCAAGAAATTTGTAACACAATAGGAAATTGTCGTGGAATAATTCTAATTTCAATTCCGACTGGGATTTTCGTAAATTGACTTAGCCACTCTGTGCTTCGTATGACTCGACTTGTCCTAATGGTCCCGATTTGTCCCTACTGACCCGACTTGACATATGCCAAAACTACAGAACAAGTCCAGCTGGCAAAACAAGAAATTTGTAAAACGATAGGAAATTGTTAGGGAACAATTCAGATTTCAATTCCTACTGAGATTTTCGTAATTTGACTTCGCCCTGCTGTACTTAGTACGTCTCGTCTTGTCCTAATGGTCCCGACTTGTCCTTAATGACCTGACTTGACAAATGCCAAAATACAGAACAAGACCAGCTGGGTAAAGCAAGAAATTTGTAACACAATAGGAAATTGTTGTGGAATAATTCTAATTTCAATTCCGACTGGGATTTTCGTAAATTGACTTAGCCACTCTGTGCTTCGTATGACTCGACTTGTCCTAATGTTTCCGATTTGTCCTTAATGATCCGACTTGACAAATGTAAAAAAACAGAACGAGTCCAGCTGGGTATTCAAGAAATTTGTAACACAATTGGAAAGTGTAGGGAACATTCAAATTTCAATTCCGACTGAGATTTTCGTAATTTGACTTAGCCCTGCTGTGCTTCGTATGTATCAACTTGTCCTACTGGTCCCGATATGTCCTTAATGACCCGACTTGACAAATGCCAAAACTACAGAACAAGTCCAGCTGGGCAAAACAAGAAATTTGTAACACAATAGGAAATTGTTGGGAACAATCAAATTTCAATTCCGACTGAGATTTTAGTAATTTGACTTCGCCCTGCTGTTCTTCGTATGTCTCGACTTGTCCTAATGTTTCCGATTTGTCCTTAATGATCCGACTTGACAAATGTAAAAAAATAGATCGAGTCCAGCTGGGTAATTCAAGAAATTTGTAACACAATTGGAAAGTGTAGGGAATATTCAAATTTCAATTCCGACTGAGCTTTTCGTAATATGACTTCGCCCTGCTGTGCTTCGTATGTCTCGTCTTGTCCTAATGGTCCCGACTTGTCCTTAATGACCCGACTTGACAAATGCCAAAATACAGAACAAGACCAGCTGGGTAAAGCAAGAAATTTGTAACACAATAGGAAATTGTTGTGGAATAATTCTAATTTCAATTCCGACTGGGATTTTCGTAAATTGACTTAGCCACTCTGTGCTTCGTATGACTCGACTTGTCCTAATGTTTCCGATTTGTCCTTAATGATCCGACTTGACAAATGTAAAAAAACATAACGAGTCCAGCTGGGTATTCAAGAAATTTGTAACACAATTGGAAAGTGTAGGGAACATTCAAATTTCAATTCCGACTGAGATTTTCGTAATTTGACTTAGCCCTGCTGTGCTTCGTATGTATCAACTTGTCCTACTGGTCCCGATATGTCCTTAATGACCCGACTTGACAAATGCCAAAACTACAGAACAAGTCTAGTTGGCAAAACAAGAAATTTGTAAAACGATAGGAAATTGTTGGGGAACAATTCAAATTTCAATTCCTACTGATATTTTCGTAATTTGACTTCGCCCTGCTGTGCTTAGTACGTCTCGTCTTGTCCTAATGGTCCCGATTTGTCCTTAATGATCCGACTTGACAAATGTAAAAAAACAGAACGAGTCCAGATGGGTAATTCAAGAAATTTGTAACACAATTGGAAAATGTTGGGAACATTTATATTTCAATTCCGGCTGAGTTTTTAGTAATTTGACTTCGCCCTGCTGTGCTTCGTATGTCTCCACTTGTCCAAATAGTCCCGATTTGTCCTTAATGACCCGACTTGACTTATGCCAAAATACAGAACAAGTCCAGCTGGGAAATTCAAGAAATTTGTAACACAATTGGAAAGTGTAGGGAACATTCAAATTTTTATTCTTACTGAGATTTTCGTAATATGATTTCGCCCTGCTGTGCGTCGTATGTATTGACTTGACCTAATGGTCCCGATATGTTCCCACTGACCCGACTTGACAAATGCCAAACCTACAGAACAAGTCCAGCTGGGTAAAACAAGAATTTGTAACACAATGGGAAATTGTTGTGGAATAATTCTAATTTCAATTCCGACTGGGATTTTCGTAAATTGACTTAGCCACTCTGTGCTTCGTATGACTCGACTTGTCCTAATGGTCCCGATTTGTCCCTACTGACCCGACTTGACATATGCCAAAACTACAGAACAAGTCCAGCTGGGTAATTCAAGAAATTTGTAACACAATTGGAAAGTGTTGGGAACATTCAAATTTCAATTCCGACTGAGATTTTCGTAATATGACTTCGCCCTGCTGTGCTTCGTATGTATTGACTTGTCCTAATGGTCCCGATTTGTCCCTACTGACCCGACTTGACAAATGCCAAAATACAGAACAAGACCAGCTGGGTAAAACAAGAAATTTGTAAAACGATAGGAAATTGTTGGGGAACAATTCAGATTTCAATTCCTACTGAGTTTTTCGTAATTTGACTTCGCCCTGCTGTACTTAGTACGTCTCGTCTTGTCCTACTGGTCCCGATATGTCCTTAATGACCCGACTTGACAAATGCCAAAACTACAGAACAAGTCCAGCTGGGCAAAAGAAGAAATTTGTAACACAATAGGAAATTGTTGGGAACAATCAAATTTCAATTCCGACTGAGATTTTAGTAATTTGACTTCGCCCTGCTGTGCTTCGTATGTCTCGACTTGTCCTACTGGTCCCGATATGTCCTTAATGACCCGACTTGACAAATGCCAAAACTACAGAACAAGTCCAGCTGGGCAAAACAAGAAATTTGTAACACAATAGGAAATTGTTGGGAACAATCAAATTTCAATTCCGACTGAGATTTTAGTAATTTGACTTCGCCCTGCTGTGCTTCGTATGTCTCGACTTGTCCAAATAGTCCCGATTTGTCCTTAATGACCCGACTTGACAAATGCCAAAATACAGAACAAGTCCAGCTGGGAAATTCAAGAAATATGTAACACAATTGGAAAGTGTAGGGAACATTCAAATTTCAATTCCGACTGAGATTTTCGTAATATGACTTCGCCCTGCTGTGCGTCGTATGTATTGACTTGACCTAATGGTCCCGATATGTTCCCACTGACCCGACTTGACAAATGCCAAACCTACAGAACAAGTCCAGCTGGGTAAAACAAGAATTTGTAACACAATAGGAAATTGTTGTGGAATAATTCTAATTTCAATTCCGACTGGGATTTTCGTAAATTGACTAGCCACTCTGTGCTTCGTATGACTCGACTTGTCCTAATGGTCCCGATTTGTCCCTACTGACCCGACTTGACATATGCCAAAACTACAGAACAAGTCCAGCTGGCAAAACAAGAAATTTGTAAAACGATAGGAAATTGTTAGGGAACAATTCAGATTTCAATTCCTACTGAGATTTTCGTAATTTGACTTCGCCCTGCTGTACTTAGTACGTCTCGTCTTGTCCTAATGGTCCCGACTTGTCCTTAATGACCTGACTTGACAAATGCCAAAATACAGAACAAGACCAGCTGGGTAAAGCAAGAAATTTGTAACACAATAGGAAATTGTTGTGGAATAATTCTAATTTCAATTCCGACTGGGATTTTCGTAAATTGACTTAGCCACTCTGTGCTTCGTATGACTCGACTTGTCCTAATGTTTCCGATTTGTCCTTAATGATCCGACTTGACAAATGTAAAAAAACAGAACGAGTCCAGCTGGGTATTCAAGAAATTTGTAACACAATTGGAAAGTGTAGGGAACATTCAAATTTCAATTCCGACTGAGATTTTCGTAATTTGACTTAGCCCTGCTGTGCTTCGTATGTATCAACTTGTCCTACTGGTCCCGATATGTCCTTAATGACCCGACTTGACAAATGCCAAAACTACAGAACAAGTCCAGCTGGGCAAAACAAGAAATTTGTAACACAATAGGAAATTGTTGGGAACAATCAAATTTCAATTCCGACTGAGATTTTAGTAATTTGACTTCGCCCTGCTGTGCTTCGTATGTCTCGACTTGTCCTAATGTTTCCGATTTGTCCTTAATGATCCGACTTGACAAATGTAAAAAAATAGAACGAGTCCAGCTGGGTAATTCAAGAAATTTGTAACACAATTGGAAAGTGTAGGGAATATTCAAATTTCAATTCCGACTGAGCTTTTCGTAATATGACTTCGCCCTGCTGTGCTTCGTATGTCTTGACTTGCCCTAATGGTCCCGATATGTTCCCACTGACCCGACTTGACAAATGCCAAACCTACAGAACAAGTCCAGCTGGGTAAAACTTGAAATTTGTAACACAACAGGGAATTGTTGTGGAATAATTCTATTATCAATTCCGACTTGGATTTTCGTAAATTGACTTAGCCACTCTGTGCTTCGTATGACTCGACTTGTCCTAATGTTTCCGATTTGTCCTTAATGATCCGACTTGACAAATGTAAAAAAACAGAACGAGTCCAGCTGGGTATTCAAGAAATTTGTAACACAATTGGAAAGTGTAGGGAACATTCAAATTTCAATTCCGACTGAGATTTTCGTAATTTGACTTAGCCCTGCTGTGCTTCTATGTATCAACTTGTCCTACTGGTCCCGATATGTCCTTAATGACCCGACTTGACAAATGCCAAAACTACAGAACAAGTCCAGCTGGCAAAACAAGAAATTTGTAAAACGATAGGAAATTGTTAGGGAACAATTCAGATTTCAATTCCTACTGAGATTTTCGTAATTTGACTTCGCCCTGCTGTACTTAGTACGTCTCGTCTTGTCCTAATGGTCCCGACTTGTCCTTAATGACCTGACTTGACAAATGCCAAAATACAGAACAAGACCAGCTGGGTAAAGCAAGAAATTTGTAACACAATAGGAAATTGTTGTGGAATAATTCTAATTTCAATTCCGACTGGGATTTTCGTAAATTGACTTAGCCACTCTGTGCTTCGTATGACTCGACTTGTCCTAATGTTTCCGATTTGTCCTTAATGATCCGACTTGACAAATGTAAAAAAACAGAACGAGTCCAGCTGGGTATTCAAGAAATTTGTAACACAATTGGAAAGTGTAGGGAACATTCAAATTTCAATTCCGACTGAGATTTTCGTAATTTGACTTAGCCCTGCTGTGCTTCGTATGTATCAACTTGTCCTACTGGTCCCGATATGTCCTTAATGACCCGACTTGACAAATGCCAAAACTACAGAACAAGTCCAGCTGGGCAAAACAAGAAATTTGTAAAACGATAGGAAATTGTTGGGGAACAATTCAAATTTCAATTTCTACTGATATTTTCGTAATTTGACTTCGCCCTGCTGTGCTTAGTACGTCTCGTCTTGTCCTAATGGTCCCGACTTGTCCTTAATGACCCTACTTGACAAATGCCAAAACTACAGAACAAGTCCAGCTGGGCAAAACAAGAAATTTGTAACACAATAGGAAATTGTTGGGAACATTCAAATTTCAATTCCGACTGAGATTTTCGTAATTTGACTTAGCCCTGCTGGCTTCTATGTATCAACTTGTCCTACTGGTCCCGATATGTCCTTAATGACCCGACTTGACAAATGCCAAAACTACAGAACAAGTCCAGCTGGGCAAAACAAGAAATTTGTAAAACGATAGGAAATTGTTGGGGAACAATTCAAATTTCAATTCCTACTGATATTTTCGTAATTTGACTTCGCCCTGCTGTGCTTAGTACGTCTCGTCTTGTCCTAATGGTCCCGATTTGTCCTTAATGATCCGACTTGACAAATGTAAAAAAACAGACCGAGTCCAGCTGGGTAATTCAAGAAATTTGTAACACAATTGGAAAATGTTGGGAACATTTATATTTCAATTCCGGCTGAGTTTTTAGTAATTTGACTTCGCCCTGCTGTGCTTCGTATGTCTCGACTTGTCCTAATAGTCCCGATTTGTCCTTAATGACCCGACTTGACAAATGCCAAAATACAGAACAAGTCCAGCTGGGAAATTCAAGAAATTTGTAACACAATTGGAAAGTGTAGGGAACATTCAAATTTCAATTCCGACTGAGATTTTCGTAATTTGACTTAGCCCTGCTGGCTTCTATGTATCAACTTGTCCTACTGGTCCCGATATGTCCTTAATGACCCGACTTGACAAATGCCAAAACTACAGAACAAGTCCAGCTGGGCAAAACAAGAAATTTGTAAAACGATAGGAAATTGTTGGGGAACAATTCAAATTTCAATTCCTACTGATATTTTCGTAATTTGACTTCGCCCTGCTGTGCTTAGTACGTCTCGTCTTGTCCTAATGGTCCCGATTTGTCCTTAATGATCCGACTTGACAAATGTAAAAAAACAGACCGAGTCCAGCTGGGTAATTCAAGAAATTTGTAACACAATTGGAAGATGTTGGGAACATTTATATTTCAATTCCGGCTGAGTTTTTAGTAATTTGACTTCGCCCTGCTGTGCTTCGTATGTCTCGACTTGTCCTAATAGTCCCGATTTGTCCTTAATGACCCGACTTGACAAATGCCAAAATACAGAACAAGTCCAGCTGGGAAATTCAAGAAATTTGTAACACAATTGGAAAGTGTAGGGAACATTCAAATTTCAATTCCGACTGAGATTTTCGTAATATGACTTCGCCCTGCTGTGCGTCGTATGTATTGACTTGACCTAATGGTCCCGATATGTTCCCACTGACCCGACTTAACAAATGCCAAACCTACAGAACAAGTCCAGCTGGGTAAAACAAGAATTTGTAACAAAATAGGAAATTGTTGTGGAATAATTCTAATTTCAATTCCGACTGGGATTTTCGTAAATTGACTTAGCCACTCTGTGCTTCGTATGACTCGACTTGTCCTAATGTTTCCGATTTGTCCTTAATGATCCGACTTGACAAATGTAAAAAAACAGAACGAGTCCAGCTGGGTATTCAAGAAATTTGTAACACAATTGGAAAGTGTAGGGAACATTCAAATTTCAATTCCGACTGAGATTTTCGTAATTTGACTTAGCCCTGCTGTGCTTCGTATGTATCAACTTGTCCTACTGGTCCCGATATGTCCTTAATGACCCGACTTGACAAATGCCAAAACTACAGAACAAGTCCAGCTGGGCAAAACAAGAAATTTGTAAAACGATAGGAAATTGTTGGGGAACAATTCAAATTTCAATTTCTACTGATATTTTCGTAATTTGACTTCGCCCTGCTGTGCTTAGTACGTCTCGTCTTGTCCTAATGGTCCCGACTTGTCCTTAATGACCCTACTTGACAAATGCCAAAACTACAGAACAAGTCCAGCTGGGCAAAACAAGAAATTTGTAACACAATAGGAAATTGTTGGGAACATTCAAATTTCAATTCCGACTGAGATTTTCGTAATTTGACTTAGCCCTGCTGGCTTCTATGTATCAACTTGTCCTACTGGTCCCGATATGTCCTTAATGACCCGACTTGACAAATGCCAAAACTACAGAACAAGTCCAGCTGGGCAAAACAAGAAATTTGTAAAACGATAGGAAATTGTTGGGGAACAATTCAAATTTCAATTCCTACTGATATTTTCGTAATTTGACTTCGCCCTGCTGTGCTTAGTACGTCTCGTCTTGTCCTAATGGTCCCGATTTGTCCTTAATGATCCGACTTGACAAATGTAAAAAAACAGACCGAGTCCAGCTGGGTAATTCAAGAAATTTGTAACACAATTGGAAAATGTTGGGAACATTTATATTTCAATTCCGGCTGAGTTTTTAGTAATTTGACTTCGCCCTGCTGTGCTTCGTATGTCTCGACTTGTCCTACTGGTCCCGATATGTCCTTAATGACCCGACTTGACAAATGCCAAAACTACAGAACAAGTCCAGCTGGGCAAAACAAGAAATTTGTAAAACGATAGGAAATTGTTGGGGAACAATTCAAATTTCAATTCCTACTGATATTTTCGTAATTTGACTTCGCCCTGCTGTGCTTAGTACGTCTCGTCTTGTCCTAATGGTCCCGATTTGTCCTTAATGATCCGACTTGACAAATGTAAAAAAACAGAACGAGTCCAGCTGGGTAATTCAAGAAATTTGTAACACAATTGGAAAATGTTGGGAACATTTATATTTCAATTCCGGCTGAGTTTTTAGTAATTTGACTTCGCCCTGCTGTGCTTCGTATGTCTCCACTTGTCCAAATAGTCCCGATTTGTCCTTAATGACCCGACTTGACAAATGCCAAAATACAGAACAAGTCCAGCTGGGAAATTCAAGAAATTTGTAACACAATTGGAAAGTGTAGGGAACATTCAAATTTCAATTCCGACTGAGATTTTCGTAATTTGACTTAGCCCTGCTGTGCTTCGTATGTATCAACTTGTCCTACTGGTCCCGATATGTCCTTAATGACCCGACTTGACAAATGCCAAAACTACAGAACAAGTCTAGTTGGCAAAACAAGAAATTTGTAAAACGATAGGAAATTGTTGGGGAACAATTCAAATTTCAATTCCTACTGATATTTTCGTAATTTGACTTCGCCCTGCTGTGCTTAGTACGTCTCGTCTTGTCCTAATGGTCCCGATTTGTCCTTAATGATCCGACTTGACAAATGTAAAAAAACAGAACGACCAGATGGGTAATTCAAGAAATTTGTAACACAATTGGAAAATGTTGGGAACATTTATATTTCAATTCCGGCTGAGTTTTTAGTAATTTGACTTCGCCCTGCTGTGCTTCGTATGTCTCCACTTGTCCAAATAGTCCCGATTTGTCCTTAATGACCCGACTTGACTTATGCCAAAATACAGAACAAGTCCAGCTGGGAAATTCAAGAAATTTGTAACACAATTGGAAAGTGTAGGGAACATTCAAATTTTTATTCTTACTGAGATTTTCGTAATATGATTTCGCCCTGCTGTGCGTCGTATGTATTGACTTGACCTAATGGTCCCGATATGTTCCCACTGACCCGACTTGACAAATGCCAAACCTACAGAACAAGTCCAGCTGGGTAAAACAAGAATTTGTAACAAAATAGGAAATTGTTGTGGAATAATTCTAATTTCAATTCCGACTGGGATTTTCGTAAATTGACTTAGCCACTCTGTGCTTCGTATGACTCGACTTGTCCTAATGTTTCCGATTTGTCCTTAATGATCCGACTTGACAAATGTAAAAAAACAGAACGAGTCCAGCTGGGTATTCAAGAAATTTGTAACACAATTGGAAAGTGTAGGGAACATTCAAATTTCAATTCCGACTGAGATTTTCGTAATTTGACTTAGCCCTGCTGTGCTTCGTATGTATCAACTTGTCCTACTGGTCCCGATATGTCCTTAATGACCCGACTTGACAAATGCCAAAACTACAGAACAAGTCCAGCTGGGCAAAACAAGAAATTTGTAAAACGATAGGAAATTGTTGGGGAACAATTCAAATTTCAATATCTACTGATATTTTCGTAATTTGACTTCGCCCTGCTGTGCTTAGTACGTCTCGTCTTGTCCTAATGGTCCCGACTTGTCCTTAATGACCCTACTTGACAAATGCCAAAACTACAGAACAAGTCCAGCTGGGCAAAACAAGAAATTTGTAACACAATAGGAAATTGTTGGGAACATTCAAATTTCAATTCCGACTGAGATTTTCGTAATTTGACTTAGCCCTGCTGGCTTCTATGTATCAACTTGTCCTACTGGTCCCGATATGTCCTTAATGACCCGACTTGACAAATGCCAAAACTACAGAACAAGTCCAGCTGGGCAAAACAAGAAATTTGTAAAACGATAGGAAATTGTTGGGGAACAATTCAAATTTCAATTCCTACTGATATTTTCGTAATTTGACTTCGCCCTGCTGTGCTTAGTACGTCTCGTCTTGTCCTAATGGTCCCGATTTGTCCTTAATGATCCGACTTGACAAATGTAAAAAAACAGAACGAGTCCAGCTGGGTAATTCAAGAAATTTGTAACACA
Source organism: Chrysolina americana (assembly GCA_958502065.1). Lineage (NCBI taxonomy): Eukaryota > Metazoa > Arthropoda > Insecta > Coleoptera > Chrysomelidae > Chrysolina > Chrysolina americana. The sequence continues at coordinate 31,601,900 of OY293420.1, forward strand.
ATTGGAAAATGTTGGGAACATTTATATTTCAATTCCGGCTGAGTTTTTAGTAATTTGACTTCGCCCTGCTGTGCTTCGTATGTCTCCACTTGTCCAAATAGTCCCGATTTGTCCTTAATGACCCGACTTGACAAATGCCAAAATACAGAACAAGTCCAGCTGGGAAATTCAAGAAATTTGTAACACAATTGGAAAGTGTAGGGAACATTCAAATTTCAATTCCGACTGAGATTTTCGTAATTTGACTTAGCCCTGCTGTGCTTCGTATGTATCAACTTGTCCTACTGGTCCCGATATGTCCTTAATGACCCGACTTGACAAATGCCAAAACTACAGAACAAGTCTAGTTGGCAAAACAAGAAATTTGTAAAACGATAGGAAATTGTTGGGGAACAATTCAAATTTCAATTCCTACTGATATTTTCGTAATTTGACTTCGCCCTGCTGTGCTTAGTACGTCTCGTCTTGTCCTAATGGTCCCGATTTGTCCTTAATGATCCGACTTGACAAATGTAAAAAAACAGAACGACCAGATGGGTAATTCAAGAAATTTGTAACACAATTGGAAAATGTTGGGAACATTTATATTTCAATTCCGGCTGAGTTTTTAGTAATTTGACTTCGCCCTGCTGTGCTTCGTATGTCTCCACTTGTCCAAATAGTCCCGATTTGTCCTTAATGACCCGACTTGACTTATGCCAAAATACAGAACAAGTCCAGCTGGGAAATTCAAGAAATTTGTAACACAATTGGAAAGTGTAGGGAACATTCAAATTTTTATTCTTACTGAGATTTTCGTAATATGATTTCGCCCTGCTGTGCGTCGTATGTATTGACTTGACCTAATGGTCCCGATATGTTCCCACTGACCCGACTTGACAAATGCCAAACCTACAGAACAAGTCCAGCTGGGTAAAACAAGAATTTGTAACACAATGGGAAATTGTTGTGGAATAATTCTAATTTCAATTCCGACTGGGATTTTCGTAAATTGACTTAGCCACTCTGTGCTTCGTATGACTCGACTTGTCCTAATGGTCCCGATTTGTCCCTACTGACCCGACTTGACATATGCCAAAACTACAGAACAAGTCCAGCTGGGTAATTCAAGAAATTTGTAACACAATTGGAAAGTGTTGGGAACATTCAAATTTCAATTCCGACTGAGATTTTCGTAATATGACTTCGCCCTGCTGTGCTTCGTATGTATTGACTTGTCCTAATGGTCCCGATTTGTCCCTACTGACCCGACTTGACAAATGCCAAAATACAGAACAAGACCAGCTGGGTAAAACAAGAAATTTGTAAAACGATAGGAAATTGTTGGGGAACAATTCAGATTTCAATTCCTACTGAGTTTTTCGTAATTTGACTTCGCCCTGCTGTACTTAGTACGTCTCGTCTTGTCCTACTGGTCCCGATATGTCCTTAATGACCCGACTTGACAAATGCCAAAACTACAGAACAAGTCCAGCTGGGCAAAAGAAGAAATGTGTAAAACGATAGGAAATTGTTGGGGAACAATTAAATTCCTACTGATAATTTCGTAATTTGACTTCGCCCTGCTGTGCTTAGTACGTCTCGTCTTGTCCTAATGGTCCCGATTTGTACTTAATGATCCGACTTGACAAATGTAAAAAAACAGAACGAGTCCAGCTGGGTAATTCAAGAAATTTGTAACACAATTGGAAAATGTTGGGAACATTTATATTTCAATTCCGGCTGAGTTTTTAGTAATTTGACTTCGCCCTGCTGTGCTTCGTATGTCTCGACTTGTCCAAATAGTCCCGATTTGTCCTTAATGACCCGACTTGACAAATGCCAAAATACAGAACAAGTCCAGCTGGGAAATTCAAGAAATATGTAACACAATTGGAAAGTGTAGGGAACATTCAAATTTCAATTCCGACTGAGATTTTCGTAATATGACTTCGCCCTGCTGTGCGTCGTATGTATTGACTTGACCTAATGGTCCCGATATGTTCCCACTGACCCGACTTGACAAATGCCGAACCTACAGAACAAGTCCAGCTGGGTAAAACAAGAATTTGTAACACAATAGGAAATTGTTGTGGAATAATTCTAATTTCAATTCCGACTGGGATTTTCGTAAATTGACTAGCCACTCTGTGCTTCGTATGACTCGACTTGTCCTAATGGTCCCGATTTGTCCCTACTGACCCGACTTGACATATGCCAAAACTACAGAACAAGTCCAGCTGGCAAAACAAGAAATTTGTAAAACGATAGGAAATTGTTAGGGAACAATTCAGATTTCAATTCCTACTGAGATTTTCGTAATTTGACTTCGCCCTGCTGTACTTAGTACGTCTCGTCTTGTCCTAATGGTCCCGACTTGTCCTTAATGACCTGACTTGACAAATGCCAAAATACAGAACAAGACCAGCTGGGTAAAGCAAGAAATTTGTAACACAATAGGAAATTGTTGTGGAATAATTCTAATTTCAATTCCGACTGGGATTTTCGTAAATTGACTTAGCCACTCTGTGCTTCGTATGACTCGACTTGTCCTAATGTTTCCGATTTGTCCTTAATGATCCGACTTGAAAAATGTAAAAAAACAGAACGAGTCCAGCTGGGTATTCAAGAAATTTGTAACACAATTGGAAAGTGTAGGGAACATTCAAATTTCAATTCCGACTGAGATTTTCGTAATTTGACTTAGCCCTGCTGTGCTTCGTATGTATCAACTTGTCCTAATGTTTCCGATTTGCCCTTAATGATCCGACTTGACAAATGTAAAAAAATAGAACGAGTCCAGCTGGGTAATTCAAGAAATTTGTAACACAATTGGAAAATGTTGGGAACATTTATATTTCAATTCCGGCTGAGTTTTTAGTAATTTGACTTCGCCCTGCTGTGCTTCGTATGTCTCGACTTGTCCAAATAGTCCCGATTTGTCCTTAATGACCCGACTTGACAAATGCCAAAATACAGAACAAGTCCAGCTGGGAAATTCAAGAAATTTGTAACACAATTGGAAAGTGTAGGGAACATTCAAATTTCAATTCCGACTGAGATTTTCGTAATATGACTTCGCCCTGCTGTGCGTCGTATGTATTGTCTTGACCTAATGGTCCCGATATGTTCCCACTGACCCGACTTGACAAATGCCAAACCTACAGAACAAGTCCAGCTGGGTAAAACAAGAATTTGTAACAAAATAGGAAATTGTTGTGGAATAATTCTAATTTCAATTCCGACTGGGATTTTCGTAAATTGACTTAGCCACTCTGTGCTTCGTATGACTCGACTTGTCCTAATGTTTCCGATTTGTCCTTAATGATCCGACTTGACAAATGTAAAAAAACAGAACGAGTCCAGCTGGGTAATTCAAGAAATTTGTAACACAATTGGAAAATGTTGGGAACATTTATATTTCAATTCCGGCTGAGTTTTTAGTAATTTGACTTCGCCCTGCAGTGCTTCGTATGTCTCCACTTGTCCAAATAGTCCCGATTTGTCCTTAATGACCCGACTTGACAAATGCCAAAACTACAGAACAAGTCCAGCTGGGCAAAACAAGAAATTTGTAAAACGATAGGAAATTGTTGGGGAACAATTCAAATTTCAATTCCTACTGATATTTTCGTAATTTGACTTCGCCCTGCTGTGCTTAGTACGTCTCGTCTTGTCCTAATGGTCCCGATTTGTCCTTAATGATCCGACTTGACAAATGTAAAAAAACAGAACGAGTCCAGCTGGGTAATTCAAGAAATTTGTAACACAATTGGAAAATGTTGGGAACATTTATATTTCAATTCCGGCTGAGTTTTTAGTAATTTGACTTCGCCCTGCTGTGCTTCGTATGTCTCCACTTGTCCAAATAGTCCCGATTTGTCCTTAATGACCCGACTTGACAAATGCCAAAATACAGAACAAGTCCAGCTGGGAAAATCAAGAAATTTGTAACACAATTGGAAAGTGTAGGGAACATTCAAATTTCAATTCCGACTGAGATTTTCGTAATATGATTTCGCCCTGCTGTGCGTCGTATGTATTGACTTGACCTAATGGTCCCGATATGTTCCCACTGACCCGACTTGACAAATGCCAAACCTACAGAACAAGTCCAGCTGGGTAAAACAAGAATTTGTAACACAATGGGAAATTGTTGTGGAATAATTCTAATTTCAATTCCGACTTGGATTTTCGTAAATTGACTTAGCCACTCTGTGCTTCGTATGACTCGACTTGTCCTAATGTTTCCGATTTGTCCTTAATGATCCGACTTGACAAATGTAAAAAAACAGAACGAGTCCAGCTGGGTATTCAAGAAATTTGTAACACAATTGGAAAGTGTAGGGAACATTCAAATTTCAATTCCGACTGAGATTTTCGTAATTTGACTAAGCCCTGCTGTGCTTCTATGTATCAACTTGTCCTACTGGTCCCGATATGTCCTTAATGACCCGACTTGACAAATGCCAAAACTACAGAACAAGTCCAGCTGGCAAAACAAGAAATTTGTAAAACGATAGGAAATTGTTAGGGAACAATTCAAATTTCAATTTCTACTGATATTTTCGTAATTTGACTTCGCCCTGCTGTACTTAGTACGTCTCGTCTTGTCCTAATGGTCCCGACTTGTCCTTAATGACCTGACTTGACAAATGCCAAAATACAGAACAAGACCAGCTGGGTAAAGCAAGAAATTTGTAACACAATAGGAAATTGTTGTGGAATAATTCTAATTTCAATTCCGACTGGGATTTTCGTAAATTGACTTAGCCACTCTGTGCTTCGTATGACTCGACTTGTCCTAATGTTTCCGATTTGTCCTTAATGATCCGACTTGACAAATGTAAAAAAACAGAACGAGTCCAGCTGGGTATTCAAGAAATTTGTAACACAATTGGAAAGTGTAGGGAACATTCAAATTTCAATTCCGACTGAGATTTTCGTAATTTGACTTAGCCCTGCTGTGCTTCGTATGTATCAACTTGTCCTACTGGTCCCGATATGTCCTTAATGACCCGACTTGACAAATGCCAAAACTACAGAACAAGTCCAGCTGGGCAAAACAAGAAATTTGTAAAACGATAGGAAATTGTTGGGGAACAATTCAAATTTCAATTTCTACTGATATTTTCGTAATTTGACTTCGCCCTGCTGTGCTTAGTACGTCTCGTCTTGTCCTAATGGTCCCGACTTGTCCTTAATGACCCTACTTGACAAATGCCAAAACTACAGAACAAGTCCAGCTGGGCAAAACAAGAAATTTGTAACACAATAGGAAATTGTTGGGAACATTCAAATTTCAATTCCGACTGAGATTTTCGTAATTTGACTTAGCCCTGCTGGCTTCTATGTATCAACTTGTCCTACTTATCCCGATATGTCCTTAATGACCCGACTTGACAAATGCCAAAACTACAGAACAAGTCCAGCTGGGCAAAACAAGAAATTTGTAAAACGATAGGAAATTGTTGGGGAACAATTCAAATTTCAATTCCTACTGATATTTTCGTAATTTGACTTCGCCCTGCTGTGCTTAGTACGTCTCGTCTTGTCCTAATGGTCCCGATTTGTCCTTAATGATCCGACTTGACAAATGTAAAAAAACAGAACGAGTCCAGCTGGGTAATTCAAGAAATTTGTAACACAATTGGAAAATGTTGGGAACATTTATATTTCAATTCCGGCTGAGTTTTTAGTAATTTGACTTCGCCCTGCTGTGCTTCGTATGTCTCGACTTGTCCAAATAGTCCCGATTTGTCCTTAATGACCCGACTTGACAAATGCCAAAATACAGAACAAGTCCAGCTGGGAAATTCAAGAAATTTGTAACACAATTGGAAAATGTTGGGAACATTTATATTTCAATTCCGGCTGAGTTTTTAGTAATTTGACTTCGCCCTGCTGTGCTTCGTATGTCTCCACTTGTCCAAATAGTCCCGATTTGTCCTTAATGACCCGACTTGACAAATGCCAAAATACAGAACAAGTCCAGCTGGGAAAATCAAGAAATTTGTAACACAATTGGAAAGTGTAGGGAACATTCAAATTTCAATTCCGACTGAGATTTTCGTAATATGATTTCGCCCTGCTGTGCGTCGTATGTATTGACTTGACCTAATGGTCCCGATATGTTCCCACTGACCCGACTTGACAAATGCCAAACCTACAGAACAAGTCCAGCTGGGTAAAACAAGAATTTGTAACACAATGGGAAATTGTTGTGGAATAATTCTAATTTCAATTCCGACTTGGATTTTCGTAAATTGACTTAGCCACTCTGTGCTTCGTATGACTCGACTTGTCCTAATGTTTCCGATTTGTCCTTAATGATCCGACTTGACAAATGTAAAAAAACAGAACGAGTCCAGCTGGGTATTCAAGAAATTTGTAACACAATTGGAAAGTGTAGGGAACATTCAAATTTCAATTCCGACTGAGATTTTCGTAATATGATTTCGCCCTGCTGTGCGTCGTATGTATTGACTTGACCTAATGGTCCCGATATGTTCCCACTGACCCGACTTGACAAATGCCAAACCTACAGAACAAGTCCAGCTGGGTAAAACAAGAATTTGTAACACAATGGGAAATTGTTGTGGAATAATTCTAATTTCAATTCCGACTTGGATTTTCGTAAATTGACTTAGCCACTCTGTGCTTCGTATGACTCGACTTGTCCTAATGTTTCCGATTTGTCCTTAATGATCCGACTTGACAAATGTAAAAAAACAGAACGAGTCCAGCTGGGTATTCAAGAAATTTGTAACACAATTGGAAAGTGTAGGGAACATTCAAATTTCAATTCCGACTGAGATTTTCGTAATTTGACTTAGCCCTGCTGTGCTTCTATGTATCAACTTGTCCTACTGGTCCCGATATGTCCTTAATGACCCGACTTGACAAATGCCAAAACTACAGAACAAGTCCAGCTGGCAAAACAAGAAATTTGTAAAACGATAGGAAATTGTTAGGGAACAATTCAAATTTCAATTTCTACTGATATTTTCGTAATTTGACTTCGCCCTGCTGTACTTAGTACGTCTCGTCTTGTCCTAATGGTCCCGACTTGTCCTTAATGACCTGACTTGACAAATGCCAAAATACAGAACAAGACCAGCTGGGTAAAGCAAGAAATTTGTAACACAATAGGAAATTGTTGTGGAATAATTCTAATTTCAATTCCGACTGGGATTTTCGTAAATTGACTTAGCCACTCTGTGCTTCGTATGACTCGACTTGTCCTAATGTTTCCGATTTGTCCTTAATGATCCGACTTGACAAATGTAAAAAAACAGAACGAGTCCAGCTGGGTATTCAAGAAATTTGTAACACAATTGGAAAGTGTAGGGAACATTCAAATTTCAATTCCGACTGAGATTTTCGTAATTTGACTTAGCCCTGCTGTGCTTAGTACGTCTCGTCTTGTCCTAATGGTCCCGATTTGTCCTTAATGATCCGACTTGACAAATGTAAAAAAACAGAACGAGTCCAGCTGGGTAATTCAAGAAATTTGTAACACAATTGGAAAGTGTAGGGAACATTCAAATTTCAATTCCGACTGAGATTTTCGTAATATGACTTCGCCCTGCTGTGCGTCGTATGTATTGTCTTGACCTAAGGGTCCCGATATGTTCCCACTGACCCGACTTGACAAATGCCAAACCTACAGAACAAGTCCAGCTGGGTAAAACAAGAATTTGTAACAAAATAGGAAATTGTTGTGGAATAATTCTAATTTCAATTCCGACTGGGATTTTCGTAAATTGACTTAGCCACTCTGTGCTTCGTATGACTCGACTTGTCCTAATGTTTCCGATTTGTCCTAAATGATCCGACTTGACAAATGTAAAAAAACAGAACGAGTCCAGCTGGGTAATTCAAGAAATTTGTAACACAATTGGAAAATGTTGGGAACATTTATATTTCAATTCCGGCTGAGTTTTTAGTAATTTGACTTCGCCCTGCAGTGCTTCGTATGTCTCCACTTGTCCAAATAGTCCCGATTTGTCCTTAATGACCCGACTTGACAAATGCCAAAACTACAGAACAAGTCCAGCTGGGCAAAACAAGAAATTTGTAAAACGATAGGAAATTGTTGGGGAACAATTCAAATTTCAATTCCTACTGATATTTTCGTAATTTGACTTCGCCCTGCTGTGCTTAGTACGTCTCGTCTTGTCCTAATGGTCCCGATTTGTCCTTAATGATCCGACTTGACAAATGTAAAAAAACAGAACGAGTCCAGCTGGGTAATTCAAGAAATTTGTAACACAATTGGAAAATGTTGGGAACATTTATATTTCAATTCCGGCTGAGTTTTTAGTAATTTGACTTCGCCCTGCTGTGCTTCGTATGTCTCCACTTGTCCAAATAGTCCCGATTTGTCCTTAATGACCCGACTTGACAAATGCCAAAATACAGAACAAGTCCAGCTGGGAAAATCAAGAAATTTGTAACACAATTGGAAAGTGTAGGGAACATTCAAATTTCAATTCCGACTGAGATTTTCGTAATATGATTTCGCCCTGCTGTGCGTCGTATGTATTGACTTGACCTAATGGTCCCGATATGTTCCCACTGACCCGACTTGACAAATGCCAAACCTACAGAACAAGTCCAGCTGGGTAAAACAAGAATTTGTAACACAATGGGAAATTGTTGTGGAATAATTCTAATTTCAATTCCGACTGGGATTTTCGTAAATTGACTTAGCCACTCTGTGCTTCGTATGACTCGACTTGTCCTAATGTTTCCGATTTGTCCTTAATGATCCGACTTGACAAATGTAAAAAAACAGAACGAGTCCAGCTGGGTATTCAAGAAATTTGTAACACAATTGGAAAGTGTAGGGAACATTCAAATTTCAATTCCGACTGAGATTTTCGTAATTTGACTTAGCCCTGCTGTGCTTCGTATGTATCAACTTGTCCTACTGGTCCCGATATGTCCTTAATGACCCGACTTGACAAATGCCAAAACTACAGAACAAGTCCAGCTGGGCAAAACAAGAAATTTGTAAAACGATAGGAAATTGTTGGGGAACAATTCAAATTTCAATTTCTACTGATATTTTCGTAATTTGACTTCGCCCTGCTGTGCTTAGTACGTCTCGTCTTGTCCTAATGGTCCCGACTTGTCCTTAATGACCCGACTTGACAAATGCCAAAATACAGAACAAGACCAGCTGGGTAAAGCAAGAAATTTGTAACACAATAGGAAATTGTTGTGGAATAATTCTAATTTCAATTCCGACTGGGATTTTCGTAAATTGACTTAGGCACTCTGTGCTTCGTATGACTCGACTTGTCCTAATGTTTCCGATTTGTCCTTAATGATCCGACTTGACAAATGTAAAAAAACAGAACGAGTCCAGCTGGGTATTCAAGAAATTTGTAACACAATTGGAAAGTGTAGGGAACATTCAAATTTCAATTCCGACTGAGATTTTCGTAATTTGACTTAGCCCTGCTGTGCTTCGTATGTATCAACTTGTCCTACTGGTCCCGATATGTCCTTAATGACCCGACTTGACAAATGCCAAAACTACAGAACAAGTCCAGCTGGGCAAAACAAGAAATTTGTAAAACGATAGGAAATTGTTGGGGAACAATTCAAATTTCAATTTCTACTGATATTTTCGTAATTTGACTTCGCCCTGCTGTGCTTAGTACGTCTCGTCTTGTCCTAATGGTCCCGATATGTCCTTAATGACCCGACTTGACAAATGCCAAAACTACAGAACAAGTCCAGCTGGGCAAAACAAGAAATTTGTAAAACGATAGGAAATTGTTGGGGAACAATTCAAATTTCAATTCCTACTGATATTTTCGTAATTTGACTTCGCCCTGCTGTGCTTAGTACGTCTCGTCTTGTCCTAATGGTCCCGATTTGTCCTTAATGATCCGACTTGACAAATGTAAAAAAACAGAACGAGTCCAGCTGGGTAATTCAAGAAATTTGTAACACAATTGGAAAATGTTGGGAACATTTATATTTCAATTCCGGCTGAGTTTTTAGTAATTTGACTTCGCCCTGCTGTGCTTCGTATGTCTCGACTTGTCCAAATAGTCCCGATTTGTCCTTAATGACCCGACTTGACAAATGCCAAAATACAGAACAAGTCCAGCTGGGAAATTCAAGAAATTTGTAACACAATTGGAAAGTGTAGGGAACATTCAAATTTCAATTCCGACTGAGATTTTCGTAATATGACTTCGCCCTGCTGTGCGTCGTATGTATTGACTTGACCTAATGGTCCCGATATGTTCCCACTGACCCGACTTGACAAATGCCAAACCTACAGAACAAGTCCAGCTGGGTAAAACAAGAATTTGTAACAAAATAGGAAATTGTTGTGGAATAATTCTAATTTCAATTCCGACTGGGATTTTCGTAAATTGACTTAGCCACTCTGTGCTTCGTATGACTCGACTTGTCCTAATGTTTCCGATTTGTCCTTAATGATCCGACTTGACAAATGTAAAAAAACAGAACGAGTCCAGCTGGGTATTCAAGAAATTTGTAACACAATTGGAAAGTGTAGGGAACATTCAAATTTCAATTCCGACTGAGATTTTCGTAATTTGACTTAGCCCTGCTGTGCTTCGTATGTATCAACTTGTCCTACTGGTCCCGATATGTCCTTAATGACCCGACTTGACAAATGCCAAAACTACAGAACAAGTCCAGCTGGGCAAAACAAGAAATTTGTAAAACGATAGGAAATTGTTGGGGAACAATTCAAATTTCAATTTCTACTGATATTTTCGTAATTTGACTTCGCCCTGCTGTGCTTAGTACGTCTCGTCTTGTCCTAATGGTCCCGACTTGTCCTTAATGACCCTACTTGACAAATGCCAAAACTACAGAACAAGTCCAGCTGGGCAAAACAAGAAATTTGTAACACAATAGGAAATTGTTGGGAACATTCAAATTTCAATTCCGACTGAGATTTTCGTAATTTGACTTAGCCTGCTGGCTTCTATGTATCAACTTGTCCTACTGGTCCCGATATGTCCTTAATGACCCGACTTGACAAATGCCAAAACTACAGAACAAGTCCAGCTGGGCAAAACAAGAAATTTGTAAAACGATAGGAAATTGTTGGGGAACAATTCAAATTTCAATTCCTACTGATATTTTCGTAATTTGACTTCGCCCTGCTGTGCTTAGTACGTCTCGTCTTGTCCTAATGGTCCCGATTTGTCCTTAATGATCCGACTTGACAAATGTAAAAAAACAGAACGAGTCCAGCTGGGTAATTCAAGAAATTTGTAACACAATTGGAAAATGTTGGGAACATTTATATTTCAATTCCGGCGGAGTTTTTAGTAATTTGACTTCGCCCTGCAGTGCTTCGTATGTCTCCACTTGTCCAAATAGTCCCGATTTGTCCTTAATGACCCGACTTGACAAATGCCAAAACTACAGAACAAGTCCAGCTGGGCAAAACAAGAAATTTGTAAAACGATAGGAAATTGTTGGGGAACAATTCAAATTTCAATTCCGACTGGGATTTTCGTAAATTGACTTAGCCACTCTGTGCTTCGTATGACTCGACTTGTCCTAATGTTTCCGATTTGTCCTTAATGATCCGACTTGACAAATGTAAAAAAACAGAACGAGTCCAGCTGGGTATTCAAGAAATTTGTAACACAATTGGAAAGTGTAGGGAACATTCAAATTTCAATTCCGACTGAGATTTTCGTAATTTGACTTAGCCCTGCTGTGCTTCGTATGTATCAACTTGTCCTACTGGTCCCGATATGTCCTTAATGACCCGACTTGACAAATGCCAAAACTACAGAACAAGTCCAGCTGGGCAAAACAAGAAATTTGTAAAACGATAGGAAATTGTTGGGGAACAATTCAAATTTCAATTTCTACTGATATTTTCGTAATTTGACTTCGCCCTGCTGTGCTTAGTACGTCTCGTCTTGTCCTAATGGTCCCGACTTGTCCTTAATGACCCTACTTGACAAATGCCAAAACTACAGAACAAGTCCAGCTGGGCAAAACAAGAAATTTGTAACACAATAGGAAATTGTTGGGAACATTCAAATTTCAATTCCGACTGAGATTTTCGTAATTTGACTTAGCCTGCTGGCTTCTATGTATCAACTTGTCCTACTGGTCCCGATATGTCCTTAATGACCCGACTTGACAAATGCCAAAACTACAGAACAAGTCCAGCTGGGCAAAACAAGAAATTTGTAAAACGATAGGAAATTGTTGGGGAACAATTCAAATTTCAATTCCTACTGATATTTTCGTAATTTGACTTCGCCCTGCTGTGCTTAGTACGTCTCGTCTTGTCCTAATGGTCCCGATTTGTCCTTAATGATCCGACTTGACAAATGTAAAAAAACAGAACGAGTCCAGCTGGGTAATTCAAGAAATTTGTAACACAATTGGAAAATGTTGGGAACATTTATATTTCAATTCCGGCGGAGTTTTTAGTAATTTGACTTCGCCCTGCTGTGCTTCGTATGTCTCGACTTGTCCAAATAGTCCCGATTTGTCCTTAATGACCCGACTTGACAAATGCCAAAATACAGAACAAGTCCAGCTGGGAAATTCAAGAAATTTGTAACACAATTGGAAAGTGTAGGGAACATTCAAATTTCAATTCCGACTGAGATTTTCGTAATATGACTTCGCCCTGCTGTGCGTCGTATGTATTGACTTGACCTAATGGTCCCGATATGTTCCCACTGACCCGACTTGACAAATGCCAAACCTACAGAACAAGTCCAGCTGGGTAAAACAAGAATTTGTAACAAAATAGGAAATTGTTGTGGAATAATTCTAATTTCAATTCCGACTGGGATTTTCGTAAATTGACTTAGCCACTCTGTGCTTCGTATGACTCGACTTGTCCTAATGTTTCCGATTTGTCCTTAATGATCCGACTTGACAAATGTAAAAAAACAGAACGAGTCCAGCTGGGTAATTCAAGTAATTTGTAACACAATTGGAAAATGTTGGGAACATTTATATTTCAATTCCGGCTGAGTTTTTAGTAATTTGACTTCGCCCTGCAGTGCTTCGTATGTCTCCACTTGTCCAAATAGTCCCGATTTGTCCTTAATGACCCGACTTGACAAATGCCAAAACTACAGAACAAGTCCAGCTGGGCAAAACAAGAAATTTGTAAAACGATAGGAAATTGTTGGGGAACAATTCAAATTTCAATTCCTACTGATATTTTCGTAATTTGACTTAGCCCTGCTGTGCTTCGTATGTATAAACTTGTCCTACTGGTCCCGATATGTCCTTAATGACCCGACTTGACAAATGCCAAAACTACAGAACAAGTCCAGCTGGGCAAAACAAGAAATGTGTAAAACGATAGGAAATTGTTGGGGAACAATTCAAATTTCAATTCCTACTGATATTTTCGTAATTTGACTTCGCCCTGCTGTGCTTAGTACGTCTCGTCTTGTCCTAATGGTCCCCATTTGTCCTTAATGATCCGACTTGACAAATGTAAAAAAACAGAACGAGTCCAGCTGGGTAATTCAAGAAATTTGTAACACAATTGGAAAATGTTGGGAACATTTATATTTCAATTCCGGCTGAGTTTTTAGTAATTTGACTTCGCCCTGCTGTGCTTCGTATGTCTCGACTTGTTCAAATAGTCCCGATTTGTCCTTAATGACCCGACTTGACAAATGCCAAAATACAGAACAAGACCAGCTGGGTAAAGCAAGAAATTTGTAACACAATAGGAAATTGTCGTGGAATAATTCTAATTTCAATTCCGACTGGGATTTTCGTAAATTGACTTAGCCACTCTGTGCTTCGTATGACTCGACTTGTCCTAATGGTCCCGATTTGTCCCTACTGACCCGACTTGACATATGCCAAAACTACAGAACAAGTCCAGCTGGGCAAAACAAGAAATTTGTAAAACGATAGGAAATTGTTGGGGAACAATTCAGATTTCAATTCCTACTGAGATTTTCGTAATTTGACTTCGCCCTGCTGTACTTAGTACGTCTCGTCTTGTCCTAATGGTCCCGACTTGTCCTTAATGACCCGACTTGACAAATGCCAAAATACAGAACAAGACCAGCTGGGTAAAGCAAGAAATTTGTAACACAATAGGAAATTGTTGTGGAATAATTCTAATTTCAATTCCGACTGGGATTTTCGTAAATTGACTTAGCCACTCTGTGCTTCGTATGACTCGACTTGTCCTAATGTTTCCGATTTGTCCTTAATGATCCGACTTGACAAATGTAAAAAAACAGAACGAGTCCAGCTGGGTATTCAAGAAATTTGTAACACAATTGGAAAGTGTAGGGAACATTCAAATTTCAATTCCGACTGAGATTTTCGTAATTTGACTTAGCCCTGCTGTGCTTCGTATGTATCAACTTGTCCTACTGGTCCCGATATGTCCTTAATGACCCGACTTGACAAATGCCAAAACTACAGAACAAGTCCAGCTGGGCAAAAGAAGAAATGTGTAAAACGATAGGAAATTGTTGGGGAACAATTAAATTCCTACTGATAATTTCGTAATTTGACTTCGCCCTGCTGTGCTTAGTACGTCTCGTCTTGTCCTAATGGTCCCGATTTGTACTTAATGATCCGACTTGACAAATGTAAAAAAACAGAACGAGTCCAGCTGGGTAATTCAAGAAATTTGTAACACAATTGGAAAATGTTGGGAACATTTATATTTCAATTCCGGCTGAGTTTTTAGTAATTTGACTTCGCCCTGCTGTGCTTCGTATGTCTCGACTTGTCCAAATAGTCCCGATTTGTCCTTAATGACCCGACTTGACAAATGCCAAAATACAGAACAAGTCCAGCTGGGAAATTCAAGAAATATGTAACACAATTGGAAAGTGTAGGGAACATTCAAATTTCAATTCCGACTGAGATTTTCGTAATATGACTTCGCCCTGCTGTGCGTCATATGTATTGACTTGACCTAATGGTCCCGATATGTTCCCACTGACCCGACTTGACAAATGCCAAACCTACAGAACAAGTCCAGGTGGGTAAAACAAGAATTTGTAACACAATAGGAAATTGTTGTGGAATAATTCTAATTTCAATTCCGACTGGGATTTTCGTAAATTGACTAGCCACTCTGTGCTTCTTATGACTCGACTTGTCCTAATGTTTCCGATTTGTCCTTAATGATCCGACTTGACAAATGTAAAAAAACAGAACGAGTCCAGCTGGGTATTCAAGAAATTTGTAACACAATTGGAAAGTGTAGGGAACATTCAAATTTCAATTCCGACTGAGATTTTCGTAATTTGACTTAGCCCTGCTGTGCTTCGTATGTATCAACTTGTCCTACTGGTCCCGATATGTCCTTAATGACCCGACTTGACAAATGCCAAAACTACAGAACAAGTCCAGCTGGCAAAACAAGAAATTTGTAAAACGATAGGAAATTGTTAGGGAACAATTCAGATTTCAATTCCTACTGAGATTTTCGTAATTTGACTTCGCCCTGCTGTACTTAGTACGTCTCGTCTTGTCCTAATGGTCCCGACTTGTCCTTAATGACCTGACTTGACAAATGCCAAAATACAGAACAAGACCAGCTGGGTAAAGCAAGAAATTTGTAACACAATAGGAAATTGTTGTGGAATAATTCTAATTTCAATTCCGACTGGGATTTTCGTAAATTGACTTAGCCACTCTGTGCTTCTTATGACTCGACTTGTCCTAATGTTTCCGATTTGTCCTTAATGATCCGACTTGACAGATGTAAAAAAACAGAACGAGTCCAGCTGGGTATTCAAGAAATTTGTAACACAATTGGAAAGTGTAGGGAACATTCAAATTTCAATTCCGACTGAGATTTTCGTAATTTGACTTAGCCCTGCTGTGCTTCGTATGTATCAACTTGTCCTACTGGTCCCGATATGTCCTTAATGACCCGACTTGACAAATGCCAAAACTACAGAACAAGTCCAGCTGGGCAAAACAAGAAATTTGTAACACAATAGGAAATTGTTGGGAACAATCAAATTTCAATTCCGACTGAGATTTTAGTAACTTGACTTCGCCCTGCTGTGCTTCGTATGTCTCGACTTGTCCTAATGTTTCCGATTTGTCCTTAATGATCCGACTTGACAAATGTAAAAAAATAGAACGAGTCCAGCTGGGTAATTCAAGAAATTTGTAACACAATTGGAAAGTGTAGGGAATATTCAAATTTCAATTCCGACTGAGCTTTTCGTAATATGACTTCGCCCTGCTGTGCTTCGTATGTCTTGACTTGCCCTAATGGTCCCGATATGTTCCCACTGACCCGACTTGACAAATGCCAAACCTACAGAACAAGTCCAGCTGGGTAAAACATGAAATTTGTAACACAACAGGGAATTGTTGTGGAATAATTCTATTATCAATTCCGACTTGGATTTTCGTAAATTGACTTAGCCACTCTGTGCTTCGTATGACTCGACTTGTCCTAATGTTTCCGATTTGTCCTTAATGATCCGACTTGACAAATGTAAAAAAACAGAACGAGTCCAGCTGGGTATTCAAGAAATTTGTAACACAATTGGAAAGTGTAGGGAACATTCAAATTTCAATTCCGACTGAGATTTTCGTAATTTGACTTAGCCCTGCTGTGCTTCTATGTATCAACTTGTCCTACTGGTCCCGATATGTCCTTAATGACCCGACTTGACAAATGCCAAAACTACAGAACAAGTCCAGCTGGCAAAACAAGAAATTTGTAAAACGATAGGAAATTGTTAGTGAACAATTCAGATTTCAATTCCTACTGAGATTTTCGTAATTTGACTTCGCCCTGCTGTACTTAGTACGTCTCGTCTTGTCCTAATGGTCCCGACTTGTCCTTAATGACCTGACATGACAAATGCCAAAATACAGAACAAGACCAGCTGGGTAAAGCAAGAAATTTGTAACACAATAGGAAATTGTTGTGGAATAATTCTAATTTCAATTCCGACTGGGATTTTCGTAAATTGACTTAGCCACTCTGTGCTTCGTATGACTCGACTTGTCCTAATGTTTCCGATTTGTCCTTAATGATCCGACTTGACAAATGTAAAAAAACAGAACGAGTCCAGCTGGGTATTCAAGAAATTTGTAACACAATTGGAAAGTGTAGGGAACATTCAAATTTCAATTCCGACTGAGATTTTCGTAATTTGACTTAGCCCTGCTGTGCTTCGTATGTATCAACTTGTCCTACTGGTCCCGATATGTCCTTTATGACCCGACTTGACAAATGCCAAAACTACAGAACAAGTCCAGCTGGGCAAAACAAGAAATTTGTAAAACGATAGGAAATTGTTGGGGAACAATTCAAATTTCAATTTCTACTGATATTTTCGTAATTTGACTTCGCCCTGCTGTGCTTAGTACGTCTCGTCTTGTCCTAATGGTCCCGACTTGTCCTTAATGACCCTACTTGACAAATGCCAAAACTACAGAACAAGTCCAGCTGGGCAAAACAAGAAATTTGTAACACAATAGGAAATTGTTGGGAACATTCAAATTTCAATTCCGACTGAGATTTTCGTAATTTGACTTAGCCCTGCTGGCTTCTATGTATCAACTTGTCCTACTGGTCCCGATATGTCCTTAATGACCCGACTTGACAAATGCCAAAACTACAGAACAAGTCCAGCTGGGCAAAACAAGAAATTTGTAAAACGATAGGAAATTGTTGGGGAACAATTCAAATTTCAATTCCTACTGATATTTTCGTAATTTGACTTCGCCCTGCTGTGCTTAGTACGTCTCGTCTTGTCCTAATGGTCCCGATTTGTCCTTAATGATCCGACTTGACAAATGTAAAAAAACAGAACGAGTCCAGCTGGGTAATTCAAGAAATTTGTAACACAATTGGAAAATGTTGGGAACATTTATATTTCAATTCCGGCTGAGTTTTTAGTAATTTGACTTCGCCCTGCAGTGCTTCGTATGTCTCCACTTGTCCAAATAGTCCCGATTTGTCCTTAATGACCCGACTTGACAAATGCCAAAACTACAGAACAAGTCCAGCTGGGCAAAACAAGAAATTTGTAAAACGATAGGAAATTGTTGGGGAACAATTCAAATTTCAATTCCTACTGATATTTTCGTAATTTGACTTAGCCCTGCTGTGCTTTGTATGTATAAACTTGTCCTACTGGTCCCGATATGTCCTTAATGACCCGACTTGACAAATGCCAAAACTACAGAACAAGTCCAGCTGGGCAAAACAAGAAATGTGTAAAACGATAGGAAATTGTTGGGGAACAATTCAAATTTCAATTCCTACTGATATTTTCGTAATTTGACTTCGCCCTGCTGTGCTTAGTACGTCTCGTCTTGTCCTAATGGTCCCCATTTGTCCTTAATGATCCGACTTGACAAATGTAAAAAAACAGAACGAGTCCAGCTGGGTAATTCAAGAAATTTGTAACACAATTGGAAAATGTTGGGAACATTTATATTTCAATTCCGGCTGAGTTTTTAGTAATTTGACTTCGCCCTGCTGTGCTTCGTATGTCTCGACTTGTTCAAATAGTCCCGATTTGTCCTTAATGACCCGACTTGACAAATGCCAAAATACAGAACAAGACCAGCTGGGTAAGGCAAGAAATTTGTAACACAATAGGAAATTGTCGTGGAATAATTCTAATTTCAATTCCGACTGGGATTTTCGTAAATTGACTTAGCCACTCTGTGCTTCGTATGACTCGACTTGTCCTAATGGTCCCGATTTGTCCCTACTGACCCGACTTGACATATGCCAAAACTACAGAACAAGTCCAGCTGGGCAAAACAAGAAATTTGTAAAACGATAGGAAATTGTTGGGGAACAATTCAGATTTCAATTCCTACTGAGATTTTCGTAATTTGACTTCGCCCTGCTGTACTTAGTACGTCTCGTCTTGTCCTAATGGTCCCGACTTGTCCTTAATGACCCGACTTGACAAATGCCAAAATACAGAACAAGACCAGCTGGGTAAAGCAAGAAATTTGTAACACAATAGGAAATTGTTGTGGAATAATTCTAATTTCAATTCCGACTGGGATTTTCGTAAATTGACTTAGCCACTCTGTGCTTCGTATGACTCGACTTGTCCTAATGTTTCCGATTTGTCCTTAATGATCCGACTTGACAAATGTAAAAAAACAGAACGAGTCCAGCTGGGTATTCAAGAAATTTGTAACACAATTGGAAAGTGTAGGGAACATTCAAATTTCAATTCCGACTGAGATTTTCGTAATTTGACTTAGCCCTGCTGTGCTTCGTATGTATCAACTTGTCCTACTGGTCCCGATATGTCCTTAATGACCCGACTTGACAAATGCCAAAACTACAGAACAAGTCTAGTTGGCAAAACAAGAAATTTGTAAAACGATAGGAAATTGTTGGGGAACAATTCAAATTTCAATTCCTACTGATATTTTCGTAATTTGACTTCGCCCTGCTGTGCTTAGTACGTCTCGTCTTGTCCTAATGGTCCCGATTTGTCCTTAATGATCCGACTTGACAAATGTAAAAAAACAGAACGAGTCCAGATGGGTAATTCAAGAAATTTGTAACACAATTGGAAAATGTTGGGAACATTTATATTTCAATTCCGGCTGAGTTTTTAGTAATTTGACTTCGCCCTGCTGTGCTTCGTATGTCTCCACTTGTCCAAATAATCCCGATTTGTCCTTAATGACCCGACTTGACTTATGCCAAAATACAGAACAAGTCCAGCTGGGAAATTCAAGAAATTTGTAACACAATTGGAAAGTGTAGGGAACATTCAAATTTTTATTCTTACTGAGATTTTCGTAATATGATTTCGCCCTGCTGTGCGTCGTATGTATTGACTTGACCTAATGGTCCCGATATGTTCCCACTGACCCGACTTGACAAATGCCAAACCTACAGAACAAGTCCAGCTGGGTAAAACAAGAATTTGTAACACAATGGGAAATTATTGTGGAATAATTCTAATTTCAATTCCGACTGGGATTTTCGTAAATTGACTTAGCCACTCTGTGCTTCGTATGACTCGACTTGTCCTAATGGTCCCGATTTGTCCCTACTGACCCGACTTGACATATGCCAAAACTACAGAACAAGTCCAGCTGGGTAATTCAAGAAATTTGTAACACAATTGGAAAGTGTTGGGAACATTCAAATTTCAATTCCGACTGAGATTTTCGTAATATGACTTCGCCCTGCTGTGCTTCGTATGTATTGACTTGTCCTAATGGTCCCGATTTGTCCCTACTGACCCGACTTGACAAATGCCAAAATACAGAACAAGACCAGCTGGGTAAAATAAGAAATTTGTAAAACGATAGGAAATTGTTGGGGAACAATTCAGATTTCAATTCCTACTGAGTTTTTCGTAATTTGACTTCGCCCTGCTGTACTTAGTACGTCTCGTCTTGTCCTACTGGTCCCGATATGTCCTTAATGACCCGACTTGACAAATGCCAAAACTACAGAACAAGTCCAGCTGGGCAAAAGAAGAAATGTGTAAAACGATAGGAAATTGTTGGGGAACAATTAAATTCCTACTGATAATTTCGTAATTTGACTTCGCCCTGCTGTGCTTAGTACGTCTCGTCTTGTCCTAATGGTCCCGATTTGTACTTAATGATCCGACTTGACAAATGTAAAAAAACAGAACGAGTCCAGCTGGGTAATTCAAGAAATTTGTAACACAATTGGAAAATGTTGGGAACATTTATATTTCAATTCCGGCTGAGTTTTTAGTAATTTGACTTCGCCCTGCAGTGCTTCGTATGTCTCGACTTGTCCAAATAGTCCCGATTTGTCCTTAATGACCCGACTTGACAAATGCCAAAATACAGAACAAGTCCAGCTGGGAAATTCAAGAAATATGTAACACAATTGGAAAGTGTAGGGAACATTCAAATTTCAATTCCGACTGAGATTTTCGTAATATGACTTCGCCCTGCTGTGCGTCGTATGTATTGACTTGACCTAATGGTCCCGATATGTTCCCACTGACCCGACTTGACAAATGCCAAACCTACAGAACAAGTCCAGCTGGGTAAAACAAGAATTTGTAACACAATAGGAAATTGTTGTGGAATAATTCTAATTTCAATTCCGACTGGGATTTTCGTAAATTGACTAGCCACTCTGTGCTTCTTATGACTCGACTTGTCCTAATGTTTCCGATTTGTCCTTAATGATCCGACTTGACAAATGTAAAAAAACAGAACGAGTCCAGCTGGGTATTCAAGAAATTTGTAACACAATTGGAAAGTGTAGGGAACATTCAAATTTCAATTCCGACTGAGATTTTCGTAATTTGACTTAGCCCTGCTGTGCTTCGTATGTATCAACTTGTCCTACTGGTCCCGATATGTCCTTAATGACCCGACTTGACAAATGCCAAAACTACAGAACAAGTCCAGCTGGCAAAACAAGAAATTTGTAAAACGATAGGAAATTGTTAGGGAACAATTCAGATTTCAATTCCTACTGAGATTTTCGTAATTTGACTTCGCCCTGCTGTACTTAGTACGTCTCGTCTTGTCCTAATGGTCCCGACTTGTCCTTAATGACCTGACTTGACAAATGCCAAAATACAGAACAAGACCAGCTGGGTAAAGCAAGAAATTTGTAACACAATAGGAAATTGTTGTGGAATAATTCTAATTTCAATTCCGACTGGGATTTTCGTAAATTGACTTAGCCACTCTGTGCTTCTTATGACTCGACTTGTCCTAATGTTTCCGATTTGTCCTTAATGATCCGACTTGACAAATGTAAAAAAACAGAACGAGTCCAGCTGGGTATTCAAGAAATTTGTAACACAATTGGAAAGTGTAGGGAACATTCAAATTTCAATTCCGACTGAGATTTTCGTAATTTGACTTAGCCCTGCTGTGCTTCGTATGTATCAACTTGTCCTACTGGTCCCGATATGTCCTTAATGACCCGACTTGACAAATGCCAAAACTACAGAACAAGTCCAGCTGGGCAAAACAAGAAATTTGTAACACAATAGGAAATTGTTGGGAACAATCAAATTTCAATTCCGACTGAGATTTTAGTAATTTGACTTCGCCCTGCTGTGCTTCGTATGTCTCGACTTGTCCTAATGTTTCCGATTTGTCCTTAATGATCCGACTTGACAAATGTAAAAAAATAGAACGAGTCCAGCTGGGTAATTCAAGAAATTTGTAACACAATTGGAAAGTGTAGGGAATATTCAAATTTCAATTCCGACTGAGCTTTTCGTAATATGACTTCGCCCTGCTGTGCTTCGTATGTCTTGACTTGCCCTAATGGTCCCGATATGTTCCCACTGACCCGACTTGACAAATGCCAAACCTACAGAACAAGTCCAGCTGGGTAAAACATGAAATTTGTAACACAACAGGGAATTGTTGTGGAATAATTCTATTATCAATTCCGACTTGGATTTTCGTAAATTGACTTAGCCACTCTGTGCTTCGTATGACTCGACTTGTCCTAATGTTTCCGATTTGTCCTTAATGATCCGACTTGACAAATGTAAAAAAACAGAACGAGTCCAGCTGGGTATTCAAGAAATTTGTAACACAATTGGAAAGTGTAGGGAACATTCAAATTTCAATTCCGACTGAGATTTTCGTAATTTGACTTAGCCCTGCTGTGCTTCTATGTATCAACTTGTCCTACTGGTCCCGATATGTCCTTAATGACCCGACTTGACAAATGCCAAAACTACAGAACAAGTCCAGCTGGCAAAACAAGAAATTTGTAAAACGATAGGAAATTGTTAGGGAACAATTCAGATTTCAATTCCTACTGAGATTTTCGTAATTTGACTTCGCCCTGCTGTACTTAGTACGTCTCGTCTTGTCCTAATGGTCCCGACTTGTCCTTAATGACCTGACTTGACAAATGCCAAAATACAGAACAAGACCAGCTGGGTAAAGCAAGAAATTTGTAACACAATAGGAAATTGTTGTGGAATAATTCTAATTTCAATTCCGACTGGGATTTTCGTAAATTGACTTAGCCACTCTGTGCTTCGTATGACTCGACTTGTCCTAATGTTTCCGATTTGTCCTTAATGATCCGACTTGACAAATGTAAAAAAACAGAACGAGTCCAGCTGGGTATTCAAGAAATTTGTAACACAATTGGAAAGTGTAGGGAACATTCAAATTTCAATTCCGACTGAGATTTTCGTAATTTGACTTAGCCCTGCTGTGCTTCGTATGTATCAACTTGTCCTACTGGTCCCGATATGTCCTTAATGACCCGACTTGACAAATGCCAAAACTACAGAACAAGTCCAGCTGGGCAAAACAAGAAATTTGTAAAACGATAGGAAATTGTTGGGGAACAATTCAAATTTCAATTTCTACTGATATTTTCGTAATTTGACTTCGCCCTGCTGTGCTTAGTACGTCTCGTCTTGTCCTAATGGTCCCGACTTGTCCTTAATGACCCTACTTGACAAATGCCAAAACTACAGAACAAGTCCAGCTGGGCAAAACAAGAAATTTGTAACACAATAGGAAATTGTTGGGAACATTCAAATTTCAATTCCGACTGAGATTTTCGTAATTTGACTTAGCCCTGCTGGCTTCTATGTATCAACTTGTCCTACTGGTCCCGATATGTCCTTAATGACCCGACTTGACAAATGCCAAAACTACAGAACAAGTCCAGCTGGGCAAAACAAGAAATTTGTAAAACGATAGGAAATTGTTGGGGAACAATTCAAATTTCAATTCCTACTGATATTTTCGTAATTTTACTTCGCCCTGCTGTGCTTAGTACGTCTCGTCTTGTCCTAATGGTCCCGATTTGTCCTTAATGATCCGACTTGACAAATGTAAAAAAACAGAACGAGTCCAGCTGGGTAATTCAAGAAATTTGTAACACAATTGGAAAATGTTGGGAACATTTATATTTCAATTCCGGCTGAGTTTTTAGTAATTTGACTTCGCCCTGCTGTGCTTCGAATGTCTCGACTTGTCCAAATAGTCCCGATTTGTCCTTAATGACCCGACTTGACAAATGCCAAAATACAGAACAAGTCCAGCTGGGAAATTCAAGAAATTTGTAACACAATTGGAAAGTGTAGGGAACATTCAAATTTCAATTCCGACTGAGATTTTCGTAATATGACTTCGCCCTGCTGTGCGTCGTATGTATTGTCTTGACCTAATGGTCCCGATATGTTCCCACTGACCCGACTTGACAAATGCCAAACCTACAGAACAAGTCCAGCTGGGTAAAACAAGAATTTGTAACAAAATAGGAAATTGTTGTGGAATAATTCTAATTTCAATTCCGACTGGGATTTTCGTAAATTGACTTAGCCACTCTGTGCTTCGTATGACTCGACTTGTCCTAATGTTTCCGATTTGTCCTTAATGATCCGACTTGACAAATGTAAAAAAACAGAACGAGTCCAGCTGGGTATTCAAGAAATTTGTAACACAATTGGAAAATGTTGGGAACATTTATATTTCAATTCCGGCTGAGTTTTTAGTAATTTGACTTCGCCCTGCAGTGCTTCGTATGTCTCCACTTGTCCAAATAGTCCCGATTTGTCCTTAATGACCCGACTTGACAAATGCCAAAACTACAGAACAAGTCCAGCTGGGCAAAACATGAAATTTGTAAAACGATAGGAAATTGTTGGGGAACAATTCAAATTTCAATTCCTACTGATATTTTCGTAATTTGACTTCGCCCTGCTGGCTTCTATGTATCAACTTGTCCTACTGGTCCCGATATGTCCTTAATGACCCGACTTGACAAATGCCAAAACTACAGAACAAGTCCAGCTGGGCAAAACAAGAAATTTGTAAAACGATAGGAAATTGTTGGGGAACAATTCAAATTTCAATTTCTACTGATATTTTCGTAATTTGACTTCGCCCTGCTGTGCTTAGTACGTCTCGTCTTGTCCTAATGGTCCCGACTTGTCCTTAATGACCCTACTTGACAAATGCCAAAACTACAGAACAAGTCCAGCTGGGCAAAACAAGAAATTTGTAACACAATAGGAAATTGTTGGGGAACAATCAAATTTCAATTCCGACTGAGATTTTAGTAACTTGACTTCGCCCTGCTGTGCTTCGTATGTCTCGACTTGTCCTAATGTTTCCGATTTGTCCTTAATGATCCGACTTGACAAATGTAAAAAAATAGAACGAGTCCAGCTGGGTAATTCAAGAAATTTGTAACACAATTGGAAAGTGTAGGGAATATTCAAATTTCAATTCCGACTGAGCTTTTCGTAATATGACTTCGCCCTGCTGTGCTTCGTATGTCTTGACTTGCCCTAATGGTCCCGATATGTTCCCACTGACCCGACTTGACAAATGCCAAACCTACAGAACAAGTCCAGCTGGGTAAAACATGAAATTTGTAACACAACAGGGAATTGTTGTGGAATAATTCTATTATCAATTCCGACTTGGATTTTCGTAAATTGACTTAGCCACTCTGTGCTTCGTATGACTCGACTTGTCCTAATGTTTCCGATTTGTCCTTAATGATCCGACTTGACAAATGTAAAAAAACAGAACGAGTCCAGCTGGGTATTTAAGAAATTTGTAACACAATTGGAAAGTGTAGGGAACATTCAAATTTCAATTCCGACTGAGATTTTCGTAATTTGACTTAGCCCTGCTGTGCTTCTATGTATCAACTTGTCCTACTGGTCCCGATATGTCCTTAATGACCCGACTTGACAAATGCCAAAACTACAGAACAAGTCCAGCTGGCAAAACAAGAAATTTGTAAAACGATAGGAAATTGTTAGGGAACAATTCAGATTTCAATTCCTACTGAGATTTTCGTAATTTGACTTCGCCCTGCTGTACTTAGTACGTCTCGTCTTGTCCTAATGGTCCCGACTTGTCCTTAATGACCTGACTTGACAAATGCCAAAATACAGAACAAGACCAGCTGGGTAAAGCAAGAAATTTGTAACACAATAGGAAATTGTTGTGGAATAATTCTAATTTCAATTCCGACTGGGATTTTCGTAAATTGACTTAGCCACTCTGTGCTTCGTATGACTCGACTTGTCCTAATGTTTCCGATTTGTCCTTAATGATCCGACTTGACAAATGTAAAAAAACAGAACGATTCCAGCTGGGTATTCAAGAAATTTGTAACACAATTGGAAAGTGTAGGGAACATTCAAATTTCAATTCCGACTGAGATTTTCGTAATTTGACTTAGCCCTGCTGTGCTTCGTATGTATCAACTTGTCCTACTGGTCCCGATATGTCCTTAATGACCCGACTTGACAAATGCCAAAACTACAGAACAAGTCCAGCTGGGCAAAACAAGAAATTTGTAAAACGATAGGAAATTGTTGGGGAACAATTCAAATTTCAATTTCTACTGATATTTTCGTAATTTGACTTCGCCCTGCTGTGCTTAGTACGTCTCGTCTTGTCCTAATGGTCCCGACTTGTCCTTAATGACCCTACTTGACAAATGCCAAAACTACAGAACAAGTCCAGCTGGGCAAAACAAGAAATTTGTAACACAATAGGAAATTGTTGGGAACATTCAAATTTCAATTCCGACTGAGATTTTCGTAATTTGACTTAGCCCTGCTGGCTTCTATGTATCAACTTGTCCTACTGGTCCCGATATGTCCTTAATGACCCGACTTGACAAATGCCAAAACTACAGAACAAGTCCAGCTGGGCAAAACAAGAAATTTGTAAAACGATAGGAAATTGTTGGGGAACAATTCAAATTTCAATTCCTACTGATATTTTCGTAATTTGACTTCGCCCTGCTGTGCTTAGTACGTCTCGTCTTGTCCAAATAGTCCCGATTTGTCCTTAATGACCCGACTTGACAAATGTAAAAAAACAGAACGAGTCCAGCTGGGTAATTCAAGAAATTTGTAACACAATTGGAAAATGTTGGGAACATTTATATTTCAATTCCGGCTGAGTTTTTAGTAATTTGACTTCGCCCTGCTGTGCTTCGTATGTCTCGACTTGTCCAAATAGTCCCGATTTGTCCTTAATGACCCGACTTGACAAATGCCAAAATACAGAACAAGTCCAGCTGGGAAATTCAAGAAATTTGTAACACAATTGGTAAGTGTAGGGAACATTCAAATTTCAATTCCGACTGAGATTTTCGTAATATGACTTCGCCCTGCTGTGCGTCGTATGTATTGACTTGACCTAATGGTCCCGATATGTTCCCACTGACCCGACTTGACAAATGCCAAACCTACAGAACAAGTCCAGCTGGGTAAAACAAGAATTTGTAACAAAATAGGAAATTGTTGTGGAATAATTCTAATTTCAATTCCGACTGGGATTTTCGTAAATTGACTTAGCCACTCTGTGCTTCGTATGACTCGACTTGTCCTAATGTTTCCGATTTGTCCTTAATGATCCGACTTGACAAATGTAAAAAAACAGAACGAGTCCAGCTGGGTAATTCAAGAAATTTGTAACACAATTGGAAAATGTTGGGAACATTTATATTTCAATTCCGGCTGAGTTTTTAGTAATTTGACTTCGCCCTGCAGTGCTTCGTATGTCTCCACTTGTCCAAATAGTCCCGATTTGTCCTTAATGACCCGACTTGACAAATGCCAAAACTACAGAACAAGTCCAGCTGGGCAAAACAAGAAATTTGTAAAACGATAGGAAATTGTTGGGGAACAATTCAAATTTCAATTCCTACTGATATTTTCGTAATTTGACTTAGCCCTGCTGTGCTTTGTATGTATAAACTTGTCCTACTGGTCCCGATATGTCCTTAATGACCCGACTTGACAAATGCCAAAACTACAGAACAAGTCCAGCTGGGCAAAACAAGAAATGTGTAAAACGATAGGAAATTGTTGGGGAACAATTCAAATTTCAATTCCTACTGATATTTTCGTAATTTGACTTCGCCTTGCTGTGCTTAGTACGTCTCGTCTTGTCCTAATGGTCCCCATTTGTCCTTAATGATCCGACTTGACAAATGTAAAAAAACAGAACGAGTCCAGCTGGGTAATTCAAGAAATTTGTAACACAATTGGAAAATGTTGGGAACATTTATATTTCAATTCCGGCTGAGTTTTTAGTAATTTGACTTCGCCCTGCTGTGCTTCGTATGTCTCGACTTGTTCAAATAGTCCCGATTTGTCCTTAATGACCCGACTTGACAAATGCCAAAATACAGAACAAGACCAGCTGGGTAAAGCAAGAAATTTGTAACACAATAGGAAATTGTCGTGGAATAATTCTAATTTCAATTCCGACTGGGATTTTCGTAAATTGACTTAGCCACTCTGTGCTTCGTATGACTCGACTTGTCCTAATGGTCCCGATTTGTCCCTACTGACCCGACTTGACATATGCCAAAACTACAGAACAAGTCCAGCTGGGCAAAACAAGAAATTTGTAAAACGATAGGAAATTGTTGGGGAACAATTCAGATTTCAATTCCTACTGAGATTTTCGTAATTTGACTTCGCCCTGCTGTACTTAGTACGTCTCGTCTTGTCCTAATGGTCCCGACTTGTCCTTAATGACCCGACTTGACAAATGCCAAAATACAGAACAAGACCAGCTGGGTAAAGCAAGAAATTTGTAACACAATAGGAAATTGTTGTGGAATAATTCCAATTTCAATTCCGACTGGGATTTTCGTAAATTGACTTAGCCACTCTGTGCTTCGTATGACTCGACTTGTCCTAATGTTTCCGATTTTTCCTTAATGATCCGACTTGACAAATGTAAAAAAACAGAACGAGTCCAGCTGGGTATTCAAGAAATTTGTAACACAATTGGAAAGTGTAGGGAACATTCAAATTTCAATTCCGACTGAGATTTTCGTAATTTGACTTAGCCCTGCTGTGCTTCGTATGTATCAACTTGTCCTACTGGTCCCGATATGTCCTTAATGACCCGACTTGACAAATGCCAAAACTACAGAACAAGTCTAGTTGGCAAAACAAGAAATTTGTAAAACGATAGGAAATTGTTGGGGAACAATTCAAATTTCAATTCCTACTGATATTTTCGTAATTTGACTTCGCCCTGCTGTGCTTAGTACGTCTCGTCTTGTCCTAATGGTCCCGACTTGTCCTTAATGACCCGACTTGACAAATGCCAAAATACAGAACAAGACCAGCTGGGTAAAGCAAGAAATTTGTAACACAATAGGAAATTGTTGTGGAATAATTCCAATTTCAATTCCGACTGGGATTTTCGTAAATTGACTTAGCCACTCTGTGCTTCGTATGACTCGACTTGTCCTAATGTTTCCGATTTGTCCTTAATGATCCGACTTGACAAATGTAAAAAAACAGAACGAGTCCAGCTGGGTAATTCAAGAAATTTGTAACACAATTGGAAAATGTTGGGAACATTTATATTTCAATTCCGGCTGAGTTTTTAGTAATTTGACTTCGCCCTGCTGTGCTTCGTATGTCTCGACTTGTCCAAATAGTCCCGATTTGTCCTTAATGACCCGACTTGACAAATGCCAAAATACAGAACAAGTCCAGCTGGGAAATTCAAGAAATTTGTAACACAATTGGTAAGTGTAGGGAACATTCAAATTTCAATTCCGACTGAGATTTTCGTAATATGACTTCGCCCTGCTGTGCGTCGTATGTATTGACTTGACCTAATGGTCCCGATATGTTCCCACTGACCCGACTTGACAAATGCCAAACCTACAGAACAAGTCCAGCTGGGTAAAACAAGAATTTGTAACAAAATAGGAAATTGTTGTGGAATAATTCTAATTTCAATTCCGACTGGGATTTTCGTAAATTGACTTAGCCACTCTGTGCTTCGTATGACTCGACTTGTCCTAATGTTTCCGATTTGTCCTTAATGATCCGACTTGACAAATGTAAAAAAACAGAACGAGTCCAGCTGGGTAATTCAAGAAATTTGTAACACAATTGGAAAATGTTGGGAACATTTATATTTCAATTCCGGCTGAGTTTTTAGTAATTTGACTTCGCCCTGCAGTGCTTCGTATGTCTCCACTTGTCCAAATAGTCCCGATTTGTCCTTAATGACCCGACTTGACAAATGCCAAAACTACAGAACAAGTCCAGCTGGGCAAAACAAGAAATTTGTAAAACGATAGGAAATTGTTGGGGAACAATTCAAATTTCAATTCCTACTGATATTTTCGTAATTTGACTTAGCCCTGCTGTGCTTTGTATGTATAAACTTGTCCTACTGGTCCCGATATGTCCTTAATGACCCGACTTGACAAATGCCAAAACTACAGAACAAGTCCAGCTGGGCAAAACAAGAAATGTGTAAAACGATAGGAAATTGTTGGGGAACAATTCAGATTTCAATTCCTACTGAGATTTTCGTAATTTGACTTCGCCCTGCTGTACTTAGTACGTCTCGTCTTGTCCTAATGGTCCCGACTTGTCCTTAATGACCCGACTTGACAAATGCCAAAATACAGAACAAGACCAGCTGGGTAAAGCAAGAAATTTGTAACACAATAGGAAATTGTTGTGGAATAATTCCAATTTCAATTCCGACTGGGATTTTCGTAAATTGACTTAGCCACTCTGTGCTTCGTATGACTCGACTTGTCCTAATGTTTCCGATTTGTCCTTAATGATCCGACTTGACAAATGTAAAAAAACAGAACGAGTCCAGCTGGGTATTCAAGAAATTTGTAACACAATTGGAAAGTGTAGGGAACATTCAAATTTCAATTCCGACTGAGATTTTCGTAATTTGACTTAGCCCTGCTGTGCTTCGTATGTATCAACTTGTCCTACTGGTCCCGATATGTCCTTAATGACCCGACTTGACAAATGCCAAAACTACAGAACAAGTCTAGTTGGCAAAACAAGAAATTTGTAAAACGATAGGAAATTGTTGGGGAACAATTCAAATTTCAATTCCTACTGATATTTTCGTAATTTGACTTCGCCCTGCTGTGCTTAGTACGTCTCGTCTTGTCCTAATGGTCCCGATTTGTCCTTAATGATCCGACTTGACAAATGTAAAAAAACAGAACGAGTCCAGATGGGTAATTCAAGAAATTTGTAACACAATTGGAAAATGTTGGGAACATTTATATTTCAATTCCGGCTGAGTTTTTAGTAATTTGACTTCGCCCTGCTGTGCTTCGTATGTCTCCACTTGTCCAAATAGTCCCGATTTGTCCTTAATGACCCGACTTGACTTATGCCAAAATACAGAACAAGTCCAGCTGGGAAATTCAAGAAATTTGTAACACAATTGGAAAGTGTAGGGAACATTCAAATTTTTATTCTTACTGAGATTTTCGTAATATGATTTCGCCCTGCTGTGCGTCGTATGTATTGACTTGACCTAATGGTCCCGATATGTTCCCACTGACCCGACTTGACAAATGCCAAACCTACAGAACAAGTCCAGCTGGGTAAAACAAGAATTTGTAACACAATGGGAAATTGTTGTGGAATAATTCTAATTTCAATTCCGACTGGGATTTTCGTAAATTGACTTAGCCACTCTGTGCTTCGTATGACTCGACTTGTCCTAATGGTCCCGATTTGTCCCTACTGACCCGACTTGACATATGCCAAAACTACAGAACAAGTCCAGCTGGGTAATTCAAGAAATTTGTAACACAATTGGAAAGTGTTGGGAACATTCAAATTTCAATTCCGACTGAGATTTTCGTAATATGACTTCGCCCTGCTGTGCTTCGTATGTATTGACTTGTCCTAATGGTCCCGATTTGTCCCTACTGACCCGACTTGACAAATGCCAAAATACAGAACAAGACTAGCTGGGTAAAACAAGAAATTTGTAAAACGATAGGAAATTGTTGGGGAACAATTCAGATTTCAATTCCTACTGAGTTTTTCGTAATTTGACTTCGCCCTGCTGTACTTAGTACGTCTCGTCTTGTCCTACTGGTCCCGATATGTCCTTAATGACCCGACTTGACAAATGCCAAAACTACAGAACAAGTCCAGCTGGGCAAAAGAAGAAATGTGTAAAACGATAGGAAATTGTTGGGGAACAATTAAATTCCTACTGATAATTTCGTAATTTGACTTCGCCCTGCTGTGCTTAGTACGTCTCGTCTTGTCCTAATGGTCCCGATTTGTACTTAATGATCCGACTTGACAAATGTAAAAAAACAGAACGAGTCCAGCTGGGTAATTCAAGAAATTTGTAACACAATTGGAAAATGTTGGGAACATTTATATTTCAATTCCGGCTGAGTTTTTAGTAATTTGACTTCGCCCTGCTGTGCTTCGTATGTCTCGACTTGTCCAAATAGTCCCGATTTGTCCTTAATGACCCGACTTGACAAATGCCAAAATACAGAACAAGTCCAGCTGGGAAATTCAAGAAATATGTAACACAATTGGAAAGTGTAGGGAACATTCAAATTTCAATTCCGACTGAGATTTTCGTAATATGACTTCGCCCTGCTGTGCGTCGTATGTATTGACTTGACCTAATGGTCCCGATATGTTCCCACTGACCCGACTTGACAAATGCCAAACCTACAGAACAAGTCCAGCTGGGTAAAACAAGAATTTGTAACACAATAGGAAATTGTTGTGGAATAATTCTAATTTCAATTCCGACTGGGATTTTCGTAAATTGACTAGCCACTCTGTGCTTCGTATGACTCGACTTGTCCTAATGGTCCCGATTTGTCCCTACTGACCCGACTTGACATATGCCAAAACTACAGAACAAGTCCAGCTGGCAAAACAAGAAATTTGTAAAACGATAGGAAATTGTTAGGGAACAATTCAGATTTCAATTCCTACTGAGATTTTCGTAATTTGACTTCGCCCTGCTGTACTTAGTACGTCTCGTCTTGTCCTAATGGTCCCGACTTGTCCTTAATGACCTGACTTGACAAATGCCAAAATACAGAACAAGACCAGCTGGGTAAAGCAAGAAATTTGTAACAAAATAGGAAATTGTTGTGGAATAATTCTAATTTCAATTCCGACTGGGATTTTCGTAAATTGACTTAGCCACTCTGTGCTTCGTATGACTCGACTTGTCCTAATGTTTCCGATTTGTCCTTAATGATCCGACTTGACAAATGTAAAAAAACAGAACGAGTCCAGCTGGGTAATTCAAGAAATTTGTAACACAATTGGAAAATGTTGGGAACATTTATATTTCAATTCCGGCTGAGTTTTTAGTAATTTGACTTCGCCCTGCAGTGCTTCGTATGTCTCCACTTGTCCAAATAGTCCCGATTTGTCCTTAATGACCCGACTTGACAAATGCCAAAACTACAGAACAAGTCCAGCTGGGCAAAACAAGAAATTTGTAAAACGATAGGAAATTGTTGGGGAACAATTCAAATTTCAATTCCTACTGATATTTTCGTAATTTGACTTCGCCCTGCTGGCTTCTATGTATCAACTTGTCCTACTGGTCCCGATATGTCCTTAATGACCCGACTTGACAAATGCCAAAACTACAGAACAAGTCCAGCTGGGCAAAACAAGAAATTTGTAAAACGATAGGAAATTGTTGGGGAACAATTCAAATTTCAATTTCTACTGATATTTTCGTAATTTGACTTCGCCCTGCTGTGCTTAGTACGTCTCGTCTTGTCCTAATGGTCCCGACTTGTCCTTAATGACCCGACTTGACAAATGCCAAAATACAGAACAAGACCAGCTGGGTAAAGCAAGAAATTTGTAACACAATAGGAAATTGTTGTGGAATAATTCCAATTTCAATTCCGACTGGGATTTTCGTAAATTGACTTAGCCACTCTGTGCTTCGTATGACTCGACTTGTCCTAATGTTTCCGATTTGTCCTTAATGATCCGACTTGACAAATGTAAAAAAACAGAACGAGTCCAGCTGGGTAATTCAAGAAATTTGTAACACAATTGGAAAATGTTGGGAACATTTATATTTCAATTCCGGCTGAGTTTTTAGTAATTTGACTTCGCCCTGCTGTGCTTCGTATGTCTCGACTTGTCCAAATAGTCCCGATTTGTCCTTAATGACCCGACTTGACAAATGCCAAAATACAGAACAAGTCCAGCTGGGAAATTCAAGAAATTTGTAACACAATTGGTAAGTGTAGGGAACATTCAAATTTCAATTCCGACTGAGATTTTCGTAATATGACTTCGCCCTGCTGTGCGTCGTATGTATTGACTTGACCTAATGGTCCCGATATGTTCCCACTGACCCGACTTGACAAATGCCAAACCTACAGAACAAGTCCAGCTGGGTAAAACAAGAATTTGTAACAAAATAGGAAATTGTTGTGGAATAATTCTAATTTCAATTCCGACTGGGATTTTCGTAAATTGACTTAGCCACTCTGTGCTTCGTATGACTCGACTTGTCCTAATGTTTCCGATTTGTCCTTAATGATCCGACTTGACAAATGTAAAAAAACAGAACGAGTCCAGCTGGGTAATTCAAGAAATTTGTAACACAATTGGAAAATGTTGGGAACATTTATATTTCAATTCCGGCTGAGTTTTTAGTAATTTGACTTCGCCCTGCAGTGCTTCGTATGTCTCCACTTGTCCAAATAGTTCCGATTTGTCCTTAATGACCCGACTTGACAAATGCCAAAACTACAGAACAAGTCCAGCTGGGCAAAACAAGAAATTTGTAAAACGATAGGAAATTGTTGGGGAACAATTCAAATTTCAATTCCTACTGATATTTTCGTAATTTGACTTAGCCCTGCTGTGCTTTGTATGTATAAACTTGTCCTACTGGTCCCGATATGTCCTTAATGACCCGACTTGACAAATGCCAAAACTACAGAACAAGTCCAGCTGGGCAAAACAAGAAATGTGTAAAACGATAGGAAATTGTTGGGGAACAATTCAGATTTCAATTCCTACTGAGATTTTCGTAATTTGACTTCGCCCTGCTGTACTTAGTACGTCTCGTCTTGTCCTAATGGTCCCGACTTGTCCTTAATGACCCGACTTGACAAATGCCAAAATACAGAACAAGACCAGCTGGGTAAAGCAAGAAATTTGTAACACAATAGGAAATTGTTGTGGAATAATTCCAATTTCAATTCCGACTGGGATTTTCGTAAATTGACTTAGCCACTCTGTGCTTCGTATGACTCGACTTGTCCTAATGTTTCCGATTTGTCCTTAATGATCCGACTTGACAAATGTAAAAAAACAGAACGAGTCCAGCTGGGTATTCAAGAAATTTGTAACACAATTGGAAAGTGTAGGGAACATTAAAATTTCAATTCCGACTGAGATTTTCGTAATTTGACTTAGCCCTGCTGTGCTTCGTATGTATCAACTTGTCCTACTGGTCCCGATATGTCCTTAATGACCCGACTTGACAAATGCCAAAACTACAGAACAAGTCTAGTTGGCAAAACAAGAAATTTGTAAAACGATAGGAAATTGTTGGGGAACAATTCAAATTTCAATTCCTACTGATATTTTCGTAATTTGACTTCGCCCTGCTGTGCTTAGTACGTCTCGTCTTGTCCTAATGGTCCCGATTTGTCCTTAATGATCCGACTTGACAAATGTAAAAAAACAGAACGAGTCCAGATGGGTAATTCAAGAAATTTGTAACACAATTGGAAAATGTTGGGAACATTTATATTTCAATTCCGGCTGAGTTTTTAGTAATTTGACTTCGCCCTGCTGTGCTTCGTATGTCTCCACTTGTCCAAATAGTCCCGATTTGTCCTTAATGACCCGACTTGACTTATGCCAAAATACAGAACAAGTCCAGCTGGGAAATTCAAGAAATTTGTAACACAATTGGAAAGTGTAGGGAACATTCAAATTTTTATTCTTACTGAGATTTTCGTAATATGATTTCGCCCTGCTGTGCGTCGTATGTATTGACTTGACCTAATGGTCCCGATATGTTCCCACTGACCCGACTTGACAAATGCCAAACCTACAGAACAAGTCCAGCTGGGTAAAACAAGAATTTGTAACACAATGGGAAATTGTTGTGGAATAATTCTAATTTCAATTCCGACTGGGATTTTCGTAAATTGACTTAGCCACTCTGTGCTTCGTATGACTCGACTTGTCCTAATGGTCCCGATTTGTCCCTACTGACCCGACTTGACATATGCCAAAACTACAGAACAAGTCCAGCTGGGTAATTCAAGAAATTTGTAACACAATTGGAAAGTGTTGGGAACATTCAAATTTCAATTCCGACTGAGATTTTCGTAATATGACTTCGCCCTGCTGTGCTTCGTATGTATTGACTTGTCCTAATGGTCCCGATTTGTCCCTACTGACCCGACTTGACAAATGCCAAAATACAGAACAAGACTAGCTGGGTAAAACAAGAAATTTGTAAAACGATAGGAAATTGTTGGGGAACAATTCAGATTTCAATTCCTACTGAGTTTTTCGTAATTTGACTTCGCCCTGCTGTACTTAGTACGTCTCGTCTTGTCCTACTGGTCCCGATATGTCCTTAATGACCCGACTTGACAAATGCCAAAACTACAGAACAAGTCCAGCTGGGCAAAAGAAGAAATGTGTAAAACGATAGGAAATTGTTGGGGAACAATTAAATTCCTACTGATAATTTCGTAATTTGACTTCGCCCTGCTGTGCTTAGTACGTCTCGTCTTGTCCTAATGGTCCCGATTTGTACTTAATGATCCGACTTGACAAATGTAAAAAAACAGAACGAGTCCAGCTGGGTAATTCAAGAAATTTGTAACACAATTGGAAAATGTTGGGAACATTTATATTTCAATTCCGGCTGAGTTTTTAGTAATTTGACTTCGCCCTGCTGTGCTTCGTATGTCTCGACTTGTCCAAATAGTCCCGATTTGTCCTTAATGACCCGACTTGACAAATGCCAAAATACAGAACAAGTCCAGCTGGGAAATTCAAGAAATATGTAACACAATTGGAAAGTGTAGGGAACATTCAAATTTCAATTCCGACTGAGATTTTCGTAATATGACTTCGCCCTGCTGTGCGTCGTATGTATTGACTTGACCTAATGGTCCCGATATGTTCCCACTGACCCGACTTGACAAATGCCAAACCTACAGAACAAGTCCAGCTGGGTAAAACAAGAATTTGTAACACAATAGGAAATTGTTGTGGAATAATTCTAATTTCAATTCCGACTGGGATTTTCGTAAATTGACTAGCCACTCTGTGCTTCGTATGACTCGACTTGTCCTAATGGTCCCGATTTGTCCCTACTGACCCGACTTGACATATGCCAAAACTACAGAACAAGTCCAGCTGGCAAAACAAGAAATTTGTAAAACGATAGGAAATTGTTAGGGAACAATTCAGATTTCAATTCCTACTGAGATTTTCGTAATTTGACTTCGCCCTGCTGTACTTAGTACGTCTCGTCTTGTCCTAATGGTCCCGACTTGTCCTTAATGACCTGACTTGACAAATGCCAAAATACAGAACAAGACCAGCTGGGTAAAGCAAGAAATTTGTAACAAAATAGGAAATTGTTGTGGAATAATTCTAATTTCAATTCCGACTGGGATTTTCGTAAATTGACTTAGCCACTCTGTGCTTCGTATGACTCGACTTGTCCTAATGTTTCCGATTTGTCCTTAATGATCCGACTTGACAAATGTAAAAAAACAGAACGAGTCCAGCTGGGTAATTCAAGAAATTTGTAACACAATTGGAAAATGTTGGGAACATTTATATTTCAATTCCGGCTGAGTTTTTAGTAATTTGACTTCGCCCTGCAGTGCTTCGTATGTCTCCACTTGTCCAAATAGTCCCGATTTGTCCTTAATGACCCGACTTGACAAATGCCAAAACTACAGAACAAGTCCAGCTGGGCAAAACAAGAAATTTGTAAAACGATAGGAAATTGTTGGGGAACAATTCAAATTTCAATTCCTACTGATATTTTCGTAATTTGACTTCGCCCTGCTGGCTTCTATGTATCAACTTGTCCTACTGGTCCCGATATGTCCTTAATGACCCGACTTGACAAATGCCAAAACTACAGAACAAGTCCAGCTGGGCAAAACAAGAAATTTGTAAAACGATAGGAAATTGTTGGGGAACAATTCAAATTTCAATTTCTACTGATATTTTCGTAATTTGACTTCGCCCTGCTGTGCTTAGTACGTCTCGTCTTGTCCTAATGGTCCCGACTTGTCCTTAATGACCCTACTTGACAAATGCCAAAACTACAGAACAAGTCCAGCTGGGCAAAACAAGAAATTTGTAACACAATAGGAAATTGTTGGGGAACAATCAAATTTCAATTCCGACTGAGATTTTAGTAACTTGACTTCGCCCTGCTGTGCTTCGTATGTCTCGACTTGTCCTAATGTTTCCGATTTGTCCTTAATGATCCGACTTGACAAATGTAAAAAAATAGAACGAGTCCAGCTGGGTAATTCAAGAAATTTGTAACACAATTGGAAAGTGTAGGGAATATTCAAATTTCAATTCCGACTGAGCTTTTCGTAATATGACTTCGCCCTGCTGTGCTTCGTATGTCTTGACTTGCCCTAATGGTCCCGATATGTTCCCACTGACCCGACTTGACAAATGCCAAACCTACAGAACAAGTCCAGCTGGGTAAAACATGAAATTTGTAACACAACAGGGAATTGTTGTGGAATAATTCTATTATCAATTCCGACTTGGATTTTCGTAAATTGACTTAGCCACTCTGTGCTTCGTATGACTCGACTTGTCCTAATGTTTCCGATTTGTCCTTAATGATCCGACTTGACAAATGTAAAAAAACAGAACGAGTCCAGCTGGGTATTCAAGAAATTTGTAACACAATTGGAAAGTGTAGGGAACATTCAAATTTCAATTCCGACTGAGATTTTCGTAATTTGACTTAGCCCTGCTGTGCTTCTATGTATCAACTTGTCCTACTGGTCCCGATATGTCCTTAATGACCCGACTTGACAAATGCCAAAACTACAGAACAAGTCCAGCTGGCAAAACAAGAAATTTGTAAAACGATAGGAAATTGTTAGGGAACAATTCAGATTTCAATTCCTACTGAGATTTTCGTAATTTGACTTCGCCCTGCTGTACTTAGTACGTTTCGTCTTGTCCTAATGGTCCCGACTTGTCCTTAATGACCTGACTTGACAAATGCCAAAATACAGAACAAGACCAGCTGGGTAAAGCAAGAAATTTGTAACACAATAGGAAATTGTTGTGGAATAATTCTAATTTCAATTCCGACTGGGATTTTCGTAAATTGACTTAGCCACTCTGTGCTTCGTATGACTCGACTTGTCCTAATGTTTCCGATTTGTCCTTAATGATCCGACTTGACAAATGTAAAAAAACAGAACGAGTCCAGCTGGGTATTCAAGAAATTTGTAACACAATTGGAAAGTGTAGGGAACATTCAAATTTCAATTCCGACTGAGATTTTCGTAATTTGACTTAGCCCTGCTGTGCTTCGTATGTATCAACTTGTCCTACTGGTCCCGATATGTCCTTAATGACCCGACTTGACAAATGCCAAAACTACAGAACAAGTCCAGCTGGGCAAAACAAGAAATTTGTAAAACGATAGGAAATTGTTGGGGAACAATTCAAATTTCAATTTCTACTGATATTTTCGTAATTTGACTTCGCCCTGCTGTGCTTAGTACGTCTCGTCTTGTCCTAATGGTCCCGACTTGTCCTTAATGACCCTACTTGACAAATGCCAAAACTACAGAACAAGTCCAGCTGGGCAAAACAAGAAATTTGTAACACAATAGGAAATTGTTGGGAACATTCAAATTTCAATTCCGACTGAGATTTTCGTAATTTGACTTAGCCCTGCTGGCTTCTATGTATCAACTTGTCCTACTGGTCCCGATATGTCCTTAATGACCCGACTTGACAAATGCCAAAACTACAGAACAAGTCCAGCTGGGCAAAACAAGAAATTTGTAAAACGATAGGAAATTGTTGGGGAACAATTCAAATTTCAATTCCTACTGATATTTTCGTAATTTGACTTCGCCCTGCTGTGCTTAGTACGTCTCGTCTTGTCCTAATGGTCCCGATTTGTCCTTAATGATCCGACTTGACAAATGTAAAAAAACAGAACGAGTCCAGCTGGGTAATTCAAGAAATTTGTAACACAATTGGAAAATGTTGGGAACATTTATATTTCAATTCCGGCTGAGTTTTTAGTAATTTGACTTCGCCCTGCTGTGCTTCGTATGTCTCGACTTGTCCAAATAGTCCCGATTTGTCCTTAATGACCCGACTTGACAAATGCCAAAATACAGAACAAGTCCAGCTGGGAAATTCAAGAAATTTGTAACACAATTGGTAAGTGTAGGGAACATTCAAATTTCAATTCCGACTGAGATTTTCGTAATATGACTTCGCCCTGCTGTGCGTCGTATGTATTGACTTGACCTAATGGTCCCGATATGTTCCCACTGACCCGACTTGACAAATGCCAAACCTACAGAACAAGTCCAGCTGGGTAAAACAAGAATTTGTAACAAAATAGGAAATTGTTGTGGAATAATTCTAATTTCAATTCCGACTGGGATTTTCGTAAATTGACTTAGCCACTCTGTGCTTCGTATGACTCGACTTGTCCTAATGTTTCCGATTTGTCCTTAATGATCCGACTTGACAAATGTAAAAAAACAGAACGAGTCCAGCTGGGTAATTCAAGAAATTTGTAACACAATTGGAAAATGTTGGGAACATTTATATTTCAATTCCGGCTGAGTTTTTAGTAATTTGACTTCGCCCTGCAGTGCTTCGTATGTCTCCACTTGTCCAAATAGTCCCGATTTGTCCTTAATGACCCGACTTGACAAATGCCAAAACTACAGAACAAGTCCAGCTGGGCAAAACAAGAAATTTGTAAAACGATAGGAAATTGTTGGGGAACAATTCAAATTTCAATTCCTACTGATATTTTCGTAATTTGACTTAGCCCTGCTGTGCTTTGTATGTATAAACTTGTCCTACTGGTCCCGATATGTCCTTAATGACCCGACTTGACAAATGCCAAAACTACAGAACAAGTCCAGCTGGGCAAAACAAGAAATGTGTAAAACGATAGGAAATTGTTGGGGAACAATTCAGATTTCAATTCCTACTGAGATTTTCGTAATTTGACTTCGCCCTGCTGTACTTAGTACGTCTCGTCTTGTCCTAATGGTCCCGACTTGTCCTTAATGACCCGACTTGACAAATGCCAAAATACAGAACAAGACCAGCTGGGTAAAGCAAGAAATTTGTAACACAATAGGAAATTGTTGTGGAATAATTCCAATTTCAATTCCGACTGGGATTTTCGTAAATTGACTTAGCCACTCTGTGCTTCGTATGACTCGACTTGTCCTAATGTTTCCAATTTGTCCTTAATGATCCGACTTGACAAATGTAAAAAAACAGAACGAGTCCAGCTGGGTATTCAAGAAATTTGTAACACAATTGGAAAGTGTAGGGAACATTCAAATTTCAATTCCGACTGAGATTTTCGTAATTTGACTTAGCCCTGCTGTGCTTCGTATGTATCAACTTGTCCTACTGGTCCCGATATGTCCTTAATGACCCGACTTGACAAATGCCAAAACTACAGAACAAGTCTAGTTGGCAAAACAAGAAATTTGTAACACAATAGGAAATTGTTGGGGAACAATCAAATTTCAATTCCGACTGAGATTTTAGTAACTTGACTTCGCCCTGCTGTGCTTCGTATGTCTCGACTTGTCCTAATGTTTCCGATTTGTCCTTAATGATCCGACTTGACAAATGTAAAAAAATAGAACGAGTCCAGCTGGGTAATTCAAGAAATTTGTAACACAATTGGAAAGTGTAGGGAATATTCAAATTTCAATTCCGACTGAGCTTTTCGTAATATGACTTCGCCCTGCTGCGCTTCGTATGTCTTGACTTGCCCTAATGGTCCCGATATGTTCCCACTGACCCGACTTGACAAATGCCAAACCTACAGAACAAGTCCAGCTGGGTAAAACATGAAATTTGTAACACAACAGGGAATTGTTGTGGAATAATTCTATTATCAATTCCGACTTGGATTTTCGTAAATTGACTTAGCCACTCTGTGCTTCGTATGACTCGACTTGTCCTAATGTTTCCGATTTGTCCTTAATGATCCGACTTGACAAATGTAAAAAAACAGAACGAGTCCAGCTGGGTATTCAAGAAATTTGTAACACAATTGGAAAGTGTAGGGAACATTCAAATTTCAATTCCGACTGAGATTTTCGTAATTTGACTTAGCCCTGCTGTGCTTCTATGTATCAACTTGTCCTACTGGTCCGATATGTCCTTAATGACCCGACTTGACAAATGCCAAAACTACAGAACAAGTCCAGCTGGCAAAACAAGAAATTTGTAAAACGATAGGAAATTGTTAGGGAACAATTCAGATTTCAATTCCTACTGAGATTTTCGTAATTTGACTTCGCCCTGCTGTACTTAGTACGTTTCGTCTTGTCCTAATGGTCCCGACTTGTCCTTAATGACCTGACTTGACAAATGCCAAAATACAGAACAAGACCAGCTGGGTAAAGCAAGAAATTTGTAACACAATAGGAAATTGTTGTGGAATAATTCTAATTTCAATTCCGACTGGGATTTTCGTAAATTGACTTAGCCACTCTGTGCTTCGTATGACTCGACTTGTCCTAATGTTTCCGATTTGTCCTTAATGATCCGACTTGACAAATGTAAAAAAACAGAACGAGTCCAGCTGGGTATTCAAGAAATTTGTAACACAATTGGAAAGTGTAGGGAACATTCAAATTTCAATTCCGACTGAGATTTTCGTAATTTGACTTAGCCCTGCTGTGCTTCGTATGTATCAACTTGTCCTACTGGTCCCGATATGTCCTTAATGACCCGACTTGACAAATGCCAAAACTACAGAACAAGTCCAGCTGGGCAAAACAAGAAATTTGTAAAACGATAGGAAATTGTTGGGGAACAATTCAAATTTCAATTTCTACTGATATTTTCGTAATTTGACTTCGCCCTGCTGTGCTTAGTACGTCTCGTCTTGTCCTAATGGTCCCGACTTGTCCTTAATGACCCTACTTGACAAATGCCAAAACTACAGAACAAGTCCAGCTGGGCAAAACAAGAAATTTGTAACACAATAGGAAATTGTTGGGAACATTCAAATTTCAATTCCGACTGAGATTTTCGTAATTTGACTTAGCCCTGCTGGCTTCTATGTATCAACTTGTCCTACTGGTCCCGATATGTCCTTAATGACCCGACTTGACAAATGCCAAAACTACAGAACAAGTCCAGCTGGGCAAAACAAGAAATTTGTAAAACGATAGGAAATTGTTGGGGAACAATTCAAATTTCAATTCCTACTGATATTTTCGTAATTTGACTTCGCCCTGCTGTGCTTAGTACGTCTCGTCTTGTCCTAATGGTCCCGATTTGTCCTTAATGATCCGACTTGACAAATGTAAAAAAACAGAACGAGTCCAGCTGGGTAATTCAAGAAATTTGTAACACAATTGGAAAATGTTGGGAACATTTATATTTCAATTCCGGCTGAGTTTTTAGTAATTTGACTTCGCCCTGCTGTGCTTCGTATGTCTCGACTTGTCCAAATAGTCCCGATTTGTCCTTAATGACCCGACTTGACAAATGCCAAAATACAGAACAAGTCCAGCTGGGAAATTCAAGAAATTTGTAACACAATTGGTAAGTGTAGGGAACATTCAAATTTCAATTCCGACTGAGATTTTCGTAATATGACTTCGCCCTGCTGTGCGTCGTATGTATTGACTTGACCTAATGGTCCCGATATGTTCCCACTGACCCGACTTGACAAATGCCAAACCTACAGAACAAGTCCAGCTGGGTAAAACAAGAATTTGTAACAAAATAGGAAATTGTTGTGGAATAATTCTAATTTCAATTCCGACTGGGATTT
Organism: Chrysolina americana; assembly: GCA_958502065.1. Taxonomy (NCBI): domain Eukaryota; kingdom Metazoa; phylum Arthropoda; class Insecta; order Coleoptera; family Chrysomelidae; genus Chrysolina; species Chrysolina americana. Next base: position 31,645,727 of record OY293420.1, read on the forward strand.
TCGTAAATTGACTTAGCCACTCTGTGCTTCGTATGACTCGACTTGTCCTAATGTTTCCGATTTGTCCTTAATGATCCGACTTGACAAATGTAAAAAAACAGAACGAGTCCAGCTGGGTAATTCAAGAAATTTGTAACACAATTGGAAAATGTTGGGAACATTTATATTTCAATTCCGGCTGAGTTTTTAGTAATTTGACTTCGCCCTGCAGTGCTTCGTATGTCTCCACTTGTCCAAATAGTCCCGATTTGTCCTTAATGACCCGACTTGACAAATGCCAAAACTACAGAACAAGTCCAGCTGGGCAAAACAAGAAATTTGTAAAACGATAGGAAATTGTTGGGGAACAATTCAAATTTCAATTCCTACTGATATTTTCGTAATTTGACTTAGCCCTGCTGTGCTTTGTATGTATAAACTTGTCCTACTGGTCCCGATATGTCCTTAATGACCCGACTTGACAAATGCCAAAACTACAGAACAAGTCCAGCTGGGCAAAACAAGAAATGTGTAAAACGATAGGAAATTGTTGGGGAACAATTCAGATTTCAATTCCTACTGAGATTTTCGTAATTTGACTTCGCCCTGCTGTACTTAGTACGTCTCGTCTTGTCCTAATGGTCCCGACTTGTCCTTAATGACCCGACTTGACAAATGCCAAAATACAGAACAAGACCAGCTGGGTAAAGCAAGAAATTTGTAACACAATAGGAAATTGTTGTGGAATAATTCCAATTTCAATTCCGACTGGGATTTTCGTAAATTGACTTAGCCACTCTGTGCTTCGTATGACTCGACTTGTCCTAATGTTTCCGATTTATCCTTAATGATCCGACTTGACAAATGTAAAAAAACAGAACGAGTCCAGCTGGGTATTCAAGAAATTTGTAACACAATTGGAAAGTGTAGGGAACATTCAAATTTCAATTCCGACTGAGATTTTCGTAATTTGACTTAGCCCTGCTGTGCTTCGTATGTATCAACTTGTCCTACTGGTCCCGATATGTCCTTAATGACCCGACTTGACAAATGCCAAAACTACAGAACAAGTCTAGTTGGCAAAACAAGAAATTTGTAAAACGATAGGAAATTGTTGGGGAACAATTCAAATTTCAATTCCTACTGATATTTTCGTAATTTGACTTCGCCCTGCTGTGCTTAGTACGTCTCGTCTTGTCCTAATGGTCCCGATTTGTCCTTAATGATCCGAGTTGACAAATGTAAAAAAACAGAACGAGTCCAGATGGGTAATTCAAGAAATTTGTAACACAATTGGAAAATGTTGGGAACATTTATATTTCAATTCCGGCTGAGTTTTTAGTAATTTGACTTCGCCCTGCTGTGCTTCGTATGTCTCCACTTGTCCAAATAGTCCCGATTTGTCCTTAATGACCCGACTTGACTTATGCCAAAATACAGAACAAGTCCAGCTGGGAAATTCAAGAAATTTGTAACACAATTGGAAAGTGTAGGGAACATTCAAATTTTTATTCTTACTGAGATTTTCGTAATATGATTTCGCCCTGCTGTGCGTCGTATGTATTGACTTGACCTAATGGTCCCGATATGTTCCCACTGACCCGACTTGACAAATGCCAAACCTACAGAACAAGTCCAGCTGGGTAAAACAAGAATTTGTAACACAATGGGAAATTGTTGTGGAATAATTCTAATTTCAATTCCGACTGGGATTTTCGTAAATTGACTTAGCCACTCTGTGCTTCGTATGACTCGACTTGTCCTAATGGTCCCGATTTGTCCCTACTGACCCGACTTGACATATGCCAAAACTACAGAACAAGTCCAGCTGGGTAATTCAAGAAATTTGTAACACAATTGGAAAGTGTTGGGAACATTCAAATTTCAATTCCGACTGAGATTTTCGTAATATGACTTCGCCCTGCTGTGCTTCGTATGTATTGACTTGTCCTAATGGTCCCGATTTGTCCCTACTGACCCGACTTGACAAATGCCAAAATACAGAACAAGACCAGCTGGGTAAAACAAGAAATTTGTAAAACGATAGGAAATTGTTGGGGAACAATTCAGATTTCAATTCCTACTGAGTTTTTCGTAATTTGACTTCGCCCTGCTGTACTTAGTACGTCTCGTCTTGTCCTACTGGTCCCGATATGTCCTTAATGACCCGACTTGACAAATGCCAAAACTACAGAACAAGTCCAGCTGGGCAAAAGAAGAAATGTGTAAAACGATAGGAAATTGTTGGGGAACAATTAAATTCCTACTGTTAATTTCGTAATTTGACTTCGCCCTGCTGTGCTTAGTACGTCTCGTCTTGTCCTAATGGTCCCGATTTGTACTTAATGATCCGACTTGACAAATGTAAAAAAACAGAACGAGTCCAGCTGGGTAATTCAAGAAATTTGTAACACAATTGGAAAATGTTGGGAACATTTATATTTCAATTCCGGCTGAGTTTTTAGTAATTTGACTTCGCCCTGCTGTGCTTCGTATGTCTCGACTTGTCCAAATAGTCCCGATTTGTCCTTAATGACCCGACTTGACAAATGCCAAAATACAGAACAAGTCCAGCTGGGAAATTCAAGAAATATGTAACACAATTGGAAAGTGTAGGGAACATTCAAATTTCAATTCCGACTGAGATTTTCGTAATATGACTTCGCCCTGCTGTGCGTCGTATGTATTGACTTGACCTAATGGTCCCGATATGTTCCCACTGACCCGACTTGACAAATGCCAAACCTACAGAACAAGTCCAGCTGGGTAAAACAAGAATTTGTAACACAATAGGAAATTGTTGTGGAATAATTCTAATTTCAATTCCGACTGGGATTTTCGTAAATTGACTAGCCACTCTGTGCTTCGTATGACTCGACTTGTCCTAATGGTCCCGATTTGTCCCTACTGACCCGACTTGACATATGCCAAAACTACAGAACAAGTCCAGCTGGCAAAACAAGAAATTTGTAAAACGATAGGAAATTGTTAGGGAACAATTCAGATTTCAATTCCTACTGAGATTTTCGTAATTTGACTTCGCCCTGCTGTACTTAGTACGTCTCGTCTTGTCCTAATGGTCCCGACTTGTCCTTAATGACCTGACTTGACAAATGCCAAAATACAGAACAAGACCAGCTGGGTAAAGCAAGAAATTTGTAACACAATATGAAATTGTTGTGGAATAATTCTAATTTCAATTCCGACTGGGATTTTCGTAAATTGACTTAGCCACTCTGTGCTTCGTATGACTCGACTTGTCCTAATGTTTCCGATTTGTCCTTAATGATCCGACTTGACAAATGTAAAAAAACAGAACGAGTCCAGCTGGGTATTCAAGAAATTTGTAACACAATTGGAAAGTGTAGGGAACATTCAAATTTCAATTCCGACTGAGATTTTCGTAATTTGACTTAGCCCTGCTGTGCTTCGTATGTATCAACTTGTCCTACTGGTCCCGATATGTCCTTAATGACCCGACTTGACAAATGCCAAAACTACAGAACAAGTCCAGCTGGGCAAAACAAGAAATTTGTAACACAATAGGAAATTGTTGGGAACAATCAAATTTCAATTCCGACTGAGATTTTAGTAATTTGACTTCGCCCTGCTGTGCTTCGTATGTCTCGACTTGTCCTAATGTTTCCGATTTGTCCTTAATGATCCGACTTGACAAATGTAAAAAAATAGAACGAGTCCAGCTGGGTAATTCAAGAAATTTGTAACACAATTGGAAAGTGTAGGGAATATTCAAATTTCAATTCCGACTGAGCTTTTCGTAATATGACTTCGCCCTGCTGTGCTTCGTATGTCTTGACTTGCCCTAATGGTCCCGATATGTTCCCACTGACCCGACTTGACAAATGCCAAACCTACAGAACAAGTCCAGCTGGGTAAAACATGAAATTTGTAACACAACAGGGAATTGTTGTGGAATAATTCTATTATCAATTCCGACTTGGATTTTCGTAAATTGACTTAGCCACTCTGTGCTTCGTATGACTCGACTTGTCCTAATGTTTCCGATTTGTCCTTAATGATCCGACTTGACAAATGTAAAAAAACAGAACGAGTCCAGCTGGGTATTCAAGAAATTTGTAACACAATTGGAAAGTGTAGGGAACATTCAAATTTCAATTCCGACTGAGATTTTCGTAATTTGACTTAGCCCTGCTGTGCTTCTATGTATCAACTTGTCCTACTGGTCCCGATATGTCCTTAATGACCCGACTTGACAAATGCCAAAACTACAGAACAAGTCCAGCTGGCAAAACAAGAAATTTGTAAAACGATAGGAAATTGTTAGGGAACAATTCAGATTTCAATTCCTACTGAGATTTTCGTAATTTGACTTCGCCCTGCTGTACTTAGTATGTCTCGTCTTGTCCTAATGCTCCCGATTTGTCCTTAATGACCCGACTTGACAAATGCCAAAAAACAGAACGAGTCCAGCTGGGTTAAACAAGAAATTTGTAACACAATAGGAAAATGTTGGGGAACAAATCTAATTTCAATTCCGACTGGGATTTTCGTAAATTGACTTGCCATGCTGTGCTTCGTATGTCTCGACTTGTCCTAATGGTCTCGATTTGTCCTTGATGACCCGACTTGACAAATGTCAAAATACAGGACAAGCCCAGCTGGGTAAAACAAGAAATTTGTAGCACAATTGGAAAATGTTGGGGAACAATTCAAATTTCAATTCCGAGATTTTCGATTTGACTTCGCCCTGCTGTGCTTAGTACGTCTCGTCTTGTCCTAATGGTCCCGATTTGTCCTTAAAGACCCGACTTGAAAAATGCTAAAAGAAAACAGAACGAGTCCAGCTGGGTAATTCAAGAAATTAGTAACACAATAGGAAAATGTTGGGGAACAATTCTATATTCTATTCCGACTGGGATTTTAGTAATTTGACTTCGCCCTGCTGTGCTTCGTATGTCTCGACTTGTCCTAATGTTCCCGATTTGTCTTAATGACCCGACTTGACAAATGCCAAAAAACAGAACGAGTCCAGCTGGGTAAAACAAGAAATTTGTAGCACAATTGGAAAATGTTGGGGAACAATTCAAATTTCAATTCCGAAATTTTCGATTTGACTTCGCCCTGCTGTGCTTAGTACGTCTCGTCTTGTCCTAATGGTCCCGATTTGTCCTTAAAGACCCGACTTGAAGAATGCTAAAAAAACAGAACGAGTCCAGCTGGGTAATTCAGTAACACAATAGGAAAATGTTGGGGAACAATTCTAATTTCTATTCCGACTGGGATTTTAGTAATTTGACTTCGCCCTGCTGTGCTTCGTATGTCTCAACTTGTCCTAATGTTCCCGATTTGTCCTTAATGACCCGACTTGACAAATGCCAAAAAACAGAACGAGTCCAGCTGGGGAATTCACGAAATTTGTAACACAATATGAAATTGTTGTGGAATAATTCTAATTTCAATTCCGACTGGGATTTTCGTAAATTGACTTAGCCACTCTGTGCTTCGTATGACTCGACTTGTCCTAATGTTTCCGATTAGTCCTTAATGATCCGACTTGACAAATGCCAAAAAACCGAAGGAGTCCAGCTGGGTAATTCAAGAAATTTTTAACACAATTGGAAAGTGTTGGGAACATTCAAATTTCAATTCCGACTGAGATTTTCGTAATATGACTTCGCCCTGCTGTGCTTCGTATGTCTCGATTTGTCCTAATGTTCCCGATTTGTCCTTAATGACCCGACTTGACAAATGCCAAAACTACAGAACAAGTCCAGCTGGGTTAAACAAGAAATTTGTAATACAATAGGAAAATGTTGGGGAACAATTCAAATTTCAATTCCGAGATTTTCGATTTGACTTCGCCCTGCTGTGCTTAGTACGTCTCGTCTTGTCCTAATGGTCCCGATTTGTCCTTAAAGACCCGACTTGAAAAATGCTAAAAAGAACAGAACGAGTCCAGCTGGGTAATTCAGTAACACGATGTTGGGGAACAATTCTAATTCCTATTCCGACTGGGATTTTAGTAATTTGACTTCGCCCTGCTGTGCTTCGTATGTCTCGACTTGTCCTAATGTTCCCGATTTGTCCTTAATGACCCGACTTGACAAATGCCAAAAAACAGAACGAGTCCAGCTGGGGAATTCACGAAATTTGTAACACAATTGGAAAGTGTTGGGAACATTCAAATTTCAATTCCGACTGAGATTTTCGTAATATGACTTCGCCCTGCTGTGCTTCGTATGTCTCGATTTGTCCTAATGTTCCCGATTTGTCCTTAATGACCCGACTTGACAAATGCCAAAACTACAGAACAAGTCCAGCTGGGTTAAACAAGAAATTTGTAATACAATAGGAAAATGTTGGGGAACAAATCTAATTTCAATTCCGACTGGGATTTTCGTAAATTGACTTGCCATGCTGTGATTCGTATGTCTCGACTTGTCCTAATGTTCTTAATTTGTCCTTAATGACCCGACTTGACAAATGCCAAAAAACAGAACGAGTCCAGCTGGGGAATTCACGAAATTTGTAACACAAATGGAAAGTGTTGGGAACATTCAAATTTCAATTCCGACTGAGATTTTAGTAATTTGACTTCGCCCTGCTGTGCTTCGTATGTCTCGACTTGTCCTAATGCTCCCGATTTGTCCTTAATGACCCGACTTGACAAATGCCAAAAAACAGAAAGAGTCCAGCTGGGTAATTCAAGAAATTTGTAACACAATTGGAAAGTGTTGGGAACATTGAAATTTCAATTCCGACTGAGATTTTCGTAATATGCCTTCGCCCTGCTGTGCTTCGTATGTCTCGATTTGTCCTAATGTTCCCGATTTGTCCTTAATGACCCGACTTGACAAATGCCAAAACTACAGAACAAGTCCAGCTGGGTAATTCAAGAAATTTGTAACACAATTGGAAAGTGTTGGGAACATTCAAATTTCAATTCCGACTGAGATTTTCGTAATATGACTTCGCCCTGCTTTGAATCATATGTCTTGACTTGTCCTAATGCTCCCGATTTGTCCTTAATGACCCGACTTGACAAATGCCAAAAAACAGAACGAGTCCAGCTGGGTTAAACAAGAAATTTGTAACACAATAGGAAAATGTTGGGGAACAAATCTAATTTCAATTCCGACTGGGATTTTCGTAAATTGACTTGCCATGCTGTGCTTCGTATGTCTCGACTTGTCCTAATGGTCTCGATTTGTCCTTGATGACCCGACTTGACAAATGTCAAAATACAGGACAAGCCCAGCTGGGTAAAACAAGAAATTTGTAGCACAATTGGAAAATGTTGGGGAACAATTCAAATTTCAATTCCGAGATTTTCGATTTGACTTCGCCCTGCTGTGCTTAGTACGTCTCGTCTTGTCCTAATGGTCCCGATTTGTCCTTAAAGACCCGACTTGAAAAATGCTAAAAGAAAACAGAACGAGTCCAGCTGGGTAATTCAAGAAATTAGTAACACAATAGGAAAATGTTGGGGAACAATTCTATATTCTATTCCGACTGGGATTTTAGTAATTTGACTTCGCCCTGCTGTGCTTCGTATGTCTCGACTTGTCCTAATGTTCCCGATTTGTCCTTAATGACCCGACTTGACAAATGCCAAAACTACAGAACAAGTCCAGCTGGGCAAAAGAAGAAATGTGTAAAACGATAGGAAATTGTTGGGGAACAATTAAATTCCTACTGATAATTTCGTAATTTGACTTCGCCCTGCTGTGCTTAGTACGTCTCGTCTTGTCCTAATGGTCCCGATTTGTACTTAATGATCCGACTTGACAAATGTAAAAAAACAGAACGAGTCCAGCTGGGTAATTCAAGAAATTTGTAACACAATTGGAAAATGTTGGGAACATTTATATTTCAATTCCGGCTGAGTTTTTAGTAATTTGACTTCGCCCTGCTGTGCTTCGTATGTCTCGACTTGTCCAAATAGTCCCGATTTGTCCTTAATGACCCGACTTGACAAATGCCAAAATACAGAACAAGTCCAGCTGGGAAATTCAAGAAATATGTAACACAATTGGAAAGTGTAGGGAACATTCAAATTTCAATTCCGACTGAGATTTTCGTAATATGACTTCGCCCTGCTGTGCGTCGTATGTATTGACTTGACCTAATGGTCCCGATATGTTCCCACTGACCCGACTTGACAAATGCCAAACCTACAGAACAAGTCCAGCTGGGTAAAACAAGAATTTGTAACACAATAGGAAATTGTTGTGGAATAATTCTAATTTCAATTCCGACTGGGATTTTCGTAAATTGACTAGCCACTCTGTGCTTCGTATGACTCGACTTGTCCTAATGGTCCCGATTTGTCCCTACTGACCCGACTTGACATATGCCAAAACTACAGAACAAGTCCAGCTGGCAAAACAAGAAATTTGTAAAACGATAGGAAATTGTTAGGGAACAATTCAGATTTCAATTCCTACTGAGATTTTCGTAATTTGACTTCGCCCTGCTGTACTTAGTACGTCTCGTCTTGTCCTAATGGTCCCGACTTGTCCTTAATGACCTGACTTGACAAATGCCAAAATACAGAACAAGACCAGCTGGGTAAAGCAAGAAATTTGTAACACAATATGAAATTGTTGTGGAATAATTCTAATTTCAATTCCGACTGGGATTTTCGTAAATTGACTTAGCCACTCTGTGCTTCGTATGACTCGACTTGTCCTAATGTTTCCGATTTGTCCTTAATGATCCGACTTGACAAATGTAAAAAAACAGAACGAGTCCAGCTGGGTATTCAAGAAATTTGTAACACAATTGGAAAGTGTAGGGAACATTCAAATTTCAATTCCGACTGAGATTTTCGTAATTTGACTTAGCCCTGCTGTGCTTCGTATGTATCAACTTGTCCTACTGGTCCCGATATGTCCTTAATGACCCGACTTGACAAATGCCAAAACTACAGAACAAGTCCAGCTGGGCAAAACAAGAAATTTGTAACACAATAGGAAATTGTTGGGAACAATCAAATTTCAATTCCGACTGAGATTTTAGTAATTTGACTTCGCCCTGCTGTGCTTCGTATGTCTCGACTTGTCCTAATGTTTCCGATTTGTCCTTAATGATCCGACTTGACAAATGTAAAAAAATAGAACGAGTCCAGCTGGGTAATTCAAGAAATTTGTAACACAATTGGAAAGTGTAGGGAATATTCAAATTTCAATTCCGACTGAGCTTTTCGTAATATGACTTCGCCCTGCTGTGCTTCGTATGTCTTGACTTGCCATAATGGTCCCGATATGTTCCCACTGACTCGACTTGACAAATGCCAAACCTACAGAACAAGTCCAGCTGGGTAAAACATGAAATTTGTAACACAACAGGGAATTGTTGTGGAATAATTCTATTATCAATTCCGACTTGGATTTTCGTAAATTGACTTAGCCACTCTGTGCTTCGTATGACTCGACTTGTCCTAATGTTTCCGATTTGTCCTTAATAATCCGACTTGACAAATGTAAAAAAACAGAACGAGTCCAGCTGGGTATTCAAGAAATTTGTAACACAATTGGAAAGTGTAGGGAACATTCAAATTTCAATTCCGACTGAGATTTTCGTAATTTGACTTAGCCCTGCTGTGCTTCTATGTATCAACTTGTCCTACTGGTCCCGATATGTCCTTAATGACCCGACTTGACAAATGCCAAAACTACAGAACAAGTCCAGCTGGCAAAACAAGAAATTTGTAAAACGATAGGAAATTGTTAGGGAACAATTCAGATTTCAATTCCTACTGAGATTTTCGTAATTTGACTTCGCCCTGCTGTACTTAGTACGTCTCGTCTTGTCCTAATGCTCCCGATTTGTCCTTAATGACCCGACTTGACAAATGCCAAAAAACAGAACGAGTCCAGCTGGGTTAAACAAGAAATTTGTAACACAATAGGAAAATGTTGGGGAACAAATCTAATTTCAATTCCGACTGGGATTTTCGTAAATTGACTTGCCATGCTGTGCTTCGTACGTCTCGTCTTGTCCTAATGGTCCCGATTTGTCCTTAAAGACCCGACTTGAAAAATGCTAAAAAGAACAGAACGAGTCCAGCTGGGTAATTCAGTAACACGATGTTGGGGAACAATTCTAATTCCTATTCCGACTGGGATTTTAGTAATTTGACTTCGCCCTGCTGTGCTTCGTATGTCTCGACTTGTCCTAATGTTCCCGATTTGTCCTTAATGACCCGACTTGACAAATGCCAAAAAACAGAACGAGTCCAGCTGGGGAATTCACGAAATTTGTAACACAATTGGAAAGTGTTGGGAACATTCAAATTTCAATTCCGACTGAGATTTTCGTAATATGACTTCGCCCTGCTGTGCTTCGTATGTCTCGATTTGTCCTAATGTTCCCGATTTGTCCTTAATGACCCGACTTGACAAATGCCAAAACTACAGAACAAGTCCAGCTGGGTTAAACAAGAAATTTGTAATACAATAGGAAAATGTTGGGGAACAAATCTAATTTCAATTCCGACTGGGATTTTCGTAAATTGACTTGCCATGCTGTGATTCGTATGTCTCGACTTGTCCTAATGTTCCCAATTTGTCCTTAATGACCCGACTTGACAAATGCCAAAAAACAGAACGAGTCCAGCTGGGGAATTCACGAAATTTGTAACACAAATGGAAAGTGTTGGGAACATTCAAATTTCAATTCCGACTGAGATTTTAGTAATTTGACTTCGCCCTGCTGTGCTTCGTATGTCTCGACTTGTCCTAATGCTCCCGATTTGTCCTTAATGACCCGACTTGACAAATGCCAAAAAACAGAAAGAGTCCAGCTGGGTAATTCAAGAAATTTGTAACACAATTGGAAAGTGTTGGGAACATTGAAATTTCAATTCCGACTGAGATTTTCGTAATATGCCTTCGCCCTGCTGTGCTTCGTATGTCTCGATTTGTCCTAATGTTCCCGATTTGTCCTTAATGACCCGACTTGACAAATGCCAAAACTACAGAACAAGTCCAGCTGGGTAATTCAAGAAATTTGTAACACAATTGGAAAGTGTTGGGAACATTCAAATTTCAATTCCGACTGAGATTTTCGTAATATGACTTCGCCCTGCTTTGAATCATATGTCTTGACTTGTCCTAATGCTCCCGATTTGTCCTTAATGACCCGACTTGACAAATGCCAAAAAACAGAACGAGTCCAGCTGGGTTAAACAAGAAATTTGTAACACAATAGGAAAATGTTGGGGAACAAATCTAATTTCAATTCCGACTGGGATTTTCGTAAATTGACTTGCCATGCTGTGCTTCGTATGTCTCGACTTGTCCTAATGGTCTCGATTTGTCCTTGATGACCCGACTTGACAAATGTCAAAATACAGGACAAGCCCAGCTGGGTAAAACAAGAAATTTGTAGCACAATTGGAAAATGTTGGGGAACAATTCAAATTTCAATTCCGAGATTTTCGATTTGACTTCGCCCTGCTGTGCTTAGTACGTCTCGTCTTGTCCTAATGGTCCCGATTTGTCCTTAAAGACCCGACTTGAAAAATGCTAAAAGAAAACAGAACGAGTCCAGCTGGGTAATTCAAGAAATTAGTAACACAATAGGAAAATGTTGGGGAACAATTCTATATTCTATTCCGACTGGGATTTTAGTAATTTGACTTCGCCCTGCTGTGCTTCGTATGTCTCGACTTGTCCTAATGTTCCCGATTTGTCCTTAATGACCCGACTTGACAAATGCCAAAAAACAGAACGAGTCCAGCTGGGTAAAACAAGAAATTTGTAGCACAATTGGAAAATGTTGGGGAACAATTCAAATTTCAATTCCGAAATTTTCGATTTGACTTCGCCCTGCTGTGCTTAGTACGTCTCGTCTTGTCCTAATGGTCCCGATTTGTCCTTAAAGACCCGACTTGAAGAATGCTAAAAAAACAGAACGAGTCCAGCTGGGTAATTCAGTAACACAATAGGAAAATGTTGGGGAACAATTCTAATTTCTATTCCGACTGGGATTTTAGTAATTTGACTTCGCCCTGCTGTGCTTCGTATGTCTCAACTTGTCCTAATGTTCCCGATTTGTCCTTAATGACCCGACTTGACAAATGCCAAAAAACAGAACGAGTCCAGCTGGGGAATTCACGAAATTTGTAACACAATTGGAAAGTGTTGGGAACATTCAAATTTCTATTCCGACTGAGATTTTCGTAATATGACTTCGCCCTGCTGTGCGTCGTATGTATTGACTTGACCTAATGGTCCCGATATGTTCCCACTGACCCGACTTGACAAATGCCAAACCTACAGAACAAGTCCAGCTGGGTAAAACAAGAATTTGTAACAAAATAGGAAATTGTTGTGGAATAATTCTAATTTCAATTCCGACTGGGATTTTCGTAAATTGACTTAGCCACTCTGTGCTTCGTATGACTTGACTTGTCCTAATGTTTCCGATTTGTCCTTAATGATCCGACTTGACAAATGTAAAAAAACAGAACGAGTCCAGCTGGGTAATTCAAGAAATTTGTAACACAATTGGAAAATGTTGGGAACATTTATATTTCAATTCCGGCTGAGTTTTTAGTAATTTGACTTCGCCCTGCAGTGCTTCGTATGTCTCCACTTGTCCAAATAGTCCCGATTTGTCCTTAATGACCCGACTTGACAAATGCCAAAACTACAGAACAAGTCCAGCTGGGCAAAACAAGAAATTTGTAAAACGATAGGAAATTGTTGGGGAACAATTCAAATTTCAATTCCTACTGATATTTTCGTAATTTGACTTAGCCCTGCTGTGCTTTGTATGTATAAACTTGTCCTACTGGTCCCGATATGTCCTTAATGACCCGACTTGACAAATGCCAAAACTACAGAACAAGTCCAGCTGGGCAAAACAAGAAATGTGTAAAACGATAGGAAATTGTTGGGGAACAATTCAAATTTCAATTCCTACTGATATTTTCGTAATTTGACTTCGCCTTGCTGTGCTTAGTACGTCTCGTCTTGTCCTAATGGTCCCCATTTGTCCTTAATGATCCGACTTGACAAATGTAAAAAAACAGAACGAGTCCAGCTGGGTAATTCAAGAAATTTGTAACACAATTGGAAAATGTTGGGAACATTTATATTTCAATTCCGGCTGAGTTTTTAGTAATTTGACTTCGCCCTGCTGTGCTTCGTATGTCTCGACTTGTTCAAATAGTCCCGATTTGTCCTTAATGACCCGACTTGACAAATGCCAAAATACAGAACAAGACCAGCTGGGTAAAGCAAGAAATTTGTAACACAATAGGAAATTGTCGTGGAATAATTCTAATTTCAATTCCGACTGGGATTTTCGTAAATTGACTTAGCCACTCTGTGCTTCGTATGACTCGACTTGTCCTAATGGTCCCGATTTGTCCCTACTGACCCGACTTGACATATGCCAAAACTACAGAACAAGTCCAGCTGGGCAAAACAAGAAATTTGTAAAACGATAGGAAATTGTTGGGGAACAATTCAGATTTCAATTCCTACTGAGATTTTCGTAATTTGACTTCGCCCTGCTGTACTTAGTACGTCTCGTCTTGTCCTAATGGTCCCGACTTGTCCTTAATGACCCGACTTGACAAATGCCAAAATACAGAACAAGACCAGCTGGGTAAAGCAAGAAATTTGTAACACAATAGGAAATTGTTGTGGAATAATTCCAATTTCAATTCCGACTGGGATTTTCGTAAATTGACTTAGCCACTCTGTGCTTCGTATGACTCGACTTGTCCTAATGTTTCCGATTTGTCCTTAATGATCCGACTTGACAAATGTAAAAAAACAGAACGAGTCCAGCTGGGTATTCAAGAAATTTGTAACACAATTGGAAAGTGTAGGGAACATTCAAATTTCAATTCCGACTGAGATTTTCGTAATTTGACTTAGCCCTGCTGTGCTTCGTATGTATCAACTTGTCCTACTGGTCCCGATATGTCCTTAATGACCCGACTTGACAAATGCCAAAACTACAGAACAAGTCTAGTTGGCAAAACAAGAAATTTGTAAAACGATAGGAAATTGTTGGGGAACAATTCAAATTTCAATTCCTACTGATATTTTCGTAATTTGACTTCGCCCTGCTGTGCTTAGTACGTCTCGTCTTGTCCTAATGGTCCCGATTTGTCCTTAATGATCCGACTTGACAAATGTAAAAAAACAGAACGAGTCCAGATGGGTAATTCAAGAAATTTGTAACACAATTGGAAAATGTTGGGAACATTTATATTTCAATTCCGGCTGAGTTTTTAGTAATTTGACTTCGCCCTGCTGTGCTTCGTATGTCTCCACTTGTCCAAATAGTCCCGATTTGTCCTTAATGACCCGACTTGACTTATGCCAAAATACAGAACAAGTCCAGCTGGGAAATTCAAGAAATTTGTAACACAATTGGAAAGTGTAGGGAACATTCAAATTTTTATTCTTACTGAGATTTTCGTAATATGATTTCGCCCTGCTGTGCGTCGTATGTATTGACTTGTCCTAATGGTCCCGATTTGTCCCTACTGACCCGACTTGACAAATGCCAAAATACAGAACAAGACCAGCTGGGTAAAACAAGAAATTTGTAAAACGATAGGAAATTGTTGGGGAACAATTCAGATTTCAATTCCTACTGAGTTTTTCGTAATTTGACTTCGCCCTGCTGTACTTAGTACGTCTCGTCTTGTCCTACTGGTCCCGATATGTCCTTAATGACCCGACTTGACAAATGCCAAAACTACAGAACAAGTCCAGCTGGGCAAAAGAAGAAATGTGTAAAACGATAGGAAATTGTTGGGGAACAATTAAATTCCTACTGATAATTTCGTAATTTGACTTCGCCCTGCTGTGCTTAGTACGTCTCGTCTTGTCCTAATGGTCCCGATTTGTACTTAATGATCCGACTTGACAAATGTAAAAAAACAGAACGAGTCCAGCTGGGTAATTCAAGAAATTTGTAACACAATTGGAAAATGTTGGGAACATTTATATTTCAATTCCGGCTGAGTTTTTAGTAATTTGACTTCGCCCTGCTGTGCTTCGTATGTCTCGACTTGTCCAAATAGTCCCGATTTGTCCTTAATGACCCGACTTGACAAATGCCAAAATACAGAACAAGTCCAGCTGGGAAATTCAAGAAATATGTAACACAATTGGAAAGTGTAGGGAACATTCAAATTTCAATTCCGACTGAGATTTTCGTAATTTGACTTAGCCCTGCTGTGCTTCTATGTATCAACTTGTCCTACTGGTCCCGATATGTCCTTAATGACCCGACTTGACAAATGCCAAAACTACAGAACAAGTCCAGCTGGCAAAACAAGAAATTTGTAAAACGATAGGAAATTGTTAGGGAACAATTCAGATTTCAATTCCTACTGAGATTTTCGTAATTTGACTTCGCCCTGCTGTACTTAGTACGTCTCGTCTTGTCCTAATGCTCCCGATTTGTCCTTAATGACCCGACTTGACAAATGCCAAAAAACAGAACGAGTCCAGCTGGGTTAAACAAGAAATTTGTAACACAATAGGAAAATGTTGGGGAACAAATCTAATTTCAATTCCGACTGGGATTTTCGTAAATTGACTTGCCATGCTGTGCTTCGTATGTCTCGACTTGTCCTAATGGTCTCGATTTGTCCTTGATGACCCGACTTGACAAATGTCAAAATACAGGACAAGCCCAGCTGGGTAAAACAAGAAATTTGTAGCACAATTGGAAAATGTTGGGGAACAATTCAAATTTCAATTCCGAGATTTTCGATTTGACTTCGCCCTGCTGTGCTTAGTACGTCTCGTCTTGTCCTAATGGTCCCGATTTGTCCTTAAAGACCCGACTTGAAAAATGCTAAAAGAAAACAGAACGAGTCCAGCTGGGTAATTCAAGAAATTAGTAACACAATAGGAAAATGTTGGGGAACAATTCTATATTCTATTCCGACTGGGATTTTAGTAATTTGACTTCGCCCTGCTGTGCTTCGTATGTCTCGACTTGTCCTAATGTTCCCGATTTGTCTTAATGACCCGACTTGACAAATGCCAAAAAACAGAACGAGTCCAGCTGGGTAAAACAAGAAATTTGTAGCACAATTGGAAAATGTTGGGGAACAATTCAAATTTCAATTCCGAAATTTTCGATTTGACTTCGCCCTGCTGTGCTTAGTACGTCTCGTCTTGTCCTAATGGTCCCGATTTGTCCTTAAAGACCCGACTTGAAGAATGCTAAAAAAACAGAACGAGTCCAGCTGGGTAATTCAGTAACACAATAGGAAAATGTTGGGGAACAATTCTAATTTCTATTCCGACTGAGATTTTAGTAATTTGACTTCGCCCTGCTGTGCTTCGTATGTCTCGACTTGTCCTAATGCTCCCGATTTGTCTTTAATGACCCGACTTGACAAATGCCAAAAAACCGAAGGAGTCCAGCTGGGTAATTCAAGAAATTTGTAACACAATTGGAAAGTGTTGGGAACATTCAAATTTCAATTCCGACTGAGATTTTCGTAATATGACTTCGCCCTGCTGTGCTTCGTATGTCTCGATTTGTCCTAATGTTCCCGATTTGTCCTTAATGACCCGACTTGACAAATGCCAAAACTACAGAACAAGTCCAGCTGGGTTAAACAAGAAATTTGTAATACAATAGGAAAATGTTGGGGAACAATTCAAATTTCAATTCCGAGATTTTCGATTTGACTTCGCCCTGCTGTGCTTAGTACGTCTCGTCTTGTCCTAATGGTCCCGATTTGTCCTTAAAGACCCGACTTGAAAAATGCTAAAAAGAACAGAACGAGTCCAGCTGGGTAATTCAGTAACACTATGTTGGGGAACAATTCTAATTCCTATTCCGACTGGGATTTTAGTAATTTGACTTCGCCCTGCTGTGCTTCGTATGTCTCGACTTGTCCTAATGTTTCCGATTTGTCCTTAATGACCCGACTTGACAAATGCCAAAAAACAGAACGAGTCCAGCTGGGGAATTCACGAAATTTGTAACACAATTGGAAAGTGTTGGGAACATTCAAATTTCAATTCCGACTGAGATTTTCGTAATATGACTTCGCCCTGCTGTGCTTCGTATGTCTCGATTTGTCCTAATGTTCCCGATTTGTCCTTAATGACCCGACTTGACAAATGCCAAAACTACAGAACAAGTCCAGCTGGGTTAAACAAGAAATTTGTAATACAATAGGAAAATGTTGGGGAACAAATCTAATTTCAATTCCGACTGGGATTTTCGTAAATTGACTTGCCATGCTGTGATTCGTATGTCTCGACTTGTCCTAATGTTCCCAATTTGTCCTTAATGACCCGACTTGACAAATGCCAAAAAACAGAACGAGTCCAGCTGGGGAATTCACGAAATTTGTAACACAAATGGAAAGTGTTGGGAACATTCAAATTTCAATTCCGACTGAGATTTTAGTAATTTGACTTCGCCCTGCTGTGCTTCGTATGTCTCGACTTGTCCTAATGCTCCCGATTTGTCCTTAATGACCCGACTTGACAAATGCCAAAAAACAGAAAGAGTCCAGCTGGGTAATTCAAGAAATTTGTAACACAATTGGAAAGTGTTGGGAACATTGAAATTTCAATTCCGACTGAGATTTTCGTAATATGCCTTCGCCCTGCTGTGCTTCGTATGTCTCGATTTGTCCTAATGTTCCCGATTTGTCCTTAATGACCCGACTTGACAAATGCCAAAACTACAGAACAAGTCCAGCTGGGTAATTCAAGAAATTTGTAACACAATTGGAAAGTGTTGGGAACATTCAAATTTCAATTCCGACTGAGATTTTCGTAATATGACTTCGCCCTGCTTTGAATCATATGTCTTGACTTGTCCTAATGCTCCCGATTTGTCCTTAATGACCCGACTTGACAAATGCCAAAAAACAGAACGAGTCCAGCTGGGTTAAACAAGAAATTTGTAACACAATAGGAAAATGTTGGGGAACAAATCTAATTTCAATTCCGACTGGGATTTTCGTAAATTGACTTGCCATGCTGTGCTTCGTATGTCTCGACTTGTCCTAATGGTCTCGATTTGTCCTTGATGACCCGACTTGACAAATGTCAAAATACAGGACAAGCCCAGCTGGGTAAAACAAGAAATTTGTAGCACAATTGGAAAATGTTGGGGAACAATTCAAATTTCAATTCCGAGATTTTCGATTTGACTTCGCCCTGCTGTGCTTAGTACGTCTCGTCTTGTCCTAATGGTCCCGATTTGTCCTTAAAGACCCGACTTAAAAAATGCTAAAAGAAAACAGAACGAGTCCAGCTGGGTAATTCAAGAAATTAGTAACACAATAGGAAAATGTTGGGGAACAATTCTATATTCTATTCCGACTGGGATTTTAGTAATTTGACTTCGCCCTGCTGTGCTTCGTATGTCTCGACTTGTCCTAATGTTCCCGATTTGTCCTTAATGACCCGACTTGACAAATGCCAAAAAACAGAACGAGTCCAGCTGGGTAAAACAAGAAATTTGTAGCACAATTGGAAAATGTTGGGGAACAATTCAAATTTCAATTCCGAAATTTTCGATTTGACTTCGCCCTGCTGTGCTTAGTACGTCTCGTCTTGTCCTAATGGTCCCGATTTGTCCTTAAAGACCCGACTTGAAGAATGCTAAAAAAACAGAACGAGTCCAGCTGGGTAATTCAGTAACACAATAGGAAAATGTTGGGGAACAATTCTAATTTCTATTCCGACTGGGATTTTAGTAATTTGACTTCGCCCTGCTGTGCTTCGTATGTCTCAACTTGTCCTAATGTTCCCGATTTGTCCTTAATGACCCGACTTGACAAATGCCAAAAAACAGAACGAGTCCAGCTGGGGAATTCACGAAATTTGTAACACAATTGGAAAGTGTTGGGAACATTCAAATTTCTATTCCGACTGAGATTTTCGTAATATGACTTCGCCCTGCTTTGAATCATATGTCTTGACTTGTCCTAATGCTCCCGATTTGTCCTTAATGACCCGACTTGACAAATGCCAAAAAACAGAACGAGTCCAGCTGGGTAATTCAAGAATTTTGTAACACAATTGGAAAATGTTGGGAAACAATTCCAATTTCAATTCCGACTGAGAGTTTCGTAATTTGACTTCGCCCTGCTTTGCTTTGTATATATCAATGTCTCGACTTGTCCTAATGTTCCCGATTTGTCCTTAATGACCCGACTTGACAATTGCCAAAAAACAGAACGAGTCCAGCTGGGGAATTCAAGAAATTTGTAACACAATTGGAAAGTGTTGGGAACATCCAAATTTAAATTCCGACTGAGATTTTTGTAATATGACTTCGCCCTGCTGTGCTTCGTATATATCAACTTGTACTAATGTTCCCGATTTTTCCCCGTTGACCCAACTTGACGAATGCCAAAACTACAGAACAAGTCAAGCTGGGTAAAACAAGAAATTTGTAGCACAATTGGAAAATGTTGGGGAACAATTAAAATTTCAATTTCGACTGAGATTTTAGTAATTTGACTTCGCCCTACTGTGCTTCGTATGTTTCGACTTGTCCTAATGTTCCCGATTTGTCCTTAATGACCCGACTTGACAAATGCAAAAAAACAGAACGAGTCCAGCTGGGTAATTCAAGAAATTTGTAACACAATTGGAAAGTGTTGGGAACATTCAAATTTCAATTCCGACTGAGATTTTCGTAATATGACTTCGCCCTGCTTTGAATCATATGTCTTGACTTGTCCTAATGGTCCCGATTTGTCCCCACTGACCCGACTTGACAAATGCCAAAACTACAGAACAAGTCCAGCTGGGTTAAACAAGAAATTTGTAACACAATAGGAAAATGTTGGGGAACAAATCTAATTTCAATTCCGACTGGGATTTTCGTAAATTGACTTGCCATGCTGTGCTTCGTATGTCTCGACTTGTCCTAATGGTCTCGATTTGTCCTTGATGACCCGACTTGACAAATGTCAAAATACAGGACAATCTCAGCTGGGTAAAACAAGAAATTTGTAGCACAATTGGAAAATGTTGGGGAACAATTCAAATTTCAATTCCGAGATTTTCGATTTGACTTCGCCCTGCTGTGCTTAGTACGTCTCGTCTTGTCCTAATGGTCCCGATTTGTCCTTAAAGACCCGACTTGAAAATTGCTAAAAGAAAACAGAACGAGTCCAGCTGGGTAATTCAAGAAATTAGTAACACAATAGGAAAATGTTGGGGAACAATTCTAATTTCTATTCCGACTGGGATTTTAGTAATTTGACTTCGCCCTGCTGTGCTTCGTATGTCTCGACTTGTCCTAATGTTCCCGATTTGTCCTTAATGACCCGACTTGACAAATGCCAAAAAACAGAACGAGTCCAGCTGGGGAATTCACGAAATTTGTAACACAATTGGAAAGTGTTGGGAACATTCAAATTTCAATTCCGACTGAGATTTTAGCAAATTGACTTCGCCCTACTATGCTTCGTATGTCTCGACTTGTTCTAATGGTCCCTACTGACCCGACTTGACATATGCCAAAACTATAGAACAAGTCCAGCAGGGTAAAACAAAAAATTTGTAACACAATTGGAAAAAGTTGGGAAACAATTCCAATTTCAATTCCGACTGAGATTTTCTTAATTTGACTTCACCCTGCTGTGCTTCGTATGTCTCGACTTGTCCTAATGGTCCCGATATGTTCCCACTGACCCGACTTGAGAAATGCCATACCTACAGGACAAGCCCAGCAGGGTAAAACAAGAAATTTGTAGCACAATTGGAAAATGTTGGAGAACAATTCAAATTTCAATTCCGAGATTTTCGATTTGTCTTCGCCCTGCTGTGCTTAGTACGTCTCGTCTTGTCCTAATGGTCCCGATTTGTACTTAAAGACCCGACTTGAAAAATACTAAAAAAAAACAAAACGAGTCCAGCTGGGTAATTCAAGAAATATGTAACACAATAGGAAAATGTTGGGGAACAAATCTAATTTCTATTCCGACTGGGATTTTAGTAATTTGACTTCGCCCTTTTGTGCTTCGTATGTCTCGACTTGTTCTAATGGTCCCTACTGACCCGATTTGACATATGCCTAAACTATAGAATAAGTCCAGCAGGGTAAAACAAGAAATTTGTAACACAATTGGAAAATGTTGGGAAACAATTCCAATTTCAATTCCGACTGAGATTTTCGATTTGACTTCGCCCTGCTGTGCTTAGTACGTCTCGTCTTGTCCTAATGGTCCCGATTTGTACTTAAAGACCCGACTTGAAAAATACTAAAAAAAAACAAAACGAGTCCAGCTGGGTAATTCAAGAAATATGTAACACAATAGGAAAATGTTGGGGAACAAATCTAATTTCTATTCCGACTGGGATTTTAGTAATTTGACTTCGCCCTGCTGTGCTTCGTATGTCTCGACTTGTCCTAATGGTCCCTACTGACCCGACTTGACATATGCCAAAACTATAGAACAAGTTCAGAAGGGTAAAACAAGAAATTTGTAACACAATTGGAAAATGTTGGGAAACAATTCCAATTTCAATTCCGACTGAGATTTTCGTAATTTGACTTCGCCCTGCTGTGCTTTGTATATAACAATGTCTCGACTTGTCCTAATGTTCCCGATTTGTCCTTAATGACCCGACTTGACAAATGCCAAAAAACAGAACGAGTCCAGCTGGGGAATTCAAGAAATTTGTAACACAATTGGAAAGTGTTGGGAACATTCAAATTTCAATTCCGACTGAGATTTTAGTAATTTGACTTCGCCCTGCTGTGCTTCGTATGTCTCGACTTGTCTTAATGGTCCCTACTGACCCGACTTGACATATGCCAAAACTATAGAACAAGTCCAGCAGGGTAAAACAAAAAATTTGTAAAACAATTGGAAAAAGTTGGGAAACAATTCCAATTTCAATTCCGACTGAGATTTTCTTAATTTGACTTCGCCCTGCTGTGCTTCGTATGTCTCGACTTGTCCTAATGGTCCCGATATGTTCCCACTGTCCCGACTTGAGAAATGCCATACCTACAGAACAAGTCCAGCTGGGTAAAACAAGAAATTTGTAACACAATAGGAAATTGTTGTGGAACAATTCTAATTTCAATTCCGACTGGGATTTTCGTAAATTGACTTAGCCCTTTTGTGCTTCGTATGTCTCGACTTGTTCTAATGGTCCCTACTGACCCGATTTGACATATGCCTAAACTATAGAATAAGTCCAGCAGGGTAAAACAAGAAATTTGTAACACAATTGGAAAATGTTGGGAAACAATTCCAATTTCAATTCCGACTGAGATTTTCGATTTGACTTCGCCCTGCTGTGCTTAGTACGTCTCGTCTTGTCCTAATGGTCCCGATTTGTCCCCACTGACCCGACTTGACAAATGCTAAAACTACAGAACAAGTCCAGCTGGGTTAAACAAGAAATTTGTAACACAATAGGAAAATGTTGGGGAACAAATCTAATTTCAATTCCGACTGGGATTTTCGTAAATTGACTTGCCATGCTGTGCTTCGTATGTCTCGACTTGTCCTAATGGTCCCGATTTGTCCTTGATGACCCGACTTGACAAATGCCAAAATACAGGACAAGCCCAGCTGGGTAAAACAAGAAATTTGTAGCACAATTGGAAAATGTTGGGGAACAATTCAAATTTCAATTCCGAAATTTTCGATTTGACTTCGCCCTGCTGTGCTTAGTACGTCTCGTCTTGTCCTAATGGTCCCGATTTGTCCTTAAAGACCCGACTTGAAGAATGCTAAAAAAAACAGAACGAGTCCAGCTGGGTAATTCAGTAACACAATAGGAAAATGTTGGGGAACAATTCTAATTTCTATTCCGACTGGGATTTTAGTAATTTGACTTCGCCCTGCTGTGCTTCGTATGTCTCAACTTGTCCTAATGTTCCCGATTTGTCCTTAATGACCCGACTTGACAAATGCCAAAAAACAGAACGAGTCCAGCTGGGGAATTCACGAAATTTGTAACACAATTGGAAAGTGTTGGGAACATTCAAATTTCAATTCCGACTGAGATTTTAGTAATTTGACTTCGCCCTGCTGTGCTTCGTATGTCTCGACTTGTCCTAATGCTCCCGATTTGTCCTTAATGACCCGACTTGACAAATGCCAAAAAACAGAAAGAGTCCAGCTGGGTAATTCAAGAAATTTGTAACACAATTGGAAAGTGTTGGGAACATTGAAATTTCAATTCCGACTGAGATTTTCGTAATATGACTTCGCCCTGCTGTGCTTCGTATGTCTCGATTTGTCCTAATGTTCCCGATTTGTCCTTAATGACCCGACTTGACAAATGCCAAAACTACAGAACAAGTCCAGCTGGGTTAAACAAGAAATTTGTAATACAATAGGAAAATGTTGGGGAACAATTCAAATTTCAATTCCGAGATTTTCGATTTGACTTCGCCCTGCTGTGCTTAGTACGTCTCGTCTTGTCCTAATGGTCCCGATTTGTCCTTAAAGACCCGACTTGAAAAATGCTAAAAAGAACAGAACGAGTCCAGCTGGGTAATTCAGTAACACGATGTTGGGGAACAATTCTAATTCCTATTCCGACTGGGATTTTAGTAATTTGACTTCGCCCTGCTGTGCTTCGTATGTCTCGACTTGTCCTAATGTTCCCGATTTGTCCTTAATGACCCGACTTGACAAATGCCAAAAAACAGAACGAGTCCAGCTGGGGAATTCACGAAATTTGTAACACAATTGGAAAGTGTTGGGAACATTCAAATTTCAATTCCGACTGAGATTTTCGTAATATGACTTCGCCCAGCTGTGCTTCGTATGTCTCGATTTGTCCTAATGTTCCCGATTTGTCCTTAATGACCCGACTTGACAAATGCCAAAACTACAGAACAAGTCCAGCTGGGTTAAACAAGAAATTTGTAATACAATAGGAAAATGTTGGGGAACAAATCTAATTTCAATTCCGACTGGGATTTTCGTAAATTGACTTGCCATGCTGTGATTCGTATGTCTCGACTTGTCCTAATGTTCCCAATTTGTCCTTAATGACCCGACTTGACAAATGCCAAAAAACAGAACGAGTCCAGCTGGGGAATTCACGAAATTTGTAACACAAATGGAAAGTGTTGGGAACATTCAAATTTCAATTCCGACTGAGATTTTAGTAATTTGACTTCGCCCTGCTGTGCTTCGTATGTCTCGACTTGTCCTAATGCTCCCGATTTGTCCTTAATGACCCGACTTGACAAATGCCAAAAAACAGAAAGAGTCCAGCTGGGTAATTCAAGAAATTTGTAACACAATTGGAAAGTGTTGGGAACATTGAAATTTCAATTCCGACTGAGATTTTCGTAATATGCCTTCGCCCTGCTGTGCTTCGTATGTCTCGATTTGTCCTAATGTTCCCGATTTGTCCTTAATGACCCGACTTGACAAATGCCAAAACTACAGAACAAGTCCAGCTGGGTAATTCAAGAAATTTGTAACACAATTGGAAAGTGTTGGGAACATTCAAATTTCAATTCCGACTGAGATTTTCGTAATATGACTTCGCCCTGCTTTGAATCATATGTCTTGACTTGTCCTAATGCTCCCGATTTGTCCTTAATGACCCGACTTGACAAATGCCAAAAAACAGAACGAGTCCAGCTGGGTTAAACAAGAAATTTGTAACACAAATGGAAAGTGTTGGGAACATTCAAATTTCAATTCCGACTGAGATTTTAGTAATTTGACTTCGCCCTGCTGTGCTTCGTATGTCTCGACTTGTCCTAATGCTCCCGATTTGTCCTTAATGACCCGACTTGACAAATGCCAAAAAACAGAAAGAGTCCAGCTGGGTAATTCAAGAAATTTGTAACACAATTGGAAAGTGTTGGGAACATTGAAATTTCAATTCCGACTGAGATTTTCGTAATATGCCTTCGCCCTGCTGTGCTTCGTATGTCTCGATTTGTCCTAATGTTCCCGATTTGTCCTTAATGACCCGACTTGACAAATGCCAAAACTACAGAACAAGTCCAGCTGGGTAATTCAAGAAATTTGTAACACAATTGGAAAGTGTTGGGAACATTCAAATTTCAATTCCGACTGAGATTTTCGTAATATGACTTCGCCCTGCTGTGCTTCGTATGTCTCGATTTGTCCTAATGTTCCCGATTTGTCCTTAATGACCCGACTTGACAAATGCCAAAACTACAGAACAAGTCCAGCTGGGTTAAACAAGAAATTTGTAATACAATAGGAAAATGTTGGGGAACAAATCTAATTTCAATTCCGACTGGGATTTTCGTAAATTGACTTGCCATGCTGTGATTCGTATGTCTCGACTTGTCCTAATGTTCCCAATTTGTCCTTAATGACCCGACTTGACAAATGCCAAAAAACAGAACGAGTCCAGCTGGGGAATTCACGAAATTTGTAACACAAATGGAAAGTGTTGGGAACATTCAAATTTCAATTCCGACTGAGATTTTAGTAATTTGACTTCGCCCTGCTGTGCTTCGTATGTCTCGACTTGTCCTAATGCTCCCGATTTGTCCTTAATGACCCGACTTGACAAATGCCAAAAAACAGAAAGAGTCCAGCTGGGTAATTCAAGAAATTTGTAACACAATTGGAAAGTGTTGGGAACATTGAAATTTCAATTCCGACTGAGATTTTCGTAATATGCCTTCGCCCTGCTGTGCTTCGTATGTCTCGATTTGTCCTAATGTTCCCGATTTGTCCTTAATGACCCGACTTGACAAATGCCAAAACTACAGAACAAGTCCAGCTGGGTAATTCAAGAAATTTGTAACACAATTGGAAAGTGTTGGGAACATTCAAATTTCAATTCCGACTGAGATTTTCGTAATATGACTTCGCCCTGCTTTGAATCATATGTCTTGACTTGTCCTAATGCTCCCGATTTGTCCTTAATGACCCGACTTGACAAATGCCAAAAAACAGAACGAGTCCAGCTGGGTTAAACAAGAAATTTGTAACACAATAGGAAAATGTTGGGGAACAAATCTAATTTCAATTCCGACTGGGATTTTCGTAAATTGACTTGCCATGCTGTGCTTCGTATGTCTCGACTTGTCCTAATGGTCTCGATTTGTCCTTGATGACCCGACTTGACAAATGTCAAAATACAGGACAAGCCCAGCTGGGTAAAACAAGAAATTTGTAGCACAATTGGAAAATGTTGGGGAACAATTCAAATTTCAATTCCGAGATTTTCGATTTGACTTCGCCCTGCTGTGCTTAGTACGTCTCGTCTTGTCCTAATGGTCCCGATTTGTCCTTAAAGACCCGACTTGAAAAATGCTAAAAGAAAACAGAACGAGTCCAGCTGGGTAATTCAAGAAATTAGTAACACAATAGGAAAATGTTGGGGAACAATTCTATATTCTATTCCGACTGGGATTTTAGTAATTTGACTTCGCCCTGCTGTGCTTCGTATGTCTCGACTTGTCCTAATGTTCCCGATTTGTCCTTAATGACCCGACTTGACAAATGCCAAAAAACAGAACGAGTCCAGCTGGGTAAAACAAGAAATTTGTAGCACAATTGGAAAATGTTGGGGAACAATTCAAATTTCAATTCCGAAATTTTCGATTTGACTTCGCCCTGCTGTGCTTAGTACGTCTCGTCTTGTCCTAATGGTCCCGATTTGTCCTTAAAGACCCGACTTGAAGAATGCTAAAAAAACAGAACGAGTCCAGCTGGGTAATTCAGTAACACAATAGGAAAATGTTGGGGAACAATTCTAATTTCTATTCCGACTGGGATTTTAGTAATTTGACTTCGCCCTGCTGTGCTTCGTATGTCTCAACTTGTCCTAATGTTCCCGATTTGTCCTTAATGACCCGACTTGACAAATGCCAAAAAACAGAACGAGTCCAGCTGGGGAATTCACGAAATTTGTAACACAATTGGAAAGTGTTGGGAACATTCAAATTTCTATTCCGACTGAGATTTTCGTAATATGACTTCGCCCTGCTGTGCGTCGTATGTATTGACTTGACCTAATGGTCCCGATATGTTCCCACTGACCCGACTTGACAAATGCCAAACCTACAGAACAAGTCCAGCTGGGTAAAACAAGAATTTGTAACAAAATAGGAAATTGTTGTGGAATAATTCTAATTTCAATTCCGACTGGGATTTTCGTAAATTGACTTAGCCACTCTGTGCTTCGTATGACTTGACTTGTCCTAATGTTTCCGATTTGTCCTTAATGATCCGACTTGACAAATGTAAAAAAACAGAACGAGTCCAGCTGGGTAATTCAAGAAATTTGTAACACAATTGGAAAATGTTGGGAACATTTATATTTCAATTCCGGCTGAGTTTTTAGTAATTTGACTTCGCCCTGCAGTGCTTCGTATGTCTCCACTTGTCCAAATAGTCCCGATTTGTCCTTAATGACCCGACTTGACAAATGCCAAAACTACAGAACAAGTCCAGCTGGGCAAAACAAGAAATTTGTAAAACGATAGGAAATTGTTGGGGAACAATTCAAATTTCAATTCCTACTGATATTTTCGTAATTTGACTTAGCCCTGCTGTGCTTTGTATGTATAAACTTGTCCTACTGGTCCCGATATGTCCTTAATGACCCGACTTGACAAATGCCAAAACTACAGAACAAGTCCAGCTGGGCAAAACAAGAAATGTGTAAAACGATAGGAAATTGTTGGGGAACAATTCAAATTTCAATTCCTACTGATATTTTCGTAATTTGACTTCGCCTTGCTGTGCTTAGTACGTCTCGTCTTGTCCTAATGGTCCCCATTTGTCCTTAATGATCCGACTTGACAAATGTAAAAAAACAGAACGAGTCCAGCTGGGTAATTCAAGAAATTTGTAACACAATTGGAAAATGTTGGGAACATTTATATTTCAATTCCGGCTGAGTTTTTAGTAATTTGACTTCGCCCTGCTGTGCTTCGTATGTCTCGACTTGTTCAAATAGTCCCGATTTGTCCTTAATGACCCGACTTGACAAATGCCAAAATACAGAACAAGACCAGCTGGGTAAAACAAGAAATTTGTAAAACGATAGGAAATTGTTGGGGAACAATTCAGATTTCAATTCCTACTGGGCAAAACAAGAAATTTGTAAAACGATAGGAAATTGTTGGGGAACAATTCAGATTTCAATTCCTACTGAGATTTTCGTAATTTGACTTCGCCCTGCTGTACTTAGTACGTCTCGTCTTGTCCTAATGGTCCCGACTTGTCCTTAATGACCCGACTTGACTTATGCCAAAATACAGAACAAGTCCAGCTGGGAAATTCAAGAAATTTGTAACACAATTGGAAAGTGTAGGGAACATTCAAATTTTTATTCTTACTGAGATTTTCGTAATATGATTTCGCCCTGCTGTGCGTCGTATGTATTGACTTGTCCTAATGGTCCCGATTTGTCCCTACTGACCCGACTTGACAAATGCCAAAATACAGAACAAGACCAGCTGGGTAAAACAAGAAATTTGTAAAACGATAGGAAATTGTTGGGGAACAATTCAGATTTCAATTCCTACTGAGTTTTTCGTAATTTGACTTCGCCCTGCTGTACTTAGTACGTCTCGTCTTGTCCTACTGGTCCCGATATGTCCTTAATGACCCGACTTGACAAATGCCAAAACTACAGAACAAGTCCAGCTGGGCAAAAGAAGAAATGTGTAAAACGATAGGAAATTGTTGGGGAACAATTAAATTCCTACTGATAATTTCGTAATTTGACTTCGCCCTGCTGTGCTTAGTACGTCTCGTCTTGTCCTAATGGTCCCGATTTGTACTTAATGATCCGACTTGACAAATGTAAAAAAACAGAACGAGTCCAGCTGGGTAATTCAAGAAATTTGTAACACAATTGGAAAATGTTGGGAACATTTATATTTCAATTCCGGCTGAGTTTTTAGTAATTTGACTTCGCCCTGCTGTGCTTCGTATGTCTCGACTTGTCCAAATAGTCCCGATTTGTCCTTAATGACCCGACTTGACAAATGCCAAAATACAGAACAAGTCCAGCTGGGAAATTCAAGAAATATGTAACACAATTGGAAAGTGTAGGGAACATTCAAATTTCAATTCCGACTGAGATTTTCGTAATTTGACTTAGCCCTGCTGTGCTTCTATGTATCAACTTGTCCTACTGGTCCCGATATGTCCTTAATGACCCGACTTGACAAATGCCAAAACTACAGAACAAGTCCAGCTGGCAAAACAAGAAATTTGTAAAACGATAGGAAATTGTTAGGGAACAATTCAGATTTCAATTCCTACTGAGATTTTCGTAATTTGACTTCGCCCTGCTGTACTTAGTACGTCTCGTCTTGTCCTAATGCTCCCGATTTGTCCTTAATGACCCGACTTGACAAATGCCAAAAAACAGAACGAGTCCAGCTGGGTTAAACAAGAAATTTGTAACACAATAGGAAAATGTTGGGGAACAAATCTAATTTCAATTCCGACTGGGATTTTCGTAAATTGACTTGCCATGCTGTGCTTCGTATGTCTCGACTTGTCCTAATGGTCTCGATTTGTCCTTGATGACCCGACTTGACAAATGTCAAAATACAGGACAAGCCCAGCTGGGTAAAACAAGAAATTTGTAGCACAATTGGAAAATGTTGGGGAACAATTCAAATTTCAATTCCGAGATTTTCGATTTGACTTCGCCCTGCTGTGCTTAGTACGTCTCGTCTTGTCCTAATGGTCCCGATTTGTCCTTAAAGACCCGACTTGAAAAATGCTAAAAGAAAACAGAACGAGTCCAGCTGGGTAATTCAAGAAATTAGTAACACAATAGGAAAATGTTGGGGAACAATTCTATATTCTATTCCGACTGGGATTTTAGTAATTTGACTTCGCCCTGCTGTGCTTCGTATGTCTCGACTTGTCCTAATGTTCCCGATTTGTCTTAATGACCCGACTTGACAAATGCCAAAAAACAGAACGAGTCCAGCTGGGTAAAACAAGAAATTTGTAGCAC
Source organism: Chrysolina americana (assembly GCA_958502065.1). NCBI lineage: Eukaryota > Metazoa > Arthropoda > Insecta > Coleoptera > Chrysomelidae > Chrysolina > Chrysolina americana. The sequence goes on from OY293420.1 coordinate 31,675,630, forward strand.
AATTGGAAAATGTTGGGGAACAATTCAAATTTCAATTCCGAAATTTTCGATTTGACTTCGCCCTGCTGTGCTTAGTACGTCTCGTCTTGTCCTAATGGTCCCGATTTGTCCTTAAAGACCCGACTTGAAGAATGCTAAAAAAACAGAACGAGTCCAGCTGGGTAATTCAGTAACACAATAGGAAAATGTTGGGGAACAATTCTAATTTCTATTCCGACTGAGATTTTAGTAATTTGACTTCGCCCTGCTGTGCTTCGTATGTCTCGACTTGTCCTAATGCTCCCGATTTGTCTTTAATGACCCGACTTGACAAATGCCAAAAAACCGAAGGAGTCCAGCTGGGTAATTCAAGAAATTTGTAACACAATTGGAAAGTGTTGGGAACATTCAAATTTCAATTCCGACTGAGATTTTCGTAATATGACTTCGCCCTGCTGTGCTTCGTATGTCTCGATTTGTCCTAATGTTCCCGATTTGTCCTTAATGACCCGACTTGACAAATGCCAAAACTACAGAACAAGTCCAGCTGGGTTAAACAAGAAATTTGTAATACAATAGGAAAATGTTGGGGAACAATTCAAATTTCAATTCCGAGATTTTCGATTTGACTTCGCCCTGCTGTGCTTAGTACGTCTCGTCTTGTCCTAATGGTCCCGATTTGTCCTTAAAGACCCGACTTGAAAAATGCTAAAAAGAACAGAACGAGTCCAGCTGGGTAATTCAGTAACACTATGTTGGGGAACAATTCTAATTCCTATTCCGACTGGGATTTTAGTAATTTGACTTCGCCCTGCTGTGCTTCGTATGTCTCGACTTGTCCTAATGTTTCCGATTTGTCCTTAATGACCCGACTTGACAAATGCCAAAAAACAGAACGAGTCCAGCTGGGGAATTCACGAAATTTGTAACACAATTGGAAAGTGTTGGGAACATTCAAATTTCAATTCCGACTGAGATTTTCGTAATATGACTTCGCCCTGCTGTGCTTCGTATGTCTCGATTTGTCCTAATGTTCCCGATTTGTCCTTAATGACCCGACTTGACAAATGCCAAAACTACAGAACAAGTCCAGCTGGGTTAAACAAGAAATTTGTAATACAATAGGAAAATGTTGGGGAACAAATCTAATTTCAATTCCGACTGGGATTTTCGTAAATTGACTTGCCATGCTGTGATTCGTATGTCTCGACTTGTCCTAATGTTCCCAATTTGTCCTTAATGACCCGACTTGACAAATGCCAAAAAACAGAACGAGTCCAGCTGGGGAATTCACGAAATTTGTAACACAAATGGAAAGTGTTGGGAACATTCAAATTTCAATTCCGACTGAGATTTTAGTAATTTGACTTCGCCCTGCTGTGCTTCGTATGTCTCGACTTGTCCTAATGCTCCCGATTTGTCCTTAATGACCCGACTTGACAAATGCCAAAAAACAGAAAGAGTCCAGCTGGGTAATTCAAGAAATTTGTAACACAATTGGAAAGTGTTGGGAACATTGAAATTTCAATTCCGACTGAGATTTTCGTAATATGCCTTCGCCCTGCTGTGCTTCGTATGTCTCGATTTGTCCTAATGTTCCCGATTTGTCCTTAATGACCCGACTTGACAAATGCCAAAACTACAGAACAAGTCCAGCTGGGTAATTCAAGAAATTTGTAACACAATTGGAAAGTGTTGGGAACATTCAAATTTCAATTCCGACTGAGATTTTCGTAATATGACTTCGCCCTGCTTTGAATCATATGTCTTGACTTGTCCTAATGCTCCCGATTTGTCCTTAATGACCCGACTTGACAAATGCCAAAAAACAGAACGAGTCCAGCTGGGTTAAACAAGAAATTTGTAACACAATAGGAAAATGTTGGGGAACAAATCTAATTTCAATTCCGACTGGGATTTTCGTAAATTGACTTGCCATGCTGTGCTTCGTATGTCTCGACTTGTCCTAATGGTCTCGATTTGTCCTTGATGACCCGACTTGACAAATGTCAAAATACAGGACAAGCCCAGCTGGGTAAAACAAGAAATTTGTAGCACAATTGGAAAATGTTGGGGAACAATTCAAATTTCAATTCCGAGATTTTCGATTTGACTTCGCCCTGCTGTGCTTAGTACGTCTCGTCTTGTCCTAATGGTCCCGATTTGTCCTTAAAGACCCGACTTAAAAAATGCTAAAAGAAAACAGAACGAGTCCAGCTGGGTAATTCAAGAAATTAGTAACACAATAGGAAAATGTTGGGGAACAATTCTATATTCTATTCCGACTGGGATTTTAGTAATTTGACTTCGCCCTGCTGTGCTTCGTATGTCTCGACTTGTCCTAATGTTCCCGATTTGTCCTTAATGACCCGACTTGACAAATGCCAAAAAACAGAACGAGTCCAGCTGGGTAAAACAAGAAATTTGTAGCACAATTGGAAAATGTTGGGGAACAATTCAAATTTCAATTCCGAAATTTTCGATTTGACTTCGCCCTGCTGTGCTTAGTACGTCTCGTCTTGTCCTAATGGTCCCGATTTGTCCTTAAAGACCCGACTTGAAGAATGCTAAAAAAACAGAACGAGTCCAGCTGGGTAATTCAGTAACACAATAGGAAAATGTTGGGGAACAATTCTAATTTCTATTCCGACTGGGATTTTAGTAATTTGACTTCGCCCTGCTGTGCTTCGTATGTCTCAACTTGTCCTAATGTTCCCGATTTGTCCTTAATGACCCGACTTGACAAATGCCAAAAAACAGAACGAGTCCAGCTGGGGAATTCACGAAATTTGTAACACAATTGGAAAGTGTTGGGAACATTCAAATTTCTATTCCGACTGAGATTTTCGTAATATGACTTCGCCCTGCTTTGAATCATATGTCTTGACTTGTCCTAATGCTCCCGATTTGTCCTTAATGACCCGACTTGACAAATGCCAAAAAACAGAACGAGTCCAGCTGGGTAATTCAAGAATTTTGTAACACAATTGGAAAATGTTGGGAAACAATTCCAATTTCAATTCCGACTGAGAGTTTCGTAATTTGACTTCGCCCTGCTTTGCTTTGTATATATCAATGTCTCGACTTGTCCTAATGTTCCCGATTTGTCCTTAATGACCCGACTTGACAATTGCCAAAAAACAGAACGAGTCCAGCTGGGGAATTCAAGAAATTTGTAACACAATTGGAAAGTGTTGGGAACATCCAAATTTAAATTCCGACTGAGATTTTTGTAATATGACTTCGCCCTGCTGTGCTTCGTATATATCAACTTGTACTAATGTTCCCGATTTTTCCCCGTTGACCCAACTTGACGAATGCCAAAACTACAGAACAAGTCAAGCTGGGTAAAACAAGAAATTTGTAGCACAATTGGAAAATGTTGGGGAACAATTAAAATTTCAATTTCGACTGAGATTTTAGTAATTTGACTTCGCCCTACTGTGCTTCGTATGTTTCGACTTGTCCTAATGTTCCCGATTTGTCCTTAATGACCCGACTTGACAAATGCAAAAAAACAGAACGAGTCCAGCTGGGTAATTCAAGAAATTTGTAACACAATTGGAAAGTGTTGGGAACATTCAAATTTCAATTCCGACTGAGATTTTCGTAATATGACTTCGCCCTGCTTTGAATCATATGTCTTGACTTGTCCTAATGGTCCCGATTTGTCCCCACTGACCCGACTTGACAAATGCCAAAACTACAGAACAAGTCCAGCTGGGTTAAACAAGAAATTTGTAACACAATAGGAAAATGTTGGGGAACAAATCTAATTTCAATTCCGACTGGGATTTTCGTAAATTGACTTGCCATGCTGTGCTTCGTATGTCTCGACTTGTCCTAATGGTCTCGATTTGTCCTTGATGACCCGACTTGACAAATGTCAAAATACAGGACAATCTCAGCTGGGTAAAACAAGAAATTTGTAGCACAATTGGAAAATGTTGGGGAACAATTCAAATTTCAATTCCGAGATTTTCGATTTGACTTCGCCCTGCTGTGCTTAGTACGTCTCGTCTTGTCCTAATGGTCCCGATTTGTCCTTAAAGACCCGACTTGAAAATTGCTAAAAGAAAACAGAACGAGTCCAGCTGGGTAATTCAAGAAATTAGTAACACAATAGGAAAATGTTGGGGAACAATTCTAATTTCTATTCCGACTGGGATTTTAGTAATTTGACTTCGCCCTGCTGTGCTTCGTATGTCTCGACTTGTCCTAATGTTCCCGATTTGTCCTTAATGACCCGACTTGACAAATGCCAAAAAACAGAACGAGTCCAGCTGGGGAATTCACGAAATTTGTAACACAATTGGAAAGTGTTGGGAACATTCAAATTTCAATTCCGACTGAGATTTTAGCAAATTGACTTCGCCCTACTATGCTTCGTATGTCTCGACTTGTTCTAATGGTCCCTACTGACCCGACTTGACATATGCCAAAACTATAGAACAAGTCCAGCAGGGTAAAACAAAAAATTTGTAACACAATTGGAAAAAGTTGGGAAACAATTCCAATTTCAATTCCGACTGAGATTTTCTTAATTTGACTTCACCCTGCTGTGCTTCGTATGTCTCGACTTGTCCTAATGGTCCCGATATGTTCCCACTGACCCGACTTGAGAAATGCCATACCTACAGGACAAGCCCAGCAGGGTAAAACAAGAAATTTGTAGCACAATTGGAAAATGTTGGAGAACAATTCAAATTTCAATTCCGAGATTTTCGATTTGTCTTCGCCCTGCTGTGCTTAGTACGTCTCGTCTTGTCCTAATGGTCCCGATTTGTACTTAAAGACCCGACTTGAAAAATACTAAAAAAAAACAAAACGAGTCCAGCTGGGTAATTCAAGAAATATGTAACACAATAGGAAAATGTTGGGGAACAAATCTAATTTCTATTCCGACTGGGATTTTAGTAATTTGACTTCGCCCTTTTGTGCTTCGTATGTCTCGACTTGTTCTAATGGTCCCTACTGACCCGATTTGACATATGCCTAAACTATAGAATAAGTCCAGCAGGGTAAAACAAGAAATTTGTAACACAATTGGAAAATGTTGGGAAACAATTCCAATTTCAATTCCGACTGAGATTTTCGATTTGACTTCGCCCTGCTGTGCTTAGTACGTCTCGTCTTGTCCTAATGGTCCCGATTTGTACTTAAAGACCCGACTTGAAAAATACTAAAAAAAAACAAAACGAGTCCAGCTGGGTAATTCAAGAAATATGTAACACAATAGGAAAATGTTGGGGAACAAATCTAATTTCTATTCCGACTGGGATTTTAGTAATTTGACTTCGCCCTGCTGTGCTTCGTATGTCTCGACTTGTCCTAATGGTCCCTACTGACCCGACTTGACATATGCCAAAACTATAGAACAAGTTCAGAAGGGTAAAACAAGAAATTTGTAACACAATTGGAAAATGTTGGGAAACAATTCCAATTTCAATTCCGACTGAGATTTTCGTAATTTGACTTCGCCCTGCTGTGCTTTGTATATAACAATGTCTCGACTTGTCCTAATGTTCCCGATTTGTCCTTAATGACCCGACTTGACAAATGCCAAAAAACAGAACGAGTCCAGCTGGGGAATTCAAGAAATTTGTAACACAATTGGAAAGTGTTGGGAACATTCAAATTTCAATTCCGACTGAGATTTTAGTAATTTGACTTCGCCCTGCTGTGCTTCGTATGTCTCGACTTGTCTTAATGGTCCCTACTGACCCGACTTGACATATGCCAAAACTATAGAACAAGTCCAGCAGGGTAAAACAAAAAATTTGTAAAACAATTGGAAAAAGTTGGGAAACAATTCCAATTTCAATTCCGACTGAGATTTTCTTAATTTGACTTCGCCCTGCTGTGCTTCGTATGTCTCGACTTGTCCTAATGGTCCCGATATGTTCCCACTGTCCCGACTTGAGAAATGCCATACCTACAGAACAAGTCCAGCTGGGTAAAACAAGAAATTTGTAACACAATAGGAAATTGTTGTGGAACAATTCTAATTTCAATTCCGACTGGGATTTTCGTAAATTGACTTAGCCCTTTTGTGCTTCGTATGTCTCGACTTGTTCTAATGGTCCCTACTGACCCGATTTGACATATGCCTAAACTATAGAATAAGTCCAGCAGGGTAAAACAAGAAATTTGTAACACAATTGGAAAATGTTGGGAAACAATTCCAATTTCAATTCCGACTGAGATTTTCGATTTGACTTCGCCCTGCTGTGCTTAGTACGTCTCGTCTTGTCCTAATGGTCCCGATTTGTCCCCACTGACCCGACTTGACAAATGCTAAAACTACAGAACAAGTCCAGCTGGGTTAAACAAGAAATTTGTAACACAATAGGAAAATGTTGGGGAACAAATCTAATTTCAATTCCGACTGGGATTTTCGTAAATTGACTTGCCATGCTGTGCTTCGTATGTCTCGACTTGTCCTAATGGTCCCGATTTGTCCTTGATGACCCGACTTGACAAATGCCAAAATACAGGACAAGCCCAGCTGGGTAAAACAAGAAATTTGTAGCACAATTGGAAAATGTTGGGGAACAATTCAAATTTCAATTCCGAAATTTTCGATTTGACTTCGCCCTGCTGTGCTTAGTACGTCTCGTCTTGTCCTAATGGTCCCGATTTGTCCTTAAAGACCCGACTTGAAGAATGCTAAAAAAAACAGAACGAGTCCAGCTGGGTAATTCAGTAACACAATAGGAAAATGTTGGGGAACAATTCTAATTTCTATTCCGACTGGGATTTTAGTAATTTGACTTCGCCCTGCTGTGCTTCGTATGTCTCAACTTGTCCTAATGTTCCCGATTTGTCCTTAATGACCCGACTTGACAAATGCCAAAAAACAGAACGAGTCCAGCTGGGGAATTCACGAAATTTGTAACACAATTGGAAAGTGTTGGGAACATTCAAATTTCAATTCCGACTGAGATTTTAGTAATTTGACTTCGCCCTGCTGTGCTTCGTATGTCTCGACTTGTCCTAATGCTCCCGATTTGTCCTTAATGACCCGACTTGACAAATGCCAAAAAACAGAAAGAGTCCAGCTGGGTAATTCAAGAAATTTGTAACACAATTGGAAAGTGTTGGGAACATTGAAATTTCAATTCCGACTGAGATTTTCGTAATATGACTTCGCCCTGCTGTGCTTCGTATGTCTCGATTTGTCCTAATGTTCCCGATTTGTCCTTAATGACCCGACTTGACAAATGCCAAAACTACAGAACAAGTCCAGCTGGGTTAAACAAGAAATTTGTAATACAATAGGAAAATGTTGGGGAACAATTCAAATTTCAATTCCGAGATTTTCGATTTGACTTCGCCCTGCTGTGCTTAGTACGTCTCGTCTTGTCCTAATGGTCCCGATTTGTCCTTAAAGACCCGACTTGAAAAATGCTAAAAAGAACAGAACGAGTCCAGCTGGGTAATTCAGTAACACGATGTTGGGGAACAATTCTAATTCCTATTCCGACTGGGATTTTAGTAATTTGACTTCGCCCTGCTGTGCTTCGTATGTCTCGACTTGTCCTAATGTTCCCGATTTGTCCTTAATGACCCGACTTGACAAATGCCAAAAAACAGAACGAGTCCAGCTGGGGAATTCACGAAATTTGTAACACAATTGGAAAGTGTTGGGAACATTCAAATTTCAATTCCGACTGAGATTTTCGTAATATGACTTCGCCCAGCTGTGCTTCGTATGTCTCGATTTGTCCTAATGTTCCCGATTTGTCCTTAATGACCCGACTTGACAAATGCCAAAACTACAGAACAAGTCCAGCTGGGTTAAACAAGAAATTTGTAATACAATAGGAAAATGTTGGGGAACAAATCTAATTTCAATTCCGACTGGGATTTTCGTAAATTGACTTGCCATGCTGTGATTCGTATGTCTCGACTTGTCCTAATGTTCCCAATTTGTCCTTAATGACCCGACTTGACAAATGCCAAAAAACAGAACGAGTCCAGCTGGGGAATTCACGAAATTTGTAACACAAATGGAAAGTGTTGGGAACATTCAAATTTCAATTCCGACTGAGATTTTAGTAATTTGACTTCGCCCTGCTGTGCTTCGTATGTCTCGACTTGTCCTAATGCTCCCGATTTGTCCTTAATGACCCGACTTGACAAATGCCAAAAAACAGAAAGAGTCCAGCTGGGTAATTCAAGAAATTTGTAACACAATTGGAAAGTGTTGGGAACATTGAAATTTCAATTCCGACTGAGATTTTCGTAATATGCCTTCGCCCTGCTGTGCTTCGTATGTCTCGATTTGTCCTAATGTTCCCGATTTGTCCTTAATGACCCGACTTGACAAATGCCAAAACTACAGAACAAGTCCAGCTGGGTAATTCAAGAAATTTGTAACACAATTGGAAAGTGTTGGGAACATTCAAATTTCAATTCCGACTGAGATTTTCGTAATATGACTTCGCCCTGCTTTGAATCATATGTCTTGACTTGTCCTAATGCTCCCGATTTGTCCTTAATGACCCGACTTGACAAATGCCAAAAAACAGAACGAGTCCAGCTGGGTTAAACAAGAAATTTGTAACACAATAGGAAAATGTTGGGGAACAAATCTAATTTCAATTCCGACTGGGATTTTCGTAAATTGACTTGCCATGCTGTGCTTCGTATGTCTCGACTTGTCCTAATGGTCTCGATTTGTCCTTGATGACCCGACTTGACAAATGTCAAAATACAGGACAAGCCCAGCTGGGTAAAACAAGAAATTTGTAGCACAATTGGAAAATGTTGGGGAACAATTCAAATTTCAATTCCGAGATTTTCGATTTGACTTCGCCCTGCTGTGCTTAGTACGTCTCGTCTTGTCCTAATGGTCCCGATTTGTCCTTAAAGACCCGACTTGAAAAATGCTAAAAGAAAACAGAACGAGTCCAGCTGGGTAATTCAAGAAATTAGTAACACAATAGGAAAATGTTGGGGAACAATTCTATATTCTATTCCGACTGGGATTTTAGTAATTTGACTTCGCCCTGCTGTGCTTCGTATGTCTCGACTTGTCCTAATGTTCCCGATTTGTCCTTAATGACCCGACTTGACAAATGCCAAAAAACAGATCGAGTCCAGCTGGGTAAAACAAGAAATTTGTAGCACAATTGGAAAATGTTGGGGAACAATTCAAATTTCAATTCCGAAATTTTCGATTTGACTTCGCCCTGCTGTGCTTAGTACGTCTCGTCTTGTCCTAATGGTCCCGATTTGTCCTTAAAGACCCGACTTGAAGAATGCTAAAAAAACAGAACGAGTCCAGCTGGGTAATTCAGTAACACAATAGGAAAATGTTGGGGAACAATTCTAATTTCTATTCCGACTGGGATTTTAGTAATTTGACTTCGCCCTGCTGTGCTTCGTATGTCTCAACTTGTCCTAATGTTCCCGATTTGTCCTTAATGACCCGACTTGACAAATGCCAAAAAACAGAACGAGTCCAGCTGGGGAATTCACGAAATTTGTAACACAATTGGAAAGTGTTGGGAACATTCAAATTTCTATTCCGACTGAGATTTTCGTAATATGACTTCGCCCTGCTTTGAATCATATGTCTTGACTTGTCCTAATGCTCCCGATTTGTCCTTAATGACCCGACTTGACAAATGCCAAAAAACAGAACGAGTCCAGCTGGGTAATTCAAGAAATTTGTAACACAATTGGAAAATGTTGGGAAACAATTCCAATTTCAATTCCGACTGAGAGTTTCGTAATTTGACTTCGCCCTGCTTTGCTTTGTATATATCAATGTCTCGACTTGTCCTAATGTTCCCGATTTGTCCTTAATGACCCGACTTGACAATTGCCAAAAAACAGAACGAGTCCAGCTGGGGAATTCAAGAAATTTGTAACACAATTGGAAAGTGTTGGGAACATCCAAATTTAAATTCCGACTGAGATTTTTGTAATATGACTTCGCCCTGCTGTGCTTCGTATATATCAACTTGTACTAATGTTCCCGATTTTTCCCCGTTGACCCAACTTGACGAATGCCAAAACTACAGAACAAGTCAAGCTGGGTAAAACAAGAAATTTGTAGCACAATTGGAAAATGTTGGGGAACAATTAAAATTTCAATTTCGACTGAGATTTTAGTAATTTGACTTCGCCCTACTGTGCTTCGTATGTTTCGACTTGTCCTAATGTTCCCGATTTGTCCTTAATGACCCGACTTGACAAATGCAAAAAAACAGAACGAGTCCAGCTGGGTAATTCAAGAAATTTGTAACACAATTGGAAAGTGTTGGGAACATTCAAATTTCAATTCCGACTGAGATTTTCGTAATATGACTTCGCCCTGCTTTGAATCATATGTCTTGACTTGTCCTAATGGTCCCGATTTGTCCCCACTGACCCGACTTGACAAATGCCAAAACTACAGAACAAGTCCAGCTGGGTTAAACAAGAAATTTGTAACACAATAGGAAAATGTTGGGGAACAAATCTAATTTCAATTCCGACTGGGATTTTCGTAAATTGACTTGCCATGCTGTGCTTCGTATGTCTCGACTTGTCCTAATGGTCTCGATTTGTCCTTGATGACCCGACTTGACAAATGTCAAAATACAGGACAATCTCAGCTGGGTAAAACAAGAAATTTGTAGCACAATTGGAAAATGTTGGGGAACAATTCAAATTTCAATTCCGAGATTTTCGATTTGACTTCGCCCTGCTGTGCTTAGTACGTCTCGTCTTGTCCTAATGGTCCCGATTTGTCCTTAAAGACCCGACTTGAAAATTGCTAAAAGAAAACAGAACGAGTCCAGCTGGGTAATTCAAGAAATTAGTAACACAATAGGAAAATGTTGGGGAACAATTCTAATTTCTATTCCGACTGGGATTTTAGTAATTTGACTTCGCCCTGCTGTGCTTCGTATGTCTCGACTTGTCCTAATGTTCCCCATTTGTCCTTAATGACCCGACTTGACAAATGCCAAAAAACAGAACGAGTCCAGCTGGGGAATTCACGAAATTTGTAACACAATTGGAAAGTGTTGGGAACATTCAAATTTCAATTCCGACTGAGATTTTAGCAAATTGACTTCGCCCTACTATGCTTCGTATGTCTCGAATTGTTCTAATGGTCCCTACTGACCCGACTTGACATATGCCAAAACTATAGAACAAGTCCAGCAGGGTAAAACAAAAAATTTGTAACACAATTGGAAAAAGTTGGGAAACAATTCCAATTTCAATTCCGACTGAGATTTTCTTAATTTGACTTCACCCTGCTGTGCTTCGTATGTCTCGACTTGTCCTAATGGTCCCGATATGTTCCCACTGACCCGACTTGAGAAATGCCATACCTACAGGACAAGCCCAGCTGGGTAAAACAAGAAATTTGTAGCACAATTGGAAAATGTTGGAGAACAATTCAAATTTCAATTCCGAGATTTTCGATTTGTCTTCGCCCTGCTGTGCTTAGTACGTCTCGTCTTGTCCTAATGGTCCCGATTTGTACTTAAAGACCCGACTTGAAAAATACTAAAAAAAAACAAAACGAGTCCAGCTGGGTAATTCAAGAAATATGTCACACAATAGGAAAATGTTGGGGAACAAATCTAATTTCTATTCCGACTGGGATTTTAGTAATTTGACTTCGCCCTTTTGTGCTTCGTATGTCTCGACTTGTTCTAATGGTCCCTACTGACCCGATTTGACATATGCCTAAACTATAGAATAAGTCCAGCAGGGTAAAACAAGAAATTTGTAACACAATTGGAAAATGTTGGGAAACAATTCCAATTTCAATTCCGACTGAGATTTTCGATTTGACTTCGCCCTGCTGTGCTTAGTACGTCTCGTCTTGTCCTAATGGTCCCGATTTGTCCCCACTGACCCGACTTGACAAATGCTAAAACTACAGAACAAGTCCAGCTGGGTTAAACAAGAAATTTGTAACACAATAGGAAAATGTTGGGGAACAAATCTAATTTCAATTCCGACTGGGATTTTCGTAAATTGACTTGCCATGCTGTGCTTCGTATGTCTCGACTTGTCCTAATGGTCCCGATTTGTCCTTGATGACCCGACTTGACAAATGCCAAAATACAGGACAAGCCCAGCTGGGTAAAACAAGAAATTTGTAGCACAATTGGAAAATGTTGGGGAACAATTCAAATTTCAATTCCGAAATTTTCGATTTGACTTCGCCCTGCTGTGCTTAGTACGTCTCGTCTTGTCCTAATGGTCCCGATTTGTCCTTAAAGACCCGACTTGAAGAATGCTAAAAAAAACAGAACGAGTCCAGCTGGGTAACTCAGTAACACAATAGGAAAATGTTGGGGAACAATTCTAGTTTCTATTCCGACTGGGATTTTAGTAATTTGACTTAGCCCTGCTGTGCTTTGTATGTATAAACTTGTCCTACTGGTCCCGATATGTCCTTAATGACCCGACTTGACAAATGCCAAAACTACAGAACAAGTCCAGCTGGGCAAAACAAGAAATGTGTAAAACGATAGGAAATTGTTGGGGAACAATTCAAATTTCAATTCCTACTGATATTTTCGTAATTTGACTTCGCCTTGCTGTGCGTAGTACGTCTCGTCTTGTCCTAATGGTCCCCATTTGTCCTTAATGATCCGACTTGACAAATGTAAAAAAACAGAACGAGTCCAGCTGGGTAATTCAAGAAATTTGTAACACAATTGGAAAATGTTGGGAACATTTATATTTCAATTCCGGCTGAGTTTTTAGTAATTTGACTTCGCCCTGCTGTGCTTCGTATGTCTCGACTTGTTCAAATAGTCCCGATTTGTCCTTAATGACCCGACTTGACAAATGCCAAAATACAGAACAAGACCAGCTGGGTAAAGCAAGAAATTTGTAGCACAATTGGAAAATGTTGGGGAACAATTCAAATTTCAATTCCGAGATTTTCGATTTGACTTCGCCCTGCTGTGCTTAGTACGTCTCGTCTTGTCCTAATGGTCCCGACTTGTCCTTAATGACCTGACTTGACAAATGCCAAAATACAGAACAAGACCAGCTGGGTAAAGCAAGAAATTTGTAACACAATATGAAATTGTTGTGGAATAATTCTAATTTCAATTCCGACTGGGATTTTCGTAAATTGACTTAGCCACTCTGTGCTTCGTATGACTCGACTTGTCCTAATGTTTCCGATTTGTCCTTAATGATCCGACTTGACAAATGTAAAAAAACAGAACGAGTCCAGCTGGGTATTCAAGAAATTTGTAACACAATTGGAAAGTGTAGGGAACATTCAAATTTCAATTCCGACTGAGATTTTCGTAATTTGACTTAGCCCTGCTGTGCTTCGTATGTATCAACTTGTCCTACTGGTCCCGATATGTCCTTAATGACCCGACTTGACAAATGCCAAAACTACAGAACAAGTCCAGCTGGGCAAAACAAGAAATTTGTAACACAATAGGAAATTGTTGGGAACAATCAAATTTCAATTCCGACTGAGATTTTAGTAATTTGACTTCGCCCTGCTGTGCTTCGTATGTCTCGACTTGTCCTAATGTTTCCGATTTGTCCTTAATGATCCGACTTGACAAATGTAAAAAAATAGAACGAGTCCAGCTGGGTAATTCAAGAAATTTGTAACACAATTGGAAAGTGTAGGGAATATTCAAATTTCAATTCCGACTGAGCTTTTCGTAATATGACTTCGCCCTGCTGTGCTTCGTATGTCTTGACTTGCCCTAATGGTCCCGATATGTTCCCACTGACCCGACTTGACAAATGCCAAACCTACAGAACAAGTCCAGCTGGGTAAAACATGAAATTTGTAACACAACAGGGAATTGTTGTGGAATAATTCTATTATCAATTCCGACTTGGATTTTCGTAAATTGACTTAGCCACTCTGTGCTTCGTATGACTCGACTTGTCCTAATGTTTCCGATTTGTCCTTAATGATCCGACTTGACAAATGTAAAAAAACAGAACGAGTCCAGCTGGGTATTCAAGAAATTTGTAACACAATTGGAAAGTGTAGGGAACATTCAAATTTCAATTCCGACTGAGATTTTCGTAATTTGACTTAGCCCTGCTGTGCTTCTATGTATCAACTTGTCCTACTGGTCCCGATATGTCCTTAATGACCCGACTTGACAAATGCCAAAACTACAGAACAAGTCCAGCTGGCAAAAAAAGAAATTTGTAAAACGATAGGAAATTGTTAGGGAACAATTCAGATTTCAATTCCTACTGAGATTTTCGTAATTTGACTTCGCCCTGCTGTACTTAGTACGTCTCGTCTTGTCCTAATGCTCCCGATTTGTCCTTAATGACCCGACTTGACAAATGCCAAAAAACAGAACGAGTCCAGCTGGGTTAAACAAGAAATTTGTAACACAATAGGAAAATGTTGGGGAACAAATCTAATTTCAATTCCGACTGGGATTTTCGTAAATTGACTTGCCATGCTGTGCTTCGTATGTCTCGACTTGTCCTAATGGTCTCGATTTGTCCTTGATGACCCGACTTGACAAATGTCAAAATACAGGACAAGCCCAGCTGGGTAAAACAAGAAATTTGTAGCACAATTGGAAAATGTTGGGGAACAATTCAAATTTCAATTCCGAGATTTTCGATTTGACTTCGCCCTGCTGTGCTTAGTACGTCTCGTCTTGTCCTAATGGTCCCGATTTGTCCTTAAAGACCCGACTTGAAAAATGCTAAAAGAAAACAGAACGAGTCCAGCTGGGTAATTCAAGAAATTAGTAACACAATAGGAAAATGTTGGGGAACAATTCTATATTCTATTCCGACTGGGATTTTAGTAATTTGACTTCGCCCTGCTGTGCTTCGTATGTCTCGACTTGTCCTAATGTTCCCGATTTGTCTTAATGACCCGACTTGACAAATGCCAAAAAACAGAACGAGTCCAGCTGGGTAAAACAAGAAATTTGTAGCACAATTGGAAAATGTTGGGGAACAATTCAAATTTCAATTCCGAAATTTTCGATTTGACTTCGCCCTGCTGTGCTTAGTACGTCTCGTCTTGTCCTAATGGTCCCGATTTGTCCTTAAAGACCCGACTTGAAGAATGCTAAAAAAACAGAACGAGTCCAGCTGGGTAATTCAGTAACACAATAGGAAAATGTTGGGGAACAATTCTAATTTCTATTCCGACTGGGATTTTAGTAATTTGACTTCGCCCTGCTGTGCTTCGTATGTCTCAACTTGTCCTAATGTTCCCGATTTGTCCTTAATGACCCGACTTGACAAATGCCAAAAAACAGAACGAGTCCAGCTGGGGAATTCACGAAATTTGTAACACAATTGGAAAGTGTTGGGAACATTCAAATTTCAATTCCGACTGAGATTTTAGTAATTTGACTTCGCCCTGCTGTGCTTCGTATGTCTCGACTTGTCCTAATGCTCCCGATTTGTCTTTAATGACCCGACTTGACAAATGCCAAAAAACCGAAGGAGTCCAGCTGGGTAATTCAAGAAATTTGTAACACAATTGGAAAGTGTTGGGAACATTCAAATTTCAATTCCGACTGAGATTTTCGTAATATGACTTCGCCCTGCTGTGCTTCGTATGTCTCGATTTGTCCTAATGTTCCCGATTTGTCCTTAATGACCCGACTTGACAAATGCCAAAACTACAGAACAAGTCCAGCTGGGTTAAACAAGAAATTTGTAATACAATAGGAAAATGTTGGGGAACAATTCAAATTTCAATTCCGAGATTTTCGATTTGACTTCGCCCTGCTGTGCTTAGTACGTCTCGTCTTGTCCTAATGGTCCCGATTTGTCCTTAAAGACCCGACTTGAAAAATGCTAAAAAGAACAGAACGAGTCCAGCTGGGTAATTCAGTAACACGATGTTGGGGAACAATTCTAATTCCTATTCCGACTGGGATTTTAGTAATTTGACTTCGCCCTGCTGTGCTTCGTATGTCTCGACTTGTCCTAATGTTCCCGATTTGTCCTTAATGACCCGACTTGACAAATGCCAAAAAACAGAACGAGTCCAGCTGGGGAATTCACGAAATTTGTAACACAATTGGAAAGTGTTGGGAACATTCAAATTTCAATTCCGACTGAGATTTTCGTAATATGACTTCGCCCTGCTGTGCTTCGTATGTCTCGATTTGTCCTAATGTTCCCGATTTGTCCTTAATGACCCGACTTGACAAATGCCAAAACTACAGAACAAGTCCAGCTGGGTTAAACAAGAAATTTGTAATACAATAGGAAAATGTTGGGGAACAAATCTAATTTCAATTCCGACTGGGATTTTCGTAAATTGACTTGCCATGCTGTGATTCGTATGTCTCGACTTGTCCTAATGTTCCCAATTTGTCCTTAATGACCCGACTTGACAAATGCCAAAAAACAGAACGAGTCCAGCTGGGGAATTCACGAAATTTGTAACACAAATGGAAAGTGTTGGGAACATTCAAATTTCAATTCCGACTGAGATTTTAGTAATTTGACTTCGCCCTGCTGTGCTTCGTATGTCTCGACTTGTCCTAATGCTCCCGATTTGTCCTTAATGACCCGACTTGACAAATGCCAAAAAACAGAAAGAGTCCAGCTGGGTAATTCAAGAAATTTGTAACACAATTGGAAAGTGTTGGGAACATTGAAATTTCAATTCCGACTGAGATTTTCGTAATATGCCTTCGCCCTGCTGTGCTTCGTATGTCTCGATTTGTCCTAATGTTCCCGATTTGTCCTTAATGACCCGACTTGACAAATGCCGACAAGTCCAGCTGGGTAATTCAAGAAATTTGTAACACAATTGGAAAGTGTTGGGAACATTCAAATTTCAATTCCGACTGAGATTTTCGTAATATGACTTCGCCCTGCTTTGAATCATATGTCTTGACTTGTCCTAATGCTCCCGATTTGTCCTTAATGACCCGACTTGACAAATGCCAAAAAACAGAACGAGTCCAGCTGGGTTAAACAAGAAATTTGTAACACAATAGGAAAATGTTGGGGAACAAATCTAATTTCAATTCCGACTGGGATTTTCGTAAATTGACTTGCCATGCTGTGCTTCGTATGTCTCGACTTGTCCTAATGGTCTCGATTTGTCATTGATGACCCGACTTGACAAATGTCAAAATACAGGACAAGCCCAGCTGGGTAAAACAAGAAATTTGTAGCACAATTGGAAAATGTTGGGGAACAATTCAAATTTCAATTCCGAGATTTTCGATTTGACTTCGCCCTGCTGTGCTTAGTACGTCTCGTCTTGTCCTAATGGTCCCGATTTGTCCTTAAAGACCCGACTTGAAAAATGCTAAAAGAAAACAGAACGAGTCCAGCTGGGTAATTCAAGAAATTAGTAACACAATAGGAAAATGTTGGGGAACAATCCTATATTCTATTCCGACTGGGATTTTAGTAATTTGACTTCGCCCCGCTGTGCTTCGTATGTCTCGACTTGTCCTAATGTTCCCGATTTGTCCTTAATGACCCGACTTGACAAATGCCAAAAAACAGAACGAGTCCAGCTGGGTAAAACAAGAAATTTGTAGCACAATTGGAAAATGTTGGGGAACAATTCAAATTTCAATTCCGAAATTTTCGATTTGACTTCGCCCTGCTGTGCTTAGTACGTCTCGTCTTGTCCTAATGGTCCCGATTTGTCCTTAAAGACCCGACTTGAAGAATGCTAAAAAAACAGAACGAGTCCAGCTGGGTAATTCAGTAACACAATAGGAAAATGTTGGGGAACAATTCTAATTTCTATTCCGACTGGGATTTTAGTAATTTGACTTCGCCCTGCTGTGCTTCGTATGTCTCAACTTGTCCTAATGTTCCCGATTTGTCCTTAATGACCCGACTTGACAAATGCCAAAAAACAGAACGAGTCCAGCTGGGGAATTCACGAAATTTGTAACACAATTGGAAAGTGTTGGGAACATTCAAATTTCTATTCCGACTGACATTTTCGTAATATGACTTCGCCCTGCTTTGAATCATATGTCTTGACTTGTCCTAATGCTCCCGATTTGTCCTTAATGACCCGACTTGACAAATGCCAAAAAACAGAACGAGTCCAGCTGGGTAATTCAAGAAATTTGTAACACAATTGGAAAATGTTGGGAAACAATTCCAATTTCAATTCCGACTGAGAGTTTCGTAATTTGACTTCGCCCTGCTTTGCTTTGTATATATCAATGTCTCGACTTGTCCTAATGTTCCCGATTTGTCCTTAATGACCCGACTTGACAATTGCCAAAAAACAGAACGAGTCCAGCTGGGGAATTCAAGAAATTTGTAACACAATTGGAAAGTGTTGGGAACATCCAAATTTAAATTCCGACTGAGATTTTTGTAATATGACTTCGCCCTGCTGTGCTTCGTATATATCAACTTGTACTAATGTTCCCGATTTTTCCCCGTTGACCCAACTTGACGAATGCCAAAACTACAGAACAAGTCAAGCTGGGTAAAACAAGAAATTTGTAGCACAATTGGAAAATGTTGGGGAACAATTAAAATTTCAATTTCGACTGAGATTTTAGTAATTTGACTTCGCCCTACTGTGCTTCGTATGTTTCGACTTGTCCTAATGTTCCCGATTTGTCCTTAATGACCCGACTTGACAAATGCAAAAAAACAGAACGAGTCCAGCTGGGTAATTCAAGAAATTTGTAACACAATTGGAAAGTGTTGGGAACATTCAAATTTCAATTCCGACTGAGATTTTCGTAATATGACTTCGCCCTGCTTTGAATCATATGTCTTGACTTGTCCTAATGGTCCCGATTTGTCCCCACTGACCCGACTTGACAAATGCCAAACCTACAGAACAAGTCCAGCTGGGTTAAACAAGAAATTTGTAACACAATAG
This sequence comes from Chrysolina americana, assembly GCA_958502065.1. Lineage (NCBI taxonomy): Eukaryota > Metazoa > Arthropoda > Insecta > Coleoptera > Chrysomelidae > Chrysolina > Chrysolina americana. The sequence continues at coordinate 31,694,441 of OY293420.1, forward strand.
GAAAATGTTGGGGAACAAATCTAATTTCAATTCCGACTGGGATTTTCGTAAATTGACTTGCCATGCTGTGCTTCGTATGTCTCGACTTGTCCTAATGGTCTCGATTTGTCCTTGATGACCCGACTTGACAAATGTCAAAATACAGGACAAGCCCAGCTGGGTAAAACAAGAAATTTGTAGCACAATTGGAAAATGTTGGGGAACAATTCAAATTTCAATTCCGAGATTTTCGATTTGACTTCGCCCTGCTGTGCTTAGTACGTCTCGTCTTGTCCTAATGGTCCCGATTTGTCCTTAAAGACCCGACTTGAAAAATGCTAAAAGAAAACAGAACGAGTCCAGCTGGGTAATTCAAGAAATTAGTAACACAATAGGAAAATGTTGGGGAACAATTCTATATTCTATTCCGACTGGGATTTTAGTAATTTGACTTCGCCCTGCTGTGCTTCGTATGTCTCGACTTGTCCTAATGTTCCCGATTTGTCCTTAATGACCCGACTTGACAAATGCCAAAAAACAGAACGAGTCCAGCTGGGTAAAACAAGAAATTTGTAGCACAATTGGAAAATGTTGGGGAACAATTCAAATTTCAATTCCGACTGAGATTTTAGCAAATTGACTTCGCCCCACTATGCTTCGTATGTCTCGACTTGTTCTAATGGTCCCTACTGACCCGACTTGACATATGCCAAAACTATAGAACAAGTCCAGCAGGGTAAAACAAAAAATTTGTAACACAATTGGAAAAAGTTGGGAAACAATTCCAATTTCAATTCCGACTGAGATTTTCTTAATTTGACTTCACCCTGCTGTGCTTCGTATGTCTCGACTTGTCCTAATGGTCCCGATATGTTCCCACTGACCCGACTTGAGAAATGCCATACCTACAGGACAAGCCCAGCAGGGTAAAACAAGAAATTTGTAGCACAATTGGAAAATGTTGGAGAACAATTCAAATTTCAATTCCGAGATTTTCGATTTGTCTTCGCCCTGCTGTGCTTAGTACGTCTCGTCTTGTCCTAATGGTCCCGATTTGTACTTAAAGACCCGACTTGAAAAATACTAAAAAAAAACAAAACGAGTCCAGCTGGGTAATTCAAGAAATATGTAACACAATAGGAAAATGTTGGGGAACAAATCTAATTTCTATTCCGACTGGGATTTTAGTAATTTGACTTCGCCCTTTTGTGCTTCGTATGTCTCGACTTGTTCTAATGGTCCCTACTGACCCGATTTGACATATGCCTAAACTATAGAATAAGTCCAGCAGGGTAAAACAAGAAATTTGTAACACAATTGGAAAATGTTGGGAAACAATTCCAATTTCAATTCCGACTGAGATTTTCGATTTGACTTCGCCCTGCTGTGCTTAGTACGTCTCGTCTTGTCCTAATGGTCCCGATTTGTACTTAAAGACCCGACTTGAAAAATACTAAAAAAAAACAAAACGAGTCCAGCTGGGTAATTCAAGAAATATGTAACACAATAGGAAAATGTTGGGGAACAAATCTAATTTCTATTCCGACTGGGATTTTAGTAATTTGACTTCGCCCTGCTGTGCTTCGTATGTCTCGACTTGTCCTAATGGTCCCTACTGACCCGACTTGACATATGCCAAAACTATAGAACAAGTCCAGAAGGGTAAAACAAGAAATTTGTAACACAATTGGAAAATGTTGGGAAACAATTCCAATTTCAATTCCGACTGAGATTTTCGTAATTTGACTTCGCCCTGCTGTGCTTTGTATATAACAATGTCTCGACTTGTCCTAATGTTCCCGATTTGTCCTTAATGACCCGACTTGACAAATGCCAAAAAACAGAACGAGTCCAGCTGGGGAATTCAAGAAATTTGTAACACAATTGGAAAGTGTTGGGAACATTCAAATTTCAATTCCGACTGAGATTTTAGTAATTTGACTTCGCCCTGCTGTGCTTCGTATGTCTCGACTTGTCTTAATGGTCCCTACTGACCCGACTTGACATATGCCAAAACTATAGAACAAGTCCAGCAGGGTAAAACAAAAAATTTGTAACACAATTGGAAAAAGTTGGGAAACAATTCCAATTTCAATTCCGACTGAGATTTTCTTAATTTGACTTCGCCCTGCTGTGCTTCGTATGTCTCGACTTGTCCTAATGGTCCCGATATGTTCCCACTGTCCCGACTTGAGAAATGCCATACCTACAGAACAAGTCCAGCTGGGTAAAACAAGAAATTTGTAACACAATAGGAAATTGTTGTGGAACAATTCTAATTTCAATTCCGACTGGGATTTTCGTAAATTGACTTAGCCCTTTTGTGCTTCGTATGTCTCGACTTGTTCTAATGGTCCCTACTGACCCGATTTGACATATGCCTAAACTATAGAATAAGTCCAGCAGGGTAAAACAAGAAATTTGTAACACAATTGGAAAATGTTGGGAAACAATTCCAATTTCAATTCCGACTGAGATTTTCGATTTGACTTCGCCCTGCTGTGCTTAGTACGTCTCGTCTTGTCCTAATGGTGCCGATTTGTCCCCACTGACCCGACTTGACAAATGCTAAAACTACAGAACAAGTCCAGCTGGGTTAAACAAGAAATTTGTAACACAATAGGAAAATGTTGGGGAACAAATCTAATTTCAATTCCGACTGGGATTTTCGTAAATTGACTTGCCATGCTGTGCTTCGTATGTCTCGACTTGTCCTAATGGTCCCGATTTGTCCTTGATGACCCGACTTGACAAATGCCAAAATACAGGACAAGCCCAGCTGGGTAAAACAAGAAATTTGTAGCACAATTGGAAAATGTTGGGGAACAATTCAAATTTCAATTCCGAAATTTTCGATTTGACTTCGCCCTGCTGTGCTTAGTACGTCTCGTCTTGTCCTAATGGTCCCGATTTGTCCTTAAAGACCCGACTTGAAGAATGCTAAAAAAAACAGAACGAGTCCAGCTGGGTAATTCAGTAACACAATAGGAAAATGTTGGGGAACAATTCTAATTTCTATTCCGACTGGGATTTTAGTAATTTGACTTCGCCCTGCTGTGCTTCGTATGTCTCAACTTGTCCTAATGTTCCCGATTTGTCCTTAATGACCCGACTTGACAAATGCCAAAAAACAGAACGAGTCCAGCTGGGGAATTCACGAAATTTGTAACACAATTGGAAAGTGTTGGGAACATTCAAATTTCAATTCCGACTGAGATTTTAGTAATTTGACTTCGCCCTGCTGTGCTTCGTATGTCTCGACTTGTCCTAATGCTCCCGATTTGTCCTTAATGACCCGACTTGACAAATGCCAAAAAACAGAAAGAGTCCAGCTGGGTAATTCAAGAAATTTGTAACACAATTGGAAAGTGTTGGGAACATTGAAATTTCAATTCCGACTGAGATTTTCGTAATATGACTTCGCCCTGCTGTGCTTCGTATGTCTCGATTTGTCCTAATGTTCCCGATTTGTCCTTAATGACCCGACTTGACAAATGCCAAAACTACAGAACAAGTCCAGCTGGGTTAAACAAGAAATTTGTAATACAATAGGAAAATGTTGGGGAACAATTCAAATTTCAATTCCGAGATTTTCGATTTGACTTCGCCCTGCTGTGCTTAGTACGTCTCGTCTTGTCCTAATGGTCCCGATTTGTCCTTAAAGACCCGACTTGAAAAATGCTAAAAAGAACAGAACGAGTCCAGCTGGGTAATTCAGTAACACGATGTTGGGGAACAATTCTAATTCCTATTCCGACTGGGATTTTAGTAATTTGACTTCGCCCTGCTGTGCTTCGTATGTCTCGACTTGTCCTAATGTTCCCGATTTGTCCTTAATGACCCGACTTGACAAATGCCAAAAAACAGAACGAGTCCAGCTGGGGAATTCACGAAATTTGTAACACAATTGGAAAGTGTTGGGAACATTCAAATTTCGATTCCGACTGAGATTTTCGTAATATGACTTCGCCCTGCTGTGCTTCGTATGTCTCGATTTGTCCTAATGTTCCCGATTTGTCCTTAATGACCCGACTTGACAAATGCCAAAACTACAGAACAAGTCCAGCTGGGTTAAACAAGAAATTTGTAATACAATAGGAAAATGTTGGGGAACAAATCTAATTTCAATTCCGACTGGGATTTTCGTAAATTGACTTGCCATGCTGTGATTCGTATGTCTCGACTTGTCCTAATGTTCCCAATTTGTCCTTAATGACCCGACTTGACAAATGCCAAAAAACAGAACGAGTCCAGCTGGGGAATTCACGAAATTTGTAACACAAATGGAAAGTGTTGGGAACATTCAAATTTCAATTCCGACTGAGATTTTAGTAATTTGACTTCGCCCTGCTGTGCTTCGTATGTCTCGACTTGTCCTAATTCTCCCGATTTGTCCATAATGACCCGACTTGACAAATGCCAAAAAACAGAAAGAGTCCAGCTGGGTAATTCAAGAAATTTGTAACACAATTGGAAAGTGTTGGGAACATTGAAATTTCAATTCCGACTGAGATTTTCGTAATATGCCTTCGCCCTGCTGTGCTTCGTATGTCTCGATTTGTCCTAATGTTCCCGATTTGTCCTTAATGACCCGACTTGACAAATGCCAAAACTACAGAACAAGTCCAGCTGGGTAATTCAAGAAATTTGTAACACAATTGGAAAGTGTTGGGAACATTCAAATTTCAATTCCGACTGAGATTTTCGTAATATGACTTCGCCCTGCTTTGAATCATATGTCTTGACTTGTCCTAATGCTCCCGATTTGTCCTTAATGACCCGACTTGACAAATGCCAAAAAACAGAACAAGTCCAGCTGGGTTAAACAAGAAATTTGTAACACAATAGGAAAATGTTGGGGAACAAATCTAATTTCAATTCCGACTGGGATTTTCGTAAATTGACTTGCCATGCTGTGCTTCGTATGTCTCGACTTGTCCTAATGGTCCCGATTTGTCCTTGATGACCCGACTTGACAAATGCCAAAATACAGGACAAGCCCAGCTGGGTAAAACAAGAAATTTGTAGCACAATTGGAAAATGTTGGGGAACAATTCAAATTTCAATTCCGAAATTTTCGATTTGACTTCGCCCTGCTGTGCTTAGTACGTCTCGTCTTGTCCTAATGGTCCCGATTTGTCCTTAAAGACCCGACTTGAAGAATGCTAAAAAAAACAGAACGAGTCCAGCTGGGTAATTCAGTAACACAATAGGAAAATGTTGGGGAACAATTCTAATTTCTATTCCGACTGGGATTTTAGTAATTTGACTTCGCCCTGCTGTGCTTCGTATGTCTCAATTTGTCCTAATGTTCCCGATTTGTCCTTAATGACCCGACTTGACAAATGCCAAAAAACAGAACGAGTCCAGCTGGGGAATTCACGAAATTTGTAACACAATTGGAAAGTGTTGGGAACATTCAAATTTCAATTCCGACTGAGATTTTAGTAATTTGACTTCGCCCTGCTGTGCTTCGTATGTCTCGACTTGTCCTAATGCTCCCGATTTGTCCTTAATGACCCGACTTGACAAATGCCAAAAAACAGAAAGAGTCCAGCTGGGTAATTCAAGAAATTTGTAACACAATTGGAGAGTGTTGGGAACATTGAAATTTCAATTCCGACTGAGATTTTCGTAATATGACTTCGCCCTGCTGTGCTTCGTATGTCTCGATTTGTCCTAATGTTCCCGATTTGTCCTTAATGACCCGACTTGACAAATGCCAAAACTACAGAACAAGTCCAGCTGGGTAATTCAAGAAATTTGTAACACAATTGGAAAGTGTTGGGAACATTCAAATTTCAATTCCGACTGAGATTTTCGTAATATGACTTCGCCCTGCTTTGAATCATATGTCTTGACTTGTCCTAATGCTCCCGATTTGTCCTTAATGACCCGACTTGACAAATGCCAAAAAACAGAACGAGTCCAGCTGGGTTAAACAAGAAATTTGTAACACAATAGGAAAATGTTGGGGAACAAATCTAATTTCAATTCCGACTGGGATTTTCGTAAATTGACTTGCCATGCTGTGCTTCGTATGTCTCGAATTGTCCTAATGGTATCGATTTGTCCTTGATGACCCGACTTGACAAATGTCAAAATACAGGACAAGCCCAGCTGGGTAAAACAAGAAATTTGTAGCACAATTGGAAAATGTTGGGGAACAATTCAAATTTCAATTCCGAGATTTTCGATTTGACTTCGCCCTGCTGTGCTTAGTACGTCTCGTCTTGTCCTAATGGTCCCGATTTGTCCTTAAAGACCCGACTTGAAAAATGCTAAAAGAAAACAGAACGAGTCCAGCTGGGTAATTCAAGAAATTAGTAACACAATAGGAAAATGTTGGGGAACAATTCTATATTCTATTCCGACTGGGATTTTAGTAATTTGACTTCGCCCTGCTGTGCTTCGTATGTCTCGACTTGTCCTAATGTTCCCGATTTGTCCTTAATGACCCGACTTGACAAATGCCAAAAAACAGAACGAGTCCAGCTGGGTAAAACAAGAAATTTGTAGCACAATTGGAAAATGTTGGGGAACAATTCAAATTTCAATTCCGAAATTTTCGATTTGACTTCGCCCTGCTGTGCTTAGTACGTCTCGTCTTGTCCTAATGGTCCCGATTTGTCCTTAAAGACCCGACTTGAAGAATGCTAAAAAAACAGAACGAGTCCAGCTGGGTAATTCAGTAACACAATAGGAAAATGTTGGGGAACAATTCTAATTTCTATCCGACTGGGATTTTAGTAATTTGACTTCGCCCTGCTGTGCTTCGTATGTCTCAACTTGTCCTAATGTTCCCGATTTGTCCTTAATGACCCGACTTGACAAATGCCAAAAAACAGAACGAGTCCAGCTGGGGAATTCACGAAATTTGTAACACAATTGGAAAGTGTTGGGAACATTCAAATTTCAATTCCGACTGAGATTTTCGTAATATGACTTCGCCCTGCTGTGCTTCGTATGTCTCGATTTGTCCTAATGTTCCCGATTTGTCCTTAATGACCCGACTTGACAAATGCCAAAACTACAGAACAAGTCCAGCTGGGTTAAACAAGAAATTTGTAATACAATAGGAAAATGTTGGGGAACAAATCTAATTTCAATTCCGACTGGGATTTTCGTAAATTGACTTGCCATGCTGTGATTCGTATGTCTCGACTTGTCCTAATGTTCCCGATTTGTCCTTAATGACCCGACTTGACAAATGCCAAAAAACAGAACGAGTCCAGCTGGGGAATTCACGAAATTTGTAACACAAATGGAAAGTGTTGGGAACATTCAAATTTCAATTCCGACTGAGATTTTAGTAATTTGACTTCGCCCTGCTGTGCTTCGTATGTCTCGACTTGTCCTAATGCTCCCGATTTGTCCTTAATGACCCGACTTGACAAATGCCAAAAAACAGAAAGAGTCCAGCTGGGTAATTCAAGAAATTTGTAACACAATTGGAAAGTGTTGGGAACATTGAAATTTCAATTCCGACTGAGATTTTCGTAATATGCCTTCGCCCTGCTGTGCTTCGTATGTCTCGATTTGTCCTAATGTTCCCGATTTGTCCTTAATGACCCGACTTGACAAATGCCAAAACTACAGAACAAGTCCAGCTGGGTAATTCAAGAAATTTGTAACACAATTGGAAAGTGTTGGGAACATTCAAATTTCAATTCCGACTGAGATTTTCGTAATATGACTTCGCCCTGCTTTGAATCATATGTCTTGACTTGTCCTAATGCTCCCGATTTGTCCTTAATGACCCGACTTGACAAATGCCAAAAAACAGAACGAGTCCAGCTGGGTTAAACAAGAAATTTGTAACACAATAGGAAAATGTTGGGGAACAAATCTAATTTCAATTCCGACTGGGATTTTCGTAAATTGACTTGCCATGCTGTGCTTCGTATGTCTCGACTTGTCCTAATGGTCTCGATTTGTCCTTGATGACCCGACTTGACAAATGTCAAAATACAGGACAAGCCCAGCTGGGTAAAACAAGAAATTTGTAGCACAATTGGAAAATGTTGGGGAACAATTCAAATTTCAATTCCGAGATTTTCGATTTGACTTCGCCCTGCTGTGCTTAGTACGTCTCGTCTTGTCCTAATGGTCCCGATTTGTCCTTAAAGACCCGACTTGAAAAATGCTAAAAGAAAACAGAACGAGTCCAGCTGGGTAATTCAAGAAATTAGTAACACAATAGGAAAATGTTGGGGAACAATTCTATATTCTATTCCGACTGGGATTTTAGTAATTTGACTTCGCCCTGCTGTGCTTCGTATGTCTCGACTTGTCCTAATGTTCCCGATTTGTCCTTAATGACCCGACTTGACAAATGCCAAAAAACAGAACGAGTCCAGCTGGGTAAAACAAGAAATTTGTAGCACAATTGGAAAATGTTGGGGAACAATTCAAATTTCAATTCCGAAATTTTCGATTTGACTTCGCCCTGCTGTGCTTAGTACGTCTCGTCTTGTCCTAATGGTCCCGATTTGTCCTTAAAGACCCGACTTGAAGAATGCTAAAAAAACAGAACGAGTCCAGCTGGGTAATTCAGTAACACAATAGGAAAATGTTGGGGAACAATTCTAATTTCTATTCCGACTGGGATTTTAGTAATTTGACTTCGCCCTGCTGTGCTTCGTATGTCTCAACTTGTCCTAATGTTCCCGATTTGTCCTTAATGACCCGACTTGACAAATGCCAAAAAACAGAACGAGTCCAGCTGGGGAATTCACGAAATTTGTAACACAATTGGAAAATGTTGGGAACATTCAAATTTCTATTCCGACTGAGATTTTCGTAATATGACTTCGCCCTGCTTTGAATCATATGTCTTGACTTGTCCTAATGCTCCCGATTTGTCCTTAATGACCCGACTTGACAAATGCCAAAAAACAGAACGAGTCCAGCTGGGTAATTCAAGAAATTTGTAACACAATTGGAAAATGTTGGGAAACAATTCCAATTTCAATTCCGACTGAGAGTTTCGTAATTTGACTTCGCCCTGCTTTGCTTTGTATATATCAATGTCTCGACTTGTCCTAATGTTCCCGATTTGTCCTTAATGACCCGACTTGACAATTGCCAAAAAACAGAACGAGTCCAGCTGGGGAATTCAAGAAATTTGTAACACAATTGGAAAGTGTTGGGAACATCCAAATTTAAATTCCGACTGAGATTTTTGTAATATGACTTCGCCCTGCTGTGCTTCGTATATATCAACTTGTACTAATGTTCCCGATTTTTCCCCGTTGACCCAACTTGACGAATGCCAAAACTACAGAACAAGTCAAGCTGGGTAAAACAAGAAATTTGTAGCACAATTGGAAAATGTTGGGGAACAATTAAAATTTCAATTTCGACTGAGATTTTAGTAATTTGACTTCGCCCTACTGTGCTTCGTATGTTTCGACTTGTCCTAATGTTCCCGATTTGTCCTTAATGACCCGACTTGACAAATGCAAAAAAACAGAACGAGTCCAGCTGGGTAATTCAAGAAATTTGTAACACAATTGGAAAGTGTTGGGAACATTCAAATTTCAATTCCGACTGAGATTTTCGTAATATGACTTCGCCCTGCTTTGAATCATATGTCTTGACTTGTCCTAATGGTCCCGATTTGTCCCCACTGACCCGACTTGACAAATGCCAAAACTACAGAACAAGTCCAGCTGGGTTAAACAAGAAATTTGTAACACAATAGGAAAATGTTGGGGAACAAATCTAATTTCAATTCCGACTGGGATTTTCGTAAATTGACTTGCCATGCTGTGCTTCGTATGTCTCGACTTGTCCTAATGGTCTCGATTTGTCCTTGATGACCCGACTTGACAAATGTCAAAATACAGGACAATCTCAGCTGGGTAAAACAAGAAATTTGTAGCACAATTGGAAAATGTTGGGGAACAATTCAAATTTCAATTCCGAGATTTTCGATTTGACTTCGCCCTGCTGTGCTTAGTACGTCTCGTCTTGTCCTAATGGTCCCGATTTGTCCTTAAAGACCCGACTTGAAAATTGCTAAAAGAAAACAGAACGAGTCCAGCTGGGTAATTCAAGAAATTAGTAACACAATAGGAAAATGTTGGGGAACAATTCTAATTTCTATTCCGACTGGGATTTTAGTAATTTGACTTCGCCCTGCTGTGCTTCGTATGTCTCGACTTGTCCTAATGTTCCCGATTTGTCCTTAATGACCCGACTTGACAAATGCCAAAAAACAGAACGAGTCCAGCTGGGGAATTCACGAAATTTGTAACACAATTGGAAAGTGTTGGGAACATTCAAATTTCAATTCCGACTGAGATTTTAGCAAATTGACTTCGCCCTACTATGCTTCGTATGTCTCGACTTGTTCTAATGGTCCCTACTGACCCGACTTGACATATGCCAAAACTATAGAACAAGTCCAGCAGGGTAAAACAAAAAATTTGTAACACAATTGGAAAAAGTTGGGAAACAATTCCAATTTCAATTCCGACTGAGATTTTCTTAATTTGACTTCACCCTGCTGTGCTTCGTATGTCTCGACTTGTCCTAATGGTCCCGATATGTTCCCACTGACCCGACTTGAGAAATGCCATACCTACAGGACAAGCCCAGCTGGGTAAAACAAGAAATTTGTAGCACAATTGGAAAATGTTGGAGAACAATTCAAATTTCAATTCCGAGATTTTCGATTTGTCTTCGCCCTGCTGTGCTTAGTACGTCTCGTCTTGTCCTAATGGTCCCGATTTGTACTTAAAGACCCGACTTGAAAAATACTAAAAAAAAACAAAACGAGTCCAGCTGGGTAATTCAAGAAATATGTAACACAATAGGAAAATGTTGGGGAACAAATCTAATTTCTATTCCGACTGGGATTTTAGTAATTTGACTTCGCCCTTTTGTGCTTCGTATGTCTCGACTTGTTCTAATGGTCCCTACTGACCCGATTTGACATATGCCTAAACTATAGAATAAGTCCAGCAGGGTAAAACAAGAAATTTGTAACACAATTGGAAAATGTTGGGAAACAATTCCAATTTCAATTCCGACTGAGATTTTCGATTTGACTTCGCCCTGCTGTGCTTTGTACGTCTCGTCTTGTCCTAATGGTCCCGATTTGTCCCCACTGACCCGACTTGACAAATGCTAAAACTACAGAACAAGTCCAGCTGGGTTAAACAAGAAATTTGTAACACAATAGGAAAATGTTGGGGAACAAATCTAATTTCAATTCCGACTGGGATTTTCGTAAATTGACTTGCCATGCTGTGCTTCGTATGTCTCGACTTGTCCTAATGGTCCCGATTTGTCCTTGATGACCCGACTTGACAAATGCCAAAATACAGGACAAGCCCAGCTGGGTAAAACAAGAAATTTGTAGCACAATTGGAAAATGTTGGGGAACAATTCAAATTTCAATTCCGAAATTTTCGATTTGACTTCGCCCTGCTGTGCTTAGTACGTCTCGTCTTGTCCTAATGGTCCCGATTTGTCCTTAAAGACCCGACTTGAAGAATGCTAAAAAAAACAGAACGAGTCCAGCTGGGTAATTCAGTAACACAATAGGAAAATGTTGGGGAACAATTCTAATTTCTATTCCGACTGGGATTTTAGTAATTTGACTTCGCCCTGCTGTGCTTCGTATGTCTCAACTTGTCCTAATGTTCCCGATTTGTCCTTAATGACCCGACTTGACAAATGCCAAAAAACAGAACGAGTCCAGCTGGGGAATTCACGAAATTTGTAACACAATTGGAAAGTGTTGGGAACATTCAAATTTCAATTCCGACTGAGATTTTAGTAATTTGACTTCGCCCTGCTGTGCTTCGTATGTCTCGACTTGTCCTAATGCTCCCGATTTGTCCTTAATGACCCGACTTGACAAATGCCAAAAAACAGAAAGAGTCCAGCTGGGTAATTCAAGAAATTTGTAACACAATTGGAGAGTGTTGGGAACATTGAAATTTCAATTCCGACTGAGATTTTCGTAATATGACTTCGCCCTGCTGTGCTTCGTATGTCTCGATTTGTCCTAATGTTCCCGATTTGTCCTTAATGACCCGACTTGACAAATGCCAAAACTACAGAACAAGTCCAGCTGGGTAATTCAAGAAATTTGTAACACAATTGGAAAGTGTTGGGAACATTCAAATTTCAATTCCGACTGAGATTTTCGTAATATGACTTCGCCCTGCTTTGAATCATATGTCTTGACTTGTCCTAATGCTCCCGATTTGTCCTTAATGACCCGACTTGACAAATGCCAAAAAACAGAACGAGTCCAGCTGGGTTAAACAAGAAATTTGTAACACAATAGGAAAATGTTGGGGAACAAATCTAATTTCAATTCCGACTGGGATTTTCGTAAATTGACTTGCCATGCTGTGCTTCGTATGTCTCGACTTGTCCTAATGGTCTCGATTTGTCCTTGATGACCCGACTTGACAAATGTCAAAATACAGGACAAGCCCAGCTGGGTAAAACAAGAAATTAGTAACACAATAGGAAAATGTTGGGGAACAATTCTATATTCTATTCCGACTGGGATTTTAGTAATTTGACTTCGCCCTGCTGTGCTTCGTATGTCTCGACTTGTCCTAATGTTCCCGATTTGTCCTTAATGACCCGACTTGACAAATGCCAAAAAACAGAACGAGTCCAGCTGGGTAAAACAAGAAATTTGTAGCACAATTGGAAAATGTTGGGGAACAATTCAAATTTCAATTCCGAAATTTTCGATTTGACTTCGCCCTGCTGTGCTTAGTACGTCTCGGCTTGTCCTAATGGTCCCGATTTGTCCTTAAAGACCCGACTTGAAGAATGCTAAAAAAACAGAACGAGTCCAGCTGGGTAATTCAGTAACACAATAGGAAAATGTTGGGGAACAATTCTAATTTCTATCCGACTGGGATTTTAGTAATTTGACTTCGCCCTGCTGTGCTTCGTATGTCTCAACTTGTCCTAATGTTCCCGATTTGTCCTTAATGACCCGACTTGACAAATGCCAAAAAACAGAACGAGTCCAGCTGGGGAATTCACGAAATTTGTAACACAATTGGAAAGTGTTGGGAACATTCAAATTTCAATTCCGACTGAGATTTTCGTAATATGACTTCGCCCTGCTGTGCTTCGTATGTCTCGATTTGTCCTAATGTTCCCGATTTGTCCTTAATGACCCGACTTGACAAATGCCAAAACTACAGAACAAGTCCAGCTGGGTTAAACAAGAAATTTGTAATACAATAGGAAAATGTTGGGGAACAAATCTAATTTCAATTCCGACTGGGATTTTCGTAAATTGACTTGCCATGCTGTGATTCGTATGTCTCGACTTGTCCTAATGTTCCCGATTTGTCCTTAATGACCCGACTTGACAAATGCCAAAAAACAGAACGAGTCCAGCTGGGGAATTCACGAAATTTGTAACACAAATGGAAAGTGTTGGGAACATTCAAATTTCAATTCCGACTGAGATTTTAGTAATTTGACTTCGCCCTGCTGTGCTTCGTATGTCTCGACTTGTCCTAATGCTCCCGATTTGTCCTTAATGACCCGACTTGACAAATGCCAAAAGACAGAAAGAGTCCAGCTGGGTAATTCAAGAAATTTGTAACACAATTGGAAAGTGTTGGGAACATTCAAATTTCAATTCCGACTGAGATTTTCGTAATATGACTTTGCCCTGCTGTGCTTCGTATGTCTCGACTTGTCCTAATGTTCCCGATTTGTCCTTAATGACCCGACTTGACAAATGCCAAAACTACAGAACAAGTCCAGCTGGGTTAAACAAGAAATTTGTAATACAATAGGAAAATGTTGGGGAACAAATCTAATTTCAATTCCGACTGGGATTTTCGTAAATTGACTTGCCATGCTGTGCTTCGTATGTCTCGACTTGTCCCAATGGTCCCGATTTGTCCTTAATGACCCGACTTGACAAATGCCAAAAAACAGAAAGAGTCCAGCTGGGTAATTCAAGAAATTTGTAACACAATAGGAAAATGTTGGGGAACAAATCTAATTTCTATTCCGACTGGGATTTTAGTAATTTGACTTCGCCCTGCTGTGCTTCGTATGTCTCGACTTGTTCTAATGTTCCCGATTTGTCCTAATGACCCGACTTGACAAATGCCAAAAAACAGAACTAGTCCAGCTGGGTAATTCAAGAAATTTGTAACACAATTGGAAAATGTTGGGAAACAATTCCAATTTCAATTCCGACTGAGATTTTCGTAATTTGACTTCGCCCTGCTATGCTTTGTATATATCAATGTCTCGACTTGTCCTAATGTTCCCGATTTGTCCTTAATGACCCGACTTGACAAATGCCAAAAAACAGAACGAGTCCAGCTGGGTAATTCAAGAAATTAGTAACACAATAGGAAAATGTTGGGGAACAATTCTAATTTCTATTCCGACTGAGATTTCTGTTATATGACTTCGCCCTGCTGTGCTTCGTATATATCAACTTGTACTAATGTTCCCGATTTTTCCCCGTTGACCCAACTTGACGAATGCCAAAACTACAGAACAAGTCAAGCTGGGTAAAACAAGAAATTTGTAGCACAATTGGAAAATGTTGGGGAACAATTAAAATTTCAATTTCGACTGAGATTTTAGTAATTTGACTTCGCCCTACTGTGCTTCGTATGTTTCGACTTGTCCTAATGTTCCCGATTTGTCCTTAATGACCCGACTTGACAAATGCAAAAAAACAGAACGAGTCCAGCTGGGTAATTCAAGAAATTTGTAACACAATTGGAAAGTGTTGGGAACATTCAAATTTCAATTCCGACTGAGATTTTCGTAATATGACTTCGCCCTGCTGTGCTTCGTATGTCTCGATTTGTCCTAATGTTCCCGATTTGTCCTTAATGACCCGACTTGACAAATGCCAAAACTACAGAACAAGTCCAGCTGGGTTAAACAAGAAATTTGTAATACAATAGGAAAATGTTGGGGAACAAATCTAATTTCAATTCCGACTGGGATTTTCGTAAATTGACTTGCCATGCTGTGATTCGTATGTCTCGACTTGTCCTAATGTTCCCGATTTGTCCTTAATGACCCGACTTGACAAATGCCAAAAAACAGAACGAGTCCAGCTGGGGAATTCACGAAATTAGTAACACAAATGGAAAGTGTTGGGAACATTCAAATTTCAATTCCGACTGAGATTTTAGTAATTTGACTTCGCCCTGCTGTGCTTCGTATGTCTCGACTTGTCCTAATGCTCCCGATTTGTCCTTAATGACCCGACTTGACAAATGCCAAAAAACAGAAAGAGTCCAGCTGGGTAATTCAAGAAATTTGTAACACAAATGGAAAGTGTTGGGAACATTCAAATTTCAATTCCGACTGAGATTTTCGTAATATGACTTCGCCCTGCTGTGCTTCGTATGTCTCGACTTGTCCTAATGTTCCCGATTTGTCCTTAATGACCCGACTTGACAAATGCCAAAACTACAGAACAAGTCCAGCTGGGTTAAACAAGAAATTTGTAATACAATAGGAAAATGTTGGGGAACAAATCTAATTTCAATTCCGACTGGGATTTTCGTAAATTGACTTGCCATGCTGTGCTTCGTATGTCTCGACTTGTCCCAATGGTCCCGATTTGTCCTTAATGACCCGACTTGACAAATGCCAAAAAACAGAAAGAGTCCAGCTGGGTAATTCAAGAAATTTGTAACACAATAGGAAAATGTTGGGGAACAAATCTAATTTCTATTCCGACTGGGATTTTAGTAATTTGACTTCGCCCTGCTGTGCTTCGTATGTCTCGACTTGTTCTAATGTTCCCGATTTGTCCTAATGACCCGACTTGACAAATGCCAAAAAACAGAACTAGTCCAGCTGGGTAATTCAAGAAATTTGTAACACAATTGGAAAATGTTGGGAAACAATTCCAATTTCAATTCCGACTGAGATTTTCGTAATTTGACTTCGCCCTGCTATGCTTTGTATATATCAATGTCTCGACTTGTCCTAATGTTCCCGATTTGTCCTTAATGACCCGACTTGACAAATGCCAAAAAACAGAACGAGTCCAGCAGGGGAATTCAAGAAATTTGTAACACAATTGGAAAGTGTTGGGAACATCCAAATTTAAATTCCGACTGAGATTTTTGTTATATGACTTCGCCCTGCTGTGCTTCGTATATATCAACTTGTACTAATGTTCCCGATTTTTCCCCGTTGACCCAACTTGACGAATGCCAAAACTACAGAACAAGTCAAGCTGGGTAAAACAAGAAATTTGTAGCACAATTGGAAAATGTTGGGGAACAATTAAAATTTCAATTTCGACTGAGATTTTAGTAATTTGACTTCGCCCTACTGTGCTTCGTATGTTTCGACTTGTCCTAATGTTCCCGATTTGTCCTTAATGACCCGACTTGACAAATGCAAAAAAACAGAACGAGTCCAGCTGGGTAATTCAAGAAATTTGTAACACAATTGGAAAGTGTTGGGAACATTCAAATTTCAATTCCGACTGAGATTTTCGTAATATGACTTCGCCCTGCTTTGAATCATATGTCTTGACTTGTCCTAATGGTCCCGATTTTTCCCCACTGACCCGACTTGACAAATGCCAAAACTACAGAACAAGTCCAGCTGGGTTAAACAAGAAATTTGTAACACAATAGGAAAATGTTGGGGAACAAATCTAATTTCAATTCCGACTGAGATTTTCGTAAATTGACTTGCCATGCTGTGCTTCGTATGTCTCGACTTGTCCTAATGGTCTCGATTTGTCCTTGATGACCCGACTTGACAAATGTCAAAATACAGGACAAGCCCAGCTGGGTAAAACAAGAAATTTGTAGCACAATTGGAAAATGTTGGGGAACAATTCAAATTTCAATTCCGAGATTTTCGATTTGACTTCGCCCTGCTGTGCTTAGTACGTCTCGTCTTGTCCTAATGGTCCCGATTTGTCCTTAAAGACCCGACTTGAAAAATGCTAAAAAGAACAGAACGAGTCCAGCTGGGTAATTCAGTAACACAATAGGAAAATGTTGGGGAACAATTCTAATTCCTATTCCGACTGGGATTTTAGTAATTTGACTTCGCCCTGCTGTGCTTCGTATGTCTCGACTTGTCCTAATGTTCCCGATTTGTCCTTAATGACCCGACTTGACAAATGCCAAAAAACAGAACGAGTCCAGCTGGGGAATTCACGAAATTTGTAACACAATTGGAAAGTGTTGGGAACATTCAAATTTCAATTCCGACTGAGATTTTCGTAATATGACTTCGCCCTGCTGTGCTTCGTATGTCTCGATTTGTCCTAATGTTCCCGATTTGTCCTTAATGACCCGACTTGACAAATGCCAAAACTACAGAACAAGTCCAGCTGGGTTAAACAAGAAATTTGTAATACAATAGGAAAATGTTGGGGAACAAATCTAATTTCAATTCCGACTGGGATTTTCGTAAATTGACTTGCCATGCTGTGATTCGTATGTCTCGACTTGTCCTAATGTTCCCAATTTGTCCCTAATGACCCGACTTGACAAATGCCAAAAAACAGAACGAGTCCAGCTGGGGAATTCACGACATTTGTAACACAAATGGAAAGTGTTGGGAACATTCAAATTTCAATTCCGACTGAGATTTTAGTAATTTGACTTCGCCCTGCTGTGCTTCGTATGTCTCGACTTGTCCTAATGCTCCCGATTTGTCCTTAATGACCCGACTTGACAAATGCCAAAAAACAGAAAGAGTCCAGCTGGGTAATTCAAGAAATTTGTAACACAATTGGAAAGTGTTGGGAACATTCAAATTTCAATTCCGACTGAGATTTTCGTAATATGACTTCGCCCTGCTGTGCTTCGTATGTCTCGACTTGTCCTAATGTTCCCGATTTGTCCTTAATGACCCGACTTGACAAATGCCAAAAAACAGAACGAGTCCAGCTGGGGAATTCACGAAATTTGTAACACAATTGGAAAGTGTTGGGAACATTCAAATTTCAATTCCGACTCAGATTTTAGTAATTTGACTTCGCCCTGCTGTGCTTCGTATGTCTCGACTTGTCCCAATGGTCCCTACTGACCCGACTTGACATATGCCAAAACTATAGAACAAGTCCAGAAGGGTAAAACAAAAAATTTGTAACACAATTGGAAGAAGTTGGGAAACAATTCCAATTTCAATTCCGACTGAGATTTTCTTAGTTTGACTTCGCCCTGCTGTGCTTCGTATGTCTCGACTTGTCCTAATGGTCCCGATATGTTCCTACTGACCCGACTTGAGAAATGCCATACCTACAGAACAAGTCCAGCTGGGTGAAACAAGAAATTTGTAACACAATAGGAAATTGTTGTGGAACAATTCTAATTTCAATTCCGACTGGGATTTTCGTAAATTGACTTAGCCCTTTTGTGCTTCGTATGTCTCGACTTGTCCTAATGTTCCCGATTTGTCCTTAATGACCCGACTTGACAAATGCCAAAAAACAGAACGAGTCCAGCTGGGGAATTCACGAAATTTTTAACACAATTGGAAAGTGTTGGGAACATTCAAATTTCAATTCCGACTGAGATTTTAGTAATTTGACTTCGCCCTGCTGTGCTTCGTATGTCTCGACTTGACCTAATGGTCCCTACTGACCCGACTTGACATATGCCAAAACTATAGAACAAGTCCAGAAGGGTAAAACAAAAAATTTGTAACACGATTGGAAAAAGTTGGGAAACAATTCCAATTTCAATTCCGACTGAGATTTTCTTAATTTGACTTCACCCTGCTGTGCTTCGTATGTCTCGACTTGTCCTAATGGTCCCGATATGTTCCCACTGATCCGACTTGAGAAATGCCATACCTACAGAACAAGTCCAGCTGGGTAAAACAAGAAATTTGTAACACAATAGGAAATTATTGTGGAACAATTCCAATTTCAATTCCGACTGAGATTTTCGTAATTTGACTTCGCCCTGCTGTGCTTTGTATATATCAATGTCTCGACTTGTCCTAATGTTCCCGATTTGTCCTTAATGACCCGACTTGACAAATGCCAAAAAACAGAACGAGTCCAGCTGGGGAATTCAAGAAATTTGTAACACAATTGGAAAGTGTTGGGAACATTCAAATTTCAATTCCGACTGAGATTTTCGTAATATGACTTCGCCCTGCTTTGAATCGTATGTCTTGACTTGTCCAATGGTCCCGATTTGTCCCCACTGACCCGACTTGACAAATGCCAAAACTACAGAACAAGTCCAGCTGGGTTAAACAAGAAATTTGTAACACAATAGGAA
Source organism: Chrysolina americana (assembly GCA_958502065.1). Classification (NCBI taxonomy): domain Eukaryota; kingdom Metazoa; phylum Arthropoda; class Insecta; order Coleoptera; family Chrysomelidae; genus Chrysolina; species Chrysolina americana. Next base: position 31,713,676 of record OY293420.1, read on the forward strand.
AATGTTGGGGAACAAATCTAATTTCAATTCCGACTGGGATTTTCGTAAATTGACTTGCCATGCTGTGCTTCGTATGTCTCGACTTGTCCTAATGGTCCCGATTTGTCCTTGATGACCCGACTTGACAAATGCCAAAATACAGAACGAGTCCAGCTGGGGAATTCACGAAATTTGTAACACAATTGGAAAGTGTTGGGGAACAATTCAAATTTCAATTCCGAGATTTTCGATTTGACTTCGCCCTGCTGTGCTTAGTACGTCTCGTCTTGTCCTAATGTTCCCGATTTGTCCTTAATGACCCGACTTGACAAATGCCAAAAAACAGAACGAGTCCAGCTGGGGAATTCACGAAATTTGTAACACAATTGGAAAGTGTTGGGAACATTCAAATTTCAATTCCGACTGAGATTTTAGCAAATTGACTTCGCCCTACTGTGCTTCGTATGTCTCGACTTGTTCTAATGGTCCCTACTGACCCGACTTGACATATGCCAAAATATAGAACAAGTCCAGCAGGGTAAAACAAAAAATTTGTAACACAATTGGAAAAAGTTGGGAAACAACCAATTTCAATTCCGACTGAGATTTTCTTAATTTGACTTCACCCTGCTGTGCTTCGTATGTCTCGACTTGTCCTAATGGTCCCGATATGTTCCCACTGACCCGACTTGAGAAATGCCATACCTACAGGACAAGCCCAGCTGGGTAAAACAAGAAATTTGTAGCACAATTGGAAAATGTTGGACAACAATTCAAATTTCAATTCCGAGATTTTCGATTTGTCTTCGCCCTGCTGTGCTTAGTACGTCTCGTCTTGTCCTAATGGTCCCGATTTGTACTTAAAGACCCGACTTGAAAAATGCTAAAAAAAAACAAAACGAGTCCAGCTGGGTAATTCAAGAAATATGTAACACAATAGGAAAATGTTGGGGAACAAATCTAATTTCTATTCCGACTGGGATTTTAGTAATTTGACTTCGCCCTGCTGTGCTTCGTATGTCTCGACTTGTTCTAATGTTCCCGATTTGTCCTTAATGACCCGACTTGACATATGCCAAAACTATAGAACAAGTCCAGCAGGGTAAAACAAGAAATTTGTAACACAATTGGAAAATGTTGGGAAACAATTCCAATTTCAATTCCGACTGGGATATTCGTAAATTGACTTAGCCCTGCTGTGCTTCGTATGTCTCGACTTGTTCTAATGGTCCCGATTTGTGCTTGATGACACGACTTGACAAATGCCAAAATACAGGACAAGTCCAGCTGGGTAAAACAAGAAATTTGTAGCACAATTGGAAAATGTAGGGGAACAATTCAAATATCAATTCCGACTAAGATTTCAGTAATTTGACTTCGCCCTGCTGTGCTTCGTATGTCTCGACTTGTCCTAATGGTCCCTACTGACCCGACTTGACATATGCCAAAACTATAGAACAAGTCCAGAAGGGTAAAATAGGAAATTTGTAACACAATTGGAAAATGTTGGGAAACAATTCCATTTTCAATTCCGAGATTTTCGATTTGACTTCGCCCTGCTGTGCTTAGTACGTCTCGTCTTGTCCTAATGGTCCCGATTTGTCCTTAAAGACCCGACTTGAAAAATGCTAAAAGAAAACAGAACGAGTCCAGCTGGGTAATTCAAGAAATTAGTAACACAATAGGAAAATGTTGGGGAACAATTCTATATTCTATTCCGACTGGGATTTTAGTAATTTGACTTCGCCCTGCTGTGCTTCGTATGTCTCGACTTGTCCTAATGTTCCCGATTTGTCTTTAATGACCCGACTTGACAAATGCCAAAAAACAGAACGAGTCCAGCTGGGTAAAACAAGAAATTTGTAGCACAATTGGAAAATGTTGGGGAACAATTCAAATTTCAATTCCGAAATTTTTGATTTGACTTCACCCTGCTGTGCTTAGTACGTCTCGTCTTGTCCTAATGGTCCCGATTTGTCCTTAAAGACCCGACTTGAAGAATGCTAAAAAAACAGAACGAGTCCAGCTGGGTAATTCAGTAACACAATAGGAAAATGTTGGGGAACAATTCTAATTTCTATTCCGACTGAGATTTTAGTAATTTGACTTCGCCCTGCTGTGCTTCGTATGTCTCGACTTGTCCTAATGCTCCCGATTTGTCCTTAATGACCCGACTTGACAAATGCCAAAAAACAGAAAGAGTCCAGCTGGGTAATTCAAGAAATTTGTAACACAATTGGAAAGTGTTGGGAACATTCAAATTTCAATTCCGACTGAGATTTTCGTAATATGACTTCGCCCTGCTGTGCTTCGTATGTCTCGATTTGTCCTAATGTTCCCGATTTGTCCTTTATGACCCGACTTGACAAATGCCAAAACTACAGAACAAGTCCAGCTGGGTTAAACAAGAAATTTGTAATACAATAGGAAAATGTTGGGGAACAAATCTAATTTCAATTCCGACTGGGATTTTTGTAAATTGACTTGCCATGCTGTGCTTCGTATGTCTCGACTTGTCCTAATGTTCCCGATTTGTCCTTAATGACCCGACTTGACAAATGCCAAAAAACAGAACGAGTCCAGCTGGGTAAAACAAGAAATTTGTAGCACAATTGGAAAATGTTGGGGAACAATTCAAATTTCAATTCCGAAATTTTCGATTTGACTTCGCCCTGCTGTGCTTAGTACGTCTCGTCTTGTCCTAATGGTCCCGATTTGTCCTTAAAGACCCGACTTGAAGAATGCTAAGAAAACAGAACGAGTTCAGCTGGGTAATTCAGTAACACAATAGGAAAATGTTGGGGAACAATTCTAATTTCTATTCCGACTGGGATTTTAGTAATTTGACTTCGCCCTGCTGTGCTTCGTATGTCTCAACTTGTCCTAATGTTCCCGATTTGTCCTTAATGACCCGACTTGACAAATGCCAAAAAACAGAACGAGTCCAGCTGGGGAATTCACGAAATTTGTAACACAATTGGAAAGTGTTGGGAACATTCAAATTTCAATTCCGACTGAGATTTTAGTAATTTGACTTCGCCCTGCTGTGCTTCGTATGTCTCGACTTGTCCTAATGCTCCCGATTTGTCCTTAATGACCCGACTTGACAAATGCCAAAAAACAGAAAGAGTCCAGCTGGGTAATTCAAGAAATTTGTAACACAATTGGAAAGTGTTGGGAACATTCAAATTTCAATTCCGACTGAGATTTTCGTAATATGACTTCGCCCTGCTGTGCTTCGTATGTCTCGATTTGTCCTAATGTTCCCGATTTGTCCTTAATGACCCGACTTGACAAATGCCAAAACTACAGAACAAGTCCAGCTGGGTTAAACAAGAAATTTGTAATACAATAGGAAAATGTTGGGGAACAAATCTAATTTCTATTCCGACTGGGATTTTAGTAATTTGACTTCGCCCTGCTGTGCTTCGTATGTCTCGACTTGTTCTAATGTTCCCGATTTGTCCTAATGACCCGACTTGACAAATGCCAAAAAACAGAACGAGTCCAGCTGGGTAATTCAAGAAATTTGTAACACAATTGGAAAGTGTTGGGAACATCCAAATTTAAATTCCGACTGAGATTTTTGTTATATGACTTCGCCCTGCTGTGCTTCGTATATATCAACTTGTACTAATGTTCCCGATTTTTCCCCGTTGACCCAACTTGACGAATGCCAAAACTACAGAACAAGTCAAGCTGGGTAAAACAAGAAATTTGTAGCACAATTGGAAAATGTTGGGGAACAATTAAAATTTCAATTTCGACTGAGATTTTAGTGATTTGACTTCGCCCTACTGTGCTTCGTATGTTTCGACTTGTCCTAATGTTCCCGATTTGTCCTTAATGACCCGACTTGACAAATGCAAAAACTATAGAACAAGTCCAGCAGGGTAAAACAAGAAATTTGTAACACAATTGGAAAATGTTGGGAAACAATTCCAATTTCAATTCCGACTGGGATATTCGTAAATTGACTTAGCCCTGCTGTGCTTCGTATGTCTCGACTTGTTCTAATGGTCCCGATTTGTGCTTGATGACACGACTTGACAAATGCCAAAATACAGGACAAGTCCAGCTGGGTAAAACAAGAAATTTGTAGCACAATTGGAAAATGTAGGGGAACAATTCAAATATCAATTCCGACTAAGATTTCAGTAATTTGACTTCGACCTGCTGTGCTTCGTATGTCTCGACTTGTCCTAATGGTCCCGATTTGTCCCCACTGACCCGACTTGACAAATGCTAAAACTACAGAACAAGTCCAGCTGGGTTAAACAAGAAATTTGTAACACAATAGGAAAATGTTGGGGAACAAATCTAATTTCAATTCCGACTGGGATTTTCGTAAATTGACTTGCCATGCTGTGCTTCGTATGTCTCGACTTGTCCTAATGGTCTCGATTTGTCCTTGATGACCCGACTTGACAAATGTCAAAATACAGGACAAGCCCAGCTGGGTAAAACAAGAAATTTGTAGCACAATTGGAAAATGTTGGGGAACAATTCAAATTTCAATTCCGAGATTTTCGATTTGACTTCGCCCTGCTGTGCTTAGTACGTCTCGTCTTGTCCTAATGGTCCCGATTTGTCCTTAAAGACCCGACTTGAAAAATGCTAAAAAGAACAGAACGAGTCCAGCTGGGTAATTCAGTAACACAATAGGAAAATGTTTGGGAACAATTCTAATTCCTATTCCGACTGGGATTTTAGTAATTTGACTTCGCCCTGCTGTGCTTCGTATGTCTCGACTTGTCCTAATGTTCCCGATTTGTCCTTAATGACCCGACTTGACAAATGCCAAAAAACAGAACGAGTCCAGCTGGGGAATTCACGAAATTTGTAACACAATTGGAAAGTGTTGGGAACATTCAAATTTCAATTCCGACTCAGATTTTAGTAATTTGACTTCGCCCTGCTGTGCTTCGTATGTCTCGACTTGTCCCAATGGTCCCTACTGACCCGACTTGACATATGCCAAAACTATAGAACAAGTCCAGAAGGGTAAAACAAAAAATTTGTAACACAATTGGAAAAAGTTGGGAAACAATTCCAATTTCAATTCCGACTGAGATTTTCTTAGTTTGACTTCGCCCTGCTGTGCTTCGTATGTCTCGACTTGTCCTAATGGTCCTGATATGTTCCCACTGACCCGACTTGAGAAATGCCATACCTACAGAACAAGTCCAGCTGGGTAAAACAAGAAATTTGTAACACAATAGGAAATTGTTGTGGAACAATTCTAATTTCAATTCCGACTGGGATTTTCGTAAATTGACTTAGCCCTTTTGTGCTTCGTATGTCTCGACTTGTCCTAATGTTCCCGATTTGTCCTTAATGACCCGACTTGACAAATGCCAAAAAACAGAACGAGTCCAGCTGGGGAATTCACGAAATTTTTAACACAATTGGAAAGTGTTGGGAACATTCAAATTTCAATTCCGACTGAGATTTTAGTAATTTGACTTCGCCCTGCTGTGCTTCGTATGTCTCGACTTGACCTAATGGTCCCTACTGACCCGACTTGACATATGCCAAAACTATAGAACAAGTCCAGAAGGGTAAAACAAAAAATTTGTAACACGATTGGAAAAAGTTGGGAAACAATTCCAATTTCAATTCCGACTGAGATTTTCTTAATTTGACTTCACCCTGCTGTGCTTCGTATGTCTCGACTTGTCCTAATGGTCCCGATATGTTCCCACTGATCCGACTTGAGAAATGCCATACCTACAGAACAAGTCCAGCTGGGTAAAACAAGAAATTTGTAACACAATAGGAAATTATTGTGGAACAATTCCAATTTCAATTCCGACTGAGATTTTCGTAATTTGACTTCGCCCTGCTGTGCTTTGTATATATCAATGTCTCGACTTGTCCTAATGTTCCCGATTTGTCCTTAATGACCCGACTTGACAAATGCCAAAAAACAGAACGAGTCCAGCTGGGGAATTCAAGAAATTTGTAACACAATTGGAAAGTGTTGGGAACATTCAAATTTCAATTCCGACTGAGATTTTCGTAATATGACTTCGCCCTGCTTAGAATCGTATGTCTTGACTTGTCCTAACGGTCCCGATTTGTCCCCACTGACCCGACTTGACAAATGCCAAAACTACAGAACAAGTCCAGCTGGGTTAAACAAGAAATTTGTAACACAATAGGAAAATGTTGGGGAACAAATCTAATTTCAATTCCGACTGGGATTTTCGTAAATTGACTTGCCATGCTGTGCTTCGTATGTCTCGACTTGTCCTAATGGTCCCGATTTGTCCTTGATGACCCGACTTGACAAATGCCAAAATACAGAACGAGTCCAGCTGGGGAATTCACGAAATTTGTAACACAATTGGAAAGTGTTGGGGAACAATTCAAATTTCAATTCCGAGATTTTCGATTTGACTTCGCCCTGCTGTGCTTAGTACGTCTCGTCTTGTCCTAATGTTCCCGATTTGTCCTTAATGACCCGACTTGACAAATGCCAAAAAACAGAACGAGTCCAGCTGGGGAATTCACGAAATTTGTAACACAATTGGAAAGTGTTGGGAACATTCAAATTTCAATTCCGACTGAGATTTTAGCAAATTGACTTCGCCCTACTGTGCTTCGTATGTCTCGACTTGTTCTTATGGTCCCTACTGACCCGACTTGACATATGCCAAAATATAGAACAAGTCCAGCAGGGTAAAACAAAAAATTTGTAACACAATTGGAAAAAGTTGGGAAACAATTCCAATTTCAATTCCGACTGAGATTTTCTTAATTTGACTTCACCCTGCTGTGCTTCGTATGTCTCGACTTGTCCTAATGGTCCCGATATGTTCCCACTGACCCGACTTGAGAGATGCCATACCTACAGGACAAGCCCAGCTGGGTAAAACAAGAAATTTGTAGCACAATTGGAAAATGTTGGAGAACAATTCAAATTTCAATTCCGAGATTTTCGATTTGTCTTCGCCCTGCTGTGCTTAGTACGTCTCGTCTTGTCCTAATGGTCCCGATTTGTACTTAAAGACCCGACTTGAAAAATGCTAAAAAAAAACAAAACGAGTCCAGCTGGGTAATTCAAGAAATATGTAACACAATAGGAAAATGTTGGGGAACAAATCTAATTTCTATTCCGACTGGGATTTTAGTAATTTGACTTCGCCCTGCTGTGCTTCGTATGTCTCGACTTGTTCTAATGTTCCCGATTTGTCCTTAATGACCCGACTTGACATATGCCAAAACTATAGAACAAGTCCAGCAGGGTAAAACAAGAAATTTGTAACACAATTGGAAAATGTTGGGAAACAATTCCAATTTCAATTCCGACTGGGATATTCGTAAATTGACTTAGCCCTGCTGTGCTTCGTATGTCTCGACTTGTTCTAATGGTCCCGATTTGTGCTTGATGACACGACTTGACAAATGCCAAAATACAGGACAAGTCCAGCTGGGTAAAACAAGAAATTTGTAGCACAATTGGAAAATGTAGGGGAACAATTCAAATATCAATTCCGACTAAGATTTCAGTAATTTGACTTCGCCCTGCTGTGCTTCGTATGTCTCGACTTGTCCTAATGGTCCCTACTGACCCGACTTGACATATGCCAAAACTATAGAACAAGTCCAGAAGGGTAAAATAGGAAATTTGTAACACAATTGGAAAATGTTGGGAAACAATTCCATTTTCAATTCCGAGATTTTCGATTTGACTTCGCCCTGCTGTGCTTAGTACGTCTCGTCTTGTCCTAATGGTCCCGATTTGTCCTTAAAGACCCGACTTGAAAAATGCTAAAAGAAAACAGAACGAGTCCAGCTGGGTAATTCAAGAAATTAGTAACACAATAGGAAAATGTTGGGGAACAATTCTATATTCTATTCCGACTGGGATTTTAGTAATTTGACTTCGCCCTGCTGTGCTTCGTATGTCTCGACTTGTCCTAATGTTCCCGATTTGTCCTTAATGACCCGACTTGACAAATGCCAAAAAACAGAACGAGTCCAGCTGGGTAAAACAAGAAATTTGTAGCACAATTGGAAAATGTTGGGGAACAATTCAAATTTCAATTCCGAAATTTTTGATTTGACTTCGCCCTGCTGTGCTTAGTACGTCTCGTCTTGTCCTAATGGTCCCGATTTGTCCTTAAAGACCCGACTTGAAGAATGCTAAAAAAACAGAACGAGTCCAGCTGGGTAATTCAGTAACACAATAGGAAAATGTTGGGGAACAATTCTAATTTCTATTCCGACTGAGATTTTAGTAATTTGACTTCGCCCTGCTGTGCTTCGTATGTCTCGACTTGTCCTAATGCTCCCGATTTGTCCTTAAAGACCCGACTTGACAAATGCCAAAAAACAGAAAGAGTCCAGCTGGGTAATTCAAGAAATTTGTAACACAATTGGAAAGTGTTGGGAACATTCAAATTTCAATTCCGACTGAGATTTTCGTAATATGACTTCGCCCTGCTGTGCTTCGTATGTCTCGATTTGTCCTAATGTTCCCGATTTGTCCTTTATGACCCGACTTGACAAATGCCAAAACTACAGAACAAGTCCAGCTGGGTTAAACAAGAAATTTGTAATACAATAGGAAAATGTTGGGGAACAAATCTAATTTCAATTCCGACTGGGATTTTCGTAAATTGACTTGCCATGCTGTGCTTCGTATGTCTCGACTTGTCCTAATGTTCCCGATTTGTCCTTAATGACCCGACTTGACAAATGCCAAAAAACAGAACGAGTCCAGCTGGGTAAAACAAGAAATTTGTAGCACAATTGGAAAATGTTGGGGAACAATTCAAATTTCAATTCCGAAATTTTCGATTTGACTTCGCCCTGCTGTGCTTAGTACGTCTCGTCTTGTCCTAATGGTCCCGATTTGTCCTTAAAGACCCGACTTGAAGAATGCTAAGAAAACAGAACGAGTTCAGCTGGGTAATTCAGTAACACAATAGGAAAATGTTGGGGAACAATTCTAATTTCTATTCCGACTGGGATTTTAGTAATTTGACTTCGCCCTGCTGTGCTTCGTATGTCTCAACTTGTCCTGATGTTCCCGATTTGTCCTTAATGACCCGACTTGACAAATGCCAAAAAACAGAACGAGTCCAGCTGGGGAATTCACGAAATTTGTAACACAATTGGAAAGTGTTGGGAACATTCAAATTTCAATTCCGACTGAGATTTTCGTAATATGACTTCGCCCTGCTGTGCTTCGTATGTCTCGATTTGTCCTAATGTTCCCGATTTGTCCTTAATGACCCGACTTGACAAATGCCAAAACTACAGAACAAGTCCAGCTGGGTTAAACAAGAAATTTGTAATACAATAGGAAAATGTTGGGGAACAAATCTAATTTCTATTCCGACTGGGATTTTAGTAATTTGACTTCGCCCTGCTGTGCTTCGTATGTCTCGACTTGTTCTAATGTTCCCGATTTGTCCTAATGACCCGACTTGACAAATGCCAAAAAACAGAACGAGTCCAGCTGGGTAATTCAAGAAATTTGTAACACAATTGGAAAGTGTTGGGAACATCCAAATTTAAATTCCGACTGAGATTTTTGTTATATGACTTCGCCCTGCTGTGCTTCGTATATATCAACTTGTACTAATGTTCCCGATTTTTCCCCGTTGACCCAACTTGACGAATGCCAAAACTACAGAACAAGTCAAGCTGGGTAAAACAAGAAATTTGTAGCACAATTGGAAAATGTTGGGGAACAATTAAAATTTCAATTTCGACTGAGATTTTAGTAATTTGACTTCGCCCTACTGTGCTTCGTATGTTTCGACTTGTCCTAATGTTCCCGATTTGTCCTTAATGACCCGACTTGACAAATGCAAAAACTATAGAACAAGTCCAGCAGGGTAAAACAAGAAATTTGTAACACAATTGGAAAATGTTGGGAAACAATTCCAATTTCAATTCCGACTGGGATATTCGTAAATTGACTTAGCCCTGCTGTGCTTCGTATGTCTCGACTTGTTCTAATGGTCCCGATTTGTGCTTGATGACACGACTTGACAAATGCCAAAATACAGGACAAGTCCAGCTGGGTAAAACAAGAAATTTGTAGCACAATTGGAAAATGTAGGGGAACAATTCAAATATCAATTCCGACTAAGATTTCAGTAATTTGACTTCGACCTGCTGTGCTTCGTATGTCTCGACTTGTCCTAATGGTCCCGATTTGTCCCCACTGACCCGACTTGACAAATGCTAAAACTACAGAACAAGTCCAGCTGGGTTAAACAAGAAATTTGTAACACAATAGGAAAATGTTGGGGAACAAATCTAATTTCAATTCCGACTGGGATTTTCGTAAATTGACTTGCCATGCTGTGCTTCGTATGTCTCGACTTGTCCTAATGGTCCCGATTTGTCCTTGATGACCCGACTTGACAAATGCCAAAATACAGGACAAGCCCAGCTGGGTAAAACAAGAAATTTGTAGCACAATTGGAAAATGTTGGGGAACAATTCAAATTTCAATTCCAAAATTTTCGATTTGACTTCGCCCTGCTGTGCTTAGTACGTCTCGTCTTGTCCTAATGGTCCCGATTTGTCCTTAAAGACCCGACTTGAAGAATGCTAAAAAAAACAGAACGAGTCCAGCTGGGTAATTCAGTAACACAATAGGAAAATGTTGGGGAACAATTCTAATTTCTATTCCGACTGGGATTTTAGTAATTTGACTTCGCCCTGCTGTGCTTCGTATGTCTCAACTTGTCCTAATGTTCCCGATTTGTCCTTAATGACCCGACTTGACAAATGCCAAAAAACAGAACGAGTCCAGCTGGGGAATTCACGAAATTTGTAACACAATTGGAAAGTGTTGAGAACATTCAAATTTCAATTCCGACTGAGATTTTAGTAATTTGACTTCGCCCTGCTGTGCTTCGTATGTCTCGACTTGTCCTAATGCTCCCGATTTGTCCTTAATGACCCGACTTGACAAATGCCAAAAAACAGAAAGAGTCCAGCTGGGTAATTCAAGAAATTTGTAACACAATTGGAAAGTGTTGGGAACATTCAAATTTCAATTCCGACTGAGATTTTCGTAATATGACTTCGCCCTGCTGTGCTTCGTATGTCTCGATTTGTCCTAATGTTCCCGATTTGTCCTTAATGACCCGACTTGACAAATGCCAAAACTACAGAACAAGTCCAGCTGGGTTAAACAAGAAATTTGTAATACTATAGGAAAATGTTGGGGAACAAATCTAATTTCAATTCCGACTGGGATTTTCGTAAATTGACTTGCCATGCTGTGCTTCGTATGTCTCGACTTGTCCTAATGTTCCCGATTTGTCCTTAATGACCCGACTTGACAAATGCCAAAAAACAGAACGAGTCCAGCTGGGGAATTCACGAAATTTGTAACACAAATGGAAAGTGTTGGGAACATTCAAATTTCAATTCCGACTGAGATTTTAGTAATTTGACTTCGCCCTGCTGTGCTTCGTATGTCTCGACTTGTCCTAATGGTCCCGATATGTTCCCACTGACCCGACTTGAGAAATGCCATACCTACAGGACAAGCCCAGCTGGGTAAAACAAGAAATTTGTAGAACAATAGGAAAATGTTGGGGAACAAATCTAATTTCAATTCCGACTGGGATTTTCGTAAATTGACTTGCCATGCTGTGCTTCGTATGTCTCGACTTGTCCTAATGTTCCCGATTTGTCCTTAATGACCCGACTTGACAAATGCCAAAAAACAGAACGAGTCCAGCTGGGGAATTCACGAAATTTGTAACACAAATGGAAAGTGTTGGGAACATTCAAATTTCAATTCCGACTGAGATTTTAGCAAATTGACTTCGCCCTTCGTATGTCTCGACTTGTTCTAATGGTCCCTACTGACCCGACTTGACATATGCCAAAACTATAGAACAAGTCCAGCAGGGTAAAACAAAAAATTTGTAACACAATTGGAAAAAGTTGGGAAACAATTCCAATTTCAATTCCGACTGAGATTTTCTTAATTTGACTTCACCCTGCTGTGCTTCGTATGTCTCGACTTGTCCTAATGGTCCCGATTTGTCCCCACTGACCCGACTTGACAAATGCTAAAACTACAGAACAAGTCCAGCTGGGTTAAACAAGAAATTTGTAACACAATAGGAAAATGTTGGGGAACAAATCTAATTTCAATTCCGACTGGGATTTTCGTAAATTGACTTGCCATGCTGTGCTTCGTATGTCTCGACTTGTCCTAATGGTCCTGATTTGTCCTTGATGACCCGACTTGACAAATGCCAAAATACAGGACAAGCCCAGCTGGGTAAAACAAGAAATTTGTAGCACAATTGGAAAATGTTGGGGAACAATTCAAATTTCAATTCCGAAATTTACGATTTGACTTCGCCCTGCTGTGCTTAGTACGTCTCGTCTTGTCCTAATGGTCCCGATTTGTCCTTAAAGACCCGACTTGAAGAATGCTAAAAAAAACAGAACGAGTCCAGCTGGGTAATTCAGTAACACAATAGGAAAATGTTGGGGAACAATTCTAATTTCTATTCCGACTGGGATTTTAGTAATTTGACTTCGCCTTGCTGTGCTTCGTATGTCTCAACTTGTCCTAATGTTCCCGATTTGTCCTTAATGACCCGACTTGACAAATGCCAAAAAACAGAACGAGTCCAGCTGGGGAATTCACGAAATTTGTAACACAAATGGAAAGTGTTGGGAACATTCAAATTTCAATTCCGACTGAGATTTTAGTAATTTGACTTCGCCCTGCTGTGCTTCGTATGTCTCGACTTGTCCTAATGCTCCCGATTTGTCCTTATTGACCCGACTTGACAAATGCCAAAAAACAGAAAGAGTCCAGCTGGGTAATTCAAGAAATTTGTAACACAATTGGAAAGTGTTGGGAACATTCAAATTTCAATTCCGACTGAGATTTTCGTAATATGACTTCGCCCTGCTGTGCTTCGTATGTCTCGATTTGTCCTAATGTTCCCGATTTGTCCTTAATGACCCGACTTGACAAATGCCAAAACTACAGAACAAGTCCAGCTGGGTTAAACAAGAAATTTGTAATACAATAGGAAAATGTTGGGGAACAAATCTAATTTCAATTCCGACTGGGATTTTCGTAAATTGACTTGCCATGCTGTGCTTCGTATGTCTCGACTTGTCCTAATGGTCCCGATTTGTCCTTGATGACCCGACTTGACAAATGTCAAAATACAGTACAAGCCCGACAAGTCCGACTGGGATTTTCGTAAATTGACTTGCCATGCTGTGCTTCGTATGTCTCGACTTGTCCTAATGGTCCCGATTTGTCCTTGATGACCCGACTTGACAAATGCCAAAATACAGGACAAGCCCAGCTGGGTAAAACAAGAAATTTGTAGCACAATTGGAAAATGTTGGGGAACAATTCAAATTTCAATTCCGAAATTTTCGATTTGACTTCGCCCTGCTGTGCTTAGTACGTCTCGTCTTGTCCTAATGGTCCCGATTTGTCCTTAAAGACCCGACTTGAAGAATGCTAAAAAAAACAGAACGAGTCCAGCTGGGTAATTCAGTAACACAATAGGAAAATGTTGGGGAACAATTCTAATTTCTATTCCGACTGGGATTTTAGTAATTTGACTTCGCCCTGCTGTGCTTCGTATGTCTCAACTTGTCCTAATGTTCCCGATTTGTCCTTAATGACCCTACTTGACAAATGCCAAAAAACAGAACGAGTCCAGCTGGGGAATTCACGAAATTTGTAACACAATTGGAAAGTGTTGGGAACATTCAAATTTCAATTCCGACTGAGATTTTAGTAATTTGACTTCGCCCTGCTGTGCTTCGTATGTCTCGACTTGTCCTAATGCTCCCGATTTGTCCTTAATGACCCGACTTGACAAATGCCAAAAAACAGAAAGAGTCCAGCTGGGTAATTCAAGAAATTTGTAACACAATTGGAAAGTGTTGGGAACATTCAAATTTCAATTCCGACTGAGATTTTCGTAATATGACTTCGCCCTGCTGTGCTTCGTATGTCTCGATTTGTCCTAATGTTCCCGATTTGTCCTTAATGACCCGACTTGACAAATGCCAAAACTACAGAACAAGTCCAGCTGGGTTAAACAAGAAATTTGTAATACAATAGGAAAATGTTGGGGAACAAATCTAATTTCAATTCCGACTGGGATTTTCGTAAATTGACTTGCCATGCTGTGCTTCGTATGTCTCGACTTGTCCTAATGTTCCCGATTTGTCCTTAATGACCCGACTTGACAAATGCCAAAAAACAGAACGAGTCCAGCTGGGTTAAACAAGAAATTTGTAATACAATAGGAAAATGTTGGGGAACAATTCTAATTTCTATTCCGACTGGGATTTTAGTAATTTGACTTCGCCCTGCTGTGCTTCGTATGTCTCGACTTGTCCTAATGTTCCCGATTTGTCCTTAATGACCCGACTTGACAAATGCCAAAAAACAGAACGAGTCCAGCTGGGGAATTCACGAAATTTGTAACACAATTGGAAAGTGTTGGAAACATTCAAATTTCAATTCCGACTGAGATTTTAGCAAATTGACTTCGCCCTACTGTGCTTCGTATGTCTCGACTTGTTCTAATGGTCCCTACTGACCCGACTTGACATATGCCAAAACTATAGAACAAGTCCAGCAGGGTAAAACAAAAAATTTGTGACACAATTGGAAAAAGTTGGGAAACAATTCCAATTTCAATTCCGACTGAGATTTTCTTAATTTGACTTCACCCTGCTGTGCTTCGTATGTCTCGACTTGTCCTAATGGTCCCGATATGTTCCCACTGACCCGACTTGAGAAATGCCATACCTACAGGACAAGCCCAGCTGGGTAAAACAAGAAATTTGTAGCACAATTGGAAAATGTTGGGGAACAATTCAAATTTCAATTTCGAGATTTTCGATTTGACTTCGCCCTGCTGTGCTTAGTACGTCTCGTCTTGTCCTAATGGTCCCGATTTGTCCTTAAAGACCCGACTTGAAAAATGCTAAAAAAAAAACAAAACGAGTCCAGCTGGGTAATTCAAGAAATTTGTAACACAATAGGAAAATGTTGGGGAACAAATCTAATTTCTATTCCGACTGGGATTTTAGTAATTTGACTTCGCCCTGCTGTGCTTCGTATGTCTCGACTTGTTCTAATGTTCCCGATTTGTCCTTAATGACCCGACTTGACATATGCCAAAACTATAGAACAAGTCCAGCAGGGTAAAACAAGAAATTTGTAACACAATTGGAAAATGTTGGGAAACAATTCCAATTTCAATTCCGACTGGGATATTCGTAAATTGACTTAGCCCTGCTGTGCTTCGTATGTCTCGACTTGTTCTAATGGTCCCGATTTGTGCTTGATGACACGACTTGACAAATGCCAAAATACAGGACAAGTCCAGCTGGGTAAAACAAGGAATTTGTAGCACAATTGGAAAATGTAGGGGAACAATTCAAATATCAATTCCGACTAAGATTTCAGTAATTTGACTTCGACCTGCTGTGCTTCGTATGTCTCGACTTGTCCTAATGGTCCCGATTTGTCCCCACTGACCCGACTTGACAAATGCTAAAACTACAGAACAAGTCCAGCTGGGTTAAACAAGAAATTTGTAACACAATAGGAAAATGTTGGGGAACAAATCTAATTTCAATTCCGACTGGGATTTTCGTAAATTGACTTGCCATGCTGTGCTTCGTATGTCTCGACTTGTCCTAATGGTCCCGATTTGTCCTTGATGACCCGACTTGACAAATGCCAAAATACAGGACAAGCCCAGCTGGGTAAAACAAGAAATTTGTAGCACAATTGGAAAATGTTGGGGAACAATTCAAATTTCAATTCCAAAATTTTCGATTTGACTTCGCCCTGCTGTGCTTAGTACGTCTCGTCTTGTCCTAATGGTCCCGATTTGTCCTTAAAGACCCGACTTGAAGAATGCTAAAAAAAACAGAACGAGTCCAGCTGGGTAATTCAGTAACACAATAGGAAAATGTTGGGGAACAATTCTAATTTCTATTCCGACTGGGATTTTAGTAATTTGACTTCGCCCTGCTGTGCTTCGTATGTCTCAACTTGTCCTAATGTTCCCGATTTGTCCTTAATGACCCGACTTGACAAATGCCAAAAAACAGAACGAGTCCAGCTGGGGAATTCACGAAATTTGTAACACAATTGGAAAGTGTTGGGAACATTCAAATTTCAATTCCGACTGAGAATTTAGTAATTTGACTTCGCCCTGCTGTGCTTCGTATGTCTCGACTTGTCCTAATGCTCCCGATTTGTCCTTAATGACCCGACTTGACAAATGCCAAAAAACAGAAAGAGTCCAGCTGGGTAATTCAAGAAATTTGTAACACAATTGGAAAGTGTTGGGAACATTCAAATTTCAATTCCGACTGAGATTTTCGTAATATGACTTCGCCCTGCTGTGCTTCGTATGTCTCGATTTGTCCTAATGTTCCCGATTTGTCCTTAATGACCCGACTTGACAAATGCCAAAACTACAGAACAAGTCCAGCTGGGTTAAACAAGAAATTTGTAATACAATAGGAAAATGTTGGGGAACAAATCTAATATCAATTCCGACTGGGATTTTCGTAAATTGACTTGCCATGCTGTGCTTCGTATGTCTCGACTTGTCCTAATGTTCCCGATTTGTCCTTAATGACCCGACTTGACAAATGCCAAAAAACAGAACGAGTCCAGCTGGGTTAAACAAGAAATTTGTAATACAATAGGAAAATGTTGGGGAACAATTCTAATTTCTATTCCGACTGGGATTTTAGTAATTTGACTTCGCCCTGCTGTGCTTCGTATGTCTCGACTTGTCCTAATGTTCCCGATTTGTCCTTAATGACCCGACTTGACAAATGCCAAAAAACAGAACGAGTCCAGCTGGGGAATTCACGAAATTTGTAACACAATTGGAAAGTGTTGGAAACATTCAAATTTCAATTCCGACTGAGATTTTAGCAAATTGACTTCGCCCTACTGTGCTTCGTATGTCTCGACTTGTTCTAATGGTCCCTACTGACCCGACTTGACATATGCCAAAACTATAGAACAAGTCCAGCAGGGTAAAACAAAAAATTTGTGACACAATTGGAAAAAGTTGGGAAACAATTCCAATTTCAATTCCGACTGAGATTTTCTTAATTTGACTTCACCCTGCTGTGCTTCGTATGTCTCGACTTGTCCTAATGGTCCCGATATGTTCCCACTGACCCGACTTGAGAAATGCCATACCTACAGGACAAGCCCAGCTGGGTAAAACAAGAAATTTGTAGCACAATTGGAAAATGTTGGGGAACAATTCAAATTTCAATTTCGAGATTTTCGATTTGACTTCGCCCTGCTGTGCTTAGTACGTCTCGTCTTGTCCTAATGGTCCCGATTTGTCCTTAAAGACCCGACTTGAAAAATGCTAAAAAAAAAACAAAACGAGTCCAGCTGGGTAATTCAAGAAATTTGTAACACAATAGGAAAATGTTGGGGAACAAATCTAATTTCTATTCCGACTGGGATTTTAGTAATTTGACTTCGCCCTGCTGTGCTTCGTATGTCTCGACTTGTTCTAATGTTCCCGATTTGTCCTTAATGACCCGACTTGACATATGCCAAAACTATAGAACAAGTCCAGCAGGGTAAAACAAGAAATTTGTAACACAATTGGAAAATGTTGGGAAACAATTCCAATTTCAATTCCGACTGGGATATTCGTAAATTGACTTAGCCCTGCTGTGCTTCGTATGTCTCGACTTGTTCTAATGGTCCCGATTTGTGCTTGATGACACGACTTGACAAATGCCAAAATACAGGACAAGTCCAGCTGGGTAAAACAAGGAATTTGTAGCACAATTGGAAAATGTAGGGGAACAATTCAAATATCAATTCCGACTAAGATTTCAGTAATTTGACTTCGACCTGCTGTGCTTCGTATGTCTCGACTTGTCCTAATGGTCCCGATTTGTCCCCACTGACCCGACTTGACAAATGCTAAAACTACAGAACAAGTCCAGCTGGGTTAAACAAGAAATTTGTAACACAATAGGAAAATGTTGGGGAACAAATCTAATTTCAATTCCGACTGGGATTTTCGTAAATTGACTTGCCATGCTGTGCTTCGTATGTCTCGACTTGTCCTAATGGTCCCGATTTGTCCTTGATGACCCGACTTGACAAATGCCAAAATACAGGACAAGCCCAGCTGGGTAAAACAAGAAATTTGTAGCACAATTGGAAAATGTTGGGGAACAATTCAAATTTCAATTCCAAAATTTTCGATTTGACTTCGCCCTGCTGTGCTTAGTACGTCTCGTCTTGTCCTAATGGTCCCGATTTGTCCTTAAAGACCCGACTTGAAGAATGCTAAAAAAAACAGAACGAGTCCAGCTGGGCAATTCAGTAACACAATAGGAAAATGTTGGGGAACAATTCTAATTTCTATTCCGACTGGGATTTTAGTAATTTGACTTCGCCCTGCTGTGCTTCGTATGTCTCAACTTGTCCTAATGTTCCCGATTTGTCCTTAATGACCCGACTTGACAAATGCCAAAAAACAGAACGAGTCCAGCTGGGGAATTCACGAAATTTGTAACACAATTGGAAAGTGTTGGGAACATTCAAATTTCAATTCCGACTGAGATTTTAGTAATTTGACTTCGCCCTGCTGTGCTTCGTATGTCTCGACTTGTCCTAATGCTCCCGATTTGTCCTTAATGACCCGACTTGACAAATGCCAAAAAACAGAAAGAGTCCAGCTGGGTAATTCAAGAAATTTGTAACACAATTGGAAAGTGTTGGGAACATTCAAATTTCAATTCCGACTGAGATTTTCGTAATATGACTTCGCCCTGCTGTGCTTCGTATGTCTCGATTTGTCCTAATGTTCCCGATTTGTCCTTAATGACCCGACTTGACAAATGCCAAAACTACAGAACAAGTCCAGCTGGGTTAAACAAGAAATTTGTAATACAATAGGAAAATGTTGTGGAACAAATCTAATTTCAATTCCGACTGGGATTTTCGTAAATTGACTTGCCATGCTGTGCTTCGTATGTCTCGACTTGTCCTAATGTTCCCGATTTGTCCTTAATGACCCGACTTGACAAATGCCAAAAAACAGAACGAGTCCAGCTGGGTTAAACAAGAAATTTGTAATACAATAGGAAAATGTTGGGGAACAATTCTAATTTCTATTCCGACTGGGATTTTAGTAATTTGACTTCGCCCTGCTGTGCTTCGTATGTCTCGACTTGTCCTAATGTTCCCGATTTGTCCTTAATGACCCGACTTGACAAATGCCAAAAAACAGAACGAGTCCAGCTGGGGAATTCACGAAATTTGTAACACAATTGGAAAGTGTTGGAAACATTCAAATTTCAATTCCGACTGAGATTTTAGCAAATTGACTTCGCCCTACTGTGCTTCGTATGTCTCGACTTGTTCTAATGGTCCCTACTGACCCGACTTGACATATGCCAAAACTATAGAACAAGTCCAGCAGGGTAAAACAAAAAATTTGTGACACAATTGGAAAAAGTTGGGAAACAATTCCAATTTCAATTCCGACTGAGATTTTCTTAATTTGACTTCACCCTGCTGTGCTTCGTATGTCTCGACTTGTCCTAATGGTCCCGATATGTTCCCACTGACCCGACTTGAGAAATGCCATACCTACAGGACAAGCCCAGCTGGGTAAAACAAGAAATTTGTAGCACAATTGGAAAATGTTGGGGAACAATTCAAATTTCAATTCCGAAATTTTCGATTTGACTTCGCCCTGCTGTGCTTAGTACGTCTCGTCTTGTCCTAATGGTCCCGATTTGTCCTTAAAGACCCGACTTGAAGAATGCTAAAAAAAACAGAACGAGTCCAGCTGGGTAATTCAGTAACACAATAGGAAAATGTTGGGGAACAATTCTAATTTCTATTCCGACTGGGATTTTAGTAATTTGACTTCGCCTTGCTGTGCTTCGTATGTCTCAACTTGTCCTAATGTTCCCGATTTGTCCTTAATGACCCGACTTGACAAATGCCAAAAAACAGAACGAGTCCAGCTGGGGAATTCACGAAATTTGTAACACAATTGGAAAGTGTTGGGAACATTCAAATTTCAATTCCGACTGAGATTTTAGTAATTTGACTTCGCCCTGCTGTGCTTCGTATGTCTCGACTTGTCCTAATGCTCCCGATTTGTCCTTAATGACCCGACTTGACAAATGCCAAAAAACAGAAAGAGTCCAGCTGGGTAATTCAAGAAATTTGTAACACAATTGGAAAGTGTTGGGAACATTCAAATTTCAATTCCGACTGAGATTTTCGTAATATGACTTCGCCCTGCTGTGCTTCGTATGTCTCGATTTGTCCTAATGTTCCCGATTTGTCCTTAATGACCCGACTTGACAAATGCCAAAACTACAGAACAAGTCCAGCTGGGTTAAACAAGAAATTTGTAATACAATAGGAAAATGTTGGGGAACAAATCTAATTTCAATTCCGACTGGGATTTTCGTAAATTGACTTGCCATGCTGTGCTTCGTATGTCTCGACTTGTCCTAATGTTCCCGATTTGTCCTTAATGACCCGACTTGACAAATGCCAAAAAACAGAACGAGTCCAGCTGGGTTAAACAAGAAATTTGTAATACAATAGGAAAATGTTGGGGAACAATTCTAATTTCTATTCCGACTGGGATTTTAGTAATTTGACTTCGCCCTGCTGTGCTTCGTATGTCTCGACTTGTCCTAATGTTCCCGATTTGTCCTTAATGACCCGACTTGACAAATGCCAAAAAACAGAACGAGTCCAGCTGGGGAATTCACGAAATTTGTAACACAATTGGAAAGTGTTGGAAACATTCAAATTTCAATTCCGACTGAGATTTTAGCAAATTGACTTCGCCCTACTGTGCTTCGTATGTCTCGACTTGTTCTAATGGTCCCTACTGACCCGACTTGACATATGCCAAAACTATAGAACAAGTCCAGCAGGGTAAAACAAAAAATTTGTGACACAATTGGAAAAAGTTGGGAAACAATTCCAATTTCAATTCCGACTGAGATTTTCTTAATTTGACTTCACCCTGCTGTGCTTCGTATGTCTCGACTTGTCCTAATGGTCCCGATATGTTCCCACTGACCCGACTTGAGAAATGCCATACCTACAGGACAAGCCCAGCTGGGTAAAACAAGAAATTTGTAGCACAATTGGAAAATGTTGGGGAACAATTCAAATTTCAATTTCGAGATTTTCGATTTGACTTCGCCCTGCTGTGCTTAGTACGTCTCGTCTTGTCCTAATGGTCCCGATTTGTCCTTAAAGACCCGACTTGAAAAATGCTAAAAAAAAAAACAAAACGAGTCCAGCTGGGTAATTCAAGAAATTTGTAACACAATAGGAAAATGTTGGGGAACAAATCTAATTTCTATTCCGACTGGGATTTTAGTAATTTGACTTCGCCCTGCTGTGCTTCGTATGTCTCGACTTGTTCTAATGTTCCCGATTTGTCCTTAATGACCCGACTTGACATATGCCAAAACTATAGAACAAGTCCAGCAGGGTAAAACAAGAAATTTGTAACACAATTGGAAAATGTTGGGAAACAATTCCAATTTCAATTCCGACTGGGATATTCGTAAATTGACTTAGCCCTGCTGTGCTTCGTATGTCTCGACTTGTTCTAATGGTCCCGATTTGTGCTTGATGACACGACTTGACAAATGCCAAAATACAGGACAAGTCCAGCTGGGTAAAACAAGGAATTTGTAGCACAATTGGAAAATGTAGGGGAACAATTCAAATATCAATTCCGACTAAGATTTCAGTAATTTGACTTCGACCTGCTGTGCTTCGTATGTCTCGACTTGTCCTAATGGTCCCGATTTGTCCCCACTGACCCGACTTGACAAATGCTAAAACTACAGAACAAGTCCAGCTGGGTTAAACAAGAAATTTGTAACACAATAGGAAAATGTTGGGGAACAAATCTAATTTCAATTCCGACTGGGATTTTCGTAAATTGACTTGCCATGCTGTGCTTCGTATGTCTCGACTTGTCCTAATGGTCCCGATTTGTCCTTGATGACCCGACTTGACAAATGCCAAAATACAGGACAAGCCCAGCTGGGTAAAACAAAAAATTTGTAGCACAATTGGAAAATGTTGGGGAACAATTCAAATTTCAATTCCAAAATTTTCGATTTGACTTCGCCCTGCTGTGCTTAGTACGTCTCGTCTTGTCCTAATGGTCCCGATTTGTCCTTAAAGACCCGACTTGAAGAATGCTAAAAAAACAGAACGAGTCCAGCTGGGTAATTCAGTAACACAATAGGAAAATGTTGGGGAACAATTCTAATTTCTATTCCGACTGGGATTTTAGTAATTTGACTTCGCCCTGCTGTGCTTCGTAT
Source organism: Chrysolina americana (assembly GCA_958502065.1). Lineage (NCBI taxonomy): Eukaryota > Metazoa > Arthropoda > Insecta > Coleoptera > Chrysomelidae > Chrysolina > Chrysolina americana. The sequence continues at coordinate 31,736,047 of OY293420.1, forward strand.
GTCTCAACTTGTCCTAATGTTCCCGATTTGTCCTTAATGACCCGACTTGACAAATGCCAAAAAACAGAACGAGTCCAGCTGGGGAATTCACGAAATTTGTAACACAATTGGAAAGTGTTGGGAACATTCAAATTTCAATTCCGACTGAGATTTTAGTAATTTGACTTCGCCCTGCTGTGCTTCGTATGTCTCGACTTGTCCTAATGCTCCCGATTTGTCCTTAATGACCCGACTTGACAAATGCCAAAACTACAGAACAAGTCCAGCTGGGTTAAACAAGAAATTTGTAATACAATAGGAAAATGTTGGGGAACAAATCTAATTTCAATTCCGACTGGGATTTTCGTAAATTGACTTGCCATGCTGTGCTTCGTATGTCTCGACTTGTCCTAATGTTCCCGATTTGTCCTTAATGACCCGACTTGACAAATGCCAAAAAACAGAACGAGTCCAGCTGGGTAAAACAAGAAATTTGTAGCACAATTGGAAAATGTTGGGGAACAATTCAAATTTCAATTCCGAAATTTTCGATTTGACTTCGCCCTGCTGTGCTTAGTACGTCTCGTCTTGTCCTAATGGTCCCGATTTGTCCTTAAAGACCCGACTTGAAGAATGCTAAGAAAACAGAACGAGTCCAGCTGGGTAATTCAGTAACACAATAGGAAAATGTTGGGGAACAATTCTAATTTCTATTCCGACTGGGATTTTAGTAATTTGACTTCGCCCTGCTGTGCTTCGTATGTCTCAACTTGTCCTAATGTTCCCGATTTGTCCTTAATGACCCGACTTGACAAATGCCAAAAAACAGAACGAGTCCAGCTGGGGAATTCACGAAATTTGTAACACAATTGGAAAGTGTTGGGAACATTCAAATTTCAATTCCGACTGAGATTTTGGTAATTTGACTTCGCCCTGCTGTGCTTCGTATGTCTAGACTTGTCCTAATGCTCCCGATTTGTCCCCACTGACCCGACTTGACAAATGCCAAAACTACAGAACAAGTCCAGCTGGGTTAAACAAGAAATTTGTAACACAATAGGAAAATGTTGGGGAACAAATCTAATTTCAATTCCGACTGGGATTTTCGTAAATTGACTTGCCATGCTGTGCTTCGTATGTCTCGACTTGTCCTAATGGTCTCGATTTGTCCTTGATGACCCGACTTGACAAATGTCAAAATACAGGACAAGCCCAGCTGGGTAAAACAAGAAATTTGTAGCACAATTGGAAAATGTTTGGGAACAATTCAAATTTCTATTCCGAGATTTTCGATTTGACTTCGCCCTGCTGTGCTTAGTACGTCTCGTCTTGTCCTAATGGTCCCGATTTGTCCTTAAAGACCCGACTTGAAAAATGCTAAAAGAAAACAGAACGAGTCCAGCTGGGTAATTCAAGAAATTAGTAACACAATAGGAAAATGTTGGGGAACAATTCTAATTTCTATTCCGACTGGGATTTTAGTAATTTGACTTCGCCCTGCTGTGCTTCGTATGTCTCGACTTGTCCTAATGTTCCCGATTTGTCCTTAATGACCCGACTTGACAAATGCCAAAAAACAGAACGAGTCCAGCTGGGGAATTCACGAAATTTGTAACACAATTGGAAAGTGTTGGAAACATTCAAATTTCAATTCCGACTGAGATTTTAGCAAATTGACTTCGCCCTACTGTGCTTCGTATGTCTCGACTTGTTCTAATGGTCCCTACTGACCCGACTTGACATATGCCAAAACTATAGAACAAGTCCAGCAGGGTAAAACAAAAAATTTGTGACACAATTGGAAAAAGTTGGGAAACAATTCCAATTTCAATTCCGACTGAGATTTTCTTAATTTGACTTCACCCTGCTGTGCTTCGTATGTCTCGACTTGTCCTAATGGTCCCGATATGTTCCCACTGACCCGACTTGAGGAATGCCATACCTACAGGACAAGCCCAGCTGGGTAAAACAAGAAATTTGTAGCACAATTGGAAAATGTTGGGGAACAATTCAAATTTCAATTTCGAGATTTTCGATTTGACTTCGCCCTGCTGTGCTTAGTACGTCTCGTCTTGTCCTAATGGTCCCGATTTGTCCTTAAAGACCCGACTTGAAAAATGCTAAAAAAAAAACAAAACGAGTCCAGCTGGGTAATTCAAGAAATTTGTAACACAATAGGAAAATGTTGGGGAACAAATCTAATTTCTATTCCGACTGGGATTTTAGTAATTTGACTTCGCCCTGCTGTGCTTCGTATGTCTCGACTTGTTCTAATGTTCCCGATTTGTCCTTAATGACCCGACTTGACATATGCCAAAACTATAGAACAAGTCCAGCAGGGTAAAACAAGAAATTTGTAACACAATTGGAAAATGTTGGGAAACAATTCCAATTTCAATTCCGACTGGGATATTCGTAAATTGACTTAGCCCTGCTGTGCTTCGTATGTCTCGACTTGTTCTAATGGTCCCGATTTGTGCTTGATGACACGACTTGACAAATGCCAAAATACAGGACAAGTCCAGCTGGGTAAAACAAGGAATTTGTAGCACAATTGGAAAATGTAGGGGAACAATTCAAATATCAATTCCGACTAAGATTTCAGTAATTTGACTTCGACCTGCTGTGCTTCGTATGTCTCGACTTGTCCTAATGGTCCCGATTTGTCCCCACTGACCCGACTTGACAAATGCTAAAACTACAGAACAAGTCCAGCTGGGTTAAACAAGAAATTTGTTACACAATAGGAAAATGTTGGGGAACAAATCTAATTTCAATTCCGACTGGGATTTTCGTAAATTGACTTGCCATGCTGTGCTTCGTATGTCTCGACTTGTCCTAATGGTCCCGATTTGTCCTTGATGACCCGACTTGACAAATGCCAAAATACAGGACAAGCCCAGCTGGGTAAAACAAGAAATTTGTAGCACAATTGGAAAATGTTGGGGAACAATTCAAATTTCAATTCCAAAATTTTCGATTTGACTTCGCCCTGCTGTGCTTAGTACGTCTCGTCTTGTCCTAATGGTCCCGATTTGTCCTTAAAGACCCGACTTGAAGAATGCTAAAAAAAACAGAACGAGTCCAGCTGGGTAATTCAGTAACACAATAGGAAAATGTTGGGGAACAATTCTAATTTCTATTCCGACTGGGATTTTAGTAATTTGACTTCGCCCTGCTGTGCTTCGTATGTCTCAACTTGTCCTAATGTTCCCGATTTGTCCTTAATGACCCGACTTGACAAATGCCAAAAAACAGAACGAGTCCAGCTGGGGAATTCACGAAATTTGTAACACAATTGGAAAGTGTTGGGAACATTCAAATTTCAATTCCGACTGAGATTTTAGTAATTTGACTTCGCCCTGCTGTGCTTCGTATGTCTCGACTTGTCCTAATGCTCCCGATTTGTCCTTAATGACCCGACTTGACAAATGTCAAAAAACAGAAAGAGTCCAGCTGGGTAATTCAAGAAATTTGTAACACAATTGGAAAGTGTTGGGAACATTCAAATTTCAATTCCGACTGAGATTTTCGTAATATGACTTCGCCCTGCTGTGCTTCGTATGTCTCGATTTGTCCTAATGTTCCCGATTTGTCCTTAATGACCCGACTTGACAAATGCCAAAACTACAGAACAAGTCCAGCTGGGTTAAACAAGAAATTTGTAATACAATAGGAAAATGTTGGGGAACAAATCTAATTTCAATTCCGACTGGGATTTTCGTAAATTGACTTGCCATGCTGTGCTTCGTATGTCTCGACTTGTCCTAATGTTCCCGATTTGTCCTTAATGACCCGACTTGACAAATGCCAAAAAACAGAACGAGTCCAGCTGGGGAATTCACGAAATTTGTAACACAAATGGAAAGTGTTGGGAACATTCAAATTTCAATTCCGACTGAGATTTTAGTAATATGACTTCGCCCTGCTGTGCTTCGTATGTCTCGACTTGTCCTAATGGTCCCGATATGTTCCCACTGACCCGACTTGAGAAATGCCATACCTACAGGACAAGCCCAGCTGGGTAAAACAAGAAATTTGTAGAACAATAGGAAAATGTTGGGGAACAAATCTAATTTCAATTCCGACTGGGATTTTCGTAAATTGACTTGCCATGCTGTGCTTCGTATGTCTCGACTTGTCCTAATGGTCCCGATTTGTCCTTGATGACCCGACTTGACAAATGTCAAAATACAGGACAAGCCCAGCTGGGTAAAACAAGAAATTTGTAGCACAATTGGAAAATGTTGGGGAACAATTCAAATTTCAATTCCGAGATTTTCGATTTGACTTCGCCCTGCTGTGCTTAGTACGTCTCGTCTTGTCCTAATGGTCCCGATTTGTCCTTAAAGACCCGACTTGAAAAATGCTAAAAGAAAACAGAACGAGTCCAGCTGGGTAATTCAGTAACACAATAGGAAAATGTTGGGGAACAATTCTAATTTCTATTCCGACTGGGATTTTAGTAATTTGACTTCGCCCTGCTGTGCTTCGTATGTTTCGACTTGTCCTAATGTTCCCGATTTGTCATTAATGACCCGACTTGACAAATGCCAAAAAACAGAACGAGTCCAGCTGGGGAATTCACGAAATTTGTAACACAATTGGAAAGTGTTGGGAACATTCAAATTTCAATTCCGACTGAGATTTTAGCAAATTGACTTCGCCCTTCGTATGTCTCGACTTGTTCTAATGGTCCCTACTGACCCGACTTGACATATGCCAAAACTATAGAACAAGTCCAGCAGGGTAAAACAAAAAATTTGTAACACAATTGGAAAAAGTTGGGAAACAATTCCAATTTCAATTCCGACTGAGATTTTCTTAATTTGACTTCACCCTGCTGTGCTTCGTATGTCTCGACTTGTCCTAATGGTCCCGATTTGTCCCCACTGACCCGACTTGACAAATGCTAAAACTACAGAACAAGTCCAGCTGGGTTAAACAAGAAATTTGTAACACAATAGGAAAATGTTGGGGAACAAATCTAATTTCAATTCCGACTGGGATTTTCGTAAATTGACTTGCCATGCTGTGCTTCGTATGTCTCGACTTGTCCTAATGGTCCCGATTTGTCCTTGATGACCCGACTTGACAAATGCCAAAATACAGGACAAGCCCAGCTGGGTAAAACAAGAAATTTGTAGCACAATTGGAAAATGTTGGGGAACAATTCAAATTTCAATTCCGAAATTTTCGATTTGACTTCGCCCTGCTGTGCTTAGTACGTCTCGTCTTGTCCTAATGGTCCCGATTTGTCCTTAAAGACCCGACTTGAAGAATGCTAAAAAAAACAGAACGAGTCCAGCTGGGTAATTCAGTAACACAATAGGAAAATGTTGGGGAACAATTCTAATTTCTATTCCGACTGGGATTTTAGTAATTTGACTTCGCCTTGCTGTGCTTCGTATGTCTCAACTTGTCCTAATGTTCCCGATTTGTCCTTAATGACCCGACTTGACAAATGCCAAAAAACAGAACGAGTCCAGCTGGGGAATTCACGAAATTTGTAACACAAATGGAAAGTGTTGGGAACATTCAAATTTCAATTCCGACTGAGATTTTAGTAATTTGACTTCGCCCTGCTGTGCTTCGTATGTCTCGACTTGTCCTAATGCTCCCGATTTGTCCTTAATGACCCGACTTGACAAATGCCAAAAAACAGAAAGAGTCCAGCTGGGTAATTCAAGAAATTTGTAACACAATTGGAAAGTGTTGGGAACATTCAAATTTCAATTCCGACTGAGATTTTCGTAATATGACTTCGCCCTGCTGTGCTTCGTATGTCTCGATTTGTCCTAATGTTCCCGATTTGTCCTTAATGACCCGACTTGACAAATGCCAAAACTACAGAACAAGTCCAGCTGGGTTAAACAAGAAATTTGTAATACAATAGGAAAATGTTGGGGAACAAATCTAATTTCAATTCCGACTGGGATTTTCGTAAATTGACTTGCCATGCTGTGCTTCGTATGTCTCGACTTGTCCTAATGGTCCCGATTTGTCCTTGATGACCCGACTTGACAAATGTCAAAATACAGTACAAGCCCGACAAGTCCGACTGGGATTTTCGTAAATTGACTTGCCATGCTGTGCTTCGTATGTCTCGACTTGTCCTAATGGTCCCGATTTGTCCTTGATGACCCGACTTGACAAATGCCAAAATACAGGACAAGCCCAGCTGGGTAAAACAAGAAATTTGTAGCACAATTGGAAAATGTTGGGGAACAATTCAAATTTCAATTCCGAAATTTTCGATTTGACTTCGCCCTGCTGTGCTTAGTACGTCTCGTCTTGTCCTAATGGTCCCGATTTGTCCTTAAAGACCCGACTTGAAGAATGCTAAAAAAAACAGAACGAGTCCAGCTGGGTAATTCAGTAACACAATAGGAAAATGTTGGGGAACAATTCTAATTTCTATTCCGACTGAGATTTTAGTAATTTGACTTCGCCCTGCTGTGCTTCGTATGTCTCGACTTGTCCTAATGCTCCCGATTTGTCCTTAATGACCCGACTTGACAAATGCCAAAAAACAGAAAGAGTCCAGCTGGGTAATTCAAGAAATTTGTAACACAATTGGAAAGTGTTGGGAACATTCAAATTTCAATTCCGACTGAGATTTTCGTAATATGACTTCGCCCTGCTGTGCTTCGTATGTCTCGATTTGTCCTAATGTTCCCGATTTGTCCTTAATGACCCGACTTGACAAATGCCAAAACTACAGAACAAGTCCAGCTGGGTTAAACTAGAAATTTGTAATACAATAGGAAAATGTTGGGGAACAAATCTAATTTCAATTCCGACTGGGATTTTCGTAAATTGACTTGCCATGCTGTGCTTCGTATGTCTCGACTTGTCCTAATGTTCCCGATTTGTCCTTAATGACCCGACTTGACAAATGCCAAAAAACAGAACGAGTCCAGCTGGGGAATTCACGAAATTTGTAACACAATTGGAAAGTGTTGGGAACATTCAAATTTCAATTCCGACTGAGATTTTAGTAATTTGACTTCGCCCTGCTGTGCTTCGTATGTCTCGACTTGTCCTAATGCTCCCGATTTGTCCTTAATGACCCGACTTGACAAATGCCAAAAAACAGAAAGAGTCCAGCTGGGTAATTCAAGAAATTTGTAACACAATTGGAAAGTGTTGGGAACATTCAAATTTCAATTCCGACTGAGATTTTCGTAATATGACTTCGCCCTGCTGTGCTTCGTATGTCTCGATTTGTCCTAATGTTCCCGATTTGTCCTTAATGACCCGACTTGACAAATGCCAAAACTACAGAACAAGTCCAGCTGGGTTAAACAAGAAATTTGTAATACAATAGGAAAATGTTGGGGAACAAATCTAATTTCAATTCCGACTGGGATTTTCGTAAATTGACTTGCCATGCTGTGCTTCGTATGTCTCGACTTGTCCTAATGTTCCCGATTTGTCCTTAATGACCCGACTTGACAAATGCCAAAAAACAGAACGAGTCCAGCTGGGGAATTCACGAAATTTGTAACACAAATGGAAAGTGTTGGGAACATTCAAATTTCAATTCCGACTGAGATTTTAGTAATTTGACTTCGCCCTGCTGTGCTTCGTATGTCTCGACTTGTCCTAATGGTCCCGATATGTTCCCACTGACCCGACTTGAGAAATGCCATACCTACAGGACAAGCCCAGCTGGGTAAAACAAGAAATTTGTAGAACAATAGGAAAATGTTGGGGAACAAATCTAATTTCAATTCCGACTGGGATTTTCGTAAATTGACTTGCCATGCTGTGCTTCGTATGTCTCGACTTGTCCTAATGGTCCCGATTTGTCCTTGATGACCCGACTTGACAAATGTCAAAATACAGGACAAGCCCAGCTGGGTAAAACAAGAAATTTGTAGCACAATTGGAAAATGTTGGGGAACAATTCAAATTTCAATTCCGAGATTTTCGATTTGACTTCGCCCTGCTGTGCTTAGTACGTCTCGTCTTGTCCTAATGGTCCCGATTTGTCCTTAAAGACCCGACTTGAAAAATGCTAAAAGAAAACAGAACGAGTCCAGCTGGGTAATTCAGTAACACAATAGGAAAATGTTGGGGAACAATTCTAATTTCTATTCCGACTGGGATTTTAGTAATTTGACTTCGCCCTGCTGTGCTTCGTATGTCTCGACTTGTCCTAATGTTCCCGATTTGTCATTAATGACCCGACTTGACAAATGCCAAAAAACAGAACGAGTCCAGCTGGGGAATTCACGAAATTTGTAACACAATTGGAAAGTGTTGGGAACATTCAAATTTCAATTCCGACTGAGATTTTAGCAAATTGACTTCGCCCTTCGTATGTCTCGACTTGTTCTAATGGTCCCTACTGACCCGACTTGACATATGCCAAAACTATAGAACAAGTCCAGCAGAGTAAAACAAAAAATTTGTAACACAATTGGAAAAAGTTGGGAAACAATTCCAATTTCAATTCCGACTGAAATTTTCTTAATTTGACTTCACCCTGCTGTGCTTCGTATGTCTCGACTTGTCCTAATGGTCCCGATTTGTCCCCACTGACCCGACTTGACAAATGCTAAAACTACAGAACAAGTCCAGCTGGGTTAAACAAGAAATTTGTAACACAATAGGAAAATGTTGGGGAACAAATCTAATTTCAATTCCGACTGGGATTTTCGTAAATTGACTTGCCATGCTGTGCTTCGTATGTCTCGACTTGTCCTAATGGTCCCGATTTGTCCTTGATGACCCGACTTGACAAATGCCAAAATACAGGACAAGCCCAGCTGGGTAAAACAAGAAATTTGTAGCACAATTGGAAAATGTTGGGGAACAATTCAAATTTCAATTCCGAAATTTTCGATTTGACTTCGCCCTGCTGTGCTTAGTACGTCTCGTCTTGTCCTAATGGTCCCGATTTGTCCTTAAAGACCCGACTTGAAGAATGCTAAAAAAAACAGAACGAGTCCAGCTGGGTAATTCAGTAACACAATAGGAAAATGTTGGGGAACAATTCTAATTTCTATTCCGACTGGGATTTTAGTAATTTGACTTCGCCTTGCTGTGCTTCGTATGTCTCAACTTGTCCTAATGTTCCCGATTTGTCCTTAATGACCCGACTTGACAAATGCCAAAAAACAGAACGAGTCCAGCTGGGGAATTCACGAAATTTGTAACACAAATGGAAAGTGTTGGGAACATTCAAATTTCAATTCCGACTGAGATTTTAGTAATTTGACTTCGCCCTGCTGTGCTTCGTATGTCTCGACTTGTCCTAATGCTCCCGATTTGTCCTTAATGACCCGACTTGACAAATGCCAAAAAACAGAAAGAGTCCAGCTGGGTAATTCAAGAAATTTGTAACACAATTGGAAAGTGTTGGGAACATTCAAATTTCAATTCCGACTGAGATTTTCGTAATATGACTTCGCCCTGCTGTGCTTCGTATGTCTCGATTTGTCCTAATGTTCCCGATTTGTCCTTAATGACCCGACTTGACAAATGCCAAAACTACAGAACAAGTCCAGCTGGGTTAAACAAGAAATTTGTAATACAATAGGAAAATGTTGGGGAACAAATCTAATTTCAATTCCGACTGGGATTTTCGTAAATTGACTTGCCATGCTGTGCTTCGTATGTCTCGACTTGTCCTAATGGTCCCGATTTGTCCTTGATGACCCGACTTGACAAATGTCAAAATACAGTACAAGCCCGACAAGTCCGACTGGGATTTTCGTAAATTGACTTGCCATGCTGTGCTTCGTATGTCTCGACTTGTCCTAATGGTCCCGATTTGTCCTTGATGACCCGACTTGACAAATGCCAAAATACAGGACAAGCCCAGCTGGGTAAAACAAGAAATTTGTAGCACAATTGGAAAATGTTGGGGAACAATTCAAATTTCAATTCCGAAATTTTCGATTTGACTTCGCCCTGCTGTGCTTAGTACGTCTCGTCTTGTCCTAATGGTCCCGATTTGTCCTTAAAGACCCGACTTGAAGAATGCTAAAAAAAACAGAACGAGTCCAGCTGGGTAATTCAGTAACACAATAGGAAAATGTTGGGGAACAATTCTAATTTCTATTCCGACTGAGATTTTAGTAATTTGACTTCGCCCTGCTGTGCTTCGTATGTCTCGACTTGTCCTAATGCTCCCGATTTGTCCTTAATGACCCGACTTGACAAATGCCAAAAAACAGAAAGAGTCCAGCTGGGTAATTCAAGAAATTTGTAACACAATTGGAAAGTGTTGGGAACATTCAAATTTCAATTCCGACTGAGATTTTCGTAATATGACTTCGCCCTGCTGTGCTTCGTATGTCTCGATTTGTCCTAATGTTCCCGATTTGTCCTTAATGACCCGACTTGACAAATGCCAAAACTACAGAACAAGTCCAGCTGGGTTAAACAAGAAATTTGTAATACAATAGGAAAATGTTGGGGAACAAATCTAATTTCAATTCCGACTGGGATTTTCGTAAATTGACTTGCCATGCTGTGCTTCGTATGTCTCGACTTGTCCTAATGTTCCCGATTTGTCCTTAATGACCCGACTTGACAAATGCCAAAAAACAGAACGAGTCCAGCTGGGGAATTCACGAAATTTGTAACACAATTGGAAAGTGTTGGGAACATTCAAATTTCAATTCCGACTGAGATTTTAGTAATTTGACTTCGCCCTGCTGTGCTTCGTATGTCTCGACTTGTCCTAATGCTCCCGATTTGTCCTTAATGACCCGACTTGACAAATGCCAAAAAACAGAAAGAGTCCAGCTGGGTAATTCAAGAAATTTGTAACACAATTGGAAAGTGTTGGGAACATTCAAATTTCAATTCCGACTGAGATTTTCGTAATATGACTTCGCCCTGCTGTGCTTCGTATGTCTCGACTTGTCCTAATGGTCCCGATTTGTCCTTGATGACCCGACTTGACAAATGTCAAAATACAGGACAAGCCCAGCTGGGTAAAACAAGAAATTTGTAGCACAATTGGAAAATGTTGGGGAACAATTCAAATTTCAATTCCGAGATTTTCGATTTGACTTCGCCCTGCTGTGCTTAGTACGTCTCGTCTTGTCCTAATGGTCCCGATTTGTCCTTAAAGACCCGACTTGAAAAATGCTAAAAAAAAAACAAAACGAGTCCAGCTGGGTAATTCAAGAAATTTGTAACACAATAGGAAAATGTTGGGGAACAAATCTAATTTCTATTCCGACTGGGATTTTAGTAATTTGACTTAGCCCTGCTGTGCTTCGTATGTCTCGACTTGTTCTAATGTTCCCGATTTGTCCTTAATGACCCGACTTGACATATGCCAAAACTACAGAACAAGTCCAGCTGGGTTAAACAAGAAATTTGTAATACAATAGGAAAATGTTGGGGAACAAATCTAATTTCAATTCCGACTGGGATTTTCGTAAATTGACTTGCCATGCTGTGCTTCGTATGTCTCGACTTGTCCTAATGGTCCCGATTTGTCCTTAAAGACCCGACTTGAAAAATGCTAAAAAGAACAGAACGAGTCCAGCTGGGTAATTCAGTAACACAATAGGAAAATGTTGGGGAACAATTCTAATTCCTATTCCGACTGGGATTTTAGTAATTTGACTTCGCCCTGCTGTGCTTCGTATGTCTCGACTTGTCCTAATGTTCCCGATTTGTCCTTAATGACCCGACTTGACAAATGCCAAAAAACAGAACGAGTCCAGCTGGGGAATTCACGAAATTTGTAACACAATTGGAAAGTGTTGGGAACATTCAAATTTCAATTCCGACTCAGATTTTAGTAATTTGACTTCGCCCTGCTGTGCTTCGTATGTCTCGACTTGTCCCAATGGTCCCTACTGACCCGACTTGACATATGCCAAAACTATAGAACAAGTCCAGAAGGGTAAAACAAAAAATTTGTAACACAATTGGAAAAAGTTGGGAAACAATTCCAATTTCAATTCCGACTGAGATTTTCTTAGTTTGACTTCGCCCTGCTGTGCTTCGTATGTCTCGACTTGTCCTAATGGTCCCGATATGTTCCCACTGACCCGACTTGAGAAATGCCATACCTACAGAACAAGTCCAGCTGGGTAAAACAAGAAATTTGTAACACAATAGGAAATTGTTGTGGAACAATTCTAATTTCAATTCCGACTGGGATTTTCGTAAATTGACTTAGCCCTTTTGTGCTTCGTATGTCTCGACTTGTCCTAATGCTCCCGATTTGTCCTTAATGACCCGACTTGACAAATGCCAAAAAACAGAAAGAGTCCAGCTGGGTAATTCAAGAAATTTGTAACACAATTGGAAAGTGTTGGGAACATTCAAATTTCAATTCCGACTGAGATTTTAGTAATTTGACTTCGCCCTGCTGTGCTTCGTATGTCTCGATTTGTCCTAATGTTCCCGATTTGTCCTTAATGACCCGACTTGACAAATGCCAAAACTACAGAACAAGTCCAGCTGGGTTAAACAAGAAATTTGTAATACAATAGGAAAATGTTGGGGAACAAATCTAATTTCAATTCCGACTGGGATTTTCGTAAATTGACTTGCCATGCTGTGCTTCGTATGTCTCGACTTGTCCTAATGTTCCCGATTTGTCCTTAATGACCCGACTTGACAAATGCCAAAAAACAGAACGAGTCCAGCTGGGGAATTCACGAAATTTGTAACACAAATGGAAAGTGTTGGGAACATTCAAATTTCAATTCCGACTGAGATTTTAGTAATTTGACTTCGCCCTGCTGTGCTTCGTATGTCTCGACTTGTCCTAATGCTCCCGATTTGTCCTTAATGACCCGACTTGACAAATGCCAAAAAACAGAAAGAGTCCAGCTGGGTAATTCAAGAAATTTGTAACACAATTGGAAAGTGTTGGGAACATTCAAATTTCAATTCCGACTGAGATTTTCGTAATATGACTTCGCCCTGCTGTGCTTCGTATGTCTCGACTTGTCCTAATGTTCCCGATTTGTCCTTAATGACCCGACTTGACAAATGCCAAAACTACAGAACAAGTCCAGCTGGGTTAAACAAGAAATTTGTAATACAATAGGAAAATGTTGGGGAACAAATCTAATTTCAATTCCGACTGGGATTTTCGTAAATTGACTTGCCATGCTGTGCTTCGTATGTCTCGACTTGTCCTAATGGTCCCGATTTGTCCTTGATGACCCGACTTGACAAATGTCAAATACAGGACAAGCCCAGCTGGGTAAAACAAGAAATTTGTAGCACAATTGGAAAATGTTGGGGAACAATTCAAATTTCTATTCCGACTGGGATTTTAGTAATTTGACTTCGCCCTGCTGTGCTTCGTATGTCTCAACTTGTCCTAATGTTCCCGATTTGTCCTTAATGACCCGACTTGACAAATGCCAAAAAACAGAACGAGTCCAGCTGGGGAATTCACGAAATTTGTAACACAAATGGAAAGTGTTGGGAACATTCAAATTTCAATTCCGACTGAGATTTTAGTAATTTGACTTCGCCCTGCTGTGCTTCGTATGTCACGACTTGTCCTAATGCTCCCGATTTGTCCTTAAAGACCCGACTTGACAAATGCCAAAAAACAGAAAGAGTCCAGCTGGGTAATTCAAGAAATTTGTAACACAATAGGAAAGTGTTGGGAACATTCAAATTTCAATTCCGACTGAGATTTTCGTAATATGACTTCGCCCTGCTGTGCTTCGTATGTCTCGATTTGTCCTAATGTTCCCGATTTGTCCTTAATGACCCGACTTGACAAATGCCAAAACTACAGAACAAGTCCAGCTGGGTTAAACAAGAAATTTGTAATACAATAGGAAAATGTTGGGGAACAAATCTAATTTCAATTCCGACTGGGATTTTCGTAAATTGACTTGCCATGCTGTGCTTCGTATGTCTCGACTTGTCCTAATGTTCCCGATTTGTCCTTAATGACCCGACTTGACAAATGCCAAAAAACAGAACGAGTCCAGCTGGGGAATTCACGAAATTTGTAACACAAATGGAAAGTGTTGGGAACATTCAAATTTCAATTCCGACTGAGATTTTAGTAATTTGACTTCGCCCTGCTGTGCTTCGTATGTCTCGACTTGTCCTAATGCTCCCGATTTGTCCTTAATGACCCGACTTGACAAATGCCAAAAAACAGAAAGAGTCCAGCTGGGTAATTCAAGAAATTTGTAACACAATTGGAAAGTGTTGGGAACATTCAAATTTCAATTCCGACTGAGATTTTCGTAATATGACTTCGCCCTGCTGTGCTTCGTATGTCTCGACTTGTCCTAATGTTCCCGATTTGTCCTTAATGACCCGACTTGACAAATGCCAAAACTACAGAACAAGTCCAGCTGGGTTAAACAAGAAATTTGTAATACAATAGGAAAATGTTGGGGAACAAATCTAATTTCAATTCCGACTGGGATTTTCGTAAATTGACTTGCCATGCTGTGCTTCGTATGTCTCGACTTGTCCTAATGGTCCCGATTTGTCCTTGATGACCCGACTTGACAAATGTCAAATACAGGACAAGCCCAGCTGGGTAAAACAAGAAATTTGTAGCACAATTGGAAAATGTTGGGGAACAATTCAAATTTCTATTCCGACTGGGATTTTAGTAATTTGACTTCGCCCTGCTGTGCTTCGTATGTCTCAACTTGTCCTAATGTTCCCGATTTGTCCTTAATGACCCGACTTGACAAATGCCAAAAAACAGAACGAGTCCAGCTGGGGAATTCACGAAATTTGTAACACAAATGGAAAGTGTTGGGAACATTCAAATTTCAATTCCGACTGAGATTTTAGTAATTTGACTTCGCCCTGCTGTGCTTCGTATGTCTCGACTTGTCCTAATGGTCCCGATATGTTCCCACTGACCCGACTTGAGAAATGCCATACCTACAGAACAAGTCCAGCTGGGTAAAACAAGAAATTTGTAACACAATAGGAAATTGTTGTGGAACAATTCTAATTTCAATTCCGACTGGGATTTTCGTAAATTGACTTCGCCCTGCTGTGCTTCGTATGTCTCGACTTGTCCCAATGGTCCCTACTGACCCGACTTGACATATGCCAAAACTATAGAACAAGTCCAGAAGGGTAAAACAAAAAATTTGTAACACAATTGGAAAAAGTTGGGAAACAATTCCAATTTCAATTCCGACTGAGATTTTCTTAGTTTGACTTCGCCCTGCTGTGCTTCGTATGTCTCGACTTGTCCTAATGGTCCCGATATGTTCCCACTGACCCGACTTGAGAAATGCCATACCTACAGAACAAGTCCAGCTGGGTAAAACAAGAAATTTGTAACACATTAGGAAATTGTTGTGGAACAATTCTAATTTCAATTCCGACTGGGATTTTCGTAAATTGACTTAGCCCTTTTGTGCTTCGTATGTCTCGACTTGTCCTAATGCTCCCGATTTGTCCTTAATGACCCGACTTGACAAATGCCAAAAAACAGAAAGAGTCCAGCTGGGTAATTCAAGAAATTTGTAACACAATTGGAAAGTGTTGGGAACATTCAAATTTCAATTCCGACTGAGATTTTCGTAATATGACTTCGCCCTGCTGTGCTTCGTATGTCTCGATTTGTCCTAATGTTCCCGATTTGTCCTTAATGACCCGACTTGACAAATGCCAAAACTACAGAACAAGTCCAGCTGGGTTAAACAAGAAATTTGTAATACAATAGGAAAATGTTGGGGAACAAATCTAATTTCAATTCCGACTGGGATTTTCGTAAATTGACTTGCCATGCTGTGCTTCGTATGTCTCGACTTGTCCTAATGTTCCCGATTTGTCCTTAATGACCCGACTTGACAAATGCCAAAAAACAGAACGAGTCCAGCTGGGGAATTCACGAAATTTGTAACACAAATGGAAAGTGTTGGGAACATTCAAATTTCAATTCCGACTGAGATTTTAGTAATTTGACTTCGCCCTGCTGTGCTTCGTATGTCTCGACTTGTCCTAATGCTCCCGATTTGTCCTTAATGACCCGACTTGACAAATGCCAAAAAACAGAAAGAGTCCAGCTGGGTAATTCAAGAAATTTGTAACACAATTGGAAAGTGTTGGGAACATTCAAATTTCAATTCCGACTGAGATTTTCGTAATATGACTTCGCCCTGCTGTGCTTCGTATGTCTCGACTTGTCCTAATGTTCCCGATTTGTCCTTAATGACCCGACTTGACAAATGCCAAAACTACAGAACATGTCCAGCTGGGTTAAACAAGAAATTTGTAATACAATAGGAAAATGTTGGGGAACAAATCTAATTTCAATTCCGACTGGGATTTTCGTAAATTGACTTGCCATGCTGTGCTTCGTATGTCTCGACTTGTCCTAATGGTCCCGATTTGTCCTTGATGACCCGACTTGACAAATGTCAAATACAGGACAAGCCCAGCTGGGTAAAACAAGAAATTTGTAGCACAATTGGAAAATGTTGGGGAACAATTCAAATTTCTATTCCGACTGGGATTTTAGTAATTTGACTTCGCCCTGCTGTGCTTCGTATGTCTCAACTTGTCCTAATGTTCCCGATTTGTCCTTAATGACCCGACTTGACAAATGCCAAAAAACAGAACGAGTCCAGCTGGGGAATTCACGAAATTTGTAACACAAATGGAAAGTGTTGGGAACATTCAAATTTCAATTCCGACTGAGATTTTAGTAATTTGACTTCGCCCTGCTGTGCTTCGTATGTCTCGACTTGTCCTAATGGTCCCGATATGTTCCCACTGACCCGACTTGAGAAATGCCATACCTACAGAACAAGTCCAGCTGGGTAAAACAAGAAATTTGTAACACAATAGGAAATTGTTGTGGAACAATTCTAATTTCAATTCCGACTGGGATTTTCGTAAATTGACTTAGCCCTTTTGTGCTTCGTATGTCTCGACTTGTCCTAATGCTCCCGATTTGTCCTTAAAGACCCGACTTGACAAATGCCAAAAAACAGAAAGAGTCCAGCTGGGTAATTCAAGAAATTTGTAACACAATTGGAAAGTGTTGGGAACATTCAAATTTCAATTCCGACTGAGATTTTCGTAATATGACTTCGCCCTGCTGTGCTTCGTATGTCTCGATTTGTCCTAATGTTCCCGATTTGTCCTTAATGACCCGACTTGACAAATGCCAAAACTACAGAACAAGTCCAGCTGGGTTAAACAAGAAATTTGTAATACAATAGGAAAATGTTGGGGAACAAATCTAATTTCAATTCCGACTGGGATTTTCGTAAATTGACTTGCCATGCTGTGCTTCGTATGTCTCGACTTGTCCTAATGTTCCCGATTTGTCCTTAATGACCCGACTTGACAAATGCCAAAAAACAGAACGAGTCCAGCTGGGGAATTCACGAAATTTGTAACACAAATGGAAAGTGTTGGGAACATTCAAATTTCAATTCCGACTGAGATTTTCGTAATATGACTTCGCCCTGCTGTGCTTCGTATGTCTCGACTTGTCCTAATGTTCCCGATTTGTCCTTAATGACCCGACTTGACAAATGCCAAAACTACAGAACAAGTCCAGCTGGGTTAAACAAGAAATTTGTAATACAATAGGAAAATGTTGGGGAACAAATCTAATTTCAATTCCGACTGGGATTTTCGTAAATTGACTTGCCATGCTGTGCTTCGTATGTCTCGACTTGTCCTAATGGTCCCGATTTGTCCTTGATGACCCGACTTGACAAATGTCAAATACAGGACAAGCCCAGCTGGGTAAAACAAGAAATTTGTAGCACAATTGGAAAATGTTGGGGAACAATTCAAATTTCTATTCCGACTGGGATTTTAATAATTTGACTTCGCCCTGCTGTGCTTCGTATGTCTCGATTTGTCCTAATGTTCCCGATTTGTCCTTAATGACCCGACTTGACAAATGCCAAAACTACAGAACAAGTCCAGCTGGGTTAACAAGAAATTTGTAATACAATAGGAAAATGTTGGGGAACAAATCTAATTTCAATTCCGACTGGGATTTTCGTAAATTGACTTGCCATGCTGTGCTTCGTATGTCTCGACTTGTCCTAATGTTCCCGATTTGTCCTTAATGACCCGACTTGACAAATGCCAAAAAACAGAACGAGTCCAGCTGGGGAATTCACGAAATTTGTAACACAATTGGAAAGTGTTGGGAACATTCAAATTTCAATTCCGACTGAGATTTTAGTAATTTGACTTCGCCCTGCTGTGCTTCGTATGTCTCGACTTGTCCTAATGCTCCCGATTTGTCCTTAATGACCCGACTTGACAAATGCCAAAAAACAGAAAGAGTCCAGCTGGGTAATTCAAGAAATTTGTAACACAATTGGAAAGTGTTGGGAACATTCAAATTTCAATTCCGACTGAGATTTTCGTAATATGACTTCGCCCTGCTGTGCTTCGTATGTCTCGACTTGTCCTAATGGTCCCGATTTGTCCTTGATGACCCGACTTGACAAATGCCAAAAAACAGAACGAGTCCAGCTGGGGAATTCACGAAATTTGTAACACAAATGGAAAGTGTTGGGAACATTCAAATTTCAATTCCGACTGAGATTTTAGTAATTTGACTTCGCCCTGCTGTGCTTCGTATGTCTCGACTTGTCCTAATGCTCCCGATTTGTCCTTAATGACCCGACTTGACAAATGCCAAAAAACAGAAAGAGTCCAGCTGGGTAATTCAAGAAATTTGTAACACAATTGGAAAGTGTTGGGAACATTCAAATTTCAATTCCGACTGAGATTTTCGTAATATGACTTCGCCCTGCTGTGCTTCGTATGTCTCGACTTGTCCTAATGTTCCCGATTTGTCCTTAATGACCCGACTTGACAAATGCCAAAAAACAGAACGAGTCCAGCTGGGGAATTCACGAAATTTGTAACACAATTGGAAAGTGTTGGGAACATTCAAATTTCAATTCCGACTCAGATTTTAGTAATTTGACTTCGCCCTGCTGTGCTTCGTATGTCTCGACTTGTCCCAATGGTCCCTACTGACCCGACTTGACATATGCCAAAACTATAGAACAAGTCCAGAAGGGTAAAACAAAAAATTTGTAACACAATTGGAAAAAGTTGGGAAACAATTCCAATTTCAATTCCGACTGAGATTTTCTTAGTTTGACTTCGCCCTGCTGTGCTTCGTATGTCTCGACTTGTCCTAATGGTCCCGATATGTTCCCACTGACCCGACTTGAGAAATGCCATACCTACAGAACAAGTCCAGCTGGGTAAAACAAGAAATTTGTAACACAATAGGAAATTGTTGTGGAACAATTCTAATTTCAATTCCGACTGGGATTTTCGTAAATTGACTTAGCCCTTTTGTGCTTCGTATGTCTCGACTTGTCCTAATGCTCCCGATTTGTCCTTAATGACCCGACTTGACAAATGCCAAAAAACAGAAAGAGTCCAGCTGGGTAATTCAAGAAATTTGTAACACAATTGGAAAGTGTTGGGAACATTCAAATTTCAATTCCGACTGAGATTTTAGTAATTTGACTTCGCCCTGCTGTGCTTCGTATGTCTCGATTTGTCCTAATGTTCCCGATTTGTCCTTAATGACCCGACTTGACAAATGCCAAAACTACAGAACAAGTCCAGCTGGGTTAAACAAGAAATTTGTAATACAATAGGAAAATGTTGGGGAACAAATCTAATTTCAATTCCGACTGGGATTTTCGTAAATTGACTTGCCATGCTGTGCTTCGTATGTCTCGACTTGTCCTAATGTTCCCGATTTGTCCTTAATGACCCGACTTGACAAATGCCAAAAAACAGAACGAGTCCAGCTGGGGAATTCACGAAATTTGTAACACAAATGGAAAGTGTTGGGAACATTCAAATTTCAATTCCGACGTAGATTTTAGTAATTTGACTTCGCCCTGCTGTGCTTCGTATGTCTCGACTTGTCCTAATGCTCCCGATTTGTCCTTAATGACCCGACTTGACAAATGCCAAAAAACAGAAAGAGTCCAGCTGGGTAATTCAAGAAATTTGTAACACAATTGGAAAGTGTTGGGAACATTCAAATTTCAATTCCGACTGAGATTTTCGTAATATGACTTCGCCCTGCTGTGCTTCGTATGTCTCGACTTGTCCTAATGTTCCCGATTTGTCCTTAATGACCCGACTTGACAAATGCCAAAACTACAGAACAAGTCCAGCTGGGTTAAACAAGAAATTTGTAATACAATAGGAAAATGTTGGGGAACAAATCTAATTTCAATTCCGACTGGGATTTTCGTAAATTGACTTGCCATGCTGTGCTTCGTATGTCTCGACTTGTCCTAATGGTCCCGATTTGTCCTTGATGACCCGACTTGACAAATGTCAAATACAGGACAAGCCCAGCTGGGTAAAACAAGAAATTTGTAGCACAATTGGAAAATGTTGGGGAACAATTCAAATTTCTATTCCGACTGGGATTTTAGTAATTTGACTTCGCCCTGCTGTGCTTCGTATGTCTCAACTTGTCCTAATGTTCCCGATTTGTCCTTAATGACCCGACTTGACAAATGCCAAAAAACAGAACGAGTCCAGCTGGGGAATTCACGAAATTTGTAACACAAATGGAAAGTGTTGGGAACATTCAAATTTCAATTCCGACTGAGATTTTAGTAATTTGACTTCGCCCTGCTGTGCTTCGTATGTCACGACTTGTCCTAATGCTCCCGATTTGTCCTTAAAGACCCGACTTGACAAATGCCAAAAAACAGAAAGAGTCCAGCTGGGTAATTCAAGAAATTTGTAACACAATAGGAAAGTGTTGGGAACATTCAAATTTCAATTCCGACTGAGATTTTCGTAATATGACTTCGCCCTGCTGTGCTTCGTATGTCTCGATTTGTCCTAATGTTCCCGATTTGTCCTTAATGACCCGACTTGCCAAATGCCAAAACTACAGAACAAGTCCAGCTGGGTTAAACAAGAAATTTGTAATACAATAGGAAAATGTTGGGGAACAAATCTAATTTCAATTCCGACTGGGATTTTCGTAAATTGACTTGCCATGCTGTGCTTCGTATGTCTCGACTTGTCCTAATGTTCCCGATTTGTCCTTAATGACCCGACTTGACAAATGCCAAAAAACAGAACGAGTCCAGCTGGGGAATTCACGAAATTTGTAACACAAATGGAAAGTGTTGGGAACATTCAAATTTCAATTCCGACTGAGATTTTAGTAATTTGACTTCGCCCTGCTGTGCTTCGTATGTCTCGACTTGTCCTAATGCTCCCGATTTGTCCTTAATGACCCGACTTGACAAATGCCAAAAAACAGAAAGAGTCCAGCTGGGTAATTCAAGAAATTTGTAACACAATTGGAAAGTGTTGGGAACATTCAAATTTCAATTCCGACTGAGATTTTCGTAATATGACTTCGCCCTGCTGTGCTTCGTATGTCTCGACTTGTCCTAATGTTCCCGATTTGTCCTTAATGACCCGACTTGACAAATGCCAAAACTACAGAACAAGTCCAGCTGGGTTAAACAAGAAATTTGTAATACAATAGGAAAATGTTGGGGAACAAATCTAATTTCAATTCCGACTGGGATTTTCGTAAATTGACTTGCCATGCTGTGCTTCGTATGTCTCGACTTGTCCTAATGGTCCCGATTTGTCCTTGATGACCCGACTTGACAAATGTCAAATACAGGACAAGCCCAGCTGGGTAAAACAAGAAATTTGTAGCACAATTGGAAAATGTTGGGGAACAATTCAAATTTCTATTCCGACTGGGATTTTAGTAATTTGACTTCGCCCTGCTGTGCTTCGTATGTCTCAACTTGTCCTAATGTTCCCGATTTGTCCTTAATGACCCGACTTGACAAATGCCAAAAAACAGAACGAGTCCAGCTGGGGAATTCACGAAATTTGTAACACAAATGGAAAGTGTTGGGAACATTCAAATTTCAATTCCGACTGAGATTTTAGTAATTTGACTTCGCCCTGCTGTGCTTCGTATGTCTCGACTTGTCCTAATGGTCCCGATATGTTCCCACTGACCCGACTTGAGAAATGCCATACCTACAGAACAAGTCCAGCTGGGTAAAACAAGAAATTTGTAACACAATAGGAAATTGTTGTGGAACAATTCTAATTTCAATTCCGACTGGGATTTTCGTAAATTGACTTCGCCCTGCTGTGCTTCGTATGTCTCGACTTGTCCCAATGGTCCCTACTGACCCGACTTGACATATGCCAAAACTATAGAACAAGTCCAGAAGGGTAAAACAAAAAATTTGTAACACAATTGGAAAAAGTTGGGAAACAATTCCAATTTCAATTCCGACTGAGATTTTCTTAGTTTGACTTCGCCCTGCTGTGCTTCGTATGTCTCGACTTGTCCTAATGGTCCCGATATGTTCCCACTGACCCGACTTGAGAAATGCCATACCTACAGAACAAGTCCAGCTGGGTAAAACAAGAAATTTGTAACACATTAGGAAATTGTTGTGGAACAATTCTAATTTCAATTCCGACTGGGATTTTCGTAAATTGACTTAGCCCTTTTGTGCTTCGTATGTCTCGACTTGTCCTAATGCTCCCGATTTGTCCTTAATGACCCGACTTGACAAATGCCAAAAAACAGAAAGAGTCCAGCTGGGTAATTCAAGAAATTTGTAACACAATTGGAAAGTGTTGGGAACATTCAAATTTCAATTCCGACTGAGATTTTCGTAATATGACTTCGCCCTGCTGTGCTTCGTATGTCTCGATTTGTCCTAATGTTCCCGATTTGTCCTTAATGACCCGACTTGACAAATGCCAAAACTACAGAACAAGTCCAGCTGGGTTAAACAAGAAATTTGTAATACAATAGGAAAATGTTGGGGAACAAATCTAATTTCAATTCCGACTGGGATTTTCGTAAATTGACTTGCCATGCTGTGCTTCGTATGTCTCGACTTGTCCTAATGTTCCCGATTTGTCCTTAATGACCCGACTTGACAAATGCCAAAAAACAGAACGAGTCCAGCTGGGGAATTCACGAAATTTGTAACACAAATGGAAAGTGTTGGGAACATTCAAATTTCAATTCCGACTGAGATTTTAGTAATTTGACTTCGCCCTGCTGTGCTTCGTATGTCTCGACTTGTCCTAATGCTCCCGATTTGTCCTTAATGACCCGACTTGACAAATGCCAAAAAACAGAAAGAGTCCAGCTGGGTAATTCAAGAAATTTGTAACACAATTGGAAAGTGTTGGGAACATTCAAATTTCAATTCCGACTGAGATTTTCGTAATATGACTTCGCCCTGCTGTGCTTCGTATGTCTCGACTTGTCCTAATGTTCCCGATTTGTCCTTAATGACCCGACTTGACAAATGCCAAAACTACAGAACATGTCCAGCTGGGTTAAACAAGAAATTTGTAATACAATAGGAAAATGTTGGGGAACAAATCTAATTTCAATTCCGACTGGGATTTTCGTAAATTGACTTGCCATGCTGTGCTTCGTATGTCTCGACTTGTCCTAATGGTCCCGATTTGTCCTTGATGACCCGACTTGACAAATGTCAAATACAGGACAAGCCCAGCTGGGTAAAACAAGAAATTTGTAGCACAATTGGAAAATGTTGGGGAACAATTCAAATTTCTATTCCGACTGGGATTTTAGTAATTTGACTTCGCCCTGCTGTGCTTCGTATGTCTCAACTTGTCCTAATGTTCCCGATTTGTCCTTAATGACCCGACTTGACAAATGCCAAAAAACAGAACGAGTCCAGCTGGGGAATTCACGAAATTTGTAACACAAATGGAAAGTGTTGGGAACATTCAAATTTCAATTCCGACTGAGATTTTAGTAATTTGACTTCGCCCTGCTGTGCTTCGTATGTCTCGACTTGTCCTAATGGTCCCGATATGTTCCCACTGACCCGACTTGAGAAATGCCATACCTACAGAACAAGTCCAGCTGGGTAAAACAAGAAATTTGTAACACAATAGGAAATTGTTGTGGAACAATTCTAATTTCAATTCCGACTGGGATTTTCGTAAATTGACTTAGCCCTTTTGTGCTTCGTATGTCTCGACTTGTCCTAATGCTCCCGATTTGTCCTTAAAGACCCGACTTGACAAATGCCAAAAAACAGAAAGAGTCCAGCTGGGTAATTCAAGAAATTTGTAACACAATTGGAAAGTGTTGGGAACATTCAAATTTCAATTCCGACTGAGATTTTCGTAATATGACTTCGCCCTGCTGTGCTTCGTATGTCTCGATTTGTCCTAATGTTCCCGATTTGTCCTTAATGACCCGACTTGACAAATGCCAAAACTACAGAACAAGTCCAGCTGGGTTAAACAAGAAATTTGTAATACAATAGGAAAATGTTGGGGAACAAATCTAATTTCAATTCCGACTGGGATTTTCGTAAATTGACTTGCCATGCTGTGCTTCGTATGTCTCGACTTGTCCTAATGTTCCCGATTTGTCCTTAATGACCCGACTTGACAAATGCCAAAAAACAGAACGAGTCCAGCTGGGGAATTCACGAAATTTGTAACACAAATGGAAAGTGTTGGGAACATTCAAATTTCAATTCCGACTGAGATTTTCGTAATATGACTTCGCCCTGCTGTGCTTCGTATGTCTCGACTTGTCCTAATGTTCCCGATTTGTCCTTAATGACCCGACTTGACAAATGCCAAAACTACAGAACAAGTCCAGCTGGGTTAAACAAGAAATTTGTAATACAATAGGAAAATGTTGGGGAACAAATCTAATTTCAATTCCGACTGGGATTTTCGTAAATTGACTTGCCATGCTGTGCTTCGTATGTCTCGACTTGTCCTAATGGTCCCGATTTGTCCTTGATGACCCGACTTGACAAATGTCAAATACAGGACAAGCCCAGCTGGGTAAAACAAGAAATTTGTAGCACAATTGGAAAATGTTGGGGAACAATTCAAATTTCTATTCCGACTGGGATTTTAATAATTTGACTTCGCCCTGCTGTGCTTCGTATGTCTCGATTTGTCCTAATGTTCCCGATTTGTCCTTAATGACCCGACTTGACAAATGCCAAAACTACAGAACAAGTCCAGCTGGGTTAACAAGAAATTTGTAATACAATAGGAAAATGTTGGGGAACAAATCTAATTTCAATTCCGACTGGGATTTTCGTAAATTGACTTGCCATGCTGTGCTTCGTATGTCTCGACTTGTCCTAATGTTCCCGATTTGTCCTTAATGACCCGACTTGACAAATGCCAAAAAACAGAACGAGTCCAGCTGGGGAATTCACGAAATTTGTAACACAATTGGAAAGTGTTGGGAACATTCAAATTTCAATTCCGACTGAGATTTTAGTAATTTGACTTCGCCCTGCTGTGCTTCGTATGTCTCGACTTGTCCTAATGCTCCCGATTTGTCCTTAATGACCCGACTTGACAAATGCCAAAAAACAGAAAGAGTCCAGCTGGGTAATTCAAGAAATTTGTAACACAATTGGAAAGTGTTGGGAACATTCAAATTTCAATTCCGACTGAGATTTTCGTAATATGACTTCGCCCTGCTGTGCTTCGTATGTCTCGACTTGTCCTAATGGTCCCGATTTGTCCTTGATGACCCGACTTGACAAATGCCAAAAAACAGAACGAGTCCAGCTGGGGAATTCACGAAATTTGTAACACAAATGGAAAGTGTTGGGAACATTCAAATTTCAATTCCGACTGAGATTTTAGTAATTTGACTTCGCCCTGCTGTGCTTCGTATGTCTCGACTTGTCCTAATGCTCCCGATTTGTCCTTAATGACCCGACTTGACAAATGCCAAAAAACAGAAAGAGTCCAGCTGGGTAATTCAAGAAATTTGTAACACAATTGGAAAGTGTTGGGAACATTCAAATTTCAATTCCGACTGAGATTTTCGTAATATGACTTCGCCCTGCTGTGCTTCGTATGTCTCGACTTGTCCTAATGTTCCCGATTTGTCCTTAATGACCCGACTTGACAAATGCCAAAACTACAGAACAAGTCCAGCTGGGTTAAACAAGAAATTTGTAATACAATAGGAAAATGTTGGGGAACAAATCTAATTTCAATTCCGACTGGGATTTTCGTAAATTGACTTGCCATGCTGTGCTTCGTATGTCTCGACTTGTCCTAATGGTCCCGATTTGTCCTTGATGACCCGACTTGACAAATGTCAAATACAGGACAAGCCCAGCTGGGTAAAACAAGAAATTTGTAGCACAATTGGAAAATGTTGGGGAACAATTCAAATTTCTATTCCGACTGGGATTTTAATAATTTGACTTCGCCCTGCTGTGCTTCGTATGTCTCAACTTGTCCTAATGTTCCCGATTTGTCCTTAATGACCCGACTTGACAAATGCCAAAAAACAGAACGAGTCCAGCTGGGGAATTCACGAAATTTGTAACACAAATGGAAAGTGTTGGGAACATTCAAATTTCAATTCCGACTGAGATTTTAGTAATTTGACTTCGCCCTGCTGTGCTTCGTATGTCTCGACTTGTCCTAATGTTCCCGATTTGTCCTTAATGACCCGACTTGACAAATGCCAAAACTACAGAACAAGTCCAGCTGGGTTAACAAGAAATTTGTAATACAATAGGAAAATGTTGGGGAACAAATCTAATTTCAATTCCGACTGGGATTTTCGTAAATTGACTTGCCATGCTGTGCTTCGTATGTCTCGACTTGTCCTAATGTTCCCGATTTGTCCTTAATGACCCGACTTGACAAATGCCAAAAAACAGAACGAGTCCAGCTGGGGAATTCACGAAATTTGTAACACAATTGGAAAGTGTTGGGAACATTCAAATTTCAATTCCGACTGAGATTTTAGTAATTTGACTTCGCCCTGCTGTGCTTCGTATGTCTCGATTTGTCCTAATGTTCCCGATTTGTCCTTAATGACCCGACTTGACAAATGCCAAAACTACAGAACAAGTCCAGCTGGGTTAACAAGAAATTTGTAATACAATAGGAAAATGTTGGGGAACAAATCTAATTTCAATTCCGACTGGGATTTTCGTAAATTGACTTGCCATGCTGTGCTTCGTATGTCTCGACTTGTCCTAATGTTCCCGATTTGTCCTTAATGACCCGACTTGACAAATGCCAAAAAACAGAACGAGTCCAGCTGGGGAATTCACGAAATTTGTAACACAATTGGAAAGTGTTGGGAACATTCAAATTTCAATTCCGACTGAGATTTTAGTAATTTGACTTCGCCCTGCTGTGCTTCGTATGTCTCGACTTGTCCTAATGCTCCCGATTTGTCCTTAATGACCCGACTTGACAAATGCCAAAAAACAGAAAGAGTCCAGCTGGGTAATTCAAGAAATTTGTAACACAATTGGAAAGTGTTGGGAACATTCAAATTTCAATTCCGACTGAGATTTTCGTAATATGACTTCACCCTGCTGTGCTTCGTATGTCTCGACTTGTCCTAATGGTCCCGATTTGTCCTTGATGACCCGACTTGACAAATGTCAAAATACAGGACAAGCCCAGCTGGGTAAAACAAGAAATTTGTAGCACAATTGGAAAATGTTGGGGAACAATTCAAATTTCAATTCCGAGATTTTCGATTTGACTTCGCCCTGCTGTGCTTAGTACGTCTCGTCTTGTCCTAATGGTCCCGATTTGTCCTTAAAGACCCGACTTGAAAAATGCTAAAAAAAAACAAAACGAGTCCAGCTGGGTAATTCAAGAAATTTGTAACACAATAGGAAAATGTTGGGGAACAAATCTAATTTCTATTCCGACTGGGATTTTAGTAATTTGACTTAGCCCTGCTGTGCTTCGTATGTCTCGACTTGTTCTAATGTTCCCGATTTGTCCTTAATGACCCGACTTGACATATGCCAAAACTACAGAACAAGTCCAGCTGGGTTAAACAAGAAATTTGTAATACAATAGGAAAATGTTGGGGAACAAATCTAATTTCAATTCCGACTGGGATTTTCGTAAATTGACTTGCCATGCTGTGCTTCGTATGTCTCGACTTGTCCTAATGGTCCCGATTTGTCCTTAAAGACCCGACTTGAAAAATGCTAAAAAGAACAGAACGAGTCCAGCTGGGTAATTCAGTAACACAATAGGAAAATGTTGGGGAACAATTCTAATTCCTATTCCGACTGGGATTTTAGTAATTTGACTTCGCCCTGCTGTGCTTCGTATGTCTCGACTTGTCCTAATGTTCCCGATTTGTCCTTAATGACCCGACTTGACAAATGCCAAAAAACAGAACGAGTCCAGCTGGGGAATTCACGAAATTTGTAACACAATTGGAAAGTGTTGGGAACATTCAAATTTCAATTCCGACTCAGATTTTAGTAATTTGACTTCGCCCTGCTGTGCTTCGTATGTCTCGACTTGTCCCAATGGTCCCTACTGACCCGACTTGACATATGCCAAAACTATAGAACAAGTCCAGAAGGGTAAAACAAAAAATTTGTAACACAATTGGAAAAAGTTGGGAAACAATTCCAATTTCAATTCCGACTGAGATTTTCTTAGTTTGACTTCGCCCTGCTGTGCTTCGTATGTCTCGACTTGTCCTAATGGTCCCGATATGTTCCCACTGACCCGACTTGAGAAATGCCATACCTACAGAACAAGTCCAGCTGGGTAAAACAAGAAATTTGTAACACAATAGGAAATTGTTGTGGAACAATTCTAATTTCAATTCCGACTGGGATTTTCGTAAATTGACTTAGCCCTTTTGTGCTTCGTATGTCTCGACTTGTCCTAATGCTCCCGATTTGTCCTTAATGACCCGACTTGACAAATGCCAAAAAACAGAAAGAGTCCAGCTGGGTAATTCAAGAAATTTGTAACACAATTGGAAAGTGTTGGGAACATTCAAATTTCAATTCCGACTGAGATTTTAGTAATTTGACTTCGCCCTGCTGTGCTTCGTATGTCTCGATTTGTCCTAATGTTCCCGATTTGTCCTTAATGACCCGACTTGACAAATGCCAAAACTACAGAACAAGTCCAGCTGGGTTAAACAAGAAATTTGTAATACAATAGGAAAATGTTGGGGAACAAATCTAATTTCAATTCCGACTGGGATTTTCGTAAATTGACTTGCCATGCTGTGCTTCGTATGTCTCGACTTGTCCTAATGTTCCCGATTTGTCCTTAATGACCCGACTTGACAAATGCCAAAAAACAGAACGAGTCCAGCTGGGGAATTCACGAAATTTGTAACACAAATGGAAAGTGTTGGGAACATTCAAATTTCAATTCCGACTGAGATTTTAGTAATTTGACTTCGCCCTGCTGTGCTTCGTATGTCTCGACTTGTCCTAATGCTCCCGATTTGTCCTTAATGACCCGACTTGACAAATGCCAAAAAACAGAAAGAGTCCAGCTGGGTAATTCAAGAAATTTGTAACACAATTGGAAAGTGTTGGGAACATTCAAATTTCAATTCCGACTGAGATTTTCGTAATATGACTTCGCCCTGCTGTGCTTCGTATGTCTCGACTTGTCCTAATGTTCCCGATTTGTCCTTAATGACCCGACTTGACAAATGCCAAAACTACAGAACAAGTCCAGCTGGGTTAAACAAGAAATTTGTAATACAATAGGAAAATGTTGGGGAACAAATCTAATTTCAATTCCGACTGGGATTTTCGTAAATTGACTTGCCATGCTGTGCTTCGTATGTCTCGACTTGTCCTAATGGTCCCGATTTGTCCTTGATGACCCGACTTGACAAATGTCAAATACAGGACAAGCCCAGCTGGGTAAAACAAGAAATTTGTAGCACAATTGGAAAATGTTGGGGAACAATTCAAATTTCTATTCCGACTGGGATTTTAGTAATTTGACTTCGCCCTGCTGTGCTTCGTATGTCTCAACTTGTCCTAATGTTCCCGATTTGTCCTTAATGACCCGACTTGACAAATGCCAAAAAACAGAACGAGTCCAGCTGGGGAATTCACGAAATTTGTAACACAAATGGAAAGTGTTGGGAACATTCAAATTTCAATTCCGACTGAGATTTTAGTAATTTGACTTCGCCCTGCTGTGCTTCGTATGTCACGACTTGTCCTAATGCTCCCGATTTGTCCTTAAAGACCCGACTTGACAAATGCCAAAAAACAGAAAGAGTCCAGCTGGGTAATTCAAGAAATTTGTAACACAATTGGAAAGTGTTGGGAACATTCAAATTTCAATTCCGACTGAGATTTTCGTAATATGACTTCGCCCTGCTGTGCTTCGTATGTCTCGATTTGTCCTAATGTTCCCGATTTGTCCTTAATGACCCGACTTGACAAATGCCAAAACTACAGAACAAGTCCAGCTGGGTTAAACAAGAAATTTGTAATACAATAGGAAAATGTTGGGGAACAAATCTAATTTCAATTCCGACTGGGATTTTCGTAAATTGACTTGCCATGCTGTGCTTCGTATGTCTCGACTTGTCCTAATGGTCCCGATTTGTCCTTGATGACCCGACTTGACAAATGTCAAATACAGGACAAGCCCAGCTGGGTAAAACAAGAAATTTGTAGCACAATTGGAAAATGTTGGGGAACAATTCAAATTTCTATTCCGACTGGGATTTTAGTAATTTGACTTCGCCCTGCTGTGCTTCGTATGTCTCAACTTGTCCTAATGTTCCCGATTTGTCCTTAATGACCCGACTTGACAAATGCCAAAAAACAGAACGAGTCCAGCTGGGGAATTCACGAAATTTGTAACACAAATGGAAAGTGTTGGGAACATTCAAATTTCAATTCCGACTGAGATTTTAGTAATTTGACTTCGCCCTGCTGTGCTTCGTATGTCTCGACTTGTCCTAATGGTCCCGATATGTTCCCACTGACCCGACTTGAGAAATGCCATACCTACAGAACAAGTCCAGCTGGGTAAAACAAGAAATTTGTAACACAATAGGAAATTGTTGTGGAACAATTCTAATTTCAATTCCGACTGGGATTTTCGTAAATTGACTTAGCCCTTTTGTGCTTCGTATGTCTCGACTTGTCCTAATGCTCCCGATTTGCCCTTAATGACCCGACTTGACAAATGCCAAAAAACAGAAAGAGTCCAGCTGGGTAATTCAAGAAATTTGTAACACAATTGGAAAGTGTTGGGAACATTCAAATTTCAATTCCGACTGAGATTTTCGTAATATGACTTCGCCCTGCTGTGCTTCGTATGTCTCGATTTGTCCTAATGTTCCCGATTTGTCCTTAATGACCCGACTTGACAAATGCCAAAACTACAGAACAAGTCCAGCTGGGTTAAACAAGAAATTTGTAATACAATAGGAAAATGTTGGGGAACAAATCTAATTTCAATTCCGACTGGGATTTTCGTAAATTGACTTGCCATGCTGTGCTTCGTATGTCTCGACTTGTCCTAATGTTCCCGATTTGTCCTTAATGACCCGACTTGACAAATGCCAAAAAACAGAACGAGTCCAGCTGGGGAATTCACGAAATTTGTAACACAAATGGAAAGTGTTGGGAACATTCAAATTTCAATTCCGACTGAGATTTTAGTAATTTGACTTCGCCCTGCTGTGCTTCGTATGTCTCGACTTGTCCTAATGCTCCCGATTTGTCCTTAATGACCCGACTTGACAAATGCCAAAAAACAGAAAGAGTCCAGCTGGGTAATTCAAGAAATTTGTAACACAATTGGAAAGTGTTGGGAACATTCAAATTTCAATTCCGACTGAGATTTTCGTAATATGACTTCGCCCTGCTGTGCTTCGTATGTCTCGACTTGTCCTAATGTTCCCGATTTGTCCTTAATGACCCGACTTGACAAATGCCAAAACTACAGAACAAGTCCAGCTGGGTTAAACAAGAAATTTGTAATACAATAGGAAAATGTTGGGGAACAAATCTAATTTCAATTCCGACTGGGATTTTCGTAAATTGACTTGCCATGCTGTGCTTCGTATGTCTCGACTTGTCCTAATGGTCCCGATTTGTCCTTGATGACCCGACTTGACAAATGTCAAATACAGGACAAGCCCAGCTGGGTAAAACAAGAAATTTGTAGCACATTTGGAAAATGTTGGGGAACAATTCAAATTTCTATTCCGACTGGGATTTTAGTAATTTGACTTCGCCCTGCTGTGCTTCGTATGTCTCAACTTGTCCTAATGTTCCCGATTTGTCCTTAATGACCCGACTTGACAAATGCCAAAAAACAGAACGAGTCCAGCTGGGGAATTCACGAAATTTGTAACACAAATGGAAAGTGTTGGGAACATTCAAATTTCAATTCCGACTGAGATTTTAGTAATTTGACTTCGCCCTGCTGTGCTTCGTATGTCTCGACTTGTCCTAATGCTCCCGATTTGTCCTTAAAGACCCGACTTGACAAATGCCAAAAAACAGAAAGAGTCCAGCTGGGTAATTCAAGAAATTTGTAACACAATTGGAAAGTGTTGGGAACATTCAAATTTCAATTCCGACTGAGATTTTCGTAATATGACTTCGCCCTGCTGTGCTTCGTATGTCTCGACTTGTCCTAATGTTCCCGATTTGTCCTTAATGACCCGACTTGACAAATGCCAAAACTACAGAACAAGTCCAGCTGGGTTAACAAGAAATTTGTAATACAATAGGAAAATGTTGGGGAACAAATCTAATTTCAATTCCGAATGGGATTTTCGTAAATTGACTTGCCATGCTGTGCTTCGTATGTCTCGACTTGTCCTAATGTTCCCGATTTGTCCTTAATGACCCGACTTGACAAATGCCAAAAAACAGAACGAGTCCAGCTGGGGAATTCACGAAATTTGTAACACAATTGGAAAGTGTTGGGAACATTCAAATTTCAATTCCGACTGAGATTTTAGTAATTTGACTTCGCCCTGCTGTGCTTCGTATGTCTCGACTTGTCCTAATGCTCCCGATTTGTCCTTAATGACCCGACTTGACAAATGCCAAAAAACAGAAAGAGTCCAGATGGGTAATTCAAGAAATTTGTAACACAATTGGAAAGTGTTGGGAACATTCAAATTTCAATTCCGACTGAGATTTTCGTAATATGACTTCGCCCTGCTGTGCTTCGTATGTCTCGACTTGTCCTAATGGTCCCGATTTGTCCTTGATGACCCGACTTGACAAATGTCAAAATACAGGACAAGCCCAGCTGGGTAAAACAAGAAATTTGTAGCACAATTGGAAAATGTTGGGGAACAATTCAAATTTCAATTCCGAGATTTTCGATTTGACTTCGCCCTGCTGTGCTTAGTACGTCTCGTCTTGTCCTAATGGTCCCGATTTGTCCTTAAAGACCCGACTTGAAAAATGCTAAAAAAAAACAAAACGAGTCCAGCTGGGTAATTCAAGAAATTTGTAACACAATAGGAAAATGTTGGGGAACAAATCTAATTTCTATTCCGACTGGGATTTTAGTAATTTGACTTAGCCCTGCTGTGCTTCGTATGTCTCGACTTGTTCTAATGTTCCCGATTTGTCCTTAATGACCCGACTTGACATATGCCAAAACTACAGAACAAGTCCAGCTGGGTTAAACAAGAAATTTGTAATACAATAGGAAAATGTTGGGGAACAAATCTAATTTCAATTCCGACAGGGATTTTCGTAAATTGACTTGCCATGCTGTGCTTCGTATGTCTCGACTTGTCCTAATGGTCCCGATTTGTCCTTAAAGACCCGACTTGAAAAATGCTAAAAAGAACAGAACGAGTCCAGCTGGGTAATTCAGTAACACAATAGGAAAATGTTGGGGAACAATTCTAATTCCTATTCCGACTGGGATTTTAGTAATTTGACTTCGCCCTGCTGTGCTTCGTATGTCTCGACTTGTCCTAATGCTCCCGATTTGTCCTTAATGACCCGACTTGACAAATGCCAAAAAACAGAAAGAGTCCAGCTGGGTAATTCAAGAAATTTGTAACACAATTGGAAAGTGTTGGGAACATTCAAATTTCAATTCCGACTGAGATTTTCGTAATATGACTTCGCCCTGCTGTGCTTCGTATGTCTCGATTTGTCCTAATGTTCCCGATTTGTCCTTAATGACCCGACTTGACAAATGCCTAAACTACAGAACAAGTCCAGCTGGGTTAAACAAGAAATTTGTAATACAATAGGAAAATGTTGGGGAACAAATCTAATTTCAATTCCGACTGGGATTTTCGTAAATTGACTTGCCATGCTGTGCTTCGTATGTCTCGACTTGTCCTAATGTTCCCGATTTGTCCTTAATGACCCGACTTGACAAATGCCAAAAAACAGAACGAGTCCAGCTGGGGAATTCACGAAATTTGTAACACAAATGGAAAGTGTTGGGAACATTCAAATTTCAATTCCGACTGAGATTTTAGTAATTTGACTTCGCCCTGCTGTGCTTCGTATGTCTCGACTTGTCCTAATGCTCCCGATTTGTCCTTAATGACCCGACTTGACAAATGCCAAAAAACAGAAAGAGTCCAGCTGGGTAATTCAAGAAATTTGTAACACAATTGGAAAGTGTTGGGAACATTCAAATTTCAATTCCGACTGAGATTTTCGTAATATGACTTCGCCCTGCTGTGCTTCGTATGTCTCGACTTGTCCTAATGTTCCCGATTTGTCCTTAAAGACCCGACTTGACAAATGCCAAAAAACAGAAAGAGTCCAGCTGGGTAATTCAAGAAATTTGTAACACAATTGGAAAGTGTTGGGAACATTCAAATTTCAATTCCGACTGAGATTTTCGTAATATGACTTCGCCCTGCTGTGCTTCGTATGTCTCGATTTGTCCTAATGTTCCCGATTTGTCCTTAATGACCCGACTTGACAAATGCCAAAACTACAGAACAAGTCCAGCTGGGTTAAACAAGAAATTTGTAATACAATAGGAAAATGTTGGGGAACAAATCTAATTTCAATTCCGACTGGGATTTTCGTAAATTGACTTGCCATGCTGTGCTTCGTATGTCTCGACTTGTCCTAATGTTCCCGATTTGTCCTTAATGACCCGACTTGACAAATGCCAAAAAACAGAACGAGTCCAGCTGGGGAATTCACGAAATTTGTAACACAAATGGAAAGTGTTGGGAACATTCAAATTTCAATTCCGACTGAGATTTTAGTAATTTGACTTCGCCCTGCTGTGCTTCGTATGTCTCGACTTGTCCTAATGCTCCCGATTTGTCCTTAATGACCCGACTTGACAAATGCCAAAAAACAGAAAGAGTCCAGCTGGGTAATTCAAGAAATTTGTAACACAATTGGAAAGTGTTGGGAACATTCAAATTTCAATTCCGACTGAGATTTTCGTAATATGACTTCGCCCTGCTGTGCTTCGTATGTCTCGACTTGTCCTAATGTTCCCGATTTGTCCTTAATGACCCGACTTGACAAATGCCAAAACTACAGAACAAGTCCAGCTGGGTTAAACAAGAAATTTGTAATACAATAGGAAAATGTTGGGGAACAAATCTAATTTCAATTCCGACTGGGATTTTCGTAAATTGACTTGCCATGCTGTGCTTCGTATGTCTCGACTTGTCCTAATGGTCCCGATTTGTCCTTGATGACCCGACTTGACAAATGTCAAATACAGGACAAGCCCAGCTGGGTAAAACAAGAAATTTGTAGCACAATTGGAAAATGTTGGGGAACAATTCAAATTTCTATTCCGACTGGGATTTTAGTAATTTGACTTCGCCCTGCTGTGCTTCGTATGTCTCAACTTGTCCTAATGTTCCCGATTTGTCCTTAATGACCCGACTTGACAAATGCCAAAAAACAGAACGAGTCCAGCTGGGGAATTCACGAAATTTGTAACACAAATGGAAAGTGTTGGGAACATTCAAATTTCAATTCCGACTGAGATTTTAGTAATTTGACTTCGCCCTGCTGTGCTTCGTATGTCTCGACTTGTCCTAATGGTCCCGATATGTTCCCACTGACCCGACTTGAGAAATGCCATACCTACAGAACAAGTCCAGCTGGGTAAAACAAGAAATTTGTAACACAATAGGAAATTGTTGTGGAACAATTCTAATTTCAATTCCGACTGGGATTTTCGTAAATTGACTTAGCCCTTTTGTGCTTCGTATGTCTCGACTTGTCCTAATGGTCCCGATTTGTCCTTAAAGACCCGACTTGAAAAATGCTAAAAAGAACAGAACGAGTCCAGCTGGGTAATTCAGTAACACAATAGGAAAATGTTGGGGAACAATTCTAATTCCTATTCCGACTGGGATTTTAGTAATTTGACTTCGCCCTGCTGTGCTTCGTATGTCTCGACTTGTCCTAATGCTCCCGATTTGTCCTTAATGACCCGACTTGACAAATGCCAAAAAACAGAAAGAGTCCAGCTGGATAATTCAAGAAATTTGTAACACAATTGGAAAGTGTTGGGAACATTCAAATTTCAATTCCGACTGAGATTTTCGTAATATGACTTCGCCCTGCTGTGCTTCGTATGTCTCGATTTGTCCTAATGTTCCCGATTTGTCCTTAATGACCCGACTTGACAAATGCCAAAACTACAGAACAAGTCCAGCTGGGTTAAACAAGAAATTTGTAATACAATAGGAAAATGTTGGGGAACAAATCTAATTTCAATTCCGACTGGGATTTTCGTAAATTGACTTGCCATGCTGTGCTTCGTATGTCTCGACTTGTCCTAATGTTCCCGATTTGTCCTTAATGACCCGACTTGACAAATGCCAAAAAACAGAACGAGTCCAGCTGGGGAATTCACGAAATTTGTAACACAAATGGAAAGTGTTGGGAACATTCAAATTTCAATTCCGACTGAGATTTTAGTAATTTGACTTCGCCCTGCTGTGCTTCGTATGTCTCGACTTGTCCTAATGCTCCCGATTTGTCCTTAATGACCCGACTTGACAAATGCCAAAAAACAGAAAGAGTCCAGCTGGGTAATTCAAGAAATTTGTAACACAATTGGAAAGTGTTGGGAACATTCAAATTTCAATTCCGACTGAAATTTTCGTAATATGACTTCGCCCTGCTGTGCTTCGTATGTCTCGACTTGTCCTAATGTTCCCGATTTGTCCTTAATGACCCGACTTGACAAATGCCAAAACTACAGAACATGTCCAGCTGGGTTAAACAAGAAATTTGTAATACAATAGGAAAATGTTGGGGAACAAATCTAATTTCAATTCCGACTGGGATTTTCGTAAATTGACTTGCCATGCTGTGCTTCGTATGTCTCGACTTGTCCTAATGGTCCCGATTTGTCCTTGATGACCCGACTTGACAAATGTCAAATACAGGACAAGCCCAGCTGGGTAAAACAAGAAATTTGTAGCACAATTGGAAAATGTTGGGGAACAATTCAAATTTCTATTCCGACTGGGATTTTAGTAATTTGACTTCGCCCTGCTGTGCTTCGTATGTCTCAACTTGTCCTAATGTTCCCGATTTGTCCTTAATGACCCGACTTGACAAATGCCAAAAAACAGAACGAGTCCAGCTGGGGAATTCACGAAATTTGTAACACAAATGGAAAGTGTTGGGAACATTCAAATTTCAATTCCGACTGAGATTTTAGTAATTTGACTTCGCCCTGCTGTGCTTCGTATGTCTCGACTTGTCCTAATGGTCCCGATATGTTCCCACTGACCCGACTTGAGAAATGCCATACCTACAGAACAAGTCCAGCTGGGTAAAACAAGAAATTTGTAACACAATAGGAAATTGTTGTGGAACAATTCTAATTTCAATTCCGACTGGGATTTTCGTAAATTGACTTAGCCCTTTTGTGCTTCGTATGTCTCGACTTGTCCTAATGCTCCCGATTTGTCCTTAATGACCCGACTTGACAAATGCCAAAAAACAGAAAGAGTCCAGCTGGGTAATTCAAGAAATTTGTAACACAATTGGAAAGTGTTGGGAACATTCAAATTTCAATTCCGACTGAGATTTTCGTAATATGACTTCGCCCTGCTGTGCTTCGTATGTCTCGATTTGTCCTAATGTTCCCGATTTGTCCTTAATGACCCGACTTGACAAATGCCAAAACTACAGAACAAGTCCAGCTGGGTTAAACAAGAAATTTGTAATACAATAGGAAAATGTTGGGGAACAAATCTAATTTCAATTCCGACTGGGATTTTCGTAAATTGACTTGCCATGCTGTGCTTCGTATGTCTCGACTTGTCCTAATGTTCCCGATTTGTCCTTAATGACCCGATTTGACAAATGCCAAAAAACAGAACGAGTCCAGCTGGGGAATTCACGAAATTTGTAACACAAATGGAAAGTGTTGGGAACATTCAAATTTCAATTCCGACTGAGATTTTAGTAATTTGACTTCGCCCTGCTGTGCTTCGTATGTCTCGACTTGTCCTAATGCTCCCGATTTGTCCTTAATGACCCGACTTGACAAATGCCAAAAAACAGAAAGAGTCCAGCTGGGTAATTCAAGAAATTTGTAACACAATTGGAAAGTGTTGGGAACATTCAAATTTCAATTCCGACTGAGATTTTCGTAATATGACTTCGCCCTGCTGTGCTTCGTATGTCTCGACTTGTCCTAATGTTCCCGATTTGTCCTTAATGACCCGACTTGACAAATGCCAAAACTACAGAACAAGTCCAGCTGGGTTAAACAAGAAATTTGTAATACAATAGGAAAATGTTGGGGAACAAATCTAATTTCAATTCCGACTGGGATTTTCGTAAATTGACTTGCCATGCTGTGCTTCGTATGTCTCGACTTGTCCTAATGGTCCCGATTTGTCCTTGATGACCCGACTTGACAAATGTCAAATACAGGACAAGCCCAGCTGGGTAAAACAAGAAATTTGTAGCACAATTGGAAAATGTTGGGGAACAATTCAAATTTCTATTCCGACTGGGATTTTAGTAATTTGACTTCGCCCTGCTGTGCTTCGTATGTCTCAACTTGTCCTAATGTTCCCGATTTGTCCTTAATGACCCGACTTGACAAATGCCAAAAAACAGAACGAGTCCAGCTGGGGAATTCACGAAATTTGTAACACAAATGGAAAGTGTTGGGAACATTCAAATTTCAATTCCGACTGAGATTTTAGTAATTTGACTTCGCCCTGCTGTGCTTCGTATGTCTCGACTTGTCCTAATGCTCCCGATTTGTCCTTGATGACCCGACTTGACAAATGTCAAAATACAGGACAAGCCCAGCTGGGTAAAACAAGAAATTTGTAGCACAATTGGAAAATGTTGGGGAACAATTCAAATTTCAATTCCGAGATTTTCGATTTGACTTCGCCCTGCTGTGCTTAGTACGTCTCGTCTTGTCCTAATGGTCCCGATTTGTCCTTAAAGACCCGACTTGAAAAATGCTAAAAAAAACAAAACGAGTCCAGCTGGGTAATTCAAGAAATTTGTAACACAATAGGAAAATGTTGGGGAACAAATCTAATTTCTATTCCGACTGGGATTTTAGTAATTTGACTTAGCCCTGCTGTGCTTCGTATGTCTCGACTTGTTCTAATGTTCCCGATTTGTCCTTAATGACCCGACTTG
The DNA here is from genome assembly GCA_958502065.1 of Chrysolina americana. Classification (NCBI taxonomy): domain Eukaryota; kingdom Metazoa; phylum Arthropoda; class Insecta; order Coleoptera; family Chrysomelidae; genus Chrysolina; species Chrysolina americana. The sequence continues at coordinate 31,775,445 of OY293420.1, forward strand.
ACATATGCCAAAACTACAGAACAAGTCCAGCTGGGTTAAACAAGAAATTTGTAATACAATAGGAAAATGTTGGGGAACAAATCTAATTTCAATTCCGACTGGGATTTTCGTAAATTGACTTGCCATGCTGTGCTTCGTATGTCTCGACTTGTCCTAATGTTCCCGATTTGTCCTTAATGACCCGACTTGACAAATGCCAAAAAACAGAACGAGTCCAGCTGGGGAATTCACGAAATTTGTAACACAAATGGAAAGTGTTGGGAACATTCAAATTTCAATTCCGACTGAGATTTTAGTAATTTGACTTCGCCCTGCTGTGCTTCGTATGTCTCGACTTGTCCTAATGCTCCCGATTTGTCCTTAATGACCCGACTTGACAAATGCCAAAAAACAGAAAGAGTCCAGCTGGGTAATTCAAGAAATTTGTAACACAATTGGAAAGTGTTGGGAACATTCAAATTTCAATTCCGACTGAGATTTTCGTAATATGACTTCGCCCTGCTGTGCTTCGTATGTCTCGACTTGTCCTAATGTTCCCGATTTGTCCTTAATGACCCGACTTGACAAATGCCAAAACTACAGAACATGTCCAGCTGGGTTAAACAAGAAATTTGTAATACAATAGGAAAATGTTGGGGAACAAATCTAATTTCAATTCCGACTGGGATTTTCGTAAATTGACTTGCCATGCTGTGCTTCGTATGTCTCGACTTGTCCTAATGGTCCCGATTTGTCCTTGATGACCCGACTTGACAAATGTCAAATACAGGACAAGCCCAGCTGGGTAAAACAAGAAATTTGTGGCACAATTGGAAAATGTTGGGGAACAATTCAAATTTCTATTCCGACTGGGATTTTAGTAATTTGACTTCGACCTGCTGTGCTTCGTATGTCTCAACTTGTCCTAATGTTCCCGATTTGTCCTTAATGACCCGACTTGACAAATGCCAAAAAACAGAACGAGTCCAGCTGGGGAATTCACGAAATTTGTAACACAAATGGAAAGTGTTGGGAACATTCAAATTTCAATTCCGACTGAGATTTTAGTAATTTGACTTCGCCCTGCTGTGCTTCGTATGTCTCGACTTGTCCTAATGGTCCCGATATGTTCCCACTGACCCGACTTGAGAAATGCCATACCTACAGAACAAGTCCAGCTGGGTAAAACAAGAAATTTGTAACACAATAGGAAATTGTTGTGGAACAATTCTAATTTCAATTCCGACTGGGATTTTCGTAAATTGACTTAGCCCTTTTGTGCTTCGTATGTCTCGACTTGTCCTAATGCTCCCGATTTGTCCTTAATGACCCGACTTGACAAATGCCAAAAAACAGAACGAGTCCAGCTGGGGAATTCACGAAATTTGTAACACAAATGGAAACTGTTGGGAACATTCAAATTTCAATTCCGACTGAGATTTTAGTAATTTGACTTCGCCCTGCTGTGCTTCGTATGTCTCGACTTGTCCTAATGCTCCCGATTTGTCCTTAAAGACCCGACTGACAAATGCCAAAAAACAGAAAGAGTCCAGCTGGGTAATTCAAGAAATTTGTAACACAATTGGAAAGTGTTGGGAACATTCAAATTTCAATTCCGACTGAGATTTTCGTAATATGACTTCGCCCTGCTGTGCTTCGTATGTCTCGACTTGTCCTAATGTTCCCGATTTGTCCTTAATGACCCGACTTGACAAATGCCAAAACTACAGAACAAGTCCAGCTGGGTTAACAAGAAATTTGTAATACAATAGGAAAATGTTGGGGAACAAATCTAATTTCAATTCCGACTGGGATTTTCGTAAATTGACTTGCCATGCTGTGCTTCGTATGTCTCGACTTGTCCTAATGTTCCCGATTTGTCCTTAATGACCCGACTTGACAAATGCCAAAAAACAGAACGAGTCCAGCTGGGGAATTCACGAAATTTGTAACACAATTGGAAAGTGTTGGGAAAATTCAAATTTCAATTCCGACTGAGATTGTAGTAATTTGACTTCGCCCTGCTGTGCTTCGTATGTCTCGACTTGTCAAAAAACAGAAAGAGTCCAGCTGGGTAATTCAAGAAATTTGTAACACAATTGGAAAGTGTTGGGAACATTCAAATTTCAATTCCGACTGAGATTTTCGTAATATGACTTCGCCCTGCTGTGCTTCGTATGTCTCGACTTGTCCTAATGGTCCCGATTTGTCCTTGATGACCCGACTTGACAAATGTCAAAATACAGGACAAGCCCAGCTGGGTAAAACAAGAAATTTGTAGCACAATTGGAAAATGTTGGGGAACAATTCAAATTTCAATTCCGAGATTTTCGATTTGACTACGCCCTGCTGTGCTTAGTACGTCTCGTCTTGTCCTAATGGTCCCGATTTGTCCTTAAAGACCCGACTTGAAAAATGCTAAAAAAAAACAAAACGAGTCCAGCTGGGTAATTCAAGAAATTTGTAACACAATAGGAAAATGTTGGGGAACAAATCTAATTTCTATTCCGACTGGGATTTTAGTAATTTGACTTCGCCCTGCTGTGCTTCGTATGTCTCGACTTGTCCTAATGGTCCCTACTGACCCGACTTGACATATGCCAAAACTATAGAACAAGTCCAGCAGGGTAAAACAAAAAATTTGTAACACAATTGGAAAAAGTTGGGAAACAATTCCAATTTCAATTCCGACTGAGATTTTCTTAATTTGACTTCGCCCTGCTGTGCTTCGTATGTCTCGACTTGTCCTAATGGTCCCGATATGTTCCCACTGACCCGACTTGAGAAATGCCATACCTACAGAACAAGTCCAGCTGGGTAAACAAGAAATTTGTAACACAATAGGAAATTGTTGTGGAACAATTCTAATTTCAATTCCGACTGGGATTTTCGTAAATTGACTTAGCCCTTTTGTGCTTCGTATGTCTCGACTTGTTCTAATGGTCCCTACTGACCCGATTTGACATATGCCTAAACTATAGAATAAGTCCAGCAGGGTAAAACAAGAAATTTGTAACACAATTGGAAAATGTTGGGAAACAATTCCAATTTCAATTCCGACTGAGATTTTCGATTTGACTTCGCCCTGCTGTGCTTAGTACGTCTCTTCTTGTCCTAATGGTCCCGATTTTTCCTCAAAGACCCGACTTGAAAAATGCTAAAAAAAAACAAAACGAGTCCAGCTGGGTAATTCAAGAAATTTGTAACACAATAGGAAAATGTTGGGGAACAAATCTAATTTCTATTCCGACTGGGATTTTAGTAATTTGACTTCGCCCTGCTGTGATTCGTATGTCTCGACTTGTCCTAATGTTCCCGATTTGTCCTTAATGACCCGACTTGACAAATGCCAAAAAACAGAACGAGTCCAGCTGGGGAATTCACGAAATTTGTAACACAATTGGAAAGTGTTGGGAACATTCAAATTTCAATTCCGACTGAGATTTTAGTAATTTGACTTCGCCCTGCTGTGCTTCGTATGTCTCGACTTGTCCTAATGGTCCCGATTTGTCCTTGATGACCCGACTTGACAAATGTCAAAATACAGGACAAGCCCAGCTGGGTAAAACAAGAAATTTGTAGCACAATTGGAAAATGTTGGGGAACAATTCAAATTTCAATTCCGAGATTTTCGATTTGACTTCGCCCTGCTGTGCTTAGTACGTCTCGTCTTGTCCTAATGGTCCCGATTTGTCCTTAAAGACCCGACTTGAAAAATGCTAAAAGAAAACAGAACGAGTCCAGCTGGGTAATTCAAGATATTAGTAACACAATAGGAAAATGTTGGGGAACAATTCTAATTTCTATTCCGACTGGGATTTTAGTAATTTGACTTCGCCCTGCTGTGCTTCGTATGTCTCGACTTGTCCTAATGTTCCCGATTTGTCCAATGACCCGACTTGACAAATGCCAAAAAACAGAACGAGTCCAGCTGGGGAATTCACGAAATTTGTAACACAATTGGAAAGTGTTGGGAACATTCAAATTTCAATTCCGACTGAGATTTTAGTAATTTGACTTCGCCCTGCTGTGCTTCGTATGTCTCGACTTGTCCTAATGCTCCCGATTTGTCCTTAATGACCCGACTTGACAAATGCCAAAAAACAGAAAGAGTCCAGCTGGGTAATTCAAGAAATTTGTAACACAATTGGAAAGTGTTGGGAACATTCAAATTTCAATTCCGACTGAGATTTTCGTAATATGACTTCGCCCTGCTGTGCTTCGTATGTCTCGACTTGTCCTAATGTTCCCGATTTGTCCTTAATGACCCGACTTGACAAATGCCAAAACTACAGAACAAGTCCAGCTGGGTTAAACAAGAAATTTGTAATACAATAGGAAAATGTTGGGGAACAAATCTAATTTCAATTCCGACTGGGATTTTCGTAAATTGACTTGCCATGCTGTGCTTCGTATGTCTCGACTTGTCCTAATGGTCCCGATTTGTCCTTGATGACCCGACTTGACAAATGTCAAATACAGGACAAGCCCAGCTGGGTAAAACAAGAAATTTGTAGCACAATTGGAAAATGTTGGGGAACAATTCAAATTTCTATTCCGACTGGGATTTTAGTAATTTGACTTCGCCCTGCTGTGCTTCGTATGTCTCAACTTGTCCTAATGTTCCCGATTTGTCCTTACTGACCCGACTTGACAAATGCCAAAAAACAGAACGAGTCCAGCTGGGGAATTCACGAAATTTGTAACACAAATGGAAAGTGTTGGGAACATTCAAATTTCAATTCCGACTGAGATTTTAGTAATTTGACTTCGCCCTGCTGTGCTTCGTATGTCTCGACTTGTCCTAATGCTCCCGATTTGTCCTTAAAGACCCGACTTGACAAATGCCAAAAAACAGAAAGAGTCCAGCTGGGTAATTCAAGAAATTTGTAACACAATTGGAAAGTGTTGGGAACATTCAAATTTCAATTCCGACTGAGATTTTCGTAATATGACTTCGCCCTGCTGTGCTTCGTATGTCTCGACTTGTCCTAATGTTCCCGATTTGTCCTTAATGACCCGACTTGACAAATGCCAAAACTACAGAACAAGTCCAGCTGGGTTAACAAGAAATTTGTAATACAATAGGAAAATGTTGGGGAACAAATCTAATTTCAATTCCGACTGGGATTTTCGTAAATTGACTTGCCATGCTGTGCTTCGTATGTCTCGACTTGTCCTAATGTTCCCGATTTGTCCTTAATGACCCGACTTGACAAATGCCAAAAAACAGAACGAGTCCAGCTGGGGAATTCACGAAATTTGTAACACAATTGGAAAGTGTTGGGAACATTCAAATTTCAATTCCGACTGAGATTTTAGTAATTTGACTTCGCCCTGCTGTGCTTCGTATGTCTCGACTTGTCCTAATGCTCCCGATTTGTCCTTAATGACCCGACTTGACAAATGCCAAAAAACAGAAAGAGTCCAGCTGGGTAATTCAAGAAATTTGTAACACAATTGGAAAGTGTTGGGAACATTCAAATTTCAATTCCGACTGAGATTTTCGTAATATGACTTCGCCCTGCTGTGCTTCGTATGTCTCGACTTGTCCTTATGGTCCCGATTTGTCCTTGATGACCCGACTTGACAAATGTCAAAATACAGGACAAGCCCAGCTGGGTAAAACAAGAAATTTGTAGCACAATTGGAAAATGTTGGGGAACAATTCAAATTTCAATTCCGAGATTTTCGATTTGACTACGCCCTGCTGTGCTTAGTACGTCTCGTCTTGTCCTAATGGTCCCGATTTGTCCTTAAAGACCCGACTTGAAAAATGCTAAAAAAAAACAAAACGAGTCCAGCTGGGTAATTCAAGAAATTTGTAACACAATAGGAAAATGTTGGGGAACAAATCTAATTTCTATTCCGACTGGGATTTTAGTAATTTGACTTCGCCCTGCTGTGCTTCGTATGTCTCGACTTGTCCTAATGGTCCCTACTGACCCGACTTGACATATGCCAAAACTATAGAACAAGTCCTGCAGGGTAAAACAAAAAATTTGTAACACAATTGGAAAAAGTTGGGAAACAATTCCAATTTCAATTCCGACTGAGATTTTCTTAATTTGACTTCGCCCTGCTGTGCTTCGTATGTCTCGACTTGTCCTAATGGTCCCGATATGTTCCCACTGACCCGACTTGAGAAATGCCATACCTACAGAACAAGTCCAGCTGGGTAAACAAGAAATTTGTAACACAATAGGAAATTGTTGTGGAACAATTCTAATTTCAATTCCGACTGGGATTTTCGTAAATTGACTTAGCCCTTTTGTGCTTCGTATGTCTCGACTTGTTCTAATGGTCCCTACTGACCCGATTTGACATATGCCTAAACTATAGAATAAGTCCAGCAGGGTAAAACAAGAAATTTGTAACACAATTGGAAAATGTTGGGAAACAATTCCAATTTCAATTCCGACTGAGATTTTCGATTTGACTTCGCCCTGCTGTGCTTAGTACGTCTCTTCTTGTCCTAATGGTCCCGATTTTTCCTTAAAGACCCGACTTGAAAAATGCTAAAAAAAAACAAAACGAGTCCAGCTGGGTAATTCAAGAAATTTGTAACACAATAGGAAAATGTTGGGGAACAAATCTAATTTCTATTCCGACTGGGATTTTAGTAATTTGACTTCGCCCTGCTGTGCTTCGTATGTCTCGACTTGTCCTAATGTTCCCGATTTGTCCTTAATGACCCGACTTGACAAATGCCAAAAAACAGAACGAGTCCAGCTGGGGAATTCACGAAATTTGTAACACAATTGGAAAGTGTTGGGAACATTCAAATTTCAATTCCGACTGAGATTTTAGTAATTTGACTTCGCCCTGCTGTGCTTCGTATGTCTCGACTTGTCCTAATGGTCCCGATTTGTCCTTGATGACCCGACTTGACAAATGTCAAAATACAGGACAAGCCCAGCTGGGTAAAACAAGAAATTTGTAGCACAATTGGAAAATGTTGGGGAACAATTCAAATTTCAATTCCGAGATTTTCGATTTGACTTCGCCCTGCTGTGCTTAGTACGTCTCGTCTTGTCCTAATGGTCCCGATTTGTCCTTAAAGACCCGACTTGAAAAATGCTAAAAGAAAACAGAACGAGTCCAGCTGGGTAATTCAAGATATTAGTAACACAATAGGAAAATGTTGGGGAACAATTCTAATTTCTATTCCGACTGGGATTTTAGTAATTTGACTTCGCCCTGCTGTGCTTCGTATGTCTCGACTTGTCCTAATGTTCCCGATTTGTCCAATGACCCGACTTGACAAATGCCAAAAAACAGAACGAGTCCAGCTGGGGAATTCACGAAATTTGTAACACAATTGGAAAGTGTTGGGAACATTCAAATTTCAATTCCGACTGAGATTTTAGTAATTTGACTTCGCCCTGCTGTGCTTCGTATGTCTCGACTTGTCCTAATGCTCCCGATTTGTCCTTAATGACCCGACTTGACAAATGCCAAAAAACAGAAAGAGTCCAGCTGGGTAATTCAAGAAATTTGTAACACAATTGGAAAGTGTTGGGAACATTCAAATTTCAATTCCGACTGAGATTTTCGTAATATGACTTCGCCCTGCTGTGCTTCGTATGTTTCGACTTGTCCTAATGTTCCCGATTTGTCCTTAATGACCCGACTTGACAAATGCCAAAGCTACAGAACAAGTCCAGCTGGGTTAAACAAGAAATTTGTAATACAATAGGAAAATGTTGGGGAACAAATCTAATTTCAATTCCGACTGGGATTTTCGTAAATTGACTTGCCATGCTGTGCTTCGTATGTCTCGACTTGTCCTAATGGTCCCGATTTGTCCTTGATGACCCGACTTGACAAATGTCAAATACAGGACAAGCCCAGCTGGGTAAAACAAGAAATTTGTAGCACAATTGGAAAATGTTGGGGAACAATTCAAATTTCTATTCCGACTGGGATTTTAGTAATTTGACTTCGCCCTGCTGTGCTTCGTATGTCTCAACTTGTCCTAATGTTCCCGATTTGTCCTTAATGACCCGACTTGACAAATGCCAAAAAACAGAACGAGTCCAGCTGGGGAATTCACGAAATTTGTAACACAAATGGAAAGTGTTGGGAACATTCAAATTTCAATTCCGACTGAGATTTTAGTAATTTGACTTCGCCCTGCTGTGCTTCGTATGTCTCGACTTGTCCTAATGCTCCCGATTTGTCCTTAAAGACCCGACTTGACAAATGCCAAAAAACAGAAAGAGTCCAGCTGGGTAATTCAAGAAATTTGTAACACAATTGGAAAGTGTTGGGAACATTCAAATTTCAATTCCGACTGAGATTTTCGTAATATGACTTCGCCCTGCTGTGCTTCGTATGTCTCGACTTGTCCTAATGTTCCCGATTTGTCCTTAATGACCCGACTTGACAAATGCCAAAACTACAGAACAAGTCCAGCTGGGTTAACAAGAAATTTGTAATACAATAGGAAAATGTTGGGGAACAAATCTAATTTCAATTCCGACTGGGATTTTCGTAAATTGACTTGCCATGCTGTGCTTCGTATGTCTCGACTTGTCCTAATGTTCCCGATTTGTCCTTAATGACCCGACTTGACAAATGCCAAAAAACAGAACGAGTCCAGCTGGGGAATTCACGAAATTTGTAACACAATTGGAAAGTGTTGGGAACATTCAAATTTCAATTCCGACTGAGATTTTAGTAATTTGACTTCGCCCTGCTGTGCTTCGTATGTCTCGACTTGTCCTAATGCTCCCGATTTGTCCTTAATGACCCGACTTGACAAATGCCAAAAAACAGAAAGAGTCCAGCTGGGTAATTCAAGAAATTTGTAACACAATTGGAAAGTGTTGGGAACATTCAAATTTCAATTCCGACTGAGATTTTCGTAATATGACTTCGCCCTGCTGTGCTTCGTATGTCTCGACTTGTCCTAATGGTCCCGATTTGTCCTTGATGACCCGACTTGACAAATGTCAAAATACAGGACAAGCCCAGCTGGGTAAAACAAGAAATTTGTAGCACAATTGGAAAATGTTGGGGAACAATTCAAATTTCAATTCCGAGATTTTCGATTTGACTTCGCCCTGCTGTGCTTAGTACGTCTCGTCTTGTCCTAATGGTCCCGATTTGTCCTTAAAGACCCGACTTGAAAAATGCTAAAAAAAAACAAAACGAGTCCAGCTGGGTAATTCAAGAAATTTGTAACACAAATGGAAAGTGTTGGGAACATTCAAATTTCAATTCCGACTGAGATTTTAGTAATTTGACTTCGCCCTGCTGTGCTTCGTATGTCTCGACTTGTTCTAATGTTCCCGATTTGTCCTTAATGACCCGACTTGACATATGCCAAAACTACAGAACAAGTCCAGCTGGGTTAAACAAGAAATTTGTAATACAATAGGAAAATGTTGGGGAACAAATCTAATTTCAATTCCGACTGGGATTTTCGTAAATTGACTTGCCATGCTGTGCTTCGTATGTCTCGACTTGTCCTAATGGTCCCGATTTGTCCTTAAAGACCCGACTTGAAAAATGCTAAAAAGAACAGAACGAGTCCAGCTGGGTAATTCAGTAACACAATAGGAAAATGTTGGGGAACAATTCTAATTCCTATTCCGACTGGGATTTTAGTAATTTGACTTCGCCCTGCTGTGCTTCGTATGTCTCGACTTGTCCTAATGCTCCCGATTTGTCCTTAATGACCCGACTTGACAAATGCCAAAAAACAGAAAGAGTCCAGCTGGGTAATTCAAGAAATTTGTAACACAATTGGAAAGTGTTGGGAACATTCAAATTTCAATTCCGACTGAGATTTTCGTAATATGACTTCGCCCTGCTGTGCTTCGTATGTCTCGATTTGTCCTAATGTTCCCGATTTGTCCTTAATGACCCGACTTGACAAATGCCAAAACTACAGAACAAGTCCAGCTGGGTTAAACAAGAAATTTGTAATACAATAGGAAAATGTTGGGGAACAAATCTAATTTCAATTCCGACTGGGATTTTCGTAAATTGACTTGCCATGCTGTGCTTCGTATGTCTCGACTTGTCCTAATGTTCCCGATTTGTCCTTAATGACCCGACTTGACAAATGCCAAAAAACAGAACGAGTCCAGCTGGGGAATTCACGAAATTTGTAACACAAATGGAAAGTGTTGGGAACATTCAAATTTCAATTCCGACTGAGATTTTAGTAATTTGACTTCGCCCTGCTGTGCTTCGTATGTCTCGACTTGTCCTAATGCTCCCGATTTGTCCTTAATGACCCGACTTGACAAATGCCAAAAAACAGAAAGAGTCCAGCTGGGTAATTCAAGAAATTTGTAACACAATTGGAAAGTGTTGGGAACATTCAAATTTCAATTCCGACTGAGATTTTCGTAATATGACTTCGCCCTGCTGTGCTTCGTATGTCTCGACTTGTCCTAATGGTCCCGATTTGTCCTTGATGACCCGACTTGACAAATGTCAAAATACAGGACAAGCCCAGCTGGGTAAAACAAGAAATTTGTAGCACAATTGGAAAATGTTGGGGAACAATTCAAATTTCAATTCCGAGATTTTCGATTTGACTTCGCCCTGCTGTGCTTAGTACGTCTCGTCTTGTCCTAATGGTCCCGATTTGTCCTTAAAGACCCGACTTGAAAAATGCTAAAAAAAAACAAAACGAGTCCAGCTGGGTAATTCAAGAAATTTGTAACACAAATGGAAAGTGTTGGGAACATTCAAATTTCAATTCCGACTGAGATTTTAGTAATTTGACTTCGCCCTGCTGTGCTTCGTATGTCTCGACTTGTTCTAATGTTCCCGATTTGTCCTTAATGACCCGACTTGACATATGCCAAAACTACAGAACAAGTCCAGCTGGGTTAAACAAGAAATTTGTAATACAATAGGAAAATGTTGGGGAACAAATCTAATTTCAATTCCGACTGGGATTTTCGTAAATTGACTTGCCATGCTGTGCTTCGTATGTCTCGACTTGTCCTAATGGTCCCGATTTGTCCTTAAAGACCCGACTTGAAAAATGCTAAAAAGAACAGAACGAGTCCAGCTGGGTAATTCAGTAACACAATAGGAAAATGTTGGGGAACAATTCTAATTCCTATTCCGACTGGGATTTTAGTAATTTGACTTCGCCCTGCTGTGCTTCGTATGTCTCGACTTGTCCTAATGCTCCCGATTTGTCCTTAATGACCCGACTTGACAAATGCCAAAAAACAGAAAGAGTCCAGCTGGGTAATTCAAGAAATTTGTAACACAATTGGAAAGTGTTGGGAACATTCAAATTTCAATTCCGACTGAGATTTTCGTAATATGACTTCGCCCTGCTGTGCTTCGTATGTCTCGATTTGTCCTAATGTTCCCGATTTGTCCTTAATGACCCGACTTGACAAATGCCAAAACTACAGAACAAGTCCAGCTGGGTTAAACAAGAAATTTGTAATACAATAGGAAAATGTTGGGGAACAAATCTAATTTCAATTCCGACTGGGATTTTCGTAAATTGACTTGCCATGCTGTGCTTCGTATGTCTCGACTTGTCCTAATGTTCCCGATTTGTCCTTAATGACCCGACTTGACAAATGCCAAAAAACAGAACGAGTCCAGCTGGGGAATTCACGAAATTTGTAACACAAATGGAAAGTGTTGGGAACATTCAAATTTCAATTCCGACTGAGATTTTAGTAATTTGACTTCGCCCTGCTGTGCTTCGTATGTCTCGACTTGTCCTAATGCTCCCGATTTGTCCTTAATGACCCGACTTGACAAATGCCAAAAAACAGAAAGAGTCCAGCTGGGTAATTCAAGAAATTTGTAACACAATTGGAAAGTGTTATGAACATTCAAATTTCAATTCCGACTGAGATTTTCGTAATATGACTTCGCCCTGCTGTGCTTCGTATGTCTCGACTTGTCCTAATGTTCCCGATTTGTCCTTAATGACCCGACTTGACAAATGCCAAAACTACAGAACATGTCCAGCTGGGTTAAACAAGAAATTTGTAATACAATAGGAAAATGTTGGGGAACAAATCTAATTTCAATTCCGACTGGGATTTTCGTAAATTGACTTGCCATGCTGTGCTTCGTATGTCTCGACTTGTCCTAATGGTCCCGATTTGTCCTTGATGACCCGACTTGACAAATGTCAAATACAGGACAAGCCCAGCTGGGTAAAACAAGAAATTTGTAGCACAATTGGAAAATGTTGGGGAACAATTCAAATTTCTATTCCGACTGGGATTTTAGTAATTTGACTTCGCCCTGCTGTGCTTCGTATGTCTCAACTTGTCCTAATGTTCCCGATTTGTCCTTAATGACCCGACTTGACAAATGCCAAAAAACAGAACGAGTCCAGCTGGGGAATTCACGAAATTTGTAACACAAATGGAAAGTGTTGGGAACATTCAAATTTCAATTCCGACTGAGATTTTAGTAATTTGACTTCGCCCTGCTGTGCTTCGTATGTCTCGACTTGTCCTAATGGTCCCGATATGTTCCCACTGACCCGACTTGAGAAATGCCATACCTACAGAACAAGTCCAGCTGGGTAAAACAAGAAATTTGTAACACAATAGGAAATTGTTGTGGAACAATTCTAATTTCAATTCCGACTGGGATTTTCGTAAATTGACTTAGCCCTTTTGTGCTTCGTATGTCTCGACTTGTCCTAATGCTCCCGATTTGTCCTTAATGACCCGACTTGACAAATGCCAAAAAACAGAAAGAGTCCAGCTGGGTAATTCAAGAAATTTGTAACACAATTGGAAAGTGTTGGGAACATTCAAATTTCAATTCCGACTGAGATTTTCGTAATATGACTTCGCCCTGCTGTGCTTCGTATGTCTCGACTTGTCCTAATGTTCCCGATTTGTCCTTAATGACCCGACTTGACAAATGCCAAAACTACAGAACATGTCCAGCTGGGTTAAACAAGAAATTTGTAATACAATAGGAAAATGTTGGGGAACAAATCTAATTTCAATTCCGACTGGGATTTTCGTAAATTGACTTGCCATGCTGTGCTTCGTATGTCTCGACTTGTCCTAATGGTCCCGATTTGTCCTTGATGACCCGACTTGACAAATGTCAAATACAGGACAAGCCCAGCTGGGTAAAACAAGAAATTTGTAGCACAATTGGAAAATGTTGGGGAACAATTCAAATTTCTATTCCGACTGGGATTTTAGTAATTTGACTTCGCCCTGCTGTGCTTCGTATGTCTCAACTTGTCCTAATGTTCCCGATTTGTCCTTAATGACCCGACTTGACAAATGCCAAAAAACAGAACGAGTCCAGCTGGGGAATTCACGAAATTTGTAACACAAATGGAAAGTGTTGGGAACATTCAAATTTCAATTCCGACTGAGATTTTAGTAATTTGACTTCGCCCTGCTGTGCTTCGTATGTCTCGACTTGTCCTAATGGTCCCGATATGTTCCCACTGACCCGACTTGAGAAATGCCATACCTACAGAACAAGTCCAGCTGGGTAAAACAAGAAATTTGTAACACAATAGGAAATTGTTGTGGAACAATTCTAATTTCAATTCCGACTGGGATTTTCGTAAATTGACTTAGCCCTTTTGTGCTTCGTATGTCTCGACTTGTCCTAATGCTCCCGATTTGTCCTTAATGACCCGACTTGACAAATGCCAAAAAACAGAAAGAGTCCAGCTGGGTAATTCAAGAAATTTGTAACACAATTGGAAAGTGTTGGGAACATTCAAATTTCAATTCCGACTGAGATTTTCGTAATATGACTTCGCCCTGCTGTGCTTCGTATGTCTCGATTTGTCCTAATGTTCCCGATTTGTCCTTAATGACCCGACTTGACAAATGCCAAAAAACAGAATGAGTCCAGCTGGGGAATTCACGAAATTTGTAACACAATTGGAAAGTGTTGGGAACATTCAAATTTCAATTCCGACTGAGATTTTAGTAATTTGACTTCGCCCTGCTGTGCTTCGTATGTCTCGACTTGTCCTAATGCTCCCGATTTGTCCTTAATGACCCGACTTGACAAATGCCAAAAAACAGAAAGAGTCCAGCTGGGTAATTCAAGAAATTTGTAACACAATTGGAAAGTGTTGGGAACATTCAAATTTCAATTCCGACTGAGATTTTCGTAATATGACTTCGCCCTGCTGTGCTTCGTATGTCTCGACTTGTCCTAATGGTCCCGATTTGTCCTTGATGACCCGACTTGACAAATGTCAAAATACAGGACAAGCCCAGCTGGGTAAAACAAGAAATTTGTAGCACAATTGGAAAATGTTGGGGAACAATTCAAATTTCAATTCCGAGATTTTCGATTTGACTTCGCCCTGCTGTGCTTAGTACGTCTCGTCTTGTCCTAATGGTCCCGATTTGTCCTTAAAGACCCGACTTGAAAAATGCTAAAAAAAAACAAAACGAGTCCAGCTGGGTAATTCAAGAAATTTGTAACACAATAGGAAAATGTTGGGGAACAAATCTAATTTCTATTCCGACTGGGATTTTAGTAATTTGACTTAGCCCTGCTGTGCTTCGTATGTCTCGACTTGTTCTAATGTTCCCGATTTGTCCTTAATGACCCGACTTGACATATGCCAAAACTACAGAACAAGTCCAGCTGGGTTAAACAAGAAATTTGTAATACAATAGGAAAATGTTGGGGAACAAATCTAATTTCAATTCCGACTGGGATTTTCGTAAATTGACTTGCCATGCTGTGCTTCGTATGTCTCGACTTGTCCTAATGGTCCCGATTTGTCCTTAAAGACCCGACTTGAAAAATGCTAAAAAGAACAGAACGAGTCCAGCTGGGTAATTCAGTAACACAATAGGAAAATGTTGGGGAACAATTCTAATTCCTATTCCGACTGGGATTTTAGTAATTTGACTTCGCCCTGCTGTGCTTCGTATGTCTCGACTTGTCCTAATGCTCCCGATTTGTCCTTAATGACCCGACTTGACAAATGCCAAAAAACAGAAAGAGTCCAGCTGGGTAATTCAAGAAATTTGTAACACAATTGGAAAGTGTTGGGAACATTCAAATTTCAATTCCGACTGAGATTTTCGTAATATGACTTCGCCCTGCTGTGCTTCGTATGTCTCGATTTGTCCTAATGTTCCCGATTTGTCCTTAATGACCCGACTTGACAAATGCCAAAACTACAGAACAAGTCCAGCTGGGTTAAACAAGAAATTTGTAATACAATAGGAAAATGTTGGGGAACAAATCTAATTTCAATTCCGACTGGGATTTTCGTAAATTGACTTGCCATGCTGTGCTTCGTATGTCTCGACTTGTCCTAATGTTCCCGATTTGTCCTTAATGACCCGACTTGACAAATGCCAAAAAACAGAACGAGTCCAGCTGGGGAATTCACGAAATTTGTAACACAAATGGAAAGTGTTGGGAACATTCAAATTTCAATTCCGACTGAGATTTTAGTAATTTGACTTCGCCCTGCTGTGCTTCGTATGTCTCGACTTGTCCTAATGCTCCCGATTTGTCCTTAATGACCCGACTTGACAAATGCCAAAAAACAGAAAGAGTTCAGCTGGGTAATTCAAGAAATTTGTAACACAATTGGAAAGTGTTGGGAACATTCAAATTTCAATTCCGACTGAGATTTTCGTAATATGACTTCGCCCTGCTGTGCTTCGTATGTCTCGACTTGTCCTAATGTTCCCGATTTGTCCTTAATGACCCGACTTGACAAATGCCAAAACTACAGAACATGTCCAGCTGGGTTAAACAAGAAATTTGTAATACAATAGGAAAATGTTGGGGAACAAATCTAATTTCAATTCCGACTGGGATTTTCGTAAATTGACTTGCCATGCTGTGCTTCGTATGTCTCGACTTGTCCTAATGGTCCCGATTTGTCCTTGATGACCCGACTTGACAAATGTCAAATACAGGACAAGCCCAGCTGGGTAAAACAAGAAATTTGTAGCACAATTGGAAAATGTTGGGGAACAATTCAAATTTCTATTCCGACTGGGATTTTAGTAATTTGACTTCGCCCTGCTGTGCTTCGTATGTCTCAACTTGTCCTAATGTTCCCGATTTGTCCTTAATGACCCGACTTGACAAATGCCAAAAAACAGAACGAGTCCAGCTGGGGAATTCACGAAATTTGTAACACAAATGGAAAGTGTTGGGAACATTCAAATTTCAATTCCGACTGAGATTTTAGTAATTTGACTTCGCCCTGCTGTGCTTCGTATGTCTCGACTTGTCCTAATGGTCCCGATATGTTCCCACTGACCCGACTTGAGAAATGCCATACCTACAGAACAAGTCCAGCTGGGTAAAACAAGAAATTTGTAACACAATAGGAAATTGTTGTGGAACAATTCTAATTTCAATTCCGACTGGGATTTTCGTAAATTGACTTAGCCCTTTTGTGCTTCGTATGTCTCGACTTGTCCTAATGCTCCCGATTTGTCCTTAATGACCCGACTTGACAAATGCCAAAAAACAGAAAGAGTCCAGCTGGGTAATTCAAGAAATTTGTAACACAATTGGAAAGTGTTGGGAACATTCAAATTTCAATTCCGACTGAGATTTTCGTAATATGACTTCGCCCTGCTGTGCTTCGTATGTCTCGATTTGTCCTAATGTTCCCGATTTGTCCTTAATGACCCGACTTGACAAATGCCAAAACTACAGAACAAGTCCAGCTGGGTTAAACAAGAAATTTGTAATACAATAGGAAAATGTTGGGGAACAAATCTAATTTCAATTCCGACTGGGATTTTCGTAAATTGACTTGCCATGCTGTGCTTCGTATGTCTCGACTTGTCCTAATGTTCCCGATTTGTCCTTAATGACCCGACTTGACAAATGCCAAAAAACAGAACGAGTCCAGCTGGGGAATTCACGAAATTTGTAACACAAATGGAAAGTGTTGGGAACATTCAAATTTCAATTCCGACTGAGATTTTAGTAATTTGACTTCGCCCTGCTGTGCTTCGTATGTCTCGACTTGTCCTAATGCTCCCGATTTGTCCTTAATGACCCGACTTGACAAATGCCAAAAAACAGAAAGAGTCCAGCTGGGTAATTCAAGAAATTTGTAACACAATTGGAAAGTGTTGGGAACATTCAAATTTCAATTCCGACTGAGATTTTCGTAATATGACTTCGCCCTGCTGTGCTTCGTATGTCTCGACTTGTCCTAATGTTCCCGATTTGTCCTTAATGACCCGACTTGACAAATGCCAAAACTACAGAACAAGTCCAGCTGGGTTAAACAAGAAATTTGTAATACAATAGGAAAATGTTGGGGAACAAATCTAATTTCAATTCCGACTGGGATTTTCGTAAATTGACTTGCCATGCTGTGCTTCGTATGTCTCGACTTGTCCTAATGGTCCCGATTTGTCCTTGATGACCCGACTTGACAAATGCCAAAAAACAGAACGAGTCCAGCTGGGGAATTCACGAAATTTGTAACACAAATGGAAAGTGTTGGGAACATTCAAATTTCAATTCCGACTGAGATTTTAGTAATTTGACTTCGCCCTGCTGTGCTTCGTATGTCTCGACTTGTCCTAATGCTCCCGATTTGTCCTTAATGACCCGACTTGACAAATGCCAAAAAACAGAAAGAGTCCAGCTGGGTAATTCAAGAAATTTGTAACACAATTGGAAAGTGTTGGGAACATTCAAATTTCAATTCCGACTGAGATTTTCGTAATATGACTTCGCCCTGCTGTGCTTCGTATGTCTCGACTTGTCCTAATGTTCCCGATTTGTCCTTAATGACCCGACTTGACAAATGCCAAAACTACAGAACATGTCCAGCTGGGTTAAACAAGAAATTTGTAATACAATAGGAAAATGTTGGGGAACAAATCTAATTTCAATTCCGACTGGGATTTTCGTAAATTGACTTGCCATGCTGTGCTTCGTATGTCTCGACTTGTCCTAATGGTCCCGATTTGTCCTTGATGACCCGACTTGACAAATGTCAAATACAGGACAAGCCCAGCTAGGTAAAACAAGAAATTTGTGGCACAATTGGAAAATGTTGGGGAACAATTCAAATTTCTATTCCGACTGGGATTTTAGTAATTTGACTTCGCCCTGCTGTGCTTCGTATGTCTCAACTTGTCCTAATGTTCCCGATTTGTCCTTAATGACCCGACTTGACAAATGCCAAAAAACAGAACGAGTCCAGCTGGGGAATTCACGAAATTTTTAACACAATTGGAAAGTGTTGGGAACATTCAAATTTCAATTCCGACTGAGATTTTAGTAATTTGACTTCGCCCTGCTGTGCTTCGTATGTCTCGACTTGACCTAATGGTCCCTACTGACCCGACTTGACATATGCCAAAACTATAGAACAAGTCCAGAAGGGGAAAACAAAAAATTTGTAACACGATTGGAAAAAGTTGGGAAACAATTCCAATTTCAATTCCGACTGAGATTTTCTTAATTTGACTTCACCCTGCTGTGCTTCGTATGTCTCGACTTGTCCTAATGGTCCCGATATGTTCCCACTGATCCGACTTGAGAAATGCCATACCTACAGAACAAGTCCAGCTGGGTAAAACAAGAAATTTGTAACACAATAGGAAATTATTGTGGAACAATTCCAATTTCAATTCCGACTGAGATTTTCGTAATTTGACTTCGCCCTGCTGTGCTTTGTATATATCAATGTCTCGACTTGTCCTAATGTTCCCGATTTGTCCTTAATGACCCGACTTGACAAATGCCAAAAAACAGAACGAGTCCAGCTGGGGAATTCACGAAATTTGTAACACAATTGGAAAGTGTTGGGAACATTCAAATTTCAATTCCGACTGAGATTTTAGTAATTTGACTTCGCCCTGCTGTGCTTCGTATGTCTCGACTTGTCCTAATGGTCCCTACTGACCCGACTTGACATATGCCAAAACTATAGAACAAGTCCAGCAGGGTAAAACAAAAAATTTGTAACACAATTGGAAAAAGTTGGGAAACAATTCCAATTTCAATTCCGACTGAGATTTTCTTAATTTGACTTCGCCCTGCTGTGCTTCGTATGTCTCGACTTGTCCTAATGGTCCCGATATGTCCTTAATGACCCGACTTGACAAATGCCAAAAAACAGAACGAGTCCAGCTGGGGAATTCACGAAATTTGTAACACAATTGGAAAGTGTTGGGAACATTCAAATTTCAATTCCGACTGAGATTTTAGTAATTTGACTTCGCCCTGCTGTGCTTCGTATGTCTCGACTTGTCCTAATGGTCCCTACTGACCCGACTTGACATATGCCAAAACTATAGAACAAGTCCAGCAGGGTAAAACAAAAAATTTGTAACACAATTGGAAAAAGTTGGGAAACAATTCCAATTTCAATTCCGACTGAGATTTTCTTAATTTGACTTCGCCCTGCTGTGCTTCGTATGTCTCGACTTGTCCTAATGGTCCCGATATGTTCCCACTGACCCGACTTGAGAAATGCCATACCTACAGAACAAGTCCAGCTGGGTAAACAAGAAATTTGTAACACAATAGGAAATTGTTGTGGAACAATTCTAATTTCAATTCCGACTGGGATTTTCGTAAATTGACTTAGCCCTTTTGTGCTTCGTATGTCTCGACTTGTTCTAATGGTCCCTACTGACCCGATTTGACATATGCCTAAACTATAGAATAAGTCCAGCAGGGTAAAACAAGAAATTTGTAACACAATTGGAAAATGTTGGGAAACAATTCCAATTTCAATTCCGACTGAGATTTTCGATTTGACTTCGCCCTGCTGTGCTTAGTACGTCTCTTCTTGTCCTAATGGTCCCGATTTTTCCTTAAAGACCCGACTTGAAAAATGCTAAAAAAAAACAAAACGAGTCCAGCTGGGTAATTCAAGAAATTTGTAACACAATAGGAAAATGTTGGGGAACAAATCTAATTTCTATTCCGACTGGGATTTTAGTAATTTGACTTCGCCCTGCTGTGCTTCGTATGTCTCGACTTGTCCTAATGTTCCCGATTTGTCCTTAATGACCCGACTTGACAAATGCCAAAAAACAGAACGAGTCCAGCTGGGGAATTCACGAAATTTGTAACACAATTGGAAAGTGTTGGGAACATTCAAATTTCAATTCCGACTGAGATTTTAGTAATTTGACTTCGCCCTGCTGTGCTTCGTATGTCTCGACTTGTCCTAATGGTCCCGATTTGTCCTTGATGACCCGACTTGACAAATGTCAAAATACAGGACAAGCCCAGCTGGGTAAAACAAGAAATTTGTAGCACAATTGGAAAATGTTGGGGAACAATTCAAATTTCAATTCCGAGATTTTCGATTTGACTTCGCCCTGCTGTGCTTAGTACGTCTCGTCTTGTCCTAATGGTCCCGATTTGTCCTTAAAGACCCGACTTGAAAAATGCTAAAAGAAAACAGAAAGAGTCCAGCTGGGTAATTCAAGATATTAGTAACACAATAGGAAAATGTTGGGGAACAATTCTAATTTCTATTCCGACTGGGATTTTAGTAATTTGACTTCGCCCTGCTGTGCTTCGTATGTCTCGACTTGTCCTAATGTTCCCGATTTGTCCAATGACCCGACTTGACAAATGCCAAAAAACAGAACGAGTCCAGCTGGGGAATTCACGAAATTTGTAACACAATTGGAAAGTGTTGGGAACATTCAAATTTCAATTCCGACTGAGATTTTAGCAAATTGACTTCGCCCTAGTGTGCTTCGTATGTCTCGACTTGTTCTAATGGTCCCTACTGACCCGACTTGACATATGCCAAAACTATAGAACAAGTCCAGCAGGGTAAAACAAAAAATTTGTAACACAATTGGAAAAAGTTGGGAAACAATTCCAATTTCAATTCCGACTGAGATTTTCTTAATTTGACTTCACCCTGCTGTGCTTCGTATGTCTCGACTTGTCCTAATGGTCCCGATATGTTCCCACTGACCCGACTTGAGAAATGCCATACCTTCAGAACAAGTCCAGCTGGGTAAACAAGAAATTTGTAACACAATAGGAAATTGTTGTGGAACAATTCTAATTTCAATTCCGACTGGGATTTTCGTAAATTGACTTAGCCCTTTTGTGCTTCGTATGTCTCGACTTGTTCTAATGGTCCCTACTGACCCGATTTGACATATGCCTAAACTATAGAATAAGTCCAGCAGGGTAAAACAAGAAATTTGTAACACAATTGGAAAATGTTGGGAAACAATTCCAATTTCAATTCCGACTGAGATTTTCGATTTGACTTCGCCCTGCTGTGCTTAGTACGTCTCTTCTTGTCCTAATGGTCCCGATTTTTCCTTAAAGACCCGACTTGAAAAATGCTAAAAAAAAACAAAACGAGTCCAGCTGGGTAATTCAAGAAATTTGTAACACAATAGGAAAATGTTGGGGAACAAATCTAATTTCTATTCCGACTGGGATTTTAGTAATTTGACTTCGCCCTGCTGTGCTTCGTATGTCTCGACTTGTTCTGATGTTCCCGATTTGTCCTTAATGACCCGACTTGACATATGCCAAAACTATAGAACAAGTCCAGCAGGGTAAAACAAGAAATTTGTAGCACAATTGGAAAATGTAGGGGAACAATTCAAATATCAATTCCGACTAAGATTTCAGTAATTTGACTTCGCCCTGCTGTGCTTCGTATGTCTCGACTTGTCCTAATGGTCCCGATTTGTCCCCACTGACCCGACTTGACAAATGCTAAAACTACAGAACAAGTCCAGCTGGGTTAAACAAGAAATTTGTAACACAATAGGAAAATGTTGGGGAACAAATCTAATTTCAATTCCGACTGGGATTTTCGTAAATTGACTTGCCATGCTGTGCTTCGTATGTCTCGACTTGTCCTAATGGTCCCGATTTGTCCTTGATGACCCGACTTGACAAATGCCAAAATACAGGACAAGCCCAGCTGGGTAAAACAAGAAATTTGTAGCACAATTGGAAAATGTTGGGGAACAATTCAAATTTCAATTCCGAAATTTTCGATTTGACTTCGCCCTGCTGTGCTTAGTACGTCTCGTCTTGTCCTAATGGTCCCGATTTGTCCTTAAAGACCCGACTTGAAGAATGCTAAAAAAAACAGAACGAGTCCAGCTGGGTAATTCAGTAACACAATAGGAAAATGTTGGGGAACAAATCTAATTTCTATTCCGACTGGGATTTTAGTAATTTGACTTAGCCCTGCTGTGCTTCGTATGTCTCGACTTGTTCTAATGTTCCCGATTTGTCCTTAATGACCCGACTTGACATATGCCAAAACTACAGAACAAGTCCAGCTGGGTTAAACAAGAAATTTGTAATACAATAGGAAAATGTTGGGGAACAAATCTAATTTCAATTCCGACTGGGATTTTCGTAAATTGACTTGCCATGCTGTGCTTCGTATGTCTCGACTTGTCCTAATGGTCCCGATTTGTCCTTAAAGACCCGACTTGAAAAATGCTAAAAAGAACAGAACGAGTCCAGCTGGGTAATTCAGTAACACAATAGGAAAATGTCGGGGAACAATTCTAATTCCTATTCCGACTGGGATTTTAGTAATTTGACTTCGCCCTGCTGTGCTTCGTATGTCTCGACTTGTCCTAATGTTCCCGATTTGTCCTTAATGACCCGACTTGACAAATGCCAAAAAACAGAACGAGTCCAGCTGGGGAATTCACGAAATTTGTAACACAATTGGAAAGTGTTGGGAACATTCAAATTTCAATTCCGACTCAGATTTTAGTAATTTGACTTCGCCCTGCTGTGCTTCGTATGTCTCGACTTGTCCCAATGGTCCCTACTGTCCCGACTTGACATATGCCAAAACTATAGAACAAGTCCAGAAGGGTAAAACAAAAAATTTGTAACACAATTGGAAAAAGTTGGGAAACAATTCCAATTTCAATTCCGACTGAGATTTTCTTAGTTTGACTTCGCCCTGCTGTGCTTCGTATGTCTCGACTTGTCCTAATGGTCCCGATATGTTCCCACTGACCCGACTTGAGAAATGCCATACCTACAGAACAAGTCCAGCTGGGTAAAACAAGAAATTTGTAACACAATAGGAAATTGTTGTGGAACAATTCTAATTTCAATTCCGACTGGGATTTTCGTAAATTGACTTAGCCCTTTTGTGCTTCGTATGTCTCGACTTGTCCTAATGTTCCCTATTTGTCCTCAATGACCCGACTTGACAAATGCCAAAAAACAGAACGAGTCCAGCTGGGGAATTCACGAAATTTTTAACACAATTGGAAAGTGTTGGGAACATTCAAATTTCAATTCCGACTGAGATTTTAGTAATTTGACTTCGCCCTGCTGTGCTTCGTATGTCTCGACTTGACCTAATGGTCCCTACTGACCCGACTTGACATATGCCAAAACTATAGAACAAGTCCAGAAGGGGAAAACAAAAAATTTGTAACACGATTGGAAAAAGTTGGGAAACAATTCCAATTTCAATTCCGACTGAGATTTTCTTAATTTGACTTCACCCTGCTGTGCTTCGTATGTCTCGACTTGTCCTAATGGTCCCGATATGTTCCCACTGATCCGACTTGAGAAATGCCATACCTACAGAACAAGTCCAGCTGGGTAAAACAAGAAATTTGTAACACAATAGGAAATTATTGTGGAACAATTCCAATTTCAATTCCGACTGAGATTTTCGTAATTTGACTTCGCCCTGCTGTGCTTTGTATATATCAATGTCTCGACTTGTCCTAATGTTCCCGATTTGTCCTTAATGACCCGACTTGACAAATGCCAAAAAACAGAACGAGTCCAGCTGGGGAATTCACGAAATTTGTAACACAATTGGAAAGTGTTGGGAACATTCAAATTTCAATTCCGACTGAGATTTTAGTAATTTGACTTCGCCCTGCTGTGCTTCGTATGTCTCGACTTGTCCTAATGGTCCCTACTGACCCGACTTGACATATGCCAAAACTATAGAACAAGTCCAGCAGGGTAAAACAAAAAATTTGTAACACAATTGGAAAAAGTTGGGAAACAATTCCAATTTCAATTCCGACTGAGATTTTCTTAATTTGACTTCGCCCTGCTGTGCTTCGTATGTCTCGACTTGTCCTAATGGTCCCGATATGTCCTTAATGACCCGACTTGACAAATGCCAAAAAACAGAACGAGTCCAGCTGGGGAATTCACGAAATTTGTAACACAATTGGAAAGTGTTGGGAACATTCAAATTTCAATTCCGACTGAGATTTTAGTAATTTGACTTCGCCCTGCTGTGCTTCGTATGTCTCGACTTGTCCTAATGGTCCCTACTGACCCGACTTGACATATGCCAAAACTATAGAACAAGTCCAGCAGGGTAAAACAAAAAATTTGTAACACAATTGGAAAAAGTTGGGAAACAATTCCAATTTCAATTCCGACTGAGATTTTCTTAATTTGACTTCGCCCTGCTGTGCTTCGTATGTCTCGACTTGTCCTAATGGTCCCGATATGTTCCCACTGACCCGACTTGAGAAATGCCATACCTACAGAACAAGTCCAGCTGGGTAAACAAGAAATTTGTAACACAATAGGAAATTGTTGTGGAACAATTCTAATTTCAATTCCGACTGGGATTTTCGTAAATTGACTTAGCCCTTTTGTGCTTCGTATGTCTCGACTTGTTCTAATGGTCCCTACTGACCCGATTTGACATATGCCTAAACTATAGAATAAGTCCAGCAGGGTAAAACAAGAAATTTGTAACACAATTGGAAAATGTTGGGAAACAATTCCAATTTCAATTCCGACTGAGATTTTCGATTTGACTTCGCCCTGCTGTGCTTAGTACGTCTCTTCTTGTCCTAATGGTCCCGATTTTTCCTTAAAGACCCGACTTGAAAAATGCTAAAAAAAAACAAAACGAGTCCAGCTGGGTAATTCAAGAAATTTGTAACACAATAGGAAAATGTTGGGGAACAAATCTAATTTCTATTCCGACTGGGATTTTAGTAATTTGACTTCGCCCTGCTGTGCTTCGTATGTCTCGACTTGTCCTAATGTTCCCGATTTGTCCTTAATGACCCGACTTGACAAATGCCAAAAAACAGAACGAGTCCAGCTGGGGAATTCACGAAATTTGTAACACAATTGGAAAGTGTTGGGAACATTCAAATTTCAATTCCGACTGAGATTTTAGTAATTTGACTTCGCCCTGCTGTGCTTCGTATGTCTCGACTTGTCCTAATGGTCCCGATTTGTCCTTGATGACCCGACTTGACAAATGTCAAAATACAGGACAAGCCCAGCTGGGTAAAACAAGAAATTTGTAGCACAATTGGAAAATGTTGGGGAACAATTCAAATTTCAATTCCGAGATTTTCGATTTGACTTCGCCCTGCTGTGCTTAGTACGTCTCGTCTTGTCCTAATGGTCCCGATTTGTCCTTAAAGACCCGACTTGAAAAATGCTAAAAGAAAACAGAAAGAGTCCAGCTGGGTAATTCAAGATATTAGTAACACAATAGGAAAATGTTGGGGAACAATTCTAATTTCTATTCCGACTGGGATTTTAGTAATTTGACTTCGCCCTGCTGTGCTTCGTATGTCTCGACTTGTCCTAATGTTCCCGATTTGTCCAATGACCCGACTTGACAAATGCCAAAAAACAGAACGAGTCCAGCTGGGGAATTCACGAAATTTGTAACACAATTGGAAAGTGTTGGGAACATTCAAATTTCAATTCCGACTGAGATTTTAGCAAATTGACTTCGCCCTAGTGTGCTTCGTATGTCTCGACTTGTTCTAATGGTCCCTACTGACCCGACTTGACATATGCCAAAACTATAGAACAAGTCCAGCAGGGTAAAACAAAAAATTTGTAACACAATTGGAAAAAGTTGGGAAACAATTCCAATTTCAATTCCGACTGAGATTTTCTTAATTTGACTTCACCCTGCTGTGCTTCGTATGTCTCGACTTGTCCTAATGGTCCCGATATGTTCCCACTGACCCGACTTGAGAAATGCCATACCTTCAGAACAAGTCCAGCTGGGTAAACAAGAAATTTGTAACACAATAGGAAATTGTTGTGGAACAATTCTAATTTCAATTCCGACTGGGATTTTCGTAAATTGACTTAGCCCTTTTGTGCTTCGTATGTCTCGACTTGTTCTAATGGTCCCTACTGACCCGATTTGACATATGCCTAAACTATAGAATAAGTCCAGCAGGGTAAAACAAGAAATTTGTAACACAATTGGAAAATGTTGGGAAACAATTCCAATTTCAATTCCGACTGAGATTTTCGATTTGACTTCGCCCTGCTGTGCTTAGTACGTCTCTTCTTGTCCTAATGGTCCCGATTTTTCCTTAAAGACCCGACTTGAAAAATGCTAAAAAAAAACAAAACGAGTCCAGCTGGGTAATTCAAGAAATTTGTAACACAATAGGAAAATGTTGGGGAACAAATCTAATTTCTATTCCGACTGGGATTTTAGTAATTTGACTTCGCCCTGCTGTGCTTCGTATGTCTCGACTTGTTCTGATGTTCCCGATTTGTCCTTAATGACCCGACTTGACATATGCCAAAACTATAGAACAAGTCCAGCAGGGTAAAACAAGAAATTTGTAGCACAATTGGAAAATGTAGGGGAACAATTCAAATATCAATTCCGACTAAGATTTCAGTAATTTGACTTCGCCCTGCTGTGCTTCGTATGTCTCGACTTGTCCTAATGGTCCCGATTTGTCCCCACTGACCCGACTTGACAAATGCTAAAACTACAGAACAAGTCCAGCTGGGTTAAACAAGAAATTTGTAACACAATAGGAAAATGTTGGGGAACAAATCTAATTTCAATTCCGACTGGGATTTTCGTAAATTGACTTGCCATGCTGTGCTTCGTATGTCTCGACTTGTCCTAATGGTCCCGATTTGTCCTTGATGACCCGACTTGACAAATGCCAAAATACAGGACAAGCCCAGCTGGGTAAAACAAGAAATTTGTAGCACAATTGGAAAATGTTGGGGAACAATTCAAATTTCAATTCCGAAATTTTCGATTTGACTTCGCCCTGCTGTGCTTAGTACGTCTCGTCTTGTCCTAATGGTCCCGATTTGTCCTTAAAGACCCGACTTGAAGAATGCTAAAAAAAACAGAACGAGTCCAGCTGGGTAATTCAGTAACACAATAGGAAAATGTTGGGGAACAAATCTAATTTCTATTCCGACTGGGATTTTAGTAATTTGACTTAGCCCTGCTGTGCTTCGTATGTCTCGACTTGTTCTAATGTTCCCGATTTGTCCTTAATGACCCGACTTGACATATGCCAAAACTACAGAACAAGTCCAGCTGGGTTAAACAAGAAATTTGTAATACAATAGGAAAATGTTGGGGAACAAATCTAATTTCAATTCCGACTGGGATTTTCGTAAATTGACTTGCCATGCTGTGCTTCGTATGTCTCGACTTGTCCTAATGGTCCCGATTTGTCCTTAAAGACCCGACTTGAAAAATGCTAAAAAGAACAGAACGAGTCCAGCTGGGTAATTCAGTAACACAATAGGAAAATGTTGGGGAACAATTCTAATTCCTATTCCGACTGGGATTTTAGTAATTTGACTTCGCCCTGCTGTGCTTCGTATGTCTCGACTTGTCCTAATGTTCCCGATTTGTCCTTAATGACCCGACTTGACAAATGCCAAAAAACAGAACGAGTCCAGCTGGGGAATTCACGAAATTTGTAACACAATTGGAAAGTGTTGGGAACATTCAAATTTCAATTCCGACTCAGATTTTAGTAATTTGACTTCGCCCTGCTGTGCTTCGTATGTCTCGACTTGTCCCAATGGTCCCTACTGTCCCGACTTGACATATGCCAAAACTATAGAACAAGTCCAGAAGGGTAAAACAAAAAATTTGTAACACAATTGGAAAAAGTTGGGAAACAATTCCAATTTCAATTCCGACTGAGATTTTCTTAGTTTGACTTCGCCCTGCTGTGCTTCGTATGTCTCGACTTGTCCTAATGGTCCCGATATGTTCCCACTGACCCGACTTGAGAAATGCCATACCTACAGAACAAGTCCAGCTGGGTAAAACAAGAAATTTGTAACACAATAGGAAATTGTTGTGGAACAATTCTAATTTCAATTCCGACTGGGATTTTCGTAAATTGACTTAGCCCTTTTGTGCTTCGTATGTCTCGACTTGTCCTAATGTTCCCTATTTGTCCTCAATGACCCGACTTGACAAATGCCAAAAAACAGAACGAGTCCAGCTGGGGAATTCACGAAATTTTTAACACAATTGGAAAGTGTTGGGAACATTCAAATTTCAATTCCGACTGAGATTTTAGTAATTTGACTTCGCCCTGCTGTGCTTCGTATGTCTCGACTTGACCTAATGGTCCCTACTGACCCGACTTGACATATGCCAAAACTATAGAACAAGTCCAGAAGGGGAAAACAAAAAATTTGTAACACGATTGGAAAAAGTTGGGAAACAATTCCAATTTCAATTCCGACTGAGATTTTCTTAATTTGACTTCACCCTGCTGTGCTTCGTATGTCTCGACTTGTCCTAATGGTCCCGATATGTTCCCACTGATCCGACTTGAGAAATGCCATACCTACAGAACAAGTCCAGCTGGGTAAAACAAGAAATTTGTAACACAATAGGAAATTATTGTGGAACAATTCCAATTTCAATTCCGACTGAGATTTTCGTAATTTGACTTCGCCCTGCTGTGCTTTGTATATATCAATGTCTCGACTTGTCCTAATGTTCCCGATTTGTCCTTAATGACCCGACTTGACAAATGCCAAAAAACAGAACGAGTCCAGCTGGGGAATTCACGAAATTTGTAACACAATTGGAAAGTGTTGGGAACATTCAAATTTCAATTCCGACTGAGATTTTAGTAATTTGACTTCGCCCTGCTGTGCTTCGTATGTCTCGACTTGTCCTAATGGTCCCTACTGACCCGACTTGACATATGCCAAAACTATAGAACAAGTCCAGCAGGGTAAAACAAAAAATTTGTAACACAATTGGAAAAAGTTGGGAAACAATTCCAATTTCAATTCCGACTGAGATTTTCTTAATTTGACTTCGCCCTGCTGTGCTTCGTATGTCTCGACTTGTCCTAATGGTCCCGATATGTCCTTAATGACCCGACTTGACAAATGCCAAAAAACAGAACGAGTCCAGCTGGGGAATTCACGAAATTTGTAACACAATTGGAAAGTGTTGGGAACATTCAAATTTCAATTCCGACTGAGATTTTAGTAATTTGACTTCGCCCTGCTGTGCTTCGTATGTCTCGACTTGTCCTAATGGTCCCTACTGACCCGACTTGACATATGCCAAAACTATAGAACAAGTCCAGCAGGGTGAAACAAAAAATTTGTAACACAATTGGAAAAAGTTGGGAAACAATTCCAATTTCAATTCCGACTGAGATTTTCTTAATTTGACTTCGCCCTGCTGTGCTTCGTATGTCTCGACTTGTCCTAATGGTCCCGATATGTTCCCACTGACCCGACTTGAGAAATGCCATACCTACAGAACAAGTCCAGCTGGGTAAACAAGAAATTTGTAACACAATAGGAAATTGTTGTGGAACAATTCTAATTTCAATTCCGACTGGGATTTTCGTAAATTGACTTAGCCCTGCTGTGCTTAGTACGTCTCTTCTTGTCCTAATGGTCCCGATTTTTCCTTAAAGACCCGACTTGAAAAATGCTAAAAAAAAACAAAACGAGTCCAGCTGGGTAATTCAAGAAATTTGTAACACAATAGGAAAATGTTGGGGAACAAATCTAATTTCTATTCCGACTGGGATTTTAGTAATTTGACTTCGCCCTGCTGTGCTTCGTATGTCTCGACTTGTTCTAATGGTCCCTACTGACCCGATTTGACATATGCCTAAACTATAGAATAAGTCCAGCAGGGTAAAACAAGAAATTTGTAACACAATTGGAAAATGTTGGGAAACAATTCTAATTTCAATTCCGACTGGGATTTTCGTAAATTGACTTAGCCCTGCTGTGCTTAGTACGTCTCTTCTTGTCCTAATGGTCCCGATTTTTCCTTAAAGACCCGACTTGAAAAATGCTAAAAAAAAACAAAACGAGTCCAGCTGGGTAATTCAAGAAATTTGTAACACAATAGGAAAATGTTGGGGAACAAATCTAATTTCTATTCCGACTGGGATTTTAGTAATTTGACTTCGCCCTGCTGTGCTTCGTATGTCTCGACTTGTTCTAATGGTCCCTACTGACCCGATTTGACATATGCCTAAACTATAGAATAAGTCCAGCAGGGTAAAACAAGAAATTTGTAACACAATTGGAAAATGTTGGGAAACAATTCCAATTTCAATTCCGACTGAGATTTTCGATTTGACTTCGCCCTGCTGTGCTTAGTACGTCTCTTCTTGTCCTAATGGTCCCGATTTTTCCTTAATGACCCGACTTGACATATGCCAAAACTATAGAACAAGTCCAGCAGGGTAAAACAAGAAATTTGTAACACAATTGGAAAATGTTGGGAAACAATTCCAATTTCAATTCCGACTGGGATATTCGTAAATTGACTTAGCCCTGCTGTGCTTCGTATGTCTCGACTTGTTCTAATGGTCCCGATTTGTGCTTGATGACACGACTTGACAAATGCCAAAATACAGGACAAGTCCAGCTGGGTAAAACAAGAAATTTGTAGCACAATTGGAAAATGTAGGGGAACAATTCAAATATCAATTCCGACTAAGATTTCAGTAATTTGACTTCGCCCTGCTGTGCTTCGTATGTCTCGACTTGTCCTAATGGTCCCGATTTGTCCCCACTGACCCGACTTGACAAATGCTAAAACTACAGAACAAGTCCAGCTGGGTTAAACAAGAAATTTGTAACACAATAGGAAAATGTTGGGGAACAAATCTAATTTCAATTCCGACTGGGATTTTCGTAAATTGACTTGCCATGCTGTGCTTCGTATGTCTCGACTTGTCCTAATGGTCCCGATTTGTCCTTGATGACCCGACTTGACAAATGCCAAAATACAGGACAAGCCCAGCTGGGTAAAACAAGAAATTTGTAGCACAATTGGAAAATGTTGGGGAACAATTCAAATTTCAATTCCGAAATTTTCGATTTGACTTCGCCCTGCTGTGCTTAGTACGTCTCGTCTTGTCCTAATGGTCCCGATTTGTCCTTAAAGACCCGACTTGAAGAATGCTAAAAAAAACAGAACGAGTCCAGCTGGGTAATTCAGTAACACAATAGGAAAATGTTGGGGAACAATTCTAATTTCTATTCCGACTGGGATTTTAGTAATTTGACTTCGCCCTGCTGTGCTTCGTATGTCTCGACTTGTCCTAATGTTCCCGATTTGTCCTTAATGACCCGACTTGACAAATGCCAAAAAACAGAACGAGTCCAGCTGGGGAATTCACGAAATTTGTAACACAATTGGAAAGTGTTGGGAACATTCAAATTTCAATTCCGACTCAGATTTTAGTAATTTGACTTCGCCCTGCTGTGCTTCGTATGTCTCGACTTGTCCCAATGGTCCCTACTGACCCGACTTGACATATGCCAAAACTATAGAACAAGTCCAGAAGGGTAAAACAAAAAATTTGTAACACAATTGGAAAAAGTTGGGAAACAATTCCAATTTCAATTCCGACTGAGATTTTCTTAGTTTGACTTCGCCCTGCTGTGCTTCGTATGTCTCGACTTGTCCTAATGGTCCCGATATGTTCCCACTGACCCGACTTGAGAAATGCCATACCTACAGAACAAGTCCAGCTGGGTAAAACAAGAAATTTGTAACACAATAGGAAATTTTTGTGGAACAATTCTAATTTCAATTCCGACTGGGATTTTCGTAAATTGACTTAGCCCTTTTGTGCTTCGTATGTCTCGACTTGTCCTAATGTTCCCTATTTGTCCTTAATGACCCGACTTGACAAATGCCAAAAAACAGAACGAGTCCAGCTGGGGAATTCACGAAATTTGTAACACAATTGGAAAGTGTTGGGAACATTCAAATTTCAATTCCGACTGAGATTTTAGCAAATTGACTTCGCCCTGCTGTGCTTCGTATGTCTCGACTTGTTCTAATGGTCCCTACTGACCCGACTTGACATATGCCAAAACTATAGAACAAGTCCAGCAGGGTAAAACAAAAAATTTGTAACACAATTGGAAAAAGTTGGGAAACAATTCCAATTTCAATTCCGACTGAGATTTTCTTAATTTGACTTCACCCTGCTGTGCTTCGTATGTCTCGACTTGTCCTAATGGTCCCGATATGTTCCCACTGACCCGACTTGAGAAATGCCATACCTTCAGAACAAGTCCAGCTGGGTAAACAAGAAATTTGTAACACAATAGGAAATTGTTGTGGAACAATTCTAATTTCAATTCCGACTGGGATTTTCGTAAATTGACTTAGCCCTTTTGTGCTTCGTATGTCTCGACTTGTTCTAATGGTCCCTACTGACCCGATTTGACATATGCCTAAACTATAGAATAAGTCCAGCAGGGTAAAACAAGAAATTTGTAACACAATTGGAAAATGTTGGGAAACAATTCCAATTTCAATTCCGACTGAGATTTTCGATTTGACTTCGCCCTGCTGTGCTTAGTACGTCTCTTCTTGTCCTAATGGTCCCGATTTTTCCTTAAAGACCCGACTTGAAAAATGCTAAAAAAAAACAAAACGAGTCCAGCTGGGTAATTCAAGAAATTTGTAACACAATAGGAAAATGTTGGGGAACAAATCTAATTTCTATTCCGACTGGGATTTTAGTAATTTGACTTCGCCCTGCTGTGCTTCGTATGTCTCGACTTGTTCTAATGTTCCCGATTTGTCCTTAATGACCCGACTTGACATATGCCAAAACTATAGAACAAGTCCAGCAGGGTAAAACAAGAAATTTGTAGCACAATTGGAAAATGTAGGGGAACAATTCAAATATCAATTCCGACTAAGATTTCAGTAATTTGACTTCGCCCTGCTGTGCTTCGTATGTCTCGACTTGTCCTAATGGTCCCGATTTGTCCCCACTGACCCGACTTGACAAATGCTAAAACTACAGAACAAGTCCAGCTGGGTTAAACAAGAAATTTGTAACACAATAGGAAAATGTTGGGGAACAAATCTAATTTCAATTCCGACTGGGATTTTCGTAAATTGACTTGCCATGCTGTGCTTCGTATGTCTCGACTTGTCCTAATGGTCCCGATTTGTCCTTGATGACCCGACTTGACAAATGCCAAAATACAGGACAAGCCCAGCTGGGTAAAACAAGAAATTTGTAGCACAATTGGAAAATGTTGGGGAACAATTCAAATTTCAATTCCGAAATTTTCGATTTGACTTCGCTCTGCTGTGCTTAGTACGTCTCGTCTTGTCCTAATGGTCCCGATTTGTCCTTAAAGACCCGACTTGAAGAATGCTAAAAAAAACAGAACGAGTCCAGCTGGGTAATTCAGTAACACAATAGGAAAATGTTGGGGAACAAATCTAATTTCTATTCCGACTGGGATTTTAGTAATTTGACTTAGCCCTGCTGTGCTTCGTATGTCTCGACTTGTTCTAATGTTCCCGATTTGTCCTTAATGACCCGACTTGACATATGCCAAAACTACAGAACAAGTCCAGCTGGGTTAAACAAGAAATTTGTAATACAATAGGAAAATGTTGGGGAACAAATCTAATTTCAATTCCGACTGGGATTTTCGTAAATTGACTTGCCATGCTGTGCTTCGTATGTCTCGACTTGTCCTAATGGTCCCGATTTGTCCTTAAAGACCCGACTTGAAAAATGCTAAAAAGAACAGAACGAGTCCAGCTGGGTAATTCAGTAACACAATAGGAAAATGTTGGGGAACAATTCTAATTCCTATTCCGACTGGGATTTTAGTAATTTGACTTCGCCCTGCTGTGCTTCGTATGTCTCGACTTGTCCTAATGTTCCCGATTTGTCCTTAATGACCCGACTTGACAAATGCCAAAAAACAGAACGAGTCCAGCTGGGGAATTCACGAAATTTGTAACACAATTGGAAAGTGTTGGGAACATTCAAATTTCAATTCCGACTGAGATTTTAGTAATTTGACTTCGCCCTGCTGTGCTTCGTATGTCTCGACTTGTCCCAATGGTCCCTACTGTCCCGACTTGACATATGCCAAAACTATAGAACAAGTCCAGAAGGGTAAAACAAAAAATTTGTAACACAATTGGAAAAAGTTGGGAAACAATTCCAATTTCAATTCCGACTGAGATTTTCTTAGTTTGACTTCGCCCTGCTGTGCTTCGTATGTCTCGACTTGTCCTAATGGTCCCGATATGTTCCCACTGACCCGACTTGAGAAATGCCATACCTACAGAACAAGTCCAGCTGGGTAAAACAAGAAATTTGTAACACAATAGGAAATTGTTGTGGAACAATTCTAATTTCAATTCCGACTGGGATTTTCGTAAATTGACTTAGCCCTTTTGTGCTTCGTATGTCTCGACTTGTCCTAATGTTCCCTATTTGTCCTCAATGACCCGACTTGACAAATGCCAAAAAACAGAACGAGTCCAGCTGGGGAATTCACGAAATTTTTAACACAATTGGAAAGTGTTGGGAACATTCAAATTTCAATTCCGACTGAGATTTTAGTAATTTGACTTCGCCCTGCTGTGCTTCGTATGTCTCGACTTGACCTAATGGTCCCTACTGACCCGACTTGACATATGCCAAAACTATAGAACAAGTCCAGAAGGGGAAAACAAAAAATTTGTAACACGATTGGAAAAAGTTGGGAAACAATTCCAATTTCAATTCCGACTGAGATTTTCTTAATTTGACTTCACCCTGCTGTGCTTCGTATGTCTCGACTTGTCCTAATGGTCCCGATATGTTCCCACTGATCCGACTTGAGAAATGCCATACCTACAGAACAAGTCCAGCTGGGTAAAACAAGAAATTTGTAACACAATAGGAAATTATTGTGGAACAATTCCAATTTCAATTCCGACTGAGATTTTCGTAATTTGACTTCGCCCTGCTGTGCTTTGTATATATCAATGTCTCGACTTGTCCTAATGTTCCCGATTTGTCCTTAATGACCCGACTTGACAAATGCCAAAAAACAGAACGAGTCCAGCTGGGGAATTCACGAAATTTGTAACACAATTGGAAAGTGTTGGGAACATTCAAATTTCAATTCCGACTGAGATTTTAGTAATTTGACTTCGCCCTGCTGTGCTTCGTATGTCTCGACTTGTCCTAATGGTCCCTACTGACCCGACTTGACATATGCCAAAACTATAGAACAAGTCCAGCAGGGTAAAACAAAAAATTTGTAACACAATTGGAAAAAGTTGGGAAACAATTCCAATTTCAATTCCGACTGAGATTTTCTTAATTTGACTTCGCCCTGCTGTGCTTCGTATGTCTCGACTTGTCCTAATGGTCCCGATATGTCCTTAATGACCCGACTTGACAAATGCCAAAAAACAGAACGAGTCCAGCTGGGGAATTCACGAAATTTGTAACACAATTGGAAAGTGTTGGGAACATTCAAATTTCAATTCCGACTGAGATTTTAGTAATTTGACTTCGCCCTGCTGTGCTTCGTATGTCTCGACTTGTCCTAATGGTCCCTACTGACCCGACTTGACATATGCCAAAACTATAGAACAAGTCCAGCAGGGTAAAACAAAAAATTTGTAACACAATTGGAAAAAGTTGGGAAACAATTCCAATTTCAATTCCGACTGAGATTTTCTTAATTTGACTTCGCCCTGCTGTGCTTCGTATGTCTCGACTTGTCCTAATGGTCCCGATATGTTCCCACTGACCCGACTTGAGAAATGCCATACCTACAGAACAAGTCCAGCTGGGTAAACAAGAAATTTGTAACACAATAGGAAATTGTTGTGGAACAATTCTAATTTCAATTCCGACTGGGATTTTCGTAAATTGACTTAGCCCTTTTGTGCTTCGTATGTCTCGACTTGTTCTAATGGTCCCTACTGACCCGATTTGACATATGCCTAAACTATAGAATAAGTCCAGCAGGGTAAAACAAGAAATTTGTAACACAATTGGAAAATGTTGGGAAACAATTCCAATTTCAATTCCGACTGAGATTTTCGATTTGACTTCGCCCTGCTGTGCTTAGTACGTCTCTTCTTGTCCTAATGGTCCCGATTTTTCCTTAAAGACCCGACTTGAAAAATGCTAAAAAAAAACAAAACGAGTCCAGCTGGGTAATTCAAGAAATTTGTAACACAATAGGAAAATGTTGGGGAACAAATCTAATTTCTATTCCGACTGGGATTTTAGTAATTTGACTTCGCCCTGCTGTGCTTCGTATGTCTCGACTTGTTCTAATGTTCCCGATTTGTCCTTAATGACCCGACTTGACATATGCCAAAACTATAGAACAAGTCCAGCAGGGTAAAACAAGAAATTTGTAACACAATTGGAAAATGTTGGGAAACAATTCCAATTTCAATTCCGACTGGGATATTCGTAAATTGACTTAGCCCTGCTGTGCTTCGTATGTCTCGACTTGTTCTAATGGTCCCGATTTGTGCTTGATGACACGACTTGACAAATGCCAAAATACAGGACAAGTCCAGCTGGGTAAAACAAGAAATTTGTAGCACAATTGGAAAATGTAGGGGAACAATTCAAATATCAATTCCGACTAAGATTTCAGTAATTTGACTTCGCCCTGCTGTGCTTCGTATGTCTCGACTTGTCCTAATGGTCCCGATTTGTCCCCACTGACCCGACTTGACAAATGCTAAAACTACAGAACAAGTCCAGCTGGGTTAAACAAGAAATTTGTAACACAATAGGAAAATGTTGGGGAACAAATCTAATTTCAATTCCGACTGGGATTTTCGTAAATTGACTTGCCATGCTGTGCTTCGTATGTCTCGACTTGTCCTAATGGTCCCGATTTGTCCTTGATGACCCGACTTGACAAATGCCAAAATACAGGACAAGCCCAGCTGGGTAAAACAAGAAATTTGTAGCACAATTGGAAAATGTTGGGGAACAATTCAAATTTCAATTCCGAAATTTTCGATTTGACTTCGCCCTGCTGTGCTTAGTACGTCTCGTCTTGTCCTAATGGTCCCGATTTGTCCTTAAAGACCCGACTTGAAGAATGCTAAAAAAAACAGAACGAGTCCAGCTGGGTAATTCAGTAACACAATAGGAAAATGTTGGGGAACAATTCTAATTTCTATTCCGACTGGGATTTTAGTAATTTGACTTCGCCCTGCTGTGCTTCGTATGTCTCGACTTGTCCTAATGTTCCCGATTTGTCCTTAATGACCCGACTTGACAAATGCCAAAAAACAGAACGAGTCCAGCTGGGGAATTCACGAAATTTGTAACACAATTGGAAAGTGTTGGGAACATTCAAATTTCAATTCCGACTCAGATTTTAGTAATTTGACTTCGCCCTGCTGTGCTTCGTATGTCTCGACTTGTCCC
The DNA here is from genome assembly GCA_958502065.1 of Chrysolina americana. Lineage (NCBI taxonomy): Eukaryota > Metazoa > Arthropoda > Insecta > Coleoptera > Chrysomelidae > Chrysolina > Chrysolina americana. The sequence goes on from OY293420.1 coordinate 31,812,863, forward strand.
AATGGTCCCTACTGACCCGACTTGACATATGCCAAAACTATAGAACAAGTCCAGAAGGGTAAAACAAAAAATTTTTAACACAATTGGAAAAAGTTGGGAAACAATTCCAATTTCAATTCCGACTGAGATTTTCTTAGTTTGACTTCGCCCTGCTGTGCTTCGTATGTCTCGACTTGTCCTAATGGTCCCGATATGTTCCCACTGACCCGACTTGAGAAATGCCATACCTACAGAACAAGTCCAGCTGGGTAAAACAAGAAATTTGTAACACAATAGGAAATTTTTGTGGAACAATTCTAATTTCAATTCCGACTGGGATTTTCGTAAATTGACTTAGCCCTTTTGTGCTTCGTATGTCTCGACTTGTCCTAATGTTCCCTATTTGTCCTTAATGACCCGACTTGACAAATGCCAAAAAACAGAACGAGTCCAGCTGGGGAATTCACGAAATTTTTAACACAATTGGAAAGTGTTGGGAACATTCAAATTTCAATTCCGACTGAGATTTTAGTAATTTGACTTCGCCCTGCTGTGCTTCGTATGTCTCGACTTGACCTAATGGTCCCTACTGACCCGACTTGACATATGCCAAAACTATAGAACAAGTCCAGAAGGGGAAAACAAAAAATTTGTAACACGATTGGAAAAAGTTGGGAAACAATTCCAATTTCAATTCCGACTGAGATTTTCTTAATTTGACTTCACCCTGCTGTGCTTCGTATGTCTCGACTTGTCCTAATGGTCCCGATATGTTCCCACTGATCCGACTTGAGAAATGCCATACCTACAGAACAAGTCCAGCTGGGTAAAACAAGAAATTTGTAACACAATAGGAAATTATTGTGGAACAATTCCAATTTCAATTCCGACTGAGATTTTCGTAATTTGACTTCGCCCTGCTGTGCTTTGTATATTTCAATGTCTCGACTTGTCCTAATGTTCCCGATTTGTCCTTAATGACCCGACTTGACAAATGCCAAAAAACAGAACGAGTCCAGCTGGGGAATTAACGAAATTTGTAACACAATTGGAAAGTGTTGGGAACATTCAAATTTCAATTCCGACTGAGATTTTAGTAATTTGACTTCGCCCTGCTGTGCTTCGTATGTCTCGACTTGTCCTAATGGTCCCTACTGACCCGACTTGACATATGCCAAAACTATAGAACAAGTCCAGCAGGGTAAAACAAAAAATTTGTAACACAATTGGAAAAAGTTGGGAAACAATTCCAATTTCAATTCCGACTGAGATTTTCTTAATTTGACTTCGCCCTGCTGTGCTTCGTATGTCTCGACTTGTCCTAATGGTCCCGATATGTCCTTAATGACCCGACTTGACAAATGCCAAAAAACAGAACGAGTCCAGCTGGGGAATTCACGAAATTTGTAACACAATTGGAAAGTGTTGGGAACATTCAAATTTCAATTCCGACTGAGATTTTAGTAATTTGACTTCGCCCTGCTGTGCTTCGTATGTCTCGACTTGTCCTAATGGTCCCTACTGACCCGACTTGACATATGCCAAAACTATAGATCAAGTCCAGCAGGGTAAAACAAAAAATTTGTAACACAATTGGAAAAAGTTGGGAAACAATTCCAATTTCAATTCCGACTGAGATTTTCTTAATTTGACTTCGCCCTGCTGTGCTTCGTATGTCTCGACTTGTCCTAATGGTCCCGATATGTTCCCACTGACCCGACTTGAGAAATGCCATACCTACAGAACAAGTCCAGCTGGGTAAACAAGAAATTTGTAACACAATAGGAAATTGTTGTGGAACAATTCTAATTTCAATTCCGACTGGGATTTTCGTAAATTGACTTAGCCCTTTTGTGCTTCGTATGTCTCGACTTGTTCTAATGGTCCCTACTGACCCGATTTGACATATGCCTAAACTATAGAATAAGTCCAGCAGGGTAAAACAAGAAATTTGTAACACAATTGGAAAATGTTGGGAAACAATTCCAATTTCAATTCCGACTGAGATTTTCGATTTGACTTCGCCCTGCTGTGCTTAGTACGTCTCTTCTTGTCCTAATGGTCCCGATTTTTCCTTAAAGACCCGACTTGAAAAATGCTAAAAAAAAACAAAACGAGTCCAGCTGGGTAATTCAAGAAATTTGTAACACAATAGGAAAATGTTGGGGAACAAATCTAATTTCTATTCCGACTGGGATTTTAGTAATTTGACTTCGCCCTGCTGTGCTTCGTATGTCTCGACTTGTTCTAATGTTCCCGATTTGTCCTTAATGACCCGACTTGACATATGCCAAAATTATAGAACAAGTCCAGCAGGGTAAAACAAGAAATTTGTAACACAATTGGAAAATGTTGGGAAACAATTCCAATTTCAATTCCGACTGGGATATTCGTAAATTGACTTAGCCCTGCTGTGCTTCGTATGTCTCGACTTGTTCTAATGGTCCCGATTTGTGCTTGATGACACGACTTGACAAATGCCAAAATAAAGGACAAGTCCAGCTGGGTAAAACAAGAAATTTGTAGCACAATTGGAAAATGTAGGGGAACAATTCAAATATCAATTCCTACTAAGATTTCAGTAATTTGACTTCGCCCTGCTGTGCTTCGTATGTCTCGACTTGTCCTAATGGTCCCGATTTGTCCCCACTGACCCGACTTGACAAATGCTAAAACTACAGAACAAGTCCAGCTGGGTTAAACAAGAAATTTGTAACACAATAGGAAAATGTTGGGGAACAAATCTAATTTCAATTCCGACTGGGATTTTCGTAAATTGACTTGCCATGCTGTGCTTCGTATGTCTCGACTTGTCCTAATGGTCCCGATTTGTCCTTGATGACCCGACTTGACAAATGCCAAAATACAGGACAAGCCCAGCTGGGTAAAACAAGAAATTTGTAGCACAATTGGAAAATGTTGGGGAACAATTCAAATTTCAATTCCGAAATTTTCGATTTGACTTCGCCCTGCTGTGCTTAGTACGTCTCGTCTTGTCCTAATGGTCCCGATTTGTCCTTAAAGACCCGACTTGAAGAATGCTAAAAAAAACAGAACGAGTCCAGCTGGGTAATTCAGTAACACAATAGGAAAATGTTGGGGAACAATTCTAATTTCTATTCCGACTGGGATTTTAGTAATTTGACTTCGCCCTGCTGTGCTTCGTATGTCTCAACTTGTCCTAATGTTCCCGATTTGTCCTTAATGACCCGACTTGACAAATGCCAAAAAACAGAACGAGTCCAGCTGGGGAATTCACGAAATTTTTAACACAATTGGAAAGTGTTGGGAACATTCAAATTTCAATTCCGACTGAGATTTTAGTAATTTGACTTCGCCCTGCTGTGCTTCGTATGTCTCGACTTGACCTAATGGTCCCTACTGACCCGACTTGACATATGCCAAAACTATAGAACAAGTCCAGAAGGGGAAAACAAAAAATTTGTAACACGATTGGAAAAAGTTGGGAAACAATTCCAATTTCAATTCCGACTGAGATTTTCTTAATTTGACTTCACCCTGCTGTGCTTCGTATGTCTCGACTTGTCCTAATGGTCCCGATATGTTCCCACTGATCCGACTTGAGAAATGCCATACCTACAGAACAAGTCCAGCTGGGTAAAACAAGAAATTTGTAACACAATAGGAAATTATTGTGGAACAATTCCAATTTCAATTCCGACTGAGATTTTCGTAATTTGACTTCGCCCTGCTGTGCTTTGTATATATCAATGTCTCGACTTGTCCTAATGTTCCCGATTTGTCCTTAATGACCCGACTTGACAAATGCCAAAAAACAGATCGAGTCCAGCTGGGGAATTCACGAAATTTGTAACACAATTGGAAAGTGTTGGGAACATTCAAATTTCAATTCCGACTGAGATTTTAGTAATTTGACTTCGCCCTGCTGTGCTTCGTATGTCTCGACTTGTCCTAATGGTCCCTACTGACCCGACTTGACATATGCCAAAACTATAGAACAAGTCCAGCAGGGTAAAACAAAAAATTTGTAACACAATTGGAAAAAGTTGGGAAACAATTCCAATTTCAATTCCGACTGAGATTTTCCTAATTTGACTTCGCCCTGCTGTGCTTCGTATGTCTCGACTTGTCCTAATGGTCCCGATATGTTCCCACTGACCCGACTTGAGAAATGCCATACCTACAGAACAAGTCCAGCTGGGTAAACAAGAAATTTGTAACACAATAGGAAATTGTTGTGGAACAATTCTAATTTCAATTCCGACTGGGATTTTCGTAAATTGACTTAGCCCTTTTGTGCTTCGTATGTCTCGACTTGTTCTAATGGTCCCTACTGACCCGATTTGACATATGCCTAAACTATAGAATAAGTCCAGCAGGGTAAAACAAGAAATTTGTAACACAATTGGAAAATGTTGGGAAACAATTCCAATTTCAATTCCGACTGAGATTTTCGATTTGACTTCGCCCTGCTGTGCTTAGTACGTCTCTTCTTGTCCTAATGGTCCCGATTTTTCCTTAAAGACCCGACTTGAAAAATGCTAAAAAAAAACAAAACGAGTCCAGCTGGGTAATTCAAGAAATTTGTAACACAATAGGAAAATGTTGGGGAACAAATCTAATTTCTATTCCGACTGGGATTTTAGTAATTTGACTTCGCCCTGCTGTGCTTCGTATGTCTCGACTTGTCCTAATGGTCCCTACTGACCCGACTTGACATATGCCAAAACTATAGAACAAGTCCAGCAGGGTAAAACAAAAAATTTGTAACACAATTGGAAAAAGTTGGGAAACAATTCCAATTTCAATTCCGACTGAGATTTTCTTAATTTGACTTCGCCCTGCTGTGCTTCGTATGTCTCGACTTGTCCTAATGGTCCCGATATGTCCTTAATGACCCGACTTGACAAATGCCAAAAAACAGAACGAGTCCAGCTGGGGAATTCACGAAATTTGTAACACAATTGGAAAGTGTTGGGAACATTCAAATTTCAATTCCGACTGAGATTTTAGTAATTTGACTTCGCCCTGCTGTGCTTCGTATGTCTCGACTTGTCCTAATGGTCCCTACTGACCCGACTTGACATATGCCAAAACTATAGAACAAGTCCAGCAGGGTAAAACAAAAAATTTGTAACACAATTGGAAAAAGTTGGGAAACAATTCCAATTTCAATTCCGACTGAGATTTTCTTAATTTGACTTCGCCCTGCTGTGCTTCGTATGTCTCGACTTGTCCTAATGGTCCCGATATGTTCCCACTGACCCGACTTGAGAAATGCCATACCTACAGAACAAGTCCAGCTGGGTAAACAAGAAATTTGTAACACAATAGGAAATTGTTGTGGAACAATTCTAATTTCAATTCCGACTGGGATTTTCGTAAATTGACTTAGCCCTTTTGTGCTTCGTATGTCTCGACTTGTTCTAATGGTCCCTACTGACCCGATTTGACATATGCCTAAACTATAGAATAAGTCCAGCAGGGTAAAACAAGAAATTTGTAACACAATTGGAAAATGTTGGGAAACAATTCCAATTTCAATTCCGACTGAGATTTTCTATTTGACTTCGCCCTGCTGTGCTTAGTACGTCTCTTCTTGTCCTAATGGTCCCGATTTTTCCTTAAAGACCCGACTTGATAAATGCTAAAAAAAAACAAAACGAGTCCAGCTGGGTAATTCAAGAAATTTGTAACACAATAGGAAAATGTTGGGGAACAAATCTAATTTCTATTCCGACTGGGATTTTAGTAATTTGACTTCGCCCTGCTGTGCTTCGTATATCTCGACTTGTCCTAATGTTCCCGATTTGTCCTTAATGACCCGACTTGACAAATGCCAAAAAACAGAACGAGTCCAGCTGGGGAATTCACGAAATTTGTAACACAATTGGAAAGTGTTGGGAACATTCAAATTTCAATTCCGACTGAGATTTTAGTAATTTGACTTCGCCCTGCTGTGCTTCGTATGTCTCGACTTGTCCTAATGGTCCCGATTTGTCCTTGATGACCCGACTTGACAAATGTCAAAATACAGGACAAGCCCAGCTGGGTAAAACAAGAAATTTGTAGCACAATTGGAAAATGTTGGGGAACAATTCAAATTTCAATTCCGAGATTTTCGATTTGACTTCGCCCTGCTGTGCTTAGTACGTCTCGTCTTGTCCTAATGGTCCCGATTTGTCCTTAAAGACCCGACTTGAAAAATGCTAAAAGAAAACAGAACGAGTCCAGCTGGGTAATTCAAGATATTAGTAACACAATAGGAAAATGTTGGGGAACAATTCTAATTTCTATTCCGACTGGGATTTTAGTAATTTGACTTCGCCCTGCTGTGCTTCGTATGTCTCGACTTGTCCTAATGTTCCCGATTTGTCCAATGACCCGACTTGACAAATGCCAAAAAACAGAACGAGTCCAGCTGGGGAATTCACGAAATTTGTAACACAATTGGAAAGTGTTGGGAACATTCAAATTTCAATTCCGACTGAGATTTTAGCAAATTGACTTCGCCCTAGTGTGCTTCGTATGTCTCGACTTGTTCTAATGGTCCCTACTGACCCGACTTGACATATGCCAAAACTATAGAACAAGTCCAGCAGGGTAAAACAAAAAATTTGTAACACAATTGGAAAAAGTTGGGAAACAATTCCAATTTCAATTCCGACTGAGATTTTCTTAATTTGACTTCACCCTGCTGTGCTTCGTATGTCTCGACTTGTCCTAATGGTCCCGATATGTTCCCACTGATCCGACTTGAGAAATGCCATACCTACAGAACAAGTCCAGCTGGGTAAACAAGAAATTTGTAACACAATAGGAAATTGTTGTGGAACAATTCTAATTTCAATTCCGACTGGGATTTTCATAAATTGACTTAGCCCTTTTGTGCTTCGTATGTCTCGACTTGTTCTAATGGTCCCTACTGACCCGATTTGACATATGCCTAAACTATAGAATAAGTCCAGCAGGGTAAAACAAGAAATTTGTAACACAATTGGAAAATGTTGGGAAACAATTCCAATTTCAATTCCGACTGAGATTTTCGATTTGACTTCGCCCTGCTGTGCTTAGTACGTCTCTTCTTGTCCTAATGGTCCCGATTTTTCCTTAAAGACCCGACTTGAAAAATGCTAAAAAAAAACAAAACGAGTCCAGCTGGGTAATTCAAGAAATTTGTAACACAATAGGAAAATGTTGGGGAACAAATCTAATTTCTATTCCGACTGGGATTTTAGTAATTTGACTTCGCCCTGCTGTGCTTCGTATGTCTCGACTTGTTCTAATGTTCCCGATTTGTCCTTAATGACCCGACTTGACATATGCCAAAACTATAGAACAAGTCCAGCAGGGTAAAACAAGAAATTTGTAACACAATTGGAAAATGTTGGGAAACAATTCCAATTTCAATTCCGACTGGGATATTCGTAAATTGACTTAGCCCTGCTGTGCTTCGTATGTCTCGACTTGTTCTAATGGTCCCGATTTGTGCTTGATGACACGACTTGACAAATGCCAAAATACAGGACAAGTCCAGCTGGGTAAAACAAGAAATTTGTAGCACAATTGGAAAATGTAGGGGAACAATTCAAATATCAATTCCGACTAAGATTTCAGTAATTTGACTTCGCCCTGCTGTGCTTCGTATGTCTCGACTTGTCCTAATGGTCCCGATTTGTCCCCACTGACCCGACTTGACAAATGCTAAAACTACAGAACAAGTCCAGCTGGGTTAAACAAGAAATTTGTAACACAATAGGAAAATGTTGGGGAACAAATCTAATTTCAATTCCGACTGGGATTTTCGTAAATTGACTTGCCATGCTGTGCTTCGTATGTCTCGACTTGTCCTAATGGTCCCGATTTGTCCTTGATGACCCGACTTGACAAATGCCAAAATACAGGACAAGCCCAGCTGGGTAAAACAAGAAATTTGTAGCACAATTGGAAAATGTTGGGGAACAATTCAAATTTCAATTCCGAAATTTTCGATTTGACTTCGCCCTGCTGTGCTTAGTACGTCTCGTCTTGTCCTAATGGTCCCGATTTGTCCTTAAAGACCCGACTTGAAGAATGCTAAAAAAAACAGAACGAGTCCAGCTGGGTATTCAGTAACACAATAGGAAAATGTTGGGGAACAAATCTAATTTCTATTCCGACTGGGATTTTAGTAATTTGACTTAGCCCTGCTGTGCTTCGTATGTCTCGACTTGTTCTAATGTTTCCGATTTGTCCTTAATGACCCGACTTGACATATGCCAAAACTACAGAACAAGTCCAGCTGGGTTAAACAAGAAATTTGTAATACAATAGGAAAATGTTGGGGAACAAATCTAATTTCAATTCCGACTGGGATTTTCGTAAATTGACTTGCCATGCTGTGCTTCGTATGTCTCGACTTGTCCTAATGGTCCCGATTTGTCCTTAAAGACCCGACTTGAAAAATGCTAAAAAGAACAGAACGAGTCCAGCTGGGTAATTCAGTAACACAATAGGAAAATGTTGGGGAACAATTCTAATTCCTATTCCGACTGGGATTTTAGTAATTTGACTTCGCCCTGCTGTGCTTCGTATGTCTCGACTTGTCCTAATGTTCCCGATTTGTCCTTAATGACCCGACTTGACAAATGCCAAAAAACAGAACGAGTCCAGCTGGGGAATTCACGAACTTTGTAACACAATTGGAAAGTGTTGGGAACATTCAAATTTCAATTCCGACTCAGATTTTAGTAATTTGACTTCGCCCTGCTGTGCTTCGTATGTCTCGACTTGTCCCAATGGTCCCTACTGACCCGACTTGACATATGCCAAAACTATAGAACAAGTCCAGAAGGGTAAAACAAAAAATTTGTAACACAATTGGAAAAAGTTGGGAAACAATTCCAATTTCAATTCCGACTGAGATTTTCTTAGTTTGACTTCGCCCTGCTGTGCTTCGTATGTCTCGACTTGTCCTAATGGTCCCGATATGTTCCCACTGACCCGACTTGAGAAATGCCATACCTACAGAACAAGTCCAGCTGGGTAAAACAAGAAATTTGTAACACAATAGGAAATTGTTGTGGAACAATTCTAATTTCAATTCCGACTGGGATTTTCGTAAATTGACTTAGCCCTTTTGTGCTTCGTATGTCTCGACTTGTCCTAATGTTCCCTATTTGTCCTTAATGACCCGACTTGACAAATGCCAAAAAACAGAACGAGTCCAGCTGGGGAATTCACGAAATTTTTAACACAATTGGAAAGTGTTGGGAACATTCAAATTTCAATTCCGACTGAGATTTTAGTAATTTGACTTCGCCCTGCTGTGCTTCGTATGTCTCGACTTGACCTAATGGTCCCTACTGACCCGACTTGACATATGCCAAAACTATAGAACAAGTCCAGAAGGGGAAAACAAAAAATTTGTAACACGATTGGAAAAAGTTGGGAAACAATTCCAATTTCAATTCCGACTGAGATTTTCTTAATTTGACTTCACCCTGCTGTGCTTCGTATGTCTCGACTTGTCCTAATGGTCCCGATTTGTCCTTGATGACCCGACTTGACAAATGCCAAAATACAGGACAAGCCCAGCTGGGTAAAACAAGAAATTTGTAGCACAATTGGAAAATGTTGGGGAACAATTCAAATTTCAATTCCGAAATTTTCGATTTGACTTCGCCCTGCTGTGCTTAGTACGTCTCGTCTTGTCCTAATGGTCCCGATTTGTCCTTAAAGACCCGACTTGAAGAATGCTAAAAAAAACAGAACGAGTCCAGCTGGGTAATTCAGTAACACAATAGGAAAATGTTGGGGAACAATTCTAATTTCTATTCCGACTGGGATTTTAGTAATTTGACTTCGCCCTGCTGTGCTTCGTATGTCTCAACTTGTCCTAATGTTCCCGATTTGTCCTTAATGACCCGACTTGACAAATGCCAAAAAACAGAACGAGTCCAGCTGGGGAATTCACGAAATTTTCAACACAATTGGAAAGTGTTGGGAACATTCAAATTTCAATTCCGACTGAGATTTTAGTAATTTGACTTCGCCCTGCTGTGCTTCGTATGTCTCGACTTGACCTAATGGTCCCTACTGACCCGACTTGACATATGCCAAAACTATAGAACAAGTCCAGAAGGGGAAAACAAAAAATTTGTAACACGATTGGAAAAAGTTGGGAAACAATTCCAATTTCAATTCCGACTGAGATTTTCTTAATTTGACTTCACCCTGCTGTGCTTCGTATGTCTCGACTTGTCCTAATGGTCCCGATATGTTCCCACTGATCCGACTTGAGAAATGCCATACCTACAGAACAAGTCCAGCTGGGTAAAACAAGAAATTTGTAACACAATAGGAAATTATTGTGGAACAATTCCAATTTCAATTCCGACTGAGATTTTCGTAATTTGACTTCGCCCTGCTGTGCTTTGTATATATCAATGTCTCGACTTGTCCTAATGTTCCCGATTTGTCCTTAATGACCCGACTTGACGAATGCCAAAAAACAGAACGAGTCCAGCTGGGGAATTCACGAAATTTGTAACACAATTGGAAAGTGTTGGGAACATTCAAATTTCAATTCCGACTGAGATTTTAGTAATTTGACTTCGCCCTGCTGTGCTTCGTATGTCTCGACTTGTCCTAATGGTCCCTACTGACCCGACTTGACATATGCCAAAACTATAGAACAAGTCCAGCAGGGTAAAACAAAAAATTTGTAACACAATTGGAAAAAGTTGGGAAACAATTCCAATTTCAATTCCGACTGAGATTTTCTTAATTTGACTTCGCCCTGCTGTGCTTCGTATGTCTCGACTTGTCCTAATGGTCCCGATATGTCCTTAATGACCCGACTTGACAAATGCCAAAAAACAGAACGAGTCCAGCTGGGGAATTCACGAAATTTGTAACACAATTGGAAAGTGTTGGGAACATTCAAATTTCAATTCCGACTGAGATTTTAGTAATTTGACTTCGCCCTGCTGTGCTTCGTATGTCTCGACTTGTCCTAATGGTCCCTACTGACCCGACTTGACATATGCCAAAACTATAGAACAAGTCCAGCAGGGTAAAACAAAAAATTTGTAACACAATTGGAAAAAGTTGGGAAACAATTCCAATTTCAATTCCGACTGAGATTTTCTTAATTTGACTTCGCCCTGCTGTGCTTCGTATGTCTCGACTTGTCCTAATGGTCCCGATATGTTCCCACTGACCCGACTTGAGAAATGCCATACCTACAGAACAAGTCCAGCTGGGTAAACAAGAAATTTGTAACACAATAGGAAATTGTTGTGGAACAATTCTAATTTCAATTCCGACTGGGATTTTCGTAAATTGACTTAGCCCTTTTGTGCTTCGTATGTCTCGACTTGTTCTAATGGTCCCTACTGACCCGATTTGACATATGCCTAAACTATAGAATAAGTCCAGCAGGGTAAAACAAGAAATTTGTAACACAATTGGAAAATGTTGGGAAACAATTCCAATTTCAATTCCGACTGAGATTTTCGATTTGACTTCGCCCTGCTGTGCTTAGTACGTCTCTTCTTGTCCTAATGGTCCCGATTTTTCCTTAAAGACCCGACTTGAAAAATGCTAAAAAAAAACAAAACGAGTCCAGCTGGGTAATTCAAGAAATTTGTAACACAATAGGAAAATGTTGGGGAACAAATCTAATTTCTATTCCGACTGGGATTTTAGTAATTTGACTTCGCCCTGCTGTGCTTCGTATGTCTCGACTTGTCCTAATGTTCCCGATTTGTCCTTAATGACCCGACTTGACAAATGCCAAAAAACAGAACGAGTCCAGCTGGGGAATTCACGAAATTTGTAACACAATTGGAAAGTGTTGGGAACATTCAAATTTCAATTCCGACTGAGATTTTAGTAATTTGACTTCGCCCTGCTGTGCTTCGTATGTCTCGACTTGTCCTAATGGTCCCGATTTGTCCTTGATGACCCGACTTGACAAATGTCAAAATACAGGACAAGCCCAGCTGGGTAAAACAAGAAATTTGTAGCACAATTGGAAAATGTTGGGGAACAATTCAAATTTCAATTCCGAGATTTTCGATTTGACTTCGCCCTGCTGTGCTTAGTACGTCTCGTCTTGTCCTAATGGTCCCGATTTGTCCTTAAAGACCCGACTTGAAAAATGCTAAAAGAAAACAGAACGAGTCCAGCTGGGTAATTCAAGATATTAGTAACACAATAGGAAAATGTTGGGGAACAATTCTAATTTCTATTCCGACTGGGATTTTAGTAATTTGACTTCGCCCTGCTGTGCTTCGTATGTCTCGACTTGTCCTAATGTTCCCGATTTGTCCAATGACCCGACTTGACAAATGCCAAAAAACAGAACGAGTCCAGCTGGGGAATTCACGAAATTTGTAACACAATTGGAAAGTGTTGGGAACATTCAAATTTCAATTCCGACTGAGATTTTAGCAAATTGACTTCGCCCTAGTGTGCTTCGTATGTCTCGACTTGTTCTAATGGTCCCTACTGACCCGACTTGACATATGCCAAAACTATAGAACAAGTCCAGCAGGGTAAAACAAAAAATTTGTAACACAATTGGAAAAAGTTGGGAAACAATTCCAATTTCAATTCCGACTGAGATTTTCTTAATTTGACTTCACCCTGCTGTGCTTCGTATGTCTCGACTTGTCCTAATGGTCCCGATTTGTCCCCACTGACCCGACTTGAGAAATGCCATACCTACAGGACAAGCCCAGCTGGGTAAAACAAGAAATTTGTAGCACAATTGGAAAATGTTGGGGAACAATTCAAATTTCAATTCCGAGATTTTCGATTTGACTTCGCCCTGCTGTGCTTAGTACGTCTGGTCTTGTCCTAATGGTCCCGATTTGTCCTTAAAGACCCGACTTGAAAAATGCTAAAAAAAAACAAAACGAGTCCAGCTGGGTAATTCAAGAAATTTGTAACACAATAGGAAAATGTTGGGGAACAAATCTAATTTCTATTCCGACTGGGATTTTAGTAATTTGACTTCGCCCTGCTGTGCTTCGTATGTCTCGACTTGTTCTAATGTTCCCGATTTGTCCTTAATGACCCGACTTGACATATGCCAAAACTATAGAACAAGTCCAGCAGGGTAAAACAAGAAATTTGTAACACAATTGGAAAATGTTGGGAAACAATTCCAATTTCAATTCCGACTGGGATATTCGTAAATTGACTTAGCCCTGCTGTGCTTCGTATGTCTCGACTTGTTCTAATGGTCCCGATTTGTGCTTGATGACACGACTTGACAAATGCCAAAATACAGGACAAGTCCAGCTGGGTAAAACAAGAAATTTGTAGCACAATTGGAAAATGTAGGGGAACAATTCAAATATCAATTCCGACTAAGATTTCAGTAATTTGACTTCGCCCTGCTGTGCTTCGTATGTCTCGACTTGTCCTAATGGTCCCGATTTGTCCCCACTGACCCGACTTGACAAATGCTAAAACTACAGAACAAGTCCAGCTGGGTTAAACAAGAAATTTGTAACACAATAGGAAAATGTTGGGGAACAAATCTAATTTCAATTCCGACTGGGATTTTCGTAAATTGACTTGCCATGCTGTGCTTCGTATGTCTCGACTTGTCCTAATGGTCCCGATTTGTCCTTGATGACCCGACTTGACAAATGCCAAAATACAGGACAAGCCCAGCTGGGTAAAACAAGAAATTTGTAGCACAATTGGAAAATTTTGGGGAACAATTCAAATTTCAATTCCGAAATTTTCGATTTGACTTCGCCCTGCTGTGCTTAGTACGTCTCGTCTTGTCCTAATGGTCCCGATTTGTCCTTAAAGACCCGACTTGAAGAATGCTAAAAAAAACAGAACGAGTCCAGCTGGGTAATTCAGTAACACAATAGGAAAATGTTGGGGAACAATTCTAATTTCTATTCCGACTGGGATTTTAGTAATTTGACTTCGCCCTGCTGTGCTTCGTATGTCTCAACTTGTCCTAATGTTCCCGATTTGTCCTTAATGACCCGACTTGACAAATGCCAAAAAACAGAACGAGTCCAGCTGGGGCATTCACGAAATTTGTAACACAATTGGAAAGTGTTGGGAACATTCAAATTTCAATTCCGACTGAGATTTTCGTAATATGACTTCGCCCTGCTGTGCTTCGTATGTCTCGACTTGTCCTAATGTTCCCGATTTGTCCTTAATGACCCGACTTGACAAATGCCAAAACTACAGAACAAGTCCAGCTGGGTTAAACAAGAAATTTGTAATACAATAGGAAAATGTTGGGGAACAAATCTAATTTCAATTCCGACTGGTATTTTCGTAAATTGACTTGCCATGCTGTGCTTCGTATGTCTCGACTTGTCCTAATGGTCCCGATTTGTCCTTAAAGACCCGACTTGAAAAATGCTAAAAAGAACAGAACGAGTCCAGCTGGGTAATTCAGTAACACAATAGGAAAATGTTGGGGAACAATTCTAATTCCTATTCCGACTGGGATTTTAGTAATTTGACTTCGCCCTGCTGTGCTTCGTATGTCTCGACTTGTCCTAATGTTCCCGATTTGTCCTTAATGACCCGACTTGACAAATGCCAAAAAACAGAACGAGTCCAGCTGGGGAATTCACGAAATTTGTAACACAATTGGAAAGTGTTGGGAACATTCAAATTTCAATTCCGACTCAGATTTTAGTAATTTGACTTCGCCCTGCTGTGCTTCGTATGTCTCGACTTGTCCCAATGGTCCCTACTGACCCGACTTGACATATGCCAAAACTATAGAACAAGTCCAGAAGGGTAAAACAAAAAATTTGTAACACAATTGGAAAAAGTTGGGAAACAATTCCAATTTCAATTCCGACTGAGATTTTCTTAGTTTGACTTCGCCCTGCTGTGCTTCGTATGTCTCGACTTGTCCTAATGGTCCCGATATGTTCCCACTGACCCGACTTGAGAAATGCCATACCTACAGAACAAGTCCAGCTGGGTAAAACAAGAAATTTGTAACACAATAGGAAATTGTTGTGGAACAATTCTAATTTCAATTCCGACTGGGATTTTCGTAAATTGACTTAGCCCTTTTGTGCTTCGTATGTCTCGACTTGTCCTAATGTTCCCGATTTGTCCTTAATGACCCGACTTGACAAATGCCAAAAAACAGAACGAGTCCAGCTGGGGAATTCACGAAATTTTTAACACAATTGGAAAGTGTTGGGAACATTCAAATTTCAATTCCGACTGAGATTTTAGTAATTTGACTTCGCCCTGCTGTGCTTCGTATGTCTCGACTTGACCTAATGGTCCCTACTGACCCGACTTGACATATGCCAAAACTATAGAACAAGTCCAGAAGGGGAAAACAAAAAATTTGTAACACGATTGGAAAAAGTTGGGAAACAATTCCAATTTCAATTCCGACTGAGATTTTCTTAATTTGACTTCACCCTGCTGTGCTTCGTATGTCTCGACTTGTCCTAATGGTCCCGATATGTTCCCACTGATCCGACTTGAGAAATGCCATACCTACAGAACAAGTCCAGCTGGGTAAAACAAGAAATTTGTAACACAATAGGAAATTATTGTGGAACAATTCCTATTTCAATTCCGACTGAGATTTTCGTAATTTGACTTCGCCCTGCTGTGCTTTGTATATATCAATGTCTCGACTTGTCCTAATGTTCCCGATTTGTCCTTAATGACCCGACTTGACAAATGCCAAAAAACAGAACGAGTCCAGCTGGGGAATTCAAGAAATTTGTAACACAATTGGAAAGTGTTGGGAACATTCAAATTTCAATTCCGACTGAGATTTTCGTAATATGACTTCGCCCTGCTTTGAATCGTATGTCTTGACTTGTCCTAATGGTCCCGATATGTCCAGACTGACCCGACTTGACAAATGCCAAAACTACAGAACAAGTCCAGCTGGGTTAAACAAGAAATTTGTAACACAATAGGAAAATGTTGGGGAACAAATCTAATTTCAATTCCGACTGGGATTTTCGTAAATTGACTTGCCATGCTGTGCTTCGTATGTCTCGACTTGTCCTATTGGTCCCGATTTGTCCTTGATGACCCGACTTGACAAATGCCAAAATACAGGACAATCTCAGCTGGGTAAAACAAGAAATTTGTAGCACAATTGGAAAATGTTGGGGAACAATTCTAATTTCTATTCCGACTGGGATTTTAGTAATTTGACTTCGCCCTGCTGTGCTTCGTATGTCTCGACTTGTCCTAATGTTCCCGATTTGTCCTTAATGACCCGACTTGACAAATGCCAAAAAACAGAACGAGTCCAGCTGGGGAATTCACGAAATTTGTAACACAATTGGAAAGTGTTGGGAACATTCAAATTTCAATTCCGACTGAGATTTTAGCAAATTGACCTCGCCCTACTGTGCTTCGTATGTCTCGACTTGTTCTAATGGTCCCTACTGACCCGACTTGACATATGCCAAAACTATAGAACAAGTCCAGCAGGGTAAAACAAAAAATTTGTAACACAATTGGAAAAAGTTGGGAAACAATTCCAATTTCAATTCCGACTGGGATTTTAGTAATTTGACTTCGCCCTGCTGTGCTTCGTATGTCTCAACTTGTCCTAATGTTCCCGATTTGTCCTTAATGACCCGACTTGACAAATGCCAAAAAACAGAACGAGTCCAGCTGGGGAATTCACGAAATTTGTAACACAATTGGAAAGTGTTGGGAACATTCAAATTTCAATTCCGACTGAGATTTTAGTAATTTGACTTCGCCCTGCTGTGCTTCGTATGTCTCGACTTGTCCTAATGCTCCCGATTTGTCCTTAATGACCCGACTTGACAAATGCCAAAAAACAGAAAGAGTCCAGCTGGGTAATTCAAGAAATTTGTAACACAATTGGAAAGTGTTGGGAACATTGAAATTTCAATTCCGACTGAGATTTTCGTAATATGACTTCGCCCTGCTGTGCTTCGTATGTCTCGATTTGTCCTAATGTTCCCGATTTGTCCTTAATGACCCGACTTGACAAATGCCAAAACTACAGAACAAGTCCAGCTGGGTAATTCAAGAAATTTGTAACACAATTGGAAAGTGTTGGGAACATTCAAATTTCAATTCCGACTGAGATTTTCGTAATATGACTTCGCCCTGCTTTGAATCATATGTCTTGACTTGTCCTAATGCTCCCGATTTGTCCTTAATGACCCGACTTGACAAATGCCAAAAAACAGAACGAGTCCAGCTGGGTAATTCAAGAAATTTGTAACACAATTGGAAAATGTTGGGAAACAATTCCAATTTCAATTCCGACTGAGATTTTCGTAATTTGACTTCGCCCTGCTTTGCTTTGTATATATCAATGTCTCGACTTGTCCTAATGTTCCCGATTTGTCCTTAATGACCCGACTTGACAAATGCCAAAAAACAGAACGAGTCCAGCTGGGTAAAACAAGAAATTTGTAGCACAATTGGAAAATGTTGGGGAACAATTCAAATTTCAATTCCGAAATTTTCGATTTGACTTCGCCCTGCTGTGCTTAGTACGTCTCGTCTTGTCCTAATGGTCCCGATTTGTCCTTAAAGACCCGACTTGAAGAATGCTAAAAAAACAGAACGAGTCCAGCTGGGTAATTCAGTAACACAATAGGAAAATGTTGGGGAACAATTCTAGTTTCTATTCCGACTGGGATTTTAGTAATTTGACTTCGCCCTGCTGTGCTTCGTATGTCTCGACTTGTCCTAATGCTCCCGATTTGTCCTTAATGACCCGACTTGACAAATGCCAAAAAACAGAAAGAGTCCAGCTGGGTAATTCAAGAAACTTGTAACACAATTGGAAAGTGTTGGGAACATTCAAATTTCAATTCCGACTGAGATTTTCGTAATATGACTTCGCCCTGCTGTGCTTCGTATGTCTCGATTTGTCCTAATGTTCCCGATTTGTCCTTAATGACCCGACTTGACAAATGCCAAAACTACAGAACAAGTCCAGCTGGGTTAAACAAGAAATTTGTAATACAATAGGAAAATGTTGGGGAACAAATCTAATTTCAATTCCGACTGGGATTTTCGTAAATTGACTTGCCATGCTGTGCTTCGTATGTCTCGACTTGTCCTAATGTTCCCGATTTGTCCTTAATGACCCGACTTGACAAATGCCAAAAAACAGAACGAGTCCAGCTGGGGAATTCACGAAATTTGTAACACAAATGGAAAGTGTTGGGAACATTCAAATTTCAATTCCGACTGAGATTTTAGTAATTTGACTTCGCCCTGCTGTGCTTCGTATGTCTCGACTTGTCCTAATGCTCCCGATTTGTCCTTTAAGACCCGACTTGAAAATTGCTAAAAGAAAACAGAACGAGTCCAGCTGGGTAATTCAAGAAATTTGTAACACAATTGGAAAGTGTTGGGAACATTCAAATTTCAATTCCGACTGAGATTTTCGTAATATGACTTCGCCCTGCTTTGAATCGTATGTCTTGACTTGTCCTAATGGTCCCGATTTGTCCCCACTGACCCGACTTTTTTTCGATTTGACTTCGCCCTGCTGTGCTTAGTACCCGATTTGTCCTTAATGACCCGACTTGACAAATGCCAAAAAACAGAACGAGTCCAGCTGGGGAATTCACGAAATTTGTAACACAATTGGAAAGTGTTGGGAACATTCAAATTTCAATTCCGACTGAGATTTTAGCAAATTGACTTCGCCCTACTGTGCTTCGTATGTCTCGACTTGTTCTAATGGTCCCTACTGACCCGACTTGACATATGCCAAAACTATAGAACAAGTCCAGCAGGGTAAAACAAAAAATTTGTAACACAATTGGAAAAAGTTGGGAAACAATTCCAATTTCAATTCCGACTGAGATTTTCTTAATTTGACTTCACCCTGCTGTGCTTCGTATGTCTCGACTTGTCCTAATGGTCCCGATATGTTCCCACTGACCCGACTTGAGAAATGCCATACCTACAGGACAAGCCCAGCTGGGTAAAACAAGAAATTTGTAGCACAATTGGAAAATGTTGGAGAACAATTCAAATTTCAATTCCGAGATTTTCGATTTGTCTTCGCCCTGCTGTGCTTAGTACGTCTCGTCTTGTCCTAATGGTCCCGATTTGTACTTAAAGACCCGACTTGAAAAATGCTAAAAAAAAACAAAACGAGTCCAGCTGGGTAATTCAAGAAATATGTAACACAATAGGAAAATGTTGGGGAACAAATCTAATTTCTATTCCGACTGGGATTTTAGTAATTTGACTTCGCCCTGCTGTGCTTCGTATGTCTCGACTTGTTCTAATGTTCCCGATTTGTCCTTAATGACCCGACTTGACATATGCCAAAACTATAGAACAAGTCAAGCAGGGTAAAACAAGAAATTTGTAACACAATTGGAAAATGTTGGGAAACAATTCCAATTTCAATTCCGACTGGGATATTCGTAAATTGACTTAGCCCTGCTGTGCTTCGTATGTCTCGACTTGTTCTAATGGTCCCGATTTGTGCTTGATGACACGACTTGACAAATGCCAAAATACAGGACAAGTCCAGCTGGGTAAAACAAGAAATTTGTAGCACAATTGGAAAATGTAGGGGAACAATTCAAATATCAATTCCGACTAAGATTTCAGTAATTTGACTTCGCCCTGCTGTGCTTCGTATGTCTCGACTTGTCCTAATGGTCCCTACTGACCCGACTTGACATATGCCAAAACTATAGAACAAGTCCAGAAGGGTAAAACAAGAAATTTGTAACACAATTGGAAAATGTTGGGAAACAATTCCAATTTCAATTCCGACTGAGATTTTCTTAATTTGTCTTCGCCCTGCTGTGCTTCGTATGTCTCGACTTGTCCTAATGGTCCCTACTGACCCGATTTGACATATGCCTAAACTATAGAATAAGTCCAGCAGGGTAAAACAAGAAATTTGTAACACAATTGGAAAATGTTGGGAAACAATTCCAATTTCAATTCCGACTGAGATTTTCGATTTGACTTCGCCCTGCTGTGCTTAGTACGTCTCGTCTTGTCCTAATGGTCCCGATTTGTCCCCACTGACCCGACTTGACAAATGCTAAAACTACAGAACAAGTCCAGCTGGGTTAAACAAGAAATTTGTAACACAATAGGAAAATGTTGGGGAACAAATCTAATTTCAATTCCGACTGGGATTTTCGTAAATTGACTTGCCATGCTGTGCTTCGTATGTCTCGACTTGTCCTAATGGTCCCGATTTGTCCTTGATGACCCGACTTGACAAATGCCAAAATACAGGACAAGCCCAGCTGGGTAAAACAAGAAATTTGTAGCACAATTGGAAAATGTTGGGGAACAATTCAAATTTCAATTCCGAAATTTTCGATTTGACTTCGCCCTGCTGTGCTTAGTACGTCTCGTCTTGTCCTAATGGTCCCGATTTGTCCTTAAAGACCCGACTTGAAGAATGCTAAAAAAAACAGAACGAGTCCAGCTGGGTAATTCAGTAACACAATAGGAAAATGTTGGGGAACAATTCTAATTTCTATTCCGACTGGGATTTTAGTAATTTGACTTCGCCCTGCTGTGCTTCGTATGTCTCAACTTGTCCTAATGTTCCCGATTTGTCCTTAATGACCCGACTTGACAAATGCCAAAAAACAGAACGAGTCCAGCTGGGTAATTCAAGAAATTTGTAACACAATTGGAAAGTGTTGGGAACATTCAAATTTCAATTCCGACTGAGATTTTCGTAATATGACTTCGCCCTGCTGTGCTTCGTATGTCTCGACTTGTCCTAATGTTCCCGATTTGTCCTTAATGACCCGACTTGACAAATGCCAAAACTACAGAACAAGTCCAGCTGGGTTAAACAAGAAATTTGTAATACAATAGGAAAATGTTGGGGAACAAATCTAATTTCAATTCCGACTGGGATTTTCGTAAATTGACTTGCCATGCTGTGCTTCGTATGTCTCGACTTGTCCCAATGGTCCCGATTTGTCCTTAATGACCCGACTTGACAAATGCCAAAAAACAGAAAGAGTCCAGCTGGGTAATTCAAGAAATTTGTAACACAATAGGAAAATGTTGGGGAACAAATCTAATTTCTATTCCGACTGGGATTTTAGTAATTTGACTTCGCCCTGCTGTGCTTCGTATGTCTCGACTTGTTCTAATGTTCCCGATTTGTCCTAATGACCCGACTTGACAAATGCCAAAAAACAGAACGAGTCCAGCTGGGTAATTCAAGAAATTTGTAACACAATTGGAAAATGTTGGGAAACAATTCCAATTTCAATTCCGACTGACATTTTCGTAATTTGACTTCGCCCTGCTATGCTTTGTATATATCAATGTCTCGACTTGTCCTAATGTTCCCGATTTGTCCTTAATGACCCGACTTGACAAATGCCAAAAAACAGAACGAGTCCAGCTGGAGAATTCAAGAAATTTGTAACACAATTGGAAAGTGTTGGGAACATCCAAATTTAAATTCCGACTGAGATTTTTGTTATATGACTTCGCCCTGCTGTGCTTCGTATATATCAACTTGTACTAATGTTCCCGATTTTTCCCCGTTGACCCAACTTGACGAATGCCAAAACTACAGAACAAGTCAAGCTGGGTAAAACAAGAAATTTGTAGCACAATTGGAAAATGTTGGGGAACAATTAAAATTTCAATTTCGACTGAGATTTTAGTAATTTGACTTCGCCCTACTGTGCTTCGTATGTTTCGACTTGTCCTAATGTTCCCGATTTGTCCTTAATGACCCGACTTGACAAATGCAAAAAAACAGAACGAGTCCAGCTGGGTAATTCAAGAAATTTGTAACACAATTGGAAAGTGTTGGGAACATTCAAATTTCAATTCCGACTGAGATTTTCGTAATATGACTTCGCCCTGCTTTGAATCATATGTCTTGACTTGTCCTAATGGTCCCGATTTGTCCCCTCTGACCCGACTTGACAAATGCCAAAACTACAGAACAAGTCCAGCTGGGTTAAACAAGAAATTTGTAACACAATAGGAAAATGTTGGGGAACAAATCTAATTTCAATTCCGACTGGGATTTTCGTAAATTGACTTGATATGCTGTGCTTCGTATGTCTCGACTTGTCCTAATGTTCTCGATTTGTCCTTGATGACCCGACTTGACAAATGTCAAAATACAGGACAAGCCCAGCTGGGTAAAACAAGAAATTTGTAGCACAATTGGAAAATGTTGGGGAACAATTCAAATTTCAATTCCGAGATTTTCGATTTGACTTCGCCCTGCTGTGCTTAGTACGTCTCGTCTTGTCCTAATGGTCCCGATTTGTCCTTAAAGACCCGACTTGAAAAATGCTAAAAAGAACAGAACGAGTCCAGCTGGGTAATTCAGTAACACAATAGGAAAATGTTGGGGAACAATTCTAATTCCTATTCCGACTGGGATTTTAGTAATTTGACTTCGCCCTGCTGTGCTTCGTATGTCTCGACTTGTCCTAATGTTCCCGATTTGTCCTTAATGACCCGACTTGACAAATTCCAAAAAACAGAACGAGTCCAGCTGGGGAATTCACGAAATTTGTAACACAATTGGAAAGTGTTGGGAACATTCAAATTTCAATTCCGACTCAGATTTTAGTAATTTGACTTCGCCCTGCTGTGCTTCGTATGTCTCGACTTGTCCCAATGGTCCCTACTGACCCGACTTGACATATGCCAAAACTATAGAACAAGTCCAGAAGGGTAAAACAAAAAATTTGTAACACAATTGGAAAAAGTTGGGAAACAATTCCAATTTCAATTCCGACTGAGATTTTCTTAGTTTGACTTCGCCCTGCTGTGCTTCGTATGTCTCGACTTGTCCTAATGTTCCCGATTTGTCCTTAATGACCCGACTTGACAAATGCCAAAAAACAGAACGAGTCCAGCTGGGGAATTCACGAAATTTGTAACACAATTGGAAAGTGTTGGGAACATTCAAATTTCAATTCCGACTGAGATTTTAGTAATTTGACTTCGCCCTGCTGTGCTTCGTATGTCTCGACTTGCCCTAATGGTCCCTACTGACCCGACTTGACATATGCCAAAACTATAGAACAAGTCCAGAAGGGTAAAACAAAAAATTTGTAACACGATTGGAAAAAGTTGGGAAACAATTCCAATTTCAATTCCGACTGAGATTTTCTTAATTTGACTTCACCCTGCTGTGCTTCGTATGTCTCGACTTGTCCTAATGGTCCCGATATGTTCCCACTGTCCCGACTTGAGAAATGCCATACCTACAGAACAAGTCCAGCTGGGTAAAACAAGAAATTTGTAACACAATAGGAAATTGTTGTGGAACAATTCTAATTTCAATTCCGACTGGGATTTTCGTAAATTGACTTAGCCCTTTTGTGCTTCGTATGTCTCGACTTGTTCTAATGGTCTCTACTGACCCGATTTGACATATGCCTAAACTATAGAATAAGTCCAGCAGGGTAAAACAAGAAATTTGTAACACAATTGGAAAATGTTGGGAAACAATTCCAATTTCAATTCCGACTGAGATTTTCGATTTGACTTCGCCCTGCTGTGCTTAGTACGTCTCGTCTTGTCCTGATGGTCCCGATTTGTCCCCACTGACCCGACTTGACAAATGCTAAAACTACAGAACAAGTCCAGCTGGGTTAAACAAGAAATTTGTAACACAATAGGAAAATGTTGGGGAACAAATCTAATTTCAATTCCGACTGGGATTTTCGTAAATTGACTTGCCATGCTGTGCTTCGTATGTCTCGACTTGTCCTAATGGTCCCGATTTGTCCTTGATGACCCGACTTGACAAATGCCAAAATACAGGACAAGCCCAGCTGGGTAAAACAAGAAATTTGTAGCACAATTGGAAAATGTTGGGGAACAATTCAAATTTCAATTCCGAAATTTTCGATTTGACTTCGCCCTGCTGTGCTTAGTACGTCTCGTCTTGTCCTAATGGTCCCGATTTGTCCTTAAAGACCCGACTTGAAGAATGCTAAAAAAAACAGAACGAGTCCAGCTGGGTAATTCAGTAACACAATAGGAAAATGTTGGGGAACAATTCTAATTTCTATTCCGACTGGGATTTTAGTAATTTGACTTCGCCCTGCTGTGCTTCGTATGTCTCAACTTGTCCTAATGTTCCCGATTTGTCCTTAATGACCCGACTTGACAAATGCCAAAAAACAGAACGAGTCCAGCTGGGGAATTCACGAAATTTGTAACACAATTGGAAAGTGTTGGGAACATTCAAATTTCAATTCCGACTGAGATTTTAGTAATTTGACTTCGCCCTGCTGTGCTTCGTATGTCTCGACTTGTCCTAATGCTCCCGATTTGTCCTTAATGACCCGACTTGACAAATGCCAAAAAACAGAAAGAGTCCAGCTGGGTAATTCAAGAAATTTGTAACACAATTGGAAAGTGTTGGGAACATTGAAATTTCAATTCCGACTGAGATTTTCGTAATATGACTTCGCCCTGCTGTGCTTCGTATGTCTCGATTTGTCCTAATGTTCCCGATTTGTCCTTAATGACCCGACTTGACAAAAGCCAAAACTACAGAACAAGTCCAGCTGGGTAATTCAAGAAATTTGTAACACAATTGGAAAGTGTTGGGAACATTCAAATTTCAATTCCGACTGAGATTTTCGTAATATGACTTCGCCCTGCTTTGAATCATATGTCTTGACTTGTCCTAATGCTCCCGATTTGTCCTTAATGACCCGACTTGACAAATGCCAAAAAACAGAACGAGTCCAGCTGGGTAATTCAAGAAATTTGTAACACAATTGGAAAATGTTGGGAAACAATTCCAATTTCAATTCCGACTGAGATTTTCGTAATTTGACTTCGCCCTGCTATGCTTTGTATATATCAATGTCTCGACTTGTCCTAATGTTCCCGATTTGTCCTTAATGACCCGACTTGACAATTGCCAAAAAACAGAACGAGTCCAGCTGGGGAATTCAAGAAATTTGTAACACAATTGGAAAGTGTTGGGAACATCCAAATTTAAATTCCGACTGAGATTTTTGTAATATGACTTCGCCCTGCTGTGCTTCGTATATATCAACTTGTACTAATGTTCCCGATTTTTCCCCGTTGACCCAACTTGACAATGCCAAAACTACAGAACAAGTCAAGCTGGGTAAAACAAGAAATTTGTAGCACAATTGGAAAATGTTGGGGAACAATTAAAATTTCAATTTCGACTGAGATTTTAGTAATTTGACTTCGCCCTACTGTGCTTCGTATGTTTCGACTTGTCCTAATGTTCCCGATTTGTCCTTAATGACCCGACTTGACAAATGCAAAAAAACAGAACGAGTCCAGCTGGGTAATTCAAGAAATTTGTAACACAATTGGAAAGTGTTGGGAACATTCAAATTTCAATTCCGACTGAGATTTTCGTAATATGACTTCGCCCTGCTTTGAATCATATGTCTTGACTTGTCCTAATGGTCCCGATTTGTCCCCACTGACCCGACTTGACAAATGCCAAAACTACAGAACAAGTCCAGCTGGTTAAACAAGAAATTTGTAACACAATAGGAAAATGTTGGGGAACAAATCTAATTTCAATTCCGACTGGGATTTTCGTAAATTGACTTGCCATGCTGTGCTTCGTATGTCTCGACTTGTCCTAATGGTCTCGATTTGTCCTTGATGACCCGACTTGACAAATGTCAAAATACAGGACAAGCCCAGCTGGGTAAAACAAGAAATTTGTAGCACAATTGGAAAATGTTGGGGAACAATTCAAATTTCAATTCCGAGATTTTCGATTTGACTTCGCCCTGCTGTGCTTAGTACGTCTCGTCTTGTCCTAATGGTCCCGATTTGTCCTTAAAGACCCGACTTGAAAAATGCTAAAAGAAAACAGAACGAGTCCAGCTGGGTAATTCAAGAAATTAGTAACACAATAGGAAAATGTTGGGGAACAATTCTATATTCTATTCCGACTGGGATTTTAGTAATTTGACTTCGCCCTGCTGTGCTTCGTATGTCTCGACTTGTCCTAATGTTCCCGATTTGTCCTTAATGACCCGACTTGACAAATGCCAAAAAACAGAAAGAGTCCAGCTGGGTAATTCAAGAAATTAGTAACACAATAGGAAAATGTTGGGGAACAATTCTATATTCTATTCCGACTGGGATTTTAGTAATTTGACTTCGCCCTGCTGTGCTTCGTATGTCTCAACTTGTCCTAATGTTCCCGATTTGTCCTTAATGACCCGACTTGACAAATGCCAAAAAACAGAACGAGTCCAGCTGGGGAATTCACGAAATTTGTAACACAATTGGAAAGTGTTGGGAACATTCAAATTTCAATTCCGACTGAGATTTTAGTAATTTGACTTCGCCCTGCTGTGCTTCGTATGTCTCGACTTGTCCTAATGCTCCCGATTTGTCCTTAATGACCCGACTTGACAAATGCCAAAAAACAGAAAGAGTCCAGCTGGGTAATTCAAGAAATTTGTAACACAATTGGAAAGTGTTGGGAACATTGAAATTTCAATTCCGACTGAGATTTTCGTAATATGACTTCGCCCTGCTGTGCTTCGTATGTCTCGATTTGTCCTAATGTTCCCGATTTGTCCTTAATGACCCGACTTGACAAAAGCCAAAACTACAGAACAAGTCCAGCTGGGTAATTCAAGAAATTTGTAACACAATTGGAAAGTGTTGGGAACATTCAAATTTCAATTCCGACTGAGATTTTCGTAATATGACTTCGCCCTGCTTTGAATCATATGTCTTGACTTGTCCTAATGCTCCCGATTTGTCCTTAATGACCCGACTTGACAAATGCCAAAAAACAGAACGAGTCCAGCTGGGTAATTCAAGAAATTTGTAACACAATTGGAAAATGTTGGGAAACAATTCCAATTTCAATTCCGACTGAGATTTTCGTAATTTGACTTCGCCCTGCTATGCTTTGTATATATCAATGTCTCGACTTGTCCTAATGTTCCCGATTTGTCCTTAATGACCCGACTTGACAATTGCCAAAAAACAGAACGAGTCCAGCTGGGGAATTCAAGAAATTTGTAACACAATTGGAAAGTGTTGGGAACATCCAAATTTAAATTCCGACTGAGATTTTTGTAATATGACTTCGCCCTGCTGTGCTTCGTATATATCAACTTGTACTAATGTTCCCGATTTTTCCCCGTTGACCCAACTTGACAATGCCAAAACTACAGAACAAGTCAAGCTGGGTAAAACAAGAAATTTGTAGCACAATTGGAAAATGTTGGGGAACAATTAAAATTTCAATTTCGACTGAGATTTTAGTAATTTGACTTCGCCCTACTGTGCTTCGTATGTTTCGACTTGTCCTAATGTTCCCGATTTGTCCTTAATGACCCGACTTGACAAATGCAAAAAAACAGAACGAGTCCAGCTGGGTAATTCAAGAAATTTGTAACACAATTGGAAAGTGTTGGGAACATTCAAATTTCAATTCCGACTGAGATTTTCGTAATATGACTTCGCCCTGCTTTGAATCATATGTCTTGACTTGTCCTAATGGTCCCGATTTGTCCCCACTGACCCGACTTGACAAATGCCAAAACTACAGAACAAGTCCAGCTGGTTAAACAAGAAATTTGTAACACAATAGGAAAATGTTGGGGAACAAATCTAATTTCAATTCCGACTGGGATTTTCGTAAATTGACTTGCCATGCTGTGCTTCGTATGTCTCGACTTGTCCTAATGGTCTCGATTTGTCCTTGATGACCCGACTTGACAAATGTCAAAATACAGGACAAGCCCAGCTGGGTAAAACAAGAAATTTGTAGCACAATTGGAAAATGTTGGGGAACAATTCAAATTTCAATTCCGAGATTTTCGATTTGACTTCGCCCTGCTGTGCTTAGTACGTCTCGTCTTGTCCTAATGGTCCCGATTTGTCCTTAAAGACCCGACTTGAAAAATGCTAAAAGAAAACAGAACGAGTCCAGCTGGGTAATTCAAGAAATTAGTAACACAATAGGAAAATGTTGGGGAACAATTCTATATTCTATTCCGACTGGGATTTTAGTAATTTGACTTCGCCCTGCTGTGCTTCGTATGTCTCGACTTGTCCTAATGTTCCCGATTTGTCCTTAATGACCCGACTTGACAAATGCCAAAAAACAGAAAGAGTCCAGCTGGGTAATTCAAGAAATTAGTAACACAATAGGAAAATGTTGGGGAACAATTCTATATTCTATTCCGACTGGGATTTTAGTAATTTGACTTCGCCCTGCTGTGCTTCGTATGTCTCGACTTGTCCTAATGTTCCCGATTTGTCCTTAATGACCCGACTTGACAAATGCCAAAAAACAGAAAGAGTCCAGCTGGGTAATTCAAGAAATTTGTATCACAATTGGAAAGTGTTGGGAACATTCAAATTTCAATTCCGACTGAGATTTTCGTAATATGACTTCGCCCTGCTGTGCTTCGTATGTCTCGATTTGTCCTAATGTTCCCGATTTGTCCTTAATGACCCGACTTGACAAAAGCCAAAACTACAGAACAAGTCCAGCTGGGTAATTCAAGAAATTTGTAACACAATTGGAAAGTGTTGGGAACATTCAAATTTCAATTCCGACTGAGATTTTCGTAATATGACTTCGCCCTGCTTTGAATCATATGTCTTGACTTGTCCTAATGCTCCCGATTTGTCCTTAATGACCCGACTTGACAAATGCCAAAAAACAGAACGAGTCCAGCTGGGTAATTCAAGAAATTTGTAACACAATTGGAAAATGTTGGGAAACAATTCCAATTTCAATTCCGACTGAGATTTTCGTAATTTGACTTCGCCCTGCTATGCTTTGTATATATCAATGTCTCGACTTGTCCTAATGTTCCCGATTTGTCCTTAATGACCCGACTTGACAATTGCCAAAAAACAGAACGAGTCCAGCTGGGGAATTCAAGAAATTTGTAACACAATTGGAAAGTGTTGGGAACATCCAAATTTAAATTCCGACTGAGATTTTTGTAATATGACTTCGCCCTGCTGTGCTTCGTATATATCAACTTGTACTAATGTTCCCGATTTTTCCCCGTTGACCCAACTTGACAATGCCAAAACTACAGAACAAGTCAAGCTGGGTAAAACAAGAAATTTGTAGCACAATTGGAAAATGTTGGGGAACAATTAAAATTTCAATTTCGACTGAGATTTTAGTAATTTGACTTCGCCCTACTGTGCTTCGTATGTTTCGACTTGTCCTAATGTTCCCGATTTGTCCTTAATGACCCGACTTGACAAATGCAAAAAAACAGAACGAGTCCAGCTGGGTAATTCAAGAAATTTGTAACACAATTGGAAAGTGTTGGGAACATTCAAATTTCAATTCCGACTGAGATTTTCGTAATATGACTTCGCCCTGCTTTGAATCATATGTCTTGACTTGTCCTAATGGTCCCGATTTGTCCCCACTGACCCGACTTGACAAATGCCAAAACTACAGAACAATTCCAGCTGGTTAAACAAGAAATTTGTAACACAATAGGAAAATGTTGGGGAACAAATCTAATTTCAATTCCGACTGGGATTTTCGTAAATTGACTTGCCATGCTGTGCTTCGTATGTCTCGACTTGTCCTAATGGTCTCGATTTGTCCTTGATGACCCGACTTGACAAATGTCAAAATACAGGACAAGCCCAGCTGGGTAAAACAAGAAATTTGTAGCACAATTGGAAAATGTTGGGGAACAATTCAAATTTCAATTCCGAGATTTTCGATTTGACTTCGCCCTGCTGTGCTTAGTACGTCTCGTCTTGTCCTAATGGTCCCGATTTGTCCTTAAAGACCCGACTTGAAAAATGCTAAAAGAAAACAGAACGAGTCCAGCTGGGTAATTCAAGAAATTAGTAACACAATAGGAAAATGTTGGGGAACAATTCTATATTCTATTCCGACTGGGATTTTAGTAATTTGACTTCGCCCTGCTGTGCTTCGTATGTCTCGACTTGTCCTAATGTTCCCGATTTGTCCTTAATGACCCGACTTGACAAATGCCAAAAAACAGAACGAGTCCAGCTGGGTAAAACAAGAAATTTGTAGCACAATTGGAAAATGTTGGGGAACAATTCAAATTTCAATTCCTAAATTTTCGATTTGACTTCGCCCTGCTGTGCTTAGTACGTCTCGTCTTGTCCTAATGGTCCCGATTTGTCCTTAAAGACCCGACTTGAAGAATGCTAAAAAAACAGAACGAGTCCAGCTGGGTAATTCAGTAACACAATAGGAAAATGTTGGGGAACAATTCTAATTTCTATTCCGACTGAGATTTTAGTAATTTGACTTCGCCCTGCTGTGCTTCGTATGTCTCGACTTGTCCTAATGCTCCCGATTTGTCCTTAATGACCCGACTTGACAAATGCCAAAAAACAGAAAGAGTCCAGCTGGGTAATTCAAGAAATTTGTATCACAATTGGAAAGTGTTGGGAACATTCAAATTTCAATTCCGACTGAGATTTTCGTAATATGACTTCGCCCTGCTGTGCTTCGTATGTCTCGATTTGTCCTAATGTTCCCGATTTGTCCTTAAAGACCCGACTTGAAGAATGCTAAGAAAACAGAACGAGTCCAGCTGGGTAACTCAGTAACACAATAGGAAAATGTTGGGGAACAATTCTAATTTCTATTCCGACTGGGATTTTAGTAATTTGACTTCGCCCTGCTGTGCTTCGTATGTCTCAACTTGTCCTAATGTTCCCGATTTGTCCTTAATGACCCGACTTGACAAATGCCAAAAAACAGAACGAGTCCAGCTGGGGAATTCACGAAATTTGTAACACAATTGGAAAGTGTTGGGAACATTCAAATTTCAATTCCGACTGAGATTTTAGTAATTTGACTTCGCCCTGCTGTGCTTCGTATGTCTCGACTTGTCCTAATGCTCCCGATTTGTCCTTAATGACCCGACTTGACAAATGCCAAAAAACAGAAAGAGTCCAGCTGGGTAATTCAAGAAATTTGTAACACAATTGGAAAGTGTTGGGAACATTCAAATTTCAATTCCGACTGAGATTTTCGTAATATGACTTCGCCCTGCTGTGCTTCGTATGTCTCGATTTGTCCTAATGTTCCCGATTTGTCCTTAATGACCCGACTTGACAAATGCCAAAACTACAGAACAAGTCCAGCTGGGTTAAACAAGAAATTTGTAATACAATAGGAAAATGTTGGGGAACAAATCTAATTTCAATTCCGACTGGGATTTTCGTAAATTGACTTGCCATGCTGTGCTTCGTATGTCTCGACTTGTCCTAATGTTCCCGATTTGTCCTTAATGACTCGACTTGACAAATGCCAAAAAACAGAACGAGTCCAGCTGGGGAATTCACGAAATTTGTAACACAAATGGAAAGTGTTGGGAACATTCAAATTTCAATTCCGACTGAGATTTTAGTAATTTGACTTCGCCCTGCTGTGCTTCGTATGTCTCGACTTGTCCTAATGCTCCCGATTTGTCCTTAATGACCCGACTTGACAAATGCCAAAAAACAGAAAGAGTCCAGCTGGGTAATTCAAGAAATTTGTAACACAATTGGAAAGTGTTGGGAACATTCAAATTTCAATTCCGACTGAGATTTTCGTAATATGACTTCGCCCTGCTGTGCTTCGTATGTCTCGACTTGTCCTAATGTTCCCGATTTGTCCTTAATGACCCGACTTGACAAATGCCAAAACTACAGAACAAGTCCAGCTGGGTTAAACAAGAAATTTGTAATACAATAGGAAAATGTTGGGGAACAAATCTAATTTCAATTCCGACTGGGATTTTCGTAAATTGACTTGCCATGCTGTGCTTCGTATGTCTCGACTTGTCCTAATGGTCCCGATTTGTCCTTAATGACCCGACTTGACAAATGCCAAAAAACAGAAAGAGTCCAGCTGGGTAATTCAAGAAATTTGTAACACAATAGGAAAATGTTGGGGAACAAATCTAATTTCTATTCCGACTGGGATTTTAGTAATTTGACTTCGCCCTGCTGTGCTTCGTATGTCTCGACTTGTTCTAATGTTCCCGATTTGTCCTTAATGACCCGACTTGACAAATGCCAAAAAACAGAACGAGTCCAGCTGGGGAATTCAAGAAATTTGTAACACAATTGGAAAGTGTTGGGAACATCCAAATTTAAATTCCGACTGAGATTTTTGTTATATGACTTCGCCCTGCTGTGCTTCGTATATATCAACTTGTACTAATGTTCCCGATTTTTCCCCGTTGACCCAATTTGACGAATGCCAAAACTACAGAACAAGTCAAGCTGGGTAAAACAAGAAATTTGTAGCACAATTGGAAAATGTTGGGGAACAATTAAAATTTCAATTTCGACTGAGATTTTAGTAATTTGACTTCGCCCTGCTGTGCTTCGTATGTCTCAACTTGTCCTAATGTTCCCGATTTGTCCTTAATGACCCGACTTGACAAATGCCAAAAAACAGAACGAGTCCAGCTGGGGAATTCACGAAATTTGTAACACAATTGGAAAGTGTTGGAAACATTCAAATTTCAATTCCGACTGAGATTTTAGCAAATTGACTTCGCCCTACTGTGCTTCGTATGTTTTGACTTGTTCTAATGGTCCCTACTGACCCGACTTGACATATGCCAAAACTATAGAACAAGTCCAGCAGGGTAAAACAAAAAATTTGTGACACAATTGGAAAAAGTTGGGAAACAATTCCAATTTCAATTCCGACTGAGATTTTCTTAATTTGACTTCACCCTGCTGTGCTTCGTATGTCTCGATTTGTCCTAATGGTCCCGATATGTTCCCACTGACCCGACTTGAGAAATGCCATACCTACAGGACAAGCCCAGCTGGGTAAAACAAGAAATTTGTAGCACAATTGGAAAATGTTGGGGAACAATTCAAATTTCAATTCCGAGATTTTCGATTTGACTTCGCCCTGCTGTGCTTAGTACGTCTCGTCTTGTCCTAATGGTCCCGATTTGTCCTTAAAGACCCGACTTGAAAAATGCTAAAAAAAAAACAAAACGAGTCCAGCTGGGTAATTCAAGAAATTTGTAACACAATAGGAAAATGTTGGGGAACAGATCTAATTTCTATTCCGACTGGGATTTTAGTAATTTGACTTCGCCCTGCTGTGCTTCGTATGTCTCGACTTGTTCTAATGTTCCCGATTTGTCCTTAATGACCCGACTTGACATATGCCAAAACTATAGAACAAGTCCAGCAGGGTAAAACAAGAAATTTGTAACACAATTGGAAAATGTTGGGAAACAATTCCAATTTCAATTCCGACTGGGATTTTCGTAAATTGACTTGCCATGCTGTGCTTCGTATGTCTCGACTTGTCCTAATGGTCCCGATTTGTCCTTGATGACCCGACTTGACAAATGCCAAAATACAGGACAAGCCCAGCTGGGTAAAACAAGAAATTTGTAGCACAATTGGAAAATGTTGGGAAACAATTCAAATTTCAATTCCAAAATTTTCGATTTGACTTCGCCCTGCTGTGCTTAGTACGTCTCGTCTTGTCCTAATGGTCCCGATTTGTCCTTAAAGACCCGACTTGAAGAATGCTAAAAAAAACAGAACGAGTCCAGCTGGGTAATTCAGTAACACAATAGGAAAATGTTGGGGAACAATTCTAATTTCTATTCCGACTGGGATTTTAGTAATTTGACTTCGCCCTGCTGTGCTTCGTATGTCTCAACTTGTCCTAATGTTCCCGATTTGTCCTTAATGACCCGACTTGACAAATGCCAAAAAACAGAACGAGTCCAGCTGGGGAATTCACGAAATTTGTAACACAATTGGAAAGTGTTGGGAACATTCAAATTTCAATTCCGACTGAGATTTTAGTAATTTGACTTCGCCCTGCCGTGCTTCGTATGTCTCGACTTGTCCTAATGCTCCCGATTTGTCCTTAATGACCCGACTTGACAAATGCCAAAAAACAGAAAGAGTCCAGCTGGGTAATTCAAGAAATTTGTAACACAATTGGAAAGTGTTGGGAACATTCAAATTTCAATTCCGACTGAGATTTTCGTAATATGACTTCGCCCTGCTGTGCTTCGTATGTCTCGATTTGTCCTAATGTTCCCGATTTGTCCTTAATGACCCGACTTGACAAATGCCAAAACTACAGAACAAGTCCAGCTGGGTTAAACAAGAAATTTGTAATACAATAGGAAAATGTTGGGGAACAAATCTAATTTCAATTCCGACTGGGATTTTCGTAAATTGACTTGCCATGCTGTGCTTCGTATGTCTCGACTTGTCCTAATGTTCCCGATTTGTCCTTAATGACCCGACTTGACAAATGCCAAAAAACAGAACGAGTCCAGCTGGGGAATTCACGAAATTTGTAACACAAATGGAAAGTGTTGGGAACATTCAAATTTCAATTCCGACTGAGATTTTAGTAATTTGACTTCGCCCTGCTGTGCTTCGTATGTCTCGACTTGTCCTAATGGTCCCGATATGTTCCCACTGACCCGACTTGAGAAATGCCATACCTACAGGACAAGCCCAGCTGGGTAAAACAAGAAATTTGTAGCACAATAGGAAAATGTTGGGGAACAAATCTAATTTCAATTCCGACTGGGATTTTCGTAAATTGACTTGCCATGCTGTGCTTCGTATGTCTCGACTTGTCCTAATGGTCCCGATTTGTCCTTGATGACCCGACTTGACAAATGTCAAAATACAGGACAAGCCCAGCTGGGTAAAACAAGAAATTTGTAGCACAATTGGAAAATGTTGGGGAACAATTCAAATTTCAATTCCGAGATTTTCGATTTGACTTCGCCCTGCTGTGCTTAGTACGTCTCGTC
This sequence comes from Chrysolina americana, assembly GCA_958502065.1. Classification (NCBI taxonomy): domain Eukaryota; kingdom Metazoa; phylum Arthropoda; class Insecta; order Coleoptera; family Chrysomelidae; genus Chrysolina; species Chrysolina americana. The sequence continues at coordinate 31,847,608 of OY293420.1, forward strand.
TTGTCCTAATGGTCCCGATTTGTCCTTAAAGACCCGACTTGAAAAATGCTAAAAGAAAACAGAACGAGTCCAGCTGGGTAATTCAGTAACACAATAGGAAAATGTTGGGGAACAATTCTAATTTCTATTCCGACTGGGATTTTAGTAATTTGACTTCGCCCTGCTGTGCTTCGTATGTCTCGACTTGTCCTAATGTTCCCGATTTGTCATTAATGACCCGACTTGACAAATGCCAAAAAACAGAACGAGTCCAGCTGGGGAATTCACGAAATTTGTAACACAATTGGAAAGTGTTGGGAACATTCAAATTTCAATTCCGACTGAGATTTTAGCAAATTGACTTCGCCCTTCGTATGTCTCGACTTGTTCTAATGGTCCCTACTGACCCGACTTGACATATGCCAAAACTATAGAACAAGTCCAGCAGGGTAAAACAAAAAATTTGTAACACAATTGGAAAAAGTTGGGAAACAATTCCAATTTCAATTCCGACTGAGATTTTCTTAATTTGACTTCACCCTGCTGTGCTTCGTATGTCTCGACTTGTCCTAATGGTCCCGATTTGTCCTTGATGACCCGACTTGACAAATGCCAAAATACAGGACAAGCCCAGCTGGGTAAAACAAGAAATTTGTAGCACAATTGGAAAATGTTGGGGAACAATTCAAATTTCAATTCCGAGATTTTCGATTTGACTTCGCCCTGCTGTGCTTAGTACGTCTCGTCTTGTCCTAATGGTCCCGATTTGTCCTTAAAGACCCGACTTGAAAAATGCTAAAAGAAAACAGAACGAGTCCAGCTGGGTAATTCAGTAACACAATAGGAAAATGTTGGGGAACAATTCTAATTTCTATTCCGACTGGGATTTTAGTAATTTGACTTCGCCCTGCTGTGCTTCGTATGTCTCGACTTGTCCTAATGTTCCCGATTTGTCATTAATGACCCGACTTGACAAATGCCAAAAAACAGAACGAGTCCAGCTGGGGAATTCACGAAATTTGTAACACAATTGGAAAGTGTTGGGAACATTCAAATTTCAATTCCGACTGAGATTTTAGCAAATTGACTTCGCCCTTCGTATGTCTCGACTTGTTCTAATGGTCCCTACTGACCCGACTTGACATATGCCAAAACTATAGAACAAGTCCAGCAGGGTAAAACAAAAAATTTGTAACACAATTGGAAAAAGTTGGGAAACAATTCCAATTTCAATTCCGACTGAGATTTTCTTAATTTGACTTCACCCTGCTGTGCTTCGTATGTCTCGACTTGTCCTAATGGTCCCGATTTGTCCTTGATGACCCGACTTGACAAATGCCAAAATACAGGACAAGCCCAGCTGGGTAAAACAAGAAATTTGTAGCACAATTGGAAAATGTTGGGGAACAATTCAAATTTCAATTCCGAAATTTTCGATTTGACTTCGCCCTGCTGTGCTTAGTACGTCTCGTCTTGTCCTAATGGTCCCGATTTGTCCTTAAAGACCCGACTTGAAGAATGCTAAAAAAAACAGAACGAGTCCAGCTGGGTAATTCAGTAACACAATAGGAAAATGTTGGGGAACAATTCTAATTTCTATTCCGACTGGGATTTTAGTAATTTGACTTCGCCCTGCTGTGCTTCGTATGTCTCAACTTGTCCTAATGTTCCCGATTTGTCCTTAATGACCCGACTTGACAAATGCCAAAAAACAGAACGAGTCCAGCTGGGGAATTCACGAAATTTGTAACACAAATGGAAAGTGTTGGGAACATTCAAATTTCAATTCCGACTGAGATTTTAGTAATTTGACTTCGCCCTGCTGTGCTTCGTATGTCTCGACTTGTCCTAATGCTCCCGATTTGTCCTTAATGACCCGACTTGACAAATGCCAAAAAACAGAAAGAGTCCAGCTGGGTAATTCAAGAAATTTGTAACACAATTGGAAAGTGTTGGGAACATTCAAATTTCAATTCCGACTGAGATTTTCGTAATATGACTTCGCCCTGCTGTGCTTCGTATGTCTCGATTTGTCCTAATGTTCCCGATTTGTCCTTAATGACCCGACTTGACAAATGCCAAAACTACAGAACAAGTCCAGCTGGGTTAAACAAGAAATTTGTAATACAATAGGAAAATGTTGGGGAACAAATCTAATTTCAATTCCGACTGGGATTTTCGTAAATTGACTTGCCATGCTGTGCTTCGTATGTCTCGACTTGTCCTAATGGTCCCGATTTGTCCTTAATGACCCGACTTGACAAATGCCAAAAAACAGAACGAGTCCAGCTGGGGAATTCACGAAATTTGTAACACAAATGGAAAGTGTTGGGAACATTCAAATTTCAATTCCGACTGAGATTTTAGTAATTTGACTTCGCCCTGCTGTGCTTCGTATGTCTCGACTTGTCCTAATGCTCCCGATTTGTCCTTAATGACCCGACTTGACAAATGCCAAAAAACAGAAAGAGTCCAGCTGGGTAATTCAAGAAATTTGTAACACAATTGGAAAGTGTTGGGAACATTCAAATTTCAATTCCGACTGAGATTTTCGTAATATGACTTCGCCCTGCTGTGCTTCGTATGTCTCGACTTGTCCTAATGATCCCGATTTGTCCTTAATGACCCGACTTGACAAATGCCAAAACTACAGAACAAGTCCAGCTGGGTTAAACAAGAAATTTGTAATACAATAGGAAAATGTTGGGGAACAAATCTAATTTCAATTCCGACTGGGATTTTCGTAAATTGACTTGCCATGCTGTGCTTCGTATGTCTCGACTTGTCCTAATGGTCCCGATTTGTCCTTGATGACCCGACTTGACAAATGTCAAAATACAGGACAAGCCCAGCTGGGTAAAACAAGAAATTTGTAGCACAATTGGAAAATGTTGGGGAACAATTCAAATTTCAATTCCGAGATTTTCGATTTGACTTCGCCCTGCTGTGCTTAGTACGTCTCGTCTTGTCCTAATGGTCCCGATTTGTCCTTAAAGACCCGACTTGAAAAATGCTTAAAGAAAACAGAACGAGTCCAGCTGGGTAATTCAGTAACACAATAGGAAAATGTTGGGGAACAATTCTAATTTCTATTCCGACTGGGATTTTAGTAATTTGACTTCGCCCTGCTGTGCTTCATATGTCTCGACTTGTCCTAATGTTCCCGATTTGTCATTAATGACCCGACTTGACAAATGCCAAAAAACAGAACGAGTCCAGCTGGGGAATTCCCGAAATTTGTAACACAATTGGAAAGTGTTGGGAACATTCAAATTTCAATTCCGACTGAGATTTTAGCAAATTGACTTCGCCCTACTGTGCTTCGTATGTCTCGACTTGTTCTAATGGTCCCTACTGACCCGACTTGACATATGCCAAAACTATAGAACAAGTCCAGCAGGGTAAAACAAAAAATTTGTAACACAATTGGAAAAAGTTGGGAAACAATTCCAATTTCAATTCCGACTGAGATTTTCTTAATTTGACTTCACCCTGCTGTGCTTCGTATGTCTCGACATGTCCTAATGGTCCCGATATGTTCCCACTGACCCGACTTGAGAAATGCCATACCTACAGGACAAGCCCAGCTGGGTAAAACAAGAAATTTGTAGCACAATTGGAAAATGTTGGGGAACAATTCAAATTTCAATTCCAAGATTTTCGATTTGACTTCGCCCTGCTGTGCTTAGTACGTCTCGTCTTGTCCTAATGGTCCCGATTTGTCCTTAAAGACCCGACTTGAAAAATGCTAAAAAAAAAACAAAACGAGTCCAGCTGGGTAATTCAAGAAATTTGTAACACAATAGGAAAATGTTGGGGAACAAATCTAATTTCTATTCCGACTGGGATTTTAGTAATTTGACTTCACCCTGCTGTGCTTCGTATGTCTCAACTTGTCCTAATGTTCCCGATTTGTCCTTAATGACCCGACTTGACAAATGCCAAAAAACAGAACGAGTCCAGCTGGGGAATTCACGAAATTTGTAACACAAATGGAAAGTGTTGGGAACATTCAAATTTCAATTCCGACTGAGATTTTAGTAATTTGACTTCGCCCTGCTGTGCTTCGTATGTCTCGACTTGTCCTAATGCTCCCGATTTGTCCTTAAAGACCCGACTTGACAAATGCCAAAAAACAGAAAGAGTCCAGCTGGGTAATTCAAGAAATTTGTAACACAATTGGAAAGTGTTGGGAACATTCAAATTTCAATTTCGACTGAGATTTTCGTAATATGACTTCGCCCTGCTGTGCTTCGTATGTCTCGATTTGTCCTAATGTTCCCGATTTGTCCTTAATGACCCGACTTGACAAATGCCAAAACTACAGAACAAGTCCAGCTGGGTTAACAAGAAATTTGTAATACAATAGGAAAATGTTGGGGAACAAATCTAATTTCAATTCCGACTGGGATTTTCGTAAATTGACTTGCCATGCTGTGCTTCGTATGTCTCAACTTGTCCTAATGTTCCCGATTTGTCCTTAATGACCCGACTTGACAAATGCCAAAAAACAGAAAGAGTCCAGCTGGGTAATTCAAGAAATTTGTAACACAATTGGAAAGTGTTGGGAACATTCAAATTTCAATTCCGACTGAGATTTTCGTAATATGACTTCGCCCTGCTGTGCTTCGTATGTCTCGATTTGTCCTAATGTTCCCGATTTGTCCTTAATGACCCGACTTGACAAATGCCAAAACTACAGAACAAGTCCAGCTGGGTTAAACAAGAAATTTGTAATACAATAGGAAAATGTTGGGGAACAAATCTAATTTCAATTCCGACTGGGATTTTCGTAAATTGACTTGCCATGCTGTGCTTCGTATGTCTCGACTTGTCCTAATGTTCCCGATTTGTCCTTAATGACCCGACTTGACAAATGCCAAAAAACAGAACGAGTCCAGCTGGGGAATTCACGAAATTTGTAACACAAATGGAAAGTGTTGGGAACATTCAAATTTCAATTCCGACTGAGATTTTAGTAATTTGACTTCGCCCTGCTGTGCTTCGTATGTCTCGACTTGTCCTAATGGTCCCGATATGTTCCCACTGACCCGACTTGAGAAATGCCATACCTACAGGACAAGCCCAGCTGGGTAAAACAAGAAATTTGTAGCACAATAGGAAAATGTTGGGGAACAAATCTAATTTCAATTCCGACTGGGATTTTCGTAAATTGACTTGCCATGCTGTGCTTCGTATGTCTCGACTTGTCCTAATGGTCCCGATTTGTCCTTGATGACCCGACTTGACAAATGTCAAAATACAGGACAAGCCCAGCTGGGTAAAACAAGAAATTTGTAGCACAATTGGAAAATGTTGGGGAACAATTCAAATTTCAATTCCGAGATTTTCGATTTGACTTCGCCCTGCTGTGCTTAGTACGTCTCGTCTTGTCCTAATGGTCCCGATTTGTCCTTAAAGACCCGACTTGAAAAATGCTAAAAGAAAACAGAACGAGTCCAGCTGGGTAATTCAGTAACACAATAGGAAAATGTTGGGGAACAATTCTAATTTCTATTCCGACTGGGATTTTAGTAATTTGACTTCGCCCTGCTGTGCTTCGTATGTCTCGACTTGTCCTAATGTTCCCGATTTGTCATTAATGACCCGACTTGACAAATGCCAAAAAACAGAACGAGTCCAGCTGGGGAATTCACGAAATTTGTAACACAATTGGAAAGTGTTGGGAACATTCAAATTTCAATTCCGACTGAGATTTTAGCAAATTGACTTCGCCCTTCGTATGTCTCGACTTGTTCTAATGGTCCCTACTGACCCGACTTGACATATGCCAAAACTATAGAACGAGTCCAGCAGGGTAAAACAAAAAATTTGTAACACAATTGGAAAAAGTTGGGAAACAATTCCAATTTCAATTCCGACTGAGATTTTCTTAATTTGACTTCACCCTGCTGTGCTTCGTATGTCTCGACTTGTCCTAATGGTCCCGATTTGTCCTTGATGACCCGACTTGACAAATGCCAAAATACAGGACAAGCCCAGCTGGGTAAAACAAGAAATTTGTAGCACAATTGGAAAATGTTGGGAAACAATTCAAATTTCAATTCCAAAATTTTCGATTTGACTTCGCCCTGCTGTGCTTAGTACGTCTCGTCTTGTCCTAATGGTCCCGATTTGTCCTTAAAGACCCGACTTGAAGAATGCTAAAAAAAACAGAACGAGTCCAGCTGGGTAATTCAGTAACACAATAGGAAAATGTTGGGGAACAATTCTAATTTCTATTCCGACTGGGATTTTAGTAATTTGACTTCGCCCTGCTGTGCTTCGTATGTCTCAACTTGTCCTAATGTTCCCGATTTGTCCTTAATGACCCGACTTGACAAATGCCAAAAAACAGAACGAGTCCAGCTGGGGAATTCACGAAATTTGTAACACAATTGGAAAGTGTTGGGAACATTCAAATTTCAATTCCGACTGAGATTTTAGTAATTTGACTTCGCCCTGCCGTGCTTCGTATGTCTCGACTTGTCCTAATGCTCCCGATTTGTCCTTAATGACCCGACTTGACAAATGCCAAAAAACAGAAAGAGTCCAGCTGGGTAATTCAAGAAATTTGTAACACAATTGGAAAGTGTTGGGAACATTCAAATTTCAATTCCGACTGAGATTTTCGTAATATGACTTCGCCCTGCTGTGCTTCGTATGTCTCGATTTGTCCTAATGTTCCCGATTTGTCCTTAATGACCCGACTTGACAAATGCCAAAACTACAGAACAAGTCCAGCTGGGTTAAACAAGAAATTTGTAATACAATAGGAAAATGTTGGGGAACAAATCTAATTTCAATTCCGACTGGGATTTTCGTAAATTGACTTGCCATGCTGTGCTTCGTATGTCTCGACTTGTCCCAATGTTCCCGATTTGTCCTTAATGACCCGACTTGACAAATGCCAAAAAACAGAACGAGTCCAGCTGGGGAATTCACGAAATTTGTAACACAAATGGAAAGTGTTGGGAACATTCAAATTTCAATTCCGACTGAGATTTTAGTAATTTGACTTCGCCCTGCTGTGCTTCGTATGTCTCGACTTGTCCTAATGGTCCCGATATGTTCCCACTGACCCGACTTGAGAAATGCCATACCTACAGGACAAGCCCAGCTGGGTAAAACAAGAAATTTGTAGCACAATAGGAAAATGTTGGGGAACAAATCTAATTTCAATTCCGACTGGGATTTTCGTAAATTGACTTGCCATGCTGTGCTTCGTATGTCTCGACTTGTCCTAATGGTCCCGATTTGTCCTTGATGACCCGACTTGACAAATGTCAAAATACAGGACAAGCCCAGCTGGGTAAAACAAGAAATTTGTAGCACAATTGGAAAATGTTGGGGAACAATTCAAATTTCAATTCCGAGATTTTCGATTTGACTTCGCCCTGCTGTGCTTAGTACGTCTCGTCTTGTCCTAATGGTCCCGATTTGTCCTTAAAGACCCGACTTGAAAAATGCTAAAAGAAAACAGAACGAGTCCAGCTGGGTAATTCAGTAACACAATAGGAAAATGTTGGGGAACAATTCTAATTTCTATTCCGACTGGGATTTTAGTAATTTGACTTCGCCCTGCTGTGCTTCGTATGTCTCGACTTGTCCTAATGTTCCCGATTTGTCATTAATGACCCGACTTGACAAATGCCAAAAAACAGAACGAGTCCAGCTGGGGAATTCACGAAATTTGTAACACAATTGGAAAGTGTTGGGAACATTCAAATTTCAATTCCGACTGAGATTTTAGCAAATTGACTTCGCCCTTCGTATGTCTCGACTTGTTCTAATGGTCCCTACTGACCCGACTTGACATATGCCAAAACTATAGAACAAGTCCAGCAGGGTAAAACAAAAAATTTGTAACACAATTGGAAAAAGTTGGGAAACAATTCCAATTTCAATTCCGACTGAGATTTTCTTAATTTGACTTCACCCTGCTGTGCTTCGTATGTCTCGACTTGTCCTAATGGTCCCGATTTGTCCTTGATGACCCGACTTGACAAATGCCAAAATACAGGACAAGCCCAGCTGGGTAAAACAAGAAATTTGTAGCACAATTGGAAAATGTTGGGGAACAATTCAAATTTCAATTCCGAAATTTTCGATTTGACTTCGCCCTGCTGTGCTTAGTACGTCTCGTCTTGTCCTAATGGTCCCGATTTGTCCTTAAAGACCCGACTTGAAGAATGCTAAAAAAAACAGAACGAGTCCAGCTGGGTAATTCAGTAACACAATAGGAAAATGTTGGGGAACAATTCTAATTTCTATTCCGACTGGGATTTTAGTAATTTGACTTCGCCCTGCTGTGCTTCGTATGTCTCAACTTGTCCTAATGTTCCCGATTTGTCCTTAATGACCCGACTTGACAAATGCCAAAAAACAGAACGAGTCCAGCTGGGGAATTCACGAAATTTGTAACACAAATGGAAAGTGTTGGGAACATTCAAATTTCAATTCCGACTGAGATTTTAGTAATTTGACTTCGCCCTGCTGTGCTTCGTATGTCTCGACTTGTCCTAATGCTCCCGATTTGTCCTTAATGACCCGACTTGACAAATGCCAAAAAACAGAAAGAGTCCAGCTGGGTAATTCAAGAAATTTGTATCACAATTGGAAAGTGTTGGGAACATTCAAATTTCAATTCCGACTGAGATTTTCGTAATATGACTTCGCCCTGCTGTGCTTCGTATGTCTCGATTTGTCCTAATGTTCCCGATTTGTCCTTAAAGACCCGACTTGAAGAATGCTAAGAAAACAGAACGAGTCCAGCTGGGTAACTCAGTAACACAATAGGAAAATGTTGGGGAACAATTCTAATTTCTATTCCGACTGGGATTTTAGTAATTTGACTTCGCCCTGCTGTGCTTCGTATGTCTCAACTTGTCCTAATGTTCCCGATTTGTCCTTAATGACCCGACTTGACAAATGCCAAAAAACAGAACGAGTCCAGCTGGGGAATTCACGAAATTTGTAACACAATTGGAAAGTGTTGGGAACATTCAAATTTCAATTCCGACTGAGATTTTAGTAATTTGACTTCGCCCTGCTGTGCTTCGTATGTCTCGACTTGTCCTAATGCTCCCGATTTGTCCTTAATGACCCGACTTGACAAATGCCAAAAAACAGAAAGAGTCCAGCTGGGTAATTCAAGAAATTTGTAACACAATTGGAAAGTGTTGGGAACATTCAAATTTCAATTCCGACTGAGATTTTCGTAATATGACTTCGCCCTGCTGTGCTTCGTATGTCTCGATTTGTCCTAATGTTCCCGATTTGTCCTTAATGACCCGACTTGACAAATGCCAAAACTACAGAACAAGTCCAGCTGGGTTAAACAAGAAATTTGTAATACAATAGGAAAATGTTGGGGAACAAATCTAATTTCAATTCCGACTGGGATTTTCGTAAATTGACTTGCCATGCTGTGCTTCGTATGTCTCGACTTGTCCTAATGTTCCCGATTTGTCCTTAATGACCCGACTTGACAAATGCCAAAAAACAGAACGAGTCCAGCTGGGGAATTCACGAAATTTGTAACACAAATGGAAAGTGTTGGGAACATTCAAATTTCAATTCCGACTGAGATTTTAGTAATTTGACTTCGCCCTGCTGTGCTTCGTATGTCTCGACTTGTCCTAATGCTCCCGATTTGTCCTTAATGACCCGACTTGACAAATGCCAAAAAACAGAAAGAGTCCAGCTGGGTAATTCAAGAAATTTGTAACACAATTGGAAAGTGTTGGGAACATTCAAATTTCAATTCCGACTGAGATTTTCGTAATATGACTTCGCCCTGCTGTGCTTCGTATGTCTCGACTTGTCCTAATGTTCCCGATTTGTCCTTAATGACCCGACTTGACAAATGCCAAAACTACAGAACAAGTCCAGCTGGGTTAAACAAGAAATTTGTAATACAATAGGAAAATGTTGGGGAACAAATCTAATTTCAATTCCGACTGGGATTTTCGTAAATTGACTTGCCATGCTGTGCTTCGTATGTCTCGACTTGTCCTAATGGTCCCGATTTGTCCTTAATGACCCGACTTGACAAATGCCAAAAAACAGAAAGAGTCCAGCTGGGTAATTCAAGAAATTTGTAACACAATAGGAAAATGTTGGGGAACAAATCTAATTTCTATTCCGACTGGGATTTTAGTAATTTGACTTCGCCCTGCTGTGCTTCGTATGTCTCGACTTGTTCTAATGTTCCCGATTTGTCCTAATGACCCGACTTGACAAATGCCAAAAAACAGAACGAGTCCAGCTGGGTAATTCAAGAAATTTGTAACACAATTGGAAAATGTTGGGAAACAATTCCAATTTCAATTCCGACTGAGATTTTCGTAATTTGACTTCGCCCTGCTATGCTTTGTATATATCAATGTCTCGACTTGTCCTAATGTTCCCGATTTGTCCTTAATGACCCGACTTGACAAATGCCAAAAAACAGAACGAGTCCAGCTGGGGAATTCAAGAAATTTGTAACACAATTGGAAAGTGTTGGGAACATCCAAATTTAAATTCCGACTGAGATTTTTGTTATATGACTTCGCCCTGCTGTGCTTCGTATATATCAACTTGTACTAATGTTCCCGATTTTTCCCCGTTGACCCAACTTGACGAATGCCAAAACTACAGAACAAGTCAAGCTGGGTAAAACAAGAAATTTGTAGCACAATTGGAAAATGTTGGGGAACAATTAAAATTTCAATTTCGACTGAGATTTTAGTAATTTGACTTCGCCCTGCTGTGCTTCGTATGTCTCAACTTGTCCTAATGTTCCCGATTTGTCCTTAATGACCCGACTTGACAAATGCCAAAAAACAGAACGAGTCCAGCTGGGGAATTCACGAAATTTGTAACACAATTGGAAAGTGTTGGAAACATTCAAATTTCAATTCCGACTGAGATTTTAGCAAATTGACTTCGCCCTACTGTGCTTCGTATGTTTTGACTTGTTCTAATGGTCCCTACTGACCCGACTTGACATATGCCAAAACTATAGAACAAGTCCAGCAGGGTAAAACAAAAAATTTGTGACACAATTGGAAAAAGTTGGGAAACAATTCCAATTTCAATTCCGACTGAGATTTTCTTAATTTGACTTCACCCTGCTGTGCTTCGTATGTCTCGATTTGTCCTAATGGTCCCGATATGTTCCCACTGACCCGACTTGAGAAATGCCATACCTACAGGACAAGCCCAGCTGGGTAAAACAAGAAATTTGTAGCACAATTGGAAAATGTTGGGGAACAATTCAAATTTCAATTCCGAGATTTTCGATTTGACTTCGCCCTGCTGTGCTTAGTACGTCTCGTCTTGTCCTAATGGTCCCGATTTGTCCTTAAAGACCCGACTTGAAAAATGCTAAAAAAAAAACAAAACGAGTCCAGCTGGGTAATTCAAGAAATTTGTAACACAATAGGAAAATGTTGGGGAACAGATCTAATTTCTATTCCGACTGGGATTTTAGTAATTTGACTTCGCCCTGCTGTGCTTCGTATGTCTCGACTTGTTCTAATGTTCCCGATTTGTCCTTAATGACCCGACTTGACATATGCCAAAACTATAGAACAAGTCCAGCAGGGTAAAACAAGAAATTTGTAACACAATTGGAAAATGTTGGGAAACAATTCCAATTTCAATTCCGACTGGGATTTTCGTAAATTGACTTGCCATGCTGTGCTTCGTATGTCTCGACTTGTCCTAATGGTCCCGATTTGTCCTTGATGACCCGACTTGACAAATGCCAAAATACAGGACAAGCCCAGCTGGGTAAAACAAGAAATTTGTAGCACAATTGGAAAATGTTGGGAAACAATTCAAATTTCAATTCCAAAATTTTCGATTTGACTTCGCCCTGCTGTGCTTAGTACGTCTCGTCTTGTCCTAATGGTCCCGATTTGTCCTTAAAGACCCGACTTGAAGAATGCTAAAAAAAACAGAACGAGTCCAGCTGGGTAATTCAGTAACACAATAGGAAAATGTTGGGGAACAATTCTAATTTCTATTCCGACTGGGATTTTAGTAATTTGACTTCGCCCTGCTGTGCTTCGTATGTCTCAACTTGTCCTAATGTTCCCGATTTGTCCTTAATGACCCGACTTGACAAATGCCAAAAAACAGAACGAGTCCAGCTGGGGAATTCACGAAATTTGTAACACAATTGGAAAGTGTTGGGAACATTCAAATTTCAATTCCGACTGAGATTTTAGTAATTTGACTTCGCCCTGCCGTGCTTCGTATGTCTCGACTTGTCCTAATGCTCCCGATTTGTCCTTAATGACCCGACTTGACAAATGCCAAAAAACAGAAAGAGTCCAGCTGGGTAATTCAAGAAATTTGTAACACAATTGGAAAGTGTTGGGAACATTCAAATTTCAATTCCGACTGAGATTTTCGTAATATGACTTCGCCCTGCTGTGCTTCGTATGTCTCGATTTGTCCTAATGTTCCCGATTTGTCCTTAATGACCCGACTTGACAAATGCCAAAACTACAGAACAAGTCCAGCTGGGTTAAACAAGAAATTTGTAATACAATAGGAAAATGTTGGGGAAGAAATCTAATTTCAATTCCGACTGGGATTTTCGTAAATTGACTTGCCATGCTGTGCTTCGTATGTCTCGACTTGTCCTAATGTTCCCGATTTGTCCTTAATGACCCGACTTGACAAATGCCAAAAAACAGAACGAGTCCAGCTGGGGAATTCACGAAATTTGTAACACAAATGGAAAGTGTTGGGAACATTCAAATTTCAATTCCGACTGAGATTTTAGTAATTTGACTTCGCCCTGCTGTGCTTCGTATGTCTCGACTTGTCCTAATGGTCCCGATATGTTCCCACTGACCCGACTTGAGAAATGCCATACCTACAGGACAAGCCCAGCTGGGTAAAACAAGAAATTTGTAGCACAATAGGAAAATGTTGGGGAACAAATCTAATTTCAATTCCGACTGGGATTTTCGTAAATTGACTTGCCATGCTGTGCTTCGTATGTCTCGACTTGTCCTAATGGTCCCGATTTGTCCTTGATGACCCGACTTGACAAATGTCAAAATACAGGACAAGCCCAGCTGGGTAAAACAAGAAATTTGTAGCACAATTGGAAAATGTTGGGGAACAATTCAAATTTCAATTCCGAGATTTTCGATTTGACTTCGCCCTGCTGTGCTTAGTACGTCTCGTCTTGTCCTAATGGTCCCGATTTGTCCTTAAAGACCCGACTTGAAAAATGCTAAAAGAAAACAGAACGAGTCCAGCTGGGTAATTCAGTAACACAATAGGAAAATGTTGGGGAACAATTCTAATTTCTATTCCGACTGGGATTTTAGTAATTTGACTTCGCCCTGCTGTGCTTCGTATGTCTCGACTTGTCCTAATGTTCCCGATTTGTCATTAATGACCCGACTTGACAAATGCCAAAAAACAGAACGAGTCCAGCTGGGGAATTCACGAAATTTGTAACACAATTGGAAAGTGTTGGGAACATTCAAATTTCAATTCCGACTGAGATTTTAGCAAATTGACTTCGCCCTTCGTATGTCTCGACTTGTTCTAATGGTCCCTACTGACCCGACTTGACATATGCCAAAACTATAGAACAAGTCCAGCAGGGTAAAACAAAAAATTTGTAACACAATTGGAAAAAGTTGGGAAACAATTCCAATTTCAATTCCGACTGAGATTTTCTTAATTTGACTTCACCCTGCTGTGCTTCGTATGTCTCGACTTGTCCTAATGGTCCCGATTTGTCCTTGATGACCCGACTTGACAAATGCCAAAATACAGGACAAGCCCAGCTGGGTAAAACAAGAAATTTGTAGCACAATTGGAAAATGTTGGGGAACAATTCAAATTTCAATTCCGAAATTTTCGATTTGACTTCGCCCTGCTGTGCTTAGTACGTCTCGTCTTGTCCTAATGGTCCCGATTTGTCCTTAAAGACCCGACTTGAAGAATGCTAAAAAAAACAGAACGAGTCCAGCTGGGTAATTCAGTAACACAATAGGAAAATGTTGGGGAACAATTCCAATTTCTATTCCGACTGGGATTTTAGTAATTTGACTTCGCCCTGCTGTGCTTCGTATGTCTCAACTTGTCCTAATGTTCCCGATTTGTCCTTAATGACCCGACTTGACAAATGCCAAAAAACAGAACGAGTCCAGCTGGGGAATTCACGAAATTTGTAACACAAATGGAAAGTGTTGGGAACATTCAAATTTCAATTCCGACTGAGATTTTAGTAATTTGACTTCGCCCTGCTGTGCTTCGTATGTCTCGACTTGTCCTAATGCTCCCGATTTGTCCTTAATGACCCGACTTGACAAATGCCAAAAAACAGAAAGAGTCCAGCTGGGTAATTCAAGAAATTTGTAACACAATTGGAAAGTGTTGGGAACATTCAAATTTCAATTCCGACTGAGATTTTCGTAATATGACTTCGCCCTGCTGTGCTTCGTATGTCTCGATTTGTCCTAATGTTCCCGATTTGTCCTTAATGACCCGACTTGACAAATGCCAAAACTACAGAACAAGTCCAGCTGGGTTAAACAAGAAATTTGTAATACAATAGGAAAATGTTGGGGAACAAATCTAATTTCAATTCCGACTGGGATTTTCGTAAATTGACTTGCCATGCTGTGCTTCGTATGTCTCGACTTGTCCTAATGGTCCCGATTTGTCCTTAATGACCCGACTTGACAAATGCCAAAAAACAGAACGAGTCCAGCTGGGGAATTCACGAAATTTGTAACACAAATGGAAAGTGTTGGGAACATTCAAATTTCAATTCCGACTGAGATTTTAGTAATTTGACTTCGCCCTGCTGTGCTTCGTATGTCTCGACTTGTCCTAATGCTCCCGATTTGTCCTTAATGACCCGACTTGACAAATGCCAAAAAACAGAAAGAGTCCAGCTGGGTAATTCAAGAAATTTGTAACACAATTGGAAAGTGTTGGGAACATTCAAATTTCAATTCCGACTGAGATTTTCGTAATATGACTTCGCCCTGCTGTGCTTCGTATGTCTCGACTTGTCCTAATGATCCCGATTTGTCCTTAATGACCCGACTTGACAAATGCCAAAACTACAGAACAAGTCCAGCTGGGTTAAACAAGAAATTTGTAATACAATAGGAAAATGTTGGGGAACAAATCTAATTTCAATTCCGACTGGGATTTTCGTAAATTGACTTGCCATGCTGTGCTTCGTATGTCTCAACTTGTCCTAATGGTCCCGATTTGTCCTTGATGACCCGACTTGACAAATGTCAAAATACAGGACAAGCCCAGCTGGGTAAAACAAGAAATTTGTAGCACAATTGGAAAATGTTGGGGAACAATTCAAATTTCAATTCCGAGATTTTCGATTTGACTTCGCCCTGCTGTGCTTAGTACGTCTCGTCTTGTCCTAATGGTCCCGATTTGTCCTTAAAGACCCGACTTGAAAAATGCTTAAAGAAAACAGAACGAGTCCAGCTGGGTAATTCAGTAACACAATAGGAAAATGTTGGGGAACAATTCTAATTTCTATTCCGACTGGGATTTTAGTAATTTGACTTCGCCCTGCTGTGCTTCATATGTCTCGACTTGTCCTAATGTTCCCGATTTGTCATTAATGACCCGACTTGACAAATGCCAAAAAACAGAACGAGTCCAGCTGGGGAATTCCCGAAATTTGTAACACAATTGGAAAGTGTTGGGAACATTCAAATTTCAATTCCGACTGAGATTTTAGCAAATTGACTTCGCCCTACTGTGCTTCGTATGTCTCGACTTGTTCTAATGGTCCCTACTGACCCGACTTGACATATGCCAAAACTATAGAACAAGTCCAGCAGGGTAAAACAAAAAATTTGTAACACAATTGGAAAAAGTTGGGAAACAATTCCAATTTCAATTCCGACTGAGATTTTCTTAATTTGACTTCACCCTGCTGTGCTTCGTATGTCTCGACATGTCCTAATGGTCCCGATATGTTCCCACTGACCCGACTTGAGAAATGCCATACCTACAGGACAAGCCCAGCTGGGTAAAACAAGAAATTTGTAGCACAATTGGAAAATGTTGGGGAACAATTCAAATTTCAATTCCAAGATTTTCGATTTGACTTCGCCCTGCTGTGCTTAGTACGTCTCGTCTTGTCCTAATGGTCCCGATTTGTCCTTAAAGACCCGACTTGAAAAATGCTAAAAAAAAAACAAAACGAGTCCAGCTGGGTAATTCAAGAAATTTGTAACACAATAGGAAAATGTTGGGGAACAAATCTAATGTCTATTCCGACTGGGATTTTAGTAATTTGACTTCACCCTGCTGTGCTTCGTATGTCTCAACTTGTCCTAATGTTCCCGATTTGTCCTTAATGACCCGACTTGACAAATGCCAAAAAACAGAACGAGTCCAGCTGGGGAATTCACGAAATTTGTAACACAAATGGAAAGTGTTGGGAACATTCAAATTTCAATTCCGACTGAGATTTTAGTAATTTGACTTCGCCCTGCTGTGCTTCGTATGTCTCGACTTGTCCTAATGCTCCCGATTTGTCCTTAAAGACCCGACTTGACAAATGCCAAAAAACAGAAAGAGTCCAGCTGGGTAATTCAAGAAATTTGTAACACAATTGGAAAGTGTTGGGAACATTCAAATTTCAATTTCGACTGAGATTTTCGTAATATGACTTCGCCCTGCTGTGCTTCGTATGTCTCGATTTGTCCTAATGTTCCCGATTTGTCCTTAATGACCCGACTTGACAAATGCCAAAACTACAGAACAAGTCCAGCTGGGTTAACAAGAAATTTGTAATACA
Source organism: Chrysolina americana (assembly GCA_958502065.1). Lineage (NCBI taxonomy): Eukaryota > Metazoa > Arthropoda > Insecta > Coleoptera > Chrysomelidae > Chrysolina > Chrysolina americana. The sequence goes on from OY293420.1 coordinate 31,864,400, forward strand.
ATAGGAAAATGTTGGGGAACAAATCTAATTTCAATTCCGACTGGGATTTTCGTAAATTGACTTGCCATGCTGTGCTTCGTATGTCTCAACTTGTCCTAATGTTCCCGATTTGTCCTTAATGACCCGACTTGACAAATGCCAAAAAACAGAAAGAGTCCAGCTGGGTAATTCAAGAAATTTGTAACACAATTGGAAAGTGTTGGGAACATTCAAATTTCAATTCCGACTGAGATTTTCGTAATATGACTTCGCCCTGCTGTGCTTCGTATGTCTCGATTTGTCCTAATGTTCCCGATTTGTCCTTAATGACCCGACTTGACAAATGCCAAAACTACAGAACAAGTCCAGCTGGGTTAAACAAGAAATTTGTAATACAATAGGAAAATGTTGGGGAACAAATCTAATTTCAATTCCGACTGGGATTTTCGTAAATTGACTTGCCATGCTGTGCTTCGTATGTCTCGACTTGTCCTAATGTTCCCGATTTGTCCTTAATGACCCGACTTGACAAATGCCAAAAAACAGAACGAGTCCAGCTGGGGAATTCACGAAATTTGTAACACAAATGGAAAGTGTTGGGAACATTCAAATTTCAATTCCGACTGAGATTTTAGTAATTTGACTTCGCCCTGCTGTGCTTCGTATGTCTCGACTTGTCCTAATGGTCCCGATATGTTCCCACTGACCCGACTTGAGAAATGCCATACCTACAGGACAAGCCCAGCTGGGTAAAACAAGAAATTTGTAGCACAATAGGAAAATGTTGGGGAACAAATCTAATTTCAATTCCGACTGGGATTTTCGTAAATTGACTTGCCATGCTGTGCTTCGTATGTCTCGACTTGTCCTAATGGTCCCGATTTGTCCTTGATGACCCGACTTGACAAATGTCAAAATACAGGACAAGCCCAGCTGGGTAAAACAAGAAATTTGTAGCACAATTGGAAAATGTTGGGGAACAATTCAAATTTCAATTCCGAGATTTTCGATTTGACTTCGCCCTGCTGTGCTTAGTACGTCTCGTCTTGTCCTAATGGTCCCGATTTGTCCTTAAAGACCCGACTTGAAAAATGCTAAAAGAAAACAGAACGAGTCCAGCTGGGTAATTCAGTAACACAATAGGAAAATGTTGGGGAACAATTCTAATTTCTATTCCGACTGGGATTTTAGTAATTTGACTTCGCCCTGCTGTGCTTCGTATGTCTCGACTTGTCCTAATGTTCCCGATTTGTCATTAATGACCCGACTTGACAAATGCCAAAAAACAGAACGAGTCCAGCTGGGGAATTCACGAAATTTGTAACACAATTGGAAAGTGTTGGGAACATTCAAATTTCAATTCCGACTGAGATTTTAGCAAATTGACTTCGCCCTTCGTATGTCTCGACTTGTTCTAATGGTCCCTACTGACCCGACTTGACATATGCCAAAACTATAGAACAAGTCCAGCAGGGTAAAACAAAAAATTTGTAACACAATTGGAAAAAGTTGGGAAACAATTCCAATTTCAATTCCGACTGAGATTTTCTTAATTTGACTTCACCCTGCTGTGCTTCGTATGTCTCGACTTGTCCTAATGGTCCCGATTTGTCCTTGATGACCCGACTTGACAAATGCCAAAATACAGGACAAGCCCAGCTGGGTAAAACAAGAAATTTGTAGCACAATTGGAAAATGTTGGGAAACAATTCAAATTTCAATTCCAAAATTTTCGATTTGACTTCGCCCTGCTGTGCTTAGTACGTCTCGTCTTGTCCTAATGGTCCCGATTTGTCCTTAAAGACCCGACTTGAAGAATGCTAAAAAAAACAGAACGAGTCCAGCTGGGTAATTCAGTAACACAATAGGAAAATGTTGGGGAACAATTCTAATTTCTATTCCGACTGGGATTTTAGTAATTTGACTTCGCCCTGCTGTGCTTCGTATGTCTCAACTTGTCCTAATGTTCCCGATTTGTCCTTAATGACCCGACTTGACAAATGCCAAAAAACAGAACGAGTCCAGCTGGGGAATTCACGAAATTTGTAACACAATTGGAAAGTGTTGGGAACATTCAAATTTCAATTCCGACTGAGATTTTAGTAATTTGACTTCGCCCTGCCGTGCTTCGTATGTCTCGACTTGTCCTAATGCTCCCGATTTGTCCTTAATGACCCGACTTGACAAATGCCAAAAAACAGAAAGAGTCCAGCTGGGTAATTCAAGAAATTTGTAACACAATTGGAAAGTGTTGGGAACATTCAAATTTCAATTCCGACTGAGATTTTCGTAATATGACTTCGCCCTGCTGTGCTTCGTATGTCTCGATTTGTCCTAATGTTCCCGATTTGTCCTTAATGACCCGACTTGACAAATGCCAAAACTACAGAACAAGTCCAGCTGGGTTAAACAAGAAATTTGTAATACAATAGGAAAATGTTGGGGAACAAATCTAATTTCAATTCCGACTGGGATTTTCGTAAATTGACTTGCCATGCTGTGCTTCGTATGTCTCGACTTGTCCTAATGTTCCCGATTTGTCCTTAATGACCCGACTTGACAAATGCCAAAAAACAGAACGAGTCCAGCTGGGGAATTCACGAAATTTGTAACACAAATGGAAAGTGTTGGGAACATTCAAATTTCAATTCCGACTGAGATTTTAGTAATTTGACTTCGCCCTGCTGTGCTTCGTATGTCTCGACTTGTCCTAATGGTCCCGATATGTTCCCACTGACCCGACTTGAGAAATGCCATACCTACAGGACAAGCCCAGCTGGGTAAAACAAGAAATTTGTAGCACAATAGGAAAATGTTGGGGAACAAATCTAATTTCAATTCCGACTGGGATTTTCGTAAATTGACTTGCCATGCTGTGCTTCGTATGTCTCGACTTGTCCTAATGGTCCCGATTTGTCCTTGATGACCCGACTTGACAAATGTCAAAATACAGGACAAGCCCAGCTGGGTAAAACAAGAAATTTGTAGCACAATTGGAAAATGTTGGGGAACAATTCAAATTTCAATTCCGAGATTTTCGATTTGACTTCGCCCTGCTGTGCTTAGTACGTCTCGTCTTGTCCTAATGGTCCCGATTTGTCCTTAAAGACCCGACTTGAAAAATGCTAAAAGAAAACAGAACGAGTCCAGCTGGGTAATTCAGTAACACAATAGGAAAATGTTGGGGAACAATTCTAATTTCTATTCCGACTGGGATTTTAGTAATTTGACTTCGCCCTGCTGTGCTTCGTATGTCTCGACTTGTCCTAATGTTCCCGATTTGTCATTAATGACCCGACTTGACAAATGCCAAAAAACAGAACGAGTCCAGCTGGGGAATTCACGAAATTTGTAACACAATTGGAAAGTGTTGGGAACATTCAAATTTCAATTCCGACTGAGATTTTAGCAAATTGACTTCGCCCTTCGTATGTCTCGACTTGTTCTAATGGTCCCTACTGACCCGACTTGACATATGCCAAAACTATAGAACAAGTCCAGCAGGGTAAAACAAAAAATTTGTAACACAATTGGAAAAAGTTGGGAAACAATTCCAATTTCAATTCCGACTGAGATTTTCTTAATTTGACTTCACCCTGCTGTGCTTCGTATGTCTCGACTTGTCCTAATGGTCCCGATTTGTCCTTGATGACCCGACTTGACAAATGCCAAAATACAGGACAAGCCCAGCTGGGTAAAACAAGAAATTTGTAGCACAATTGGAAAATGTTGGGGAACAATTCAAATTTCAATTCCGAAATTTTCGATTTGACTTCGCCCTGCTGTGCTTAGTACGTCTCGTCTTGTCCTAATGGTCCCGATTTGTCCTTAAAGACCCGACTTGAAGAATGCTAAAAAAAACAGAACGAGTCCAGCTGGGTAATTCAGTAACACAATAGGAAAATGTTGGGGAACAATTCTAATTTCTATTCCGACTGGGATTTTAGTAATTTGACTTCGCCCTGCTGTGCTTCGTATGTCTCAACTTGTCCTAATGTTCCCGATTTGTCCTTAATGACCCGACTTGACAAATGCCAAAAAACAGAACGAGTCCAGCTGGGGAATTCACGAAATTTGTAACACAAATGGAAAGTGTTGGGAACATTCAAATTTCAATTCCGACTGAGATTTTAGTAATTTGACTTCGCCCTGCTGTGCTTCGTATGTCTCGACTTGTCCTAATGCTCCCGATTTGTCCTTAATGACCCGACTTGACAAATGCCAAAAAACAGAAAGAGTCCAGCTGGGTAATTCAAGAAATTTGTAACACAATTGGAAAGTGTTGGGAACATTCAAATTTCAATTCCGACTGAGATTTTCGTAATATGACTTCGCCCTGCTGTGCTTCGTATGTCTCGATTTGTCCTAATGTTCCCGATTTGTCCTTAATGACCCGACTTGACAAATGCCAAAACTACAGAACAAGTCCAGCTGGGTTAAACAAGAAATTTGTAATACAATAGGAAAATGTTGGGGAACAAATCTAATTTCAATTCCGACTGGGATTTTCGTAAATTGACTTGCCATGCTGTGCTTCGTATGTCTCGACTTGTCCTAATGGTCCCGATTTGTCCTTAATGACCCGACTTGACAAATGCCAAAAAACAGAACGAGTCCAGCTGGGGAATTCACGAAATTTGTAACACAAATGGAAAGTGTTGGGAACATTCAAATTTCAATTCCGACTGAGATTTTAGTAATTTGACTTCGCCCTGCTGTGCTTCGTATGTCTCGACTTGTCCTAATGCTCCCGATTTGTCCTTAATGACCCGACTTGACAAATGCCAAAAAACAGAAAGAGTCCAGCTGGGTAATTCAAGAAATTTGTAACACAATTGGAAAGTGTTGGGAACATTCAAATTTCAATTCCGACTGAGATTTTCGTAATATGACTTCGCCCTGCTGTGCTTCGTATGTCTCGACTTGTCCTAATGATCCCGATTTGTCCTTAATGACCCGACTTGACAAATGCCAAAACTACAGAACAAGTCCAGCTGGGTTAAACAAGAAATTTGTAATACAATAGGAAAATGTTGGGGAACAAATCTAATTTCAATTCCGACTGGGATTTTCGTAAATTGACTTGCCATGCTGTGCTTCGTATGTCTCGACTTGTCCTAATGGTCCCGATTTGTCCTTGATGACCCGACTTGACAAATGTCAAAATACAGGACAAGCCCAGCTGGGTAAAACAAGAAATTTGTAGCACAATTGGAAAATGTTGGGGAACAATTCAAATTTCAATTCCGAGATTTTCGATTTGACTTCGCCCTGCTGTGCTTAGTACGTCTCGTCTTGTCCTAATGGTCCCGATTTGTCCTTAAAGACCCGACTTGAAAAATGCTTAAAGAAAACAGAACGAGTCCAGCTGGGTAATTCAGTAACACAATAGGAAAATGTTGGGGAACAATTCTAATTTCTATTCCGACTGGGATTTTAGTAATTTGACTTCGCCCTGCTGTGCTTCATATGTCTCGACTTGTCCTAATGTTCCCGATTTGTCATTAATGACCCGACTTGACAAATGCCAAAAAACAGAACGAGTCCAGCTGGGGAATTCCCGAAATTTGTGACACAATTGGAAAGTGTTGGGAACATTCAAATTTCAATTCCGACTGAGATTTTAGCAAATTGACTTCGCCCTACTGTGCTTCGTATGTCTCGACTTGTTCTAATGGTCCCTACTGACCCGACTTGACATATGCCAAAACTATAGAACAAGTCCAGCAGGGTAAAACAAAAAATTTGTAACACAATTGGAAAAAGTTGGGAAACAATTCCAATTTCAATTCCGACTGAGATTTTCTTAATTTGACTTCACCCTGCTGTGCTTCGTATGTCTCGACATGTCCTAATGGTCCCGATATGTTCCCACTGACCCGACTTGAGAAATGCCATACCTACAGGACAAGCCCAGCTGGGTAAAACAAGAAATTTGTAGCACAATTGGAAAATGTTGGGGAACAATTCAAATTTCAATTCCAAGATTTTCGATTTGACTTCGCCCTGCTGTGCTTAGTACGTCTCGTCTTGTCCTAATGGTCCCGATTTGTCCTTAAAGACCCGACTTGAAAAATGCTAAAAAAAAACAAAACGAGTCCAGCTGGGTAATTCAAGAAATTTGTAACACAATAGGAAAATGTTGGGGAACAAATCTAATTTCTATTCCGACTGGGATTTTAGTAATTTGACTTCACCCTGCTGTGCTTCGTATGTCTCAACTTGTCCTAATGTTCCCGATTTGTCCTTAATGACCCGACTTGACAAATGCCAAAAAACAGAACGAGTCCAGCTGGGGAATTCACGAAATTTGTAACACAAATGGAAAGTGTTGGGAACATTCAAATTTCAATTCCGACTGAGATTTTAGTAATTTGACTTCGCCCTGCTGTGCTTCGTATGTCTCGACTTGTCCTAATGCTCCCGATTTGTCCTTAAAGACCCGACTTGACAAATGCCAAAAAACAGAAAGAGTCCAGCTGGGTAATTCAAGAAATTTGTAACACAATTGGAAAGTGTTGGGAACATTCAAATTTCAATTCCGACTGAGATTTTCGTAATATGACTTCGCCCTGCTGTGCTTCGTATGTCTCGATTTGTCCTAATGTTCCCGATTTGTCCTTAATGACCCGACTTGACAAATGCCAAAACTACAGAACAAGTCCAGCTGGGTTAACAAGAAATTTGTAATACAATAGGAAAATGTTGGGGAACAAATCTAATTTCAATTCCGACTGGGATTTTCGTAAATTGACTTGCCATGCTGTGCTTCGTATGTCTCGACTTGTCCTAATGTTCCCGATTTGTCCTTAATGACCCGACTTGACAAATGGCAAAAAACAGAACGAGTCCAGCTGGGGAATTCACGAAATTTGTAACACAATTGGAAAGTGTTGGGAACATTCAAATTTCAATTCCGACTGAGATTTTAGTAATTTGACTTCGCCCTGCTGTGCTTCGTATGTCTCGACTTGTCCTAATGCTCCCGATTTGTCCTTAATGACCCGACTTGACAAATGCCAAAAAACAGAAAGAGTCCAGCTGGGTAATTCAAGAAATTTGTAACACAATTGGAAAGTGTTGGGAACATTCAAATTTCAATTCCGACTGAGATTTTCGTAATATGACTTCGCCCTGCTGTGCTTCGTATGTCTCGACTTGTCCTAATGGTCCCGATTTGTCCATGATGACCCGACTTGACAAATGCCAAAACTACAGAACAAGTCCAGCTGGGTTAAACAAGAAATTTGTAATACAATAGGAAAATGTTGGGGAACAAATCTAATTTCAATTCCGACTGGGATTTTCGTAAATTGACTTGCCATGCTGTGCTTCGTATGTCTCGACTTGTCCTAATGGTCCCGATTTGTCCTTGATGACCCGACTTGACAAATGTCAAAATACAGGACAAGCCCAGCTGGGTAAAACAAGAAATTTGTAGCACAATTGGAAAATGTTGGGGAACAATTCAAATTTCAATTCCGAGATTTTCGATTTGACTTCGCCCTGCTGTGCTTAGTACGTCTCGTCTTGTCCTAATGGTCCCGATTTGTCCTTAAAGACCCGACTTGACAAATGCCAAAAAACAGAAAGAGTCCAGCTGGGTAATTCAAGAAATTTGTAACACAATTGGAAAGTGTTGGGAACATTCAAATTTCAATTCCGACTGAGATTTTCGTAATATGACTTCGCCCTGCTGTGCTTCGTATGTCTCGATTTGTCCTAATGTTCCCGATTTGTCCTTAATGACCCGACTTGACAAATGCCAAAAAACAGAAAGAGTCCAGCTGGGTAATTCAAGAAATTTGTAACACAATTGGAAAGTGTTGGGAACATTCAAATTTCAATTCCGACTGAGATTTTCGTAATATGACTTCGCCCTGCTGTGCTTCGTATGTCTCGATTTGTCCTAATGTTTCCGATTTGTCCTTAATGACCCGACTTGACAAATGCCAAAACTACAGAACAAGTCCAGCTGGGTTAAACAAGAAATTTGTAATACAATAGGAAAATGTTGGGGAACAAATCTAATTTCAATTCCGACTGGGATTTTCGTAAATTGACTTGCCATGCTGTGCTTCGTATGTCTCGACTTGTCCTAATGGTCCCGATTTGTCCTTGATGACCCGACTTGACAAATGTCAAAATACAGTACAAGCCCGACAAGTCCGACTGGGATTTTCGTAAATTGACTTGCCATGCTGTGCTTCGTATGTCTCGACTTGTCCTAATGGTCCCGATTTGTCCTTGATGACCCGACTTGACAAATGCCAAAATACAGGACAAGCCCAGCTGGGTAAAACAAGAAATTTGTAGCACAATTGGAAAATGTTGGGGAACAATTCAAATTTCAATTCTGAAATTTTCGATTTGACTTCGCCCTGCTGTGCTTAGTACGTCTCGTCTTGTCCTAATGGTCCCGATTTGTCCTTAAAGACCCGACTTGAAGAATGCTAAAAAAAACAGAACGAGTCCAGCTGGGTAATTCAGTAACACAATAGGAAAATGTTGGGGAACAATTCTAATTTCTATTCCGACTGGGATTTTAGTAATTTGACTTCGCCCTGCTGTGCTTCGTATGTCTCAACTTGTCCTAATGTTCCCGATTTGTCCTTAATGACCCTACTTGACAAATGCCAAAAAACAGAACGAGTCCAGCTGGGGAATTCACGAAATTTGTAACACAATTGGAAAGTGTTGGGAACATTCAAATTTCAATTCCGACTGAGATTTTAGTAATTTGACTTCGCCCTGCTGTGCTTCGTATGTCTCGACTTGTCCTAATGCTCCCGATTTGTCCTTAATGACCCGACTTGACAAATGCAAAAAAACAGAACGAGTCCAGCTGGGTAATTCAAGAAATTTGTAACACAATTGGAAAGTGTTGGGAACATTCAAATTTCAATTCCGACTGAGATTTTCGTAATATGACTTCGCCCTGCTTTGAATCATATGTCTTGACTTGTCCTAATGGTCCCGATTTGTCCCCACTGACCCGACTTGACAAATGCCAAAACTACAGAACAAGTCCAGCTGGTTAAACAAGAAATTTGTAACACAATAGGAAAATGTTGGGGAACAAATCTAATTTCAATTCCGACTGGGATTTTCGTAAATTGACTTGCCATGCTGTGCTTCGTATGTCTCGACTTGTCCTAATGGTCTCGATTTGTCCTTGATGACCCGACTTGACAAATGTCAAAATACAGGACAAGCCCAGCTGGGTAAAACAAGAAATTTGTAGCACAATTGGAAAATGTTGGGGAACAATTCAAATTTCAATTCGGAGATTTTCGATTTGACTTCGCCCTGCTGTGCTTAGTACGTCTCGTCTTGTCCTAATGGTCCCGATTTGTCCTTAAAGACCCGACTTGAAAAATGCTAAAAGAAAACAGAACGAGTCCAGCTGGGTAATTCAAGAAATTATTAACACAATAGGAAAATGTTGGGGAACAATTCTATATTCTATTCCGACTGGGATTTTAGTAATTTGACTTCGCCCTGCTGTGCTTCGTATGTCTCGACTTGTCCTAATGTTCCCGATTTGTCCTTAATGACCCGACTTGACAAATGCCAAAAAACAGAACGAGTCCAGCTGGGTAAAACAAGAAATTTGTAGCACAATTGGAAAATGTTGGGGAACAATTCAAATTTCAATTCCTAAATTTTCGATTTGACTTCGCCCTGCTGTGCTTAGTACGTCTCGTCTTGTCCTAATGGTCCCGATTTGTCCTTAAAGACCCGACTTGAAGAATGCTAAAAAAACAGAACGAGTCCAGCTGGGTAATTCAGTAACACAATAGGAAAATGTTGGGGAACAATTCTAATTTCTATTCCGACTGAGATTTTAGTAATTTGACTTCGCCCTGCTGTGCTTCGTATGTCTCGACTTGTCCTAATGCTCCCGATTTGTCCTTAATGACCCGACTTGACAAATGCCAAAAAACAGAAAGAGTCCAGCTGGGTAATTCAAGAAATTTGTAACACAATTGGAAAGTGTTGGGAACATTCAAATTTCAATTCCGACTGAGATTTTCGTAATATGACTTCGCCCTGCTGTGCTTCGTATGTCTCGATTTGTCCTAATGTTTCCGATTTGTCCTTTATGACCCGACTTGACAAATGCCAAAACTACAGAACAAGTCCAGCTGGGTTAAACAAGAAATTTGTAATACAATAGGAAAATGTTGGGGAACAAATCTAATTTCAATTCCGACTGGGATTTTCGTAAATTGACTTGCCATGCTGTGCTTCGTATGTCTCGACTTGTCCTAATGTTCCCGATTTGTCCTTAATGACCCGACTTGACAAATGCCAAAAAACAGAACGAGTCCAGCTGGGTAAAACAAGAAATTTGTAGCACAATTGGAAAATGTTGGGGAACAATTCAAATTTCAATTCCGAAATTTTCGATTTGACTTCGCCCTGCTGTGCTTAGTACGTCTCGTCTTGTCCTAATGGTCCCGATTTGTCCTTAAAGACCCGACTTGAAGAATGCTAAGAAAACAGAACGAGTCCAGCTGGGTAACTCAGTAACACAATAGGAAAATGTTGGGGAACAATTCTAATTTCTATTCCGACTGGGATTTTAGTAATTTGACTTCGCCCTGCTGTGCTTCGTATGTCTCAACTTGTCCTAATGTTCCCGATTTGTCCTTAATGACCCGACTTGACAAATGCCAAAAAACAGAACGAGTCCAGCTGGGGAATTCACGAAATTTGTAACACAATTGGAAAGTGTTGGGAACATTCAAATTTCAATTCCGACTGAGATTTTAGTAATTTGACTTCGCCCTGCTGTGCTTCGTATGTCTCGACTTGTCCTAATGCTCCCGATTTGTCCTTAATGACCCGACTTGACAAATGCCAAAAAACAGAAAGAGTCCAGCTGGGTAATTCAAGAAATTTGTAACACAATTGGAAAGTGTTGGGAACATTCAAATTTCAATTCCGACTGAGATTTTCGTAATATGACTTCGCCCTGCTGTGCTTCGTATGTCTCGATTTGTCCTAATGTTCCCGATTTGTCCTTAATGACCCGACTTGACAAATGCCAAAACTACAGAACAAGTCCAGCTGGGTTAAACAAGAAATTTGTAATACAATAGGAAAATGTTGGGGAACAAATCTAATTTCAATTCCGACTGGGATTTTCGTAAATTGACTTGCCATGCTGTGCTTCGTATGTCTCGACTTGTCCTAATGTTCCCGATTTGTCCTTAATGACCCGACTTGACAAATGCCAAAAAACAGAACGAGTCCAGCTGGGGAATTCACGAAATTTGTAACACAAATGGAAAGTGTTGGGAACATTCAAATTTCAATTCCGACTGAGATTTTAGTAATTTGACTTCGCCCTGCTGTGCTTCGTATGTCTCGACTTGTCCTAATGCTCCCGATTTGTCCTTAATGACCCGACTTGACAAATGCCAAAAAACAGAAAGAGTCCAGCTGGGTAATTCAAGAAATTTGTAACACAATTGGAAAGTGTTGGGAACATTCAAATTTCAATTCCGACTGAGATTTTCGTAATATGACTTCGCCCTGCTGTGCTTCGTATGTCTCGACTTGTCCTAATGTTCCCGATTTGTCCTTAATGACCCGACTTGACAAATGCCAAAACTACAGAACAAGTCCAGCTGGGTTAAACAAGAAATTTGTAATACAATAGGAAAATGTTGGGGAACAAATCTAATTTCAATTCCGACTGGGATTTTCGTAAATTGACTTGCCATGCTGTGCTTCGTATGTCTCGACTTGTCCTAATGGTCCCGATTTGTCCTTAATGACCCGACTTGACAAATGCCAAAAACAGAAAGAGTCCAGCTGGGTAATTCAAGAAATTTGTAACACAATAGGAAAATGTTGGGGAACAAATCTAATTTCTATTCCGACTGGGATTTTAGTAATTTGACTTCGCCCTGCTGTGCTTCGTATGTCTCGACTTGTTCTAATGTTCCCGATTTGTCCTAATGACCCGACTTGACAAATGCCAAAAAACAGAACGAGTCCAGCTGGGTAATTCAAGAAATTTGTAACACAATTGGAAAATGTTGGGAAACAATTCCAATTTCAATTCCGACTGAGATTTTCGTAATTTGACTTCGCCCTGCTATGCTTTGTATATATCAATGTCTCGACTTGTCCTAATGTTCCCGATTTGTCCTTAATGACCCGACTTGACAAATGCCAAAAAACAGAACGAGTCCAGCTGGGGAATTCAAGAAATTTGTAACACAATTGGAAAGTGTTGGGAACATCCAAATTTAAATTCCGACTGAGATTTTTGTTATATGACTTCGCCCTGCTGTGCTTCGTATATATCAACTTGTACTAATGTTCCCGATTTTTCCCCGTTGACCCAACTTGACGAATGCCAAAACTACAGAACAAGTCAAGCTGGGTAAAACAAGAAATTTGTAGCACAATTGGAAAATGTTGGGGAACAATTAAAATTTCAATTTCGACTGAGATTTTAGTAATTTGACTTCGCCCTACTGTGCTTCGTATGTTTCGACTTGTCCTAATGTTCCCGATTTGTCCTTAATGACCCGACTTGACAAATGCAAAAAAACAGAACGAGTCCAGCTGGGTAATTCAAGAAATTTGTAACACAATTGGAAAGTGTTGGGAACATTCAAATTTCAATTCCGACTGAGATTTTCGTAATATGACTTCGCCCTGCTTTGAATCATATGTCTTGACTTGTCCTAATGGTCCCGATTTGTCCCCACTGACCCGACTTGACAAATGCCAAAACTACAGAACAAGTCCAGCTGGGTTAAACAAGAAATTTGTAACACAATAGGAAAATGTTGGGGAACAAATCTAATTTCAATTCCGACTGGGATTTTCGTAAATTGACTTGCCATGCTGTGCTTCGTATGTCTCGACTTGTCCTAATGGTCTCGATTTGTCCTTGATGACCCGACTTGACAAATGTCAAAATACAGGACAAGCCCAGCTGGGTAAAACAAGAAATTTGTAGCACAATTGGAAAATGTTTGGGAACAATTCAAATTTCTATTCCGAGATTTTCGATTTGACTTCGCCCTGCTGTGCTTAGTACGTCTCGTCTTGTCCTAATGGTCCCGATTTGTCCTTAAAGACCCGACTTGAAAAATGCTAAAAGAAAACAGAACGAGTCCAGCTGGGTAATTCAAGAAATTAGTAACACAATAGGAAAATGTTGGGGAACAATTCTAATTTCTATTCCGACTGGGATTTTAGTAATTTGACTTCGCCCTGCTGTGCTTCGTATGTCTCGACTTGTCCTAATGTTCCCGATTTGTCCTTAATGACCCGACTTGACAAATGCCAAAAAACAGAACGAGTCCAGCTGGGGAATTCACGAAATTTGTAACACAATTGGAAAGTGTTGGAAACATTCAAATTTCAATTCCGACTGAGATTTTAGCAAATTGACTTCGCCCTACTGTGCTTCGTATGTTTTGACTTGTTCTAATGGTCCCTACTGACCCGACTTGACATATGCCAAAACTATAGAACAAGTCCAGCAGGGTAAAACAAAAAATTTGTGACACAATTGGAAAAAGTTGGGAAACAATTCCAATTTCAATTCCGACTGAGATTTTCTTAATTTGACTTCACCCTGCTGTGCTTCGTATGTCTCGATTTGTCCTAATGGTCCCGATATGTTCCCACTGACCCGACTTGAGAAATGCCATACCTACAGGACAAGCCCAGCTGGGTAAAACAAGAAATTTGTAGCACAATTGGAAAATGTTGGGGAACAATTCAAATTTCAATTCCGAGATTTTCGATTTGACTTCGCCCTGCTGTGCTTAGTACGTCTCGTCTTGTCCTAATGGTCCCGATTTGTCCTTAAAGACCCGACTTGAAAAATGCTAAAAAAAACAAAACGAGTCCAGCTGGGTAATTCAAGAAATTTGTAACACAATAGGAAAATGTTGGGGAACAAATCTAATTTCTATTCCGACTGGGATTTTAGTAATTTGACTTCGCCCTGCTGTGCTTCGTATGTCTCGACTTGTTCTAATGTTCCCGATTTGTCCTTAATGACCCGACTTGACATATGCCAAAACTATAGAACAAGTCCAGCAGGGTAAAACAAGAAATTTGTAACACAATTGGAAAATGTTGGGAAACAATTCCAATTTCAATTCCGACTGGGATATTCGTAAATTGACTTAGCCCTGCTGTGCTTCGTATGTCTCGACTTGTTCTAATGGTCCCGATTTGTGCTTGATGACACGACTTGACAAATGCCAAAATACAGGACAAGTCCAGCTGGGTAAAACAAGAAATTTGTAGCACAATTGGAAAATGTAGGGGAACAATTCAAATATCAATTCCGACTAAGATTTCAGTAATTTGACTTCGACCTGCTGTGCTTCGTATGTCTCGACTTGTCCTAATGGTCCCGATTTGTCCCCACTGACCCGACTTGACAAATGCTAAAACTACAGAACAAGTCCAGCTGGGTTAAACAAGAAATTTGTAACACAATAGGAAAATGTTGGGGAACAAATCTAATTTCAATTCCGACTGGGATTTTCGTAAATTGACTTGCCATGCTGTGCTTCGTATGTCTCGACTTGTCCTAATGGTCCCGATTTGTCCTTGATGACCCGACTTGACAAATGCCAAAATACAGGACAAGCCCAGCTGGGTAAAACAAGAAATTTGTAGCACAATTGGAAAATGTTGGGGAACAATTCAAATTTCAATTCCAAAATTTTCGATTTGACTTCGCCCTGCTGTGCTTAGTACGTCTCGTCTTGTCCTAATGGTCCCGATTTGTCCTTAAAGACCCGACTTGAAGAATGCTAAAAAAAACAGAACGAGTCCAGCTGGGTAATTCAGTAACACAATAGGAAAATGTTGGGGAACAATTCTAATTTCTATTCCGACTGGGATTTTAGTAATTTGACTTCGCCCTGCTGTGCTTCGTATGTCTCAACTTGTCCTAATGTTCCCGATTTGTCCTTAATGACCCGACTTGACAAATGCCAAAAAACAGAACGAGTCCAGCTGGGGAATTCACGAAATTTGTAACACAATTGGAAAGTGTTGGGAACATTCAAATTTCAATTCCGACTGAGATTTTAGTAATTTGACTTCGCCCTGCCGTGCTTCGTATGTCTCGACTTGTCCTAATGCTCCCGATTTGTCCTTAATGACCCGACTTGACAAATGCCAAAAAACAGAAAGAGTCCAGCTGGGTAATTCAAGAAATTTGTAACACAATTGGAAAGTGTTGGGAACATTCAAATTTCAATTCCGACTGAGATTTTCGTAATATGACTTCGCCCTGCTGTGCTTCGTATGTCTCGATTTGTCCTAATGTTCCCGATTTGTCCTTAATGACCCGACTTGACAAATGCCAAAACTACAGAACAAGTCCAGCTGGGTTAAACAAGAAATTTGTAATACAATAGGAAAATGTTGGGGAACAAATCTAATTTCAATTCCGACTGGGATTTTCGTAAATTGACTTGCCATGCTGTGCTTCGTATGTCTCGACTTGTCCTAATGTTCCCGATTTGTCCTTAATGACCCGACTTGACAAATGCCAAAAAACAGAACGAGTCCAGCTGGGGAATTCACGAAATTTGTAACACAAATGGAAAGTGTTGGGAACATTCAAATTTCAATTCCGACTGAGATTTTAGTAATTTGACTTCGCCCTGCTGTGCTTCGTATGTCTCGACTTGTCCTAATGGTCCCGATATGTTCCCACTGACCCGACTTGAGAAATGCCATACCTACAGGACAAGCCCAGCTGGGTAAAACAAGAAATTTGTAGCACAATAGGAAAATGTTGGGGAACAAATCTAATTTCAATTCCGACTGGGATTTTCGTAAATTGACTTGCCATGCTGTGCTTCGTATGTCTCGACTTGTCCTAATGGTCCCGATTTGTCCTTGATGACCCGACTTGACAAATGTCAAAATACAGGACAAGCCCAGCTGGGTAAAACAAGAAATTTGTAGCACAATTGGAAAATGTTGGGGAACAATTCAAATTTCAATTCCGAGATTTTCGATTTGACTTCGCCCTGCTGTGCTTAGTACGTCTCGTCTTGTCCTAATGGTCCCGATTTGTCCTTAAAGACCCGACTTGAAAAATGCTAAAAGAAAACAGAACGAGTCCAGCTGGGTAATTCAGTAACACAATAGGAAAATGTTGGGGAACAATTCTAATTTCTATTCCGACTGGGATTTTAGTAATTTGACTTCGCCCTGCTGTGCTTCGTATGTCTCGACTTGTCCTAATGTTCCCGATTTGTCATTAATGACCCGACTTGACAAATGCCAAAAAACAGAACGAGTCCAGCTGGGGAATTCACGAAATTTGTAACACAATTGGAAAGTGTTGGGAACATTCAAATTTCAATTCCGACTGAGATTTTAGCAAATTGACTTCGCCCTTCGTATGTCTCGACTTGTTCTAATGGTCCCTACTGACCCGACTTGACATATGCCAAAACTATAGAACAAGTCCAGCAGGGTAAAACAAAAAATTTGTAACACAATTGGAAAAAGTTGGGAAACAATTCCAATTTCAATTCCGACTGAGATTTTCTTAATTTGACTTCACCCTGCTGTGCTTCGTATGTCTCGACTTGTCCTAATGGTCCCGATTTGTCCTTGATGACCCGACTTGACAAATGCCAAAATACAGGACAAGCCCAGCTGGGTAAAACAAGAAATTTGTAGCACAATTGGAAAATGTTGGGGAACAATTCAAATTTCAATTCCGAAATTTTCGATTTGACTTCGCCCTGCTGTGCTTAGTACGTCTCGTCTTGTCCTAATGGTCCCGATTTGTCCTTAAAGACCCGACTTGAAGAATGCTAAAAAAAACAGAACGAGTCCAGCTGGGTAATTCAGTAACACAATAGGAAAATGTTGGGGAACAATTCTAATTTCTATTCCGACTGGGATTTTAGTAATTTGACTTCGCCCTGCTGTGCTTCGTATGTCTCAACTTGTCCTAATGTTCCCGATTTGTCCTTAATGACCCTACTTGACAAATGCCAAAAAACAGAACGAGTCCAGCTGGGGAATTCACGAAATTTGTAACACAAATGGAAAGTGTTGGGAACATTCAAATTTCAATTCCGACTGAGATTTTAGTAATTTGACTTCGCCCTGCTGTGCTTCGTATGTCTCGACTTGTCCTAATGCTCCCGATTTGTCCTTAATGACCCGACTTGACAAATGCCAAAAAACAGAAAGAGTCCAGCTGGGTAATTCAAGAAATTTGTAACACAATTGGAAAGTGTTGGGAACATTCAAATTTCAATTCCGACTGAGATTTTCGTAATATGACTTCGCCCTGCTGTGCTTCGTATGTCTCGATTTGTCCTAATGTTCCCGATTTGTCCTTAATGACCCGACTTGACAAATGCCAAAACTACAGAACAAGTCCAGCTGGGTTAAACAAGAAATTTGTAATACAATAGGAAAATGTTGGGGAACAAATCTAATTTCAATTCCGACTGGGATTTTCGTAAATTGACTTGCCATGCTGTGCTTCGTATGTCTCGACTTGTCCTAATGGTCCCGATTTGTCCTTGATGACCCGACTTGACAAATGTCAAAATACAGTACAAGCCCGACAAGTCCGACTGGGATTTTCGTAAATTGACTTGCCATGCTGTGCTTCGTATGTCTCGACTTGTCCTAATGGTCCCGATTTGTCCTTGATGACCCGACTTGACAAATGCCAAAATACAGGACAAGCCCAGCTGGGTAAAACAAGAAATTTGTAGCACAATTGGAAAATGTTGGGGAACAATTCAAATTTCAATTCCGAAATTTTCGATTTGACTTCGCCCTGCTGTGCTTAGTACGTCTCGTCTTGTCCTAATGGTCCCGATTTGTCCTTAAAGACCCGACTTGAAGAATGCTAAAAAAAACAGAACGAGTCCAGCTGGGTAATTCAGTAACACAATAGGAAAATGTTGGGGAACAATTCTAATTTCTATTCCGACTGGGATTTTAGTAATTTGACTTCGCCCTGCTGTGCTTCGTATGTCTCAACTTGTCCTAATGTTCCCGATTTGTCCTTAATGACCCTACTTGACAAATGCCAAAAAACAGAACGAGTCCAGCTGGGGAATTCACGAAATTTGTAACACAATTGAAAAGTGTTGGGAACATTCAAATTTCAATTCCGACTGAGATTTTAGTAATTTGACTTCGCCCTGCTGTGCTTCGTATGTCTCGACTTGTCCTAATGCTCCCGATTTGTCCTTAATGACCCGACTTGACAAATGCCAAAAAACAGAAAGAGTCCAGCTGGGTAATTCAAGAAATTTGTAACACAATTGGAAAGTGTTGGGAACATTCAAATTTCAATTCCGACTGAGATTTTCGTAATATGACTTCGCCCTGCTGTGCTTCGTATGTCTCGATTTGTCCTAATGTTCCCGATTTGTCCTTAATGACCCGACTTGACAAATGCCAAAACTACAGAACAAGTCCAGCTGGGTTAAACAAGAAATTTGTAATACAATAGGAAAATGTTGGGGAACAAATCTAATTTCAATTCCGACTGGGATTTTCGTAAATTGACTTGCCATGCTGTGCTTCGTATGTCTCGACTTGTCCTAATGTTCCCGATTTGTCCTTAATGACCCGACTTGACAAATGCCAAAAAACAGAACGAGTCCAGCTGGGGAATTCACGAAATTTGTAACACAAATGGAAAGTGTTGGGAACATTCAAATTTCAATTCCGACTGAGATTTTAGTAATTTGACTTCGCCCTGCTGTGCTTCGTATGTCTCGACTTGTCCTAATGCTCCCGATTTGTCCTTAATGACCCGACTTGACAAATGCCAAAAAACAGAAAGAGTCCAGCTGGGTAATTCAAGAAATTTGTAACACAATTGGAAAGTGTTGGGAACATTCAAATTTCAATTCCGACTGAGATTTTCGTAATATGACTTCGCCCTGCTGTGCTTCGTATGTCTCGACTTGTCCTAATGTTCCCGATTTGTCCTTAATGACCCGACTTGACAAATGCCAAAACTACAGAACAAGTCCAGCTGGGTTAAACAAGAAATTTGTAATACAATAGGAAAATGTTGGGGAACAAATCTAATTTCAATTCCGACTGGGATTTTCGTAAATTGACTTGCCATGCTGTGCTTCGTATGTCTCGACTTGTCCTAATGGTCCCGATTTGTCCTTGATGACCCGACTTGACAAATGTCAAAATACAGGACAAGCCCAGCTGGGTAAAACAAGAAATTTGTAGCACAATTGGAAAATGTTGGGGAACAATTCAAATTTCAATTCCGAGATTTTCGATTTGACTTCGCCCTGCTGTGCTTAGTACGTCTCGTCTTGTCCTAATGGTCCCGATTTGTCCTTAAAGACCCGACTTGAAAAATGCTAAAAGAAAACAGAACGAGTCCAGCTGGGTAATTCAGTAACACAATAGGAAAATGTTGGGGAACAATTCTAATTTCTATTCCGACTGGGATTTTAGTAATTTGACTTCGCCCTGCTGTGCTTCATATGTCTCGACTTGTCCTAATGTTCCCGATTTGTCATTAATGACCCGACTTGACAAATGCCAAAAAACAGAACGAGTCCAGCTGGGGAATTCCCGAAATTTGTAACACAATTGGAAAGTGTTGGGAACATTCAAATTTCAATTCCGACTGAGATTTTAGCAAATTGACTTCGCCCTACTGTGCTTCGTATGTCTCGACTTGTTCTAATGGTCCCTACTGACCCGACTTGACATATGCCAAAACTATAGAACAAGTCCAGCAGGGTAAAACAAAAAATTTGTAACACAATTGGAAAAAGTTGGGAAACAATTCCAATTTCAATTCCGACTGAGATTTTCTTAATTTGACTTCACCCTGCTGTGCTTCGTATGTCTCGACATGTCCTAATGGTCCCGATATGTTCCCACTGACCCGACTTGAGAAATGCCATACCTACAGGACAAGCCCAGCTGGGTAAAACAAGAAATTTGTAGCACAATTGGAAAATGTTGGGGAACAATTCAAATTTCAATTCCAAGATTTTCGATTTGACTTCGCCCTGCTGTGCTTAGTACGTCTCGTCTTGTCCTAATGGTCCCGATTTGTCCTTAAAGACCCGACTTGAAAAATGCTAAAAAAAACAAAACGAGTCCAGCTGGGTAATTCAAGAAATTTGTAACACAATAGGAAAATGTTGGGGAACAAATCTAATTTCTATTCCGACTGGGATTTTAGTAATTTGACTTCGCCCTGCTGTGCTTCGTATGTCTCAACTTGTCCTAATGTTCCCGATTTGTCCTTAATGACCCGACTTGACAAATGCCAAAAAACAGAACGAGTCCAGCTGGGGAATTCACGAAATTTGTAACACAAATGGAAAGTGTTGGGAACATTCAAATTTCAATTCCGACTGAGATTTTAGTAATTTGACTTCGCCCTGCTGTGCTTCGTATGTCTCGACTTGTCCTAATGCTCCCGATTTGTCCTTAAAGACCCGACTTGACAAATGCCAAAAAACAGAAAGAGTCCAGCTGGGTAATTCAAGAAATTTGTAACACAATTGGAAAGTGTTGGGAACATTCAAATTTCAATTCCGACTGAGATTTTCGTAATATGACTTCGCCCTGCTGTGCTTCGTATGTCTCGATTTGTCCTAATGTTCCCGATTTGTCCTTAATGACCCGACTTGACAAATGCCAAAACTACAGAACAAGTCCAGCTGGGTTAACAAGAAATTTGTAATACAATAGGAAAATGTTGGGGAACAAATCTAATTTCAATTCCGACTGGGATTTTCGTAAATTGACTTGCCATGCTGTGCTTCGTATGTCTCGACTTGTCCTAATGTTCCCGATTTGTCCTTAATGACCCGACTTGACAAATGGCAAAAAACAGAACGAGTCCAGCTGGGGAATTCACGAAATTTGTAACACAATTGGAAAGTGTTGGGAACATTCAAATTTCAATTCCGACTGAGATTTTAGTAATTTGACTTCGCCCTGCTGTGCTTCGTATGTCTCGACTTGTCCTAATGCTCCCGATTTGTCCTTAATGACCCGACTTGACAAATGCCAAAAAACAGAAAGAGTCCAGCTGGGTAATTCAAGAAATTTGTAACACAATTGGAAAGTGTTGGGAACATTCAAATTTCAATTCCGACTGAGATTTTCGTAATATGACTTCGCCCTGCTGTGCTTCGTATGTCTCGACTTGTCCTAATGCTCCCGATTTGTCCTTGATGACCCGACTTGACAAATGCCAAAACTACAGAACAAGTCCAGCTGGGTTAAACAAGAAATTTGTAATACAATAGGAAAATGTTGGGGAACAAATCTAATTTCAATTCCGACTGGGATTTTCGTAAATTGACTTGCCATGCTGTGCTTCGTATGTCTCGACTTGTCCTAATGGTCCCGATTTGTCCTTGATGACCCGACTTGACAAATGTCAAAATACAGGACAAGCCCAGCTGGGTAAAACAAGAAATTTGTAGCACAATTGGAAAATGTTGGGGAACAATTCAAATTTCAATTCCGAGATTTTCGATTTGACTTCGCCCTGCTGTGCTTAGTACGTCTCGTCTTGTCCTAATGGTCCCCATTTGTCCTTAAAGACCCGACTTGAAAAATGCTAAATAAAAACAAAACGAGTCCAGCTGGGTAATTCAAGAAATTTGTAACACAATAGGAAAATGTTGGGGAACAAATCTAATTTCTATTCCGACTGGGATTTTAGTAATTTGACTTAGCCCTGCTGTGCTTCGTATGTCTCGACTTGTTCTAATGTTCCCGATTTGTCCTTAATGACCCGACTTGACATATGCCAAAATACAGGACAAGTCCAGCTGGGTAAAACAAGAAATTTGTAGCACAATTGGAAAATGTAGGGGAACAAATCTAATTTCAATTCCGACTGGGATTTTCGTAAATTGACTTGCCATGCTGTGCTTCGTATGTCTCGACTTGTCCTAATGCTCCCGATTTGTCCTTAATGACCCGACTTGACAAATGCCAAAAAACAGAAAGAGTCCAGCTGGGTAATTCAAGAAATTTGTAACACAATTGGAAAGTGTTGGGAACATTCAAATTTCAATTCCGACTGAGATTTTCGTAATATGACTTCGCCCTGCTGTGCTTCGTATGTCTCGATTTGTCCTAATGTTCCCGATTTGTCCTTAATGACCCGACTTGACAAATGCCAAAACTACAGAACAAGTCCAGCTGGGTTAAACAAGAAATTTGTAATACAATAGGAAAATGTTGGGGAACAAATCTAATTTCAATTCCGACTGGGATTTTCGTAAATTGACTTGCCATGCTGTGCTTCGTATGTCTCGACTTGTCCTAATGGTCCCGATTTGTCCTTGATGACCCGACTTGACAAATGTCAAAATACAGTACAAGCCCGACAAGTCCGACTGGGATTTTCGTAAATTGACTTGCCATGCTGTGCTTCGTATGTCTCGACTTGTCCTAATGGTCCCGATTTGTCCTTGATGACCCGACTTGACAAATGCCAAAATACAGGACAAGCCCAGCTGGGTAAAACAAGAAATTTGTAGCACAATTGGAAAATGTTGGGGAACAATTCAAATTTCAATTCCGAAATTTTCGATTTGACTTCGCCCTGCTGTGCTTAGTACGTCTCGTCTTGTCCTAATGGTCCCGATTTGTCCTTAAAGACCCGACTTGAAGAATGCTAAAAAAAACAGAACGAGTCCAGCTGGGTAATTCAGTAACACAATAGGAAAATGTTGGGGAACAATTCTAATTTCTATTCCGACTGGGATTTTAGTAATTTGACTTCGCCCTGCTGTGCTTCGTATGTCTCAACTTGTATTAATGTTCCCGATTTGTCCTTAATGACCCTACTTGACAAATGCCAAAAAACAGAACGAGTCCAGCTGGGGAATTCACGAAATTTGTAACACAATTGGAAAGTGTTGGGAACATTCAAATTTCAATTCCGACTGAGATTTTAGTAATTTGACTTCGCCCTGCTGTGCTTCGTATGTCTCGACTTGTCCTAATGCTCCCGATTTGTCCTTAATGACCCGACTTGACAAATGTCAAAATACAGGACAAGCCCAGCTGGGTAAAACAAGAAATTTGTAGCACAATTGGAAAATGTTGGGGAACAATTCAAATTTCAATTCCGAGATTTTCGATTTGACTTCGCCCTGCTGTGCTTAGTACGTCTCGTCTTGTCCTAATGGTCCCCATTTGTCCTTAAAGACCCGACTTGAAAAATGCTAAATAAAAACAAAACGAGTCCAGCTGGGTAATTCAAGAAATTTGTAACACAATAGGAAAATGTTGGGGAACAAATCTAATTTCTATTCCGACTGGGATTTTAGTAATTTGACTTAGCCCTGCTGTGCTTCGTATGTCTCGACTTGTTCTAATGTTCCCGATTTGTCCTTAATGACCCGACTTGACATATGCCAAAATACAGGACAAGTCCAGCTGGGTAAAACAAGAAATTTGTAGCACAATTGGAAAATGTAGGGGAACAAATCTAATTTCAATTCCGACTGGGATTTTCGTAAATTGACTTGCCATGCTGTGCTTCGTATGTCTCGACTTGTCCTAATGCTCCCGATTTGTCCTTAATGACCCGACTTGACAAATGCCAAAAAACAGAAAGAGTCCAGCTGGGTAATTCAAGAAATTTGTAACACAATTGGAAAGTGTTGGGAACATTCAAATTTCAATTCCGACTGAGATTTTCGTAATATGACTTCGCCCTGCTGTGCTTCGTATGTCTCGATTTGTCCTAATGTTCCCGATTTGTCCTTAATGACCCGACTTGACAAATGCCAAAACTACAGAACAAGTCCAGCTGGGTTAAACAAGAAATTTGTAATACAATAGGAAAATGTTGGGGAACAAATCTAATTTCAATTCCGACTGAGATTTTAGCAAATTGACTTCGCCCTACTGTGCTTCGTATGTCTCGACTTGTTCTAATGGTCCCTACTGACCCGACTTGACATATGCCAAAACTATAGAACAAGTCCAGCAGGGTAAAACAAAAAATTTGTAACACAATTGGAAAAAGTTGGGAAACAATTCCAATTTCAATTCCGACTGAGATTTTCTTAATTTGACTTCACCCTGCTGTGCTTCGTATGTCTCGACATGTCCTAATGGTCCCGATATGTTCCCACTGACCCGACTTGAGAAATGCCATACCTACAGGACAAGCCCAGCTGGGTAAAACAAGAAATTTGTAGCACAATTGGAAAATGTTGGGGAACAATTCAAATTTCAATTCCAAGATTTTCGATTTGACTTCGCCCTGCTGTGCTTAGTACGTCTCGTCTTGTCCTAATGGTCCCGATTTGTCCTTAAAGACCCGACTTGAAAAATGCTAAAAAAAAACAAAACGAGTCCAGCTGGGTAATTCAAGAAATTTGTAACACAATAGGAAAATGTTGGGGAACAAATCTAATTTCTATTCCGACTGGGATTTTAGTAATTTGACTTCGCCCTGCTGTGCTTCGTATGTCTCAACTTGTCCTAATGTTCCCGATTTGTCCTTAATGACCCGACTTGACAATTGCCAAAAAACAGAACGAGTCCAGCTGGGGAATTCACGAAATTTGTAACACAAATGGAAAGTGTTGGGAACATTCAAATTTCAATTCCGACTGAGATTTTAGTAATTTGACTTCGCCCTGCTGTGCTTCGTATGTCTCGACTTGTCCTAATGCTCCCGATTTGTCCTTAAAGACCCGACTTGACAAATGCCAAAAAACAGAAAGAGTCCAGCTGGGTAATTCAAGAAATTTGTAACACAATTGGAAAGTGTTGGGAACATTCAAATTTCAATTCCGACTGAGATTTTCGTAATATGACTTCGCCCTGCTGTGCTTCGTATGTCTCGATTTGTCCTAATGTTCCCGATTTGTCCTTAATGACCCGACTTGACAAATGCCAAAACTACAGAACAAGTCCAGCTGGGTTAAACAAGAAATTTGTAATACAATAGGAAAATGTTGGGGAACAAATCTAATTTCAATTCCGACTGGGATTTTCGTAAATTGACTTGCCATGCTGTGCTTCGTATGTCTCGACTTGTCCTAATGGTCCCGATTTGTCCTTGATGACCCGACTTGACAAATGCCAAAATACAGGACAAGCCCAGCTGGGTAAAACAAGAAATTTGTAGCACAATTGGAAAATGTTGGGGAACAATTCAAATTTCAATTCCGAAATTTTCGATTTGACTTCGCCCTGCTGTGCTTAGTACGTCTCGTCTTGTCCTAATGGTCCCGATTTGTCCTTAAAGACCCGACTTGAAGAATGCTAAAAAAAACAGATCGAGTCCAGCTGGGTAATTCAGTAACACAATAGGAAAATGTTGGGGAACAATTCTAATTTCTATTCCGACTGGGATTTTAGTAATTTGACTTCGCCCTGCTGTGCTTCGTATGTCTCAACTTGTCCTAATGTTCCCGATTTGTCCTTAATGACCCGACTTGACAAATGGCAAAAAACAGAACGAGTCCAGCTGGGGAATTCACGAAATTTGTAACACAATTGGAAAGTGTTGGGAACATTCAAATTTCAATTCCGACTGAGATTTTAGTAATTTGACTTCGCCCTGCTGTGCTTCGTATGTCTCGACTTATCCTAATGCTCCCGATTTGTCCTTAATGACCCGACTTGACAAATGCCAAAAAACAGAAAGAGTCCAGCTGGGTAATTCAAGAAATTTGTAATACAATAGGAAAATGTTGGGGAACAAATCTAATTTCAATTCCGACTGGGATTTTCGTAAATTGACTTGCCATGCTGTGCTTCGTATGTCTCGACTTGTCCTAATGGTCCCGATTTGTCCTTGATGACCCGACTTGACAAATGCCAAAATACAGGACAAGCCCAGCTGGGTAAAACAAGAAATTTGTAGCACAATTGGAAAATGTTGGGGAACAATTCAAATTTCAATTCCGAAATTTTCGATTTGACTTCGCCCTGCTGTGCTTAGTACGTCTCGTCTTGTCCTAATGGTCCCGATTTGTCCTTAAAGACCCGACTTGAAAAATGCTAAAAAGAACAGAACGAGTCCAGCTGGGTAATTCAGTAACACAATAGGAAAATGTTGGGGAACAATTCTGATTCCTATTCCGACTGGGATTTTAGTAATTTGACTTCGCCCTGCTGTGCTTCGTATGTCTCGACTTGTCCTAATGTTCCCGATTTGTCCTTAATGACCCGACTTGACAAATGCCAAAAAACAGAACGAGTCCAGCTGGGGAATTCACGAAATTTGTAACACAATTGGAAAGTGTTGGGAACATTCAAATTTCAATTCCGACTCAGATTTTAGTAATTTGACTTCGCCCTGCTGTGCTTCGTATGTCTCGACTTGTCCCAATGGTCCCTACTGACCCGACTTGACATATGCCAAAACTATAGAACAAGTCCAGAAGGGTAAAACAAAAAATTTGTAACACAATTGGAAAAAGTTGGGAAACAATTCCAATTTCAATTCCGACTGAGATTTTCTTAGTTTGACTTCGCCCTGCTGTGCTTCGTATGTCTCGACTTGTCCTAATGGGCCCGATATGTTCCCACTGACCCGACTTGAGAAATGCCAAAACTATAGAACAAGTCCAGCAGGGTAAAACAAGAAATTTGTAACACAATTGGAAAATGTTGGGAAACAATTCCAATTTCAATTCCGACTGGGATATTCGTAAATTGACTTAGCCCTGCTGTGCTTCGTATGTCTCGACTTGTTCTAATGGTCCCGATTTGCGCTTGATGACACGACTTGACAAATGCCAAAATACAGGACAAGTCCAGCTGGGTAAAACAAGAAATTTGTAGCACAATTGGAAAATGTAGGGGAACAATTCAAATATCAATTCCGACTAAGATTTCAGTAATTTGACTTCGCCCTGCTGTGCTTCGTATGTCTCGACTTGTCCTAATGGTCCCGATTTGTCCCCACTGACCCGACTTGACAAATGCTAAAACTACAGAACAAGTCCAGCTGGGTTAAACAAGAAATTTGTAACACAATAGGAAAATGTTGGGGAACAAATCTAATTTCAATTCCGACTGGGATTTTCGTAAATTGACTTGCCATGCTGTGCTTCGTATGTCTCGACTTGTCCTAATGGTCCCGATTTGTCCTTGATGACCCGACTTGACAAATGCCAAAATACAGGACAAGCCCAGCTGGGTAAAACAAGAAATTTGTAGCACAATTGGAAAATGTAGGGGAACAATTCAAATATCAATTCCGACTAAGATTTCAGTAATTTGACTTCGCCCTGCTGTGCTTCGTATGTCTCGACTTGTCCTAATGGTCCCGATTTGTCCCCACTGACCCGACTTGACAAATGCTAAAACTACAGAACAAGTCCAGCTGGGTTAAACAAGAAATTTGTAACACAATAGGAAAATGTTGGGGAACAAATCTAATTTCAATTCCGACTGGGATTTTCGTAAATTGACTTGCCATGCTGTGCTTCGTATGTCTCGACTTGTCCTAATGGTCCCGATTTGTCCTTGATGACCCGACTTGACAAATGCCAAAATACAGAACGAGTCCAGCTGGGGAATTCACGAAATTTGTAACACAATTGGAAAGTGTTGGGAACATTCAAATTTCAATTCCGACTCAGATTTTAGTAATTTGACTTCGCCCTGCTGTGCTTCGTATGTCTCGACTTGTCCCAATGGTCCCTACTGACCCGACTTGACATATGCCAAAACTATAGAACAAGTCCAGAAGGGTAAAACAAAAAATTTGTAACACAATTGGAAAAAGTTGGGAAACAATTCCAATTTCAATTCCGACTGAGATTTTCTTAGTTTGACTTCGCCCTGCTGTGCTTCGTATGTCTCGACTTGTCCTAATGGGCCCGATATGTTCCCACTGACCCGACTTGAGAAATGTCATACCTACAGAACAAGTCCAGCTGGGTAAAACAAGAAATTTGTAACACAATAGGAAATTGTTGTGGAACAATTCTAATTTCAATTCCGACTGGGATTTTCGTAAATTGACTAGCCCTTTTGTGCTTCGTATGTCTCGACTTGTCCTAATGTTCTCGATTTGTCCTTAATGACCCGACTTGACAAATGCCAAAACACAGAACGAGTCCAGCTGGGGAATTCAAGAAATTTGTAACACAATTGGAAAGTGTTGGGAACATTCAAATTTCAATTCCGACTGAGATTTTCGTAATATGACTTCGCCCTGCTTTGAATCGTATGTCTTGACTTGTCCTAATGGTCCCGATTTGTCCCCACTGACCCGACTTGACAAATGCCAAAACTACAGAACAAGTCCAGCTGGGTTAAACAAGAAATTTGTAACACAATAGGAAAATGTTGGGGAACAATTCAAATTTCAATTCCGAGATTTTCGATTTGACTTCGCCCTGCTGTGCTTAGTACGTCTCGTCTTGTCCTAATGGTCCCGATTTGTCCTTAAAGACCCGACTTGAAAAATGCTAAAAGAAAACAGAACGAGTCCAGCTGGGTAATTCAAGAAATTAGTAACACAATAGGAAAATGTTGGGGAACAATTCTAATTTCTATTCCAACTGGGATTTTAGTAATTTGACTTCGCCCTGCTGTGCTTCGTATGTCTCGACTTGTCCTAATGTTCCCGATTTGTCCTTAATGACCCGACTTGACAAATGCCAAAAAACAGAACGAGTCCAGCTGGGGAATTCACGAAATTTGTAACACAATTGGAAAGTGTTGGGAACATTCAAATTTCAATACCGACTGAGATTTTAGCAAATTGACTTCGCCCTACTGTGCTTCGTATGTCTCGATTTGTCCTAATGGTCCCGATATGTTCCCATTGACCCGACGTGACAAATGCCAAACCTATAGAACAAGTTCAGCTGGGTAAAACAAGAAATTTGTAACATAATAGGAAATTGTTGTGGAACAATTCTAATTTCAATTCCGACTGGGATATTCGTAAATTGACTAGCCCTGCTGTGCTTCGAATGTCTCGACTTGTCCTAATGGTCCCGATTTGTGCTTGATGACCAGACATGACAAATGCCAAAATACAGGACAAGTCCAGCTGGGTAAAAAAAGAAATTTGTAGCACAATTGGGAAATGTAGGGGAACAATTCAAATTTCAATTCCGACTGAGATTTCAGTAAATTGACTTCGCCCTGCTTCGTATGTCTCGACTTTTCCTAATGTTCCCGATTTGTCCTTAATGACCCGACTTGACAAATGCCAAAAAACAGAACGAGTCCAGCTGGGTAATTCAAGAAATTTGTAACACATTTGGAAAGTGTTGGGAACATTCAAATTTCAATTCCGACTGAGATTTTCGTAATATGACTTCGCCATGCTTTGCATCGTATGTCTTGACTTGTCCTAATGGTCCCGATTTGTCCCCACTGACCTGACTTGACAAATGCTAAAACTACAGAACAAGTCCAGCTAGGTTAAACAAGAAATTTGTAACACAATAGGAAAATGTTGGGGAACAAATCTAATTTCAATTCCGACTGGGATTTTCGTAAATTGACTGCCATGCTGTGCTTCGTATGTCTCGACTTGTCCAAATATTCCCGATTTGTCCTTAATGACCCGTATTGACAAATGCCAAAAAACAGAACGAGTCCAGCTGGGTAATTCAAGAAATTTGTAACACAATTAGAAAGTGTTGGGAACATTCAAATTTCAATTCCGACTGAGATTTTCGTAATATGACTTCGCCCTGCTGTGCTTCGTATTTATCAACTTGTACTAATGATCCCGATTTATCCCCACTGACCCAACTTGATGAATGCCAAAACTACAGAACAAGTCAAGCTGGGTAAAACAAGAAATTTGTAGCACAATTGGAAAATGTTGGGGAACAATTAAAATTTCAATTCCGACAGAGATTTCAGTAATTTGACTTCGCCCTGCTGTGCTTCGTATGTCTCGACTTGTCCTAATGTTCCCGAATTGTCCTTAATGACCCGACTTGACAAATGCCAAAAAACAGAACGAGTCCAGCTGGATAATTCAAGAAATTTGTAACACAATTGGAAAGTGTTGGGAACATTCAAATTTCAATTCCGACTGAGATTTTCGTAATATGACTTCGCCCTGCTGTGCTTCGTATGTCTCGATTTGTCCTAATGGTCCCGATATGTTCCCACTGACCCGACTTGACAAGTGCCAAACCTATAGAACAAGTTCAGCTGGGTAAAACAAGAAATTTGTAACATAATAGGAAATTGTTGTGGAACAATTCTAATTTCAATTCCGACTGGGATATTCGTAAATTGACTAGCCCTGCTGTGCTTCGTATGTCTCGACTTGTTCTAATGGTCCCGATTTGTGCTTGATGACACGACTTGACAAATGCCAAAATACAGGACAAGTCCAGCTGGGTAAAACAAGAAATTTGTAGCACATTTGGAAAATGTAGGGGAACAATTCAAATATCAATTCCGACTGAGATTTCAGTTTTTGACTTCGCCCTGCTGTGCTTCGTATGTCTCGACTTGTCCTAATGGTCCCGATTTGTCCTTAATGAACCGACTTGACAAATGCCAAACCTATAGAACAAGTTCAGCTGGGTAAAACAAGACATTTGTAACATAATAGGAAATTGTTGTGGAACAATTCTAATTTCAATTCCGACTGGGATATTCGTAAATTGACTAGCCCTGCTGTGCTTCGTATGTCTCGTCTTGTCCTAATGGTCCCGATTTGTGCTTGATGACCCGACTTGACAAATGCCAAAATACAGGACAAGTCCAGCTGGGTAATTCAAGAAATTTGTAACACATTTGGAAAGTGTTGGGAACATTCAAATTTCAATTCCGACTGAGATTTTCGTAATATGACTTCGCCCTGCTTTGCATCGTATGTCTTGACTTGTCCTAATGGTCCCGATTTGTCCCCACTGACCCGACTTGACAAATGCTAAAACTACAGAACAAGTCCAGCTAGGTTAAACAAGAAATTTGTAACAAAATAGGAAAATGTTGGGGAACAAATCTAATTTCAATTCCGACTGGGATTTTCGTAAATTGACTTGCCATGCTGTGCTTCGTATGTCTCGACTTGTCCTAATGTTCCCGATTTGTCCTTAATGACCCGACTTGACAAATGCCAAAAAACAGAACGAGTCCAGCTGGGGAATTCACGAAATTTGTAACACAATTGGAAAGTGTTGGGAACATTCAAATTTCAATTCCGACTGAGATTTTAGTAATTTGACTTCGCCCTGCTGTGCTTCGTATGTCTCGACTTGTCCTAATGGTCCCTACTGACCCGACTTGACATATGCCAAAACTATAGAACAAGTCCAGCAGGGTAAAACAAAAAATTTGTAACACAATTGGAAAAAGTTGGGAAACAATTCCAATTTCAATTCCGACTGAGATTTTCTTACTTTGATTTCGCCCTGCTGTGCTTCGTATGTCTCGACTTGTCCTAATGGTCCCGATATGTCCTTAATGACCCGACTTGACAAATGCCAAAAAACAGAACGAGTCCAGCTGGGGAATTCACGAAATTTGTAACACAATTGGAAAGTGTTGGGAACATTCAAATTTCAATTCCGACTGAGATTTTAGTAATTTGACTTCGCCCTGCTGTGCTTCGTATGTCTCGACTTGTCCTAATGGTCCCTACTGACCCGACTTGACATATGCCAAAACTATAGAACAAGTCCAGCAGGGTAAAACAAAAAATTTGTAACACAATTGGAAAAAGTTGGAAAACAATTCCAATTTCAATTCCGACTGAGATTTTCTTAATTTGACTTCGCCCTGCTGTGCTTCGTATGTCTCGACTTGTTCTAATGGTCCCTACTGACCCGATTTGACATATGCCTAAACTATAGAATAAGTCCAGCAGGGTAAAACAAGAAATTTGTTACACAATTGGAAAATGTTGGGAAACAATTCCAATTTCAATTCCGACTGAGAATTTCGATTTGACTTCGCCCTGCTGTGCTTAGTACGTCTCTTCTTGTCCTAATGGTCCCGATTTTTCCTTAAAGACCCGACTTGAAAAATGCTAAAAAAAACAAAACGAGTCCAGCTGGGTAATTCAAGAAATTTGTAACACAATAGGAAAATGTTGGGGAACAAATCTAATTTCTATTCCGACTGGGATTTTAGTAATTTGACTTCGCCCTGCTGTGCTTCGTATGTCTCGACTTGTTCTAATGTTCCCGATTTGTCCTTAATGACCCGACTTGACAAATGCCAAAAAACAAAACGAGTCCAGCTGGGTAATTCAAGAAATTTTTAACACAATCGGAAAGTGTTGGGAACATTCAAATTTCAATTCCGACTGAGATTTTCGTAATATGACTTCGCCCTGCTGTGCTCGTATATCTCAACTTGTCCTAATGGTCCCTACTGACCCGACTTGACATATGCCAAAACTATAGAACAAGTCCAGCAGGGTAAAACAAGAAATTTGTAACACAATTGGAAAATGTTGGGAAACAATTCCAATTTCAAATCCGACTGAGATTTTCGTAATATGACTTCGCCCTGCTATGCTTTGTATATATCAATGTCTCGACTTGTCCTAATGTTCCCGATTTGTCCTTAATGACCCGACTTGACAAATGCCAAAAAACAGAACGAGTCCAGCTGGGGAATTCAAGAAATTTGTAACACAATTGGAAAGTGTTGGGAACATCCAAATTTAAATTCCGACTGGGATTTTTGTAATATGACTTCGCCCTGCTGTGCTTCGTATATATCAACTTGTACTAATGTTCCCGAATTTTCCCCACTGACCCAACTTGACGAATGCCAAAACTACAGAACAAGTCAAGCTGGGTAAAACAAGAAATTTGTAGCACAATTGGAAAATGTTGGGGAACAATTAAAATTTCAATTTCGACTGAGATTTTAGTAATTTGACTTCGCCCTACTGTGCTTCGTATGTTTCGACTTGTCCTAATGTTCCCGATTTGTCCTTAATGACCCGACTTGACAAATGCCAAAAAACAAAACGAGTCCAGCTGGGTAATTCAAGAAATTTGTAACACAATTGGAAAGTGTTGGGAACATTCAAATTTCAATTCCGACTGAGATTTTCGTAATATGACTTCGCCCTGCTTTGAATCATATGTCTTGACTTGTCCTAATGGTCCCGATTTGTCCCCACTGACCCGACTTGACAAATGCCTAAACTACAGAACAAGTCCAGCTGGGTCAAACAAGAAATTTGTAACACAATAGGAAAATGTTGGGGAACAAATCTGATTTCAATTCCGACTGGGATTTTCGTAAATTGACTTGCCATGCTGTGCTTAGTACGTCTCGTCTTGTCCTAATGGTCCCGATTTGTCCTTAAAGACCCGACTTGAAAAATACTAAAAAAAAACAAAACGAGTCCAGCTGGGTAATTCAAGAAATTTGTAACACAATAGGAAAATGTTGGGGAACAATCAAATTTCAATTCCGACTGAGATTTTAGTAATTTGACTTCGCCCTGCTGTGCTTCGTATGTCTCGACTTGACCTAATGGTCCCTACTGACCCGACTTGACATATGCCAAAACTATAGAACAAGTCCAGAAGGGTAAAACAAAAAATTTGTAACACGATTGGAAAAAGTTGGGAAGCAATTCCAATTTCAATTCCGACTGAGATTTTCTTAATTTGACTTCACCCTGCTGTGCTTCGTATGTCTCGACTTGTCCTAATGGTCCCGATATGTTCCCACTGATCCGACTTGAGAAATGCCATACCTACAGAACAAGTCCAGCTGGGTAAAACAAGAAATTTGTAACACAATAGGAAATTATTGTGGAACAATTCCAATTTCAATTCCGACTGAGATTTTCGTAATTTGACTTCGCCCTGCTGTGCTTTGTATATATCAATGTCTCGACTTGTCCTAATGTTCCCGATTTGTCCTTAATGACCCGACTTGACAAATGCCAAAAAACAGAACGAGTCCAGCTGGGGAATTCAAGAAATTTGTAACACAATTGGAAAGTGTTGGGAACATTCAAATTTCAATTCCGACTGAGATTTTCGTAATATGACTTCGCCCTGCTTTGAATCGTATGTCTTGACTTGTCCTAATGGTCCCGATTTGTCCCCACTGACCCGACTTGACAAATGCCAAAACTACAGAACAAGTCCAGCTGGGTTAAACAAGAAATTTGTAACACAATAGGAAAATGTTGGGGAACAATTCAAATTTCAATTCCGAGATTTTCGATTTGACTTCGCCCTGCTGTGCTTAGTACGTCTCGTCTTGTCCTAATGGTCCCGATTTGTCCTTAAAGACCCGACTTGAAAAATGCTAAAAGAAAACAGAACGAGTCCAGCTGGGTAATTCAAGAAATTAGTAACACAATAGGAAAATGTTGGGGAACAATTCTAATTTCTATTCCAACTGGGATTTTAGTAATTTGACTTCGCCCTGCTGTGCTTCGTATGTCTCGACTTGTCCTAATGTTCCCGATTTGTCCTTAATGACCCGACTTGACAAATGCCAAAAAACAGAACGAGTCCAGCTGGGGAATTCACGAAATTTGTAACACAATTGGAAAGTGTTGGGAACATTCAAATTTCAATTCCGACTGAGATTTTAGCAAATTGACTTCGCCCTACTGTGCTTCGTATGTCTCGATTTGTCCTAATGGTCCCGATATGTTCCCATTGACCCGACGTGACAAATGCCAAACCTATAGAACAAGTTCAGCTGGGTAAAATAGGAAATTTGTAACATAATAGGAAATTGTTGTGGAACAATTCTAATTTCAATTCCGACTGGGATATTCGTAAATTGACTAGCCCTGCTGTGCTTCGTATGTCTCGACTTGTCCTAATGGTCCCGATTTGTGCTTGATGACCAGACATGACAAATGCCAAAATACAGGACAAGTCCAGCTGGGTAAAAAAAGAAATTTGTAGCACAATTGGGAAATGTAGGGGAACAATTCAAATTTCAATTCCGACTGAGATTTCAGTAATTTGACTTCGCCCTGCTTCGTATGTCTCGACTTTTCCTAATGTTCCCGATTTGTCCTTAATGACCCGACTTGACAAATGCCAAAAAACAGAACGAGTCCAGCTGGGTAATTCAAGAAATTTGTAACACATTTGGAAAGTGTTGGGAACATTCAAATTTCAATTCCGACTGAGATTTTCGTAATATGACTTCGCCATGCTTTGCATCGTATGTCTTGACTTGTCCTAATGGTCCCGATTTGTCCCCACTGACCTGACTTGACAAATGCTAAAACTACAGAACAAGTCCAGCTAGGTTAAACAAGAAATTTGTAACACAATAGGAAAATGTTGGGGAACAAATCTAATTTCAATTCCGACTGGGATTTTCGTAAATTGACTGCCATGCTGTGCTTCGTATGTCTCGACTTGTCCAAATATTCCCGATTTGTCCTTAATGACCCGTATTGACAAATGCCAAAAAACAGAACGAGTCCAGCTGGGTAATTCAAGAAATTTGTAACACAATTAGAAAGTGTTGGGAACATTCAAATTTCAATTCCGACTGAGATTTTCGTAATATGACTTCGCCCTGCTGTGCTTCGTATTTATCAACTTGTACTAATGATCCCGATTTATCCCCACTGACCCAACTTGATGAATGCCAAAACTACAGAACAAGTCAAGCTGGGTAAAACAAGAAATTTGTAGCACAATTGGAAAATGTTGGGGAACAATTAAAATTTCAATTCCGACAGAGATTTCAGTAATTTGACTTCGCCCTGCTGTGCTTCGTATGTCTCGACTTGTCCTAATGTTCCCGAATTGTCCTTAATGACCCGACTTGACAAATGCCAAAAAACAGAACGAGTCCAGCTGGATAATTCAAGAAATTTGTAACACAATTGGAAAGTGTTGGGAACATTCAAATTTCAATTCCGACTGAGATTTTCGTAATATGACTTCGCCCTGCTGTGCTTCGTATGTCTCGATTTGTCCTAATGGTTCCGATATGTTCCCACTGACCCGACTTGACAAGTGCCAAACCTATAGAACAAGTTCAGCTGGGTAAAACAAGAAATTTGTAACATAATAGGAAATTGTTGTGGAACAATTCTAATTTCAATTCCGACTGGGATATTCGTAAATTGACTAGCCCTGCTGTGCTTCGTATGTCTCGACTTGTTCTAATGGTCCCGATTTGTGCTTGATGACACGACTTGACAAATGCCAAAATACAGGACAAGTCCAGCTGGGTAAAACAAGAAATTTGTAGCACATTTGGAAAATGTAGGGGAACAATTCAAATATCAATTCCGACTGAGATTTCAGTTTTTGACTTCGCCCTGCTGTGCTTCGTATGTCTCGACTTGTCCTAATGGTCCCGATTTGTCCTTAATGAACCGACTTGACAAATGCCAAACCTATAGAACAAGTTCAGCTGGGTAAAACAAGACATTTGTAACATAATAGGAAATTGTTGTGGAACAATTCTAATTTCAATTCCGACTGGGATATTCGTAAATTGACTAGCCCTGCTGTGCTTCGTATGTCTCGTCTTGTCCTAATGGTCCCGATTTGTGCTTGATGACCCGACTTGACAAATGCCAAAATACAGGACAAGTCCAGCTGGGTAATTCAAGAAATTTGTAACACATTTGGAAAGTGTTGGGAACATTCAAATTTCAATTCCGACTGAGATTTTCGTAATATGACTTCGCCCTGCTTTGCATCGTATGTCTTGACTTGTCCTAATGGTCCCGATTTGTCCCCACTGACCCGACTTGACAAATGCTAAAACTACAGAACAAGTCCAGCTAGGTTAAACAAGAAATTTGTAACAAAATAGGGAAATGTTGGGGAACAAATCTAATTTCAATTCCGACTGGGATTTTCGTAAATTGACTTGCCATGCTGTGCTTCGTATGTCTCGACTTGTCCTAATGTTCCCGATTTGTCCTTAATGACCCGACTTGACAAATGCCAAAAAACAGAACGAGTCCAGCTGGGGAATTCACGAAATTTGTAACACAATTGGAAAGTGTTGGGAACATTCAAATTTCAATTCCGACTGAGATTTTCGTAATATGACTTCGCCCTGCTGTGCTTCGTATGTCTCGACTTGTCCTAATGGTCCCTACTGACCCGACTTGACATATGCCAAAACTATAGAACAAGTCCAGCAGGGTAAAACAAAAAATTTGTAACACAATTGGAAAAAGTTGGGAAACAATTCCAATTTCAATTCCGACTGAGATTTTCTTACTTTGATTTCGCCCTGCTGTGCTTCGTATGTCTCGACTTGTCCTAATGGTCCCGATATGTCCTTAATGACCCGACTTGACAAATGCCAAAAAACAGAACGAGTCCAGCTGGGGAATTCACGAAATTTGTAACACAATTGGAAAGTGTTGGGAACATTCAAATTTCAATTCCGACTGAGATTTTAGTAATTTGACTTCGCCCTGCTGTGCTTCGTATGTCTCGACTTGTCCTAATGGTCCCTACTGACCCGACTTGACATATGCCAAAACTATAGAACAAGTCCAGCAGGGTAAAACAAAAAATTTGTAACACAATTGGAAAAAGTTGGAAAACAATTCCAATTTCAATTCCGACTGAGATTTTCTTAATTTGACTTCGCCCTGCTGTGCTTCGTATGTCTCGACTTGTTCTAATGGTCCCTACTGACCCGATTTGACATATGCCTAAACTATAGAATAAGTCCAGCAGGGTAAAACAAGAAATTTGTAACACAATTGGAAAATGTTGGGAAACAATTCCAATTTCAATTCCGACTGAGAATTTCGATTTGACTTCGCCCTGCTGTGCTTAGTACGTCTCTTCTTGTCCTAATGGTCCCGATTTTTCCTTAAAGACCCGACTTGAAAAATGCTAAAAAAAACAAAACGAGTCCAGCTGGGTAATTCAAGAAATTTGTAACACAATAGGAAAATGTTGGGGAACAAATCTAATTTCTATTCCGACTGGGATTTTAGTAATTTGACTTCGCCCTGCTGTGCTTCGTATGTCTCGACTTGTTCTAATGTTCCCGATTTGTCCTTAATGACCCGACTTGACAAATGCCAAAAAACAAAACGAGTCCAGCTGGGAAATTCAAGAAATTTTTAACACAATTGGAAAGTGTTGGGAACATTCAAATTTCAATTCCGACTGAGATTTTCGTAATATGACTTCGCCCTGCTGTGCTCGTATATCTCAACTTGTCCTAATGGTCCCTACTGACCCGACTTGACATATGCCAAAACTATAGAACAAGTCCAGCAGGGTAAAACAAGAAATTTGTAACACAATTGGAAAATGTTGGGAAACAATTCCAATTTCAAATCCGACTGAGATTTTCGTAATATGACTTCGCCCTGCTATGCTTTGTATATATCAATGTCTCGACTTGTCCTAATGTTCCCGATTTGTCCTTAATGACCCGACTTGACAAATGCCAAAAAACAGAACGAGTCCAGCTGGGGAATTCAAGAAATTTGTAACACAATTGGAAAGTGTTGGGAACATCCAAATTTAAATTCCGACTGGGATTTTTGTAATATGACTTCGCCCTGCTGTGCTTCGTATATATCAACTTGTACTAATGTTCCCGAATTTTCCCCACTGACCCAACTTGACGAATGCCAAAACTACAGAACAAGTCAAGCTGGGTAAAACAAGAAATTTGTAGCACAATTGGAAAATGTTGGGGAACAATTAAAATTTCAATTTCGACTGAGATTTTAGTAATTTGACTTCGCCCTACTGTGCTTCGTATGTTTCGACTTGTCCTAATGTTCCCGATTTGTCCTTAATGACCCGACTTGACAAATGCCAAAAAACAAAACGAGTCCAGCTGGGTAATTCAAGAAATTTGTAACACAATTGGAAAGTGTTGGGAACATTCAAATTTCAATTCCGACTGAGATTTTCGTAATATGACTTCGCCCTGCTTTGAATCATATGTCTTGACTTGTCCTAATGGTCCCGATTTGTCCCCACTGACCCGACTTGACAAATGCCTAAACTACAGAACAAGTCCAGCTGGGTCAAACAAGAAATTTGTAACACAATAGGAAAATGTTGGGGAACAAATCTGATTTCAATTCCGACTGGGATTTTCGTAAATTGACTTGCCATGCTGTGCTTAGTACGTCTCGTCTTGTCCTAATGGTCCCGATTTGTCCTTAAAGACCCGACTTGAAAAATACTAAAAAAAAACAAAACGAGTCCAGCTGGGTAATTCAAGAAATTTGTAACACAATAGGAAAATGTTGGGGAACAATCAAATTTCAATTCCGACTGAGATTTTAGTAATTTGACTTCGCCCTGCTGTGCTTCGTATGTCTCGACTTGACCTAATGGTCCCTACTGACCCGACTTGACATATGCCAAAACTATAGAACAAGTCCAGAAGGGTAAAACAAAAAATTTGTAACACGATTGGAAAAAGTTGGGAAGCAATTCCAATTTCAATTCCGACTGAGATTTTCTTAATTTGACTTCACCCTGCTGTGCTTCGTATGTCTCGACTTGTCCTAATGGTCCCGATATGTTCCCACTGATCCGACTTGAGAAATGCCATACCTACAGAACAAGTCCAGCTGGGTAAAACAAGAAATTTGTAACACAATAGGAAATTATTGTGGAACAATTCCAATTTCAATTCCGACTGAGATTTTCGTAATTTGACTTCGCCCTGCTGTGCTTTGTATATATCAATGTCTCGACTTGTCCTAATGTTCCCGATTTGTCCTTAATGACCCGACTTGACAAATGCCAAAAAACAGAACGAGTCCAGCTGGGGAATTCAAGAAATTTGTAACACAATTGGAAAGTGTTGGGAACATTCAAATTTCAATTCCGACTGAGATTTTCGTAATATGACTTCGCCCTGCTTTGAATCGTATGTCTTGACTTGTCCTAATGGTCCCGATTTGTCCCCACTGACCCGACTTGACAAATGCCAAAACTACAGAACAAGTCCAGCTGGGTTAAACAAGAAATTTGTAACACAATAGGAAAATGTTGGGGAACAATTCAAATTTCAATTCCGAGATTTTCGATTTGACTTCGCCCTGCTGTGCTTAGTACGTCTCGTCTTGTCCTAATGGTCCCGATTTGTCCTTAAAGACCCGACTTGAAAAATGCTAAAAGAAAACAGAACGAGTCCAGCTGGGTAATTCAAGAAATTAGTAACACAATAGGAAAATGTTGGGGAACAATTCTAATTTCTATTCCAACTGGGATTTTAGTAATTTGACTTCGCCCTGCTGTGCTTCGTATGTCTCGACTTGTCCTAATGTTCCCGATTTGTCCTTAATGACCCGACTTGACAAATGCCAAAAAACAGAACGAGTCCAGCTGGGGAATTCACGAAATTTGTAACACAATTGGAAAGTGTTGGGAACATTCAAATTTCAATTCCGACTGAGATTTTAGCAAATTGACTTCGCCCTACTGTGCTTCGTATGTCTCGATTTGTCCTAATGGTCCCGATATGTTCCCATTGACCCGACGTGACAAATGCCAAACCTATAGAACAAGTTCAGCTGGGTAAAATAGGAAATTTGTAACATAATAGGAAATTGTTGTGGAACAATTCTAATTTCAATTCCGACTGGGATATTCGTAAATTGACTAGCCCTGCTGTGCTTCGTATGTCTCGACTTGTCCTAATGGTCCCGATTTGTGCTTGATGACCAGACATGACAAATGCCAAAATACAGGACAAGTCCAGCTGGGTAAAAAAAGAAATTTGTAGCACAATTGGGAAATGTAGGGGAACAATTCAAATTTCAATTCCGACTGAGATTTCAGTAATTTGACTTCGCCCTGCTTCGTATGTCTCGACTTTTCCTAATGTTCCCGATTTGTCCTTAATGACCCGACTTGACAAATGCCAAAAAACAGAACGAGTCCAGCTGGGTAATTCAAGAAATTTGTAACACATTTGGAAAGTGTTGGGAACATTCAAATTTCAATTCCGACTGAGATTTTCGTAATATGACTTCGCCATGCTTTGCATCGTATGTCTTGACTTGTCCTAATGGTCCCGATTTGTCCCCACTGACCTGACTTGACAAATGCTAAAACTACAGAACAAGTCCAGCTAGGTTAAACAAGAAATTTGTAACACAATAGGAAAATGTTGGGGAACAAATCTAATTTCAATTCCGACTGGGATTTTCGTAAATTGACTGCCATGCTGTGCTTCGTATGTCTCGACTTGTCCTAATATTCCCGATTTGTCCTTAATGACCCGTCTTGACAAATGCCAAAAAACAGAACGAGTCCAGCTGGGTAATTCAAGAAATTTGTAACACAATTAGAAAGTGTTGGGAACATTCAAATTTCAATTCCGACTGAGATTTTCGTAATATGACTTCGCCCTGCTGTGCTTCGTATTTATCAACTTGTACTAATGATCCCGATTTATCCCCACTGACCCAACTTGATGAATGCCAAAACTACAGAACAAGTCAAGCTGGGTAAAACAAGAAATTTGTAGCACAATTGGAAAATGTTGGGGAACAATTAAAATTTCAATTCCGACAGAGATTTCAGTAATTTGACTTCGCCCTGCTGTGCTTCGTATGTCTCGACTTGTCCTAATGTTCCCGAATTGTCCTTAATGACCCGACTTGACAAATGCCAAAAAACAGAACGAGTCCAGCTGGATAATTCAAGAAATTTGTAACACAATTGGAAAGTGTTGGGAACATTCAAATTTCAATTCCGACTGAGATTTTCGTAATATGACTTCGCCCTGCTGTGCTTCGTATGTCTCGATTTGTCCTAATGGTCCCGATATGTTCCCACTGACCCGACTTGACAAGTGCCAAACCTATAGAACAAGTTCAGCTGGGTAAAACAAGAAATTTGTAACATAATAGGAAATTGTTGTGGAACAATTCTAATTTCAATTCCGACTGGGATATTCGTAAATTGACTAGCCCTGCTGTGCTTCGTATGTCTCGACTTGTTCTAATGGTCCCGATTTGTGCTTGATGACACGACTTGACAAATGCCAAAATACAGGACAAGTCCAGCTGGGTAAAACAAGAAATTTGTAGCACATTTGGAAAATGTAGGGGAACAATTCAAATATCAATTCCGACTGAGATTTCAGTTTTTGACTTCGCCCTGCTGTGCTTCGTATGTCTCGACTTGTCCTAATGGTCCCGATTTGTCCTTAATGAACCGACTTGACAAATGCCAAACCTATAGAACAAGTTCAGCTGGGTAAAACAAGACATTTGTAACATAATAGGAAATTGTTGTGGAACAATTCTAATTTCAATTCCGACTGGGATATTCGTAAATTGACTACCCCTGCTGTGCTTCGTATGTCTCGTCTAGTCCTAATGGTCCCGAATTGTGCTTGATGACCCGACTTGACAAATGCCAAAATACAGGACAAGTCCAGCTGGGTAATTCAAGAAATTTGTAACACATTTGGAAAGTGTTGGGAACATTCAAATTTCAATTCCGACTGAGATTTTCGTAATATGACTTCGCCCTGCTTTGCATCGTATGTCTTGACTTGTCCTAATGGTCCCGATTTGTCCCCACTGACCCGACTTGACAAATGCTAAAACTACAGAACAAGTCCAGCTAGGTTAAACAAGAAATTTGTAACAAAATAGGAAAATGTTGGGGAACAAATCTAATTTCAATTCCGACTGGGATTTCCGTAAATTGACTTGCCATGCTGTGCTTCGTATGTCTCGACTTGTCCTTATGTTCCCGATTTGTCCTTAATGACCCGTCTTGACAAATGCCAAAAAACAGAACGAGTCCAGCTGGGTAATTCAAGAAATTTGTAACACAATTAGAAAGTGTTGGGAACATTCAAATTTCAATTCCGACTGAGATTTTCGTAATATGACTTCGCCCTGCTGTGCTTCGTATGTCTCAACTTGTCCTAATGGTCCCTACTGACCCGACTTGACATATGCCAAAACTACAGAACAAGTCAAGCTGGGTAAAACAAGAAATTTGTAGCACAATTGGAAAATGTTGGGGAACAATTCAAATTTCAATTCCGAAATTTTCGATTTGACTTCGCCCTGCTGTGCTTAGTACGTCTCGTCTTGTCCTAATGGTCCCCACTGACTCGACTTGACAAATGCCAAAACTATAGAACAAGTCCAGCAGGGTAAAACAAAAAATTTGTAACACAATTGGAAAAAGTTGGGAAACAATTCCAATTTCAATTCCGACTGAGATTTTCTTAATTTGACTTCGCCCTGCTGTGCTTCGTATGTCTCGACTTGTCCTAATGGTCCCGATATGTCCTTAATGACCCGACTTGACAAATGCCAAAAAACAGAACGAGTCCAGCTGGGGAATTCACGAAATTTGTAACACAATTGGAAAGTGTTGGGAACATTCAAATTTCAATTCCGACTGAGATTTTAGTAATTTGACTTCGCCCTGCTGTGCTTCGTATGTCTCGACTTGTCCTAATGGTCCCTACTGACCCGACTTGACATATGCCAAAACTATAGAACAAGTCCAGCAGGGTAAAACAAAAAATTTGTAACACAATTGGAAAAAGTTGGAAAACAATTCCAATTTCAATTCCGACTGAGATTTTCTTAATTTGACTTCGCCCTGCTGTGCTTCGTATGTCTCGACTTGTCCTAATGGTCCCGATATGTTCCCACTGACCCGACTTGAGAAATGCCATACCTACAGAACAAGTCCAGCTGGGTAAACAAGAAATTTGTAACACAATAGGAAATTGTTGTGGAACAATTCTAATTTCAATTCCGACTGGGATTTTCGTAAATTGACTTAGCCCTTTTGTGCTTCGTATGTCTCGACTTGTTCTAATGGTCCCTACTGACCCGATTTGACATATGCCTAAACTATAGAATAAGTCCAGCAGGGTAAAACAAGAAATTTGTAACACAATTGGAAAATGTTGGGAAACAATTCCAATTTCAATTCCGACTGAGATTTTCGATTTGACTTCGCCCTGCTGTGCTTAGTACGTCTCTTCTTGTCCTAATGGTCCCGATTTTTCCTTAAAGACCCGACTTGAAAAATGCTAAAAAAAAACAAAACGAGTCCAGCTGGGTAATTCAAGAAATTTGTAACACAATAGGAAAATGTTGGGGAACAAATCTAATTTCTATTCCGACTGGGATTTCAGTAATTTGACTTCGCCCTGCTGTGCTTCGTATGTCTCGACTTGTCCTAATGTTCCCGATTTGTCCTTAATGACCCGACTTGACAAATGCCAAAAAACAGAACGAGTCCAGCTGGGGAATTCACGAAATTTGTAACACAATTGGAAAGTGTTGGGAACATTCAAATTTCAATTCCGACTGAGATTTTAGTAATTTGACTTCGCCCTGCTGTGCTTCGTATGTCTCGACTTGTCCTAATGGTCCCTACTGACCCGACTTGACATATGCCAAAACTATAGAACAAGTCCAGCAGGGTAAAACAAAAAATTTGTAACACAATTGGAAAAAGTTGGGAAACAATTCCAATTTCAATTCCCACTGAGATTTTCTTAATTTGACTTCGCCCTGCTGTGCTTCGTATGTCTCGACTTGTCCTAATGGTCCCGATATGTTCCCACTGACCCGACTTGAGAAATGCCATACCTACAGAACAAGTCCAGCTGGGTAAAACAAGAAATTTGTAACACAATAGGAAATTGTTGTGGAACAATTCTAATTTCAATTCCGACTGGGATTTTCGTAAATTGACTTAGCCCTTTTGTGCTTCGTATGTCTCGACTTGTTCTAATGGTCCCTACTGACCCGATTTGACATATGCCTAAACTATAGAATAAGTCCAGCAGGGTAAAACAAGAAATTTGTAACACAATTGGAAAATGTTGGGAAACAATTCCAATTTCAATTC
Organism: Chrysolina americana; assembly: GCA_958502065.1. Classification (NCBI taxonomy): domain Eukaryota; kingdom Metazoa; phylum Arthropoda; class Insecta; order Coleoptera; family Chrysomelidae; genus Chrysolina; species Chrysolina americana. Next base: position 31,909,189 of record OY293420.1, read on the forward strand.
CGACTGAGAATTTCGATTTGACTTCGCCCTGCTGTGCTTAGTACGTCTCTTCTTGTCCTAATGGTCCCGATTTTTCCTTAAAGACCCGACTTGAAAAATGCTAAAAAAAAACAAAACGAGTCCAGCTGGGTAATTCAAGAAATTTGTAACACAATAGGAAAATGTTGGGGAACAAATCTAATTTCTATTCCGACTGGGATTTTAGTAATTTGACTTCGCCCTGCTGTGCTTCGTATGTCTCGACTTGTTCTAATGTTCCCGATTTGTCCTTAATGACCCGACTTGACAAATGCCAAAAAACAAAACGAGTCCAGCTGGGTAATTCAAGAAATTTTTAACACAATTGGAAAGTGTTGGGAACATTCAAATTTCAATTCCGACTGAGATTTTCGTTATATGACTTCGCCCTGCTGTGCTCGTATATCTCAACTTGTCCTAATGGTCCCTACTGACCCGATTTGACATATGCCAAAACTATAGAACAAGTCCAGCAGGGTAAAACAAGAAATTTGTAACACAATTGGAAAATGTTGGGAAACAATTCCAATTTCAAATCCGACTGAGATTTTCGTAATATGACTTCGCCCTGCTATGCTTTGTATATATCAATGTCTCGACTTGTCCTAATGTTCCCGATTTGTCCTTAATGACCCGACTTGACAAATGCCAAAAAACAGAACGAGTCCAGCTGGGGAATTCAAGAAATTTGTAACACAATTGGAAAGTGTTGGGAACATCCAAATTTAAATTCCGACTGGGATTTTTGTAATATGACTTCGCCCTGCTGTGCTTCGTATATATCAACTTGTACTAATGTTCCCGAATTTTCCCCACTGACCCAACTTGACGAATGCCAAAACTACAGAACAAGTCAAGCTGGGTAAAACAAGAAATTTGTAGCACAATTGGAAAATGTTGGGGAACAATTAAAATTTCAATTTCGACTGAGATTTTAGTAATTTGACTTCGCCCTACTGTGCTTCGTATGTTTCGACTTGTCCTAATGTTCCCGATTTGTCCTTAATGACCCGACTTGACAAATGCCAAAAAACAAAACGAGTCCAGCTGGGTAATTCAAGAAATTTGTAACACAATTGGAAAGTGTTGGGAACATTCAAATTTCAATTCCGACTGAGATTTTCGTAATATGACTTCGCCCTGCTTTGAATCATATGTCTTGACTTGTCCTAATGGTCCCGATTTGTCCCCACTGACCCGACTTGACAAATGCCTAAACTACAGAACAAGTCCAGCTGGGTCAAACAAGAAATTTGTAACACAATAGGAAAATGTTGGGGAACAAATCTGATTTCAATTCCGACTGGGATTTTCGTAAATTGACTTGCCATGCTGTGCTTAGTACGTCTCGTCTTGTCCTAATGGTCCCGATTTGTCCTTAAAGACCCGACTTGAAAAATGCTAAAAAAAAACAAAACGAGTCCAGCTGGGTAATTCAAGAAATTTGTAACACAATAGGAAAATGTTGGGGAACAAATCTAATTTCAATTCCGAGATTTTCGATTTGACTTCGCCCTGCTGTGCTTAGTACGTCTCGTCTTGTCCTAATGGTCCCGATTTGTCCTTAAAGACCCGACTTGAAAAATGCTAAAAAAAAACAAAACGAGTCCAGCTGGGTAATTCAAGAAATTTGTAGCACAATTGGAAAATGTTGGGGAACAATTCAAATTTCAATTCCGAAATTTTCGATTTGACTTCGCCCTGCTGTGCTTAGTACGTCTCGTCTTGTCCTAATGGTCCCGATTTGTCCTTAAAGACCCGACTTGAAGAATGCTAAAAAAAACAGAACGAGTCCAGCTGGGTAATTCAGTAACACAATAGGAAAATGTTGGGGAACAATTCTAATTTCTATTCCGACTGGGATTTTAGTAATTTGACTTCGCCCTGCTGTGCTTCGTATGTCTCAACTTGTCCTAATGTTCCCGATTTGTCCTTAATGACCCGACTTGACAAATGCCAAAAAACAGAACGAGTCCAGCTGGGGAACTCACGAAATTTGTAACATAATTGGAAAGTGTTGGGAACATTCAAATTTCAATTCCGACTGAGATTTTAGTAATTTGACTTCGCCCTGCTGTGCTTCGTATGTCTCGACTTGTCCTAATGCTCCCGATTTGTCCTTAATGACCCGACTTGACAAATGCCAAAAAACAGAACGAGTCCAGCTGGGGAATTCAAGAAATTTGTAACACAATTGGAAAGTGTTGGGAACATCCAAATTTAAATTCCGACTGGGATTTTTGTAATATGACTTCGCCCTGCTGTGCTTCGTATATATCAACTTGTACTAATGTTCCCGAATTTTCCCCACTGACCCAACTTGACGAATGCCAAAACTACAGAACAAGTCAAGCTGGGTAAAACAAGAAATTTGTAGCACAATTGGAAAATGTTGGGGAACAATTAAAATTTCAATTTCGACTGAGATTTTAGTAATTTGACTTCGCCCTACTGTGCTTCGTATGTTTCGACTTGTCCTAATGTTCCCGATTTGTCCTTAATGACCCGACTTGACAAATGCCAAAAAACAAAACGAGTCCAGCTGGGTAATTCAAGAAATTTGTAACACAATTGGAAAGTGTTGGGAACATTCAAATTTCAATTCCGACTGAGATTTTCGTAATATGACTTCGCCCTGCTTTGAATCATATGTCTTGACTTGTCCTAATGGTCCCGATTTGTCCCCACTGACCCGACTTGACAAATGCCTAAACTACAGAACAAGTCCAGCTGGGTCAAACAAGAAATTTGTAACACAATAGGAAAATGTTGGGGAACAAATCTGATTTCAATTCCGACTGGGATTTTCGTAAATTGACTTGCCATGCTGTGCTTAGTACGTCTCGTCTTGTCCTAATGGTCCCGATTTGTCCTTAAAGACCCGACTTGAAAAATGCTAAAAAAAAACAAAACGAGTCCAGCTGGGTAATTCAAGAAATTTGTAACACAATAGGAAAATGTTGGGGAACAAATCTAATTTCAATTCCGAGATTTTCGATTTGACTTCGCCCTGCTGTGCTTAGTACGTCTCGTCTTGTCCTAATGGTCCCGATTTGTCCTTAAAGACCCGACTTGAAAAATGCTAAAAAAAAAACAAAACGAGTCCAGCTGGGTAATTCAAGAAATTTGTAGCACAATTGGAAAATGTTGGGGAACAATTCAAATTTCAATTCCGAAATTTTCGATTTGACTTCGCCCTGCTGTGCTTAGTACGTCTCGTCTTGTCCTAATGGTCCCGATTTGTCCTTAAAGACCCGACTTGAAGAATGCTAAAAAAAACAGAACGAGTCCAGCTGGGTAATTCAGTAACACAATAGGAAAATGTTGGGGAACAATTCTAATTTCTATTCCGACTGGGATTTTAGTAATTTGACTTCGCCCTGCTGTGCTTCGTATGTCTCAACTTGTCCTAATGTTCCCGATTTGTCCTTAATGACCCGACTTGACAAATGCCAAAAAACAGAACGAGTCCAGCTGGGGAACTCACGAAATTTGTAACATAATTGGAAAGTGTTGGGAACATTCAAATTTCAATTCCGACTGAGATTTTAGTAATTTGACTTCGCCCTGCTGTGCTTCGTATGTCTCGACTTGTCCTAATGCTCCCGATTTGTCCTTAATGACCCGACTTGACAAATGCCAAAAAACAGAAAGAGTCCAGCTGGGTAATTCAAGAAATTTGTAACACAATTGGAAAGTGTTGGGAACATTCAAATTTCAATTCCGACTGAGATTTTCGTAATATGACTTCGCCCTGCTGTGCTTCGTATGTCTCGACTTGTCCTAATGTTCCCGATTTGTCCTTAATGACCCGACTTGACAAATGCCAAAACTACAGAACAAGTCCAGCTGGGTTAAACAAGAAATTTGTAATACAATAGGAAAATGTTGGGGAACAAATCTAATTTCAATTCCGACTGGGATTTTCGTAAATTGACTTGCCATGCTGTGCTTCGTATGTCTCGACTTGTCCTAATGGTCCCGATTTGTCCTTAAAGACCCGACTTGAAAAATGCTAAAAAGAACAGAACGAGTCCAGCTGGGTAATTCAGTAACACAATAGGAAAATGTTGGGGAACAATTCTAATTCCTATTCCGACTGGGATTTTAGTAATTTGACTTCGCCCTGCTGTGCTTCGTATGTCTCGACTTGTCCTAATGGTCCCTACTGACCCGATTTGACATATGCCTAAACTATAGAATAAGTCCAGCAGGGTAAAACAAGAAATTTGTAACACAATTGGAAAAAGTTGGGAAACAATTCCAATTTCAATTCCGACTGAGATTTTCTTAGTTTGACTTCGCCCTTTTGTGCTTCGTATGTCTCGACTTGTTCTAATGGTCCCTACTGACCCGATTTGACATATGCCTAAACTATAGAATAAGTCCAGCAGGGTAAAACAAGAAATTTGTAACACAATTGGAAAATGTTGGGAAACAATTCCAATTTCAATTCCGACTGAGATTTTCGATTTGACTTCGCCCTGCTGTGCTTAGTACGTCTCTTTTTGTCCTAATGGTCCCGATTTTTCCTTAAAGACCCGACTTGAAAAATGCTAAAAAAAAACAAAACGAGTCCAGCTGGGTAATTCAAGAAATTTGTAACACAATAGGAAAATGTTGGGGAACAAATCTAATTTCTATTCCGACTGGGATTTTAGTAATTTGACTTCGCCCTGCTGTGCTTCGTATGTCTCGACTTGTCCTAATGTTCCCGATTTGTCCTTAATGACCCGACTTGACAAATGCCAACAGAACGAGTCCAGCTGGGGAATTCACGAAATTTGTAACACAATTGGAAAGTGTTGGGAACATTCAAATTTCAATTCCGACTGAGATTTTAGTAATTTGACTTCGCCCTGCTGTGCTTCGTATGTCTCGACTTGTCCTAATGGTCCCTACTGACCCGACTTGACATATGCCAAAACTATAGAACAAGTCCAGCAGGGTAAAACAAAAAATTTGTAACACAATTGGAAAAAGTTGGGAAACAATTCCAATTTCAATTCCCACTGAGATTTTCTTAATTTGACTTCGCCCTGCTGTGCTTCGTATGTCTCGACTTGTCCTAATGGTCCCGATATGTTCCCACTGACCCGACTTGAGAAATGCCATACCTACAGAACAAGTCCAGCTGGGTAAAACAAGAAATTTGTAACACAATAGGAAATTGTTGTGGAACAATTCTAATTTCAATTCCGACTGGGATTTTCGTAAATTGACTTAGCCCTTTTGTGCTTCGTATGTCTCGACTTGTTCTAATGGTCCCTACTGACCCGATTTGACATATGCCTAAACTATAGAATAAGTCCAGCAGGGTAAAACAAGAAATTTGTAACACAATTGGAAAATGTTGGGAAACAATTCCAATTTCAATTCCGACTGAGAATTTCGATTTGACTTCGCCCTGCTGTGCTTATTACGTCTCTTCTTGTCCTAATGGTCCCGATTTTTCCTTAAAGACCCGACTTGAAAAATGCTAAAAAAAAACAAAACGAGTCCAGCTGGGTAATTCAAGAAATTTGTAACACAATAGGAAAATGTTGGGGAACAATTCTAATTTCTATTCCGACTGGGATTTTAGTAATTTGACTTCGCCCTGCTGTGCTTCGTATGTCTCAACTTGTCCTAATGTTCCCGCTTTGTCCTTAATGACCCGACTTGACAAATGCCAAAAAACAGAACGAGTCCAGCTGGGGAACTCACGAAATTTGTAACATAATTGGAAAGTGTTGGGAACATTCAAATTTCAATTCCGACTGAGATTTTAGTAATTTGACTTCGCCCTGCTGTGCTTCGTATGTCTCGACTTGTCCTAATGTTCCCGATTTGTCCTTAATGACCCGACTTGACAAATGCCAAAACAACAGAACAAGTCCAGCTGGGTTAAACAAGAAATTTGTAATACAATAGGAAAATGTTGGGGAACAAATCTAATTTCAATTCCGACTGGGATTTTCGTAAATTGACTTGCCATGCTGTGCTTCGTATGTCTCGACTTGTCCTAATGGTCCCGATTTGTCCTTAAAGACCCGACTTGAAAAATGCTAAAAAGAACAGAACGAGTCCAGCTGGGTAATTCAGTAACACAATAGGAAAATGTTGGGGAACAATTCTAATTCCTATTCCGACTGGGATTTTAGTAATTTGACTTCGCCCTGCTGTGCTTCGTATGTCTCGACTTGTCCTAATGTTCCCGATTTGTCCTTAATGACCCGACTTGACAAATGCCAAAAAACAGAACGAGTCCAGCTGGGGAATTCACGAAATTTGTAACACAATTGGAAAGTGTTGGGAACATTCAAATTTCAATTCCGACTCAGATTTTAGTAATTTGACTTCGCCCTGCTGTGCTTCGTATGTCTCGACTTGTCCCAATGGTCCCTACTGACCCGACTTGACATATGCCAAAACTATAGAACAAGTCCAGAAGGGTAAAACAAAAAATTTGTAACACAATTGGAAAAAGTTGGGAAACAATTCCAATTTCAATTCCGACTGAGATTTTCTTAGTTTGACTTCGCCCTGCTGTGCTTCGTATGTCTCGACTTGTCCTAATGGTCCCGATATGTTCCCACTGACCCGACTTGAGAAATGCCATACCTACAGAACAAGTCCAGCTGGGTAAAGAAGAAATTTGTAACTCAATAGGAAATTGTTGTGGAACAATTCTAATTTCAATTCCGACTGGGATTTTCGTAAATTGACTTAGTCCTTTTGTGCTTCGTATGTCTCGACTTGTCCTAATGTTCCCGATTTGTCCTTAATGACCCGACTTGACAAATGCCAAAAAACAGAACGAGTCCAGCTGGGGAATTCACGAAATTTTTAACACAATTGGAAAGTGTTGGGAACATTCAAATTTCAATTCCGACTGAGATTTTAGTAATTTGACTTCGCCCTGCTGTGCTTCGTATGTCTCGACTTGACCTAATGGTCCCTACTGACCCGACTTGACATATGCCAAAACTATAGAACAAGTCGAGAAGGGTAAAACAAAAAATTTGTAACACGATTGGAAAAAGTTGGGAAACAATTCCAATTTCAATTCCGACTGAGATTTTCTTAATTTGACTTCACCCTGCTGTGCTTCGTATGTCTAGACTTGTCCTAATGGTCCCGATATGTTCCCACTGATCCGACTTGAGAAATGCCATACCTACAGAACAAGTCCAGCTCGGTAAAACAAGAAATTTGTAACACAATAGGAAATTATTGTGGAACAATTCCAATTTCAATTCCGACTGAGATTTTCGTAATTTGACTTCGCCCTGCTGTGCTTTGTATATATCAATGTCTCGACTTGTCCTAATGTTCCCGATTTGTCCTTACTTGACAAATGCCAAAAAACAGAACGAGTCCAGCTGGGGAATTCAAGAAATTTGTAACACAATAGGAAAATGTTGGGGAACAAATCTAATTTCAATTCCGACTGGGATTTTCGTAAATTGACTTGCCATGCTGTGCTTCGTATGTCTCGACTTGTCCTAATGGTCCCGATTTGTCCTTGATGACCCGACTTGACAAATGCCAAAATACAGGACAATCTCAGCTGGGTAAAACAAGAAATTTGTAGCACAATTGGAAAATGTTGGGGAACAATTCAAATTTCAATTCCGAGATTTTCGATTTGACTTCGCCCTGCTGTGCTTAGTACGTCTCGTCTTGTCCTAATGGTCCCGATTTGTCCTTAAAGACCCGACTTGGAAATTGCTAAAAGAAAACAGAACGAGTCCAGCTGGGTAATTCAAGAAATTAGTAACACAATAGGAAAATGTTGGGGAACAATTCTAATTTCTATTCCGACTGGGATTTTAGTAATTTGACTTCGCCCTGCTGTGCTTCGTATGTCTCGACTTGTCCTAATGTTCCCGATTTGTCCTTAATGACCCGACTTGACAAATGCCAAAAAACAGAACGAGTCCAGCTGGGGAATTCACGAAATTTGTAACACAATTGGAAAGTGTTGGGGACATTCAAATTTCAATTCCGACTGAGATTTTAGCAAATTGACTTCGCCCTACTGTGCTTCGTATGTCTCGACTTGTTCTAATGGTCCCTACTGACCCGACTTGACATATGCCAAAACTATAGAACAAGTCCAGCAGGGTAAAACAAAAAATTTGTAACACAATTGGAAAAAGTTGGGAAACAATTCCAATTTCAATTCCGACTGAGATTTTCTTAATTTGACTTCACCCTGCTGTGCTTCGTATGTCTCGACTTGTCCTAATGGTCCCGATATGTTCCCACTGACCCGACTTGAGAAATGCCATACCTACAGGACAAGCCCAGCTGGGTAAAACAAGAAATTTGTAGCACAATTGGAAAATGTTGGAGAACAATTCAAATTTCAATTCCGAGATTTTCGATTTGTCTTCGCCCTGCTGTGCTTAGTACGTCTCGTCTTGTCCTAATGGTCCCGATTTGTACTTAAAGACCCGACTTGAAAAATGCTAAAAAAAAACAAAACGAGTCCAGCTGGGTAATTCAAGAAATATGTAACACAATAGGAAAATGTTGGGGAACAAATCTAATTTCTATTCCGACTGGGATTTTAGTAATTTGACTTCGCCCTGCTGTGCTTCGTATGTCTCGACTTGTTCTAATGTTCCCGATTTGTCCTTAATGACCCGACTTGACATATGCCAAAACTATAGAACAAGTCCAGCAGGGTAAAACAAGAAATTTGTAACACAATTGGAAAATGTTGGGAAACAATTCCAATTTCAATTCCGACTGGGATATTCGTGAATTGACTTAGCCCTGCTGTGCTTCGTATGTCTCTACTTGTTCTAATGGTCCCGATTTGTGCTTGATGACACGACTTGACAAATGCCAAAATACAGGACAAGTCCAGCTGGGTAAAACAAGAAATTTGTAGCACAATTGGAAAATGTAGGGGAACAATTCAAATATCAATTCCGACTAAGATTTCAGTAATTTGACTTCGCCCTGCTGTGCTTCGTATGTCTCGACTTGTCCTAATGGTCCCTACTGACCCGACTTGACATATGCCAAAACTATAGAACAAGTCCAGAAGGGTAAAACAAGAAATTTGTAACACAATTGGAAAATGTTGGGAAACAATTCCAATTTCAATTCCGACTGAGATTTTCGTAATTTGACTTTGCCCTGCTGTGCTTTGTATATACAATGTCTCGACTTGTCCTAATGTTCCCGATTTGTCCTTAATGACCCGACTTGACAAATGCCAAAAAACAGAACGAGTCCAGCTGGGGAATTCAAGAAATTTGTAACACAATTGGAAAGTGTTGGGAACATTCAAATTTAAATTCCGACTGAGATTTTCGTAATATGACTTCGCCCTGCTGTGCTTCGTATATATCAACTTGTACTAATGTTCCCGATTTTTCCCCACAGACCCAACTTGACGAATGCCAAAACTACAGAACAAGTCAAGCTGGGTAAAACAAGAAATTTGTAGCACAATTGGAAAATGTTGGGGAACAATTAAAATTTCAATTCCGACTGAGATTTTAGTAATTTGACTTCGCCCTGCTGTGCTTCGTATGTCTCGACTTGTCCTAATGTTCCCGATTTGTCCTTAATGACCCGACTTGACAAATGCCAAAAAACAGAACGAGTCCAGCTGGGTAATTCAAGAAATTTGTAACACATTTGGAAAGTGTTGGGAACATTCAAATTTCAATTCCGACTGAGATTTTCGTAATATGACTTCGCCCTGCTTTGCATCGTATGTCTTGACTTGTCCTAATGGTCCCGATTTGTCCCCACTGACCTGACTTGACAAATGCTAAAACTACAGAACAAGTCCAGCTAGGTTAAACAAGAAATTTGTAACACAATAGGAAAATGTTGGGGAACAAATCTAATTTCAATTCCGACTGGGATTTTCGTAAATTGACTGCCATGCTGTGCTTCGTATGTCTCGACTTGTCCTAATGTTCCCGATTTGTCCTTAATGACCCGTCTTGACAAATGCCAAAAAACAGAACGAGTCCAGCTGGGTAATTCAAGAAATTTGTAACACATTTGGAAAGTGTTGGGAACATTCAAATTTCAATTCCGACTGAGATTTTCGTAATATGACTTCGCCCTGCTTTGCATCGTATGTCTTGACTTGTCCTAATGGTCCCGATTTGTCCCCACTGACCTGACTTGACAAATGCTAAAACTACAGAACAAGTCCAGCTAGGTTAAACAAGAAATTTGTAACACAATAGGAAAATGTTGGGGAACAAAACTAATTTCAATTCCGACTGGGATTTTCGTAAATTGACTGCCATGCTGTGCTTCGTATGTCTCGACTTGTCCTAATGTTCCCGATTTGTCCTTAATGACCCGTCTTGACAAATGCCAAAAAACAGAACGAGTCCAGCTGGGTAATTCAAGAAATTTGTAACACAATTAGAAAGTGTTGGGAACATTCAAATTTCAATTCCGACTGAGATTTTCGTAATATGACTTCGCCCTGCTGTGCTTCGTATGTCTCGACTTGTCCTAATGGTCCCTACTGACCCGACTTGACATATGCCAAAACTATAGAACAAGTCCAGCAGGGTAAAACAAAAAATTTGTAACACAATTGGAAAAAGTTGGGAAACAATTCCAATTTCAATTCCCACTGAGATTTTCTTAATTTGACTTCGCCCTGCTGTGCTTCGTATGTCTCGACTTGTCCTAATGGTCCCGATATGTTCCCACTGACCCGACTTGAGAAATGCCATACCTACAGAACAAGTCCAGCTGGGTAAAACAAGAAATTTGTAACACAATAGGAAATTGTTGTGGAACAATTCTAATTTCAATTCCGACTGGGATTTTCGTAAATTGACTTAGCCCTTTTGTGCTTCGTATGTCTCGACTTGTTCTAATGGTCCCTACTGACCCGATTTGACATATGCCTAAACTATAGAATAAGTCCAGCAGGGTAAAACAAGAAATTTGTAACACAATTGGAAAATGTTGGGAAACAATTCCAATTTCAATTCCGACTGAGAATTTCGATTTGACTTCGCCCTGCTGTGCTTATTACGTCTCTTCTTGTCCTAATGGTCCCGATTTTTCCTTAAAGACCCGACTTGAAAAATGCTAAAAAAAAACAAAACGAGTCCAGCTGGGTAATTCAAGAAATTTGTAACACAATAGGAAAATGTTGGGGAACAATTCTAATTTCTATTCCGACTGGGATTTTAGTAATTTGACTTCGCCCTGCTGTGCTTCGTATGTCTCAACTTGTCCTAATGTTCCCGCTTTGTCCTTAATGACCCGACTTGACAAATGCCAAAAAACAGAACGAGTCCAGCTGGGGAACTCACGAAATTTGTAACATAATTGGAAAGTGTTGGGAACATTCAAATTTCAATTCCGACTGAGATTTTAGTAATTTGACTTCGCCCTGCTGTGCTTCGTATGTCTCGACTTGTCCTAATGTTCCCGATTTGTCCTTAATGACCCGACTTGACAAATGCCAAAACTACAGAACAAGTCCAGCTGGGTTAAACAAGAAATTTGTAATACAATAGGAAAATGTTGGGGAACAAATCTAATTTCAATTCCGACTGGGATTTTCGTAAATTGACTTGCCATGCTGTGCTTCGTATGTCTCGACTTGTCCTAATGGTCCCGATTTGTCCTTAAAGACCCGACTTGAAAAATGCTAAAAAGAACAGAACGAGTCCAGCTGGGTAATTCAGTAACACAATAGGAAAATGTTGGGGAACAATTCTAATTCCTATTCCGACTGGGATTTTAGTAATTTGACTTCGCCCTGCTGTGCTTCGTATGTCTCGACTTGTCCTAATGTTCCCGATTTGTCCTTAATGACCCGACTTGACAAATGCCAAAAAACAGAACGAGTCCAGCTGGGGAATTCACGAAATTTGTAACACAATTGGAAAGTGTTGGGAACATTCAAATTTCAATTCCGACTCAGATTTTAGTAATTTGACTTCGCCCTGCTGTGCTTCGTATGTCTCGACTTGTCCCAATGGTCCCTACTGACCCGACTTGACATATGCCAAAACTATAGAACAAGTCCAGAAGGGTAAAACAAAAAATTTGTAACACAATTGGAAAAAGTTGGGAAACAATTCCAATTTCAATTCCGACTGAGATTTTCTTAGTTTGACTTCGCCCTGCTGTGCTTCGTATGTCTCGACTTGTCCTAATGGTCCCGATATGTTCCCACTGACCCGACTTGAGAAATGCCATACCTACAGAACAAGTCCAGCTGGGTAAAACAAGAAATTTGTAACTCAATAGGAAATTGTTGTGGAACAATTCTAATTTCAATTCCGACTGGGATTTTCGTAAATTGACTTAGCCCTTTTGTGCTTCGTATGTCTCGACTTGTCCTAATGTTCCCGATTTGTCCTTAATGACCCGACTTGACAAATGCCAAAAAACAGAACGAGTCCAGCTGGGGAATTCACGAAATTTTTAACACAATTGGAAAGTGTTGGGAACATTCAAATTTCAATTCCGACTGAGATTTTAGTAATTTGACTTCGCCCTGCTGTGCTTCGTATGTCTCGACTTGACCTAATGGTCCCTACTGACCCGACTTGACATATGCCAAAACTATAGAACAAGTCCAGAAGGGTAAAACAAAAAATTTGTAACACGATTGGAAAAAGTTGGGAAACAATTCCAATTTCAATTCCGACTGAGATTTTCTTAATTTGACTTCACCCTGCTGTGCTTCGTATGTCTAGACTTGTCCTAATGGTCCCGATATGTTCCCACTGATCCGACTTGAGAAATGCCATACCTACTGAACAAGTCCAGCTGGGTAAAACAAGAAATTTGTAACACAATAGGAAATTATTGTGGAACAATTCCAATTTCAATTCCGACTGAGATTTTCGTAATTTGACTTCGCCCTGCTGTGCTTTGTATATATCAATGTCTCGACTTGTCCTAATGTTCCCGATTTGTCCTTACTTGACAAATGCCAAAAAACAGAACGAGTCCAGCTGGGGAATTCAAGAAATTTGTAACACAATAGGAAAATGTTGGGGAACAAATCTAATTTCAATTCCGACTGGGATTTTCGTAAATTGACTTGCCATGCTGTGCTTCGTATGTCTCGACTTGTCCTAATGGTCCCGATTTGTCCTTGATGACCCGACTTGACAAATGCCAAAATACAGGACAATCTCAGCTGGGTAAAACAAGAAATTTGTAGCACAATTGGAAAATGTTGGGGAACAATTCAAATTTCAATTCCGAGATTTTCGATTTGACTTCGCCCTGCTGTGCTTAGTACGTCTCGTCTTGTCCTAATGGTCCCGATTTGTCCTTAAAGACCCGACTTGGAAATTGCTAAAAGAAAACAGAACGAGTCCAGCTGGGTAATTCAAGAAATTAGTAACACAATAGGAAAATGTTGGGGAACAATTCTAATTTCTATTCCGACTGGGATTTTAGTAATTTGACTTCGCCCTGCTGTGCTTCGTATGTCTCGACTTGTCCTAATGTTCCCGATTTGTCCTTAATGACCCGACTTGACAAATGCCAAAAAACAGAACGAGTCCAGCTGGGGAATTCACGAAATTTGTAACACAATTGGAAAGTGTTGGGGACATTCAAATTTCAATTCCGACTGAGATTTTAGCAAATTGACTTCGCCCTACTGTGCTTCGTATGTCTCGACTTGTTCTAATGGTCCCTACTGACCCGACTTGACATATGCCAAAACTATAGAACAAGTCCAGCAGGGTAAAACAAAAAATTTGTAACACAATTGGAAAAAGTTGGGAAACAATTCCAATTTCAATTCCGACTGAGATTTTCTTAATTTGACTTCACCCTGCTGTGCTTCGTATGTCTAGACTTGTCCTAATGGTCCCGATATGTTCCCACTGATCCGACTTGAGAAATGCCATACCTACAGAACAAGTCCAGCTGGGTAAAACAAGAAATTTGTAACACAATAGGAAATTATTGTGGAACAATTCCAATTTCAATTCCGACTGAGATTTTCGTAATTTGACTTCGCCCTGCTGTGCTTTGTATATATCAATGTCTCGACTTGTCCTAATGTTCCCGATTTGTCCTTACTTGACAAATGCCAAAAAACAGAACGAGTCCAGCTGGGGAATTCAAGAAATTTGTAACACAATAGGAAAATGTTGGGGAACAAATCTAATTTCAATTCCGACTGGGATTTTCGTAAATTGACTTGCCATGCTGTGCTTCGTATGTCTCGACTTGTCCTAATGGTCCCGATTTGTCCTTGATGACCCGACTTGACAAATGCCAAAATACAGGACAATCTCAGCTGGGTAAAACAAGAAATTTGTAGCACAATTGGAAAATGTTGGGGAACAATTCAAATTTCAATTCCGAGATTTTCGATTTGACTTCGCCCTGCTGTGCTTAGTACGTCTCTTTTTGTCCTAATGGTCCCGATTTTTCCTTAAAGACCCGACTTGAAAAATGCTAAAAAAAAACAAAACGAGTCCAGCTGGGTAATTCAAGAAATTTGTAACACAATAGGAAAATGTTGGGGAACAATTCTAATTTCTATTCCGACTGGGATTTTAGTAATTTGACTTCGCCCTGCTGTGCTTCGTATGTCTCAACTTGTCCTAATGTTCCCGCTTTGTCCTTAATGACCCGACTTGACAAATGCCAACAGAACGAGTCCAGCTGGGGAACTCACGAAATTTGCAACATAATTGGAAAGTGTTGGGAACATTCAAATTTCAATTCCGACTGAGATTTTGGTAATTTGACTTCGCCCTGCTGTGCTTCGTATGTCTCGACTTGTCCTAATGTTCCCGATTTGTCCTTAATGACCCGACTTGACAAATGCCAAAACAACAGAACAAGTCCAGCTGGGTTAAACAAGAAATTTGTAATACAATAGGAAAATGTTGGGGAACAAATCTAATTTCAATTCCGACTGGGATTTTGGTAATTTGACTTCGCCCTGCTGTGCTTCGTATGTCTCGACTTGTCCTAATGGTCCCGATTTGTCCTTAAAGACCCGACTTGAAAAATGCTAAAAAGAACAGAACGAGTCCAGCTGGGGAACTCACGAAATTTGCAACATAATTGGAAAGTGTTGGGAACATTCAAATTTCAATTCCGACTGAGATTTTGGTAATTTGACTTCGCCCTGCTGTGCTTCGTATGTCTCGACTTGTCCTAATGGTCCCGATTTGTCCTTAAAGACCCGACTTGAAAAATGCTAAAAAGAACAGAACGAGTCCAGCTGGGTAATTCAGTAACACAATAGGAAAATGTTGGGGAACAATTCTAATTCCTATTCCGACTGGGATTTTAGTAATTTGACTTCGCCCTGCTGTGCTTCGTATGTCTCGACTTGTCCTAATGTTCCCGATTTGTCCTTAATGACCCGACTTGACAAATGCCAAAAAACAGAACGAGTCCAGCTGGGGAATTCACGAAATTTGTAACACAATTGGAAAGTGTTGGGAACATTCAAATTTCAATTCCGACTCAGATTTTAGTAATTTGACTTCGCCCTGCTGTGCTTCGTATGTCTCGACTTGTCCCAATGGTCCCTACTGACCCGACTTGACATATGCCAAAACTATAGAACAAGTCCAGAAGGGTAAAACAAAAAATTTGTAACACAATTGGAAAAAGTTGGGAAACAATTCCAATTTCAATTCCGACTGAGATTTTCTTAGTTTGACTTCGCCCTGCTGTGCTTCGTATGTCTCGACTTGTCCTAATGGTCCCGATATGTTCCCACTGACCCGACTTGAGAAATGCCATACCTACAGAACAAGTCCAGCTGGGTAAAACAAGAAATTTGTAACTCAATAGGAAATTGTTGTGGAACAATTCTAATTTCAATTCCGACTGGGATTTTCGTAAATTGACTTAGTCCTTTTGTGCTTCGTATGTCTCGACTTGTCCTAATGTTCCCGATTTGTCCTTAATGACCCGACTTGACAAATGCCAAAAAACAGAACGAGTCCAGCTGGGGAATTCACGAAATTTTTAACACAATTGGAAAGTGTTGGGAACATTCAAATTTCAATTCCGACTGAGATTTTAGTAATTTGACTTCGCCCTGCTGTGCTTCGTATGTCTCGACTTGACCTAATGGTCCCTACTGACCCGACTTGACATATGCCAAAACTATAGAACAAGTCCAGAAGGGTAAAACAAAAAATTTGTAACACGATTGGAAAAAGTTGGGAAACAATTCCAATTTCAATTCCGACTGAGATTTTCTTAATTTGACTTCACCCTGCTGTGCTTCGTATGTCTAGACTTGTCCTAATGGTCCCGATATGTTCCCACTGATCCGACTTGAGAAATGCCATACCTACAGAACAAGTCCAGCTCGGTAAAACAAGAAATTTGTAACACAATAGGAAATTATTGTGGAACAATTCCAATTTCAATTCCGACTGAGATTTTCGTAATTTGACTTCGCCCTGCTGTGCTTTGTATATATCAATGTCTCGACTTGTCCTAATGTTCCCGATTTGTCCTTACTTGACAAATGCCAAAAAACAGAACGAGTCCAGCTGGGGAATTCAAGAAATTTGTAACACAATAGGAAAATGTTGGGGAACAAATCTAATTTCAATTCCGACTGGGATTTTCGTAAATTGACTTGCCATGCTGTGCTTCGTATGTCTCGACTTGTCCTAATGGTCCCGATTTGTCCTTGATGACCCGACTTGACAAATGCCAAAATACAGGACAATCTCAGCTGGGTAAAACAAGAAATTTGTAGCACAATTGGAAAATGTTGGGGAACAATTCAAATTTCAATTCCGAGATTTTCGATTTGACTTCGCCCTGCTGTGCTTAGTACGTCTCGTCTTGTCCTAATGGTCCCGATTTGTCCTTAAAGACCCGACTTGGAAATTGCTAAAAGAAAACAGAACGAGTCCAGCTGGGTAATTCAAGAAATTAGTAACACAATAGGAAAATGTTGGGGAACAATTCTAATTTCTATTCCGACTGGGATTTTAGTAATTTGACTTCGCCCTGCTGTGCTTCGTATGTCTCGACTTGTCCTAATGTTCCCGATTTGTCCTTAATGACCTGACTTGACAAATGCCAAAAAACAGAACGAGTCCA
This sequence comes from Chrysolina americana, assembly GCA_958502065.1. Taxonomy (NCBI): domain Eukaryota; kingdom Metazoa; phylum Arthropoda; class Insecta; order Coleoptera; family Chrysomelidae; genus Chrysolina; species Chrysolina americana. Next base: position 31,926,271 of record OY293420.1, read on the forward strand.
GCTGGGGAATTCACGAAATTTGTAACACAATTGGAAAGTGTTGGGGACATTCAAATTTCAATTCCGACTGAGATTTTAGCAAATTGACTTCGCCCTACTGTGCTTCGTATGTCTCGACTTGTTCTAATGGTCCCTACTGACCCGACTTGACATATGCCAAATCTATAGAACAAGTCCAGCAGGGTAAAACAAAAAATTTGTAACACAATTGGAAAAAGTTGGGAAACAATTCCAATTTCAATTCCGACTGAGATTTTCTTAATTTGACTTCACCCTGCTGTGCTTCGTATGTCTCGACTTGTCCTAATGGTCCCGATATGTTCCCACTGACCCGACTTGAGAAATGCCATACCTACAGGACAAGCCCAGCTGGGTAAAACAAGAAATTTGTAGCACAATTGGAAAATGTTGGAGAACAATTCAAATTTCAATTCCGAGATTTTCGATTTGTCTTCGCCCTGCTGTGCTTAGTACGTCTCGTCTTGTCCTAATGGTCCCGATTTGTACTTAAAGACCCGACTTGAAAAATGCTAAAAAAAAACAAAACGAGTCCAGCTGGGTAATTCAAGAAATATGTAACACAATAGGAAAATGTTGGGGAACAAATCTAATTTCTATTCCGACTGGGATTTTAGTAATTTGACTTCGCCCTGCTGTGCTTCGTATGTCTCGACTTGTTCTAATGTTCCCGATTTGTCCTTAATGACCCGACTTGACATATGCCAAAACTATAGAACAAGTCCAGCAGGGTAAAACAAGAAATTTGTAACACAATTGGAAAATGTTGGGAAACAATTCCAATTTCAATTCCGACTGGGATATTCGTGAATTGACTTAGCCCTGCTGTGCTTCGTATGTCTCGACTTGTTCTAATGGTCCCGATTTGTGCTTGATGACACGACTTGACAAATGCCAAAATACAGGACAAGTCCAGCTGGGTAAAACAAGAAATTTGTAGCACAATTGGAAAATGTAGGGGAACAATTCAAATATCAATTCCGACTAAGATTTCAGTAATTTGACTTCGCCCTGCTGTGCTTCGTATGTCTCGACTTGTCCTAATGGTCCCTACTGACCCGACTTGACATATGCCAAAACTATAGAACAAGTCCAGAAGGGTAAAACAAGAAATTTGTAACACAATTGGAAAATGTTGGGAAACAATTCCAATTTCAATTCCGACTGAGATTTTCGTAATTTGACTTCGCCCTGCTGTGCTTTGTATATACAATGTCTCGACTTGTCCTAATGTTCCCGATTTGTCCTTAATGACCCGACTTGACAAATGCCAAAAAACAGAACGAGTCCAGCTGGGGAATTCAAGAAATTTGTAACACAATTGGAAAGTGATGGGAACATTCAAATTTAAATTCCGACTGAGATTTTCGTAATATGACTTCGCCCTGCTGTGCTTCGTATATATCAACTTGTACTAATGTTCCCGATTTTTCCCCACAGACCCAACTTGACGAATGCCAAAACTACAGAACAAGTCAAGCTGGGTAAAACAAGAAATTTGTAGCACAATTGGAAAATGTTGGGGAACAATTAAAATTTCAATTCCGACTGAGATTTTAGTAATTTGACTTCGCCCTGCTGTGCTTCGTATGTCTCGACTTGTCCTAATGTTCCCGATTTGTCCTTAATGACCCGACTTGACAAATGCCAAAAAACAGAACGAGTCCAGCTGGGTAATTCAAGAAATTTGTAACACATTTGGAAAGTGTTGGGAACATTCAAATTTCAATTCCGACTGAGATTTTCGTAATATGACTTCGCCCTGCTTTGCATCGTATGTCTTGACTTGTCCTAATGGTCCCGATTTGTCCCCACTGACCTGACTTGACAAATGCTAAAACTACAGAACAAGTCCAGCTAGGTTAAACAAGAAATTTGTAACACAATAGGAAAATGTTGGGGAACAAATCTAATTTCAATTCCGACTGGGATTTTCGTAAATTGACTGCCATGCTGTGCTTCGTATGTCTCGACTTGTCCTAATGTTCCCGATTTGTCCTTAATGACCCGTCTTGACAAATGCCAAAAAACAGAACGAGTCCAGCTGGGTAATTCAAGAAATTTGTAACACATTTGGAAAGTGTTGGGAACATTCAAATTTCAATTCCGACTGAGATTTTCGTAATATGACTTCGCCCTGCTTTGCATCGTATGTCTTGACTTGTCCTAATGGTCCCGATTTGTCCCCACTGACCTGACTTGACAAATGCTAAAACTACAGAACAAGTCCAGCTAGGTTAAACAAGAAATTTGTAACACAATAGGAAAATGTTGGGGAACAAAACTAATTTCAATTCCGACTGGGATTTTCGTAAATTGACTGCCATGCTGTGCTTCGTATGTCTCGACTTGTCCTAATGTTCCCGATTTGTCCTTAATGACCCGTCTTGACAAATGCCAAAAAACAGAACGAGTCCAGCTGGGTAATTCAAGAAATTTGTAACACAATTAGAAAGTGTTGGGAACATTCAAATTTCAATTCCGACTGAGATTTTCGTAATATGACTTCGCCCTGCTGTGCTTCGTATGTCTCGACTTGTCCTAATGGTCCCTACTGACCCGACTTGACATATGCCAAAACTATAGAACAAGTCCAGCAGGGTAAAACAAAAAATTTGTAACACAATTGGAAAAAGTTGGGAAACAATTCCAATTTCAATTCCCACTGAGATTTTCTTAATTTGACTTCGCCCTGCTGTGCTTCGTATGTCTCGACTTGTCCTAATGGTCCCGATATGTTCCCACTGACCCGACTTGAGAAATGCCATACCTACAGAACAAGTCCAGCTGGGTAAAACAAGAAATTTGTAACACAATAGGAAATTGTTGTGGAACAATTCTAATTTCAATTCCGACTGGGATTTTCGTAAATTGACTTAGCCCTTTTGTGCTTCGTATGTCTCGACTTGTTCTAATGGTCCCTACTGACCCGATTTGACATATGCCTAAACTATAGAATAAGTCCAGCAGGGTAAAACAAGAAATTTGTAACACAATTGGAAAATGTTGGGAAACAATTCCAATTTCAATTCCGACTGAGAATTTCGATTTGACTTCGCCCTGCTGTGCTTATTACGTCTCTTCTTGTCCTAATGGTCCCGATTTTTCCTTAAAGACCCGACTTGAAAAATGCTAAAAAAAAACAAAACGAGTCCAGCTGGGTAATTCAAGAAATTTGTAACACAATAGGAAAATGTTGGGGAACAATTCTAATTTCTATTCCGACTGGGATTTTAGTAATTTGACTTCGCCCTGCTGTGCTTCGTATGTCTCAACTTGTCCTAATGTTCCCGCTTTGTCCTTAATGACCCGACTTGACAAATGCCAAAAAACAGAACGAGTCCAGCTGGGGAACTCACGAAATTTGTAACATAATTGGAAAGTGTTGGGAACATTCAAATTTCAATTCCGACTGAGATTTTAGTAATTTGACTTCGCCCTGCTGTGCTTCGTATGTCTCGACTTGTCCTAATGATCCCGATTTGTCCTTAATGACCCGACTTGACAAATGCCAAAACTACAGAACAAGTCCAGCTGGGTTAAACAAGAAATTTGTAATACAATAGGAAAATGTTGGGGAACAAATCTAATTTCAATTCCGACTGGGATTTTCGTAAATTGACTTGCCATGCTGTGCTTCGTATGTCTCGACTTGTCCTAATGGTCCCGATTTGTCCTTAAAGACCCGACTTGAAAAATGCTAAAAAGAACAGAACGAGTCCAGCTGGGTAATTCAGTAACACAATAGGAAAATGTTGGGGAACAATTCTAATTCCTATTCCGACTGGGATTTTAGTAATTTGACTTCGCCCTGCTGTGCTTCGTATGTCTCGACTTGTCCCAATGGTCCCTACTGACCCGACTTGACATATGCCAAAACTATAGAACAAGTCCAGAAGGGTAAAACAAAAAATTTGTAACACAATTGGAAAAAGTTGGGAAACAATTCCAATTTCAATTCCGACTGAGATTTTCTTAGTTTGACTTCGCCCTGCTGTGCTTCGTATGTCTCGACTTGTCCTAATGGTCCCGATATGTTCCCACTGACCCGACTTGAGAAATGCCATACCTACAGAACAAGTCCAGCTGGGTAAAACAAGAAATTTGTAACTCAATAGGAAATTGTTGTGGAACAATTCTAATTTCAATTCCGACTGGGATTTTCGTAAATTGACTTAGCCCTTTTGTGCTTCGTATGTCTCGACTTGTCCTAATGTTCCCGATTTGTCCTTAATGACCCGACTTGACAAATGCCAAAAAACAGAACGAGTCCAGCTGGGGAATTCACGAAATTTTTAACACAATTGGAAAGTGTTGGGAACATTCAAATTTCAATTCCGACTGAGATTTTAGTAATTTGACTTCGCCCTGCTGTGCTTCGTATGTCTCGACTTGACCTAATGGTCCCTACTGACCCGACTTGACATATGCCAAAACTATAGAACAAGTCCAGAAGGGTAAAACAAAAAATTTGTAACACGATTGGAAAAAGTTGGGAAACAATTCCAATTTCAATTCCGACTGAGATTTTCTTAATTTGACTTCACCCTGCTGTGCTTCGTATGTCTAGACTTGTCCTAATGGTCCCGATATGTTCCCACTGATCCGACTTGAGAAATGCCATACCTACAGAACAAGTCCAGCTGGGTAAAACAAGAAATTTGTAACACAATAGGAAATTATTGTGGAACAATTCCAATTTCAATTCCGACTGAGATTTTCGTAATTTGACTTCGCCCTGCTGTGCTTTGTATATATCAATGTCTCGACTTGTCCTAATGTTCCCGATTTGTCCTTACTTGACAAATGCCAAAAAACAGAACGAGTCCAGCTGGGGAATTCAAGAAATTTGTAACACAATAGGAAAATGTTGGGGAACAAATCTAATTTCAATTCCGACTGGGATTTTCGTAAATTGACTTGCCATGCTGTGCTTCGTATGTCTCGACTTGTCCTAATGGTCCCGATTTGTCCTTGATGACCCGACTTGACAAATGCCAAAATACAGGACAATCTCAGCTGGGTAAAACAAGAAATTTGTAGCACAATTGGAAAATGTTGGGGAACAATTCAAATTTCAATTCCGAGATTTTCGATTTGACTTCGCCCTGCTGTGCTTAGTACGTCTCGTCTTGTCCTAATGGTCCCGATTTGTCCTTAAAGACCCGACTTGGAAATTGCTAAAAGAAAACAGAACGAGTCCAGCTGGGTAATTCAAGAAATTAGTAACACAATAGGAAAATGTTGGGGAACAATTCTAATTTCTATTCCGACTGGGATTTTAGTAATTTGACTTCGCCCTGCTGTGCTTCGTATGTCTCGACTTGTCCTAATGTTCCCGATTTGTCCTTAATGACCCGACTTGACAAATGCCAAAAAACAGAACGAGTCCAGCTGGGGAATTCACGAAATTTGTAACACAATTGGAAAGTGTTGGGAACATTCAAATTTCAATTCCGACTGAGATTTTAGCAAATTGACTTCGCCCTACTGTGCTTCGTATGTCTCGACTTGTTCTAATGGTCCCTACTGACCCGACTTGACATATGCCAAAACTATAGAACAAGTCCAGCAGGGTAAAACAAAAAATTTGTAACACAATTGGAAAAAGTTGGGAAACAATTCCAATTTCAATTCCGACTGAGATTTTCTTAATTTGACTTCACCCTGCTGTGCTTCGTATGTCTCGACTTGTCCTATTGGTCCCGATATGTTCCCACTGACCCGACTTGAGAAATGCCATACCTACAGGACAAGCCCAGCTGGGTAAAACAAGAAATTTGTAGCACAATTGGAAAATGTTGGAGAACAATTCAAATTTCAATTCCGAGATTTTCGATTTGTCTTCGCCCTGCTGTGCTTAGTACGTCTCGTCTTGTCCTAATGGTCCCGATTTGTACTTAAAGACCCGACTTGAAAAATGCTAAAAAAAAACAAAACGAGTCCAGCTGGGTAATTCAAGAAATATGTAACACAATAGGAAAATGTTGGGGAACAAATCTAATTTCTATTCCGACTTGGATTTTAGTAATTTGACTTCGCCCTGCAGTGCTTCGTATGTCTCGACTTGTTCTAATGTTCCCGATTTGTCCTTAATGACCCGACTTGACATATGCCAAAACTATAGAACAAGTCCAGCAGGGTAAAACAAGAAATTTGTAACACAATTGGAAAATGTTGGGAAACAATTCCAATTTCAATTCCGACTGGGATATTCGTAAATTGACTTAGCCCTGCTGTGCTTCGTATGTCTCGACTTGTTCTAATGGTCCCGATTTGTGCTTGATGACACGACTTGACAAATGCCAAAATACAGGACAAGTCCAGCTGGGTAAAACAAGAAATTTGTAGCACAATTGGAAAATGTAGGGGAACAATTCAAATATCAATTCCGACTAAGATTTCAGTACTTTGACTTCGCCCTGCTGTGCTTCGTATGTCTCGACTTGTCCTAATGGTCCCTACTGACCCGACTTGACATATGCCAAAACTATAGAACAAGTCCAGAAGGGTAAAACAAGAAATTTGTAACACAATTGGAAAATGTTGGGAAACAATTCCAATTTCAATTCCGACTGAGATTTTCGTAATTTGACTTCGCCCTGCTGTGCTTTGTATATACAATGTCTCGACTTGTCCTAATGTTCCCGATTTGTCCTTAATGACCCGACTTGACAAATGCCAAAAAACAGAACGAGTCCAGCTGGGGAATTCAAGAAATTTGTAACACAATTGGAAAGTGTTGGGAACATTCAAATTTAAATTCCGACTGAGATTTTCGTAATATGACTTCGCCCTGCTGTGCTTCGTATATATCAACTTGTACTAATGTTCCCGATTTTTCCCCACAGACCCAACTTGACGAATGCCAAAACTACAGAAGAAGTCAAGCTGGGTAAAACAAGAAATTTGTAGCACAATTGGAAAATGTTGGGGAACAATTAAAATTTCAATTCCGACTGAGATTTTAGTAATTTGACTTCGCCCTGCTGTGCTTCGTATGTCTCGACTTGTCCTAATGTTCCCGATTTGTCCTTAATGACCCGACTTGACAAATGCCAAAAAACAGAACGAGTCCAGCTGGGTAATTCAAGAAATTTGTAACACATTTGGAAAGTGTTGGGAACATTCAAATTTCAATTCCGACTGAGATTTTCGTAATATGACTTCGCCCTGCTTTGCATCGTATGTCTTGACTTGTCCTAATGGTCCCGATTTGTCCCCACTGACCTGACTTGACAAATGCTAAAACTACAGAACAAGTCCAGCTAGGTTAAACAAGAAATTTGTAACACAATAGGAAAATGTTGGGGAACAAATCTAATTTCAATTCCGACTGGGATTTTCGTAAATTGACTGCCATGCTGTGCTTCGTATGTCTCGACTTGTCCTAATGTTCCCGATTTGTCCTTAATGACCCGACTTGACAGATGCCAAAAAACAGAACGAGTCCAGCTGGGTAATTCAAGAAATTTGTAACACATTTGGAAAGTGTTGGGAACATTCAAATTTCAATTCCGACTGAGATTTTCGTAATATGACTTCGCCCTGCTTTGCATCGTATGTCTTGACTTGTCCTAATGGTCCCGATTTGTCGCCACTGACCTGACTTGACAAATGCTAAAACTACAGAACAAGTCCAGCTAGGTTAAACAAGAAATTTGTAACACAATAGGAAAATGTTGGGGAACAAATCTAATTTCAATTCCGACTGGGATTTTCGTAAATTGACTGCCATGCTGTGCTTCGTATGTCTCGACTTGTCCTAATGTTCCCGATTTGTCCTTAATGACCCGTCTTGACAAATGCCAAAAAACAGAACGAGTCCAGCTGGGTAATTCAAGAAATTTGTAACACAATTAGAAAGTGTTGGGAACATTCAAATTTCAATTCCGACTGAGATTTTCGTAATATGACTTCGCCCTGCTGTGCTTCGTATGTCTCGACTTGTCCTAATGGTCCCTACTGACCCGACTTGACATATGCCAAAACTATAGAACAAGTCCAGAAGGGTAAAACAAGAAATTTGTAACACAATTGGAAAATGTTGGGAAACAATTCCAATTTCAATTCCGACTGAGATTTTCGTAATTTGACTTCGCCCTGCTGTGCTTTGTATATACAATGTCTCGACTTGTCCTAATGTTCCCGATTTGTCCTTAATGACCCGACTTGACAAATGCCAAAAAACAGAACGAGTCCAGCTGGGGAATTCAAGAAATTTGTAACACAATTGGAAAGTGTTGGGAACATTCAAATTTAAATTCCGACTGAGATTTTCGTAATATGACTTCGCCCTGCTGTGCTTCGTATATATCAACTTGTACTAATGTTCCCGATTTTTCCCCACAGACCCAACTTGACGAATGCCAAAACTACAGAACAAGTCAAGCTGGGTAAAACAAGAAATTTGTAGCACAATTGGAAAATGTTGGGGAACAATTAAAATTTCAATTCCGACTGAGATTTTAGTAATTTGACTTCGCCCTGCTGTGCTTCGTATGTCTCGACTTGTCCTAATGTTCCCGATTTGTCCTTAATGACCCGACTTGACAAATGCCAAAAAACAGAACGAGTCCAGCTGGGTAATTCAAGAAATTTGTAACACATTTGTAAAGTGTTGGGAACATTCAAATTTCAATTCCGACTGAGATTTTCGTAATATGACTTCGCCCTGCTTTGCATCGTATGTCTTGACTTGTCCTAATGGTCCCGATTTGTCCCCACTGACCTGACTTATCAAATGCTAAAACTACAGAACAAGTCCAGCTAGGTTAAACAAGAAATTTGTAACACAATAGGAAAATGTTGGGGAACAAATCTAATTTCAATTCCGACTGGGATTTTCGTAAATTGACTGCCATGCTGTGCTTCGTATGTCTCGACTTGTCCTAATGTTCCCGATTTGTCCTTAATGACCCGACTTGACAAATGCCAAAAAACAGAACGAGTCCAGCTGGGTAATTCAAGAAATTTGTAACACATTTGGAAAGTGTTGGGAACATTCAAATTTCAATTCCGACTGAGATTTTCGTAATATGACTTCGCCCTGCTTTGCATCGTATGTCTTGACTTGTCCTAATGGTCCCGATTTGTCGCCACTGACCTGACTTGGCAAATGCTAAAACTACAGAACAAGTCCAGCTAGGTTAAACAAGAAATTTGTAACACAATAGGAAAATGTTGGGGAACAAATCTAATTTCAATTCCGACTGGGATTTTCGTAAATTGACTGCCATGCTGTGCTTCGTATGTCTCGACTTGTCCTAATGTTCCCGATTTGTCCTTAATGACCCGTCTTGACAAATGCCAAAAAACAGAACGAGTCCAGCTGGGTAATTCAAGAAATTTGTAACACAATTAGAAAGTGTTGGGAACATTCAAGTTTCAATTCCGACTGAGATTTTCGTAATATGACTTCGCCCTGCTGTGCTTCGTATATATCAACTTGTACTAATGTTCCCGATTTATCCCCACTGACCCAACTTGATGAATGCCAAAACTACAGAACAAGTCAAGCTGGGTAAAACAAGAAATTTGTAGCACAATTGGAAAATGTTGGGGAACAATTAAAATTTCAATTCCGACAGAGATTTCAGTAATTTGACTTCGCCCTGCTGTGCTTCGTATGTCTCGATTTGTCCTAATGGTCCCGATATGTTCCCATTGACCCGACGTGACAAATGCCAAACCTATAGAACAAGTTCAGCTGGGTAAAACAAAAAATTTGTAACATAATAGGAAATTGTGGAACAATTCTAATTTCAATTCCGACTGGGATATTCGTAAATTGACTAGCCCTGCTGTGCTTCGTATGTCTCGACTTGTCCTAATGGTCCCGATTTGTGCTTGATGACCAGACTTGACAAATGCCAAAATACAGGACAAGTCCAGCTGGGTAAAAAAAGAAATTTGTAGCACAATTGGGAAATGTAGGGGAACAATTCAAATTTCAATTCCGACTGAGATTTCAGTAATTTGACTTCGCCCTGCTGTGCTTCGTATGTCTCGACTTGTCCTAATGTTCCCGATTTGTCCTTAATGACCCGACTTGACAAATGCCAAAAAACAGAACGAGTCCAGCTGGGTAATTCAAGAAATTTGTAACACAATTGGAAAGTGTTGGGAACATTCAAATTTCAATTCCGACTGAGATTTTCGTAATATGACTTCGCCCTGCTTTGCATCGTATGTCTTGACTTGTCCTAATGGTCCCGATTTGTCCCCACTGACCTGACTTGACAAATGCTAAAACTACAGAACAAGTCCAGCTAGGTTAAACAAGAAATTTGTAACACAATAGGAAAATGTTGGGGAACAAATCTAATTTCAATTCCGACTGGGATTTTCGTAAATTGACTGCCATGCTGTGCTTCGTATGTCTCGACTTGTCCTAATGTTCCCGATTTGTCCTTAATGACCCGACTTGACAAATGCCAAAAAACAGAACGAGTCCAGCTGGGTATTTCAAGAAATTTGTAACACAATTGGAAAGTGTTGGGAACATTCAAATTTCAATTCCGACTGAGATTTTCGTAATATGACTTCGCCCTGCTGTGCTTCGTATGTCTCGATTTGTCCTAATGGTCCCGATATGTTCCCATTGACCCGACGTGACAAATGCCAAACCTATAGAACAAGTTCAGCTGGGTAAAACAAGAAATTTGTAACATAATAGGAAATTGTTGTGGAACAATTCTAATTTCAATTCCGACTGGGATATTCGTAAATTGACTAGCCCTGCTGTGCTTCGTATGTCTCGACTTGTCCTAATGGTCCCGATTTGTGCTTGATGACCCGACTTAACAAATGCCAAAATACAGGACAAGTCCAGCTGGGTAAAACAAGAAATTTGTAGCACAATTGGGAAATGTAGGGGAACAATTCAAATTTCAATTCCGACTGAGATTTCAGTAATTTGACTTCGCCCTGCTGTTCTTCGTATGTCTTGACTTGTCCTAATGGTCCCGATTTGTCCCCACTGACCCAACTTGATGAATGCCAAAACTACAGAACAAGTCAAGCTGGGTAAAACAAGAAATTTGTAGCACAATTGGAAAATGTTGTGGAACAATTAAAATTTCAATTCCGACTGAGATTTTAGTAATTTGACTTCGCCCTGCTGTGCTTTGTATATATCAATGTCTCGACTTGTCCTAATGTTCCCGATTTGTCCTTAATGACCCGACTTGACATATGCCAAAAATCAGAACGAGTCCAGCTGGGGAATTCAAGAAATTTGTAACACAATTGGAAAGTGTTGGGAACATTCAAATTTAAATTCCGACTGAGATTTTCGTAATATGACTTCGCCCTGCTGTGCTTCGTATATATCAACTTGTACTAATGTTCCCGATTTTTTCCCACAGACCCAACTTGACGAATGCCAAAACTACAGAACAAGTCAAGCTGGGTAAAACAAGAAATTTGTAGCACAATTGGAAAATGTTGGGGAACAATTAAAATTTCAATTCCGACTGAGATTTTAGTAATTTGACTTCGCCCTGCTGTGCTTCGTATGTCTCGACTTGTCCTAATGGTCCCTACTGACACGACTTGACATATGCCAAAACTATAGAACAAGTCCAGCAGGGTAAAACAAGAAATTTGTAACACCATTGGAAAATGTTGGGAAACAATTCCAATTTCAATTTCGACTGAAATTTTAGTAATTTGACTTCGCCCTGCTGTGCTTCGTATGTCTCGACTTGTCCTAATGTTCCCGATTTGTCCTTAATGACCCGACTTGACAAATGCCAAAAAACAGAACGAGTCCAGCTGGGTATTCAAGAAATTTGTAACACAATTGGAAAGTGTTGGGAACATTCAAATTTCAATTCCGACTGAGATTTTCGTAATATGACTTCACCCTGCTGTGCTTCGTATGTCTCGATTTGTCCTAATGGTCCCGATATGTTCCCATTGACCCGATGTGACAAATGCCAAACCTATAGAACAAGTTCAGCTGGGTAAAACAAGAAATTTGTAACATAATAGGAAATTGTTGTGGAACAATTCTAATTTCAATTCCGACTGGGATATTCGTAAATTGACAAGCCCTGCTGTGCTTCGTATGTCTCGACTTGTCCTAATGGTCCCGATTTGTGCTTGATGACCCGACTTGACAAATGCCAAAAAACAGAACGAGTCCAGCTGGGGAATTCACGAAATTTGTAACACAATTGGAAAGTGTTGGGAACATTCAAATTTCAATTCCGACTGAGATTTTAGTAATTTGACTTCGCCCTGCTGTGCTTCATATGTCTCGACTTGTCCTAATGCTCCCGATTTGTCCTTAATGACCCGACTTGACAAATGCCAAAAAACAGAAAGAGTCCATAGGTAATTCAAGAAATTTGTAACACAATTGGAAAGTGTTGGGAACATTCAAATTTCAATTCCGACTGAGATTTTCGTAATATGACTTCGCCCTGCTGTGCTTCGTATGTCTCGACTTGTCCTAATGTTCCCGATTCGTCCTTAATGACCCGACTTGACAAATGCCAAAACTACAGAACAAGTCCAGCTGGGTTAAACAAGAAATTTGTAACACATTAGGAAAATGTTGGGGAACAAATCTAATTTCAATTCCGACTGGGATTTTCGTAAATTGACTTGCCATGCTGTGCTTCGTATGTCTCGACTTGTCCTAATGGTCCCGATTTGTCCTTGATGACCCGACTTGACAAATGCAAAAATACAGGACAAGCCTAGCTGGGTAAAACAAGAAATTTGTAGCACAATTGGAAAATGTTGGGGAACAATTCAAATTTCAATTCCGAAATTTTCGATTTGACTTCGCCCTGCTGTGCTTAGTACGTCTCGTCTTGTCCTAATGGTCCCGATTTGTCCTTAAAGACCAAACTTGAAAAATGCTAAAAAAAAAAACAGAACGAGTCCAGCTGGGTAATTCTAGAAATTAGTAACACAATAGGAAAATGTTGGGGAACAATTCTAATTTCTATTCCGACTGGGATTTTAGTAATTTGACTTCGCCCTGCTGTGCTTCGTATGTCTCAACTTGTCCTAATGTTCCCGATTTGTCCTTAATGACCCGACTTGACAAATGCCAAAAAACAGAACGAGTCCAGCTGGGGAATTCACGAAATTTGTAACACAATAGGAAAATGTTGGGGAACAAATCTAATTTCTATTCCGACTGGGATTTTAGTAATTTGACTTCGCCCTGCTGTGCTTCGTATGTCTCGACTTGTCCTAATGGTCCCTACTGACCCGACTTGACATATGCCAAAACTATAGAACAAGTCCAGAAGGGTAAAACAAAAAATTTGTAACACGATTGGAAAAAGTTGGGAAACAATTCCAATTTCAATTCCGACTGAGATTTTCTTAATTTGACTTCACCCTGCTGTGCTTCGTACGTCTCGTCTTGTCCTAATGGTCCCGATTTGTCCTTAAAGACCCGACTTGAAAAATGCTAAAAAAAAACAGAACGAGTCCAGCTGGATAATTCTAGAAATTAGTAACACAATAGGAAAATGTAGGGGAACAATTCTAATTTCTATTCCGACTGGGATTTTAGTAATTTGACTTCGCCCTTTTGTGCTTCGTATGTCTCGACTTGTCCTAATGTTCCCGATTTGTCCTTAATGACCCGACTTGACAAATGCCAAAAAACAGAACGAGTCCAGCTGGGGAATTCACGAAATTTGTAACACAATTGGAAAGTGTTGGGAACATTCAAATTTCAATTCCGACTGAGATTTTAGTAATTTGACTTCGCCCTGCTGTGCTTCGTATGTCTCGACTTGTCCTAATGGTCCCTACTGACCCGACTTGACATATGCCAAAACTATAGAACAAGTCCAGAAGGGTAAAACAAAAAATTTGTAACACAATTGGAAAAAGTTGGGAAACAATTCCAATTTCAATTCCGACTGAGATTTTCTTAATTTGACTTCGCCCTGCTGTGCTTCGTATGTCTCGACTTGTCCTAATGGTCCCGATATGTTCCCACTGATCCGACTTGAGAAATGCCATACCTACAGAACAAGTCCAGCTGGGTAAAACAAGAAATTTGTAACACAATAGGAAATTGTTGGGAAACAATTCCAATTTCAATTCCGACTGAGATTTTCGATTTGACTTCGCCCTGCTGTGCTTAGTACGTCTCTTCTTGTCCTAATGGTCCCGATTTTTCCTTAAAGAACCGACTTGAAAAATGCTAAAAAAAAACAAAACGAGTCCAGCTGGGTAATTCAAGAAATTTGTAACACAATAGGAAAATGTTGGGGAACAAATCTAATTTCTATTCCGACTGGGATTTTCGTAAATTGACTTAGCCCTTTTGTGCTTCGTATGTCTCGACTTGTTCTAATGGTCCCTACTGACCCGATTTGTCATATGCCTAAACTATAGAATAAGTCCAGCAGGGTAAAACAAGAAATTTGTAACACAATTGGAAAGTGTTGGGAACATTCAAATTTCAATTCCGACTGAGATTTTCTTAATTTGACTTCGCCCTGCTGTGCTTCGTATATATCAACTTGTACTAATGTTCCCGATTTTTCCCCACTGACCCAACTTGATGAATGCCAAAACTACAGAACAAGTCAAGCTGGGTAAAACAAGAAATTTGTAGCACAATTGGAAAATGTTGGGGAACAATTAAAATTTCAATTCCGACTGAGATTTCAGTAATTTGACTTCGCCCTGCTGTGCTTCGTATGTCTCGACTTGTCCTAATGTTCCCGAATTGTCCTTAATGGCCCGACTCGACAAATGCCAAAAAACAGAACGAGTCCAGCTGGGTAATTCAAGAAATTTGTAACACAATTGGAAAGTGTTGGGAACATTCAAATTTCAATTCCGACTGAGATTTTAGTAATTTGACTTCGCCCTGCATTGCTTCGTATGTCTCGACTTGTCCTAATGGTCCCTACTGACTCGACTTGACATATGCCAAAACAATAGAACAAGTCCAGCAGGGTAAAACAAAAAATTTGTAACACAATTGGAAAAAGTTGGGAAACAATTCCAATTTCAATTCCGACTGAGATTTTCTTAATTTGACTTCGCCCTGCTGTGCTTCGTATGTCTCGACTTGTCCCAATGGTCCCGATATGTTCCCACTGACCCGACTTGAGAAATGCCATACCTACAGAACAAGTCCAGCTGGGTAAAACAAGAAATTTGTAACACAATTGGAAACTGTTGGGAACATTCAAATTTCAATTCCGACTGAGATTTTCGTAATATGACTTCGCCCTGCTGTGCTTCGTATGTCTCGACTTGTTCTAATGTTCCCGATTTCTCCTTAATGACCCGACTTGACAAATGCCAAAAAAGAGAACGAGTCCAGCTGGGTAATTCAAGAAATTTGTAACACAATAGGAAAATGTTGGGGAACAAATCTAATTTCTATTCCGACTGGGATTTTAGTAATTTGACTTCGCCCTGCTGTGCTTCGTATGTCTCGACTTGTTCTAATGTTCCCGATTTGTCCTTAATGACCCGACTTGACAAATGCCAAAAAGCAGAACGAGTCCAGCTGGGGAATTCAAGAAATTTGTAACACAATTGGAAAGTGTTGGGAGCATTCAAATTTAAATTCCGACTGAGATTTTCGTAATATGACTTCGCCCTGCTGTGCTTCGTATATATCAACTTGTACTAATGTTCCCGATTTTTCCCCACTGACCCAACTTGACGAATGCCAAAACTTCAGAACAAGTCAAGCTGGGTAAAACAATAAATTTGTAGCACAATTGGAAAATGTTGGGGAACAATTAAAATTTCAATTTCGACTGAGATTTTAGTAATTTGACTTCGCCCTGCTGTGCTTCGTATGTCTCAACTTGTCCTAATGTTCCCGATTTGTCCTTAATGACCCGACTTGACAAATGCCAAAAAACAGAACGAGTCCAGCTGGGGAATTCACGAAATTTGTAACACAATTGGAAAGTGTTGGGAACATTCAAATTTCAATTCCGACTGAGATTTTCGTAATATGACTTCGCCCTGCTGTGCTTCGTATGTCTCGACTTGTCCTAATGTTCCCGATTTGTCCTTAATGACCCGACTTGACAAATGCCAAAACTACAGAACAAGTCCAGCTGGGTTAAACAAGAAATTTGTAACACAATAGGAAAATGTTGGGGAACAAATCTAATTTCAATTCCGACTGGGATTTTCGTAAATTGACTTGCCATGCTGTGCTTCGTATGTCTCGACTTGTCCTAATGGTCCCGATTTGTCCTTGATGACCCGACTTGACAAATGCAAAAATACAGGACAAGCCCAGCTGGGTAAAACAAGAAATTTGTAGCACAATTGGAAAATGTTGGGGAACAATTCAAATTTCAATTCCGAAATTTTCGATTTGACTTCGCCCTGCTGTGCTTAGTACGTCTCGTCTTGTCCTAATGGTCCCGATTTGTCCTTAAAGACCAAACTTGACAAATGCTAAAAAAAAAACAGAACGAGTCCAGCTGGGTAATTCTAGAAATTAGTAACACAATAGGAAAATGTTGGGGAACAATTCTAATTTCTATTCCGACTGGGATTTTAGTAATATGACTTCGCCCTGCTGTGCTTCGTATGTCTCGACTTGTCCTAATGTTCCCGATTTGTCCTTAATGACCCGACTTGACAAATGCCAAAACTACAGAACAAGTCCAGCTGGGTTAAACAAGAAATTTGTAACACAATAGGAAAATGTTGGGGAACAAATCTAATTTCAATTCCGACTGGGATTTTCGTAAATTGACTTGCCATGCTGTGCTTCGTATGTCTCGACTTGTCCTAATGGTCCCGATTTGTCCTTGATGACCCGACTTGACGAATGCCAAAATACAGAACAACTCCAGCTGGGTTATACAAGAAATTTGTAGAACAATTGGAAAATGTTGGGGAACAATTCAAATTTCAATTCCGAGATTTTCGATTTGACTTCGCCCTGCTGTGCTTAGTACGTCTCGTCTTGTCCTAATGGTCCCGATTTGTCCTTAAAGACCCGACTTGAAAAATGCTAAAAAAAAACAGAACGAGTCCAGCTGGGTAATTCTAGAAATTAGTAACACAATAGGAAAATGTTGGGGAACAATTCTAATTTCTATTCCGACTGAAATTTTAGTAATTTGACTTCGCCCTGCTGTGCTTCGTATGTCTCGACTTGTCCTAATGGTCCCTACTGACCAGACTTGACATATGCCAAAACTATAGAACAAGTCCAGAAGGGTAAAACAAAAAATTTGTAACACAATTGGAAAAAGTTGGGAAACAATTCCAATTTCAATTCCGACTGAAATTTTAGTAATTTGACTTCGCCCTGCTGTGCTTCGTATGTCTCGACTTGTCCTAATGTTCCCGATTTGTCCTTAATGACCCGACTTGACAAATGCCAAAACTACAGAACAAGTCCAGCTGGGTTAAACAAGAAATTTGTAACACAATAGGAAAATGTTGGGGAACAAATCTAATTCCAATTCCGACTGGGATTTTCGTAAATTGCCTTGCCATGCTGTGCTTCTTATGTCTCGACTTGTCCTAATGGTCCCGATTTGTCCTTGATGACCCGACTTGACAAATGCCAAAATACAGGACAAGCCCAGCTGGGTAAAACAAGAAATTTGTAGCACAATTGGAAAATGTTGGGGAACAATTCAAATTTCAATTCCGAAATTTTCGATTTGACTTCGCCCTGCTGTGCTTAGTACGTCTCGTCTTGTCCGAATGGTCCCGATTTGTCCTTAAAGACCCGACTTGAAAAATGCCAAAAAAACAGAACGAGTCCAGCTGGGTAATTCAGTAACACAATAGGAAAATGTTGGGGAACAATTCTAATTTCTATTCCGACTGGGATTTTCTTAATTTGACTTCGCCCTGCTGTGCTTCGTATGTCTCGACTTGTCCTAATGGTCCCGATATGTTCCCACTGATCCGACTTGAGAAATGCCATACCTACAGAACAAGTCCAGCTGGGTAAAACAAGAAATTTGTAACACAATAGGAAATTGTTGGGAAACAATTCCAATTTCAATTCCGACTGAGATTTTCGATTTGACTTCGCCCTGCTGTGCTTAGTACGTCTCTTCTTGTCCTAATGGTCCCGATTTTTCCTTAAAGAACCGACTTGAAAAATGCTAAAAAAAAACAAAACGAGTCCAGCTGGGTAATTCAAGAAATTTGTAACACAATAGGAAAATGTTGGGGAACAAATCTAATTTCTATTCCGACTGGGATTTTCGTAAATTGACTTAGCCCTTTTGTGCTTCGTATGTCTCGACTTGTTCTAATGGTCCCTACTGACCCGATTTGTCATATGCCTAAACTATAGAATAAGTCCAGCAGGGTAAAACAAGAAATTTGTAACACAATTGGAAAGTGTTGGGAACATTCAAATTTCAATTCCGACTGAGATTTTCTTAATTTGACTTCGCCCTGCTGTGCTTCGTATATATCAACTTGTACTAATGTTCCCGATTTTTCCCCACTGACCCAACTTGATGAATGCCAAAACTACAGAACAAGTCAAGCTGGGTAAAACAAGAAATTTGTAGCACAATTGGAAAATGTTGGGGAACAATTAAAATTTCAATTCCGACTGAGATTTCAGTAATTTGACTTCGCCCTGCTGTGCTTCGTATGTCTCGACTTGTCCTAATGTTCCCGAATTGTCCTTAATGGCCCGACTCGACAAATGCCAAAAAACAGAACGAGTCCAGCTGGGTAATTCAAGAAATTTGTAACACAATTGGAAAGTGTTGGGAACATTCAAATTTCAATTCCGACTGAGATTTTAGTAATTTGACTTCGCCCTGCATTGCTTCGTATGTCTCGACTTGTCCTAATGGTCCCTACTGACTCGACTTGACATATGCCAAAACAATAGAACAAGTCCAGCAGGGTAAAACAAAAAATTTGTAACACAATTGGAAAAAGTTGGGAAACAATTCCAATTTCAATTCCGACTGAGATTTTCTTAATTTGACTTCGCCCTGCTGTGCTTCGTATGTCTCGACTTGTCCCAATGGTCCCGATATGTTCCCACTGACCCGACTTGAGAAATGCCATACCTACAGAACAAGTCCAGCTGGGTAAAACAAGAAATTTGTAACACAATTGGAAACTGTTGGGAACATTCAAATTTCAATTCCGACTGAGATTTTCGTAATATGACTTCGCCCTGCTGTGCTTCGTATGTCTCGACTTGTTCTAATGTTCCCGATTTCTCCTTAATGACCCGACTTGACAAATGCCAAAAAAGAGAACGAGTCCAGCTGGGTAATTCAAGAAATTTGTAACACAATAGGAAAATGTTGGGGAACAAATCTAATTTCTATTCCGACTGGGATTTTAGTAATTTGACTTCGCCCTGCTGTGCTTCGTATGTCTCGACTTGTTCTAATGTTCCCGATTTGTCCTTAATGACCCGACTTGACAAATGCCAAAAAGCAGAACGAGTCCAGCTGGGGAATTCAAGAAATTTGTAACACAATTGGAAAGTGTTGGGAGCATTCAAATTTAAATTCCGACTGAGATTTTCGTAATATGACTTCGCCCTGCTGTGCTTCGTATATATCAACTTGTACTAATGTTCCCGATTTTTCCCCACTGACCCAACTTGACGAATGCCAAAACTTCAGAACAAGTCAAGCTGGGTAAAACAATAAATTTGTAGCACAATTGGAAAATGTTGGGGAACAATTAAAATTTCAATTTCGACTGAGATTTTAGTAATTTGACTTCGCCCTGCTGTGCTTCGTATGTCTCAACTTGTCCTAATGTTCCCGATTTGTCCTTAATGACCCGACTTGACAAATGCCAAAAAACAGAACGAGTCCAGCTGGGGAATTCACGAAATTTGTAACACAATTGGAAAGTGTTGGGAACATTCAAATTTCAATTCCGACTGAGATTTTCGTAATATGACTTCGCCCTGCTGTGCTTCGTATGTCTCGACTTGTCCTAATGTTCCCGATTTGTCCTTAATGACCCGACTTGACAAATGCCAAAACTACAGAACAAGTCCAGCTGGGTTAAACAAGAAATTTGTAACACAATAGGAAAATGTTGGGGAACAAATCTAATTTCAATTCCGACTGGGATTTTCGTAAATTGACTTGCCATGCTGTGCTTCGTATGTCTCGACTTGTCCTAATGGTCCCGATTTGTCCTTGATGACCCGACTTGACAAATGCAAAAATACAGGACAAGCCCAGCTGGGTAAAACAAGAAATTTGTAGCACAATTGGAAAATGTTGGGGAACAATTCAAATTTCAATTCCGAAATTTTCGATTTGACTTCGCCCTGCTGTGCTTAGTACGTCTCGTCTTGTCCTAATGGTCCCGATTTGTCCTTAAAGACCAAACTTGACAAATGCTAAAAAAAAAACAGAACGAGTCCAGCTGGGTAATTCTAGAAATTAGTAACACAATAGGAAAATGTTGGGGAACAATTCTAATTTCTATTCCGACTGGGATTTTAGTAATATGACTTCGCCCTGCTGTGCTTCGTATGTCTCGACTTGTCCTAATGTTCCCGATTTGTCCTTAATGACCCGACTTGACAAATGCCAAAACTACAGAACAAGTCCAGCTGGGTTAAACAAGAAATTTGTAACACAATAGGAAAATGTTGGGGAACAAATCTAATTTCAATTCCGACTGGGATTTTCGTAAATTGACTTGCCATGCTGTGCTTCGTATGTCTCGACTTGTCCTAATGGTCCCGATTTGTCCTTGATGACCCGACTTGACGAATGCCAAAATACAGAACAACTCCAGCTGGGTTATACAAGAAATTTGTAGAACAATTGGAAAATGTTGGGGAACAATTCAAATTTCAATTCCGAGATTTTCGATTTGACTTCGCCCTGCTGTGCTTAGTACGTCTCGTCTTGTCCTAATGGTCCCGATTTGTCCTTAAAGACCCGACTTGAAAAATGCTAAAAAAAAACAGAACGAGTCCAGCTGGGTAATTCTAGAAATTAGTAACACAATAGGAAAATGTTGGGGAACAATTCTAATTTCTATTCCGACTGAAATTTTAGTAATTTGACTTCGCCCTGCTGTGCTTCGTATGTCTCGACTTGTCCTAATGGTCCCTACTGACCAGACTTGACATATGCCAAAACTATAGAACAAGTCCAGAAGGGTAAAACAAAAAATTTGTAACACAATTGGAAAAAGTTGGGAAACAATTCCAATTTCAATTCCGACTGAAATTTTAGTAATTTGACTTCGCCCTGCTGTGCTTCGTATGTCTCGACTTGTCCTAATGTTCCCGATTTGTCCTTAATGACCCGACTTGACAAATGCCAAAACTACAGAACAAGTCCAGCTGGGTTAAACAAGAAATTTGTAACACAATAGGAAAATGTTGGGGAACAAATCTAATTCCAATTCCGACTGGGATTTTCGTAAATTGCCTTGCCATGCTGTGCTTCTTATGTCTCGACTTGTCCTAATGGTCCCGATTTGTCCTTGATGACCCGACTTGACAAATGCCAAAATACAGGACAAGCCCAGCTGGGTAAAACAAGAAATTTGTAGCACAATTGGAAAATGTTGGGGAACAATTCAAATTTCAATTCCGAAATTTTCGATTTGACTTCGCCCTGCTGTGCTTAGTACGTCTCGTCTTGTCCGAATGGTCCCGATTTGTCCTTAAAGACCCGACTTGAAAAATGCCAAAAAAACAGAACGAGTCCAGCTGGGTAATTCAGTAACACAATAGGAAAATGTTGGGGAACAATTCTAATTTCTATTCCGACTGGGATTTTAGTAATTTGACTTCGCCCTGCTGTGCTTCGTATGTCTCAACTTGTCCTAATGTTCCCGATTTGTCCTTAAAGACCCGACTTGAAAAATGCTAAAAAAAAACAGAACGAGTCCAGCTGGGTAATTCTAGAAATTAGTAACACAATAGGAAAATGTTGGGGAACATTTCTAATTTCTATTCCGACTGGGATTTTAGTAATTTGACTTCGCCCTGCTGTGCTTCGTATGTCTCGACTTGTCCTAATGTTCCCGATTTGTCCTAAATGACCCGACTTGACAAATGCCAAAACTACAGAACAAGTCCAGCTGGGTTAAACAAGAAATTTGTAACACAATAGGAAAATGTTGGGGAACAAATCTAATTTCAATTCCGACTGGGATTTTCGTAAATTGACTTGCCATGCTGTGCTTCGTATGTCTCGACTTGTCCTAATGGTCCCGATTTGTCCTTGATGACCCGACTTGACAAATGCCAAAATACAGGACAAGCCCAGCTGGGTAAAACAAGAAATTTGTAGCACAATTGGAAAAAGTTGGGAACATTCAAATTTCAATTCCGACTGAGATTTTCGTAATATGACTTCGCCCTGCTGTGCTTCGTATGTCTCGACTTGTCCTAATGTTCCCGATTTGTCCTTAATGACCCGACTTGACAAATGCCAAAACTACAGAACAAATCCAGCTGGGTTAAACAAGAAATTTGTAACACAATAGGAAAATGTTGGGGAACAATTCTAATTTCTATTCCGACTGGGATTTTCGTAAATTGACTTGCCATGCTGTGCTTCGTATGTCTCGACTTGTCCTAATGGTCCCGATTTGTCCTTGATGACCCGACTTGACGAATGCGAAAATACAGAACAAGTCCAGCTGGGTTATACAAGAAATTTGTAGCACAATTGGAAAATGTTGGGGAACAATTCAAATTTCAATTCCAAGATTTTCGATTTGACTTCGCCCTGCTGTGCTTCGTATGTCTCGACTTGTCCTAATGTTCCCGAATTGTCCTTAATGGCCCGACTCGACAAATGCCAAAAAACAGAACGAGTCCAGCTGGGGAATTCACGAAATTTGTAACACAATTGGAAAGTGTTGGGAACATTCAAATTTCAATTCCGACTGAGATTTTAGTAATTTGACTTCGCCCTGCTGTGCTTCGTATGTCTCGACTTGTCCTAATGGTCCCTACTGACCCGACTTGACATATGCCAAAACTATAGAACAAGTCCAGAAGGGTAAAACAAAAAATTTGTAACACAATTGGAAAAAGTTGGGAAACAATTCCAATTTCAATTCCGACTGAGATTTTCTTAATTTGACTTCGCCCTGCTGTGCTTCGTATGTCTCGACTTGTCCTAATGGTCCCGATATGTTCCCACTGACCCGACTTGAGAAATGCCATACCTACAGAACAAGTCCAGCTGGGTAAAACAAGAAATTTGTAACACAATAGGAAATTGTTGTGGAACAATTCTAATTTCAATTCCGACTGGGATTTTCGTAAATTGACTTAGCCCTTTTGTGCTTCGTATGTCTCGACTTGTTCTAATGGTCCCTACTGACCCGATTTGACATATGCCTAAACTATAGAATAAGTCCAGCAGGGTAAAACAAGAAATTTGTAACACAATTGGAAAGTGTTGGGAACATTCAAATTTCAATTCCGACTGAGATTTTCGTAATATGACTTCGCCCTGCTGTGCTTCGTATGTCTCGATTTGTCCTAATGGTCCCGATATATTCCCACTGTCCCGACTTGACAAACGCCAAACCTATAGAACAAGTTCAGCTGGGTAAAACAAGAAATTTGTAACATAATAGGAAATTGGTGGGGAACAATTCAAATTTCAATTCCGAAATTTTCGATTTGACTTCGCCCTGCTGTGCTTAGTACGTCTCGTCTTGTCCTAATGGTCCCGATTTGTCCTTAATGACCCGACTTGACTAATGCCAAAAAACAGAACGAGTCCAGCTGGGGAATTCACGAAATTTGTAACACAATTGGAAAGTGTTGGGTACATTCAAATTTCAATTCCGACTGAGATTTTAGTAATTTGACTTCGCCCTGCTGTGCTTCGTATGTCTCAACTTGTCCTAATGTTCCCGATTTGTCCTTAATGACCCGACTTGACATATGCCAAAAAACAGAACGAGTCCAGCTGGGTAATTCAAGAAATTTGTAACACAATTAGAAAGTGTTGGGAACATTCAAATTTCAATTCCGACTGAGATTTTCGTAATATGACTTCGCTCTGCTGTGCTTCGTATATATCAAATTGTACTAATGTTCCCGATTTTTCCCCACTGACCCAACTTGATGAATGCCAAAACTCAGAACAAGTCAAGCTGGGTAAAACAAGAAATTTGTAGCACAATTGGAAAATGTTGGGGAACAATTAAAATTTCAATTCCGACTGAGATTTCAGTAATTTGACTTCGCCCTGCTGTGCTTCGTATGTCTCGACTTGTCCTAATGTTCCCGAATTGTCCTTAATGGCCCGACTTGACAAATGCCAAAAAACAGAACGAGTCCAGCTGGGTAATTCAAGAAATTTGTAACACAATTGGAAAGTGTTGGGAACATTCTAATTTCTATTCCGACTGGGATTTCAGTAATTTGACTTCGCCCTGCTGTGCTTCGTATGTCTCGACTTGTCCTAATGGTCCCTACTGACCCGACTTGACATATGCCAAAACAATAGAACAAGTCCAGCAGGGTAAAACAAAAAATTTGTAACACAATTGGAAAAAGTTGGGAAACAATTCCAATTTCAATTCCGACTGAGATTTTCCTAATTTGACTTCGCCCTGCTGTGCTTCGTATGTCTCGACTTGTCCCAATGGTCCCGATATGTTCCCACTGACCCGACTTGAGAAATGCCATACCTACAGAACAAGTCCAGCTGGGTAAAACAAGAAATTTGTAACACAATAGGAAAATGTTGGTGAACAATTCTAATTTCTATTCCGACTGGGATTTTAGTAATTTGACTTCGCCCTGCTGTGCTTCGTATGTCTCGACTTGTCCTAATGCTCCCGATTTGTCCTTAATGACCCGACTTGACAAATGCCAAAAAACAGAAAGAGTCCATAGGTAATTCAAGAAATTTGTAACACAATTGGAAAGTGTTGGGAACATTCAAATTTCAATTCCGACTGAGATTTTCGTAATATGACTTCGCCCTGCTGTGCTTCGTATGTCTCGACTTGTCCTAATGTTCCCGATTCGTCCTTAATGACCCGACTTGACAAATGCCAAAACTACAGAACAAGTCCAGCTGGGTTAAACAAGAAATTTGTAACACATTAGGAAAATGTTGGGGAACAAATCTAATTTCAATTCCGACTGGGATTTTCGTAAATTGACTTGCCATGCTGTGCTTCGTATGTCTCGACTTGTCCTAATGGTCCCGATTTGTCCTTGATGACCCGACTTGACAAATGCAAAAATACAGGACAAGCCTAGCTGGGTAAAACAAGAAATTTGTAGCACAATTGGAAAATGTTGGGGAACAATTCAAATTTCAATTCCGAAAATTTCGATTTGACTTCGCCCTGCTGTGCTTAGTACGTCTCGTCTTGTCCTAATGGTCCCGATTTGTCCTTAAAGACCAAACTTGAAAAATGCTAAAAAAAAAAACAGAACGAGTCCAGCTGGGTAATTCTAGAAATTAGTAACACAATAGGAAAATGTTGGGGAACAATTCTAATTTCTATTCCGACTGGGATTTTAGTAATTTGACTTCGCCCTGCTGTGCTTCGTATGTCTCAACTTGTCCTAATGTTCCCGATTTGTCCTTAATGACCCGACTTGACAAATGCCAAAAAACAGAACGAGTCCAGCTGGGGAATTCACGAAATTTGTAACACAATAGGAAAATGTTGGGGAACAAATCTAATTTCTATTCCGACTGGGATTTTAGTAATTTGACTTCGCCCTGCTGTGCTTCGTATGTCTCGACTTGTCCTAATGGTCCCTACTGACCCGACTTGACATATGCCAAAACTATAGAACAAGTCCAGAAGGGTAAAACAAAAAATTTGTAACACGATTGGAAAAAGTTGGGAAACAATTCCAATTTCAATTCCGACTGAGATTTTTTAATTTGACTTCACCCTGCTGTGCTTCGTACGTCTCGTCTTGTCCTAATAGTCCCGATTTGTCCTTAAAGACCCGACTTGAAAAATGCTAAAAAAAAACAGAACGAGTCCAGCTGGATAATTCTAGAAATTAGTAACACAATAGGAAAATGTAGGGGAACAATTCTAATTTCTATTCCGACTGGGATTTTAGTAATTTGACTTCGCCCTTTTGTGCTTCGTATGTCTCGACTTGTCCTAATGTTCCCGATTTGTCCTTAATGACCCGACTTGACAAATGCCAAAAAACAGAACGAGTCCAGCTGGGGAATTCACGAAATTTGTAACACAATTGGAAAGTGTTGGGAA
Organism: Chrysolina americana; assembly: GCA_958502065.1. Lineage (NCBI taxonomy): Eukaryota > Metazoa > Arthropoda > Insecta > Coleoptera > Chrysomelidae > Chrysolina > Chrysolina americana. Next base: position 31,952,482 of record OY293420.1, read on the forward strand.
CATTCAAATTTCAATTCCGACTGAGATTTTAGTAATTTGACTTCGCCCTGCTGTGCTTCGTATGTCTCGACTTGTCCTAATGGTCCCTACTGACCCGACTTGACATATGCCAAAACTATAGAACAAGTCCAGAAGAGTAAAACAAAAAATTTGTAACACAATTGGAAAAAGTTGGGAAACAATTCCAATTTCAATTCCGACTGAGATTTTCTTAATTTGACTTCGCCCTGCTGTGCTTCGTATGTCTCGACTTGTCCTAATGTTCCCGATTTGTCCTAAATGACCCGACTTGACAAATGCCAAAACTACAGAACAAGTCCAGCTGGGTTAAACAAGAAATTTGTAACACAATAGGAAAATGTTGGGGAACAAATCTAATTTCAATTCCGACTGGGATTTTCGTAAATTGACTTGCCATGCTGTGCTTCGTATGTCTCGACTTGTCCTAATGGTCCCGATTTGTCCTTGATGACCCGACTTGACAAATGCCAAAATACAGGACAAGCCCAGCTGGGTAAAACAAGAAATTTGTAGCACAATTGGAAAAAGTTGGGAACATTCAAATTTCAATTCCGACTGAGATTTTCGTAATATGACTTCGCCCTGCTGTGCTTCGTATGTCTCGACTTGTCCTAATGTTCCCGATTTGTCCTTAATGACCCGACTTGACAAATGCCAAAACTACAGAACAAATCCAGCTGGGTTAAACAAGAAATTTGTAACACAATAGGAAAATGTTGGGGAACAATTCTAATTTCTATTCCGACTGGGATTTTCGTAAATTGACTTGCCATGCTGTGCTTCGTATGTCTCGACTTGTCCTAATGGTCCCGATTTGTCCTTGATGACCCGACTTGACAAATGCCAAAATACAGAACAAGTCCAGCTGGGTTATACAAGAAATTTGTAGCACAATTGGAAAATGTTGGGGAACAATTCAAATTTCAATTCCAAGATTTTCGATTTGACTTCGCCCTGCTGTGCTTCGTATGTCTCGACTTGTCCTAATGTTCCCGAATTGTCCTTAATGGCCCGACTCGACAAATGCCAAAAAACAGAACGAGTCCAGCTGGGGAATTCACGAAATTTGTAACACAATTGGAAAGTGTTGGGAACATTCAAATTTCAATTCCGACTGAGATTTTAGTTATTTGACTTCGCCCTGCTGTGCTTCGTATGTCTCGACTTGTCCTAATGGTCCCTACTGACCCGACTTGACATATGCCAAAACTATAGAACAAGTCCAGAAGGGTAAAACAAAAAATTTGTAACACAATTGGAAAAAGTTGGGAAACAATTCCAATTTCAATTCCGACTGAGATTTTCTTAATTTGACTTCGCCCTGCTGTGCTTCGTATGTCTCGACTTGTCCTAATGGTCCCGATATGTTCCCACTGACCCGACTTGAGAAATGCCATACCTACAGAACAAGTCCAGCTGGGTAAAACAAGAAATTTGTAACACAATAGGAAATTGTTGTGGAACAATTCTAATTTCAATTCCGACTGGGATTTTCGTAAATTGACTTAGCCCTTTTGTGCTTCGTATGTCTCGACTTGTTCTAATGGTCCCTACTGACCCGATTTGACATATGCCTAAACTATAGAATAAGTCCAGCAGGGTAAAACAAGAAATTTGTAACACAATTGGAAAGTGTTGGGAACATTCAAATTTCAATTCCGACTGAGATTTTCGTAATATGACTTCGCCCTGCTGTGCTTCGTATGTCTCGATTTGTCCTAATGGTCCCGATATATTCCCACTGTCCCGACTTGACAAACGCCAAACCTATAGAACAAGTTCAGCTGGGTAAAACAAGAAATTTGTAACATAATAGGAAATTGGTGGGGAACAATTCAAATTTCAATTCCGAAATTTTCGATTTGACTTCGCCCTGCTGTGCTTAGTACGTCTCGTCTTGTCCTAATGGTCCCGATTTGTCCTTAATGACCCGACTTGACTAATGCCAAAAAACAGAACGAGTCCAGCTGGGGAATTCACGAAATTTGTAACACAATTGGAAAGTGTTGGGTACATTCAAATTTCAATTCCGACTGAGATTTTAGTAATTTGACTTCGCCCTGCTGTGCTTCGTATGTCTCAACTTGTCCTAATGTTCCCGATTTGTCCTTAATGACCCGACTTGACATATGCCAAAAAACAGAACGAGTCCAGCTGGGTAATTCAAGAAATTTGTAACACAATTAGAAAGTGTTGGGAACATTCAAATTTCAATTCCGACTGAGATTTTCGTAATATGACTTCGCTCTGCTGTGCTTCGTATATATCAAATTGTACTAATGTTCCCGATTTTTCCCCACTGACCCAACTTGATGAATGCCAAAACTCAGAACAAGTCAAGCTGGGTAAAACAAGAAATTTGTAGCACAATTGGAAAATGTTGGGGAACAATTAAAATTTCAATTCCGACTGAGATTTCAGTAATTTGACTTCGCCCTGCTGTGCTTCGTATGTCTCGACTTGTCCTAATGTTCCCGAATTGTCCTTAATGGCCCGACTTGACAAATGCCAAAAAACAGAACGAGTCCAGCTGGGTAATTCAAGAAATTTGTAACACAATTGGAAAGTGTTGGGAACATTCTAATTTCTATTCCGACTGGGATTTCAGTAATTTGACTTCGCCCTGCTGTGCTTCGTATGTCTCGACTTGTCCTAATGGTCCCTACTGACCCGACTTGACATATGCCAAAACAATAGAACAAGTCCAGCAGGGTAAAACAAAAAATTTGTAACACAATTGGAAAAAGTTGGGAAACAATTCCAATTTCAATTCCGACTGAGATTTTCCTAATTTGACTTCGCCCTGCTGTGCTTCGTATGTCTCGACTTGTCCCAATGGTCCCGATATGTTCCCACTGACCCGACTTGAGAAATGCCATACCTACAGAACAAGTCCAGCTGGGTAAAACAAGAAATTTGTAACACAATAGGAAAATGTTGGTGAACAATTCTAATTTCTATTCCGACTGGGATTTTAGTAATTTGACTTCGCCCTGCTGTGCTTCGTATGTCTCGACTTGTCCTAATGCTCCCGATTTGTCCTTAATGACCCGACTTGACAAATGCCAAAAAACAGAAAGAGTCCATAGGTAATTCAAGAAATTTGTAACACAATTGGAAAGTGTTGGGAACATTCAAATTTCAATTCCGACTGAGATTTTCGTAATATGACTTCGCCCTGCTGTGCTTCGTATGTCTCGACTTGTCCTAATGTTCCCGATTCGTCCTTAATGACCCGACTTGACAAATGCCAAAACTACAGAACAAGTCCAGCTGGGTTAAACAAGAAATTTGTAACACATTAGGAAAATGTTGGGGAACAAATCTAATTTCAATTCCGACTGGGATTTTCGTAAATTGACTTGCCATGCTGTGCTTCGTATGTCTCGACTTGTCCTAATGGTCCCGATTTGTCCTTGATGACCCGACTTGACAAATGCAAAAATACAGGACAAGCCTAGCTGGGTAAAACAAGAAATTTGTAGCACAATTGGAAAATGTTGGGGAACAATTCAAATTTCAATTCCGAAATTTTCGATTTGACTTCGCCCTGCTGTGCTTAGTACGTCTCGTCTTGTCCTAATGGTCCCGATTTGTCCTTAAAGACCAAACTTGAAAAATGCTAAAAAAAAAAACAGAACGAGTCCAGCTGGGTAATTCTAGAAATTAGTAACACAATAGGAAAATGTTGGGGAACAATTCTAATTTCTATTCCGACTGGGATTTTAGTAATTTGACTTCGCCCTGCTGTGCTTCGTATGTCTCAACTTGTCCTAATGTTCCCGATTTGTCCTTAATGACCCGACTTGACAAATGCCAAAAAACAGAACGAGTCCAGCTGGGGAATTCACGAAATTTGTAACACAATAGGAAAATGTTGGGGAACAAATCTAATTTCTATTCCGACTGGGATTTTAGTAATTTGACTTCGCCCTGCTGTGCTTCGTATGTCTCGACTTGTCCTAATGGTCCCTACTGACCCGACTTGACATATGCCAAAACTATAGAACAAGTCCAGAAGGGTAAAACAAAAAATTTGTAACACGATTGGAAAAAGTTGGGAAACAATTCCAATTTCAATTCCGACTGAGATTTTCTTAATTTGACTTCACCCTGCTGTGCTTCGTACGTCTCGTCTTGTCCTAATGGTCCCGATTTGTCCTTAAAGACCCGACTTGAAAAATGCTAAAAAAAAACAGAACGAGTCCAGCTGGATAATTCTAGAAATTAGTAACACAATAGGAAAATGTAGGGGAACAATTCTAATTTCTATTCCGACAGGGATTTTAGTAATTTGACTTCGCCCTTTTGTGCTTCGTATGTCTCGACTTGTCCTAATGTTCCCGATTTGTCCTTAATGACCCGACTTGACAAATGCCAAAAAACAGAACGAGTCCAGCTGGGGAATTCACGAAATTTGTAACACAATTGGAAAGTGTTGGGAACATTCAAATTTCAATTCCGACTGAGATTTTAGTAATTTGACTTCGCCCTGCTGTGCTTCGTATGTCTCGACTTGTCCTAATGGTCCCTACTGACCCGACTTGACATATGCCAAAACTATAGAACAAGTCCAGAAGGGTAAAACAAAAAATTTGTAACACAATTGGAAAAAGTTGGGAAACAATTCCAATTTCAATTCCGACTGAGATTTTCTTAATTTGACTTCGCCCTGCTGTGCTTCGTATGTCTCGACTTGTCCTAATGGTCCCGATATGTTCCCACTGATCCGACTTGAGAAATGCCATACCTACAGAACAAGTCCAGCTGGGTAAAACAAGAAATTTGTAACACAATAGGAAATTGTTGGGGAACAATTCCAATTTCAATTCCGACTGAGATTTTCGATTTGACTTCGCCCTGCTGTGCTTAGTACGTCTCTTCTTGTCCTAATGGTCCCGATTTTTCCTTAAAGAACCGACTTGAAAAATGCTAAAAAAAAACAAAACGAGTCCAGCTGGGTAATTCAAGAAATTTGTAACACAATAGGAAAATGTTGGGGAACAAATCTAATTTCTATTCCGACTGGGATTTTCGTAAATTGACTTAGCCCTTTTGTGCTTCGTATGTCTCGACTTGTTCTAATGGTCCCTACTGACCCGATTTGACATATGCCTAAACTATAGAATGAGTCCAGCAGGGTAAAACAAGAAATTTGTAACACAATTGGAAAGTGTTGGGAACATTCAAATTTCAATTCCGACTGAGATTTTAGTAATTTGACTTCGCCCTGCTGTGCTTCGTATGTCTCGACTTGTCCTAATGGTCCCTACTGACCCGACTTGACATATGCCAAAACTATAGAACAAGTCCAGAAGAGTAAAACAAAAAATTTGTAACACAATTGGAAAAAGTTGGGAAACAATTCCAATTTCAATTCCGACTGAGATTTTCTTAATTTGACTTCGCCCTGCTGTGCTTCGTATGTCTCGACTTGTCCTAATGTTCCCGATTTGTCCTAAATGACCCGACTTGACAAATGCCAAAACTACAGAACAAGTCCAGCTGGGTTAAACAAGAAATTTGTAACACAATAGGAAAATGTTGGGGAACAAATCTAATTTCAATTCCGACTGGGATTTTCGTAAATTGACTTGCCATGCTGTGCTTCGTATGTCTCGACTTGTCCTAATGGTCCCGATTTGTCCTTGATGACCCGACTTGACAAATGCCAAAATACAGGACAAGCCCAGCTGGGTAAAACAAGAAATTTGTAGCACAATTGGAAAAAGTTGGGAACATTCAAATTTCAATTCCGACTGAGATTTTCGTAATATGACTTCGCCCTGCTGTGCTTCGTATGTCTCGACTTGTCCTAATGTTCCCGATTTGTCCTTAATGACCCGACTTGACAAATGCCAAAACTACAGAACAAATCCAGCTGGGTTAAACAAGAAATTTGTAACACAATAGGAAAATGTTGGGGAACAATTCTAATTTCTATTCCGACTGGGATTTTCGTAAATTGACTTGCCATGCTGTGCTTCGTATGTCTCGACTTGTCCTAATGGTCCCGATTTGTCCTTGATGACCCGACTTGACAAATGCCAAAATACAGAACAAGTCCAGCTGGGTTATACAAGAAATTTGTAGCACAATTGGAAAATGTTGGGGAACAATTCAAATTTCAATTCCAAGATTTTCGATTTGACTTCGCCCTGCTGTGCTTCGTATGTCTCGACTTGTCCTAATGTTCCCGAATTGTCCTTAATGGCCCGACTCGACAAATGCCAAAAAACAGAACGAGTCCAGCTGGGGAATTCACGAAATTTGTAACACAATTGGAAAGTGTTGGGAACATTCAAATTTCAATTCCGACTGAGATTTTAGTAATTTGACTTCGCCCTGCTGTGCTTCGTATGTCTCGACTTGTCCTAATGGTCCCTACTGACCCGACTTGACATATGCCAAAACTATAGAACAAGTCCAGAAGGGTAAAACAAAAAATTTGTAACACAATTGGAAAAAGTTGGGAAACAATTCCAATTTCAATTCCGACTGAGATTTTCTTAATTTGACTTCGCCCTGCTGTGCTTCGTATGTCTCGACTTGTCCTAATGGTCCCGATATGTTCCCACTGACCCGACTTGAGAAATGCCATACCTACAGAACAAGTCCAGCTGGGTAAAACAAGAAATTTGTAACACAATAGGAAATTGTTGTGGAACAATTCTAATTTCAATTCCGACTGGGATTTTCGTAAATTGACTTAGCCCTTTTGTGCTTCGTATGTCTCGACTTGTTCTAATGGTCCCTACTGACCCGATTTGACATATGCCTAAACTATAGAATAAGTCCAGCAGGGTAAAACAAGAAATTTGTAACACAATTGGAAAGTGTTGGGAACATTCAAATTTCAATTCCGACTGAGATTTTCGTAATATGACTTCGCCCTGCTGTGCTTCGTATGTCTCGATTTGTCCTAATGGTCCCGATATATTCCCACTGTCCCGACTTGACAAACGCCAAACCTATAGAACAAGTTCAGCTGGGTAAAACAAGAAATTTGTAACATAATAGGAAATTGGTGGGGAACAATTCAAATTTCAATTCCGAAATTTTCGATTTGACTTCGCCCTGCTGTGCTTAGTACGTCTCGTCTTGTCCTAATGGTCCCGATTTGTCCTTAATGACCCGACTTGACTAATGCCAAAAAACAGAACGAGTCCAGCTGGGGAATTCACGAAATTTGTAACACAATTGGAAAGTGTTGGGTACATTCAAATTTCAATTCCGACTGAGATTTTAGTAATTTGACTTCGCCCTGCTGTGCTTCGTATGTCTCAACTTGTCCTAATGTTCCCGATTTGTCCTTAATGACCCGACTTGACATATGCCAAAAAACAGAACGAGTCCAGCTGGGTAATTCAAGAAATTTGTAACACAATTAGAAAGTGTTGGGAACATTCAAATTTCAATTCCGACTGAGATTTTCGTAATATGACTTCGCTCTGCTGTGCTTCGTATATATCAAATTGTACTAATGTTCCCGATTTTTCCCCACTGACCCAACTTGATGAATGCCAAAACTCAGAACAAGTCAAGCTGGGTAAAACAAGAAATTTGTAGCACAATTGGAAAATGTTGGGGAACAATTAAAATTTCAATTCCGACTGAGATTTCAGTAATTTGACTTCGCCCTGCTGTGCTTCGTATGTCTCGACTTGTCCTAATGTTCCCGAATTGTCCTTAATGGCCCGACTTGACAAATGCCAAAAAACAGAACGAGTCCAGCTGGGTAATTCAAGAAATTTGTAACACAATTGGAAAGTGTTGGGAACATTCTAATTTCTATTCCGACTGGGATTTCAGTAATTTGACTTCGCCCTGCTGTGCTTCGTATGTCTCGACTTGTCCTAATGGTCCCTACTGACCCGACTTGACATATGCCAAAACAATAGAACAAGTCCAGCAGGGTAAAACAAAAAATTTGTAACACAATTGGAAAAAGATGGGAAACAATTCCAATTTCAATTCCGACTGAGATTTTCCTAATTTGACTTCGCCCTGCTGTGCTTCGTATGTCTCGACTTGTCCCAATGGTCCCGATATGTTCCCACTGACCCGACTTGAGAAATGCCATACCTACAGAACAAGTCCAGCTGGGTAAAACAAGAAATTTGTAACACAATAGGAAAATGTTGGTGAACAATTCTAATTTCTATTCCGACTGGGATTTTAGTAATTTGACTTCGCCCTGCTGTGCTTCGTATGTCTCGACTTGTCCTAATGCTCCCGATTTGTCCTTAATGACCCGACTTGACAAATGCCAAAAAACAGAAAGAGTCCATAGGTAATTCAAGAAATTTGTAACACAATTGGAAAGTGTTGGGAACATTCAAATTTCAATTCCGACTGAGATTTTCGTAATATGACTTCGCCCTGCTGTGCTTCGTATGTCTCGACTTGTCCTAATGTTCCCGATTCGTCCTTAATGACCCGACTTGACAAATGCCAAAACTACAGAACAAGTCCAGCTGGGTTAAACAAGAAATTTGTAACACATTAGGAAAATGTTGGGGAACAAATCTAATTTCAATTCCGACTGGGATTTTCGTAAATTGACTTGCCATGCTGTGCTTCGTATGTCTCGACTTGTCCTAATGGTCCCGATTTGTCCTTGATGACCCGACTTGACAAATGCAAAAATACAGGACAAGCCTAGCTGGGTAAAACAAGAAATTTGTAGCACAATTGGAAAATGTTGGGGAACAATTCAAATTTCAATTCCGAAATTTTCGATTTGACTTCGCCCTGCTGTGCTTAGTACGTCTCGTCTTGTCCTAATGGTCCCGATTTGTCCTTAAAGACCAAACTTGAAAAATGCTAAAAAAAAAAACAGAACGAGTCCAGCTGGGTAATTCTAGAAATTAGTAACACAATAGGAAAATGTTGGGGAACAATTCTAATTTCTATTCCGACTGGGATTTTAGTAATTTGACTTCGCCCTGCTGTGCTTCGTATGTCTCAACTTGTCCTAATGTTCCCGATTTGTCCTTAATGACCCGACTTGACAAATGCCAAAAAACAGAACGAGTCCAGCTGGGGAATTCACGAAATTTGTAACACAATAGGAAAATGTTGGGGAACAAATCTAATTTCTATTCCGACTGGGATTTTAGTAATTTGACTTCGCCCTGCTGTGCTTCGTATGTCTCGACTTGTCCTAATGGTCCCTACTGACCCGACTTGACATATGCCAAAACTATAGAACAAGTCCAGAAGGGTAAAACAAAAAATTTGTAACACGATTGGAAAAAGTTGGGAAACAATTCCAATTTCAATTCCGACTGAGATTTTCTTAATTTGACTTCACCCTGCTGTGCTTCGTACGTCTCGTCTTGTCCTAATGGTCCCGATTTGTCCTTAAAGACCCGACTTGAAAAATGCTAAAAAAAAACAGAACGAGTCCAGCTGGATAATTCTAGAAATTAGTAACACAATAGGAAAATGTAGGGGAACAATTCTAATTTCTATTCCGACAGGGATTTTAGTAATTTGACTTCGCCCTTTTGTGCTTCGTATGTCTCGACTTGTCCTAATGTTCCCGATTTGTCCTTAATGACCCGACTTGACAAATGCCAAAAAACAGAACGAGTCCAGCTGGGGAATTCACGAAATTTGTAACACAATTGGAAAGTGTTGGGAACATTCAAATTTCAATTCCGACTGAGATTTTAGTAATTTGACTTCGCCCTGCTGTGCTTCGTATGTCTCGACTTGTCCTAATGGTCCCTACTGACCCGACTTGACATATGCCAAAACTATAGAACAAGTCCAGAAGGGTAAAACAAAAAATTTGTAACACAATTGGAAAAAGTTGGGAAACAATTCCAATTTCAATTCCGACTGAGATTTTCTTAATTTGACTTCGCCCTGCTGTGCTTCGTATGTCTCGACTTGTCCTAATGGTCCCGATATGTTCCCACTGATCCGACTTGAGAAATGCCATACCTACAGAACAAGTCCAGCTGGGTAAAACAAGAAATTTGTAACACAATAGGAAATTGTTGGGGAACAATTCCAATTTCAATTCCGACTGAGATTTTCGATTTGACTTCGCCCTGCTGTGCTTAGTACGTCTCTTCTTGTCCTAATGGTCCCGATTTTTCCTTAAAGAACCGACTTGAAAAATGCTAAAAAAAAACAAAACGAGTCCAGCTGGGTAATTCAAGAAATTTGTAACACAATAGGAAAATGTTGGGGAACAAATCTAATTTCTATTCCGACTGGGATTTTCGTAAATTGACTTAGCCCTTTTGTGCTTCGTATGTCTCGACTTGTTCTAATGGTCCCTACTGACCCGATTTGACATATGCCTAAACTATAGAATAAGTCCAGCAGGGTAAAACAAGAAATTTGTAACACAATTGGAAAGTGTTGGGAACATTCAAATTTCAATTCCGACTGAGATTTTCTTAATTTGACTTCGCCCTGCTGTGCTTCGTATATATCAACTTGTACTAATGTTCCCGATTTTTCCCCACTGACCCAACTTGATGAATGCCAAAACTACAGAACAAGTCAAGCTGGGTAAAACAAGAAATTTGTAGCACAATTGGAAAATGTTGGGGAACAATTAAAATTTCAATTCCGACTGAGATTTCAGTAATTTGACTTCGCCCTGCTGTGCTTCGTATGTCTCGACTTGTCCTAATGTTCCCGAATTGTCCTTAATGGCCCGACTCGACAAATGCCAAAAAACAGAACGAGTCCAGCTGGGTAATTCAAGAAATTTGTAACACAATTGGAAAGTGTTGGGAACATTCAAATTTCAATTCCGACTGAGATTTTAGTAATTTGACTTCGCCCTGCATTGCTTCGTATGTCTCGACTTGTCCTAATGGTCCCTACTGACTCGACTTGACATATGCCAAAACAATAGAACAAGTCCAGCAGGGTAAAACAAAAAATTTGTAACACAATTGGAAAAAGTTGGGAAACAATTCCAATTTCAATTCCGACTGAGATTTTCTTAATTTGACTTCGCCCTGCTGTGCTTCGTATGTCTCGACTTGTCCCAATGGTCCCGATATGTTCCCACTGACCCGACTTGAGAAATGCCATACCTACAGAACAAGTCCAGCTGGGTAAAACAAGAAATTTGTAACACAATTGGAAACTGTTGGGAACATTCAAATTTCAATTCCGACTGAGATTTTCGTAATATGACTTCGCCCTGCTGTGCTTCGTATGTCTCGACTTGTTCTAATGTTCCCGATTTCTCCTTAATGACCCGACTTGACAAATGCCAAAAAAGAGAACGAGTCCAGCTGGGTAATTCAAGAAATTTGTAACACAATAGGAAAATGTTGGGGAACAAATCTAATTTCTATTCCGACTGGGATTTTAGTAATTTGACTTCGCCCTGCTGTGCTTCGTATGTCTCGACTTGTTCTAATGTTCCCGATTTGTCCTTAATGACCCGACTTGACAAATGCCAAAAAGCAGAACGAGTCCAGCTGGGGAATTCAAGAAATTTGTAACACAATTGGAAAGTGTTGGGAACATTCAAATTTAAATTCCGACTGAGATTTTCGTAATATGACTTCGCCCTGCTGTGCTTCGTATATATCAACTTGTACTAATGTTCCCTTTTTTTCCCCACTGACCCAACTTGACGAATGCCAAAACTTCAGAACAAGTCAAGCTGGGTAAAACAATAAATTTGTAGCACAATTGGAAAATGTTGGGGAACAATTAAAATTTCAATTTCGACTGAGATTTTAGTAATTTGACTTCGCCCTGCTGTGCTTCGTATGTCTCAACTTGTCCTAATGTTCCCGATTTGTCCTTAATGACCCGACTTGACAAATGCCAAAAAACAGAACGAGTCCAGCTGGGGAATTCACGAAATTTGTAACACAATTGGAAAGTGTTGGGAACATTCAAATTTCAATTCCGACTGAGATTTTCGTAATATGACTTCGCCCTGCTGTGCTTCGTATGTCTCGACTTGTCCTAATGTTCCCGATTTGTCCTTAATGACCCGACTTGACAAATGCCAAAACTACAGAACAAGTCCAGCTGGGTTAAACAAGAAATTTGTAACACAATAGGAAAATGTTGGGGAACAAATCTAATTTCAATTCCGACTGGGATTTTCGTAAATTGACTTGCCATGCTGTGCTTCGTATGTCTCGACTTGTCCTAATGGTCCCGATTTGTCCTTGATGACCCGACTTGACAAATGCAAAAATACAGGACAAGCCCAGCTGGGTAAAACAAGAAATTTGTAGCACAATTGGAAAATGTTGGGGAACAATTCAAATTTCAATTCCGAAATTTTCGATTTGACTTCGCCCTGCTGTGCTTAGTACGTCTCGTCTTGTCCTAATGGTCCCGATTTGTCCTTAAAGACCAAACTTGACAAATGCTAAAAAAAAAACAGAACGAGTCCAGCTGGGTAATTCTAGAAATTAGTAACACAATAGGAAAATGTTGGGGAACAATTCTAATTTCTATTCCGACTGGGATTTTAGTAATATGACTTCGCCCTGCTGTGCTTCGTATGTCTCGACTTGTCCTAATGTTCCCGATTTGTCCTTAATGACCCGACTTGACAAATGCCAAAACTACAGAACAAGTCCAGCTGGGTTAAACAAGAAATTTGTAACACAATAGGAAAATGTTGGGGAACAAATCTAATTTCAATCCGACTGGGATTTTCGTAAATTGACTTGCCATGCTGTGCTTCGTATGTCTCGACTTGTCCTAATGGTCCCGATTTGTCCTTGATGACCCGACTTGACGAATGCCAAAATACAGAACAACTCCAGCTGGGTTATACAAGAAATTTGTAGAACAATTGGAAAATGTTGGGGAACAATTCAAATTTCAATTCCGAGATTTTCGATTTGACTTCGCCCTGCTGTGCTTAGTACGTCTCGTCTTGTCCTAATGGTCCCGATTTGTCCTTAAAGACCCGACTTGAAAAATGTAAAAAAAAACAGAACGAGTCCAGCTGGGTAATTCTAGAAATTAGTAACACAATAGGAAAATGTTGGGGAACAATTCTAATTTCTATTCCGACTGAAATTTTAGTAATTTGACTTCGCCCTGCTGTGCTTCGTATGTCTCGACTTATCCTAATGGTCCCTACTGACCAGACTTGACATATGCCAAAACTATAGAACAAGTCCAGAAGGGTAAAACAAAAAATTTGTAACACAATTGGAAAAAGTTGGGAAACAATTCCAATTTCAATTCCGACTGAAATTTTAGTAATTTGACTTCGCCCTGCTGTGCTTCGTATGTCTCGACTTGTCCTAATGTTCCCGATTTGTCCTTAATGACCCGACTTGACAAATGCCAAAACTACAGAACAAGTCCAGCTGGGTTAAACAAGAAATTTGTAACACAATAGGAAAATGTTGGGGAACAAATCTAATTCCAATTCCGACTGGGATTTTCGTAAATTGCCTTGCCATGCTGTGCTTCTTATGTCTCGACTTGTCCTAATGGTCCCGATTTGTCCTTGATGACCCGACTTGACAAATGCCAAAATACAGGACAAGCCCAGCTGGGTAAAACAAGAAATTTGTAGCACAATTGGAAAATGTTGGGGAACAATTCAAATTTCAATTCCGAAATTTTCGATTTGACTTCGCCCTGCTGTGCTTAGTACGTCTCGTCTTGTCCGAATGGTCCCGATTTGTCCTTAAAGACCCGACTTGAAAAATGCCAAAAAAACAGAACGAGTCCAGCTGGGTAATTCAGTAACACAATAGGAAAATGTTGGGGAACAATTCTAATTTCTATTCCGACTGGGATTTTAGTAATTTGACTTCGCCCTGCTGTGCTTCGTATGTCTCAACTTGTCCTAATGTTCCCGATTTGTCCTTAATGACCCGACTTGACAAATGCCAAAAAACAGAACGAGTCCAGCTGGGGAATTCACGAAATTTGTAACACAATTGGAAAAAGTTGGGAACATTCAAATTTCAATTCCGACTGAGATTTTCGTAATATGACTTCGCCCTGCTGTGCTTCGTATGTCTCGACTTGTCCTAATGTTCCCGATTTGTCCTTAATGACCCGACTTGACAAATGCCAAAACTACAGAACAAATCCAGCTGGGTTAAACAAGAAATTTGTAACACAATAGGAAAATGTTGGGGAACAAATCTAATTTCAATTCCGACTGGGATTTTCTTAAATTGACTTGCCATGCTGTGCTTCGTATGTCTCGACTTGTCCTAATGGTCCCGATTTGTCCTTGATGACCCGACTTGACAAATGCCAAAATACAGAACAAGTCCAGCTGGGTTATACAAGAAATTTGTAGCACAATTGGAAAATGTTGGGGAACAATTCAAATTTCAATTCCAAGATTTTCGATTTGACTTCGCCCTGCTGTGCTTAGTACGTCTCGTCTTGTCCTAATGGTCCCGATTTGTCCTTAAAGACCCGACTTGAAAAATGCTAAAAAAAAACAGAACTAGTCCAGCTGGGTAATTCTAGAAATTAGTAACACAATAGGAAAATGTTGGGAAACATTTCTAATTTCTATTCCGACTGGGATTTTAGTAATTTGACTTCGCCCTGCTGTGCTTCGTATGTCTCGACTTGTCCTAATGTTCCCGATTTGTCCTAAATGACCCGACTTGACAAATGCCAAAACTACAGAACAAGTCCAGCTGGGTTAAACAAGAAATTTGTAACACAATAGGAAAATGTTGGGGAACAAATCTAATTTCAATTCCGACTGGGATTTTCGTAAATTGACTTGCCATGCTGTGCTTCGTATGTCTCGACTTGTCCTAATGGTCCCGATTTGTCCTTGATGACCCGACTTGACAAATGCCAAAATACAGGACAAGCCCAGCTGGGTAAAACAAGAAATTTGTAGCACAATTGGAAAAAGTTGTGAACATTCAAATTTCAATTAAGACTGAGATTTTCGTAATATGACTTCGCCCTGCTGTGCTTCGTATGTCTCGACTTGTCCTAATGTTCCCGATTTGTCCTTAATGACCCGACTTGACAAATGCCAAAACTACAGAACAAATCCAGCTGGGTTAAACAAGAAATTTGTAACACAATAGGAAAATGTTGGGGAACAATTCTAATTTCTATTCCGACTGGGATTTTCGTAAATTGACTTGCCATGCTGTGCTTCGTATGTCTCGACTTGTCCTAATGGTCCCGATTTGTCCTTGATGACCCGACTTGACAAATGCCAAAATACAGAACAAGTCCAGCTGGGTTATACAAGAAATTTGTAGCACAATTGGAAAATGTTGGGGAACAATTCAAATTTCAATTCCAAGATTTTCGATTTGACTTCGCCCTGCTGTGCTTCGTATGTCTCGACTTGTCCTAATGTTCCCGAATTGTCCTTAATGGCCCGACTCGACAAATGCCAAAAAACAGAACGAGTCCAGCTGGGGAATTCACGAAATTTGTAACACAATTGGAAAGTGTTGGGAACATTCAAATTTCAATTCCGACTGAGATTTTAGTAATTTGACTTCGCCCTGCTGTGCTTCGTATGTCTCGACTTGTCCTAATGGTCCCTACTGACCCGACTTGACATATGCCAAAACTATAGAACAAGTCCAGAAGGGTAAAACAAAAAATTTGTAACACAATTGGAAAAAGTTGGGAAACAATTCCAATTTCAATTCCGACTGAGATTTTAGTAATTTGACTTCGCCCTGCTGTGCTTCGTATGTCTCGACTTGTTCTAATGGTCCCTACTGACCCGATTTGACATATGCCTAAACTATAGAATAAGTCCAGCAGGGTAAAACAAGAAATTTGTAACACAATAGGAAAGTGTTGGGTACATTCAAATTTCAATTCCGACTGAGATTTTAGTAATTTGACTTCGCCCTGCTGTGCTTCGTATGTCTCAACTTGTCCTAATGTTCCCGATTTGTCCTTAATGACCCGACTTGACATATGCCAAAAAACAGAACGAGTCCAGCTGGGTAATTCAAGAAATTTGTAACACAATTAGAAAGTGTTGGGAACATTCAAATTTCAATTCCGACTGAGATTTTCGTAATATGACCTCGCTCTGCTGTGCTTCGTATATATCAACTTGTACTAATGTTCCCGATTTTTCCCCACTGACCCAACTTGATGAATGCCAAAACTCAGAACAAGTCAAGCTGGGTAAAACAAGAAATTTGTAGCACAATTGGAAAATGTTGGGGAACAATTAAAATTTCAATTCCGACTGAGATTTCAGTAATTTGACTTCGCCCTGCTGTGCTTCGTATGTCTCGACTTGTCCTAATGTTCCCGAATTGTCCTTAATGGCCCGACTTGACAAATGCCAAAAAACAGAACGAGTCCAGCTGGGTAATTCAAGAAATTTGTAACACAATTGGAAAGTGTTGGGAACATTCTAATTTCTATTCCGACTGGGATTTCAGTAATTTGACTTCGCCCTGCTGTGCTTCGTATGTCTCGACTTGTCCTAATGGTCCCTACTGACCCGACTTGACATATGCCAAAACAATAGAACAAGTCCAGCAGGGTAAAACAAAAAATTTGTAACACAATTGGAAAAAGTTGGGAAACAATTCCAATTTCAATTCCGACTGAGATTTTCCTAATTTGACTTCGCCCTGCTGTGCTTCGTATGTCTCGACTTGTCCCAATGGTCCCGATATGTTCCCACTGACCCGACTTGAGAAATGCCATACCTACAGAACAAGTCCAGCTGGGTAAAACAAGAAATTTGTAACACAATAGGAAAATGTTGGTGAACAATTCTAATTTCTATTCCGACTGGGATTTTAGTAATTTGACTTCGCCCTGCTGTGCTTCGTATGTCTCAACTTGTCCTAATGTTCCCGATTTGTCCTTAATGACCCGACTTGACAAATGCCAAAAAACAGAACGAGTCCAGCTGGGGAATTCACGAAATTTGTAACACAATTGGAAAGTGTTGGGAACATTCAAATTTCAATTCCGGCTGAGATTTTCGTAATATGACTTCGCCCTGCTGTGCTTCGTATGTCTCGACTTGTCCTAATGTTCCCGATTTGTCCTTAATGACCCGACTTGACAAATGCCAAAACTACATAACAAGTCCGGAGGGTTAAACAAGAAATTTGTAACACAATAGGAAAATGTTGGGGAACAAATCTAATTTCAATTCCGACTGGGATTTTCGTAAATTGACTTGCCATGCTGTGCTTCGTATGTCTCGACTTGTCCTAATGGTCCCGATTTGTCCTTGATGATCCCACTTGACAAATGCCAAAATACAGAACAAGTCCAGCTGGGTTAAACAAGAAATTTGTAGCCCAATTGGAAAATGTTGGGGAACAATTCAAATTTCAATTCCGACTGAGATTTTCTTAATTTGACTTCGCCCTGCTGTGCTTCGTATGTCTCGACTTGTCCTAATGGTCCCGATATGTTCCCACTGACCCGACTTGAGAAATGCCATACCTACAGAACAAGTCCAGCTGGGTAAAACAAGAAATTTGTAACACAATAGGAAATTGTTGTGGAACAATTCTAATTTCAATTCCGACTGGGATTTTCGTAAATTGACTTAGCCCTTTTGTGCTTCGTATGTCTCGACTTGTTCTAATGGTCCCTACTGACCCGATTTGACATATGCCTAAACTATAGAATAAGTCCAGCAGGGTAAAACAAGAAATTTGTAACACAATTGGAAAGTGTTGGGAACATTCAAATTTCAATTCCGACTGAGATTTTCGTAATATGACTTCGCCCTGCTGTGCTTCGTATATATCAACTTGTACTAATGTTCCCGATTTTTCCCCACTGACCCAACTTGATGAATGCCAAAACTACAGAACAAGTCAAGCTGGGTAAAACAAGAAATTTGTAGCACAATTGGAAAATGTTGGGGAACAATTAAAATTTCAATTCCGACTGAGATTTCAGTAATTTGACTTCGCCCTGCTGTGCTTCGTATGTCTCGACTTGTCCTAATGGTCCCGATTTGTCCTTGATGACCCGACTTGACGAATGCCAAAATACAGAACAACTCCAGCTGGGTTATACAAGAAATTTGTAGAACAATTGGAAAATGTTGGGGAACAATTCAAATTTCAATTCCGAGATTTTCGATTTGACTTCGCCCTGCTGTGCTTAGTACGTCTCGTCTTGTCCTAATGGTCCCGATTTGTCCTTAAAGACCCGACTTGAAAAATGCTAAAAAAAAAACAGAACGAGTCCAGCTGGGTAATTCTAGAAATTAGTAACACAATAGGAAAATGTTGGGGAACAATTCTAATTTCTATTCCGACTGAAATTTTAGTAATTTGACTTCGCCCTGCTGTGCTTCGTATGTCTCGACTTGTCCTAATGGTCCCTACTGACCAGACTTGACATATGCCAAAACTATAGAACAAGTCCAGAAGGGTAAAACAAAAAATTTGTAACACAATTGGAAAAAGTTGGGAAACAATTCCAATTTCAATTCCGACTGAGATTTTCTTAATTTGACTTCGCCCTGCTGTGCTTCGTATATATCAATATCTCGACTTGTCCTAATGTTCCCGATTTGTCCTTAATGACCCGACTTGACAAATGCCAAAAAACAGAACGAGTCCAGCTGGGGAATTCTCGAAATTTGTAACACAATTGGAAAGTGTTGGGAACATTCAAATTTCAATTCCGACTGAGATTTTAGTAATTTGACTTCGCCCTGCTGTGCTTCGTATGTCTCGACTTGTCCTATTGGTCCCTACTGACCCGACTTGACATATGCCAAAACTATAGATCAAGTCCAGCAGGGTAAAACAAGAAATTTGTAACACAATTGGAAAATGTTGGGAAACAATTCCAATTTCAATTTCGACTGAAATTTTAGTAATTTGACTTCGCCCTGCTGTGCTTCGTATGTCTCGACTTGTCCTAATGTTCCCGATTTGTCCTTAATGACCCGACTTGACAAATGCCAAAACTACAGAACAAGTCCAGCTGGGTTAAACAAGAAATTTGTAACACAATTGGAAAATGTTGGGGAACAATTCAAATTTCAATTCCGAAATTTTCGATTTGACTTCGCCCTGCTGTGCTTAGTACGTCTCGTCTTGTCCGAATGGTCCCGATTTGTCCTTAAAGACCCGACTTGAAAAATGCCAAAAAAACAGAACGAGTCCAGCTGGGTAATTCAGTAACACAATAGGAAAATGTTGGGGAACAATTCTAATTTCTATTCCGACTGGGATTTTAGTAATTTGACTTCGCCCTGCTGTGCTTCGTATGTCTCAACTTGTCCTAATGTTCCCGATTTGTCCTTAATGACCCGACTTGACAAATGCCAAAAAACAGAACGAGTCCAGCTGGGGAATTCACGAAATTTG
The DNA here is from genome assembly GCA_958502065.1 of Chrysolina americana. NCBI lineage: Eukaryota > Metazoa > Arthropoda > Insecta > Coleoptera > Chrysomelidae > Chrysolina > Chrysolina americana. The sequence continues at coordinate 31,971,807 of OY293420.1, forward strand.
TAACACAATTGGAAAAAGTTGGGAACATTCAAATTTCAATTCCGACTGAGATTTTCGTAATATGACTTCGCCCTGCTGTGCTTCGTATGTCTCGACTTGTCCTAATGTTCCCGATTTGTCCTTAATGACCCGACTTGACAAATGCCAAAACTACAGAACAAATCCAGCTGGGTTAAACAAGAAATTTGTAACACAATAGGAAAATGTTGGGGAACAAATCTAATTTCAATTCCGACTGGGATTTTCTTAAATTGACTTGCCATGCTGTGCTTCGTATGTCTCGACTTGTCCTAATGGTCCCGATTTGTCCTTGATGACCCGACTTGACAAATGCCAAATACAGAACAAGTCCAGCTGGGTTATACAAGAAATTTGTAGCACAATTGGAAAATGTTGGGGAACAATTCAAATTTCAATTCCAAGATTTTCGATTTGACTTCGCCCTGCTGTGCTTCGTATGTCTCGACTTGTCCTAATGGTCCCGATATGTTCCCACTGAACCGACTTGAGAAATGCCATACCTACAGAACAAGTCCAGCTGGGTAAAACAAGAAATTTGTAACACAATAGGAAATTGATGTGGAACAATTCTAATTTCAATTCCGACTGGGATTTTCGTAAATTGACTTAGCCCTTTTGTGCTTCGTATGTCTCGACTTGTTCTAATGGTCCCTACTGACCCGATTTGACATATGCCTAAACTATAGAATAAGTCCAGCAGGGTAAAACAAGAAATTTGTAACACAATTGGAAAGTGTTGGGAACATTCAAATTTCAATTCCAACTGAGATTTCAGTAATTTGACTTCGCCCTGCTGTGCTTCGTATGTCTCGACTTGTCCTAATGTTCCCGAATTGTCCTTAATGGCCCGACTCGACAAATGCCAAAAAACAGAACGAGTCCAGCTGGGGAATTCACGAAATTTGTAACACAATTGGAAAGTGTTGGGAACATTCAAATTTCAATTCCGACTGAGATTTTAGTAATTTGACTTCGCCCTGCTGTGCTTCGTATGTCTCGACTTGTCCTAATGGTCCCTACTGACCCGACTTGACATATGCCAAAACTATAGAACAAGTCCAGAAGGGTAAAACAAAAAATTTGTAACACAATTGGAAAAAGTTGGGAAACAATTCCAATTTCAATTCCGACTGAGATTTTCTTAATTTGACTTCGCCCTGCTGTGCTTCGTATGTCTCGACTTGTCCTAATGGTCCCGATATGTTCCCACTGACCCGACTTGAGAAATGCCATACCTACAGAACAAGTCCAGCTGGGTAAAACAAGAAATTTGTAACACAATAGGAAATTGTTGTGGAACAATTCTAATTTCAATTCCGACTGGGATTTTCGTAAATTGACTTAGCCCTTTTGTGCTTCGTATGTCTCGACTTGTTCTAATGGTCCCTACTGACCCGATTTGACATATGCCTAAACTATAGAATAAGTCCAGCAGGGTAAAACAAGAAATTTGTAACACAATTGGAAAGTGTTGGGAACATTCAAATTTCAATTCCGACTGAGATTTTCGTAATATGACTTCGCCCTGCTGTGCTTCGTATGTCTCGATTTGTCCTAATGGTCCCGATATATTCCCACTGTCCCGACTTGACAAACGCCAAACCTATAGAACAAGTTCAGCTGGGTAAAACAAGAAATTTGTAACATAATAGGAAATTGGTGGGGAACAATTCAAATTTCAATTCCGAAATTTTCGATTTGACTTCGCCCTGCTGTGCTTAGTACGTCTCGTCTTGTCCTAATGGTCCCGATTTGTCCTTAATGACCCGACTTGACTAATGCCAAAAAACAGAACGAGTCCAGCTGGGGAATTCACGAAATTTGTAACACAATTGGAAAGTGTTGGGTACATTCAAATTTCAATTCCGACTGAGATTTTAGTAATTTGACTTCGCCCTGCTGTGCTTCGTATGTCTCAACTTGTCCTAATGTTCCCGATTTGTCCTTAATGACCCGACTTGACATATGCCAAAAAACAGAACGAGTCCAGCTGGGGAATTCACGAAATTTGTAACACAATTGGAAAGTGTTGGGAACATTCAAATTTCAATTCCGACTGAGATTTTAGTAATTTGACTTCGCCCTGCTGTGCTTCTTATGTCTCGACTTGTCCTAATGGTCCCTACTGACCCGACTTGACATATGCCAAAACTATAGAACAAGTCCAGAAGGGTAAAACAAAAAATTTGTAACACAATTGGAAAAAGTTGGGAAACAATTCCAATTTCAATTCCGACTGAGATTTTCTTAATTTGACTTCGCCCTGCTGTGCTTCGTATGTCTCGACTTGTCCTAATGGTCCCGATATGTTCCCACTGACCCGACTTGAGAAATGCCATACCTACAGAACAAGTCCAGCTGGGTAAAACAAGAAATTTGTAACACAATAGGAAATTGTTGTGGAACAATTCTAATTTCAATTCCGACTGGGATTTTCGTAAATTGACTTAGCCCTTTTGTGCTTCGTATGTCTCGACTTGTTCTAATGGTCCCTACTGACCCGATTTGACATATGCCTAAACTATAGAATAAGTCCAGCAGGGTAAAACAAGAAATTTGTAACACAATTGGAAAGTGTTGGGAACATTCAAATTTCAATTCCGACTGAGATTTTCGTAATATGACTTCGCCCTGCTGTGCTTCGTATGTCTCGATTTGTCCTAATGGTCCCGATATATTCCCACTGTCCCGACTTGACAAACGCCAAACCTATAGAACAAGTTCAGCTGGGTAAAACAAGAAATTTGTAACATAATAGGAAATAGGTGGGGAACAATTCAAATTTCAATTCCGAAATTTTCGATTTGACTTCGCCCTGCTGTGCTTAGTACGTCTCGTCTTGTCCTAATGGTCCCGATTTGTCCTTAATGACCCGACTTGACTAATGCCAAAAAACAGAACGAGTCCAGCTGGGGAATTCACGAAATTTGTAACACAATTAGAAAGTGTTGGGAACATTCAAATTTCAATTCCGACTGAGATTTTCGTAATATGACTTCGCTCTGCTGTGCTTCGTATATATCAACTTGTACTAATGTTCCCGATTTTTCCCCACTGACCCAACTTGATGAATGCCAAAACTACAGAACAAGTCAAGCTGGGTATAACAAGAAATTTGTAGCACAATTGGAAAATGTTGGGGAACAATTAAAATTTCAATTCCGACTGAGATTTCAGTAATTTGACTTCGCCCTGCTGTGCTTCGTATGTCTCAACTTGTCCTAATGTTCCCGATTTGTCCTTAATGACCCGACTTGACATATGCCAAAAAACAGAACGAGTCCAGCTGGGTAATTCAAGAAATTTGTAACACAATTAGAAAGTGTTGGGAACATTCAAATTTCAATTCCGACTGAGATTTTCGTAATATGACTTCGCTCTGCTGTGCTTCGTATATATCAACTTGTACTAATGTTCCCGATTTTTCCCCACTGACCCAACTTGATGAATGCCAAAACTACAGAACAAGTCAAGCTGGGTAAAACAAGAAATTTGTAGCACAATTGGAAAATGTTGGGGAACAATTAAAATTTCAATTCCGACTGAGATTTCAGTAATTTGACTTCGCCCTGCTGTGCTTCGTATGTCTCGACTTGTCCTAATGTTCCCGAATTGTCCTTAATGGCCCGACTTGACAAATGCCAAAAAACAGAACGAGTCCAGCTGGGTAATTCAAGAAATTTGTAACACAATTGGAAAGTGTTGGGAACATTCTAATTTCTATTCCGACTGGGATTTCAGTAATTTGACTTCGCCCTGCTGTGCTTCGTATGTCTCGACTTGTCCTAATGGTCCCTACTGACCCGACTTGACATATGCCAAAACAATAGAACAAGTCCAGCAGGGTAAAACAAAAAATTTGTAACACAATTGGAAAAAGTTGGGAAACAATTCCAATTTCAATTCCGACTGAGATTTTCCTAATTTGACTTCGCCCTGCTGTGCTTCGTATGTCTCGACTTGTCCCAATGGTCCCGATATGTTCCCACTGACCCGACTTGAGAAATGCCATACCTACAGAACAAGTCCAGCTGGGTAAAACAAGAAATTTGTAACACAATAGGAAAATGTTGGTGAACAATTCTAATTTCTATTCCGACTGGGATTTTAGTAATTTGACTTCGCCCTGCTGTGCTTCGTATGTCTCAACTTGTGCTAATGTTCCCGATTTGTCCTTAATGACCCGACTTGACAAATGCCAAAAAACAGAACGAGTCCAGCTGGGGAATTCACGAAATTTGTAACACAATTGGAAAGTGTTGGGAACATTCAAATTTCAATTCCGGCTGAGATTTTCGTAATATGACTTCGCCCTGCTGTGCTTCGTATGTCTCGACTTGTCCTAATGTTCCCGATTTGTCCTTAATGACCCGACTTGACAAATGCCAAAACTACATAACAAGTCCGGCAGGGTTAAACAAGAAATTTGTAACACAATAGGAAAGTGTTGGGGAACAAATCTAATTTCAATTCCGACTGGGATTTTCGTAAATTGACTTGCCATGCTGTGCTTCGTATGTCTCGACTTGTCTAATGGTCCCGATTTGTCCTTGATGACCCGACTTGACAAATGCCAAAATACAGAACAAGTCCAGCTGGGTTAAACAAGAAATTTGTAGCCCAATTGGAAAATGTTGGGGAACAATTCAAATTTCAATTCCGAGATTTTCGATTTGACTTCGCCCTGCTGTGCTTCGTATATATCAACTTGTACTAATGTTCCCGATTTTTCCCCACTGACCCAACTTGATGAATGCCAAAACTACAGAACAAGTCAAGCTGGGTAAAACAAGAAATTTGTAGCACAATTGGAAAATGTTGGGGAACAATTAAAATTTCAATTCCGACTGAGATTTCAGTAATTTGACTTCGCCCTGCTGTGCTTCGTATGTCTCGACTTGTCCTAATGGTCCCGATTTGTCCTTGATGACCCGACTTGACGAATGCCAAAATACAGAACAACTCCAGCTGGGTTATACAAGAAATTTGTAGAACAATTGGAAAATGTTGGGGAACAATTCAAATTTCAATTCCGAGATTTTCGATTTGACTTCGCCCTGCTGTGCTTAGTACGTCTCGTCTTGTCCTAATGGTCCCGATTTGTCCTTAAAGACCCGACTTGAAAAATGCTAAAAAAAAAACAGAACGAGTCCAGCTGGGTAATTCTAGAAATTAGTAACACAATAGGAAAATGTTGGGGAACAATTCTAATTTCTATTCCGACTGAAATTTTAGTAATTTGACTTCGCCCTGCTGTGCTTCGTATGTCTCGACTTGTCCTAATGGTCCCTACTGACCAGACTTGACATATGCCAAAACTATAGAACAAGTCCAGAAGGGTAAAACAAAAAATTTGTAACACAATTGGAAAAAGTTGGGAAACAATTCCAATTTCAATTCCGACTGAGATTTTCTTAATTTGACTTCGCCCTGCTGTGCTTCGTATATATCAATATCTCGACTTGTCCTAATGTTCCCGATTTGTCCTTAATGACCCGACTTGACAAATGCCAAAAAACAGAACGAGTCCAGCTGGGGAATTCTCGAAATTTGTAACACAATTGGAAAGTGTTGGGAACATTCAAATTTCAATTCCGACTGAGATTTTAGTAATTTGACTTCGCCCTGCTGTGCTTCGTATGTCTCGACTTGTCCTATTGGTCCCTACTGACCCGACTTGACATATGCCAAAACTATAGATCAAGTCCAGCAGGGTAAAACAAGAAATTTGTAACACAATTGGAAAATGTTGGGAAACAATTCCAATTTCAATTTCGACTGAAATTTTAGTAATTTGACTTCGCCCTGCTGTGCTTCGTATGTCTCGACTTGTCCTAATGTTCCCGATTTGTCCTTAATGACCCGACTTGACAAATGCCAAAACTACAGAACAAGTCCAGCTGGGTTAAACAAGAAATTTGTAACACAATTGGAAAATGTTGGGGAACAATTCAAATTTCAATTCCGAAATTTTCGATTTGACTTCGCCCTGCTGTGCTTAGTACGTCTCGTCTTGTCCGAATGGTCCCGATTTGTCCTTAAAGACCCGACTTGAAAAATGCCAAAAAAACAGAACGAGTCCAGCTGGGTAATTCAGTAACACAATAGGAAAATGTTGGGGAACAATTCTAATTTCTATTCCGACTGGGATTTTAGTAATTTGACTTCGCCCTGCTGTGCTTCGTATGTCTCAACTTGTCCTAATGTTCCCGATTTGTCCTTAATGACCCGACTTGACAAATGCCAAAAAACAGAACGAGTCCAGCTGGGGAATTCACGAAATTTGTAACACAATTGGAAAAAGTTGGGAACATTCAAATTTCAATTCCGACTGAGATTTTCGTAATATGACTTCGCCCTGCTGTGCTTCGTATGTCTCGACTTGTCCTAATGTTCCCGATTTGTCCTTAATGACCCGACTTGACAAATGCCAAAACTACAGAACAAATCCAGCTGGGTTAAACAAGAAATTTGTAACACAATAGGAAAATGTTGGGGAACAAATCTAATTTCAATTCCGACTGGGATTTTCTTAAATTGACTTGCCATGCTGTGCTTCGTATGTCTCGACTTGTCCTAATGGTCCCGATTTGTCCTTGATGACCCGACTTGACAAATGCCAAATACAGAACAAGTCCAGCTGGGTTATACAAGAAATTTGTAGCACAATTGGAAAATGTTGGGGAACAATTCAAATTTCAATTCCAAGATTTTCGATTTGACTTCGCCCTGCTGTGCTTCGTATGTCTCGACTTGTCCTAATGGTCCCGATATGTTCCCACTGAACCGACTTGAGAAATGCCATACCTACAGAACAAGTCCAGCTGGGTAAAACAAGAAATTTGTAACACAATAGGAAATTGATGTGGAACAATTCTAATTTCAATTCCGACTGGGATTTTCGTAAATTGACTTAGCCCTTTTGTGCTTCGTATGTCTCGACTTGTTCTAATGGTCCCTACTGACCCGATTTGACATATGCCTAAACTATAGAATAAGTCCAGCAGGGTAAAACAAGAAATTTGTAACACAATTGGAAAGTGTTGGGAACATTCAAATTTCAATTCCGACTGAGATTTCAGTAATTTGACTTCGCCCTGCTGTGCTTCGTATGTCTCGACTTGTCCTAATGTTCCCGAATTGTCCTTAATGGCCCGACTCGACAAATGCCAAAAAACAGAACGAGTCCAGCTGGGGAATTCACGAAATTTGTAACACAATTGGAAAGTGTTGGGAACATTCAAATTTCAATTCCGACTGAGATTTTAGTAATTTGACTTCGCCCTGCTGTGCTTCGTATGTCTCGACTTGTCCTAATGGTCCCTACTGACCCGACTTGACATATGCCAAAACTATAGAACAAGTCCAGAAGGGTAAAACAAAAAATTTGTAACACAATTGGAAAAAGTTGGGAAACAATTCCAATTTCAATTCCGACTGAGATTTTCTTAATTTGACTTCGCCCTGCTGTGCTTCGTATGTCTCGACTTGTCCTAATGGTCCCGATATGTTCCCACTGACCCGACTTGAGAAATGCCATACCTACAGAACAAGTCCAGCTGGGTAAAACAAGAAATTTGTAACACAATAGGAAATTGTTGTGGAACAATTCTAATTTCAATTCCGACTGGGATTTTCGTAAATTGACTTAGCCCTTTTGTGCTTCGTATGTCTCGACTTGTTCTAATGGTCCCTACTGACCCGATTTGACATATGCCTAAACTATAGAATAAGTCCAGCAGGGTAAAACAAGAAATTTGTAACACAATTGGAAAGTGTTGGGAACATTCAAATTTCAATTCCGACTGAGATTTTCGTAATATGACTTCGCCCTGCTGTGCTTCGTATGTCTCGATTTGTCCTAATGGTCCCGATATATTCCCACTGTCCCGACTTGACAAACGCCAAACCTATAGAACAAGTTCAGCTGGGTAAAACAAGAAATTTGTAACATAATAGGAAATTGGTGGGGAACAATTCAAATTTCAATTCCGAAATTTTCGATTTGACTTCGCCCTGCTGTGCTTAGTACGTCTCGTCTTGTCCTAATGGTCCCGATTTGTCCTTAATGACCCGACTTGACTAATGCCAAAAAACAGAACGAGTCCAGCTGGGGAATTCACGAAATTTGTAACACAATTGGAAAGTGTTGGGTACATTCAAATTTCAATTCCGACTGAGATTTTAGTAATTTGACTTCGCCCTGCTGTGCTTCGTATGTCTCAACTTGTCCTAATGTTCCCGATTTGTCCTTAATGACCCGACTTGACATATGCCAAAAAACAGAACGAGTCCAGCTGGGGAATTCACGAAATTTGTAACACAATTGGAAAGTGTTGGGAACATTCAAATTTCAATTCCGACTGAGATTTTAGTAATTTGACTTCGCCCTGCTGTGCTTCTTATGTCTCGACTTGTCCTAATGGTCCCTACTGACCCGACTTGACATATGCCAAAACTATAGAACAAGTCCAGAAGGGTAAAACAAAAAATTTGTAACACAATTGGAAAAAGTTGGGAAACAATTCCAATTTCAATTCCGACTGAGATTTTCTTAATTTGACTTCGCCCTGCTGTGCTTCGTATGTCTCGACTTGTCCTAATGGTCCCGATATGTTCCCACTGACCCGACTTGAGAAATGCCATACCTACAGAACAAGTCCAGCTGGGTAAAACAAGAAATTTGTAACACAATAGGAAATTGTTGTGGAACAATTCTAATTTCAATTCCGACTGGGATTTTCGTAAATTGACTTAGCCCTTTTGTGCTTCGTATGTCTCGACTTGTTCTAATGGTCCTTACTGACCCGATTTGACATATGCCTAAACTATAGAATAAGTCCAGCAGGGTAAAACAAGAAATTTGTAACACAATTGGAAAGTGTTGGGAACATTCAAATTTCAATTCCGACTGAGATTTTCGTAATATGACTTCGCCCTGCTGTGCTTCGTATGTCTCGATTTGTCCTAATGGTCCCGATATATTCCCACTGTCCCGACTTGACAAACGCCAAACCTATAGAACAAGTTCAGCTGGGTAAAACAAGAAATTTGTAACATAATAGGAAATAGGTGGGGAACAATTCAAATTTCAATTCCGAAATTTTCGATTTGACTTCGCCCTGCTGTGCTTAGTACGTCTCGTCTTGTCCTAATGGTCCCGATTTGTCCTTAATGACCCGACTTGACATATGCCAAAAAACAGAACGAGTCCAGCTGGGTAATTCAAGAAATTTGTAACACAATTAGAAAGTGTTGGGAACATTCAAATTTCAATTCCGACTGAGATTTTCGTAATATGACTTCGCTCTGCTGTGCTTCGTATATATCAACTTGTACTAATGTTCCCGATTTTTCCCCACTGACCCAACTTGATGAATGCCAAAACTACAGAACAAGTCAAGCTGGGTAAAACAAGAAATTTGTAGCACAATTGGAAAATGTTGGGGAACAATTAAAATTTCAATTCCGACTGAGATTTCAGTAATTTGACTTCGCCCTGCTGTGCTTCGTATGTCTCGACTTGTCCTAATGTTCCCGAATTGTCCTTAATGGCCCGACTTGACAAATGCCAAAAAACAGAACGAGTCCAGCTGGGTAATTCAAGAAATTTGTAACACAATTGGAAAGTGTTGGGAACATTCTAATTTCTATTCCGACTGGGATTTCAGTAATTTGACTTCGCCCTGCTGTGCTTCGTATGTCTCGACTTGTCCTAATGGTCCCTACTGACCCGACTTGACATATGCCAAAACAATAGAACAAGTCCAGCAGGGTAAAACAAAAAATTTGTAACACAATTGGAAAAAGTTGGGAAACAATTCCAATTTCAATTCCGACTGAGATTTTCCTAATTTGACTTCGCCCTGCTGTGCTTCGTATGTCTCGACTTGTCCCAATGGTCCCGATATGTTCCCACTGACCCGACTTGAGAAATGCCATACCTACAGAACAAGTCCAGCTGGGTAAAACAAGAAATTTGTAACACAATAGGAAAATGTTGGTGAACAATTCTAATTTCTATTCCGACTGGGATTTTAGTAATTTGACTTCGCCCTGCTGTGCTTCGTATGTCTCAACTTGTCCTAATGTTCCCGATTTGTCCTTAATGACCCGACTTGACAAATGCCAAAAAACAGAACGAGTCCAGCTGGGGAATTCACGAAATTTGTAACACAATTGGAAAGTGTTGGGAACATTCAAATTTCAATTCCGGCTGAGATTTTCGTAATATGACTTCGCCCTGCTGTGCTTCGTATGTCTCGACTTGTCCTAATGTTCCCGATTTGTCCTTAATGACCCGACTTGACAAATGCCAAAACTACATAACAAGTCCGGCAGGGTTAAACAAGAAATTTGTAACACAATAGGAAAGTGTTGGGGAACAAATCTAATTTCAATTCCGACTGGGATTTTCGTAAATTGACTTGCCATGCTGTGCTTCGTATGTCTCGACTTGTCTAATGGTCCCGATTTGTCCTTGATGACCCGACTTGACAAATGCCAAAATACAGAACAAGTCCAGCTGGGTTAAACAAGAAATTTGTAGCCCAATTGGAAAATGTTGGGGAACAATTCAAATTTCAATTCCGACTGAGATTTTCTTAATTTGACTTCGCCCTGCTGTGCTTCGTATGTCTCGACTTGTCCAAATGGTCCCGATATGTTCCCACTGACCCGACTTGAGAAATGCCATACCTACAGAACGAGTCCAGCTGGGTAAAACAAGAAATTTGTAGCACAATAGGAAATTGTTGTGGAACAATTCTAATTTCAATTCCGACTGGGATTTTCGTAAATTGACTTAGCCCTTTTGTGCTTCGTATGTCTCGACTTGTTCTAATGGTCCTTACTGACATGATTTGACATATGCCTAAACTATAGAATAAGTCCAGCAGGGTAAAACAAGAAATTTGTAACACAATTGGAAAGTGTTGGGAACATTCAAATTTCAATTCCGACTGAGATTTTCGTAATATGACTTCGCCCTGCTGTGCTTCGTATATATCAACTTGTACTAATGTTCCCGATTTTTCCCCACTGACCCAACTTGATGAATGCCAAAACTACAGAACAAGTCAAGCTGGGTAAAACAAGAAATTTGTAGCACAATTGGAAAATGTTGGGGAACAATTCAAATTTCAATTCCAAGATTTTCGATTTGACTTCGCCCTGCTGTGCTTCGTATGTCTCGACTTGTCCTAATGTTCCCGAATTGTCCTTAATGGCCCGACTCGACAAATGCCAAAAAACAGAACGAGTCCAGCTGGGGAATTCACGAAATTTGTAACACAATTGGAAAGTGTTGGGAACATTCAAATTTCAATTCCGACTGAGATTTTAGTAATTTGACTTCGCCCTGCTGTGCTTCGTATGTCTCGACTTGTCCTAATGGTCCCTACTGACTCGACTTGACATATGCCAAAACTATAGAACAAGTCCAGAAGGGTAAAACAAAAAATTTGTAACACAATTGGAAAAAGTTGGGAAACAATTCCAATTTCAATTCCGACTGAGATTTTAGTAATTTGACTTCGCCCTGCTGTGCTTCGTATGTCTCGACTTGTTCTAATGGTCCCTACTGACCCGATTTGACATATGCCTAAACTATAGAATAAGTCCAGCAGGGTAAAACAAGAAATTTGTAACACAATTGGAAAGTGTTGGGAACATTCAAATTTCAATTCCGACTGAGATTTTCGTAATATGACTTCGCCCTGCTGTGCTTCGTATGTCTCGATTTGTCCTAATGGTCCCGATATATTCCCACTGTCCCGACTTGACAAACGCCAAACCTATAGAACAAGTTCAGCTGGGTAAAACAAGAAATTTGTAACATAATAGGAAATTGGTGGGGAACAATTCAAATTTCAATTCCGAAATTTTCGATTTGACTTCGCCCTGCTGTGCTTAGTACGTCTCGTCTTGTCCTAATGGTCCCGATTTGTCCTTAATGACCCGACTTGACTAATGCCAAAAAACAGAACGAGTCCAGCTGGGGAATTCACGAAATTTGTAACACAATTGGAAAGTGTTGGGTACATTCAAATTTCAATTCCGACTGAGATTTTAGTAATTTGACTTCGCCCTGCTGTGCTTCGTATGTCTCAACTTGTCCTAATGTTCCCGATTTGTCCTTAATGACCCGACTTGACATATGCCAAAAAACAGAACGAGTCCAGCTGGGTAATTCAAGAAATTTGTAACACAATTAGAAAGTGTTGGGAACATTCAAATTTCAATTCCGACTGAGATTTTCGTAATATGACCTCGCTCTGCTGTGCTTCGTATATATCAACTTGTACTAATGTTCCCGATTTTTCCCCACTGACCCAACTTGATGAATGCCAAAACTCAGAACAAGTCAAGCTGGGTAAAACAAGAAATTTGTAGCACAATTGGAAAATGTTGGGGAACAATTAAAATTTCAATTCCGACTGAGATTTCAGTAATTTGACTTCGCCCTGCTGTGCTTCGTATGTCTCGACTTGTCCTAATGTTCCCGAATTGTCCTTAATGGCCCGACTTGACAAATGCCAAAAAACAGAACGAGTCCAGCTGGGTAATTCAAGAAATTTGTAACACAATTGGAAAGTGTTGGGAACATTCTAATTTCTATTCCGACTGGGATTTCAGTAATTTGACTTCGCCCTGCTGTGCTTCGTATGTCTCGACTTGTCCTAATGGTCCCTACTGACCCGACTTGACATATGCCAAAACAATAGAACAAGTCCAGCAGGGTAAAACAAAAAATTTGTAACACAATTGGAAAAAGTTGGGAAACAATTCCAATTTCAATTCCGACTGAGATTTTCCTAATTTGACTTCGCCCTGCTGTGCTTCGTATGTCTCGACTTGTCCCAATGGTCCCGATATGTTCCCACTGACCCGACTTGAGAAATGCCATACCTACAGAACAAGTCCAGCTGGGTAAAACAAGAAATTTGTAACACAATAGGAAAATGTTGGTGAACAATTCTAATTTCTATTCCGACTGGGATTTTAGTAATTTGACTTCGCCCTGCTGTGCTTCGTATGTCTCAACTTGTCCTAATGTTCCCGATTTGTCCTTAATGACCCGACTTGACAAATGCCAAAAAACAGAACGAGTCCAGCTGGGGAATTCACGAAATTTGTAACACAATTGGAAAGTGTTGGGAACATTCAAATTTCAATTCCGGCTGAGATTTTCGTAATATGACTTCGCCCTGCTGTGCTTCGTATGTCTCGACTTGTCCTAATGTTCCCGATTTGTCCTTAATGACCCGACTTGACAAATGCCAAAACTACATAACAAGTCCGGAGGGTTAAACAAGAAATTTGTAACACAATAGGAAAATGTTGGGGAACAAATCTAATTTCAATTCCGACTGGGATTTTCGTAAATTGACTTGCCATGCTGTGCTTCGTATGTCTCGACTTGTCCTAATGGTCCCGATTTGTCCTTGATGACCCCACTTGACAAATGCCAAAATACAGAACAAGTCCAGCTGGGTTAAACAAGAAATTTGTAGCCCAATTGGAAAATGTTGGGGAACAATTCAAATTTCAATTCCGACTGAGATTTTCTTAATTTGACTTCGCCCTGCTGTGCTTCGTATGTCTCGACTTGTCCTAATGGTCCCGATATGTTCCCACTGACCCGACTTGAGAAATGCCATACCTACAGAACAAGTCCAGCTGGGTAAAACAAGAAATTTGTAACACAATAGGAAATTGTTGTGGAACAATTCTAATTTCAATTCCGACTGGGATTTTCGTAAATTGACTTAGCCCTTTTGTGCTTCGTATGTCTCGACTTGTTCTAATGGTCCCTACTGACCCGATTTGACATATGCCTAAACTATAGAATAAGTCCAGCAGGGTAAAACAAGAAATTTGTAACACAATTGGAAAGTGTTGGGAACATTCAAATTTCAATTCCGACTGAGATTTTCGTAATATGACTTCGCCCTGCTGTGCTTCGTATATATCAACTTGTACTAATGTTCCCGATTTTTCCCCACTGACCCAACTTGATGAATGCCAAAACTACAGAACAAGTCAAGCTGGGTAAAACAAGAAATTTGTAGCACAATTGGAAAATGTTGGGGAACAATTAAAATTTCAATTCCGACTGAGATTTCAGTAATTTGACTTCGCCCTGCTGTGCTTCGTATGTCTCGACTTGTCCTAATGGTCCCGATTTGTCCTTGATGACCCGACTTGACGAATGCCAAAATACAGAACAACTCCAGCTGGGTTATACAAGAAATTTGTAGAACAATTGGAAAATGTTGGGGAACAATTCAAATTTCAATTCCGAGATTTTCGATTTGACTTCGCCCTGCTGTGCTTAGTACGTCTCGTCTTGTCCTAATGGTCCCGATTTGTCCTTAAAGACCCGACTTGAAAAATGCTAAAAAAAAAACAGAACGAGTCCAGCTGGGTAATTCTAGAAATTAGTAACACAATAGGAAAATGTTGGGGAACAATTCTAATTTCTATTCCGACTGAAATTTTAGTAATTTGACTTCGCCCTGCTGTGCTTCGTATGTCTCGACTTGTCCTAATGGTCCCTACTGACCAGACTTGACATATGCCAAAACTATAGAACAAGTCCAGAAGGGTAAAACAAAAAATTTGTAACACAATTGGAAAAAGTTGGGAAACAATTCCAATTTCAATTCCGACTGAGATTTTCTTAATTTGACTTCGCCCTGCTATGCTTCGTATATATCAATATCTCGACTTGTCCTAATGTTCCCGATTTGTCCTTAATGACCCGACTTGACAAATGCCAAAAAACAGAACGAGTCCAGCTGGGGAATTCTCGAAATTTGTAACACAATTGGAAAGTGTTGGGAACATTCAAATTTCAATTCCGACTGAGATTTTAGTAATTTGACTTCGCCCTGCTGTGCTTCGTATGTCTCGACTTGTCCTATTGGTCCCTACTGACCCGACTTGACATATGCCAAAACTATAGATCAAGTCCAGCAGGGTAAAACAAGAAATTTGTAACACAATTGGAAAATGTTGGGAAACAATTCCAATTTCAATTTCGACTGAAATTTTAGTAATTTGACTTCGCCCTGCTGTGCTTCGTATGTCTCGACTTGTCCTAATGTTCCCGATTTGTCCTTAATGACCCGACTTGACAAATGCCAAAACTACAGAACAAGTCCAGCTGGGTTAAACAAGAAATTTGTAACACAATTGGAAAATGTTGGGGAACAATTCAAATTTCAATTCCGAAATTTTCGATTTGACTTCGCCCTGCTGTGCTTAGTACGTCTCGTCTTGTCCGAATGGTCCCGATTTGTCCTTAAAGACCCGACTTGAAAAATGCCAAAAAAACAGAACGAGTCCAGCTGGGTAATTCAGTAACACAATAGGAAAATGTTGGGGAACAATTCTAATTTCTATTCCGACTGGGATTTTAGTAATTTGACTTCGCCCTGCTGTGCTTCGTATGTCTCAACTTGTCCTAATGTTCCCGATTTGTCCTTAATGACCCGACTTGACAAATGCCAAAAAACAGAACGAGTCCAGCTGGGGAATTCACGAAATTTGTAACACAATTGGAAAAAGTTGGGAACATTCAAATTTCAATTCCGACTGAGATTTTCGTAATATGACTTCGCCCTGCTGTGCTTCGTATGTCTCGACTTGTCCTAATGTTCCCGATTTGTCCTTAATGACCCGACTTGACAAATGCCAAAACTACAGAACAAATCCAGCTGGGTTAAACAAGAAATTTGTAACACAATAGGAAAATGTTGGGGAACAAATCTAATTTCAATTCCGACTGGGATTTTCTTAAATTGACTTGCCATGCTGTGCTTCGTATGTCTCGACTTGTCCTAATGGTCCCGATTTGTCCTTGATGACCCGACTTGACAAATGCCAAATACAGAACAAGTCCAGCTGGGTTATACAAGAAATTTGTAGCACAATTGGAAAATGTTGGGGAACAATTCAAATTTCAATTCCAAGATTTTCGATTTGACTTCGCCCTGCTGTGCTTCGTATGTCTCGACTTGTCCTAATGGTCCCGATATGTTCCCACTGACCCGACTTGAGAAATGCCATACCTACAGAACAAGTCCAGCTGGGTAAAACAAGAAATTTGTAACACAATAGGAAATTGTTGTGGAACAATTCTAATTTCAATTCCGACTGGGATTTTCGTAAATTGACTTAGCCCTTTTGTGCTTCGTATGTCTCGACTTGTTCTAATGGTCCCTACTGACCCGATTTGACATATGCCTAAACTATAGAATAAGTCCAGCAGGGTAAAACAAGAAATTTGTAACACAATTGGAAAGTGTTGGGAACATTCAAATTTCAATTCCGACTGAGATTTTCGTAATATGACTTCGCCCTGCTGTGCTTCGTATGTCTCGATTTGTCCTAATGGTCCCGATATATTCCCACTGTCCCGACTTGACAAACGCCAAACCTATAGAACAAGTTCAGCTGGGTAAAACAAGAAATTTGTAACATAATAGGAAATTGGTGGGGAACAATTCAAATTTCAATTCCGAAATTTTCGATTTGACTTCGCCCTGCTGTGCTTAGTACGTCTCGTCTTGTCCTAATGGTCCCGATTTGTCCTTAATGACCCGACTTGACTAATGCCAAAAAACAGAACGAGTCCAGCTGGGGAATTCACGAAATTTGTAACACAATTGGAAAGTGTTGGGTACATTCAAATTTCAATTCCGACTGAGATTTTAGTAATTTGACTTCGCCCTGCTGTGCTTCGTATGTCTCAACTTGTCCTAATGTTCCCGATTTGTCCTTAATGACCCGACTTGACATATGCCAAAAAACAGAACGTGTCCAGCTGGGGAATTCACGAAATTTGTAACACAATTGGAAAGTGTTGGGAACATTCAAATTTCAATTCCGACTGAGATTTTAGTAATTTGACTTCGCCCTGCTGTGCTTCTTATGTCTCGACTTGTCCTAATGGTCCCTACTGACCCGACTTGACATATGCCAAAACTATAGAACAAGTCCAGAAGGGTAAAACAAAAAATTTGTAACACAATTGGAAAAAGTTGGGAAACAATTCCAATTTCAATTCCGACTGAGATTTTCTTAATTTGACTTCGCCCTGCTGTGCTTCGTATGTCTCGACTTGTCCTAATGGTCCCGATATGTTCCCACTGACCCGACTTGAGAAATGCCATACCTACAGAACAAGTCCAGCTGGGTAAAACAAGAAATTTGTAACACAATAGGAAATTGTTGTGGAACAATTCTAATTTCAATTCCGACTGGGATTTTCGTAAATTGACTTAGCCCTTTTGTGCTTCGTATGTCTCGACTTGTTCTAATGGTCCCTACTGACCCGATTTGACATATGCCTAAACTATAGAATAAGTCCAGCAGGGTAAAACAAGAAATTTGTAACACAATTGGAAAGTGTTGGGAACATTCAAATTTCAATTCCGACTGAGATTTTCGTAATATGACTTCGCCCTGCTGTGCTTCGTATGTCTCGATTTGTCCTAATGGTCCCGATATATTCCCACTGTCCCGACTTGACAAACGCCAAACCTATAGAACAAGTTCAGCTGGGTAAAACAAGAAATTTGTAACATAATAGGAAATAGGTGGGGAACAATTCAAATTTCAATTCCGAAATTTTCGATTTGACTTCGCCCTGCTGTGCTTAGTACGTCTCGTCTTGTCCTAATGGTCCCGATTTGTCCTTAATGACCCGACTTGACTAATGCCAAAAAACAGAACGAGTCCAGCTGGGGAATTCACGAAATTTGTAACACAATTAGAAAGTGTTGGGAACATTCAAATTTCAATTCCGACTGAGATTTTCGTAATATGACTTCGCTCTGCTGTGCTTCGAATATATCAACTTGTACTAATGTTCCCGATTTTTCCCCACTGACCCAACTTGATGAATGCCAAAACTACAGAACAAGTCAAGCTGGGTAAAACAAGAAATTTGTAGCACAATTGGAAAATGTTGGGGAACAATTAAAATTTCAATTCCGACTGAGATTTCAGTAATTTGACTTCGCCCTGCTGTGCTTCGTATGTCTCAACTTGTCCTAATGTTCCCGATTTGTCCTTAATGACCCGACTTGACATATGCCAAAAAACAGAACGAGTCCAGCTGGGTAATTCAAGAAATTTGTAACACAATTAGAAAGTGTTGGGAACATTCAAATTTCAATTCCGACTGAGATTTTCGTAATATGACTTCGCTCTGCTGTGCTTCGTATATATCAACTTGTACTAATGTTCCCGATTTTTCCCCACTGACCCAACTTGATGAATGCCAAAACTACAGAACAAGTCAAGCTGGGTAAAACAAGAAATTTGTAGCACAATTGGAAAATGTTGGGGAACAATTAAAATTTCAATTCCGACTGAGATTTCAGTAATTTGACTTCGCCCTGCTGTGCTTCGTATGTCTCGACTTGTCCTAATGTTCCCGAATTGTCCTTAATGGCCCGACTTGACATATGCCAAAAAACAGAACGAGTCCAGCTGGGTAATTCAAGAAATTTGTAACACAATTGGAAAGTGTTGGGAACATTCTAATTTCTATTCCGACTGGGATTTCAGTAATTTGACTTCGCCCTGCTGTGCTTCGTATGTCTCGACTTGTCCTAATGGTCCCTACTGACCCGACTTGACATATGCCAAAACAATAGAACAAGTCCAGCAGGGTAAAACAAAAAATTTGTAACACAATTGGAAAAAGTTGGGAAACAATTCCAATTTCAATTCCGACTGAGATTTTCCTAATTTGACTTCGCCCTGCTGTGCTTCGTATGTCTCGACTTGTCCCAATGGTCCCGATATGTTCCCACTGACCCGACTTGAGAAATGCCATACCTACAGAACAAGTCCAGCTGGGTAAAACAAGAAATTTGTAACACAATAGGAAAATGTTGGTGAACAATTCTAATTTCTATTCCGACTGGGATTTTAGTAATTTGACTTCGCCCTGCTGTGCTTCGTATGTCTCAACTTGTCCTAATGTTCCCGATTTGTCCTTAATGACCCGACTTGACAAATGCCAAAAAACAGAACGAGTCCAGCTGGGGAATTCACGAAATTTGTAACACAATTGGAAAGTGTTGGGAACATTCAAATTTCAATTCCGGCTGAGATTTTCGTAATATGACTTCGCCCTGCTGTGCTTCGTATGTCTCGACTTGTCCTAATGTTCCCGATTTGTCCTTAATGACCCGACTTGACAAATGCCAAAACTACATAACAAGTCCGGCAGGGTTAAACAAGAAATTTGTAACACAATAGGAAAGTGTTGGGGAACAAATCTAATTTCAATTCCGACTGGGATTTTCGTAAATTGACTTGCCATGCTGTGCGTATGTCTCGACTTGTCTAATGGTCCCGATTTGTCCTTGATGACCCGACTTGACAAATGCCAAAATACAGAACAAGTCCAGCTGGGTTAAACAAGAAATTTGTAGCCCAATTGGAAAATGTTGGGGAACAATTCAAATTTCAATTCCGACTGAGATTTTCTTAATTTGACTTCGCCCTGCTGTGCTTCGTATGTCTCGACTTGTCCTAATGGTCCCGATATGTTCCCACTGACCCGACTTGAGAAATGCCATACCTACAGAACGAGTCCAGCTGGGTAAAACAAGAAATTTGTAACACAATAGGAAATTGTTGTGGAACAATTCTAATTTCAATTCCGACTGGGATTTTCGTAAATTGACTCAGCCCTTTTGTGCTTCGTATGTCTCGACTTGTTCTAATGGTCCTTACTGACCCGATTTGACATATGCCTAAACTATAGAATAAGTCCAGCAGGGTAAAACAAGAAATTTGTAACACAATTGGAAAGTGTTGGGAACATTCAAATTTCAATTCCGACTGAGATTTTCGTAATATGACTTCGCCCTGCTGTGCTTCGTATATATCAACTTGTACTAATGTTCCCGATTTTTCCCCACTGACCCAACTTGATGAATGCCAAAACTACAGAACAAGTCAAGCTGGGTAAAACAAGAAATTTGTAGCACAATTGGAAAATGTTGGGGAACAATTAAAATTTCAATTCCGACTGAGATTTCAGTAATTTGACTTCGCCCTGCTGTGCTTCGTATGTCTCGACTTGTCCTAATGTTCCCGAATTGTCCTTAATGGCCCGACTCGACAAATGCCAAAAAACAGAACGAGTCCAGCTGGGTAATTCAAGAAATTTGTAACACAATTGGAAAGTGTTGGGAACATTCAAATTTCAATTCCGACTGAGATTTTAGTAATTTGACTTCGCCCTGCATTGCTTCGTATGTCTCGACTTGTCCTAATGGTCCCTACTGACCCGACTTGACATATGCCAAAACAAGCAGGGTAAAACAAAAAATTTGTAACACAATTGGAAAAAGTTGGGAAACAATTCCAATTTCAATTCCGACTGAGATATTCTTAATTTGACTTCGCCCTGCTGTGCTTCGTATGTCTCGACTTGTCCCAATGGTCCCGATATGTTCCCACTGACCCGACTTGAGAAATGCCATACCTACAGAACAAGTCCAGCTGGGTAAAACAAGAAATTTGTAACACAATAGGAAATTGTTGTGGAACAATTCTAATTTCAATTCCGACTGGGATTTTCGTAAATTGACTTAGCCCTTTTGTGCTTCGTATATCTCGACTTGTTCTAATGGTCCCTACCGACCCGATTTGACATATGCCTAAACTATAGAATAAGTCCAGCAGGGTAAAACAAGAAATTTGTAACACAATTGGAAAATGTTGGGAAACAATTCCAATTTCAATTCCGACTGAGATTTTCGATTTGACTTCGCCCTGCTGTGTTTAGTACGTCTCGTCTTGTCCTAATGGTCCCGATTTGTCCTTAAAGACCCGACTTGAAAAATGCTAAAAAAAAACAAAACGAGTCCAGCTGGGTAATTCAAGAAATTTGTAACACAATTGGAAAATGTTGGGGAACTATTAAAATTTCAATTCCGACTGAGATTTTAGTAATTTGACTTCGCCCTGCTGTGCTTCGTATGTCTCGACTTGTCCTAATGTTCCCGATTTGTCCTTAATGACCCGACTTGACAAATGCCAAATTACAGGACAAGCCCAGCTGGGTAAAACAAGAAATTTGTAGCACAATTGGAAAATGTTGGGGAACAATTCAAATTTCAATTCCGAAATTTTCGATTTGACTTCGCCCTGCTGTGCTTAGTACGTCTCGTCTTGTCCTTATGGTCCCGATTTGTCCTTAAAGACCCGACTTGAAAAATGCTAAAAAAAACAGAACGAGTCCAGCTGGGTAATTCAGTAACACAATAGGAAAATGTTGGGGAACATTCAAATTTCAATTCCGAATGAGATTTTAGTAATTTGACTTCGCCCTGCTGTGCTTCGTATGTCTCAACTTGTCCTAATATTCCCGATTTGTCCTTAATGACCCGACTTGACATATGCCAAAAAACAGAACGAGTCCAGCTGGGTAATTCAAGAAATTTGTAACACAATTGGAAAGTGTTGGGAACATTCAAATTTCAATTCCGACTGAGATTTTAGTAATTTGACTTCGCCCTGCATTGCTTCGTATGTCTCGACTTGTCCTAATGGTCCCTACCGACCCGATTTGACATATGCCTAAACTATAGAATAAGTCCAGCAGGGTAAAACAAGAAATTTGTAACACAATTGGAAAATGTTGGGAAACAATTCCAATTTCAATTCCGACTGAGATTTTCGATTTGACTTCGCCCTGCTGTGCTTAGTACGTCTCGTCTTGTCCTAATGGTCCCGATTTGTCCTTAAAGACCCGACTTGAAAAATGCTAAAAAAAAACAAAACGAGTCCAGCTGGGTAATTCAAGAAATTTGTAACACAATTGGAAAATGTTGGGGAACAATTAAAATTTCAATTCCGACTGAGATTTTAGTAATTTGACTTCGCCCTGCTGTGCTTCGTATGTCTCGACTTGTCCTAATGTTTCCGATTTGTCCTTAATGACCCGACTTGACAAATGCCAAATTACAGGACAAGCCCAGCTGGGTAAAACAAGAAATTTGTAGCACAATTGGAAAATGTTGGGGAACAATTCAAATTTCAATTCCGAAATTTTCGATTTGACTTCGCCCTGCTGTGCTTAGTACGTCTCGTCTTGTCCTTATGGTCCCGATTTGTCCTTAAAGACCCGACTTGAAAAATGCTAAAAAAAACAGAACGAGTCCAGCTGGGTAATTCAGTAACACAATAGGAAAATGTTGGGGAACAATTCTAATTTCTATTCCGACTGGGATTTTAGTAATTTGACTTCGCCCTGCTGTGCTTCGTATGTCTCAACTTGTCCTAATGTTTCCGATTGTCCTTAATGACCCGACTTGACAAATGCCAAAAAACAGAACGAGTCCAGCTGGGGAATTCACGAAATTTGTAACACAATTGGAAAGTGTTGGGAACATTCAAATTTCAATTCCGACTGAGATTTTAGTAATTTGACTTCGCCCTGCTGTGCTTCGTATGTCTCGACTTGTCCTAATGGTCCCTACTGACCCGACTTGACATATGCCAAAACTATAGAACAAGTCCAGAAGGGTAAAACAAAAAATTTGTAACACAATTGGAAAAAGTTGGGAAACAATTCCAATTTCAATTCCGACTGAGATTTTCTTAATTTGACTTCGCCCTGCTGTGCTTCGCATGTCTCGACTTGTCCTAATGGTCCCGATATGTTCCCACTGACCCGACTTGAGAAATGCCATACCTACAGAACAAGTCCAGCTGGGTAAAACAAGAAATTTGTAACACAATAGGAAATTGTTGTGGAACAATTCTAATTTCAATTCCGACTGGGATTTTCGTAAATTGACTTAGCCCTTTTGTGCTTCGTATGTCTCGACTTGTTCTAATGGTCCCTACTGACCCGATTTGACATATTAAACTATAGAATAAGTCCAGCAGGGTAAAACAAGAAATTTGTAACACAATTGGAAAGTGTTGGGAACATTCAAATTTCAATTCCGACTGAGATTTTCGTAATATGACTTCGCCCTGCTGTGCTTCGTATGTCTCGATTTGTCCTAATGGTCCCGATATATTCCCACTGTCCCGACTTGACAAACGCCAAACCTATAGAACAAGTTCAGCTGGGTAAAACAAGAAATTTGTAACATAATAGGAAATTGGTGGGGAACAATTCAAATTTCAATTCCGAAATTTTCGATTTGACTTCGCCCTGCTGTGCTTAGTACGTCTCGTCTTGTCCTAATGGTCCCGATTTGTCCTTAATGACCCGACTTGACTAATGCCAAAAAACAGAACGAGTCCAGCTGGGGAATTCACGAAATTTGTAACACAATTGGAAAGTGTTGGGAACATTCAAATTTCAATTCCGACTGAGATTTTAGTAATTTGACTTCGCCCTGCTGTGCTTCGTATGTCTCAACTTGTCCTAATGTTCCCGATTTGTCCTTAATGACCCGACTTGACATATGCCAAAAAACAGAACGAGTCCAGCTGGGTAATTCAAGAAATTTGTAACACAATTAGAAAGTGTTGGGAACATTCAAATTTCAATTCCGACTGAGATTTTCGTAATATGACTTCGCTCTGCTGTGCTTCGTATATATCAACTTGTACTAATGTTCCCGATTTTTCCCCACTGACCCAACTTGATGAATGCCAAAACTACAGAACAAGTCAAGCTGGGTAAAACAAGAAATTTGTAGCACAATTGGAAAATGTTGGGGAACAATTAAAATTTCAATTCCGACTGAGATTTCAGTAATTTGACTTCGCCCTGCTGTGCTTCGTATGTCTCGACTTGTCCTAATGTTCCCGAATTGTCCTTAATGACCCGACTTGACAAATGCCAAAAAAAAAACGAGTCCAGCTGGGTAATTCAAGAAGTTTGTAACACAATTGGAAAGTGTTGGGAACATTCTAATTTCAATTCCGACTGAGATTTTAGTAATTTGACTTCGCCCTGCTGTGCTTCGTATGTCTCAACTTGTCCTAATGTTCCCGATTTGTCCTTAATGACCCGACTTGACAAATGCCAAAAAACAGAACGAGTCCAGCTGGGTAATTCAAGAAATTTGTAACACAATTGGAAAGTGTTGGGAACATTCTAATTTCTATTCCGACTGGGATTTCAGTAATTTGACTTCGCCCTGCTGTGCTTCGTATGTCTCGACTTGTCCTAATGGTCCCTACTGACCCGACTTGACATATGCCAAAACAATAGAACAAGTCCAGCAGGGTAAAACAAAAAATTTGTAACACAATTGGAAAAAGTTGGGAAACAATTCCAATTTCAATTCCGACTGAGATTTTCCTAATTTGACTTCGCCCTGCTGTGCTTCGTATGTCTCGACTTGTCCCAATATTCCCGATTGTTCCCACTGACCCGACTTGAGAAATGCCATACCTACAGAACAAGTCCAGCTGGGTAAAACAAGAAATTTGTAACACAATAGGAAAATGTTGGTGAACAATTCTAATTTCTATTCCGACTGGGATTTTAGTAATTTGACTTCGCCCTGCTGTGCTTCGTATGTCTCAACTTGTCCTAATGTTCCCGATTTGTCCTTAATGACCCGACTTGACAAATACCAAAACTACATAACAAGTCCGGCAGGGTTAAACAAGAAATTTATAACACAATAGGAAAATGTTGGGGAACAAATCTAATTTCAATTCCGACTGGGATTTTCGTAAATTGACTTGCCCTGCTGTGCTTCGTATGTCTCGACTTGTCCCAATGGTCCCGATATGTTCCCACTGACCCGACTTGAGAAATGCCATACCTACAGAACAAGTCCAGCTGGGTAAAACAAGAAATTTGTAACACAATAGGAAAATGTTGGTGAACAATTCTAATTTCTATTCCGACTGGGATTTTCGTAAATTGACTTAGCCCTTTTGTGCTTCGTATATCTCGACTTGTTCTAATGGTCCCTACCGACCCGATTTGACATATGCCTAAACTATAGAATAAGTCCAGCAGGGTAAAACAAGAAATTTGTAACACAATTGGAAAATGTTGGGAAACAATTCCAATTTCAATTCCGACTGAGATTTTCGATTTGACTTCGCCCTGCTGTGCTTAGTACGTCTCGTCTTGTCCTAATGGTCCCGATTTGTCCTTAAAGACCCGACTTGAAAAATGCTAAAAAAAAACAAAACGAGTCCAGCTGGGTAATTCAAGAAATTTGTAACACAATTGGAAAATGTTGGGGAACAATTAAAATTTCAATTCCGACTGAGATTTTAGTAATTTGACTTCGCCCTGCTGTGCTTCGTATGTCTCGACTTGTCCTAATGTTCCCGATTTTTCCTTAAAGAACCGACTTGAAAAATGCTAAAAAAAAACAAAACGAGTCCAGCTGGTTAATTCAAGAAATTTGTAACACAATAGGAAAATGTTGGGGAACAAATCTAATTTCTATTCCGACTGGGATTTTAGTAATTTGACTTCGCCCTGCTGTGCTTCGTATGTCTCGACTTGTTCTAATGTTCCCGATTTGTCCTTAATGACCCGACTAGACAAATGCCAAAAAACAAAACGAGTCCAGCTGGGTAATTCAAGAAATTTGTAACACAATTGGAAAGTGTTGGGAACATTCAAATTTCAATTCCGACTGAGATTTTCGTAATATGACTTCGCCCTGCTGTGCTCGTATATCTCAACTTGTCCTAATGGTCCCTACTGACCCGACTTGACATATGCCAAAACTATAGAACAAATCCAGCAGGGTAAAACAAGAAATTTGTAACACAATTGGAAAATGTTGGGAAACAATTCCAATTTCAAATCCGACTGAGATTTTCGTAATTTGACTTCGCCCTGCTATGCTTTGTATATATCAATGTCTCGACTTGTCATAATGTTCCCGATTTGTCATTAATGACCCGACTTGACAAATGCCAAAAAACAGAACGAGTCCAGCTGGGGAATTCACGAAATTTGTAACACAATTGGAAAGTGTTGGGAACATTCAAATTTCAATTCCGACTGAGATTTTAGTAATTTGACTTCGCCCTGCTGTGCTTCGTATGTCTCGACTTGTCCTAATGGTCCCTACTGACCCGACTTGACATATGCCAAAACTATAGAACAAGTCCAGCAGGGTAAAACAAAAAATTTGTAACACAATTGGAAAATGTTGGGGAACAATTAAAATTTCAATTCCGACTGAGATTTCAGTAATTTGACTTCGCCCTGCTGTGCTTCGTATGTCTCGACTTGTCCTAATGTTCCCGAATTGTCCTTAATGACCCGACTTGACAAATGCCAAAAAAAAAACGAGTCCAGCTGGGTAATTCAAGAAATTTGTAACACAATTGGAAAGTGTTGGGAACATTCTAATTTCAATTCCGACTGAGATTTTAGTAATTTGACTTCGCCCTGCTGTGCTTCGTATGTCTCAACTTGTCCTAATGTTCCCGATTTGTCCTTAATGACCCGACTTGACAAATGCCAAAAAACAGAACGAGTCCAGCTGGGTAATTCAAGAAATTTGTAACACAATTGGAAAGTGTTGGGAACATTCTAATTTCTATTCCGACTGGGATTTCAGTAATTTGACTTCGCCCTGCTGTGCTTCGTATGTCTCGACTTGTCCTAATGGTCCCTACTGACCCGACTTGACATATGCCAAAACAATAGAACAAGTCCAGCAGGGTAAAACAAAAAATTTGTAACACAATTGGAAAAAGTTGGGAAACAATTCCAATTTCAATTCCGACTGAGATTTTCCTAATTTGACTTCGCCCTGCTGTGCTTTGTATGTCTCGACTTGTCCCAATATTCCCGATTGTTCCCACTGACCCGACTTGAGAAATGCCATACCTACAGAACAAGTCCAGCTGGGTAAAACAAGAAATTTGTAACACAATAGGAAAATGTTTGTGAACAATTCTAATTTCTATTCCGACTGGGATTTTAGTAATTTGACTTCGCCCTGCTGTGCTTCGTATGTCTCAACTTGTCCTAATGTTCCCGATTTGTCCTTAATGACCCGACTTGACAAATGCCAAAACTACATAACAAGTCCGGCAGGGTTAAACAAGAAATTTGTAACACAATAGGAAAATGTTGGGGAACAAATCCAATTTCAATTCCGACTGGGATTTTCGTAAATTGACTTGCCCTGCTGTGCTTCGTATGTCTCGACTTGTCCCAATGGTCCCGATATGTTCCCACTGACCCGACTTGAGAAATGCCATACCTACAGAACAAGTCCAGCTGGGTAAAACAAGAAATTTGTAACACAATAGGAAAATGTTGGTGAACAATTCTAATTTCTATTCCGACTGGGATTTTCGTAAATTGACTTAGCCCTTTTGTGCTTCGTATATCTCGACTTGTTCTAATGGTCCCTACCGACCCGATTTGACATATGCCTAAACTATAGAATAAGTCCAGCAGGGTAAAACAAGAAATTTGTAACACAATTGGAAAATGTTGGGAAACAATTCCAATTTCAATTCCGACTGAGATTTTCGATTTGACTTCGCCCTGCTGTGCTTAGTACGTCTCGTCTTGTCCTAATGGTCCCGATTTGTCCTTAAAGACCCGACTTGAAAAATGCTAAAAAAAAACAAAACGAGTCCAGCTGGGTAATTCAAGAAATTTGTAACACAATTGGAAAATGTTGGGGAACAATTAAAATTTCAATTCCGACTGAGATTTTAGTAATTTGACTTCGCCCTGCTGTGCGTCGTATGTCTCGACTTGTCCTAATGTTCCCGATTTTTCCTTAAAGAACCGACTTGAAAAATGCTAAAATAAAACAAAACGAGTCCAGCTGGGTAATTCAAGAAATTTGTAACACAATAGGAAAATGTTGGGGAACAAATCTAATTTCTATTCCGACTGGGATTTTAGTAATTTGACTTCGCCCTGCTGTGCTTCGTATGTCTCGACTTGTTCTAATGTTCCCGATTTGTCCTTAATGACCCGACTAGACAAATGCCAAAAAACAAAACGAGTCCAGCTGGGTAATTCAAGAAATTTGTAACACAATTGGAAAGTGTTGGGAACATTCAAATTTCAATTCCGACTGAGATTTTCGTAATATGACTTCGCCCTGCTGTGCTCGTATATCTCAACTTGTCCTAATGGTCCCTACTGACCCGACTTGACATATGCCAAAACTATAGAACAAATCCAGCAGGGTAAAACAAGAAATTTGTAACACAATTGGAAAATGTTGGGAAACAATTCCAATTTCAAATCAGACTGAGATTTTCGTAATTTGACTTCGCCCTGCTATGCTTTGTATATATCAATGTCTCGACTTGTCCTAATGTTCCCGATTTGTCCTTAATGACCCGACTTGACAAATGCCAAAAAACAGAACGAGTCCAGCTGGGGAATTCACGAAATTTGTAACACAATTGGAAAGTGTTGGGAACATTCAAATTTCAATTCCGACTGAGATTTTAGTAATTTGACTTCGCCCTGCTGTGCTTCGTATGTCTCGACTTGTCCTAATGGTCCCTACTGACCCGACTTGACATATGCCAAAACTATAGAACAAGTCCAGCAGGGTAAAACAAAAAATTTGTAACACAATTTGAAAAAGTTGGGAAACAATTCCAATTTCAATTCCGACTGAGGTTTTCTTAATTTGACTTCGCCCTGCTGTGCTTCGTATGTCTCGACTTGTCCTAATGGTCCCGATATGTTCCCACTGACCCGACTTGAGAAATGTCATACCTACAGAACAAGTCCAGCTGGGTAAAACAAGAAATTTGTAACACAATAGGAAATTGTTGTGGAACAATTCTAATTTCAATTCCGACTGGGATTTTCGTAAATTGACTTAGCCCTTTTGTGCTTCGTATGTCTCGACTTGTTCTAATGGTCCCTACTGACCCGATTTGACATATGCCTAAACTATAGAATAAGTCCAGCAGGGTAAAACAAGAAATTTGTAACACAATTGGAAAATGTTGGGAAACAATTCCAATTTCAATTCCGACTGAGATTTTCGATTTGACTTCGCCCTGCTGTGCTTAGTACGTTTCTTCTTGTCCTAATGGTCCCGATTTTTCCTTAAAGACCCGACTTGAAAAATGCTAAAAAAAAACAAAATGAGTCCAGCTGGGTAATTCAAGAAATTTGTAACACAATAGGAAAATGTTGGGGAACAAATCTAATTTCTATTCCGACTGGGATTTTAGTAATTTGACTTCGCCCTGCTGTGCTTCGTATGTTTCGACTTGTTCTAATGTTCCCGATTTGTCCTTAATGACCCGACTAGACAAATGCCAAAAAACAAAACGAGTCCAGCTGGGTAATTCAAGAAATTTGTAACACAATAGGAAAATGTTGGGGAACAAATCTAATTTCAATTCCGAGATTTTCGATTTGACTTCGCCCTGCTGTGCTTAGTACGTCTCGTCTTGTCCTAATGGTCCCGATTTGTCCTTAAAGACCCGACTTGAAAAATGCTAAAAAAAAACAAAACGAGTCCAGCTGGGTAATTCAAGATATTTGTAGCACAATTGGAAAATGTTGGGGAACAATTCAAATTTCAATTCCGAAATTTTCGATTTGACTTCGCCCTGCTGTGCTTAGTACGTCTCGTCTTGTCCTAATGGTCCCGATTTGTCCTTAAAGACCCGACTTGAAGAATGCTAAAAAAAAACAGAACGAGTCCAGCTGGGTAATTCAGTAACACAATAGGAAAATGTTGGGGAACAATTCTAATTTCTATTCCGACTGGGATTTTAGTAATTTGACTTCGCCCTGCTGTGCTTCGTATGTCTCAACTTGTCCTAATGTTCCCGATTTGTCCTTAATGACCCGACTTGACGAATGCCAGAAAACAGAACGAGTCCAGCTGGGGAATTCACGAAATTTGTAACACAATTGGAAAGTGTTGGGAACATTCAAATTTCAATTCCGACTGAGATTTTAGTAATTTGACTTCGCCCTGCTGTGCTTCGTACGTCTCGTCTTGTCCTAATGGTCCCGATTTGTCCTTAAAGACCCGACTTGAAAAATGCTAAAAAAAAACAAAACGAGTCCAGCTCGGTAATTCAAGATATTTGTAGCACAATTGGAAAATGTTGGGAAACAATTCAAATTTCAATTCCGAAATTTTCGATTTGACTTCGCCCTGCTGTGCTTAGTACGTCTCGTCTTGTCCTAATGGTCCCGATTTGTCCTTAAAGACCCGACTTGAAGAATGCTAAAAAAAAACAGAACGAGTCCAGCTGGGTAATTCAGTAACACAATAGGAAAATGTTGGGGAACAATTCTAATTTCTATTCCGACTGGGATTTTAGTAATTTGACTTCGCCCTGCTGTGCTTCGTATGTCTCAACTTGTCCTAATGTTCCCGATTTGTCCTTAATGACCCGACTTGACAAATGCCAGAAAACAGAACGAGTCCAGCTGGGGAATTCACGAAATTTGTAACACAATTGGAAAGTGTTGGGAACATTCAAATTTCAATTCCGACTGAGATTTTCGTAATATGACTTCGCCCTGCTGTGCTCGTATATCTCAACTTGTCCTAATGGTCCCTACTGACCCGACTTGACATATGCCAAAACTATAGAACAAATCCAGCAGGGTAAAACAAGAAATTTGTAACACAATTGGAAAATGTTGGGAAACAATTCCAATTTCAAATCCGACTGAGATTTTCGTAATTTGACTTCGCCCTGCTATGCTTTGTATATATCAATGTCTCGACTTGTCCTAATGTTCCCGATTTGTCCTTAATGACCCGACTTGACAAATGCCAAAAAACAGAACGAGTCCAGCTGGGGAATTCACGAAATTTGTAACACAATTGGAAAGTGTTGGGAACATTCAAATTTCAATTCCGACTGAGATTTTAGTAATTTGACTTCGCCCTGCTGTGCTTCGTATGTCTCGACTTGTCCTAATGGTCCCTACTGACCCGACTTGACATATGCCAAAACTATAGAACAAGTCCAGCAGGGTAAAACAAAAAATTTGTAACACAATTGGAAAATGTTGGGGAACAATTAAAATTTCAATTCCGACTGAGATTTCAGTAATTTGACTTCGCCCTGCTGTGCTTCGTATGTCTCGACTTGTCCTAATGTTCCCGAATTGTCCTTAATGACCCGACTTGACAAATGCCAAAAAAAAAACGAGTCCAGCTGGGTAATTCAAGAAATTTGTAACACAATTGGAAAGTGTTGGGAACATTCTAATTTCAATTCCGACTGAGATTTTAGTAATTTGACTTCGCCCTGCTGTGCTTCGTATGTCTCAACTTGTCCTAATGTTCCCGATTTGTCCTTAATGACCCGACTTGACAAATGCCAAATTACAGGACAAGCCCAGCTGGGTAAAACAAGAAATTTGTAGCACAATTGGAAAATGTTGGGGAACAATTCAAATTTCAATTCCGAAATTTTCGATTTGACTTCGCCCTGCTGTGCTTAGTACGTCTCGTCTTGTCCTTATGGTCCCGATTTGTCCTTAAAGACCCGACTTGAAAAATGCTAAAAAAAACAGAACGAGTCCAGCTGGGTAATTCAGTAACACAATAGGAAAATGTTGGGGAACAATTCTAATTTCTATTCCGACTGGGATTTTAGTAATTTGACTTCGCCCTGCTGTGCTTCGTATGTCTCAACTTGTCCTAATGTTTCCGATTGTCCTTAATGACCCGACTTGACAAATGCCAAAAAACAGAACGAGTCCAGCTGGGGAATTCACGAAATTTGTAACACAATTGGAAAGTGTTGGGAACATTCAAATTTCAATTCCGACTGAGATTTTAGTAATTTGACTTCGCCCTGCTGTGCTTCGTATGTCTCGACTTGTCCACTTGACAAACGCCAAACCTATAGAACAAGTTCAGCTGGGTAAAACAAGAAATTTGTAACATAATAGGAAATTGGTGGGGAACAATTCAAATTTCAATTCCGAAATTTTCGATTTGACTTCGCCCTGCTGTGCTTAGTACGTCTCGTCTTGTCCTAATGGTCCCGATTTGTCCTTAATGACCCGACTTGACTAATGCCAAAAAACAGAACGAGTCCAGCTGGGGAATTCACGAAATTTGTAACACAATTGGAAAGTGTTGGGAACATTCAAATTTCAATTCCGACTGAGATTTTAGTAATTTGACTTCGCCCTGCTGTGCTTCGTATGTCTCAACTTGTCCTAATGTTCCCGATTTGTCCTTAATGACCCGACTTGACATATGCCAAAAAACAGAACGAGTCCAGCTGGGTAATTCAAGAAATTTGTAACACAATTAGAAAGTGTTGGGAACATTCAAATTTCAATTCCGACTGAGATTTTCGTAATATGACTTCGCTCTGCTGTGCTTCGTATATATCAACTTGTACTAATGTTCCCGATTTTTCCCCACTGACCCAACTTGATGAATGCCAAAACTACAGAACAAGTCAAGCTGGGTAAAACAAGAAATTTGTAGCACAATTGGAAAATGTTGGGGAACAATTAAAATTCAATTCCGACTGAGATTTCAGTAATTTGACTTCGCCCTGCTGTGCTTCGTATGTCTCGACTTGTCCTAATGTTCCCGAATTGTCCTTAATGACCCGACTTGACAAATGCCAAAAAAAAAACGAGTCCAGCTGGGTAATTCAAGAAATTTGTAACACAATTGGAAAGTGTTGGGAACATTCTAATTTCAATTCCGACTGAGATTTTAGTAATTTGACTTCGCCCTGCTGTGCTTCGTATGTCTCAACTTGTCCTAATGTTCCCGATTTGTCCTTAATGACCCGACTTGACAAATGCCAAAAAACAGAACGAGTCCAGCTGGGTAATTCAAGAAATTTGTAACACAATTGGAAAGTGTTGGGAACATTCTAATTTCTATTCCGACTGGGATTTCAGTAATTTGACTTCGCCCTGCTGTGCTTCGTATGTCTCGACTTGTCCTAATGGTCCCTACTGACCCGACTTGACATATGCCAAAACAATAGAACAAGTCCAGCAGGGTAAAACAAAAAATTTGTAACACAATTGGAAAAAGTTGGGAAACAATTCCAATTTCAATTCCGACTGAGATTTTCCTAATTTGACTTCGCCCTGCTGTGCTTCGTATGTCTCGACTTGTCCCAATATTCCCGATTGTTCCCACTGACCCGACTTGAGAAATGCCATACCTACAGAACAAGTCCAGCTGGGTAAAACAAGAAATTTGTAACACAATAGGAAAATGTTGGTGAACAATTCTAATTTCTATTCCGACTGGGATTTTAGTAATTTGACTTCGCCCTGCTGTGCTTCGTATGTCTCAACTTGTCCTAATGTTCCCGATTTGTCCTTAATGACCCGACTTGACAAATGCCAAAACTACATAACAAGTCCGGCAGGGTTAAACAAGAAATTTATAACACAATAGGAAAATGTTGGGGAACAAATCTAATTTCAATTCCGACTGGGATTTTCGTAAATTGACTTGCCCTGCTGTGCTTCGTATGTCTCGACTTGTCCCAATGGTCCCGATATGTTCCCACTGACCCGACTTGAGAAATGCCATACCTACAGAACAAGTCCAGCTGGGTAAAACAAGAAATTTGTAACACAATAGGAAAATGTTGGTGAACAATTCTAATTTCTATTCCGACTGGGATTTTCGTAAATTGACTTAGCCCTTTTGTGCTTCGTATATCTCGACTTGTTCTAATGGTCCCTACCGACCCGATTTGACATATGCCTAAACTATAGAATAAGTCCAGCAGGGTAAAACAAGAAATTTGTAACACAATTGGAAAATGTTGGGAAACAATTCCAATTTCAATTCCGACTGAGATTTTCGATTTGACTTCGCCCTGCTGTGCTTAGTACGTCTCGTCTTGTCCTAATGGTCCCGATTTGTCCTTAAAGACCCGACTTGAAAAATGCTAAAAAAAAACAAAACGAGTCCAGCTGGGTAATTCAAGAAATTTGTAACACAATTGGAAAATGTTGGGGAACAATTAAAATTTCAATTCCGACTGAGATTTTAGTAATTTGACTTCGCCCTGCTGTGCTTCGTATGTCTCGACTTGTCCTAATGTTCCCGATTTTTCCTTAAAGAACCGACTTGAAAAATGCTAAAAAAAAACAAAACGAGTCCAGCTGGTTAATTCAAGAAATTTGTAACACAATAGGAAAATGTTGGGGAACAAATCTAATTTCTATTCCGACTGGGATTTTAGTAATTTGACTTCGCCCTGCTGTGCTTCGTATGTCTCGACTTGTTCTAATGTTCCCGATTTGTCCTTAATGACCCGACTAGACAAATGCCAAAAAACAAAACGAGTCCAGCTGGGTAATTCAAGAAATTTGTAACACAATTGGAAAGTGTTGGGAACATTCAAATTTCAATTCCGACTGAGATTTTCGTAATATGACTTCGCCCTGCTGTGCTCGTATATCTCAACTTGTCCTAATGGTCCCTACTGACCCGACTTGACATATGCCAAAACTATAGAACAAATCCAGCAGGGTAAAACAAGAAATTTGTAACACAATTGGAAAATGTTGGGAAACAATTCCAATTTCAAATCCGACTGAGATTTTCGTAATTTGACTTCGCCCTGCTATGCTTTGTATATATCAATGTCTCGACTTGTCATAATGTTCCCGATTTGTCATTAATGACCCGACTTGACAAATGCCAAAAAACAGAACGAGTCCAGCTGGGGAATTCACGAAATTTGTAACACAATTGGAAAGTGTTGGGAACATTCAAATTTCAATTCCGACTGAGATTTTAGTAATTTGACTTCGCCCTGCTGTGCTTCGTATGTCTCGACTTGTCCTAATGGTCCCTACTGACCCGACTTGACATATGCCAAAACTATAGAACAAGTCCAGCAGGGTAAAACAAAAAATTTGTAACACAATTGGAAAATGTTGGGGAACAATTAAAATTTCAATTCCGACTGAGATTTCAGTAATTTGACTTCGCCCTGCTGTGCTTCGTATGTCTCGACTTGTCCTAATGTTCCCGAATTGTCCTTAATGACCCGACTTGACAAATGCCAAAAAAAAAACGAGTCCAGCTGGGTAATTCAAGAAATTTGTAACACAATTGGAAAGTGTTGGGAACATTCTAATTTCAATTCCGACTGAGATTTTAGTAATTTGACTTCGCCCTGCTGTGCTTCGTATGTCTCAACTTGTCCTAATGTTCCCGATTTGTCCTTAATGACCCGACTTGACAAATGCCAAAAAACAGAACGAGTCCAGCTGGGTAATTCAAGAAATTTGTAACACAATTGGAAAGTGTTGGGAACATTCTAATTTCTATTCCGACTGGGATTTCAGTAATTTGACTTCGCCCTGCTGTGCTTCGTATGTCTCGACTTGTCCTAATGGTCCCTACTGACCCGACTTGACATATGCCAAAACAATAGAACAAGTCCAGCAGGGTAAAACAAAAAATTTGTAACACAATTGGAAAAAGTTGGGAAACAATTCCAATTTCAATTCCGACTGAGATTTTCCTAATTTGACTTCGCCCTGCTGTGCTTTGTATGTCTCGACTTGTCCCAATATTCCCGATTGTTCCCACTGACCCGACTTGAGAAATGCCATACCTACAGAACAAGTCCAGCTGGGTAAAACAAGAAATTTGTAACACAATAGGAAAATGTTTGTGAACAATTCTAATTTCTATTCCGACTGGGATTTTAGTAATTTGACTTCGCCCTGCTGTGCTTCGTATGTCTCAACTTGTCCTAATGTTCCCGATTTGTCCTTAATGACCCGACTTGACAAATGCCAAAACTACATAACAAGTCCGGCAGGGTTAAACAAGAAATTTGTAACACAATAGGAAAATGTTGGGGAACAAATCTAATTTCAATTCCGACTGGGATTTTCGTAAATTGACTTGCCCTGCTGTGCTTCGTATGTCTCGACTTGTCCCAATGGTCCCGATATGTTCCCACTGACCCGACTTGAGAAATGCCATACCTACAGAACAAGTCCAGCTGGGTAAAACAAGAAATTTGTAACACAATAGGAAAATGTTGGTGAACAATTCTAATTTCTATTCCGACTGGGATTTTCGTAAATTGACTTAGCCCTTTTGTGCTTCGTATATCTCGACTTGTTCTAATGGTCCCTACCGACCCGATTTGACATATGCCTAAACTATAGAATAAGTCCAGCAGGGTAAAACAAGAAATTTGTAACACAATTGGAAAATGTTGGGAAACAATTCCAATTTCAATTCCGACTGAGATTTTCGATTTGACTTCGCCCTGCTGTGCTTAGTACGTCTCGTCTTGTCCTAATGGTCCCGATTTGTCCTTAAAGACCCGACTTGAAAAATGCTAAAAAAAAACAAAACGAGTCCAGCTGGGTAATTCAAGAAATTTGTAACACAATTGGAAAATGTTGGGGAACAATTAAAATTTCAATTCCGACTGAGATTTTAGTAATTTGACTTCGCCCTGCTGTGCGTCGTATGTCTCGACTTGTCCTAATGTTCCCGATTTTTCCTTAAAGAACCGACTTGAAAAATGCTAAAATAAAACAAAACGAGTCCAGCTGGGTAATTCAAGAAATTTGTAACACAATAGGAAAATGTTGGGGAACAAATCTAATTTCTATTCCGACTGGGATTTTAGTAATTTGACTTCGCCCTGCTGTGCTTCGTATGTCTCGACTTGTTCTAATGTTCCCGATTTGTCCTTAATGACCCGACTAGACAAATGCCAAAAAACAAAACGAGTCCAGCTGGGTAATTCAAGAAATTTGTAACACAATTGGAAAGTGTTGGGAACATTCAAATTTCAATTCCGACTGAGATTTTCGTAATATGACTTCGCCCTGCTGTGCTCGTATATCTCAACTTGTCCTAATGGTCCCTACTGACCCGACTTGACATATGCCAAAACTATAGAACAAATCCAGCAGGGTAAAACAAGAAATTTGTAACACAATTGGAAAAAGTTGGGAAACAATTCCAATTTCAAATCCGACTGAGATTTTCGTAATTTGACTTCGCCCTGCTATGCTTTGTATATATCAATGTCTCGACTTGTCCTAATGTTCCCGATTTGTCCTTAATGACCCGACTTGACAAATGCCAAAAAACAGAACGAGTCCAGCTGGGGAATTCACGAAATTTGTAACACAATTGGAAAGTGTTGGGAACATTCAAATTTCAATTCCGACTGAGATTTTAGTAATTTGACTTCGCCCTGCTGTGCTTCGTATGTCTCGACTTGTCCTAATGGTCCCTACTGACCCGACTTGACATATGCCAAAACTATAGAACAAGTCCAGCAGGGTAAAACAAAAAATTTGTAACACAATTGGAAAAAGTTGGGAAACAATTCCAATTTCAATTCCGACTGAGGTTTTCTTAATTTGACTTCGCCCTGCTGTGCTTCGTATGTCTCGACTTGTCCTAATGGTCCCGATATGTTCCCACTGACCCGACTTGAGAAATGTCATACCTACAGAACAAGTCCAGCTGGGTAAAACAAGAAATTTGTAACACAATAGGAAATTGTTGTGGAACAATTCTAATTTCAATTCCGACTGGGATTTTCGTAAATTGACTTAGCCCTTTTGTGCTTCGTATGTCTCGACTTGTTCTAATGGTCCCTACTGACCCGATTTGACATATGCCTAAACTATAGAATAAGTCCAGCAGGGTAAAACAAGAAATTTGTAACACAATTGGAAAATGTTGGGAAACAATTCCAATTTCAATTCCGACTGAGATTTTCGATTTGACTTCGCCCTGCTGTGCTTAGTACGTTTCTTCTTGTCCTAATGGTCCCGATTTTTCCTTAAAGACCCGACTTGAAAAATGCTAAAAAAAAACAAAATGAGTCCAGCTGGGTAATTCAAGAAATTTGTAACACAATAGGAAAATGTTGGGGAACAAATCTAATTTCTATTCCGACTGGGATTTTAGTAATTTGACTTCGCCCTGCTGTGCTTCGTATGTCTCGACTTGTTCTAATGTTCCCGATTTGTCCTTAATGACCCGACTAGACAAATGCCAAAAAACAAAACGAGTCCAGCTGGGTAATTCAAGAAATTTGTAACACAATAGGAAAATGTTGGGGAACAAATCTAATTTCAATTCCGAGATTTTCGATTTGACTTCGCCCTGCTGTGCTTAGTACGTCTCGTCTTGTCCTAATGGTCCCGATTTGTCCTTAAAGACCCGACTTGAAAAATGCTAAAAAAAAACAAAACGAGTCCAGCTGGGTAATTCAAGATATTTGTAGCACAATTGGAAAATGTTGGGGAACAATTCAAATTTCAATTCCGAAATTTTCGATTTGACTTCGCCCTGCTGTGCTTAGTACGTCTCGTCTTGTCCTAATGGTCCCGATTTGTCCTTAAAGACCCGACTTGAAGAATGCTAAAAAAAAACAGAACGAGTCCAGCTGGGTAATTCAGTAACACAATAGGAAAATGTTGGGGAACAATTCTAATTTCTATTCCGACTGGGATTTTAGTAATTTGACTTCGCCCTGCTGTGCTTCGTATGTCTCAACTTGTCCTAATGTTCCCGATTTGTCCTTAATGACCCGACTTGACGAATGCCAGAAAACAGAACGAGTCCAGCTGGGGAATTCACGAAATTTGTAACACAATTGGAAAGTGTTGGGAACATTCAAATTTCAATTCCGACTGAGATTTTAGTAATTTGACTTCGCCCTGCTGTGCTTCGTACGTCTCGTCTTGTCCTAATGGTCCCGATTTGTCCTTAAAGACCCGACTTGAAAAATGCTAAAAAAAAACAAAACGAGTCCAGCTCGGTAATTCAAGATATTTGTAGCACAATTGGAAAATGTTGGGAAACAATTCAAATTTCAATTCCGAAATTTTCGATTTGACTTCGCCCTGCTGTGCTTAGTACGTCTCGTCTTGTCCTAATGGTCCCGATTTGTCCTTAAAGACCCGACTTGAAGAATGCTAAAAAAAAACAGAACGAGTCCAGCTGGGTAATTCAGTAACACAATAGGAAAATGTTGGGGAACAATTCTAATTTCTATTCCGACTGGGATTTTAGTAATTTGACTTCGCCCTGCTGTGCTTCGTATGTCTCAACTTGTCCTAATGTTCCCGATTTGTCCTTAATGACCCGACTTGACAAATGCCAGAAAACAGAACGAGTCCAGCTGGGGAATTCACGAAATTTGTAACACAATTGGAAAGTGTTGGGAACATTCAAATTTCAATTCCGACTGAGATTTTCGTAATATGACTTCGCCCTGCTGTGCTCGTATATCTCAACTTGTCCTAATGGTCCCTACTGACCCGACTTGACATATGCCAAAACTATAGAACAAATCCAGCAGGGTAAAACAAGAAATTTGTAACACAATTGGAAAATGTTGGGAAACAATTCCAATTTCAAATCCGACTGAGATTTTCGTAATTTGACTTCGCCCTGCTATGCTTTGTATATATCAATGTCTCGACTTGTCCTAATGTTCCCGATTTGTCCTTAATGACCCGACTTGACAAATGCCAAAAAACAGAACGAGTCCAGCTGGGGAATTCACGAAATTTGTAACACAATTGGAAAGTGTTGGGAACATTCAAATTTCAATTCCGACTGAGATTTTAGTAATTTGACTTCGCCCTGCTGTGCTTCGTATGTCTCGACTTGTCCTAATGGTCCCTACTGACCCGACTTGACATATGCCAAAACTATAGAACAAGTCCAGCAGGGTAAAACAAAAAATTTGTAACACAA
Organism: Chrysolina americana; assembly: GCA_958502065.1. Taxonomy (NCBI): domain Eukaryota; kingdom Metazoa; phylum Arthropoda; class Insecta; order Coleoptera; family Chrysomelidae; genus Chrysolina; species Chrysolina americana. The sequence goes on from OY293420.1 coordinate 32,011,502, forward strand.
TTGGAAAATGTTGGGGAACAATTAAAATTTCAATTCCGACTGAGATTTCAGTAATTTGACTTCGCCCTGCTGTGCTTCGTATGTCTCGACTTGTCCTAATGTTCCCGAATTGTCCTTAATGACCCGACTTGACAAATGCCAAAAAAAAAACGAGTCCAGCTGGGTAATTCAAGAAATTTGTAACACAATTGGAAAGTGTTGGGAACATTCTAATTTCAATTCCGACTGAGATTTTAGTAATTTGACTTCGCCCTGCTGTGCTTCGTATGTCTCAACTTGTCCTAATGTTCCCGATTTGTCCTTAATGACCCGACTTGACAAATGCCAAATTACAGGACAAGCCCAGCTGGGTAAAACAAGAAATTTGTAGCACAATTGGAAAATGTTGGGGAACAATTCAAATTTCAATTCCGAAATTTTCGATTTGACTTCGCCCTGCTGTGCTTAGTACGTCTCGTCTTGTCCTTATGGTCCCGATTTGTCCTTAAAGACCCGACTTGAAAAATGCTAAAAAAAACAGAACGAGTCCAGCTGGGTAATTCAGTAACACAATAGGAAAATGTTGGGGAACAATTCTAATTTCTATTCCGACTGGGATTTTAGTAATTTGACTTCGCCCTGCTGTGCTTCGTATGTCTCAACTTGTCCTAATGTTTCCGATTGTCCTTAATGACCCGACTTGACAAATGCCAAAAAACAGAACGAGTCCAGCTGGGGAATTCACGAAATTTGTAACACAATTGGAAAGTGTTGGGAACATTCAAATTTCAATTCCGACTGAGATTTTAGTAATTTGACTTCGCCCTGCTGTGCTTCGTATGTCTCGACTTGTCCACTTGACAAACGCCAAACCTATAGAACAAGTTCAGCTGGGTAAAACAAGAAATTTGTAACATAATAGGAAATTGGTGGGGAACAATTCAAATTTCAATTCCGAAATTTTCGATTTGACTTCGCCCTGCTGTGCTTAGTACGTCTCGTCTTGTCCTAATGGTCCCGATTTGTCCTTAATGACCCGACTTGACTAATGCCAAAAAACAGAACGAGTCCAGCTGGGGAATTCACGAAATTTGTAACACAATTGGAAAGTGTTGGGAACATTCAAATTTCAATTCCGACTGAGATTTTAGTAATTTGACTTCGCCCTGCTGTGCTTCGTATGTCTCAACTTGTCCTAATGTTCCCGATTTGTCCTTAATGACCCGACTTGACATATGCCAAAAAACAGAACGAGTCCAGCTGGGTAATTCAAGAAATTTGTAACACAATTAGAAAGTGTTGGGAACATTCAAATTTCAATTCCGACTGAGATTTTCGTAATATGACTTCGCTCTGCTGTGCTTCGTATATATCAACTTGTACTAATGTTCCCGATTTTTCCCCACTGACCCAACTTGATGAATGCCAAAACTACAGAACAAGTCAAGCTGGGTAAAACAAGAAATTTGTAGCACAATTGGAAAATGTTGGGGAACAATTAAAATTCAATTCCGACTGAGATTTCAGTAATTTGACTTCGCCCTGCTGTGCTTCGTATGTCTCGACTTGTCCTAATGTTCCCGAATTGTCCTTAATGACCCGACTTGACAAATGCCAAAAAAAAAACGAGTCCAGCTGGGTAATTCAAGAAATTTGTAACACAATTGGAAAGTGTTGGGAACATTCTAATTTCAATTCCGACTGAGATTTTAGTAATTTGACTTCGCCCTGCTGTGCTTCGTATGTCTCAACTTGTCCTAATGTTCCCGATTTGTCCTTAATGACCCGACTTGACAAATGCCAAAAAACAGAACGAGTCCAGCTGGGTAATTCAAGAAATTTGTAACACAATTGGAAAGTGTTGGGAACATTCTAATTTCTATTCCGACTGGGATTTCAGTAATTTGACTTCGCCCTGCTGTGCTTCGTATGTCTCGACTTGTCCTAATGGTCCCTACTGACCCGACTTGACATATGCCAAAACAATAGAACAAGTCCAGCAGGGTAAAACAAAAAATTTGTAACACAATTGGAAAAAGTTGGGAAACAATTCCAATTTCAATTCCGACTGAGATTTTCCTAATTTGACTTCGCCCTGCTGTGCTTCGTATGTCTCGACTTGTCCCAATATTCCCGATTGTTCCCACTGACCCGACTTGAGAAATGCCATACCTACAGAACAAGTCCAGCTGGGTAAAACAAGAAATTTGTAACACAATAGGAAAATGTTTGTGAACAATTCTAATTTCTATTCCGACTGGGATTCTTTGTAATTTGACTTCGCCCTGCTGTGCTTCGTATGTCTCAACTTGTCCTAATGTTCCCGATTTGTCCTTAATGACCCGACTTGACAAATGCCAAAACTACATAACAAGTCCGGCAGGGTTAAACAAGAAATTTGTAACACAATAGGAAAATGTTGGTGAACAATTCTAATTTCTATTCCGACTGGGATTTTCGTAAATTGACTTAGCCCTTTTGTGCTTCGTATATCTCGACTTGTTCTAATGGTCCCTACCGACCCGATTTGACATATGCCTAAACTATAGAATAAGTCCAGCAGGGTAAAACAAGAAATTTGTAACACAATTGGAAAATGTTGGGAAACAATTCCAATTTCAATTCCGACTGAGATTTTCGATTTGACTTCGCCCTGCTGTGCTTAGTACGTCTCGTCTTGTCCTAATGGTCCCGATTTGTCCTTAAAGACCCGACTTGAAAAATGCTAAAAAAAAACAAAACGAGTCCAGCTGGGTAATTCAAGAAATTTGTAACACAATTGGAAAATGTTGGGGAACAATTAAAATTTCAATTCCGACTGAGATTTTAGTAATTTGACTTCGCCCTGCTGTGCTTCGTATGTCTCGACTTGTCCTAATGTTCCCGATTTTTCCTTAAAGAACCGACTTGAAAAATGCTAAAAAAAAACAAAACGAGTCCAGCTGGGTAATTCAAGAAATTTGTAACACAATAGGAAAATGTTGGGGAACAAATCTAATTTCTATTCCGACTGGGATTTTAGTAATTTGACTTCGCCCTGCTGTGCTTCGTATGTCTCGACTTGTTCTAATGTTCCCGATTTGTCCTTAATGACCCGACTAGACAAATGCCAAAAAACAAAACGAGTCCAGCTGGGTAATTCAAGAAATTTGTAACACAATTGGAAAGTGTTGGGAACATTCAAATTTCAATTCCGACTGAGATTTTCGTAATATGACTTCGCCCTGCTGTGCTCGTATATCTCAACTTGTCCTAATGGTCCCTACTGACCCGACTTGACATATGCCAAAACTATAGAACAAATCCAGCAGGGTAAAACAAGAAATTTGTAACACAATTGGAAAATGTTGGGAAACAATTCCAATTTCAAATCCGACTGAGATTTTCGTAATTTGACTTCGCCCTGCTATGCTTTGTATATATCAATGTCTCGACTTGTCCTAATGTTCCCGATTTGTCCTTAATGACCCGACTTGACAAATGCCAAAAAACAGAACGAGTCCAGCTGGGGAATTCACGAAATTTGTAACACAATTGGAAAGTGTTGGGAACATTCAAATTTCAATTCCGACTGAGATTTTAGTAATTTGACTTCGCCCTGCTGTGCTTCGTATGTCTCGACTTGTCCTAATGGTCCCTACTGACCCGACTTGACATATGCCAAAACTATAGAACAAGTCCAGCAGGGTAAAACAAAAAATTTGTAACACAATTGGAAAAAGTTGGGAAACAATTCCAATTTCAATTCCGACTGAGGTTTTCTTAATTTGACTTCGCCCTGCTGTGCTTCGTATGTCTCGACTTGTCCTAATGGTCCCGATATGTTCCCACTGACCCGACTTGAGAAATGTCATACCTACAGAACAAGTCCAGCTGGGTAAAACAAGAAATTTGTAACACAATAGGAAATTGTTGTGGAACAATTCTAATTTCAATTCCGACTGGGATTTTCGTAAATTGACTTAGCCCTTTTGTGCTTCGTATGTCTCGACTTGTTCTAATGGTCCCTACTGACCCGATTTGACATATGCCTAAACTATAGAATAAGTCCAGCAGGGTAAAACAAGAAATTTGTAACACAATTGGAAAATGTTGGGAAACAATTCCAATTTCAATTCCGACTGAGATTTTCGATTTGACTTCGCCCTGCTGTGCTTAGTACGTTTCTTCTTGTCCTAATGGTCCCGATTTTTCCTTAAAGACCCGACTTGAAAAATGCTAAAAAAAAACAAAACGAGTCCAGCTGGGTAATTCAAGAAATTTGTAACACAATAGGAAAATGTTGGGGAACAAATCTAATTTCTATTCCGACTGGGATTTCAGTAATTTGACTTCGCCCTGCTGTGCTTCGTATGTCTCGACTTGTCCTAATGGTCCCTACTGACCCGACTTGACATATGCCAAAACAATAGAACAAGTCCAGCAGGGTAAAACAAAAAATTTGTAACACAATTGGAAAAAGTTGGGAAACAATTCCAATTTCAATTCCGACTGAGATTTTCCTAATTTGACTTCGCCCTGCTGTGCTTTGTATGTCTCGACTTGTCCCAATATTCCCGATTGTTCCCACTGACCCGACTTGAGAAATGCCATACCTACAGAACAAGTCCAGCTGGGTAAAACAAGAAATTTGTAACACAATAGGAAAATGTTTGTGAACAATTCTAATTTCTATTCCGACTGGGATTTTAGTAATTTGACTTCGCCCTGCTGTGCTTCGTATGTCTCAACTTGTCCTAATGTTCCCGATTTGTCCTTAATGACCCGACTTGACAAATGCCAAAACTACATAACAAGTCCGGCAGGGTTAAACAAGAAATTTGTAACACAATAGGAAAATGTTGGGGAACAAATCTAATTTCAATTCCGACTGGGATTTTCGTAAATTGACTTGCCCTGCTGTGCTTCGTATGTCTCGACTTGTCCCAATGGTCCCGATATGTTCCCACTGACCCGACTTGAGAAATGCCATACCTACAGAACAAGTCCAGCTGGGTAAAACAAGAAATTTGTAACACAATAGGAAAATGTTGGTGAACAATTCTAATTTCTATTCCGACTGGGATTTTCGTAAATTGACTTAGCCCTTTTGTGCTTCGTATATCTCGACTTGTTCTAATGGTCCCTACCGACCCGATTTGACATATGCCTAAACTATAGAATAAGTCCAGCAGGGTAAAACAAGAAATTTGTAACACAATTGGAAAATGTTGGGAAACAATTCCAATTTCAATTCCGACTGAGATTTTCGATTTGACTTCGCCCTGCTGTGCTTAGTACGTCTCGTCTTGTCCTAATGGTCCCGATTTGTCCTTAAAGACCCGACTTGAAAAATGCTAAAAAAAAACAAAACGAGTCCAGCTGGGTAATTCAAGAAATTTGTAACACAATTGGAAAATGTTGGGGAACAATTAAAATTTCAATTCCGACTGAGATTTTAGTAATTTGACTTCGCCCTGCTGTGCGTCGTATGTCTCGACTTGTCCTAATGTTCCCGATTTTTCCTTAAAGAACCGACTTGAAAAATGCTAAAATAAAACAAAACGAGTCCAGCTGGGTAATTCAAGAAATTTGTAACACAATAGGAAAATGTTGGGGAACAAATCTAATTTCTATTCCGACTGGGATTTTAGTAATTTGACTTCGCCCTGCTGTGCTTCGTATGTCTCGACTTGTTCTAATGTTCCCGATTTGTCCTTAATGACCCGACTAGACAAATGCCAAAAAACAAAACGAGTCCAGCTGGGTAATTCAAGAAATTTGTAACACAATTGGAAAGTGTTGGGAACATTCAAATTTCAATTCCGACTGAGATTTTCGTAATATGACTTCGCCCTGCTGTGCTCGTATATCTCAACTTGTCCTAATGGTCCCTACTGACCCGACTTGACATATGCCAAAACTATAGAACAAATCCAGCAGGGTAAAACAAGAAATTTGTAACACAATTGGAAAAAGTTGGGAAACAATTCCAATTTCAAATCCGACTGAGATTTTCGTAATTTGACTTCGCCCTGCTATGCTTTGTATATATCAATGTCTCGACTTGTCCTAATGTTCCCGATTTGTCCTTAATGACCCGACTTGACAAATGCCAAAAAACAGAACGAGTCCAGCTGGGGAATTCACGAAATTTGTAACACAATTGGAAAGTGTTGGGAACATTCAAATTTCAATTCCGACTGAGATTTTAGTAATTTGACTTCGCCCTGCTGTGCTTCGTATGTCTCGACTTGTCCTAATGGTCCCTACTGACCCGACTTGACATATGCCAAAACTATAGAACAAGTCCAGCAGGGTAAAACAAAAAATTTGTAACACAATTGGAAAAAGTTGGGAAACAATTCCAATTTCAATTCCGACTGAGGTTTTCTTAATTTGACTTCGCCCTGCTGTGCTTCGTATGTCTCGACTTGTCCTAATGGTCCCGATATGTTCCCACTGACCCGACTTGAGAAATGTCATACCTACAGAACAAGTCCAGCTGGGTAAAACAAGAAATTTGTAACACAATAGGAAATTGTTGTGGAACAATTCTAATTTCAATTCCGACTGGGATTTTCGTAAATTGACTTAGCCCTTTTGTGCTTCGTATGTCTCGACTTGTTCTAATGGTCCCTACTGACCCGATTTGACATATGCCTAAACTATAGAATAAGTCCAGCAGGGTAAAACAAGAAATTTGTAACACAATTGGAAAATGTTGGGAAACAATTCCAATTTCAATTCCGACTGAGATTTTCGATTTGACTTCGCCCTGCTGTGCTTAGTACGTTTCTTCTTGTCCTAATGGTCCCGATTTTTCCTTAAAGACCCGACTTGAAAAATGCTAAAAAAAAACAAAATGAGTCCAGCTGGGTAATTCAAGAAATTTGTAACACAATAGGAAAATGTTGGGGAACAAATCTAATTTCTATTCCGACTGGGATTTTAGTAATTTGACTTCGCCCTGCTGTGCTTCGTATGTCTCGACTTGTTCTAATGTTCCCGATTTGTCCTTAATGACCCGACTAGACAAATGCCAAAAAACAAAACGAGTCCAGCTGGGTAATTCAAGAAATTTGTAACACAATAGGAAAATGTTGGGGAACAAATCTAATTTCAATTCCGAGATTTTCGATTTGACTTCGCCCTGCTGTGCTTAGTACGTCTCGTCTTGTCCTAATGGTCCCGATTTGTCCTTAAAGACCCGACTTGAAAAATGCTAAAAAAAAACAAAACGAGTCCAGCTGGGTAATTCAAGATATTTGTAGCACAATTGGAAAATGTTGGGGAACAATTCAAATTTCAATTCCGAAATTTTCGATTTGACTTCGCCCTGCTGTGCTTAGTACGTCTCGTCTTGTCCTAATGGTCCCGATTTGTCCTTAAAGACCCGACTTGAAAAATGCTAAAAAAAAACAAAACGAGTCCAGCTGGGGAATTCACGAAATTTGTAACACAATTGGAAAGTGTTGGGAACATTCAAATTTCAATTCCGACTGAGATTTTAGTAATTTGACTTCGCCCTGCTGTGCTTCGTACGTCTCGTCTTGTCCTAATGGTCCCGATTTGTCCTTAAAGACCCGACTTGAAAAATGCTAAAAAAAAACAAAACGAGTCCAGCTCGGTAATTCAAGATATTTGTAGCACAATTGGAAAATGTTGGGAAACAATTCAAATTTCAATTCCGAAATTTTCGATTTGACTTCGCCCTGCTGTGCTTAGTACGTCTCGTCTTGTCCTAATGGTCCCGATTTGTCCTTAAAGACCCGACTTGAAGAATGCTAAAAAAAAACAGAACGAGTCCAGCTGGGTAATTCAGTAACACAATAGGAAAATGTTGGGGAACAATTCTAATTTCTATTCCGACTGGGATTTTAGTAATTTGACTTCGCCCTGCTGTGCTTCGTATGTCTCAACTTGTCCTAATGTTCCCGATTTGTCCTTAATGACCCGACTTGACAAATGCCAGAAAACAGAACGAGTCCAGCTGGGGAATTCACGAAATTTGTAACACAATTGGAAAGTGTTGGGAACATTCAAATTTCAATTCCGACTGAGATTTTCGTAATATGACTTCGCCCTGCTGTGCTCGTATATCTCAACTTGTCCTAATGGTCCCTACTGACCCGACTTGACATATGCCAAAACTATAGAACAAATCCAGCAGGGTAAAACAAGAAATTTGTAACACAATTGGAAAATGTTGGGAAACAATTCCAATTTCAAATCCGACTGAGATTTTCGTAATTTGACTTCGCCCTGCTATGCTTTGTATATATCAATGTCTCGACTTGTCCTAATGTTCCCGATTTGTCCTTAATGACCCGACTTGACAAATGCCAAAAAACAGAACGAGTCCAGCTGGGGAATTCACGAAATTTGTAACACAATTGGAAAGTGTTGGGAACATTCAAATTTCAATTCCGACTGAGATTTTAGTAATTTGACTTCGCCCTGCTGTGCTTCGTATGTCTCGACTTGTCCTAATGGTCCCTACTGACCCGACTTGACATATGCCAAAACTATAGAACAAGTCCAGCAGGGTAAAACAAAAAATTTGTAACACAATTGGAAAATGTTGGGGAACAATTAAAATTTCAATTCCGACTGAGATTTCAGTAATTTGACTTCGCCCTGCTGTGCTTCGTATGTCTCGACTTGTCCTAATGTTCCCGAATTGTCCTTAATGACCCGACTTGACAAATGCCAAAAAAAAAACGAGTCCAGCTGGGTAATTCAAGAAATTTGTAACACAATTGGAAAGTGTTGGGAACATTCTAATTTCAATTCCGACTGAGATTTTAGTAATTTGACTTCGCCCTGCTGTGCTTCGTATGTCTCAACTTGTCCTAATGTTCCCGATTTGTCCTTAATGACCCGACTTGACAAATGCCAAATTACAGGACAAGCCCAGCTGGGTAAAACAAGAAATTTGTAGCACAATTGGAAAATGTTGGGGAACAATTCAAATTTCAATTCCGAAATTTTCGATTTGACTTCGCCCTGCTGTGCTTAGTACGTCTCGTCTTGTCCTTATGGTCCCGATTTGTCCTTAAAGACCCGACTTGAAAAATGCTAAAAAAAACAGAACGAGTCCAGCTGGGTAATTCAGTAACACAATAGGAAAATGTTGGGGAACAATTCTAATTTCTATTCCGACTGGGATTTTAGTAATTTGACTTCGCCCTGCTGTGCTTCGTATGTCTCAACTTGTCCTAATGTTTCCGATTGTCCTTAATGACCCGACTTGACAAATGCCAAAAAACAGAACGAGTCCAGCTGGGGAATTCACGAAATTTGTAACACAATTGGAAAGTGTTGGGAACATTCAAATTTCAATTCCGACTGAGATTTTAGTAATTTGACTTCGCCCTGCTGTGCTTCGTATGTCTCGACTTGTCCACTTGACAAACGCCAAACCTATAGAACAAGTTCAGCTGGGTAAAACAAGAAATTTGTAACATAATAGGAAATTGGTGGGGAACAATTCAAATTTCAATTCCGAAATTTTCGATTTGACTTCGCCCTGCTGTGCTTAGTACGTCTCGTCTTGTCCTAATGGTCCCGATTTGTCCTTAATGACCCGACTTGACTAATGCCAAAAAACAGAACGAGTCCAGCTGGGGAATTCACGAAATTTGTAACACAATTGGAAAGTGTTGGGAACATTCAAATTTCAATTCCGACTGAGATTTTAGTAATTTGACTTCGCCCTGCTGTGCTTCGTATGTCTCAACTTGTCCTAATGTTCCCGATTTGTCCTTAATGACCCGACTTGACATATGCCAAAAAACAGAACGAGTCCAGCTGGGTAATTCAAGAAATTTGTAACACAATTAGAAAGTGTTGGGAACATTCAAATTTCAATTCCGACTGAGATTTTCGTAATATGACTTCGCTCTGCTGTGCTTCGTATATATCAACTTGTACTAATGTTCCCGATTTTTCCCCACTGACCCAACTTGATGAATGCCAAAACTACAGAACAAGTCAAGCTGGGTAAAACAAGAAATTTGTAGCACAATTGGAAAATGTTGGGGAACAATTAAAATTCAATTCCGACTGAGATTTCAGTAATTTGACTTCGCCCTGCTGTGCTTCGTATGTCTCGACTTGTCCTAATGTTCCCGAATTGTCCTTAATGACCCGACTTGACAAATGCCAAAAAAAAAACGAGTCCAGCTGGGTAATTCAAGAAATTTGTAACACAATTGGAAAGTGTTGGGAACATTCTAATTTCAATTCCGACTGAGATTTTAGTAATTTGACTTCGCCCTGCTGTGCTTCGTATGTCTCAACTTGTCCTAATGTTCCCGATTTGTCCTTAATGACCCGACTTGACAAATGCCAAAAAACAGAACGAGTCCAGCTGGGTAATTCAAGAAATTTGTAACACAATTGGAAAGTGTTGGGAACATTCTAATTTCTATTCCGACTGGGATTTCAGTAATTTGACTTCGCCCTGCTGTGCTTCGTATGTCTCGACTTGTCCTAATGGTCCCTACTGACCCGACTTGACATATGCCAAAACAATAGAACAAGTCCAGCAGGGTAAAACAAAAAATTTGTAACACAATTGGAAAAAGTTGGGAAACAATTCCAATTTCAATTCCGACTGAGATTTTCCTAATTTGACTTCGCCCTGCTGTGCTTCGTATGTCTCGACTTGTCCCAATATTCCCGATTGTTCCCACTGACCCGACTTGAGAAATGCCATACCTACAGAACAAGTCCAGCTGGGTAAAACAAGAAATTTGTAACACAATAGGAAAATGTTTGTGAACAATTCTAATTTCTATTCCGACTGGGATTCTTTGTAATTTGACTTCGCCCTGCTGTGCTTCGTATGTCTCAACTTGTCCTAATGTTCCCGATTTGTCCTTAATGACCCGACTTGACAAATGCCAAAACTACATAACAAGTCCGGCAGGGTTAAACAAGAAATTTGTAACACAATAGGAAAATGTTGGTGAACAATTCTAATTTCTATTCCGACTGGGATTTTCGTAAATTGACTTAGCCCTTTTGTGCTTCGTATATCTCGACTTGTTCTAATGGTCCCTACCGACCCGATTTGACATATGCCTAAACTATAGAATAAGTCCAGCAGGGTAAAACAAGAAATTTGTAACACAATTGGAAAATGTTGGGAAACAATTCCAATTTCAATTCCGACTGAGATTTTCGATTTGACTTCGCCCTGCTGTGCTTAGTACGTCTCGTCTTGTCCTAATGGTCCCGATTTGTCCTTAAAGACCCGACTTGAAAAATGCTAAAAAAAAACAAAACGAGTCCAGCTGGGTAATTCAAGAAATTTGTAACACAATTGGAAAATGTTGGGGAACAATTAAAATTTCAATTCCGACTGAGATTTTAGTAATTTGACTTCGCCCTGCTGTGCTTCGTATGTCTCGACTTGTCCTAATGTTCCCGATTTTTCCTTAAAGAACCGACTTGAAAAATGCTAAAAAAAAACAAAACGAGTCCAGCTGGGTAATTCAAGAAATTTGTAACACAATAGGAAAATGTTGGGGAACAAATCTAATTTCTATTCCGACTGGGATTTTAGTAATTTGACTTCGCCCTGCTGTGCTTCGTATGTCTCGACTTGTTCTAATGTTCCCGATTTGTCCTTAATGACCCGACTAGACAAATGCCAAAAAACAAAACGAGTCCAGCTGGGTAATTCAAGAAATTTGTAACACAATTGGAAAGTGTTGGGAACATTCAAATTTCAATTCCGACTGAGATTTTCGTAATATGACTTCGCCCTGCTGTGCTCGTATATCTCAACTTGTCCTAATGGTCCCTACTGACCCGACTTGACATATGCCAAAACTATAGAACAAATCCAGCAGGGTAAAACAAGAAATTTGTAACACAATTGGAAAATGTTGGGAAACAATTCCAATTTCAAATCCGACTGAGATTTTCGTAATTTGACTTCGCCCTGCTATGCTTTGTATATATCAATGTCTCGACTTGTCCTAATGTTCCCGATTTGTCCTTAATGACCCGACTTGACAAATGCCAAAAAACAGAACGAGTCCAGCTGGGGAATTCACGAAATTTGTAACACAATTGGAAAGTGTTGGGAACATTCAAATTTCAATTCCGACTGAGATTTTAGTAATTTGACTTCGCCCTGCTGTGCTTCGTATGTCTCGACTTGTCCTAATGGTCCCTACTGACCCGACTTGACATATGCCAAAACTATAGAACAAGTCCAGCAGGGTAAAACAAAAAATTTGTAACACAATTGGAAAAAGTTGGGAAACAATTCCAATTTCAATTCCGACTGAGGTTTTCTTAATTTGACTTCGCCCTGCTGTGCTTCGTATGTCTCGACTTGTCCTAATGGTCCCGATATGTTCCCACTGACCCGACTTGAGAAATGTCATACCTACAGAACAAGTCCAGCTGGGTAAAACAAGAAATTTGTAACACAATAGGAAATTGTTGTGGAACAATTCTAATTTCAATTCCGACTGGGATTTTCGTAAATTGACTTAGCCCTTTTGTGCTTCGTATGTCTCGACTTGTTCTAATGGTCCCTACTGACCCGATTTGACATATGCCTAAACTATAGAATAAGTCCAGCAGGGTAAAACAAGAAATTTGTAACACAATTGGAAAATGTTGGGAAACAATTCCAATTTCAATTCCGACTGAGATTTTCGATTTGACTTCGCCCTGCTGTGCTTAGTACGTTTCTTCTTGTCCTAATGGTCCCGATTTTTCCTTAAAGACCCGACTTGAAAAATGCTAAAAAAAAACAAAACGAGTCCAGCTGGGTAATTCAAGAAATTTGTAACACAATAGGAAAATGTTGGGGAACAAATCTAATTTCTATTCCGACTGGGATTTTAGTAATTTGACTTCGCCCTGCTGTGCTTCGTATGTCTCGACTTGTTCTAATGTTCCCGATTTGTCCTTAAAGACCCGACTAGACAAATGCCAAAAAACAAAACGAGTCCAGCTGGGTAATTCAAGAAATTTGTAACACAATAGGAAAATGTTGGGGAACAAATCTAATTTCAATTCCGAGATTTTCGATTTGACTCCGCCCTGCTGTGCTTAGTACGTCTCGTCTTGTCCTAATGGTCCCGATTTGTCCTTAAAGACCCGACTTGAAAAATGCTAAAAAAAAACAAAACGAGTCCAGCTGGGTAATTCAAGATATTTGTAGCACAATTGGAAAATGTTGGGGAACAATTCAAATTTCAATTCCGAAATTTTCGATTTGACTTCGCCCTGCTGTGCTTAGTACGTCTCGTCTTGTCCTAATGGTCCCGATTTGTCCTTAAAGACCCGACTTGAAGAATGCTAAAAAAAAACAGAACGAGTCCAGCTGGGTAATTCAGTAACACAATAGGAAAATGTTGGGGAACAATTCTAATTTCTATTCCGACTGGGATTTTAGTAATTTGACTTCGCCCTGCTGTGCTTCGTATGTCTCAACTTGTCCTAATGTTCCCGATTTGTCCTTAATGACCCGACTTGACGAATGCCAGAAAACAGAACGAGTCCAGCTGGGGAATTCACGAAATTTGTAACACAATTGGAAAGTGTTGGGAACATTCAAATTTCAATTCCGACTGAGATTTTAGTAATTTGACTTCGCCCTGCTGTGCTTCGTACGTCTCGTCTTGTCCTAATGGTCCCGATTTGTCCTTAAAGACCCGACTTGAAAAATGCTAAAAAAAAACAAAACGAGTCCAGCTCAGTAATTCAAGATATTTGTAGCACAATTGGAAAATGTTGGGGAACAATTCAAATTTCAATTCCGAAATTTTCGATTTGACTTCGCCCTGCTGTGCTTAGTACGTCTCGTCTTGTCCTAATGGTCCCGATTTGTCCTTAAAGACCCGACTTGAAGAATGCTAAAAAAAAACAGAACGAGTCCAGCTGGGTAATTCAGTAACACAATAGGAAAATGTTGGGGAACAATTCTAATTTCTATTCCGACTGGGATTTTAGTAATTTGATACGCCCTGCTGTGCTTCGTATGTCTCAACTTGTCCTAATGTTCCCGATTTGTCCTTAATGACCCGACTTGACAAATGCCAGAAAACAGAACGAGTACAGCTGGGGAATTCACGAAATTTGTAACACAATTGGAAAGTGATGGGAACATTCAAATTTCAATTCCGACTGAGATTTTCGTAATATGACTTCGCCCTGCTGTGCTCGTATATCTCAACTTGTCCTAATGGTCCCTACTGACCCGACTTGACATATGCCAAAACTATAGAACAAATCCAGCAGGGTAAAACAAGAAATTTGTAACACAATTGGAAAATGTTGGGAAACAATTCCAATTTCAAATCCGACTGAGATTTTCGTAATTTGACTTCGCCCTGCTATGCTTTGTATATATCAATGTCTCGACTTGTCCTAATGTTCCCGATTTGTCCTTAATGACCCGACTTGACAAATGCCAAAAAACAGAACGAGTCCAGCTGGGGAATTCACGAAATTTGTAACACAATTGGAAAGTGTTGGGAACATTCAAATTTCAATTCCGACTGAGATTTTAGTAATTTGACTTCGCCCTGCTGTGCTTCGTATGTCTCGACTTGTCCTAATGGTCCCTACTGACCCGACTTGACATATGCCAAAACTATAGAACAAGTCCAGCAGGGTAAAACAAAAAATTTGTAACACAATTGGAAAATGTTGGGGAACAATTAAAATTTCAATTCCGACTGAGATTTCAGTAATTTGACTTCGCCCTGCTGTGCTTCGTATGTCTCGACTTGTCCTAATGTTCCCGAATTGTCCTTAATGACCCGACTTGACAAATGCCAAAAAAAAAACGAGTCCAGCTGGGTAATTCAAGAAATTTGTAACACAATTGGAAAGTGTTGGGAACATTCTAATTTCAATTCCGACTGAGATTTTAGTAATTTGACTTCGCCCTGCTGTGCTTCGTATGTCTCAACTTGTCCTAATGTTCCCGATTTGTCCTTAATGACCCGACTTGACAAATGCCAAAAAACAGAACGAGTCCAGCTGGGTAATTCAAGAAATTTGTAACACAATTGGAAAGTGTTGGGAACATTCTAATTTCTATTCCGACTGGGATTTCAGTAATTTGACTTCGCCCTGCTGTGCTTCGTATGTCTCGACTTGTCCTAATGGTCCCTACTGACCCGACTTGACATATGCCAAAACAATAGAACAAGTCCAGCAGGGTAAAACAAAAAATTTGTAACACAATTGGAAAAAGTTGGGAAACAATTCCAATTTCAATTCCGACTGAGATTTTCCTAATTTGACTTCGCCCTGCTGTGCTTCGTATGTCTCGACTTGTCCCAATATTCCCGATTGTTCCCACTGACCCGACTTGAGAAATGCCATACCTACAGAACAAGTCCAGCTGGGTAAAACAAGAAATTTGTAACACAATAGGAAAATGTTTGTGAACAATTCTAATTTCTATTCCGACTGGGATTTTAGTAATTTGACTTCGCCCTGCTGTGCTTCGTATGTCTCAACTTGTCCTAATGTTCCCGATTTGTCCTTAATGACCCGACTTGACAAATGCCAAAACTACATAACAAGTCCGGCAGGGTTAAACAAGAAATTTGTAACACAATAGGAAAATGTTGGGGAACAAATCTAATTTCAATTCCGACTGGGATTTTCGTAAATTGACTTGCCCTGCTGTGCTTCGTATGTCTCGACTTGTCCCAATGGTCCCGATATGTTCCCACTGACCCGACTTGAGAAATGCCATACCTACAGAACAAGTCCAGCTGGGTAAAACAAGAAATTTGTAACACAATAGGAAAATGTTGGTGAACAATTCTAATTTCTATTCCGACTGGGATTTTCGTAAATTGACTTAGCCCTTTTGTGCTTCGTATATCTCGACTTGTTCTAATGGTCCCTACCGACCCGATTTGACATATGCCTAAACTATAGAATAAGTCCAGCAGGGTAAAACAAGAAATTTGTAACACAATTGGAAAATGTTGGGAAACAATTCCAATTTCAATTCCGACTGAGATTTTCGATTTGACTTCGCCCTGCTGTGCTTAGTACGTCTCGTCTTGTCCTAATGGTCCCGATTTGTCCTTAAAGACCCGACTTGAAAAATGCTAAAAAAAAACAAAACGAGTCCAGCTGGGTAATTCAAGAAATTTGTAACACAATTGGAAAATGTTGGGGAACAATTAAAATTTCAATTCCGACTGAGATTTTAGTAATTTGACTTCGCCCTGCTGTGCTTCGTATGTCTCGACTTGTCCTAATGTTCCCGATTTTTCCTTAAAGAACCGACTTGAAAAATGCTAAAAAAAAACAAAACGAGTCCAGCTGGGTAATTCAAGAAATTTGTAACACAATAGGAAAATGTTGGGGAACAAATCTAATTTCTATTCCGACTGGGATTTTAGTAATTTGACTTCGCCCTGCTGTGCTTCGTATGTCTCGACTTGTTCTAATGTTCCCGATTTGTCCTTAATGACCCGACTAGACAAATGCCAAAAAACAAAACGAGTCCAGCTGGGTAATTCAAGAAATTTGTAACACAATTGGAAAGTGTTGGGAACATTCAAATTTCAATTCCGACTGAGATTTTCGTAATATGACTTCGCCCTGCTGTGCTCGTATATCTCAACTTGTCCTAATGGTCCCTACTGACCCGACTTGACATATGCCAAAACTATAGAACAAATCCAGCAGGGTAAAACAAGAAATTTGTAACACAATTGGAAAATGTTGGGAAACAATTCCAATTTCAAATCCGACTGAGATTTTCGTAATTTGACTTCGCCCTGCTATGCTTTGTATATATCAATGTCTCGACTTGTCCTAATGTTCCCGATTTGTCCTTAATGACCCGACTTGACAAATGCCAAAAAACAGAACGAGTCCAGCTGGGGAATTCACGAAATTTGTAACACAATTGGAAAGTGTTGGGAACATTCAAATTTCAATTCCGACTGAGATTTTAGTAATTTGACTTCGCCCTGCTGTGCTTCGTATGTCTCGACTTGTCCTAATGGTCCCTACTGACCCGACTTGACATATGCCAAAACTATAGAACAAGTCCAGCAGGGTAAAACAAAAAATTTGTAACACAATTGGAAAAAGTTGGGAAACAATTCCAATTTCAATTCCGACTGAGGTTTTCTTAATTTGACTTCGCCCTGCTGTGCTTCGTATGTCTCGACTTGTCCTAATGGTCCCGATATGTTCCCACTGACCCGACTTGAGAAATGTCATACCTACAGAACAAGTCCAGCTGGGTAAAACAAGAAATTTGTAACACAATAGGAAATTGTTGTGGAACAATTCTAATTTCAATTCCGACTGGGATTTTCGTAAATTGACTTAGCCCTTTTGTGCTTCGTATGTCTCGACTTGTTCTAATGGTCCCTACTGACCCGATTTGACATATGCCTAAACTATAGAATAAGTCCAGCAGGGTAAAACAAGAAATTTGTAACACAATTGGAAAATGTTGGGAAACAATTCCAATTTCAATTCCGACTGAGATTTTCGATTTGACTTCGCCCTGCTGTGCTTAGTACGTTTCTTCTTGTCCTAATGGTCCCGATTTTTCCTTAAAGACCCGACTTGAAAAATGCTAAAAAAAAACAAAACGAGTCCAGCTGGGTAATTCAAGAAATTTGTAACACAATAGGAAAATGTTGGGGAACAAATCTAATTTCTATTCCGACTGGGATTTTAGTAATTTGACTTCGCCCTGCTGTGCTTCGTATGTCTCGACTTGTTCTAATGTTCCCGATTTGTCCTTAATGACCCGACTAGACAAATGCCAAAAAACAAAACGAGTCCAGCTGGGTAATTCAAGAAATTTGTAACACAATAGGAAAATGTTGGGGAACAAATCTAATTTCAATTCCGAGATTTTCGATTTGACTTCGCCCTGCTGTGCTTAGTACGTCTCGTCTTGTCCTAATGGTCCCGATTTGTCCTTAAAGACCCGACTTGAAAAATGCTAAAAAAAAACAAAACGAGTCCAGCTGGGTAATTCAAGATATTTGTAGCACAATTGGAAAATGTTGGGGAACAATTCAAATTTCAATTCCGAAATTTTCGATTTGACTTCGCCCTGCTGTGCTTAGTACGTCTCGTCTTGTCCTAATGGTCCCGATTTGTCCTTAAAGACCCGACTTGAAGAATGCTAAAAAAAAACAGAACGAGTCCAGCTGGGTAATTCAGTAACACAATAGGAAAATGTTGGGGAACAATTCTAATTTCTATTCCGACTGGGATTTTAGTAATTTGACTTCGCCCTGCTGTGCTTCGTATGTCTCAACTTGTCCTAATGTTCCCGATTTGTCCTTAATGACCCGACTTGACAAATGCCAGAAAACAGAACGAGTCCAGCTGGGGAATTCACGAAATTTGTAACACAATTGGAAAGTGTTGGGAACATTCAAATTTCAATTCCGACTGAGATTTTAGTAATTTGACTTCGCCCTGCTGTGCTTCGTATGTCTCGACTTGTCCTAATGCTCCCGATTTGTCCTTAATGACCCGACTTGACAAATGCCAAAAAACAGAAAGAGTCCAGCTGGGTAATTCAAGAAATTTGTAACACAATTGGAAAGTGTTGGGAACATTCAAATTTCAATTCCGACTGAGATTTTCGTAATATGACTTCGCCCTGCTGTGCTTCGTATGTCTCGATTTGTCCTAATGTTCCCGATTTGTCCTTAATGACCCGACTTGACAAATGCCAAAACTACAGAACAAGTCCAGCTGGGTTAAACAAGAAATTTGTAATACAATAGGAAAATGTTGGGGAACAAATCTAATTTCAATTCCGACTGGGATTTTCGTAAATTGACTTGCCATGCTGTGCTTCGTATGTCTCGACTTGTCCTAATGTTCCCGATTTGTCCTTAATGACCCGACTTGACAAATGCCAAAAAACAGAACGAGTCCAGCTGGGGAATTCATGAAATTTGTAACACAATAGGAAAATGTTGGGGAACAAATCTAATTTCAATTCCGAGATTTTCGATTTGACTTCGCCCTGCTGTGCTTAGTACGTCTCGTCTTGTCCTAATGGTCCCGATTTGTCCTTAAAGACCCGACTTGAAAAATGCTAAAAAAAAACAAAACGAGTCCAGCTGGGTAATTCAAGATATTTGTAGCACAATTGGAAAATGTTGGGGAACAATTCAAATTTCAATTCCGAAATTTTCGATTTGACTTCGCCCTGCTGTGCTTAGTACGTCTCGTCTTGTCCTAATGGTCCCGATTTGTCCTTAAAGACCCGACTTGAAGAATGCTAAAAAAAAACAGAACGAGTCCAGCTGGGTAATTCAGTAACACAATAGGAAAATGTTGGGGAACAATTCTAATTTCTATTCCGACTGGGATTTTAGTAATTTGACTTCGCCCTGCTGTGCTTCGTATGTCTCAACTTGTCCTAATGTTCCCGATTTGTCCTTAATGATCCGACTTGACAAATGCCAGAAAACAGAACGAGTCCAGCTGGGGAATTCACGAAATTTGTAACACAATTGGAAAGTGTTGGGAACATTCAAATTTCAATTCCGACTGAGATTTTAGTAATTTGACTTCGCCCTGCTGTGCTTCGTATGTCTCGACTTGTCCTAATGCTCCCGATTTGTCCTTAATGACCCGACTTGACAAATGCCAAAAAACAGAAAGAGTCCAGCTGGGTAATTCAAGAAATTTGTAACACAATTGGAAAGTGTTGGGAACATTCAAATTTCAATTCCGACTGAGATTTTCGTAATATGACTTCGCCCTGCTGTGCTTCGTATGTCTCGATTTGTCCTAATGTTCCCGATTTGTCCTTAATGACCCGACTTGACAAATGCCAAAACTACAGAACAAGTCCAGCTGGGTTAAACAAGAAATTTGTAATACAATAGGAAAATGTTGGGGAACAAATCTAATTTCAATTCCGACTGGGATTTTCGTAAATTGACTTGCCATGCTGTGCTTCGTATGTCTCGACTTGTCCTAATGTTCCCGATTTGTCCTTAATGACCCGACTTGACAAATGCCAAAAAACAGAACGAGTCCAGCTGGGGAATTCACGAAATTTGTAACACAATAGGAAAATGTTGGGGAACAAATCTAATTTCAATTCCGAGATTTTCGATTTGACTTCGCCCTGCTGTGCTTAGTACGTCTCGTCTTGTCCTAATGGTCCCGATTTGTCCTTAAAGACCCGACTTGAAAAATGCTAAAAAAAAACAAAACGAGTCCAGCTGGGTAATTCAAGATATTTGTAGCACAATTGGAAAATGTTGGGGAACAATTCAAATTTCAATTCCGAAATTTTCGATTTGACTTCGCCCTGCTGTGCTTAGTACGTCTCGTCTTGTCCTAATGGTCCCGATTTGTCCTTAATGACCCGACTTGACTAATGCCAAAAAACAGAACGAGTCCAGCTGGGGAATTCACGAAATTTGTAACACAATTGGAAAGTGTTGGGAACATTCAAATTTCAATTCCGACTGAGATTTTAGTAATTTGACTTCGCCCTGCTGTGCTTCGTATGTCTCAACTTGTCCTAATGTTCCCGATTTGTCCTTAATGACCCGACTTGACATATGCCAAAAAACAGAACGAGTCCAGCTGGGTAATTCAAGAAATTTGTAACACAATTAGAAAGTGTTGGGAACATTCAAATTTCAATTCCGACTGAGATTTTCGTAATATGACTTCGCTCTGCTGTGCTTCGTATATATCAACTTGTACTAATGTTCCCGATTTTTCCCCACTGACCCAACTTGATGAATGCCAAAACTACAGAACAAGTCAAGCTGGGTAAAACAAGAAATTTGTAGCACAATTGGAAAATGTTGGGGAACAATTAAAATTTCAATTCCGACTGAGATTTCAGTAATTTGACTTCGCCCTGCTGTGCTTCGTATGTCTCGACTTGTCCTAATGTTCCCGAATTGTCCTTAATGACCCGACTTGACAAATGCCAAAAAAAAAACGAGTCCAGCTGGGTAATTCAAGAAGTTTGTAACACAATTGGAAAGTGTTGGGAACATTCTAATTTCAATTCCGACTGAGATTTTAGTAATTTGACTTCGCCCTGCTGTGCTTCGTATGTCTCAACTTGTCCTAATGTTCCCGATTTGTCCTTAATGACCCGACTTGACAAATGCCAAAAAACAGAACGAGTCCAGCTGGGTAATTCAAGAAATTTGTAACACAATTGGAAAGTGTTGGGAACATTCTAATTTCTATTCCGACTGGGATTTCAGTAATTTGACTTCGCCCTGCTGTGCTTCGTATGTCTCGACTTGTCCTAATGTTCCCGAATTGTCCTTAATGGCCCGACTTGACAAATGCCAAAAAACAGAACGAGTCCAGCTGGGTAATTCAAGAAATTTGTAACACAATTGGAAAGTGTTGGGAACATTCTAATTTCTATTCCGACTGGGATTTCAGTAATTTGACTTCGCCCTGCTGTGCTTCGTATGTCTCGACTTGTCCTAATGGTCCCTACTGACCCGACTTGACATATGCCAAAACAATAGAACAAGTCCAGCAGGGTAAAACAAAAAATTTGTAACACAATTGGAAAAAGTTGGGAAACAATTCCAATTTCAATTCCGACTGAGATTTTCCTAATTTGACTTCGCCCTGCTGTGCTTCGTATGTCTCGACTTGTCCCAATGGTCCCGATATGTTCCCACTGACCCGACTTGAGAAATGCCATACCTACAGAACAAGTCCAGCTGGGTAAAACAAGAAATTTGTAACACAATAGGAAAATGTTGGTGAACAATTCTAATTTCTATTCCGACTGGGATTTTAGTAATTTGACTTCGCCCTGCTGTGCTTCGTATGTCTCAACTTGTCCTAATGTTCCCGATTTGTCCTTAATGACCCGACTTGACAAATGCCAAAAAACAGAACGAGTCCAGCTGGGGAATTCACGAAATTTGTAACACAATTGGAAAGTGTTGGGAACATTCAAATTTCAATTCCGGCTGAGATTTTCGTAATATGACTTCGCCCTGCTGTGCTTCGTATGTCTCGACTTGTCCTAATGTTCCCGATTTGTCCTTAATGACCCGACTTGACAAATGCCAAAACTACATAACAAGTCCGGCAGGGTTAAACAAGAAATTTGTAACACAATAGGAAAGTGTTGGGGAACAAATCTAATTTCAATTCCGACTGGGATTTTCGTAAATTGACTTGCCATGCTGTGCGTATGTCTCGACTTGTCTAATGGTCCCGATTTGTCCTTGATGACCCGACTTGACAAATGCCAAAATACAGAACAAGTCCAGCTGGGTTAAACAAGAAATTTGTAGCCCAATTGGAAAATGTTGGGGAACAATTCAAATTTCAATTCCGACTGAGATTTTCTTAATTTGACTTCGCCCTGCTGTGCTTCGTATGTCTCGACTTGTCCTAATGGTCCCGATATGTTCCCACTGACCCGACTTGAGAAATGCCATACCTACAGAACAAGTCCAGCTGGGTAAAACAAGAAATTTGTAACACAATAGGAAATTGTTGTGGAACAATTCTAATTTCAATTCCGACTGGGATTTTCGTAAATTGACTTAGCCCTTTTGTGCTTCGTATGTCTCGACTTGTTCTAAAGGTCCTTACTGACCCGATTTGACATATGCCTAAACTATAGAATAAGTCCAGCAGGGTAAAACAAGAAATTTGTAACACAATTGGAAAGTGTTGGGAACATTCAAATTTCAATTCCGACTGAGATTTTCGTAATATGACTTCGCCCTGCTGTGCTTCGTATATATCAACTTGTACTAATGTTCCCGATTTTTCCCCACTGACCCAACTTGATGAATGCCAAAACTACAGAACAAGTCAAGCTCGGTAAAACAAGAAATTTGGAGCACAATTGGAAAATGTTGGGGAACAATTAAAATTTCAATTCCGACTGAGATTTCAGTAATTTGACTTCGCCCTGCTGTGCTTCGTATGTCTCGACTTGTCCTAATGTTCCCGAATTGTCCTTAATGGCCCGACTCGACAAATGCCAAAAAACAGAACGAGTCCAGCTGGGTAATTCAAGAAATTTGTAACACAATTGGAAAGTGTTGGGAACATTCAAATTTCAATTCCGACTGAGATTTTAGTAATTTGACTTCGCCCTGCATTGCTTCGTATGTCTCGACTTGTCCTAATGGTCCCTACTGACCCGACTTGACATATGCCAAAACAAGCAGGGTAAAACAAAAAATTTGTAACACAATTGGAAAAAGTTGGGAAACAATTCCAATTTCAATTCCGACTGAGATATTCTTAATTTGACTTCGCCCTGCTGTGCTTCGTATGTCTCGACTTGTCCCAATGGTCCCGATATGTTCCCACTGACCCGACTTGAGAAATGCCATACCTACAGAACAAGTCCAGCTGGGTAAAACAAGAAATTTGTAACACAATAGGAAATTGTTGTGGAACAATTCTAATTTCAATTCCGACTGGGATTTTCGTAAATTGACTTAGCCCTTTTGTGCTTCGTATATCTCGACTTGTTCTAATGGTCCCTACCGACCCGATTTGACATATGCCTAAACTATAGAATAAGTCCAGCAGGGTAAAACAAGAAATTTGTAACACA
Organism: Chrysolina americana; assembly: GCA_958502065.1. Classification (NCBI taxonomy): domain Eukaryota; kingdom Metazoa; phylum Arthropoda; class Insecta; order Coleoptera; family Chrysomelidae; genus Chrysolina; species Chrysolina americana. The sequence goes on from OY293420.1 coordinate 32,035,056, forward strand.
ATTGGAAAATGTTGGGAAACAATTCTAATTTCAATTCCGACTGAGATTTTCGATTTGACTTCGCCCTGCTGTGCTTAGTACGTCTCGTCTTGTCCTAATGGTCCCGATTTGTCCTTAAAGACCCGACTTGAAAAATGCTAAAAAAAAACAAAACGAGTCCAGCTGGGTAATTCAAGAAATTTGTAACACAATTGGAAAATGTTGGGGAACAATTAAAATTTCAATTCCGACTGAGATTTTAGTAATTTGACTTCGACCTGCTGTGCTTCGTATGTCTCGACTTGTCCTAATGTTCCCGATTTGTCCTTAATGACCCGACTTGACAAATGCCAAATTACAGGACAAGCCCAGCTGGATAAAACAAGAAATTTGTAGCACAATTGGAAAATGTTGGGGAACAATTCAAATTTCAATTCCGAAATTTTCGATTTGACTTCGCCCTGCTGTGCTTAGTACGTCTCGTCTTGTCCTTATGGTCCCGATTTGTCCTTAAAGACCCGACTTGAAAAATGCTAAAAAAAACAGAACGAGTCCAGCTGGGTAATTCAGTAACACAATAGGAAAATGTTGGGGAACATTCAAATTTCAATTCCGAATGAGATTTTAGTAATTTGACTTCGCCCTGCTGTGCTTCGTATGTCTCAACTTGTCCTAATGTTCCCGATTTGTCCTTAATGACCCGACTTGACATATGCCAAAAAACAGAACGAGTCCAGCTGGGTAATTCAAGAAATTTGTAACACAATTGGAAAGTGTTGGGAACATTCAAATTTCAATTCCGACTGAGATTTTAGTAATTTGACTTCGCCCTGCATTGCTTCGTATGTCTCGACTTGTCCTAATGGTCCCTACCGACCCGATTTGACATATGCCTAAACTATAGAATAAGTCCAGCAGGGTAAAACAAGAAATTTGTAACACAATTGGAAAATGTTGGGAAACAATTCCAATTTCAATTCCGACTGAGATTTTCGATTTGACTTCGCCCTGCTGTGCTTAGTACGTCTCGTCTTGTCCTAATGGTCCCCCATTTGTCCTTAAAGACCCGACTTGAAAAATGCTAAAAAAAAACAAAACGAGTCCAGCTGGGTAATTCAAGAAATTTGTAACACAATTGGAAAAGGTTGGGGAACAATTAAAATTTCAATTCCGACTGAGATTTTAGTAATTTGACTTCGCCCTGCTGTGCTTCGTATGTCTCGACTTGTCCTAATGTTTCCGATTTGTCCTTAATGACCCGACTTGACAAATGCCAAATTACAGGACAAGCCCAGCTGGGTAAAACAAGAAATTTGTAGCACAATTGGAAAATGTTGGGGAACAATTCAAATTTCAATTCCGAAATTTTCGATTTGACTTCGCCCTGCTGTGCATAGTACGTCTCGTCTTGTCCTTATGGTCCCGATTTGTCCTTAAAGACCCGACTTGAAAAATGCTAAAAAAAACAGAACGAGTCCAGCTGGGTAATTCAGTAACACAATAGGAAAATGTTGGGGAACAATTCTAATTTCTATTCCGACTGGGATTTTAGTAATTTGACTTCGCCCTGCTGTGCTTCGTATGTCTCAACTTGTCCTAATGTTTCCGATTGTCCTTAATGACCCGACTTGACAAATGCCAAAAAACAGAACGAGTCCAGCTGGGGAATTCACGAAATTTGTAACACAATTGGAAAGTGTTGGGAACATTCAAATTTCAATTCCGACTGAGATTTTAGTAATTTGACTTCGCCCTGCTGTGCTTCGTATGTCTCGACTTGTCCTAATGGTCCCTACTGACCCGACTTGACATATGCCAAAACTATAGAACAAGTCCAGAAGGGTAAAACAAAAAATTTGTAACACAATTGGAAAAAGTTGGGAAACAATTCCAATTTCAATTCCGACTGAGATTTTCTTAATTTGACTTCGCCCTGCTGTGCTTCGCATGTCTCGACTTGTCCTAATGGTCCCGATATGTTCCCACTGACCCGACTTGAGAAATGCCATACCTACAGAACAAGTCCAGCTGGGTAAAACAAGAAATTTGTAACACAATAGGAAATTGTTGTGGAACAATTCTAATTTCAATTCCGACTGGGATTTTCGTAAATTGACTTAGCCCTTTTGTGCTTCGTATGTCTCGACTTGTTCTAATGGTCCCTACTGACCCGATTTGACATATTAAACTATAGAATAAGTCCAGCAGGGTAAAACAAGAAATTTGTAACACAATTGGAAAGTGTTGGGAACATTCAAATTTCACTTCCGACTGAGATTTTCGTAATATGACTTCGCCCTGCTGTGCTTCGTATGTCTCGATTTGTCCTAATGGTCCCGATATATTCCCACTGTCCCGACTTGACAAACGCCAAACCTATAGAACAAGTTCAGCTGGGTAAAACAAGAAATTTGTAACATAATAGGAAATTGGTGGGGAACAATTCAAATTTCAATTCCGAAATTTTCGATTTGACTTCGCCCTGCTGTGCTTAGTACGTCTCGTCTTGTCCTAATGGTCCCGATTTGTCCTTAATGACCCGACTTGACTAATGCCAAAAAACAGAACGAGTCCAGCTGGGGAATTCACGAAATTTGTAACACAATTGGAAAGTGTTGGGAACATTCAAATTTCAATTCCGACTGAGATTTTAGTAATTTGACTTCGCCCTGCTGTGCTTCGTATGTCTCAACTTGTCCTAATGTTCCCGATTTGTCCTTAATGACCCGACTTGACATATGCCAAAAAACAGAACGAGTCCAGCTGGGTAATTCAAGAAATTTGTAACACAATTAGAAAGTGTTGGGAACATTCAAATTTCAATTCCGACTGAGATTTTCGTAATATGACTTCGCTCTGCTGTGCTTCGTATATATCAACTTGTACTAATGTTCCCGATTTTTCCCCACTGACCCAACTTGATGAATGCCAAAACTACAGAACAAGTCAAGCTGGGTAAAACAAGAAATTTGTAGCACAATTGGAAAATGTTGGGGAACAATTAAAATTTCAATTCCGACTGAGATTTCAGTAATTTGACTTCGCCCTGCTGTGCTTCGTATGTCTCGACTTGTCCTAATGTTCCCGAATTGTCCTTAATGACCCGACTTGACAAATGCCAAAAAAAAACGAGTCCAGCTGGGTAATTCAAGAAGTTTGTAACACAATTGGAAAGTGTTGGGAACATTCTAATTTCAATTCCGACTGAGATTTTAGTAATTTGACTTCGCCCTGCTGTGCTTCGTATGTCTCAACTTGTCCTAATGTTCCCGATTTGTCCTTAATGACCCGACTTGACAAATGCCAAAAAACAGAACGAGTCCAGCTGGGTAATTCAAGAAATTTGTAACACAATTGGAAAGTGTTGGGAACATTCTAATTTCTATTCCGACTGGGATTTCAGTAATTTGACTTCGCCCTGCTGTGCTTCGTATGTCTCGACTTGTCCTAATGGTCCCTACTGACCCGACTTGACATATGCCAAAACAATAGAACAAGTCCAGCAGGGTAAAACAAAAAATTTGTAACACAATTGGAAAAAGTTGGGAAACAATTCCAATTTCAATTCCGACTGAGATTTTCCTAATTTGACTTCGCCCTGCTGTGCTTCGTATGTCTCGACTTGTCCCAATATTCCCGATTGTTCCCACTGACCCGACTTGAGAAATGCCATACCTACAGAACAAGTCCAGCTGGGTAAAACAAGAAATTTGTAACACAATAGGAAAATGTTGGTGAACAATTCTAATTTCTATTCCGACTGGGATTTTAGTAATTTGACTTCGCCCTGCTGTGCTTCGTATGTCTCAACTTGTCCTAATGTTCCCGATTTGTCCTTAATGACCCGACTTGACAAATGCCAAAACTACATAACAAGTCCGGCAGGGTTAAACAAGAAATTTGTAACACAATAGGAAAATGTTGGGGAACAAATCTAATTTCAATTCCGACTGGGATTTTCGTAAATTGACTTGCCCTGCTGTGCTTCGTATGTCTCGACTTGTCCCAATGGTCCCGATATGTTCCCACTGACCCGACTTGAGAAATGCCATACCTACAGAACAAGTCCAGCTGGGTAAAACAAGAAATTTGTAACACAATAGGAAAATGTTGGTGAACAATTCTAATTTCTATTCCGACTGGGATTTTCGTAAATTGACTTAGCCCTTTTGTGCTTCGTATATCTCGACTTGTTCTAATGGTCCCTACCGACCCGATTTGACATATGCCTAAACTATAGAATAAGTCCAGCAGGGTAAAACAAGAAATTTGTAACACAATTGGAAAATGTTGGGAAACAATTCCAATTTCAATTCCGACTGAGATTTTCGATTTGACTTCGCCCTGCTGTGCTTAGTACGTCTCGTCTTGTCCTAATGGTCCCGATTTGTCCTTAAAGACCCGACTTGAAAAATGCTAAAAAAAAACAAAACGAGTCCAGCTGGGTAATTCAAGAAATTTGTAACACAATTGGAAAATGTTGGGGAACAATTAAAATTTCAATTCCGAATGAGATTTTAGTAATTTGACTTCGCCCTGCTGTGCTTCGTATGTCTCGACTTGTCCTAATGTTCCCGATTTTTCCTTAAAGAACCGACTTGAAAAATGCTAAAAAAAAACAAAACGAGTCCAGCTGGGTAATTCAAGAAATTTGTAACACAATAGGAAAATGTTGGGGAACAAATCTAATTTCTATTCCGACTGGGATTTTAGTAATTTGACTTCGCCCTGCTGTGCTTCGTATGTCTCGACTTGTTCTAATGTTCCCGATTTGTCCTTAATGACCCGACTAGACAAATGCCAAAAAACAAAACGAGTCCAGCTGGGTAATTCAAGAAATTTGTAACACAATTGGAAAGTGTTGGGAACATTCAAATTTCAATTCCGACTGAGATTTTCGTAATATGACTTCGCCCTGCTGTGCTCGTATATCTCAACTTGTCCTAATGGTCCCTACTGACCCGACTTGACATATGCCAAAACTATAGAACAAATCCAGCAGGGTAAAACAAGAAATTTGTAACACAATTGGAAAATGTTGGGAAACAATTCCAATTTCAAATCCGACTGAGATTTTCGTAATTTGACTTCGCCCTGCTATGCTTTGTATATATCAATGTCTCGACTTGTCCTAATGTTCCCGATTTGTCATTAATGACCCGACTTGACAAATGCCAAAAAACAGAACGAGTCCAGCTGGGGAATTCACGAAATTTGTAACACAATTGGAAAGTGTTGGGAACATTCAAATTTCAATTCCGACTGAGATTTTAGTAATTTGACTTCGCCCTGCTGTGCTTCGTATGTCTCGACTTGTCCTAATGGTCCCTACTGACCCGACTTGACATATGCCAAAACTATAGAACAAGTCCAGCTGGGTAAAACAAGAAATTTGTAACACAATAGGAAAATGTTTGTGAACAATTCTAATTTCTATTCCGACTGGGATTTTAGTAATTTGACTTCGCCCTGCTGTGCTTCGTATGTCTCAACTTGTCCTAATGTTCCCGATTTGTCCTTAATGACCCGACTTGACAAATGCCAAAACTACATAACAAGTCCGGCAGGGTTAAACAAGAAATTTGTAACACAATAGGAAAATGTTGGGGAACAAATCTAATTTCAATTCCGACTGGGATTTTCGTAAATTGACTTGCCCTGCTGTGCTTCATATGTCTCGACTTGTCCCAATGGTCCCGATATGTTCCCACTGACCCGACTTGAGAAATGCCATACCTACAGAACAAGTCCAGCTGGGTAAAACAAGAAATTTGTAACACAATAGGAAAATGTTGGTGAACAATTCTAATTTCTATTCCGACTGGGATTTTCGTAAATTGACTTAGCCCTTTTGTGCTTCGTATATCTCGACTTGTTCTAATGGTCCCTACCGACCCGATTTGACATATGCCTAAACTATAGAATAAGTCCAGCAGGGTAAAACAAGAAATTTGTAACACAATTGGAAAATGTTGGGAAACAATTCCAATTTCAATTCCGACTGAGATTTTCGATTTGACTTCGCCCTGCTGTGCTTAGTACGTCTCGTCTTGTCCTAATGGTCCCGATTTGTCCTTAAAGACCCGACTTGAAAAATGCTAAAAAAAAACAAAACGAGTCCAGCTGGGTAATTCAAGAAATTTGTAACACAATTGGAAAATGTTGGGGAACAATTAAAATTTCAATTCCGACTGAGATTTTAGTAATTTGACTTCGCCCTGCTGTGCTTCGTATGTCTCGACTTGTCCTAATGTTCCCGATTTTTCCTTAAAGAACCGACTTGAAAAATGCTAAAAAAAAACAAAACGAGTCCAGCTGGGTAATTCAAGAAATTTGTAACACAATAGGAAAATGTTGGGGAACAAATCTAATTTCTATTCCGACTGGGATTTTAGTAATTTGACTTCGCCCTGCTGTGCTTCGTATGTCTCGACTTGTTCTAATGTTCCCGATTTGTCCTTAATGACCCGACTAGACAAATGCCAAAAAACAAAACGAGTCCAGCTGGGTAATTCAAGAAATTTGTAACACAATTGGAAAGTGTTGGGAACATTCAAATTTCAATTCCGACTGAGATTTTCGTAATATGACTTCGCCCTGCTGTGCTCGTATATCTCAACTTGTCCTAATGGTCCCTACTGACCCGACTTGACATATGCCAAAACTATAGAACAAATCCAGCAGGGTAAAACAAGAAATTTGTAACACAATTGGAAAATGTTGGGAAACAATTCCAATTTCAAATCCGACTGAGATTTTCGTAATTTGACTTCGCCCTGCTATGCTTTGTATATATCAATGTCTCGACTTGTCCCAATGTTCCCGATTTGTCCTTAATGACCCGACTTGACAAATGCCAAAAAACAGAACGAGTCCAGCTGGGGAATTCACGAAATTTGTAACACAATTGGAAAGTGTTGGGAACATTCAAATTTCAATTCCGACTGAGATTTTAGTAATTTGACTTCGCCCTGCTGTGCTTCGTATGTCTCGACTTGTCCTAATGGTCCCTACTGACCCGACTTGACATATGCCAAAACTATAGAACAAGTCCAGCAGGGTAAAACAAAAAATTTGTAACACAATTGGAAAAAGTTGGGAAACAATTCCAATTTCAATTCCGACTGAGGTTTTCTTAATTTGACTTCGCCCTGCTGTGCTTCGTATGTCTCGACTTGTCCTAATGGTCCCGATATGTTCCCACTGACCCGACTTGAGAAATGTCATACCTACAGAACAAGTCCAGCTGGGTAAAACAAGAAATTTGTAACACAATAGGAAATTGTTGTGGAACAATTCTAATTTCAATTCCGACTGGGATTTTCGTAAATTGACTTAGCCCTTTTGTGCTTCGTATGTCTCGACTTGTTCTAATGGTCCCTACTGACCCGATTTGACATATGCCTAAACTATAGAATAAGTCCAGCAGGGTAAAACAAGAAATTTGTAACACAATTGGAAAATGTTGGGAAACAATTCCAATTTCAATTCCGACTGAGATTTTCGATTTGACTTCGCCCTGCTGTGCTTAGTACGTTTCTTCTTGTCCTAATGGTCCCGATTTTTCCTTAAAGACCCGACTTGAAAAATGCTAAAAAAAAACAAACCGAGTCCAGCTGGGTAATTCAAGAAATTTGTAACACAATAGGAAAATGTTGGGGAACAAATCTAATTTCTATTCCGACTGGGATTTTAGTAATTTGACTTCGCCCTGCTGTGCTTCGTATGTCTCGACTTGTTCTAATGTTCCCGATTTGTCCTTAATGACCCGACTAGACAAATGCCAAAAAACAAAACGAGTCCAGCTGGGTAATTCAAGAAATTTGTAACACAATAGGAAAATGTTGGGGAACAAATCTAATTTCAATTCCGAGATTTTCGATTTGACTTCGCCCTGCTGTGCTTAGTACGTCTCGTCTTGTCCTAATGGTCCCGATTTGTCCTTAAAGACCCGACTTGAAAAATGCTAAAAAAAAACAAAACGAGTCCAGCTGGGTAATTCAAGATATTTGTAGCACAATTGGAAAATGTTGGGGAACAATTCAAATTTCAATTCCGAAATTTTCGATTTGACTTCGCCCTGCTGTGCTTAGTACGTCTCGTCTTGTCCTAATGGTCCCGATTTGTCCTTAAAGACCCGACTTGAAGAATGCTAAAAAAAAACAGAACGAGTCCAGCTGGGTAATTCAGTAACACAATAGGAAAATGTTGGGGAACAATTCTAATTTCTATTCCGACTGGGATTTTAGTAATTTGACTTCGCCCTGCTGTGCTTCGTATGTCTCAACTTGTCCTAATGTTCCCGATTTGTCCTTAATGACCCGACTTGACGAATGCCAGAAAACAGAACGAGTCCAGCTGGGGAATTCACGAAATTTGTAACACAATTGGAAAGTGTTGGGAACATTCAAATTTCAATTCCGACTGAGATTTTAGTAATTTGACTTCGCCCTGCTGTGCTTCGTACGTCTCGTCTTGTCCTAATGGTCCCGATTTGTCCTTAAAGACCCGACTTGAAAAATGCTAAAAAAAAACAAAACGAGTCCAGCTCGGTAATTCAAGATATTTGTAGCACAATTGGAAAATGTTGGGGAACAATTCAAATTTCAATTCCGAAATTTTCGATTTGACTTCGCCCTGCTGTGCTTAGTACGTCTCGTCTTGTCCTAATGGTCCCGATTTGTCCTTAAAGACCCGACTTGAAGAATGCTAAAAAAAAACAGAACGAGTCCAGCTGGGTAATTCAGTAACACAATAGGAAAATGTTGGGGAACAATTCTAATTTCTATTCCGACTGGGATTTTAGTAATTTGACTTCGCCCTGCTGTGCTTCGTATGTCTCAACTTGTCCTAATGTTCCCGATTTGTCCTTAATGACCCGACTTGACAAATGCCAGAAAACAGAACGAGTCCAGCTGGGGAATTCACGAAATTTGTAACACAATTGGAAAGTGTTGGGAACATTCAAATTTCAATTCCGACTGAGATTTTCGTAATATGACTTCGCCCTGCTGTGCTCGTATATCTCAACTTGTCCTAATGGTCCCTACTGACCCGACTTGACATATGCCAAAACTATAGAACAAATCCAGCAGGGTAAAACAAGAAATTTGTAACACAATTGGAAAATGTTGGGAAACAATTCCAATTTCAAATCCGACTGAGATTTTCGTAATTTGACTTCGCCCTGCTATGCTTTGTATATATCAATGTCTCGACTTGTCCTAATGTTCCCGATTTGTCCTTAATGACCCGACTTGACAAATGCCAAAAAACAGAACGAGTCCAGCTGGGGAATTCACGAAATTTGTAACACAATTGGAAAGTGTTGGGAACATTCAAATTTCAATTCCGACTGAGATTTTAGTAATTTGACTTCGCCCTGCTGTGCTTCGTATGTCTCGACTTGTCCTAATGGTCCCTACTGACCCGACTTGACATATGCCAAAACTATAGAACAAGTCCAGCAGGGTAAAACAAAAAATTTGTAACACAATTGGAAAATGTTGGGGAACAATTAAAATTTCAATTCCGACTGAGATTTCAGTAATTTGACTTCGCCCTGCTGTGCTTCGTATGTCTCGACTTGTCCTAATGTTCCCGAATTGTCCTTAATGACCCGACTTGACAAATGCCAAAAAAAAAACGAGTCCAGCTGGGTAATTCAAGAAATTTGTAACACAATTGGAAAGTGTTGGGAACATTCTAATTTCAATTCCGACTGAGATTTTAGTAATTTGACTTCGCCCTGCTGTGCTTCGTATGTCTCAACTTGTCCTAATGTTCCCGATTTGTCCTTAATGACCCGACTTGACAAATGCCAAAAAACAGAACTAGTCCAGCTGGGTAATTCAAGAAATTTGTAACACAATTGGAAAGTGTTGGGAACATTCTAATTTCTATTCCGACTGGGATTTCAGTAATTTGACTTCGCCCTGCTGTGCTTCGTATGTCTCGACTTGTCCTAATGGTCCCTACTGACCCGACTTGACATATGCCAAAACAATAGAACAAGTCCAGCAGGGTAAAACAAGAAATTTGTAACACAATTGGAAAATGTTGGGAAACAATTCCAATTTCAATTCCGACTGAGATTTTAGTAATTTGACTTCGCCCTGCTGTGCTTCGTATGTCTCGACTTGTCCTAATGTTCCCGATTTTTCCTTAAAGAACCGACTTGAAAAATGCTAAAAAAAAACAAAACGAGTCCAGCTGGGTAATTCAAGAAATTTGTAACACAATAGGAAAATGTTGGGGAACAAATCTAATTTCTATTCCGACTGGGATTTTAGTAATTTGACTTCGCCCTGCTGTGCTTCGTATGTCTCGACTTGTTCTAATGTTCCCGATTTGTCCTTAATGACCCGACTAGACAAATGCCAAAAAACAAAACGAGTCCAGCTGGGTAATTCAAGAAATTTGTAACACAATTGGAAAGTGTTGGGAACATTCAAATTTCAATTCCGACTGAGATTTTCGTAATATGACTTCGCCCTGCTGTGCTCGTATATCTCAACTTGTCCTAATGGTCCCTACTGACCCGACTTGACATATGCCAAAACTATAGAACAAATCCAGCAGGGTAAAACAAGAAATTTGTAACACAATTGGAAAATGTTGGGAAACAATTCCAATTTCAAATCCGACTGAGATTTTCGTAATTTGACTTCGCCCTGCTATGCTTTGTATATATCAATGTCTCGACTTGTCCTAATGTTCCCGATTTGTCCTTAATGACCCGACTTGACAAATGCCAAAAAACAGAACGAGTCCAGCTGGGGAATTCACGAAATTTGTAACACAATTGGAAAGTGTTGGGAACATTCAAATTTCAATTCCGACTGAGATTTTAGTAATTTGACTTCGCCCTGCTGTGCTTCGTATGTCTCGACTTGTCCTAATGGTCCCTACTGACCCGACTTGACATATGCCAAAACTATAGAACAAGTCCAGCAGGGTAAAACAAAAAATTTGTAACACAATTGGAAAAAGTTGGGAAACAATTCCAATTTCAATTCCGACTGAGGTTTTCTTAATTTGACTTCGCCCTGCTGTGCTTCGTATGTCTCGACTTGTCCTAATGGTCCCGATATGTTCCCACTGACCCGACTTGAGAAATGTCATACCTACAGAACAAGTCCAGCTGGGTAAAACAAGAAATTTGTAACACAATAGGAAATTGTTGTGGAACAATTCTAATTTCAATTCCGACTGGGATTTTCGTAAATTGACTTAGCCCTTTTGTGCTTCGTATGTCTCGACTTGTTCTAATGGTCCCTACTGACCCGATTTGACATATGCCTAAACTATAGAATAAGTCCAGCAGGGTAAAACAAGAAATTTGTAACACAATTGGAAAATGTTGGGAAACAATTCCAATTTCAATTCCGACTGAGATTTTCGATTTGACTTCGCCCTGCTGTGCTTAGTACGTTTCTTCTTGTCCTAATGGTCCCGATTTTTCCTTAAAGACCCGACTTGAAAAATGCTAAAAAAAAACAAAACGAGTCCAGCTGGGTAATTCAAGAAATTTGTAACACAATAGGAAAATGTTGGGGAACAAATCTAATTTCTATTCCGACTGGGATTTTAGTAATTTGACTTCGCCCTGCTGTGCTTCGTATGTCTCGACTTGTTCTAATGTTCCCGATTTGTCCTTAATGACCCGACTTGACAAATGCCAAAAAACAGAAAGAGTCCAGCTGGGTAATTCAAGAAATTTGTAACACAATTGGAAAGTGTTGGGAACATTCAAATTTCAATTCCGACTGAGATTTTCGTAATATGACTTCGCCCTGCTGTGCTTCGTATGTCTCGATTTGTCCTAATGTTCCCGATTTGTCCTTAATGACCCGACTTGACAAATGCCAAAACTACAGAACAAGTCCAGCTGGGTTAAACAAGAAATTTGTAATACAATAGGAAAATGTTGGGGAACAAATCTAATTTCAATTCCGACTGGGATTTTCGTAAATTGACTTGCCATGCTGTGCTTCGTATGTCTCGACTTGTCCTAATGTTCCCGATTTGTCCTTAATGACCCGACTTGACAAATGCCAAAAAACAGAACGAGTCCAGCTGGGGAATTCACGAAATTTGTAACACAATTGGAAAGTGTTGGGAACATTCAAATTTCAATTCCGACTGAGATTTTAGTAATTTGACTTCGCCCTGCTGTGCTTCGTATGTCTCGACTTGTCCTAATGCTCCCGATTTGTCCTTAATGACCCGACTTGACAAATGCAAAAAAACAGAAAGAGTCCAGCTGGGTAATTCAAGAAATTTGTAACACAATTGGAAAGTGTTGGGAACATTCAAATTTCAATTCCGACTGAGATTTTCGTAATATGACTTCGCCCTGCTGTGCTTCGTATGTCTCGACTTGTCCTAATGGTCCCGATTTGTCCTTGATGACCCGACTTGACAAATGTCAAAATACAGGACAAGCCCAGCTGGGTAAAACAAGAAATTTGTAGCACAATTGGAAAATGTTGGGGAACAATTCAAATTTCAATTCCGAGATTTTCGATTTGACTTCGCCCTGCTGTGCTTAGTACGTCTCGTCTTGTCCTAATGGTCCCGATTTGTCCTTAAAGACCCGACTTGAAAAATGCTAAAAAAAAACAAAACGAGTCCAGCTGGGTAATTCAAGAAATTTGTAACACAATAGGAAAATGTTGGGGAACAAATCTAATTTCTATTCCGACTGGGATTTTAGTAATTTGACTTAGCCCTGCTGTGCTTCGTATGTCTCGACTTGTTCTAATGTTCCCGATTTGTCCTTAATGACCCGACTTGACATATGCCAAAACTACAGAACAAGTCCAGCTGGGTTAAACAAGAAATTTGTAATACAATAGGAAAATGTTGGGGAACAAATCTAATTTCAATTCCGACTGGGATTTTCGTAAATTGACTTGCCATGCTGTGCTTCGTATGTCTCGACTTGTCCTAATGGTCCCGATTTGTCCTTAAAGACCCGACTTGAAAAATGCTAAAAAGAACAGAACGAGTCCAGCTGGGTAATTCAGTAACACAATAGGAAAATGTTGGGGAACAATTCTAATTCCTATTCCGACTGGGATTTTAGTAATTTGACTTCGCCCTGCTGTGCTTCGTATGTCTCGACTTGTCCTAATGTTCCCGATTTGTCCTTAATGACCCGACTTGACAAATGCCAAAAAACAGAACGAGTCCAGCTGGGGAATTCACGAAATTTGTAACACAATAGGAAAATGTTGGGGAACAAATCTAATTTCAATTCCGAGATTTTCGATTTGACTTCGCCCTGCTGTGCTTAGTACGTCTCGTCTTGTCCTAATGGTCCCGATTTGTCCTTAAAGACCCGACTTGAAAAATGCTAAAAAAAAACAAAACGAGTCCAGCTCGGTAATTCAAGATATTTGTAGCACAATTGGAAAATGTTGGGGAACAATTCAAATTTCAATTCCGAAATTTTCGATTTGACTTCGCCCTGCTGTGCTTAGTACGTCTCGTCTTGTCCTAATGGTCCCGATTTGTCCTTAAAGACCCGACTTGAAGAATGCTAAAAAAAAACAGAACGAGTCCAGCTGGGTAATTCAGTAACACAATAGGAAAATGTTGGGGAACAATTCTAATTTCTATTCCGACTGGGATTTTAGTAATTTGACTTCGCCCTGCTGTGCTTCGTATGTCTCAACTTGTCCTAATGTTCCCGATTTGTCCTTAATGACCCGACTTGACAAATGCCAGAAAACAGAACGAGTCCAGCTGGGGAATTCACGAAATTTGTAACACAATTGGAAAGTGTTGGGAACATTCAAATTTCAATTCCGACTGAGATTTTCGTAATATGACTTCGCCCTGCTGTGCTCGTATATCTCAACTTGTCCTAATGGTCCCTACTGACCCGACTTGACATATGCCAAAACTATAGAACAAATCCAGCAGGGTAAAACAAGAAATTTGTAACACAATTGGAAAATGTTGGGAAACAATTCCAATTTCAAATCCGACTGAGATTTTCGTAATTTGACTTCGCCCTGCTATGCTTTGTATATATCAATGTCTCGACTTGTCCTAATGTTCCCGATTTGTCCTTAATGACCCGACTTGACAAATGCCAAAAAACAGAACGAGTCCAGCTGGGGAATTCACGAAATTTGTAACACAATTGGAAAGTGTTGGGAACATTCAAATTTCAATTCCGACTGAGATTTTAGTAATTTGACTTCGCCCTGCTGTGCTTCGTATGTCTCGACTTGTCCTAATGGTCCCTACTGACCCGACTTGACATATGCCAAAACTATAGAACAAGTCCAGCAGGGTAAAACAAAAAATTTGTAACACAATTGGAAAATGTTGGGGAACAATTAAAATTTCAATTCCGACTGAGATTTCAGTAATTTGACTTCGCCCTGCTGTGCTTCGTATGTCTCGACTTGTCCTAATGTTCCCGAATTGTCCTTAATGACCCGACTTGACAAATGCCAAAAAAAAAAACGAGTCCAGCTGGGTAATTCAAGAAATTTGTAACACAATTGGAAAGTGTTGGGAACATTCTAATTTCAATTCCGACTGAGATTTTAGTAATTTGACTTCGCCCTGCTGTGCTTCGTATGTCTCAACTTGTCCTAATGTTCCCGATTTGTCCTTAATGACCCGACTTGACAAATGCCAAAAAACAGAACTAGTCCAGCTGGGTAATTCAAGAAATTTGTAACACAATTGGAAAGTGTTGGGAACATTCTAATTTCTATTCCGACTGGGATTTCAGTAATTTGACTTCGCCCTGCTGTGCTTCGTATGTCTCGACTTGTCCTAATGGTCCCTACTGACCCGACTTGACATATGCCAAAACAATAGAACAAGTCCAGCAGGGTAAAACAAAAAATTTGTAACACAATTGGAAAAAGTTGGGAAACAATTCCAATTTCAATTCCGACTGAGATTTTCCTAATTTGACTTCGCCCTGCTGTGCTTCGTATGTCTCGACTTGTCCCAATATTCCCGATTGTTCCCACTGACCCGACTTGAGAAATGCCATACCTACAGAACAAGTCCAGCTGGGTAAAACAAGAAATTTGTAACACAATAGGAAAATGTTTGTGAACAATTCTAATTTCTATTCCGACTGGGATTTTAGTAATTTGACTTCGCCCTGCTGTGCTTCGTATGTCTCAACTTGTCCTAATGTTCCCGATTTGTCCTTAATGACCCGACTTGACAAATGCCAAAACTACATAACAAGTCCGGCAGGGTTAAACAAGAAATTTGTAACACAATAGGAAAATGTTGGGGAACAAATCTAATTTCAATTCCGACTGGGATTTTCGTAAATTGACTTGCCCTGCTGTGCTTCATATGTCTCGACTTGTCCCAATGGTCCCGATATGTTCCCACTGACCCGACTTGAGAAATGCCATACCTACAGAACAAGTCCAGCTGGGTAAAACAAGAAATTTGTAACACAATAGGAAAATGTTGGTGAACAATTCTAATTTCTATTCCGACTGGGATTTTCGTAAATTGACTTAGCCCTTTTGTGCTTCGTATATCTCGACTTGTTCTAATGGTCCCTACCGACCCGATTTGACATATGCCTAAACTATAGAATAAGTCCAGCAGGGTAAAACAAGAAATTTGTAACACAATTGGAAAATGTTGGGAAACAATTCCAATTTCAATTCCGACTGAGATTTTCGATTTGACTTCGCCCTGCTGTGCTTAGTACGTCTCGTCTTGTCCTAATGGTCCCGATTTGTCCTTAAAGACCCGACTTGAAAAATGCTAAAAAAAAACAAAACGAGTCCAGCTGGGTAATTCAAGAAATTTGTAACACAATTGGAAAATGTTGGGGAACAATTAAAATTTCAATTCCGACTGAGATTTTAGTAATTTGACTTCGCCCTGCTGTGCTTCGTATGTCTCGACTTGTCCTAATGTTCCCGATTTTTCCTTAAAGAACCGACTTGAAAAATGCTAAAAAAAAACAAAACGAGTCCAGCTGGGTAATTCAAGAAATTTGTAACACAATAGGAAAATGTTGGGGAACAAATCTAATTTCTATTCCGACTGGGATTTTAGTAATTTGACTTCGCCCTGCTGTGCTTCGTATGTCTCGACTTGTTCTAATGTTCCCGATTTGTCCTTAATGACCCGACTAGACAAATGCCAAAAAACAAAACGAGTCCAGCTGGGTAATTCAAGAAATTTGTAACACAATTGGAAAGTGTTGGGAACATTCAAATTTCAATTCCGACTGAGATTTTCGTAATATGACTTCGCCCTGCTGTGCTCGTATATCTCAACTTGTCCTAATGGTCCCTACTGACCCGACTTGACATATGCCAAAACTATAGAACAAATCCAGCAGGGTAAAACAAGAAATTTGTAACACAATTGGAAAATGTTGGGAAACAATTCCAATTTCAAATCCGACTGAGATTTTCGTAATTTGACTTCGCCCTGCTATGCTTTGTATATATCAATGTCTCGACTTGTCCTAATGTTCCCGATTTGTCCTTAATGACCCGACTTGACAAATGCCAAAACTAAATAACAAGTCCGGCAGGGTTAAACAAGAAATTTGTAACACAATAGGAAAGTGTTGGGGAACAAATCTAATTTCAATTCCGACTGGGATTTTCGTAAATTGACTTGCCATGCTGTGCGTATGTCTCGACTTGTCTAATGGTCCCGATTTGTCCTTGATGACCCGACTTGACAAATGCCAAAATACAGAACAAGTCCAGCTGGGTTAAACAAGAAATTTGTAGCCCAATTGGAAAATGTTGGGGAACAATTCAAATTTCAATTCCGACTGAGATTTTCGTAATATGACTTCGCCCTGCTGTGCTTCGTATATATCAACTTGTACTAATGTTCCCGATTTTTCCCCACTGACCCAACTTGATGAATGCCAAAACTACAGAACAAGTCAAGCTGGGTAAAACAAGAAATTTGTAGCACAATTGGAAAATGTTGGGGAACAATTAAAATTTCAATTCCGACTGAGATTTCAGTAATTTGACTTCGCCCTGCTGTGCTTCGTATGTCTCGACTTGTCCTAATGTTCCCGAATTGTCCTTAATGGCCCGACTCGACAAATGCCAAAAAACAGAACGAGTCCAGCTGGGTAATTCAAGAAATTTGTAACACAATTGGAAAGTGTTGGGAACATTCAAATTTCAATTCCGACTGAGATTTTAGTAATTTGACTTCGCCCTGCATTGCTTCGTATGTCTCGACTTGTCCTGATGGTCCCTACTGACCCGACTTGACATATGCCAAAACAAGCAGGGTAAAACAAAAAATTTGTAACACAATTGGAAAAAGTTGGGAAACAATTCCAATTTCAATTCCGACTGAGATATTCTTAATTTGACTTCGCCCTGCTGTGCTTCGTATGTCTCGACTTGTCCCAATGGTCCCGATATGTTCCCACTGACCCGACTTGAGAAATGCCATACCTACAGAACAAGTCCAGCTGGGTAAAACAAGAAATTTGTAACACAATAGGAAATTGTTGTGGAACAATTCTAATTTCAATTCCGACTGGGATTTTCGTAAATTGACTTAGCCCTTTTGTGCTTCGTATATCTCGACTTGTTCTAATGGTCCCTACCGACCCGATTTGACATATGCCTAAACTATAGAATAAGTCCAGCAGGGTAAAACAAGAAATTTGTAACACAATTGGAAAATGTTGGGAAACAATTCCAATTTCAATTCCGACTGAGATTTTCGATTTGACTTCGCCCTGCTGTGCTTAGTACGTCTCGTCTTGTCCTAATGGTCCCGATTTGTCCTTAAAGACCCGACTTGAAAAATGCTAAAAAAAAACAAAACGAGTCCAGCTGGGTAATTCAAGAAATTTGTAACACAATTGGAAAATGTTGGGGAACAATTAAAATTTCAATTCCGACTGAGATTTTAGTAATTTGACTTCGCCCTGCTGTGCTTCGTATGTCTCGACTTGTCCTAATGTTCCCGATTTGTCCTTAATGACCCGACTTGACAAATGCCAAATTACAGGACAAGCCCAGCTGGGTAAAACAAGAAATTTGTAGCACAATTGGAAAATGTTGGGGAACAATTCAAATTTCAATTCCGAAATTTTCGATTTGACTTCGCCCTGCTGTGCTTAGTACGTCTCGTCTTGTCCTTATGGTCCCGATTTGTCCTTAAAGACCCGACTTGAAAAATGCTAAAAAAAACAGAACGAGTCCAGCTGGGTAATTCAGTAACACAATAGGAAAATGTTGGGGAACATTCAAATTTCAATTCCGAATGAGATTTTAGTAATTTGACTTCGCCCTGCTGTGCTTCGTATGTCTCAACTTGTCCTAATGTTCCCGATTTGTCCTTAATGACCCGACTTGACATATGCCAAAAAACAGAACGAGTCCAGCTGGGTAATTCAAGAAATTTGTAACACAATTGGAAAGTGTTGGGAACATTCAAATTTCAATTCCGACTGAGATTTTAGTAATTTGACTTCGCCCTGCATTGCTTCGTATGTCTCGACTTGTCCTAATGGTCCCTACCGACCCGATTTGACATATGCCTAAACTATAGAATAAGTCCAGCAGGGTAAAACAAGAAATTTGTAACACAATTGGAAAATGTTGGGAAACAATTCCAATTTCAATTCCGACTGAGATTTTCGATTTGACTTCGCCCTGCTGTGCTTAGTACGTCTCGTCTTGTCCTAATGGTCCCGATTTGTCCTTAAAGACCCGACTTGAAAAATGCTAAAAAAAAACAAAACGAGTCCAGCTGGGTAATTCAAGAAATTTGTAACACAATTGGAAAATGTTGGGGAACAATTAAAATTTCAATTCCGACTGAGATTTTAGTAATTTGACTTCGCCCTGCTGTGCTTCGTATGTCTCGACTTGTCCTAATGTTTCCGATTTGTCCTTAATGACCCGACTTGATAAATGCCAAATTACAGGACAAGCCCAGCTGGGTAAAACAAGAAATTTGTAGCACAATTGGAAAATGTTGGGGAACAATTCAAATTTCAATTCCGAAATTTTCGATTTGACTTCGCCCTGCTGTGCTTAGTACGTCTCGTCTTGTCCTTATGGTCCCGATTTGTCCTTAAAGACCCGACTTGAAAAATGCTAAAAAAAACAGAACGAGTCCAGCTGGGTAATTCAGTAACACAATAGGAAAATGTTGGGGAACAATTCTAATTTCTATTCCGACTGGGATTTTAGTAATTTGACTTCGCCCTGCTGTGCTTCGTATGTCTCAACTTGTCCTAATGTTTCCGATTGTCCTTAATGACCCGACTTGACAAATGCCAAAAAACAGAACGAGTCCAGCTGGGGAATTCACGAAATTTGTAACACAATTGGAAAGTGTTGGGAACATTCAAATTTCAATTCCGACTGAGATTTTAGTAATTTGACTTCGCCCTGCTGTGCTTCGTATGTCTCGACTTGTCCTAATGGTCCCTACTGACCCGACTTGACATATGCCAAAACTATAGAACAAGTCCAGAAGGGTAAAACAAAAAATTTGTAACACAATTGGAAAAAGTTGGGAAACAATTCCAATTTCAATTCCGACTGAGATTTTCTTAATTTGACTTCGCCCTGCTGTGCTTCGCATGTCTCGACTTGTCCTAATGGTCCCGATATGTTCCCACTGACCCGACTTGAGAAATGCCATACCTACAGAACAAGTCCAGCTGGGTAAAACAAGAAATTTGTAACACAATAGGAAATTGTTGTGGAACAATTCTAATTTCAATTCCGACTGGGATTTTCGTAAATTGACTTAGCCCTTTTGTGCTTCGTATGTCTCGACTTGTTCTAATGGTCCCTACTGACCCGATTTGACATATTAAACTATAGAATAAGTCCAGCAGGGTAAAACAAGAAATTTGTAACACAATTGGAAAGTGTTGGGAACATTCAAATTTCAATTCCGACTGAGATTTTCGTAATATGACTTCGCCCTGCTGTGCTTCGTATGTCTCGATTTGTCCTAATGGTCCCGATATATTCCCACTGTCCCGACTTGACAAACGCCAAACCTATAGAACAAGTTCAGCTGGGTAAAACAAGAAATTTGTAACATAATAGGAAATTGGTGGGGAACAATTCAAATTTCAATTCCGAAATTTTCGATTTGACTTCGCCCTGCTGTGCTTAGTACGTCTCGTCTTGTCCTAATGGTCCCGATTTGTCCTTAATGACCCGACTTGACTAATGCCAAAAAACAGAACGAGTCCAGCTGGGGAATTCACGAAATTTGTAACACAATTGGAAAGTGTTGGGAACATTCAAATTTCAATTCCGACTGAGATTTT
Organism: Chrysolina americana; assembly: GCA_958502065.1. NCBI lineage: Eukaryota > Metazoa > Arthropoda > Insecta > Coleoptera > Chrysomelidae > Chrysolina > Chrysolina americana. The sequence continues at coordinate 32,055,343 of OY293420.1, forward strand.
AGTAATTTGACTTCGCCCTGCTGTGCTTCGTATGTCTCAACTTGTCCTAATGTTCCCGATTTGTCCTTAATGACCCGACTTGACATATGCCAAAAAACAGAACGAGTCCAGCTGGGTAATTCAAGAAATTTGTAACACAATTAGAAAGTGTTGGGAACATTCAAATTTCAATTCCGACTGAGATTTTCGTAATATGACTTCGCTCTGCTGTGCTTCGTATATATCAACTTGTACTATTGTTCCCGATTTTTCCCCACTGACCCAACTTGATGAATGCCAAAACTACAGAACAAGTCAAGCTGGGTAAAACAAGAAATTTGTAGCACAATTGGAAAATGTTGGGGAACAATTAAAATTTCAATTCCGACTGAGATTTCAGTAATTTGACTTCGCCCTGCTGTGCTTCGTATGTCTCGACTTGTCCTAATGTTCCCGAATTGTCCTTAATGACCCGACTTGACAAATGCCAAAAAAAAAACGAGTCCAGCTGGGTAATTCAAGAAGTTTGTAACACAATTGGAAAGTGTTGGGAACATTCTAATTTCAATTCCGACTGAGATTTTAGTAATTTGACTTCGCCCTGCTGTGCTTCGTATGTCTCAACTTGTCCTAATGTTCCCGATTTGTCCTTAATGACCCGACTTGACAAATGCCATAAAACAGAACGAGTCCAGCTGGGTAATTCAAGAAATTTGTAACACAATTGGAAAGTGTTGGGAACATTCTAATTTCTATTCCGACTGGGATTTCAGTAATTTGACTTCGCCCTGCTGTGCTTCGTATGTCTCGACTTGTCCTAATGGTCCCTACTGACCCGACTTGACATATGCCAAAACAATAGAACAAGTCCAGCAGGGTAAAACAAAAAATTTGTAACACAATTGGAAAAAGTTGGGAAACAATTCCAATTTCAATTCCGACTGAGATTTTCCTAATTTGACTTCGCCCTGCTGTGCTTCGTATGTCTCGACTTGTCCCAATATTCCCGATTGTTCCCACTGACCCGACTTGAGAAATGCCATACCTACAGAACAAGTCCAGCTGGGTAAAACAAGAAATTTGTAACACAATAGGAAAATGTTGGTGAACAATTCTAATTTCTATTCCGACTGGGATTTTAGTAATTTGACTTCGCCCTGCTGTGCTTCGTATGTCTCAACTTGTCCTAATGTTCCCGATTTGTCCTTAATGACCCGACTTGACAAATGCCAAAACTACATAACAAGTCCGGCAGGGTTAAACAAGAAATTTGTAACACAATAGGAAAATGTTGGGGAACAAATCTAATTTCAATTCCGACTGGGATTTTCGTAAATTGACTTGCCCTGCTGTGCTTCGTATGTCTCGACTTGTCCCAATGGTCCCGATATGTTCCCACTGACCCGACTTGAGAAATGCCATACCTACAGAACAAGTCCAGCTGGGTAAAACAAGAAATTTGTAACACAATAGGAAAATGTTGGTGAACAATTCTAATTTCTATTCCGACTGGGATTTTCGTAAATTGACTTAGCCCTTTTGTGCTTCGTATATCTCGACTTGTTCTAATGGTCCCTACCGACCCGATTTGACATATGCCTAAACTATAGAATAAGTCCAGCAGGGTAAAACAAGAAATTTGTAACACAATTGGAAAATGTTGGGAAACAATTCCAATTTCAATTCCGACTGAGATTTTCGATTTGACTTCGCCCTGCTGTGCTTAGTACGTCTCGTCTTGTCCTAATGGTCCCGATTTGTCCTTAAAGACCCGACTTGAAATATGCTAAAAAAAAACAAAACGAGTCCAGCTGGGTAATTCAAGAAATTTGTAACACAATTGGAAAATGTTGGGGAACAATTAAAATTTCAATTCCGACTGAGATTTTAGTAATTTGACTTCGCCCTGCTGTGCTTCGTATGTCTCGACTTGTCCTAATGTTCCCGATTTTTCCTTAAAGAACCGACTTGAAAAATGCTAAAAAAAAACAAAACGAGCCCAGCTGGGTAATTCAAGAAATTTGTAACACAATAGGAAAATGTTGGGGAACAAATCTAATTTCTATTCCGACTGGGATTTCAGTAATTTGACTTCGCCCTGCTGTGCTTCGTATGTCTCGACTTGTTCTAATGTTCCCGATTTGTCCTTAATGACCCGACTAGACAAATGCCAAAAAACAAAACGAGTCCAGCTGGGTAATTCAAGAAATTTGTAACACAATTGGAAAGTGTTGGGAACATTCAAATTTCAATTCCGACTGAGATTTTCGTAATATGACTTCGCCCTGCTGTGCTCGTATATCTCAACTTGTCCTAATGGTCTCTACTGACCCGACTTGACATATGCCAAAACTATAGAACAAATCCAGCAGGGTAAAACAAGAAATTTGTAACACAATTGGAAAATGTTGGGAAACAATTCCAATTTCAAATCCGACTGAGATTTTCGTAATTTGACTTCGCCCTGCTATGCTTTGTATATATCAATGTCTCGACTTGTCCTAATGTTCCCGATTTGTCATTAATGACCCGACTTGACAAATGCCAAAAAACAGAACGAGTCCAGCTGGGGAATTCACGAAATTTGTAACACAATTGGAAAGTGTTGGGAACATTCAAATTTCAATTCCGACTGAGATTTTAGTAATTTGACTTCGCCCTGCTGTGCTTCGTATGTCTCGACTTGTCCTAATGGTCCCTACTGACCCGACTTGACATATGCCAAAACTATAGAACAAGTCCAGCAGGGTAAAACAAAAAATTTGTAACACAATTGGAAAATGTTGGGGAACAATTAAAATTTCAATTCCGACTGAGATTTCAGTAATTTGACTTCGCCCTGCTGTGCTTCGTATGTCTCGACTTGTCCTAATGTTCCCGAATTGTCCTTAATGACCCGACTTGACAAATGCCAAAAAAAAAACGAGTCCAGCTGGGTAATTCAAGAAATTTGTAACACAATTGGAAAGTGTTGGGAACATTCTAATTTCAATTCCGACTGAGATTTTAGTAATTTGACTTCGCCCTGCTGTGCTTCGTATGTCTCAACTTGTCCTAATGTTCCCGATTTGTCCTTAATGACCCGACTTGACAAATGCCAAAGAACAGAACGAGTCCAGCTGGGTAATTCAAGAAATTTGTAACACAATTGGAAAGTGTTGGGAACATTCTAATTTCTATTCCGACTGGGATTTCAGTAATTTGACTTCGCCCTGCTGTGCTTCGTATGTCTCGACTTGTCCTAATGGTCCCTACTGACCCGACTTGACATATGCCAAAACAATAGAACAAGTCCAGCAGGGTAAAACAAAAAATTTGTAACACAATTGGAAAAAGTTGGGAAACAATTCCAATTTCAATTCCGACTGAGATTTTCCTAATTTGACTTCGCCCTGCTGTGCTTCGTATGTCTCGACTTGTCCCAATATTCCCGATTGTTCCCACTGACCCGACTTGAGAAATGCCATACCTACAGAACAAGTCCAGCTGGGTAAAACAAGAAATTTGTAACACAATAGGAAAATGTTTGTGAACAATTCTAATTTCTATTCCGACTGGGATTTTAGTAATTTGACTTCGCCCTGCTGTGCTTCGTATGTCTCAACTTGTCCTAATGTTCCCGATTTGTCCTTAATGACCCGACTTGACAAATGCCAAAACTACATAACAAGTCCGGCAGGGTTAAACAAGAAATTTGTAACACAATAGGAAAATGTTGGGGAACAAATCTAATTTCAATTCCGACTGGGATTTTCGTAAATTGACTTGCCCTGCTGTGCTTCGTATGTCTCGACTTGTCCTAATGGTCCCTACTGACCCGACTTGACATATGCCAAAACAATAGAACAAGTCCAGCAGGGTAAAACAAAAAATTTGTAACACAATTGGAAAAAGTTGGGAAACAATTCCAATTTCAATTCCGACTGAGATTTTCCTAATTTGACTTCGCCCTGCTGTGCTTCGTATGTCTCGACTTGTCCCAATATTCCCGATTGTTCCCACTGACCCGACTTGAGAAATGCCATACCTACAGAACAAGTCCAGCTGGGTAAAACAAGAAATTTGTAACACAATAGGAAAATGTTGGTGAACAATTCTAATTTCTATTCCGACTGGGATTTTCGTAAATTGACTTAGCCCTTTTGTGCTTCGTATATCTCGACTTGTTCTAATGGTCCCTACCGACCCGATTTGACATATGCCTAAACTATAGAATAAGTCCAGCAGGGTAAAACAAGAAATTTGTAACACAATTGGAAAATGTTGGGAAACAATTCCAATTTCAATTCCGACTGAGATTTTCGATTTGACTTCGCCCTGCTGTGCTTAGTACGTCTCGTCTTGTCCTAATGGTCCCGATTTGTCCTTAAAGACCCGACTTGAAAAATGCTAAAAAAAAACAAAACGAGTCCAGCTGGGTAATTCAAGAAATTTGTAACACAATTGGAAAATGTTGGGGAACAATTAAAATTTCAATTCCGACTGAGATTTTAGTAATTTGACTTCGCCCTGCTGTGCTTCGTATGTCTCGACTTGTCCTAATGTTCCCGATTTTTCCTTAAAGAACCGACTTGAAAAATGCTAAGAAAAAACAAAACGAGTCCAGCTGGGTAATTCAAGAAATTTGTAACACAATAGGAAAATGTTGGGGAACAAATCTAATTTCTATTCCGACTGGGATTTTAGTAATTTGACTTCGCCCTGCTGTGCTTCGTATGTCTCGACTTGTTCTAATGTTCCCGATTTGTCCTTAATGACCCGACTAGACAAATGCCAAAAAACAAAACGAGTCCAGCTGGGTAATTCAAGAAATTTGTAACACAATTGGAAAGTGTTGGGAACATTCAAATTTCAATTCCGACTGAGATTTTCGTAATATGACTTCGCCCTGCTGTGCTCGTATATCTCAACTTGTCCTAATGGTCCCTACTGACCCGACTTGACATATGCCAAAACTATAGAACAAATCCAGCAGGGTAAAACAAGAAATTTGTAACACAATTGGAAAATGTTGTGAAACAATTCCAATTTCAAATCCGACTGAGATTTTCGTAATTTGACTTCGCCCTGCTATGCTTTGTATATATCAATGTCTCGACTTGTCCTAATGTTCCCGATTTGTCCTTAATGACCCGACTTGACAAATGCCAAAAAACAGAACGAGTCCAGCTGGGGAATTCACGAAATTTGTAACACAATTGGAAAGTGTTGGGAACATTCAAATTTCAATTCCGACTGAGATTTTAGTAATTTGACTTCGCCCTGCTGTGCTTCGTATGTCTCGACTTGTCCTAATGGTCCCTACTGACCCGACTTGACATATGCCAAAACTATAGAACAAGTCCAGCAGGGTAAAACAAAAAATTTGTAACACAATTGGAAAAAGTTGGGAAACAATTCCAATTTCAATTCCGACTGAGGTTTTCTTAATTTGACTTCGCCCTGCTGTGCTTCGTATGTCTCGACTTGTCCTAATGGTCCCGATATGTTCCCACTGACCCGACTTGAGAAATGTCATACCTACAGAACAAGTCCAGCTGGGTAAAACAAGAAATTTGTAACACAATAGGAAATTGTTGTGGAACAATTCTAATTTCAATTCCGACTGGGATTTTCGTAAATTGACTTAGCCCTTTTGTGCTTCGTATGTCTCGACTTGTTCTAATGGTCCCTACTGACCCGATTTGACATATGCCTAAACTATAGAATAAGTCCAGCAGGGTAAAACAAGAAATTTGTAACACAATTGGAAAATGTTGGGAAACAATTCCAATTTCAATTCCGACTGAGATTTTCGATTTGACTTCGCCCTGCTGTGCTTAGTACGTTTCTTCTTGTCCTAATGGTCCCGATTTTTCCTTAAAGACCCGACTTGAAAAATGCTAAAAAAAACAAAACGAGTCCAGCTGGGTAATTCAAGAAATTTGTAACACAATAGGAAAATGTTGGGGAACAAATCTAATTTCTATTCCGACTGGGATTTTAGTAATTTGACTTCGCCCTGCTGTGCTTCGTATGTCTCGACTTGTTCTAATGTTCCCGATTTGTCCTTAATGACCCGACTAGACAAATGCCAAAAAACAAAACGAGTCCAGCTGGGTAATTCAAGAAATTTGTAACACAATAGGAAAATGTTGGGGAACAAATCTAATTTCAATTCCGAGATTTTCGATTTGACTTCGCCCTGCTGTGCTTAGTACGTCTCGTCTTGTCCTAATGGTCCCGATTTGTCCTTAAAGACCCGACTTGAAAAATGCTAAAAAAAAACAAAACGAGTCCAGCTGGGTAATTCAAGATATTTGTAGCACAATTGGAAAATGTTGGGGAACAATTCAAATTTCAATTCCGAAATTTTCGATTTGACTTCGCCCTGCTGTGCTTAGTACGTCTCGTCTTGTCCTAATGGTCCCGATTTGTCCTTAAAGACCCGACTTGAAGAATGCTAAAAAAAAACAGAACGAGTCCAGCTGGGTAATTCAGTAACACAATAGGAAAATGTTGGGGAACAATTCTAATTTCTATTCCGACTGGGATTTTAGTAATTTGACTTCGCCCTGCTGTGCTTCGTATGTCTCAACTTGTCCTAATGTTCCCGATTTGTCCTTAATGACCCGACTTGACGAATGCCAGAAAACAGAACGAGTCCAGCTGGGGAATTCACGAAATTTGTAACACAATTGGAAAGTGTTGGGAACATTCAAATTTCAATTCCGACTGAGATTTTAGTAATTTGACTTCGCCCTGCTGTGCTTCGTACGTCTCGTCTTGTCCTAATGGTCCCGATTTGTCCTTAAAGACCCGACTTGAAAAATGCTAAAAAAAAACAAAACGAGTCCAGCTCGGTAATTCAAGATATTTGTAGCACAATTGGAAAATGTTGGGGAACAATTCAAATTTCAATTCCGAAATTTTCGATTTGACTTCGCCCTGCTGTGCTTAGTACGTCTCGTCTTGTCCTAATGGTCCCGATTTGTCCTTAAAGACCCGACTTGAAGAATGCTAAAAAAAAACAGAACGAGTCCAGCTGGGTAATTCAGTAACACAATAGGAAAATGTTGGGGAACAATTCTAATTTCTATTCCGACTGGGATTTTAGTAATTTGACTTCGCCCTGCTGTGCTTCGTATGTCTCAACTTGTCCTAATGTTCCCGATTTGTCCTTAATGACCCGACTTGACAAATGCCAGAAAACAGAACGAGTCCAGCTGGGGAATTCACGAAATTTGTAACACAATTGGAAAGTGTTGGGAACATTCAAATTTCAATTCCGACTGAAATTTTCGTAATATGACTTCGCCCTGCTGTGCTCGTATATCTCAACTTGTCCTAATGGTCCCTACTGACCCGACTTGACATATGCCAAAACTATAGAACAAATCCAGCAGGGTAAAACAAGAAATTTGTAACACAATTGGAAAATGTTGGGAAACAATTCCAATTTCAAATCCGACTGAGATTTTCGTAATTTGACTTCGCCCTGCTATGCTTTGTATATATCAATGTCTCGACTTGTCCTAATGTTCCCGATTTGTCCTTAATGACCCGACTTGACAAATGCCAAAAAACAGAACGAGTCCAGCTGGGGAATTCACGAAATTTGTAACACAATTGGAAAGTGTTGGGAACATTCAAATTTCAATTCCGACTGAGATTTTAGTAATTTGACTTCGCCCTGCTGTGCTTCGTATGTCTCGACTTGTCCTAATGGTCCCTACTGACCCGACTTGACATATGCCAAAACTATAGAACAAGTCCAGCAGGGTAAAACAAAAAATTTGTAACACAATTGGAAAATGTTGGGGAACAATTAAAATTTCAATTCCGACTGAGATTTCAGTAATTTGACTTCGCCCTGCTGTGCTTCGTATGTCTCGACTTGTCCTAATGTTCCCGAATTGTCCTTAATGACCCGACTTGACAAATGCCAAAAAAAAAACGAGTCCAGCTGGGTAATTCAAGAAATTTGTAACACAATTGGAAAGTGTTGGGAACATTCTAATTTCAATTCCGACTGAGATTTTAGTAATTTGACTTCGCCCTGCTGTGCTTCGTATGTCTCAACTTGTCCTAATGTTCCCGATTTGTCCTTAATGACCCGACTTGACAAATGCCAAAAAACAGAACGAGTCCAGCTGGGTAATTCAAGAAATTTGTAACACAATTGGAAAGTGTTGGGAACATTCTAATTTCTATTCCGACTGGGATTTCAGTAATTTGACTTCGCCCTGCTGTGCTTCGTATGTCTCGACTTGTCCTAATGGTCCCTACTGACCCGACTTGACATATGCCAAAACAATAGAACAAGTCCAGCAGGGTAAAACAAAAAATTTGTAACACAATTGGAAAAAGTTGGGAAACAATTCCAATTTCAATTCCGACTGAGATTTTCCTAATTTGACTTCGCCCTGCTGTGCTTCGTATGTCTCGACTTGTCCCAATATTCCCGATTGTTCCCACTGACCCGACTTGAGAAATGCCATACCTACAGAACAAGTCCAGCTGGGTAAAACAAGAAATTTGTAACACAATAGGAAAATGTTTGTGAACAATTCTAATTTCTATTCCGACTGGGATTTTAGTAATTTGACTTCGCCCTGCTGTGCTTCGTATGTCTCAACTTGTCCTAATGTTCCCGATTTGTCCTTAATGACCCGACTTGACAAATGCCAAAACTACATAACAAGTCCGGCAGGGTTAAACAAGAAATTTGTAACACAATAGGAAAATGTTGGGGAACAAATCTAATTTCAATTCCGACTGGGATTTTCGTAAATTGACTTGCCCTGCTGTGCTTCATATGTCTCGACTTGTCCCAATGGTCCCGATATGTTCCCACTGACCCGACTTGAGAAATGCCATACCTACAGAACAAGTCCAGCTGGGTAAAACAAGAAATTTGTAACACAATAGGAAAATGTTGGTGAACAATTCTAATTTCTATTCCGACTGGGATTTTCGTAAATTGACTTAGCCCTTTTGTGCTTCGTATATCTCGACTTGTTCTAATGGTCCCTACCGACCCGATTTGACATATGCCTAAACTATAGAATAAGTCCAGCAGGGTAAAACAAGAAATTTGTAACACAATTGGAAAATGTTGGGAAACAATTCCAATTTCAATTCCGACTGAGATTTTCGATTTGACTTCGCCCTGCTGTGCTTAGTACGTCTCGTCTTGTCCTAATGGTCCCGATTTGTCCTTAAAGACCCGACTTGAAAAATGCTAAAAAAAAACAAAACGAGTCCAGCTGGGTAATTCAAGAAATTTGTAACACAATTGGAAAATGTTGGGGAACAATTAAAATTTCAATTCCGACTGAGATTTTAGTAATTTGACTTCGCCCTGCTGTGCTTCGTATGTCTCGACTTGTCCTAATGTTCCCGATTTTTCCTTAAAGAACCGACTTGAAAAATGCTAAAAAAAAACAAAACGAGTCCAGCTGGGTAATTCAAGAAATTTGTAACACAATAGGAAAATGTTGGGGAACAAATCTAATTTCTATTCCGACTGGGATTTTAGTAATTTGACTTCGCCCTGCTGTGCTTCGTATGTCTCGACTTGTTCTAATGTTCCCGATTTGTCCTTAATGACCCGACTAGACAAATGCCAAAAAACAAAACGAGTCCAGCTGGGTAATTCAAGAAATTTGTAACACAATTGGAAAGTGTTGGGAACATTCAAATTTCAATTCCGACTGAGATTTTCGTAATATGACTTCGCCCTGCTGTGCTCGTATATCTCAACTTGTCCTAATGGTCCCTACTGACCCGACTTGACATATGCCAAAACTATAGAACAAATCCAGCAGGGTAAAACAAGAAATTTGTAACACAATTGGAAAATGTTGGGAAACAATTCCAATTTCAAATCCGACTGAGATTTTCGTAATTTGACTTCGCCCTGCTATGCTTTGTATATATCAATGTCTCGACTTGTCCTAATGTTCCCGATTTGTCCTTAATGACCCGACTTGACAAATGCCAAAAAACAGAACGAGTCCAGCTGGGGAATTCACGAAATTTGTAACACAATTGGAAAGTGTTGGGAACATTCAAATTTCAATTCCGACTGAGATTTTAGTAATTTGACTTCGCCCTGCTGTGCTTCGTATGTCTCGACTTGTCCTAATGGTCCCTACTGACCCGACTTGACATATGCCAAAACTATAGAACAAGTCCAGCAGGGTAAAACAAAAAATTTGTAACACAATTGGAAAAAGTTGGGAAACAATTCCAATTTCAATTCCGACTGAGGTTTTCTTAATTTGACTTCGCCCTGCTGTGCTTCGTATGTCTCAACTTGTCCTAATGGTCCCGATATGTTCCCACTGACCCGACTTGAGAAATGTCATACCTACAGAACAAGTCCAGCTGGGTAAAACAAGAAATTTGTAACACAATAGGAAATTGTTGTGGAACAATTCTAATTTCAATTCCGACTGGGATTTTCGTAAATTGACTTAGCCCTTTTGTGCTTCGTATGTCTCGACTTGTTCTAATGGTCCCTACTGACCCGATTTGACATATGCCTAAACTATAGAATAAGTCCAGCAGGGTAAAACAAGAAATTTGTAACACAATTGGAAAATGTTGGGAAACAATTCCAATTTCAATTCCGACTGAGATTTTCGATTTGACTTCGCCCTGCTGTGCTTAGTACGTTTCTTCTTGTCCTAATGGTCCCGATTTTTCCTTAAAGACCCGACTTGAAAAATGCTAAAAAAAAACAAAACGAGTCCAGCTGGGTAATTCAAGAAATTTGTAACACAATTGGAAAATGTTGGGGAACAATTAAAATTTCAATTCCGACTGAGATTTTAGTAATTTGACTTCGCCCTGCTGTGCTTCGTATGTCTCGACTTGTCCTAATGTTCCCGATTTGTCCTTAATGACCCGACTTGACAAATGCCAAATTACAGGACAAGCCCAGCTGGGTAAAACAAGAAATTTGTAGCACAATTGGAAAATGTTGGGGAACAATTCAAATTTCAATTCCGAAATTTTCGATTTGACTTCGCCCTGCTGTGCTTAGTACGTCTCGTCTTGTCCTTATGGTCCCGATTTGTCCTTAAAGACCCGACTTGAAAAATGCTAAAAAAAACAGAACGAGTCCAGCTGGGTAATTCAGTAACACAATAGGAAAATGTTGGGGAACATTCAAATTTCAATTCCGAATGAGATTTTAGTAATTTGACTTCGCCCTGCTGTGCTTCGTATGTCTCAACTTGTCCTAATGTTCCCGATTTGTCCTTAATGACCCGACTTGACATATGCCAAAAAACAGAACGAGTCCAGCTGGGTAATTCAAGAAATTTGTAACACAATTGGAAAGTGTTGGGAACATTCAAATTTCAATTCCGACTGAGATTTTAGTAATTTGACTTCGCCCTGCATTGCTTCGTATGTCTCGACTTGTCCTAATGGTCCCTACCGACCCGATTTGACATATGCCTAAACTATAGAATAAGTCCAGCAGGGTAAAACAAGAAATTTGTAACACAATTGGAAAATGTTGGGAAACAATTCCAATTTCAATTCCGACTGAGATTTTCGATTTGACTTCGCCCTGCTGTGCTTAGTACGTCTCGTCTTGTCCTAATGGTCCCGATTTGTCCTTAAAGACCCGACTTGAAAAATGCTAAAAAAAAACAAAACGAGTCCAGCTGGGTAATTCAAGAAATTTGTAACACAATTGGAAAATGTTGGGGAACAATTAAAATTTCAATTCCGACTGAGATTTTAGTAATTTGACTTCGCCCTGCTGTGCTTCGTATGTCTCGACTTGTACTAATGTTTCCGATTTGTCCTTAATGACCCGACTTGATAAATGCCAAATTACAGGACAAGCCCAGCTGGGTAAAACAAGAAATTTGTAGCACAATTGGAAAATGTTGGGGAACAATTCAAATTTCAATTCCGAAATTTTCGATTTGACTTCGCCCTGCTGTGCTTAGTACGTCTCGTCTTGTCCTTATGGTCCCGATTTGTCCTTAAAGACCCGACTTGAAAAATGCTAAAAAAAACAGAACGAGTCCAGCTGGGTAATTCAGTAACACAATAGGAAAATGTTGGGGAACAATTTTAATTTCTATTCCGACTGGGATTTTAGTAATTTGACTTCGCCCTGCTGTGCTTCGTATGTCTCAACTTGTCCTAATGTTTCCGATTGTCCTTAATGACCCGACTTGACAAATGCCAAAAAACAGAACGAGTCCAGCTGGGGAATTCACGAAATTTGTAACACAATTGGAAAGTGTTGGGAACATTCAAATTTCAATTCCGACTGAGATTTTAGTAATTTGACTTCGCCCTGCTGTGCTTCGTATGTCTCGACTTGTCCTAATGGTCCCTACTGACCCGACTTGACATATGCCAAAACTATAGAACAAGTCCAGAAGGGTAAAACAAAAAATTTGTAACACAATTGGAAAAAGTTGGGAAACAATTCCAATTTCAATTCCGACTGAGATTTTCTTAATTTGACTTCGCCCTGCTGTGCTTCGCATGTCTCGACTTGTCCTAATGGTCCCGATATGTTCCCACTGACCCGACTTGAGAAATGCCATACCTACAGAACAAGTCCAGCTGGGTAAAACAAGAAATTTGTAACACAATAGGAAATTGTTGTGGAACAATTCTAATTTCAATTCCGACTGGGATTTTCGTAAATTGACTTAGCCCTTTTGTGCTTCGTATGTCTCGACTTGTTCTAATGGTCCCTACTGACCCGATTTGACATATTAAACTATAGAATAAGTCCAGCAGGGTAAAACAAGAAATTTGTAACACAATTGGAAAGTGTTGGGAACATTCAAATTTCAATTCCGACTGAGATTTTCGTAATATGACTTCGCCCTGCTGTGCTTCGTATGTCTCGATTTGTCCTAATGGTCCCGATATATTCCCACTGTCCCGACTTGACAAACGCCAAACCTATAGAACAAGTTCAGCTGGGTAAAACAAGAAATTTGTAACATAATAGGAAATTGGTGGGGAACAATTCAAATTTCAATTCCGAAATTTTCGATTTGACTTCGCCCTGCTGTGCTTAGTACGTCTCGTCTTGTCCTAATGGTCCCGATTTGTCCTTAATGACCCGACTTGACTAATGCCAAAAAACAGAACGAGTCCAGCTGGGGAATTCACGAAATTTGTAACACAATTGGAAAGTGTTGGGAACATTCAAATTTCAATTCCGACTGAGATTTTAGTAATTTGACTTCGCCCTGCTGTGCTTCGTATGTCTCAACTTGTCCTAATGTTCCCGATTTGTCCTTAATGACCCGACTTGACATATGCCAAAAAACAGAACGAGTCCAGCTGGGTAATTCAAGAAATTTGTAACACAATTAGAAAGTGTTGGGAACATTCAAATTTCAATTCCGACTGAGATTTTCGTAATATGACTTCGCTCTGCTGTGCTTCGTATATATCAACTTGTACTAATGTTCCCGATTTTTCCCCACTGACCCAACTTGATGAATGCCAAAACTACAGAACAAGTCAAGCTGGGTAAAACAAGAAATTTGTAGCACAATTGGAAAATGTTGGGGAACAATTAAAATTTCAATTCCGACTGAGATTTCAGTAATTTGACTTCGCCCTGCTGTGCTTCGTATGTCTCGACTTGTCCTAATGTTCCCGAATTGTCCTTAATGACCCGACTTGACAAATGCCAAAAAAAAAACGAGTCCAGCTGGGTAATTCAAGAAGTTTGTAACACAATTGGAAAGTGTTGGGAACATTCTAATTTCAATTCCGACTGAGATTTTAGTAATTTGACTTCGCCCTGCTGTGCTTCGTATGTCTCAACTTGTCCTAATGTTCCCGATTTGTCCTTAATGACCCGACTTGACAAATGCCATAAAACAGAACGAGTCCAGCTGGGTAATTCAAGAAATTTGTAACACAATTGGAAAGTGTTGGGAACATTCTAATTTCTATTCCGACTGGGATTTCAGTAATTTGACTTCGCCCTGCTGTGCTTCGTATGTCTCGACTTGTCCTAATGGTCCCTACTGACCCGACTTGACATATGCCAAAACAATAGAACAAGTCCAGCAGGGTAAAACAAAAAATTTGTAACACAATTGGAAAAAGTTGGGAAACAATTCCAATTTCAATTCCGACTGAGATTTTCCTAATTTGACTTCGCCCTGCTGTGCTTCGTATGTCTCGACTTGTCCCAATATTCCCGATTGTTCCCACTGACCCGACTTGAGAAATGCCATACCTACAGAACAAGTCCAGCTGGGTAAAACAAGAAATTTGTAACACAATAGGAAAATGTTGGTGAACAATTCTAATTTCTATTCCGACTGGGATTTTAGTAATTTGACTTCGCCCTGCTGTGCTTCGTATGTCTCAACTTGTCCTAATGTTCCCGATTTGTCCTTAATGACCCGACTTGACAAATGCCAAAACTACATAACAAGTCCGGCAGGGTTAAACAAGAAATTTGTAACACAATAGGAAAATGTTGGGGAACAAATCTAATTTCAATTCCGACTGGGATTTTCGTAAATTGACTTGCCCTGCTGTGCTTCGTATGTCTCGACTTGTCCCAATGGTCCCGATATGTTCCCACTGACCCGACTTGAGAAATGCCATACCTACAGAACAAGTCCAGCTGGGTAAAACAAGAAATTTGTAACACAATAGGAAAATGTTGGTGAACAATTCTAATTTCTATTCCGACTGGGATTTTCGTAAATTGACTTAGCCCTTTTGTGCTTCGTATATCTCGACTTGTTCTAATGGTCCCTACCGACCCGATTTGACATATGCCTAAACTATAGAATAAGTCCAGCAGGGTAAAACAAGAAATTTGTAACACAATTGGAAAATGTTGGGAAACAATTCCAATTTCAATTCCGACTGAGATTTTCGATTTGACTTCGCCCTGCTGTGCTTAGTACGTCTCGTCTTGTCCTAATGGTCCCGATTTGTCCTTAAAGACCCGACTTGAAATATGCTAAAAAAAAACAAAACGAGTCCAGCTGGGTAATTCAAGAAATTTGTAACACAATTGGAAAATGTTGGGGAACAATTAAAATTTCAATTCCGACTGAGATTTTAGTAATTTGACTTCGCCCTGCTGTGCTTCGTATGTCTCGACTTGTCCTAATGTTCCCGATTTTTCCTTAAAGAACCGACTTGAAAAATGCTAAAAAAAAACAAAACGAGCCCAGCTGGGTAATTCAAGAAATTTGTAACACAATAGGAAAATGTTGGGGAACAAATCTAATTTCTATTCCGACTGGGATTTCAGTAATTTGACTTCGCCCTGCTGTGCTTCGTATGTCTCGACTTGTTCTAATGTTCCCGATTTGTCCTTAATGACCCGACTAGACAAATGCCAAAAAACAAAACGAGTCCAGCTGGGTAATTCAAGAAATTTGTAACACAATTGGAAAGTGTTGGGAACATTCAAATTTCAATTCCGACTGAGATTTTCGTAATATGACTTCGCCCTGCTGTGCTCGTATATCTCAACTTGTCCTAATGGTCTCTACTGACCCGACTTGACATATGCCAAAACTATAGAACAAATCCAGCAGGGTAAAACAAGAAATTTGTAACACAATTGGAAAATGTTGGGAAACAATTCCAATTTCAAATCCGACTGAGATTTTCGTAATTTGACTTCGCCCTGCTATGCTTTGTATATATCAATGTCTCGACTTGTCCTAATGTTCCCGATTTGTCATTAATGACCCGACTTGACAAATGCCAAAAAACAGAACGAGTCCAGCTGGGGAATTCACGAAATTTGTAACACAATTGGAAAGTGTTGGGAACATTCAAATTTCAATTCCGACTGAGATTTTAGTAATTTGACTTCGCCCTGCTGTGCTTCGTATGTCTCGACTTGTCCTAATGGTCCCTACTGACCCGACTTGACATATGCCAAAACTATAGAACAAGTCCAGCAGGGTAAAACAAAAAATTTGTAACACAATTGGAAAATGTTGGGGAACAATTAAAATTTCAATTCCGACTGAGATTTCAGTAATTTGACTTCGCCCTGCTGTGCTTCGTATGTCTCGACTTGTCCTAATGTTCCCGAATTGTCCTTAATGACCCGACTTGACAAATGCCAAAAAAAAAACGAGTCCAGCTGGGTAATTCAAGAAATTTGTAACACAATTGGAAAGTGTTGGGAACATTCTAATTTCAATTCCGACTGAGATTTTAGTAATTTGACTTCGCCCTGCTGTGCTTCGTATGTCTCAACTTGTCCTAATGTTCCCGATTTGTCCTTAATGACCCGACTTGACAAATGCCAAAGAACAGAACGAGTCCAGCTGGGTAATTCAAGAAATTTGTAACACAATTGGAAAGTGTTGGGAACATTCTAATTTCTATTCCGACTGGGATTTCAGTAATTTGACTTCGCCCTGCTGTGCTTCGTATGTCTCGACTTGTCCTAATGGTCCCTACTGACCCGACTTGACATATGCCAAAACAATAGAACAAGTCCAGCAGGGTAAAACAAAAAATTTGTAACACAATTGGAAAAAGTTGGGAAACAATTCCAATTTCAATTCCGACTGAGATTTTCCTAATTTGACTTCGCCCTGCTGTGCTTCGTATGTCTCGACTTGTCCCAATATTCCCGATTGTTCCCACTGACCCGACTTGAGAAATGCCATACCTACAGAACAAGTCCAGCTGGGTAAAACAAGAAATTTGTAACACAATAGGAAAATGTTTGTGAACAATTCTAATTTCTATTCCGACTGGGATTTTAGTAATTTGACTTCGCCCTGCTGTGCTTCGTATGTCTCAACTTGTCCTAATGTTCCCGATTTGTCCTTAATGACCCGACTTGACAAATGCCAAAACTACATAACAAGTCCGGCAGGGTTAAACAAGAAATTTGTAACACAATAGGAAAATGTTGGGGAACAAATCTAATTTCAATTCCGACTGGGATTTTCGTAAATTGACTTGCCCTGCTGTGCTTCGTATGTCTCGACTTGTCCCAATGGTCCCGATATGTTCCCACTGACCCGACTTGAGAAAT
Source organism: Chrysolina americana (assembly GCA_958502065.1). NCBI lineage: Eukaryota > Metazoa > Arthropoda > Insecta > Coleoptera > Chrysomelidae > Chrysolina > Chrysolina americana. The sequence goes on from OY293420.1 coordinate 32,072,351, forward strand.
GCCATACCTACAGAACAAGTCCAGCTGGGTAAAACAAGAAATTTGTAACACAATAGGAAAATGTTGGTGAACAATTCTAATTTCTATTCCGACTGGGATTTTCGTAAATTGACTTAGCCCTTTTGTGCTTCGTATATCTCGACTTGTTCTAATGGTCCCTACCGACCCGATTTGACATATGCCTAAACTATAGAATAAGTCCAGCAGGGTAAAACAAGAAATTTGTAACACAATTGGAAAATGTTGGGAAACAATTCCAATTTCAATTCCGACTGAGATTTTCGATTTGACTTCGCCCTGCTGTGCTTAGTACGTCTCGTCTTGTCCTAATGGTCCCGATTTGTCCTTAAAGACCCGACTTGAAAAATGCTAAAAAAAAACAAAACGAGTCCAGCTGGGTAATTCAAGAAATTTGTAACACAATTGGAAAATGTTGGGGAACAATTAAAATTTCAATTCCGACTGAGATTTTAGTAATTTGACTTCGCCCTGCTGTGCTTCGTATGTCTCGACTTGTCCTAATGTTCCCGATTTTTCCTTAAAGAACCGACTTGAAAAATGCTAAGAAAAAACAAAACGAGTCCAGCTGGGTAATTCAAGAAATTTGTAACACAATAGGAAAATGTTGGGGAACAAATCTAATTTCTATTCCGACTGGGATTTTAGTAATTTGACTTCGCCCTGCTGTGCTTCGTATGTCTCGACTTGTTCTAATGTTCCCGATTTGTCCTTAATGACCCGACTAGACAAATGCCAAAAAACAAAACGAGTCCAGCTGGGTAATTCAAGAAATTTGTAACACAATTGGAAAGTGTTGGGAACATTCAAATTTCAATTCCGACTGAGATTTTCGTAATATGACTTCGCCCTGCTGTGCTCGTATATCTCAACTTGTCCTAATGGTCCCTACTGACCCGACTTGACATATGCCAAAACTATAGAACAAATCCAGCAGGGTAAAACAAGAAATTTGTAACACAATTGGAAAATGTTGTGAAACAATTCCAATTTCAAATCCGACTGAGATTTTCGTAATTTGACTTCGCCCTGCTATGCTTTGTATATATCAATGTCTCGACTTGTCCTAATGTTCCCGATTTGTCCTTAATGACCCGACTTGACAAATGCCAAAAAACAGAACGAGTCCAGCTGGGGAATTCACGAAATTTGTAACACAATTGGAAAGTGTTGGGAACATTCAAATTTCAATTCCGACTGAGATTTTAGTAATTTGACTTCGCCCTGCTGTGCTTCGTATGTCTCGACTTGTCCTAATGGTCCCTACTGACCCGACTTGACATATGCCAAAACTATAGAACAAGTCCAGCAGGGTAAAACAAAAAATTTGTAACACAATTGGAAAAAGTTGGGAAACAATTCCAATTTCAATTCCGACTGAGGTTTTCTTAATTTGACTTCGCCCTGCTGTGCTTCGTATGTCTCGACTTGTCCTAATGGTCCCGATATGTTCCCACTGACCCGACTTGAGAAATGTCATACCTACAGAACAAGTCCAGCTGGGTAAAACAAGAAATTTGTAACACAATAGGAAATTGTTGTGGAACAATTCTAATTTCAATTCCGACTGGGATTTTCGTAAATTGACTTAGCCCTTTTGTGCTTCGTATGTCTCGACTTGTTCTAATGGTCCCTACTGACCCGATTTGACATATGCCTAAACTATAGAATAAGTCCAGCAGGGTAAAACAAGAAATTTGTAACACAATTGGAAAATGTTGGGAAACAATTCCAATTTCAATTCCGACTGAGATTTTCGATTTGACTTCGCCCTGCTGTGCTTAGTACGTTTCTTCTTGTCCTAATGGTCCCGATTTTTCCTTAAAGACCCGACTTGAAAAATGCTAAAAAAAAACAAAACGAGTCCAGCTGGGTAATTCAAGAAATTTGTAACACAATAGGAAAATGTTGGGGAACAAATCTAATTTCTATTCCGACTGGGATTTTAGTAATTTGACTTCGCCCTGCTGTGCTTCGTATGTCTCGACTTGTCCTAATGGTCCCGATATGTTCCCACTGACCCGACTTGAGAAATGTCATACCTACAGAACAAGTCCAGCTGGGTAAAACAAGAAATTTGTAACACAATAGGAAATTGTTGTGGAACAATTCTAATTTCAATTCCGACTGGGATTTTCGTAAATTGACTTAGCCCTTTTGTGCTTCGTATGTCTCGACTTGTCCTAATGTTCCCGATTTGTCCTTAATGACCCGACTAGACAAATGCCAAAAAACAAAACGAGTCCAGCTGGGTAATTCAAGAAATTTGTAACACAATAGGAAAATGTTGGGGAACAAATCTAATTTCAATTCCGAGATTTTCGATTTGACTTCGCCCTGCTGTGCTTAGTACGTCTCGTCTTGTCCTAATGGTCCCGATTTGTCCTTAAAGACCCGACTTGAAAAATGCTAAAAAAAAACAAAACGAGTCCAGCTGGGTAATTCAAGATATTTGTAGCACAATTGGAAAATGTTGGGGAACAATTCAAATTTCAATTCCGAAATTTTCGATTTGACTTCGCCCTGCTGTGCTTAGTACGTCTCGTCTTGTCCTAATGGTCCCGATTTGTCCTTAAAGACCCGACTTGAAGAATGCTAAAAAAAACAGAACGAGTCCAGCTGGGTAATTCAGTAACACAATAGGAAAATGTTGGGGAACAATTCTAATTTCTATTCCGACTGGGATTTTAGTAATTTGACTTCGCCCTGCTGTGCTTCGTATGTCTCAACTTGTCCTAATGTTCCCGATTTGTCCTTAATGACCCGACTTGACGAATGCCAGAAAACAGAACGAGTCCAGCTGGGGAATTCACGAAATTTGTAACACAATTGGAAAGTGTTGGGAACATTCAAATTTCAATTCCGACTGAGATTTTAGTAATTTGACTTCGCCCTGCTGTGCTTCGTACGTCTCGTCTTGTCCTAATGGTCCCGATTTGTCCTTAAAGACCCGACTTGAAAAATGCTAAAAAAAAACAAAACGAGTCCAGCTCGGTAATTCATGATATTTGTAGCACAATTGGAAAATGTTGGGGAACAATTCAAATTTCAATTCCGAAATTTTCGATTTGACTTCGCCCTGCTGTGCTTAGTACGTCTCGTCTTGTCCTAATGGTCCCGATTTGTCCTTAAAGACCCGACTTGAAGAATGCTAAAAAAAAACAGAACGAGTCCAGCTGGGTAATTCAGTAACACAATAGGAAAATGTTGGGGAACAATTCTAATTTCTATTCCGACTGGGATTTTAGTAATTTGACTTCGCCCTGCTGTGCTTCGTATGTCTCAACTTGTCCTAATGTTCCCGATTTGTCCTTAATGACCCGACTTGACAAATGCCAGAAAACAGAACGAGTCCAGCTGGGGAATTCACGAAATTTGTAACACAATTGGAAAGTGTTGGGAACATTCAAATTTCAATTCCGACTGAGATTTTCGTAATATGACTTCGCCCTGCTGTGCTCGTATATCTCAACTTGTCCTAATGGTCCCTACTGACCCGACTTGACATATGCCAAAACTATAGAACAAATCCAGCAGGGTAAAACAAGAAATTTGTAACACAATTGGAAAATGTTGGGAAACAATTCCAATTTCAAATCCGACTGAGATTTTCGTAATTTGACTTCGCCCTGCTATGCTTTGTATATATCAATGTCTCGACTTGTCCTAATGTTCCCGATTTGTCCTTAATGACCCGACTTGACAAATGCCAAAAAACAGAACGAGTCCAGCTGGGGAATTCACGAAATTTGTAACACAATTGGAAAGTGTTGGGAACATTCAAATTTCAATTCCGACTGAGATTTTAGTAATTTGACTTCGCCCTGCTGTGCTTCGTATGTCTCGACTTGTCCTAATGTTCCCGATTTTTCCTTAAAGAACCGACTTGAAAAATGCTAAAAAAAAACAAAACGAGTCCAGCTGGGTAATTCAAGAAATTTGTAACACAATAGGAAAATGTTGGGGAACAAATCTAATTTCTATTCCGACTGGGATTTTAGTAATTTGACTTCGCCCTGCTGTGCTTCGTATGTCTCGACTTGTTCTAATGTTCCCGATTTGTCCTTAATGACCCGACTAGACAAATGCCAAAAAACAAAACGAGTCCAGCTGGGTAATTCAAGAAATTTGTAACACAATTGGAAAGTGTTGGGAACATTCAAATTTCAATTCCGACTGAGATTTTCGTAATATGACTTCGCCCTGCTGTGCTCGTATATCTCAACTTGTCCTAATGGTCCCTACTGACCCGACTTGACATATGCCAAAACTATAGAACAAATCCAGCAGGGTAAAACAAGAAATTTGTAACACAATTGGAAAATGTTGGGAAACAATTCCAATTTCAAATCCGACTGAGATTTTCGTAATTTGACTTCGCCCTGCTATGCTTTGTATATATCAATGTCTCGACTTGTCCTAATGTTCCCGATTTGTCCTTAATGACCCGACTTGACAAATGCCAAAAAACAGAACGAGTCCAGCTGGGGAATTCACGAAATTTGTAACACAATTGGAAAGTGTTGGGAACATTCAAATTTCAATTCCGACTGAGATTTTAGTAATTTGACTTCGCCCTGCTGTGCTTCGTATGTCTCGACTTGTCCTAATGGTCCCTACTGACCCGACTTGACATATGCCAAAACTATAGAACAAGTCCAGCAGGGTAAAACAAAAAATTTGTAACACAATTGGAAAAAGTTGGGAAACAATTCCAATTTCAATTCCGACTGAGGTTTTCTTAATTTGACTTCGCCCTGCTGTGCTTCGTATGTCTCAACTTGTCCTAATGGTCCCGATATGTTCCCACTGACCCGACTTGAGAAATGTCATACCTACAGAACAAGTCCAGCTGGGTAAAACAAGAAATTTGTAACACAATAGGAAATTGTTGTGGAACAATTCTAATTTCAATTCCGACTGGGATTTTCGTAAATTGACTTAGCCCTTTTGTGCTTCGTATGTCTCGACTTGTTCTAATGGTCCCTACTGACCCGATTTGACATATGCCTAAACTATAGAATAAGTCCAGCAGGGTAAAACAAGAAATTTGTAACACAATTGGAAAATGTTGGGAAACAATTCCAATTTCAATTCCGACTGAGATTTTCGATTTGACTTCGCCCTGCTGTGCTTAGTACGTTTCTTCTTGTCCTAATGGTCCCGATTTTTCCTTAAAGACCCGACTTGAAAAATGCTAAAAAAAAAACAAAACGAGTCCAGCTGGGTAATTCAAGAAATTTGTAACACAATAGGAAAATGTTGGGGAACAAATCTAATTTCTATTCCGACTGGGATTTTAGTAATTTGACTTCGCCCTGCTGTGCTTCGTATGTCTCGACTTGTTCTAATGTTCCCGATTTGTCCTTAATGACCCGACTAGACAAATGCCAAAAAACAAAACGAGTCCAGCTGGGTAATTCAAGAAATTTGTAACACAATAGGAAAATGTTGGGGAACAAATCTAATTTCAATTCCGAGATTTTCGATTTGACTTCGCCCTGCTGTGCTTAGTACGTCTCGTCTTGTCCTAATGGTCCCGATTTGTCCTTAAAGACCCGACTTGAAAAATGCTAAAAAAAAACAAAACGAGTCCAGCTGGGTAATTCAAGATATTTGTAGCACAATTGGAAAATGTTGGGGAACAATTCAAATTTCAATTCCGAAATTTTCGATTTGACTTCGCCCTGCTGTGCTTAGTACGTCTCGTCTTGTCCTAATGGTCCCGATTTGTCCTTAAAGACCCGACTTGAAGAATGCTAAAAAAAAACAGAACGAGTCCAGCTGGGTAATTCAGTAACACAATAGGAAAATGTTGGGGAACAATTCTAATTTCTATTCCGACTGGGATTTTAGTAATTTGACTTCGCCCTGCTGTGCTTCGTATGTCTCAACTTGTCCTAATGTTCCCGATTTGTCCTTAATGACCCGACTTGACAAATGCCAGAAAACAGAACGAGTCCAGCTGGGGAATTCACGAAATTTGTAACACAATTGGAAAGTGTTGGGAACATTCAAATTTCAATTCCGACTGAGATTTTAGTAATTTGACTTCGCCCTGCTGTGCTTCGTATGTCTCGACTTGTCCTAATGCTCCCGATTTGTCCTTAATGACCCGACTTGACAAATGCCAAAAAACAGAAAGAGTCCAGCTGGGTAATTCAAGAAATTTGTAACACAATTGGAAAGTGTTGGGAACATTCAAATTTCAATTCCGACTGAGATTTTCGTAATATGACTTCGCCCTGCTGTGCTTCGTATGTCTCGATTTGTCCTAATGTTCCCGATTTGTCCTTAATGACCCGACTTGACAAATGCCAAAACTACAGAACAAGTCCAGCTGGGTTAAACAAGAAATTTGTAATACAATAGGAAAATGTTGGGGAACAAATCTAATTTCAATTCCGACTGGGATTTTCGTAAATTGACTTGCCATGCTGTGCTTCGTATGTCTCGACTTGTCCTAATGTTCCCGATTTGTCCTTAATGACCCGACTTGACAAATGCCAAAAAACAGAACGAGTCCAGCTGGGAAATTCACGAAATTTGTAACACAATTGGAAAGTGTTGGGAACATTCAAATTTCAATTCCGACTGAGATTTTAGTAATTTGACTTCGCCCTGCTGTGCTTCGTATGTCTCGACTTGTCCTAATGCTCCCGATTTGTCCTTAATGACCCGACTTGACAAATGCAAAAAAACAGAAAGAGTCCAGCTGGGTAATTCAAGAAATTTGTAACACAATTGGAAAGTGTTGGGAACATTCAAATTTCAATTCCGACTGAGATTTTCGTAATATGACTTCGCCCTGCTGTGCTTCGTATGTCTCGACTTGTCCTAATGGTCCCGATTTGTCCTTGATGACCCGACTTGACAAATGTCAAAATACAGGACAAGCCCAGCTGGGTAAAACAAGATATTTGTAGCACAATTGGAAAATGTTGGGGAACAATTCAAATTTCAATTCCGAGATTTTCGATTTGACTTCGCCCTGCTGTGCTTAGTACGTCTCGTCTTGTCCTAATGGTCCCGATTTGTCCTTAAAGACCCGACTTGAAAAATGCTAAAAAAAAACAAAACGAGTCCAGCTGGGTAATTCAAGAAATTTGTAACACAATAGGAAAATGTTGGGGAACAAATCTAATTTCTATTCCGACTGGGATTTTAGTAATTTGACTTAGCCCTGCTGTGCTTCGTATGTCTCGACTTGTTCTAATGTTCCCGATTTGTCCTTAATGACCCGACTTGACATATGCCAAAACTACAGAACAAGTCCAGCTGGGTTAAACAAGAAATTTGTAATACAATAGGAAAATGTTGGGGAACAAATCTAATTTCAATTCCGACTGGGATTTTCGTAAATTGACTTGCCATGCTGTGCTTCGTATGTCTCGACTTGTCCTAATGGTCCCGATTTGTCCTTAAAGACCCGACTTGAAAAATGCTAAAAAGAACAGAACGAGTCCAGCTGGGTAATTCAGTAACACAATAGGAAAATGTTGGGGAACAATTCTAATTCCTATTCCGACTGGGATTTTAGTAATTTGACTTCGCCCTGCTGTGCTTCGTATGTCTCGACTTGTCCTAATGTTCCCGATTTGTCCTTAATGACCCGACTTGACAAATGCCAAAAAACAGAACGAGTCCAGCTGGGGAATTCACGAAATTTGTAACACAATTGGAAAGTGTTGGGAACATTCAAATTTCAATTCCGACTCAGATTTTAGTAATTTGACTTCGCCCTGCTGTGCTTCGTATGTCTCGACTTGTCCCAATGGTCCCTACTGACCCGACTTGACATATGCCAAAACTATAGAACAAGTCCAGAAGGGTAAAACAAAAAATTTGTAACACAATTGGAAAAAGTTGGGAAACAATTCCAATTTCAATTCCGACTGAGATTTTCTTAGTTTGACTTCGCCCTGCTGTGCTTCGTATGTCTCGACTTGTCCTAATGGTCCCGATATGTTCCCACTGACCCGACTTGAGAAATGCCATACCTACAGAACAAGTCCAGCTGGGTAAAACAAGAAATTTGTAACAAAATAGGAAATTGTTGTGGAACAATTCTAATTTCAATTCCGACTGGGATTTTCGTAAATTGACTTAGCCCTTTTGTGCTTCGTATGTCTCGACTTGTCCTAATGTTCCCTATTTGTCCTTAATGACCCGACTTGACAAATGCCAAAAAACAGAACAAGTCCAGCTGGGGAATTCACGAAATTTTTAACACAATTGGAAAGTGTTGGGAACATTCAAATTTCAATTCCGACTGAGATTTTAGTAATTTGACTTCGCCCTGCTGTGCTTCGTATGTCTCGACTTGACCTAATGGTCCCTACTGACCCGACTTGACATATGCCAAAACTATAGAACAAGTCCAGAAGGGGAAAACAAAAAATTTGTAACACGATTGGAAAAAGTTGGGAAACAATTCCAATTTCAATTCCGACTGAGATTTTCTTAATTTGACTTCACCCTGCTGTGCTTCGTATGTCTCGACTTGTCCTAATGGTCCCGATATGTTCCCACTGATCCGACTTGAGAAATGCCATACCTACAGAACAAGTCCAGCTGGGTAAAACAAGAAATTTGTAACACAATAGGAAATTATTGTGGAACAATTCCAATTTCAATTCCGACTGAGATTTTCGTAATTTGACTTCGCCCTGCTGTGCTTTGTATATATCAATGTCTCGACTTGTCCTAATGTTCCCGATTTGTCCTTAATGACCCGACTTGACAAATGCCAAAAAACAGAACGAGTCCAGCTGGGGAATTCACGAAATTTGTAACACAATTGGAAAGTGTTGGGAACATTCAAATTTCAATTCCGACTGAGATTTTAGTAATTTGACTTCGCCCTGCTGTGCTTCGTATGTCTCGACTTGTCCTAATGGTCCCTACTGACCCGACTTGACATATGCCAAAACTATAGAACAAGTCCAGCAGGGTAAAACAAAAAATTTGTAACACAATTGGAAAAAGTTGGGAAACAATTCCAATTTCAATTCCGACTGAGATTTTCTTAATTTGACTTCGCCCTGCTGTGCTTCGTATGTCTCGACTTGTCCTAATGGTCCCGATATGTCCTTAATGACCCGACTTGACAAATGCCAAAAAACAGAACGAGTCCAGCTGGGGAATTCACGAAATTTGTAACACAATTGGAAAGTGTTGGGAACATTCAAATTTCAATTCCGACTGAGATTTTAGTAATTTGACTTCGCCCTGCTGTGCTTCGTATGTCTCGACTTGTCCTAATGGTCCCTACTGACCCGACTTGACATATGCCAAAACTATAGAACAAGTCCAGCAGGGTAAAACAAAAAATTTGTAACACAATTGGAAAAAGTTGGGAAACAATTCCAATTTCAATTCCGACTGAGATTTTCTTAATTTGACTTCGCCCTGCTGTGCTTCGTATGTCTCGACTTGTCCTAATGGTCCCGATATGTTCCCACTGACCCGACTTGAGAAATGCCATACCTACAGAACAAGTCCAGCTGGGTAAACAAGAAATTTGTAACACAATAGGAAATTGTTGTGGAACAATTCTAATTTCAATTCCGACTGGGATTTTCGTAAATTGACTTAGCCCTTTTGTGCTTCGTATGTCTCGACTTGTTCTAATGGTCCCTACTGACCCGATTTGACATATGCCTAAACTATAGAATAAGTCCAGCAGGGTAAAACAAGAAATTTGTAACACAATTGGAAAATGTTGGGGAACAATTCAAATTTCAATTCCGAGATTTTCGATTTGACTTCGCCCTGCTGTGCTTAGTACGTCTCGTCTTGTCCTAATGGTCCCGATTTGTCCTTAAAGACCCGACTTGAAAAATGCTAAAAGAAAACAGAACGAGTCCAGCTGGGTAATTCAAGATATTAGTAACACAATAGGAAAATGTTGGGGAACAATTCTAATTTCTATTCCGACTGGGATTTTAGTAATTTGACTTCGCCCTGCTGTGCTTCGTATGTCTCGACTTGTCCTAATGTTCCCGATTTGTCCAATGACCCGACTTGACAAATGCCAAAAAACAGAACGAGTCCAGCTGGGGAATTCACGAAATTTGTAACACAATTGGAAAGTGTTGGGAACATTCAAATTTCAATTCCGACTGAGATTTTAGCAAATTGACTTCGCCCTAGTGTGCTTCGTATGTCTCGACTTGTTCTAATGGTCCCTACTGACCCGACTTGACATATGCCAAAACTATAGAACAAGTCCAGCAGGGTAAAACAAAAAATTTGTAACACAATTGGAAAAAGTTGGGAAACAATTCCAATTTCAATTCCGACTGAGATTTTCTTAATTTGACTTCACCCTGCTGTGCTTCGTATGTCTCGACTTGTCCTAATGGTCCCGATTTGTCCCCACTGACCCGACTTGAGAAATGCCTTACCTACAGGACAAGCCCAGCTGGGTAACAAGAAATTTGTAGCACAATTGGAAAATGTTGGGGAACAATTCAAATTTCAATTCCGAGATTTTCGATTTGACTTCGCCCTGCTGTGCTTAGTACGTCTCGTCTTGTCCTAATGGTCCCGATTTGTCCTTAAAGACCCGACTTGAAAAATGCTAAAAAAAAACAAAACGAGTCCAGCTGGGTAATTCAAGAAATTTGTAACACAATAGGAAAATGTTGGGGAACAAATCTAATTTCTATTCCGACTGGGATTTTAGTAATTTGACTTCGCCCTGCTGTGCTTCGTATGTCTCGACTTGTTCTAATGTTCCCGATTTGTCCTTAATGACCCGACTTGACATATGCCAAAACTATAGAACAAGTCCAGCAGGGTAAAACAAGAAATTTGTAACACAATTGGAAAATGTTGGGAAAAAATTCCAATTTCAATTCCGACTGGGATATTCGTAAATTGACTTAGCCCTGCTGTGCTTCGTATGTCTCGACTTGTTCTAATGGTCCCGATTTGTGCTTGATGACACGACTTGACAAATGCCAAAATACAGGACAAGTCCAGCTGGGTAAAACAAGAAATTTGTAGCACAATTGGAAAATGTAGGGGAACAATTCAAATATCAATTCCGACTAAGATTTCAGTAATTTGACTTCGCCCTGCTGTGCTTCGTATGTCTCGACTTGTCCTAATGGTCCCGATTTGTCCCCACTGACCCGACTTGACAAATGCTAAAACTACAGAACAAGTCCAGCTGGGTTAAACAAGAAATTTGTAACACAATAGGAAAATGTTGGGGAACAAATCTAATTTCAATTCCGACTGGGATTTTCGTAAATTGACTTGCCATGCTGTGCTTCGTATGTCTCGACTTGTCCTAATGGTCCCGATTTGTCCTTGATGACCCGACTTGACAAATGCCAAAAAACAGAACGAGTCCAGCTGGGGAATTCACGAAATTTGTAACACAAATGGAAAGTGTTGGGAACATTCAAATTTCAATTCCGACTGAGATTTTAGTAATTTGACTTCGCCCTGCTGTGCTTCGTATGTCTCGACTTGTCCTAATGGTCCCGATATGTCCTTAATGACCCGACTTGACAAATGCCAAAAAACAGAACGAGTCCAGCTGGGGAATTCACGAAATTTGTAACACAAATGGAAAGTGTTGGGAACATTCAAATTTCAATTCCGACTGAGATTTTAGTAATTTGACTTCGCCCTGCTGTGCTTCGTATGTCTCGACTTGTCCTAATGCTCCCGATTTGTCCTTAATGACCCGACTTGACAAATGCCAAAAAACAGAAAGAGTCCAGCTGGGTAATTCAAGAAATTTGTAACACAATTGGAAAGTGTTGGGAACATTCAAATTTCAATTCCGACTGAGATTTTCGTAATATGACTTCGCCCTGCTGTGCTTCGTATGTCTCGACTTGTCCTAATGTTCCCGATTTGTCCTTAATGACCCGACTTGACAAATGCCAAAACTACAGAACAAGTCCAGCTGGGTTAAACAAGAAATTTGTGATACAATAGGAAAATGTTGGGGAACAAATCTAATTTCAATTCCGACTGGGATTTTCGTAAATTGACTTGCCATGCTGTGCTTCGTATGTCTCGACTTGTCCTAATGGTCCCGATTTGTCCTTGATGGCCCGACTTGACAAATGTCAAATACAGGACAAGCCCAGCTGGGTAAAACAAGAAATTTGTAGCACAATTGGAAAATGTTGGGGAACAATTCAAATTTCTATTCCGACTGGGATTTTAGTAATTTGACTTCGCCCTGCTGTGCTTCGTATGTCTCAACTTGTCCTAATGTTCCCGATTTGTCCTTAATGACCCGACTTGACAAATGCCAAAAAACAGAACGAGTCCAGCTGGGGAATTCACGAAATTTGTAACACAAATGGAAAGTGTTGGGAACATTCAAATTTCAATTCCGACTGAGATTTTAGTAATTTGACTTCGCCCTGCTGTGCTTCGTATGTCTCGACTTGTCCTAATGCTCCCGATTTGTCCTTAAAGACCCGACTTGACAAATGCCAAAAAACAGAAAGAGTCCAGCTGGGTAATTCAAGAAATTTGTAACACAATTGGAAAGTGTTGGGAACATTCAAATTTCAATTCCGACTGAGATTTTCGTAATATGACTTCGCCCTGCTGTGCTTCGTATGTCTCGACTTGTCCTAATGTTCCCGATTTGTCCTTAATGACCCGACTTGACAAATGCCAAAACTACAGAACAAGTCCAGCTGGGTTAACAAGAAATTTGTAATACAATAGGAAAATGTTGGGGAACAAATCTAATTTCAATTCCGACTGGGATTTTCGTAAATTGACTTGCCATGCTGTGCTTCGTATGTCTCGACTTGTCCGAATGTTCCCGATTTGTCCTTAATGACCCGACTTGACAAATGCCAAAAAACAGAACGAGTCCAGCTGGGGAATTCACGAAATTTGTAACACAATTGGAAAGTGTTGGGAACATTCAAATTTCAATTCCGACTGAGATTTTAGTAATTTGACTTCGCCCTGCTGTGCTTCGTATGTCTCGACTTGTCCTAATGCTCCCGATTTGTCCTTAATGACCCGACTTGACAAATGCCAAAAAACAGAAAGAGTCCAGCTGGGTAATTCAAGAAATTTGTAACACAATTGGAAAGTGTTGGGAACATTCAAATTTCAATTCCGACTGAGATTTTCGTAATATGACTTCGCCCTGCTGTGCTTCGTATGTCTCGACTTGTCCTAATGGTCCCGATTTGTCCTTGATGACCCGACTTGACAAATGTCAAAATACAGGACAAGCCCAGCTGGGTAAAACAAGAAATTTGTAGCACAATTGGAAAATGTTGGGGAACAATTCAAATTTCAATTCCGAGATTTTCGATTTGACTTCGCCCTGCTGTGCTTAGTACGTCTCGTCTTGTCCTAATGGTCCCGATTTGTCCTTAAAGACCCGACTTGAAAAATGCTAAAAAAAAACAAAACGAGTCCAGCTGGGTAATTCAAGAAATTTGTAACACAATAGGAAAATGTTGGGGAACAAATCTAATTTCTATTCCGACTGGGATTTTAGTAATTTGACTTAGCCCTGCTGTGCTTCGTATGTCTCGACTTGTTCTAATGTTCCCGATTTGTCCTTAATGACCCGACTTGACATATGCCAAAACTACAGAACAAGTCCAGCTGGGTTAAACAAGAAATTTGTAATACAATAGGAAAATGTTGGGGAACAAATCTAATTTCAATTCCGACTGGGATTTTCGTAAATTGACTTGCCATGCTGTGCTTCGTATGTCTCGACTTGTCCTAATGGTCCCGATTTGTCCTTAAAGACCCGACTTGAAAAATGCTAAAAAGAACAGAACGAGTCCAGCTGGGTAATTCAGTAACACAATAGGAAAATGTTGGGGAACAATTCTAATTCCTATTCCGACTGGGATTTTAGTAATTTGACTTCGCCCTGCTGTGCTTCGTATGTCTCGACTTGTCCTAATGTTCCCGATTTGTCCTTAATGACCCGACTTGACAAATGCCAAAAAACAGAACGAGTCCAGCTGGGGAATTCACGAAATTTGTAACACAATTGGAAAGTGTTGGGAACATTCAAATTTCAATTCCGACTCAGATTTTAGTAATTTGACTTCGCCCTGCTGTGCTTCGTATGTCTCGACTTGTCCCAATGGTCCCTACTGACCCGACTTGACATATGCCAAAACTATAGAACAAGTCCAGAAGGGTAAAACAAAAAATTTGTAACACAATTGGAAAAAGTTGGGAAACAATTCCAATTTCAATTCCGACTGAGATTTTCTTAGTTTGACTTCGCCCTGCTGTGCTTCGTATGTCTCGACTTGTCCTAATGGTCCCGATATGTTCCCACTGACCCGACTTGAGAAATGCCATACCTACAGAACAAGTCCAGCTGGGTAAAACAAGAAATTTGTAACACAATAGGAAATTGTTGTGGAACAATTCTAATTTCAATTCCGACTGGGATTTTCGTAAATTGACTTAGCCCTTTTGTGCTTCGTATGTCTCGACTTGTCCTAATGTTCCCTATTTGTCCTTAATGACCCGACTTGACAAATGCCAAAAAACAGAACAAGTCCAGCTGGGGAATTCACGAAATTTTTAACACAATTGGAAAGTGTTGGGAACATTCAAATTTAAATTCCGACTGAGATTTTAGTAATTTGACTTCGCCCTGCTGTGCTTCGTATGTCTCGACTTGACCTAATGGTCCCTACTGACCCGACTTGACATATGCCAAAACTATAGAACAAGTCCAGAAGGGGAAAACAAAAAATTTGTAACACGATTGGAAAAAGTTGGGAAACAATTCCAATTTCAATTCCGACTGAGATTTTCTTAATTTGACTTCACCCTGCTGTGCTTCGTATGTCTCGACTTGTCCTAATGGTCCCGATATGTTCCCACTGATCCGACTTGAGAAATGCCATACCTACAGAACAAGTCCAGCTGGGTAAAACAAGAAATTTGTAACACAATAGGAAATTATTGTGGAACAATTCCAATTTCAATTCCGACTGAGATTTTCGTAATTTGACTTCGCCCTGCTGTGCTTTGTATATATCAATGTCTCGACTTGTCCTAATGTTCCCGATTTGTCCTTAATGACCCGACTTGACAAATGCCAAAAAACAGAACGAGTCCAGCTGGGGAATTCACGAAATTTGTAACACAATTGGAAAGTGTTGGGAACATTCAAATTTCAATTCCGACTGAGATTTTAGTAATTTGACTTCGCCCTGCTGTGCTTCGTATGTCTCGACTTGTCCTAATGGTCCCTACTGACCCGACTTGACATATGCCAAAACTATAGAACAAGTCCAGCAGGGTAAAACAAAAAATTTGTAACACAATTGGAAAAAGTTGGGAAACAATTCCAATTTCAATTCCGACTGAGATTTTCTTAATTTGACTTCGCCCTGCTGTGCTTCGTATGTCTCGACTTGTCCTAATGGTCCCGATATGTTCCCACTGACCCGACTTGAGAAATGCCATACCTACAGAACAAGTCCAGCTGGGTAAACAAGAAATTTGTAACACAATAGGAAATTGTTGTGGAACAATTCTAATTTCAATTCCGACTGGGATTTTCGTAAATTGACTTAGCCCTTTTGTGCTTCGTATGTCTCGACTTGTTCTAATGGTCCCTACTGACCCGATTTGACATATGCCTAAACTATAGAATAAGTCCAGCAGGGTAAAACAAGAAATTTGTAACACAATTGGAAAATGTTGGGGAACAATTCAAATTTCAATTCCGAGATTTTCGATTTGACTTCGCCCTGCTGTGCTTAGTACGTCTCGTCTTGTCCTAATGGTCCCGATTTGTCCTTAAAGACCCGACTTGAAAAATGCTAAAAGAAAACAGAACGAGTCCAGCTGGGTAATTCAAGATATTAGTAACACAATAGGAAAATGTTGGGGAACAATTCTAATTTCTATTCCGACTGGGATTTTAGTAATTTGACTTCGCCCTGCTGTGCTTCGTATGTCTCGACTTGTCCTAATGTTCCCGATTTGTCCAATGACCCGACTTGACAAATGCCAAAAAACAGAACGAGTCCAGCTGGGGAATTCACGAAATTTGTAACACAATTGGAAAGTGTTGGGAACATTCAAATTTCAATTCCGACTGAGATTTTAGCAAATTGACTTCGCCCTAGTGTGCTTCGTATGTCTCGACTTGTTCTAATGGTCCCTACTGACCCGACTTGACATATGCCAAAACTATAGAACAAGTCCAGCAGGGTAAAACAAAAAATTTGTAACACAATTGGAAAAAGTTGGGAAACAATTCCAATTTCAATTCCGACTGAGATTTTCTTAATTTGACTTCACCCTCCTGTGCTTCGTATGTCTCGACTTGTCCTAATGGTCCCGATTTGTCCCCACTGACCCGACTTGAGAAATGCCTTACCTACAGGACAAGCCCAGCTGGGTAACAAGAAATTTGTAGCACAATTGGAAAATGTTGGGGAACAATTCAAATTTCAATTCCGAGATTTTCGATTTGACTTCGCCCTGCTGTGCTTAGTACGTCTCGTCTTGTCCTAATGGTCCCGATTTGTCCTTAAAGACCCGACTTGAAAAATGCTAAAAAAAAAACAAAACGAGTCCAGCTGGGTAATTCAAGAAATTTGTAACACAATAGGAAAATGTTGGGGAACAAATCTAATTTCTATTCCGACTGGGATTTTAGTAATTTGACTTCGCCCTGCTGTGCTTCGTATGTCTCGACTTGTTCTAATGTTCCCGATTTGTCCTTAATGACCCGACTTGACATATGCCAAAACTATAGAACAAGTCCAGCAGGGTAAAACAAGAAATTTGTAACACAATTGGAAAATGTTGGGAAACAATTCCAATTTCAATTCCGACTGGGATATTCGTAAATTGACTTAGCCCTGCTGTGCTTCGTATGTCTCGACTTGTTCTAATGGTCCCGATTTGTGCTTGATGACACGACTTGACAAATGCCAAAATACAGGACAAGTCCAGCTGGGTAAAACAAGAAATTTGTAGCACAATTGGAAAATGTAGGGGAACAATTCAAATATCAATTCCGACTAAGATTTCAGTAATTTGACTTCGCCCTGCTGTGCTTCGTATGTCTCGACTTGTCCTAATGGTCTTGATTTGTCCCCACTGACCCGACTTGACAAATGCTAAAACTACAGAACAAGTCCAGCTGGGTTAAACAAGAAATTTGTAACACAATAGGAAAATGTTGGGGAACAAATCTAATTTCAATTCCGACTGGGATTTTCGTAAATTGACTTGCCATGCTGTGCTTCGTATGTCTCGACTTGTCCTAATGGTCTCGATTTGTCCTTGATGACCCGACTTGACAAATGTCAAAATACAGGATAAGCCCAGCTGGGTAAAACAAGAAATTTGTAGCACAATTGGAAAATGTTGGGGAACAATTCAAATTTCAATTCCGAGATTTTCGATTTGACTTCGCCCTGCTGTGCTTACTACGTCTCGTCTTGTCCTAATGGTCCCGATTTGTCCCCACTGACCCGACTTGACAAATGCTAAAACTACAGAACAAGTCCAGCTGGGTTAAACAAGAAATTTGTAACACAATAGGAAAATGTTGGGGAACAAATCTAATTTCAATTCCGACTGGGATTTTCGTAAATTGACTTGCCATGCTGTGCTTCGTATGTCTCGACTTGTCCTAATGGTCCCGATTTGTCCTTGATGACCCGACTTGACAAATGCCAAAATACAGGACAAGCCCAGCTGGGTAAAACAAGAAATTTGTAGCACAATTGGAAAATTTTGGGGAACAATTCAAATTTCAATTCCGAAATTTTCGATTTGACTTCGCCCTGCTGTGCTTAGTACGTCTCGTCTTGTCCTAATGGTCCCGATTTGTCCTTAAAGACCCGACTTGAAGAATGCTAAAAAAAACAGAACGAGTCCAGCTGGGTAATTCAGTAACACAATAGGAAAATGTTGGGGAACAATTCTAATTTCTATTCCGACTGGGATTTTAGTAATTTGTCTTCGCCCTGCTGTGCTTCGTATGTCTCAACTTGTCCTAATGTTCCCGATTTGTCCTTAATGACCCGACTTGACAAATGCCAAAAAACAGAACGAGTCCAGCTGGGGAATTCACGAAATTTGTAACACAATTGGAAAGTGTTGGGAACATTCAAATTTCAATTCCGACTGAGATTTTAGTAATTTGACTTCGCCCTGCTGTGCTTCGTATGTCTCGACTTGTCCTAATGCTCCCGATTTGTCCTTAATGACCCGACTTGACAAATGCCAAAAAACAGAAAGAGTCCAGCTGGGTAATTCAAGAAATTTGTAACACAATTGGAAAGTGTTGGGAACATTGAAATTTCAATTCCGACTGAGATTTTCGTAATATGAATTCGCCCTGCTGTGCTTCGTATGTCTCGATTTGTCCTAATGTTCCCGATTTGTCCTTAATGACCCGACTTGACAAATGCCAAAACTACAGAACAAGTCCAGCTGGGTAATTCAAGAAATTTGTAACACAATTGGAAAGTGTTGGGAACATTCAAATTTCAATTCCGACTGAGATTTTCGTAATATGACTTCGCCCTGCTTTGAATCATATGTCTTGACTTGTCCTAATGCTCCCGATTTGTCCTTAATGACCCGACTTGACAAATGCCAAAAAACAGAACGAGTCCAGCTGGGTAATTCAAGAAATTTGTAACACAATTGGAAAATGTTGGGAAACAATTCCAATTTCAATTCCGACTGAGATTTTCGTAATTTGACTTCGCCCTGCTTTGCTTTGTATATATCAATGTCTCGACTTGTCCTAATGTTCCCGATTTGTCCTTAATGACCCGACTTGACAATTGCCAAAAAACAGAACGAGTCCAGCTGGGGAATTCAAGAAATTTGTAACACAATTGGAAAGTGTTGGGAACATCCAAATTTAAATTCCGACTGAGATTTTTGTAATATGACTTCGCCCTGCTGTGCTTCGTATATATCAACTTGTACTAATGTTCCCGATTTTTCCCCGTTGACCCAACTTGACGAATGCCAAAACTACAGAACAAGTCAAGCTGGGTAAAACAAGAAATTTGTAGCACAATTGGAAAATGTTGGGGAACAATTAAAATTTCAATTTCGACTGAGATTTTAGTAATTTGACTTCGCCCTACTGTGCTTCGTATGTTTCGACTTGTCCTAATGTTCCCGATTTGTCCTTAATGACCCGACTTGACAAATGCAAAAAAACAGAACGAGTCCAGCTGGGTAATTCAAGAAATTTGTAACACAATTGGAAAGTGTTGGGAACATTCAAATTTCAATTCCGACTGAGATTTTCGTAATATGACTTCGCCCTGCTTTGAATCATATGTCTTGACTTGTCCTAATGGCCCCGATTTGTCCCCACTGACCCGACTTGACAAATGCCAAAACTACAGAACAAGTCCAGCTGGGTTAAACAAGAAATTTGTAACACAATAGGAAAATGTTGGGGAACAAATCTAATTTCAATTCCGACTGGGATTTTCGTAAATTGACTTGCCATGCTGTGCTTCGTATGTCTCGACTTGTCCTAATGGTCTCGATTTGTCCTTGATGACCCGACTTGACAAATGTCAAAATACAGGATAAGCCCAGCTGGGTAAAACAAGAAATTTGTAGCACAATTGGAAAATGTTGGGGAACAATTCAAATTTCAATTCCGAGATTTTCGATTTGACTTCGCCCTGCTGTGCTTAGTACGTCTCGTCTTGTCCTAATGGTCCCGATTTGTCCTTAAAGACCCGACTTGAAAAATGCTAAAAGAAAACAGAACGAGTCCAGCTGGGTAATTCAAGAAATTAGTAACACAATAGGAAAATGTTGGGGAACAATTCTATATTCTATTCCGACTGGGATTTTAGTAATTTGACTTCGCCCTGCTGTGCTTCGTATGTCTCGACTTGTCCTAATGTTCCCGATTTGTCCTTAATGACCCGACTTGACAAATGCCAAAAAACAGAACGAGTCCAGCTGGGTAAAACAAGAAATTTGTAGCACAATTGGAAAATGTTGGGGAACAATTCAAATTTCAATTCCGAAATTTTCGATTTGACTTCGCCCTGCTGTGCTTAGTACGTCTCGTCTTGTCCTAATGGTCCCGATTTGTCCTTAAAGACCCGACTTGAAGAATGCTAAAAAAACAGAACGAGTCCAGCTGGGTAATTCAGTAACACAATAGGAAAATGTTGGGGAACAATTCTAATTTCTATTCCGACTGGGATTTTAGTAATTTGACTTCGCCCTGCTGTGCTTCGTATGTCTCGACTTGTCCTAATGCTCCCGATTTGTCCTTAATGACCCGACTTGACAAATGCCAAAAAACAGAAAGAGTCCAGCTGGGTAATTCAAGAAACTTGTAACACAATTGGAAAGTGTTGGGAACATTCAAATTTCAATTCCGACTGAGATTTTCGTAATATGACTTCGCCCTGCTGTGCTTCGTATGTCTCGACTTGTCCTAATGGTCCCGATATGTTCCCACTGTCCCGACTTGAGAAATGCCATACCTACAGAACAAGTCCAGCTGGGTAAAACAAGAAATTTGTAACACAATAGGAAATTGTTGTGGAACAATTCTAATTTCAATTCCGACTGGGATTTTCGTAAATTGACTTAGCCCTTTTGTGCTTCGTATGTCTCGACTTGTTCTAATGGTCCCTACTGACCCGATTTGACATATGCCTAAACTATAGAATAAGTCCAGCAGGGTAAAACAAGAAATTTGTAACACAATTGGAAAATGTTGGGAAACAATTCCAATTTCAATTCCGACTGAGATTTTCGATTTGACTTCGCCCTGCTGTGCTTAGTACGTCTCGTCTTGTCCTAATGGTCCCGATTTGTCCCCACTGACCCGACTTGACAAATGCCAAAACTACAGAACAAGTCCAGCTGGGTTAAACAAGAAATTTGTAACACAATAGGAAAATGTTGGGGAACAAATCTAATTTCAATTCCGACTGGGATTTTCGTAAATTGACTTGCCATGCTGTGCTTCGTATGTCTCGACTTGTCCTAATGGTCCCGATTTGTCCTTGATGACCCGACTTGACAAATGCCAAAATACAGGACAAGCCCAGCTGGGTAAAACAAGAAATTTGTAGCACAATTGGAAAATTTTGGGGAACAATTCAAATTTCAATTCCGAAATTTTCGATTTGACTTCGCCCTGCTGTGCTTAGTACGTCTCGTCTTGTCCTAATGGTCCCGATTTGTCCTTAAAGACCCGACTTGAAGAATGCTAAAAAAAACAGAACGAGTCCAGCTGGGTAATTCAGTAACACAATAGGAAAATGTTGGGGAACAATTCTAATTTCTATTCCGACTGGGATTTTAGTAATTTGACTTCGCCCTGCTGTGCTTCGTATGTCTCAACTTGTCCTAATGTTCCCGATTTGTCCTTAATGACCCGACTTGACAAATGCCAAAAAACAGAACGAGTCCAGCTGGGGAATTCACGAAATTTGTAACACAATTGGAAAGTGTTGGGAACATTCAAATTTCAATTCCGACTGAGATTTTAGTAATTTGACTTCGCCCTGCTGTGCTTCGTATGTCTCGACTTGTCCTAATGCTCCCGATTTGTCCTTAATGACCCGACTTGACAAATGCCAAAAAACAGAAAGAGTCCAGCTGGGTAATTCAAGAAATTTGTAACACAATTGGAAAGTGTTGGGAACATTGAAATTTCAATTCCGACTGAGATTTTCGTAATATGACTTCGCCCTGCTGTGCTTCGTATGTCTCGATTTGTCCTAATGTTCCCGATTTGTCCTTAATTACCCGACTTGACAAATGCCAAAACTACAGAACAAGTCCAGCTGGGTAATTCAAGAAATTTGTAACACAATTGGAAAGTGTTGGGAACATTCAAATTTCAATTCCGACTGAGATTTTCGTAATATGACTTCGCCCTGCTTTGAATCATATGTCTTGACTTGTCCTAATGCTCCCGATTTGTCCTTAATGACCCGACTTGACAAATGCCAAAAAACAGAACGAGTCCAGCTGGGTAATTCAAGAAATTTGTAACACAATTGGAAAATGTTGGGAAACAATTCCAATTTCAATTCCGACTGAGATTTTCGTAATTTGACTTCGCCCTGCTTTGCTTTGTATATATCAATGTCTCGACTTGTCCTAATGTTCCCGATTTGTCCTTAATGACCCGACTTGACAATTGCCAAAAAACAGAACGAGTCCAGCTGGGGAAATCAAGAAATTTGTAACACAATTGGAAAGTGTTGGGAACATCCAAATTTAAATTCCGACTGAGATTTTTGTAATATGACTTCGCCCTGCTGTGCTTCGTATATATCAACTTGTACTAATGTTCCCGATTTTTCCCCGTTGACCCAACTTGACGAATGCCAAAACTACAGAACAAGTCAAGCTGGGTAAAACAAGAAATTTGTAGCACAATTGGAAAATGTTGGGGAACAATTAAAATTTCAATTTCGACTGAGATTTTAGTAATTTGACTTCGCCCTACTGTGCTTCGTATGTTTCGACTTGTCCTAATGTTCCCGATTTGTCCTTAATGACCCGACTTGACAAATGCAAAAAAACAGAACGAGTCCAGCTGGGTAATTCAAGAAATTTGTAACACAATTGGAAAGTGTTGGGAACATTCAAATTTCAATTCCGACTGAGATTTTCGTAATATGATTTCGCCCTGCTTTGAATCATATGTCTTGACTTGTCCTAATGGTCCCGATTTGTCCCCACTGACCCGACTTGACAAATGCCAAAACTACAGAACAAGTCCAGCTGGGTTAAACAAGAAATTTGTAACACAATAGGAAAATGTTGGGGAACAAATCTAATTTCAATTCCGACTGGGATTTTCGTAAATTGACTTGCCATGCTGTGCTTCGTATGTCTCGACTTGTCCTAATGGTCTCGATTTGTCCTTGATGACCCGACTTGACAAATGTCAAAATACAGGATAAGCCCAGCTGGGTAAAACAAGAAATTTGTAGCACAATTGGAAAATGTTGGGGAACAATTCAAATTTCAATTCCGAGATTTTCGATTTGACTTCGCCCTGCTGTGCTTAGTACGTCTCGTCTTGTCCTAATGGTCCCGATTTGTCCTTAAAGACCCGACTTGAAAAATGCTAAAAGAAAACAGAACGAGTCCAGCTGGGTAATTCAAGAAATTAGTAACACAATAGGAAAATGTTGGGGAACAATTCTATATTCTATTCCGACTGGGATTTTAGTAATTTGACTTCGCCCTGCTGTGCTTCGTATGTCTCGACTTGTCCTAATGTTCCCGATTTGTCCTTAATGACCCGACTTGACAAATGCCAAAAAACAGAACGAGTCCAGCTGGGTAAAACAAGAAATTTGTAGCACAATTGGAAAATGTTGGGGAACAATTCAAATTTCAATTCCGAAATTTTCGATTTGACTTCGCCCTGCTGTGCTTAGTACGTCTCGTCTTGTCCTAATGGTCCCGATTTGTCCTTAAAGACCCGACTTGAAGAATGCTAAAAAAACAGAACGAGTCCAGCTGGGTAATTCAGTAACACAATAGGAAAATGTTGGGGAACAATTCTAATTTCTATTCCGACTGGGATTTTAGTAATTTGACTTCGCCCTGCTGTGCTTCGTATGTCTCGACTTGTCCTAATGCTCCCGATTTGTCCTTAATGACCCGACTTGACAAATGCCAAAAAACAGAAAGAGTCCAGCTGGGTAATTCAAGAAACTTGTAACACAATTGGAAAGTGTTGGGAACATTCAAATTTCAATTCCGACTGAGATTTTCGTAATATAACTTCGCCCTGCTGTGCTTCGTATGTCTCGATTTGTCCTAATGTTCCCGATTTGTCCTTAATGACCCGACTTGACAAATGCCAAAACTACAGAACAAGTCCAGCTGGGTTAAACAAGAAATTTGTAATACAATAGGAAAATGTTGGGGAACAAATCTAATTTCAATTCCGACTGGGATTTTCGTAAATTGACTTGCCATGCTGTGCTTCGTATGTCTCGACTTGTCCTAATGTTCCCGATTTGTCCTTAATGACCCGACTTGACAAATGCCAAAAAACAGAACGAGTCCAGCTGGGGAATTCACGAAATTTGTAACACAAATGGAAAGTGTTGGGAACATTCAAATTTCAATTCCGACTGAGATTTTAGTAATTTGACTTCGCCCTGCTGTGCTTCGTATGTCTCGACTTGTCCTAATGCTCCCGATTTGTCCTTAATGACCCGACTTGACAAATGCCAAAATACAGGACAATCTCAGCTGGGTAAAACAAGAAATTTGTAGCACAATTGGAAAATGTTGGGGAACAATTCAAATTTCAATTCCGAGATTTTCGATTTGACTTCGCCCTGCTGTGCTTAGTACGTCTCGTCTTGTCCTAATGGTCCCGATTTGTCCTTAAAGACCCGACTTGAAAATTGCTAAAAGAAAACAGAACGAGTCCAGCTGGGTAATTCAAGAAATTTGTAACACAATTGGAAAGTGTTGGGAACATTCAAATTTCAATTCCGACTGAGATTTTCGTAATATGACTTCGCCCTGCTTTGAATCGTATGTCTTGACTTGTCCTAATGGTCCCGATTTGTCCCCACTGACCCGACTTGACAAATGCCAAAACTACAGAACAAGTCCAGCTGGGTTTAACAAGAAATTTGTAACACAATAGGAAAATGTTGGGGAACAAATCTAATTTCAATTCCGACTGGGATTTTCGTAAATTGACTTGCGATGCTGTGCTTCGTATGTCTCGACTTGTCCTAATGGTCCCGATTTGTCCTTGATGACCCGACTTGACAAATGCCAAAATACAGGACAATCTCAGCTGGGTAAAACAAGAAATTTGTAGCACAATTGGAAAATGTTGGGGAACAATTCAAATTTCAATTCCGAGATTTTCGATTTGACTTCGCCCTGCTGTGCTTAGTACGTCTCGTCTTGTCCTAATGGTCCCGATTTGTCCTTAAAGACCCGACTTGAAAATTGCTAAAAGAAAACAGAACGAGTCCAGCTGGGTAATTCAAGAAATTAGTAACACAATAGGAAAATGGGGAACAATTCTAATTTCTATTCCGACTGGGATTTTAGTAATTTGACTTCGCCCTGCTGTGCTTCGTATGTCTCGACTTGTCCTAATGTTCCCGATTTGTCCTTAATGACCCGACTTGACAAATGCCAAAAAACAGAACGAGTCCAGCTGGGGAATTCACGAAATTTGTAACACAATTGGAAAGTGTTGGGAACATTCAAATTTCAATTCCGACTGAGATTTTAGCAAATTGACTTCGCCCTACTGTGCTTCGTATGTCTCGACTTGTTCTAATGGTCCCTACTGACCCGACTTGACATATGCCAAAACTATAGAACAAGTCCAGAAGGGTAAAACAAGAAATTTGTAACACAATTGGAAAAAGTTGGGAAACAATTCCAATTTCAATTCCGACTGAGATTTTCTTAATTTGACTTCACCCTGCTGTGCTTCGTATGTCTCGACTTGTCCTAATGGTCCCGATATGTTCCCACTGACCCGACTTGAGAAATGCCATACCTACAGAACAAGTCCAGCTGGGTAAAACAAGAAATTTGTAACACAATAGGAAATTGTTGTGGAACAATTCTAATTTCAATTCCGACTGGGATTTTCGTAAATTGACTTAGCCCTTTTGTGCTTCGTATGTCTCGACTTGTCCTAATGTTCCCGATTTGTCCTTAATGACCCGACTTGACAAATGCCAAAAAACAGAACGAGTCCAGCTGGGGAATTCACGAAATTTTTAACACAATTGGAAAGTGTTGGGAACATTCAAATTTCAATTCCGACTGAGATTTTAGTAATTTGACTTCGCCCTGCTGTGCTTCGTATGTCTCGACTTGACCTAATGGTCCCTACTGACCCGACTTGACATATGCCAAAACTATAGAACAAGTCCAGAAGGGGAAAACAAAAAATTTGTAACACGATTGGAAAAAGTTGGGAAACAATTCCAATTTCAATTCCGACTGAGATTTTCTTAATTTGACTTCACCCTGCTGTGCTTCGTATGTCTCGACTTGTCCTAATGGTCCCGATATGTTCCCACTGATCCGACTTGAGAAATGCCATACCTACAGAACAAGTCCAGCTGGGTAAAACAAGAAATTTGTAACACAATAGGAAATTATTGTGGAACAATTCCTATTTCAATTCCGACTGAGATTTTCGTAATTTGACTTCGCCCTGCTGTGCTTTGTATATATCAATGTCTCGACTTGTCCTAATGTTCCCGATTTGTCCTTAATGACCCGACTTGACAAATGCCAAAAAACAGAACGAGTCCAGCTGGGGAATTCAAGAAATTTGTAACACAATTGGAAAGTGTTGGGAACATTCAAATTTCAATTCCGACTGAGATTTTCGTAATATGACTTCGCCCTGCTTTGAATCGTATGTCTTGACTTGTCCTAATGGTCCCGATATGTCCCCACTGACCCGACTTGACAAATGCCAAAACTACAGAACAAGTCCAGCTGGGTTAAACAAGAAATTTGTAACACAATAGGAAAATGTTGGGGAACAAATCTAATTTCAATTCCGACTGGGATTTTCGTAAATTGACTTGCCATGCTGTGCTTCGTATGTC
The DNA here is from genome assembly GCA_958502065.1 of Chrysolina americana. Lineage (NCBI taxonomy): Eukaryota > Metazoa > Arthropoda > Insecta > Coleoptera > Chrysomelidae > Chrysolina > Chrysolina americana. The sequence goes on from OY293420.1 coordinate 32,098,981, forward strand.
TCGACTTGTCCTAATGGTCCCGATTTGTCCTTGATGACCCGACTTGACAAATGCCAAAATACAGGACAATCTCAGCTGGGTAAAACAAGAAATTTGTAGCACAATTGGAAAATGTTGGGGAACAATTCTAATTTCTATTCCGACTGGGATTTTAGTAATTTGACTTCGCCCTGCTGTGCTTCGTATGTCTCGACTTGTCCTAATGTTCCCGATTTGTCCTTAATGACCCGACTTGACAAATGCCAAAAAACAGAACGAGTCCAGCTGGGGAATTCACGAAATTTGTAACACAATTGGAAAGTGTTGGGAACATTCAAATTTCAATTCCGACTGAGATTTTAGCAAATTGACCTCGCCCTACTGTGCTTCGTATGTCTCGACTTGTTCTAATGGTCCCTACTGACCCGACTTGACATATGCCAAAACTATAGAACAAGTCCAGCAGGGTAAAACAAAAAATTTGTAACACAATTGGAAAAAGTTGGGAACATTCAAATTTCAATTCCGACTGAGATTTTAGTAATTTGACTTCGCCCTGCTGTGCTTCGTATGTCTCGACTTGTCCTAATGCTCCCGATTTGTCCTTAATGACCCGACTTGACAAATGCCAAAATACAGGACAATCTCAGCTGGGTAAAACAAGAAATTTGTAGCACAATTGGAAAATGTTGGGGAACAATTCAAATTTCAATTCCGAGATTTTCGATTTGACTTCGCCCTGCTGTGCTTAGTACGTCTCGTCTTGTCCTAATGGTCCCGATTTGTCCTTAAAGACCCGACTTGAAAATTGCTAAAAGAAAACAGAACGAGTCCAGCTGGGTAATTCAAGAAATTTGTAACACAATTGGAAAGTGTTGGGAACATTCAAATTTCAATTCCGACTGAGATTTTCGTAATATGACTTCGCCCTGCTTTGAATCGTATGTCTTGACTTGTCCTAATGGTCCCGATTTGTCCCCACTGACCCGACTTGACAAATGCCAAAACTACAGAACAAGTCCAGCTGGGTTTAACAAGAAATTTGTAACACAATAGGAAAATGTTGGGGAACAAATCTAATTTCAATTCCGACTGGGATTTTCGTAAATTGACTTGCGATGCTGTGCTTCGTATGTCTCGACTTGTCCTAATGGTCCCGATTTGTCCTTGATGACCCGACTTGACAAATGCCAAAATACAGGACAATCTCAGCTGGGTAAAACAAGAAATTTGTAGCACAATTGGAAAATGTTGGGGAACAATTCAAATTTCAATTCCGAGATTTTCGATTTGACTTCGCCCTGCTGTGCTTAGTACGTCTCGTCTTGTCCTAATGGTCCCGATTTGTCCTTAAAGACCCGACTTGAAAATTGCTAAAAGAAAACAGAACGAGTCCAGCTGGGTAATTCAAGAAATTAGTAACACAATAGGAAAATGGGGAACAATTCTAATTTCTATTCCGACTGGGATTTTAGTAATTTGACTTCGCCCTGCTGTGCTTCGTATGTCTCGACTTGTCCTAATGTTCCCGATTTGTCCTTAATGACCCGACTTGACAAATGCCAAAAAACAGAACGAGTCCAGCTGGGGAATTCACGAAATTTGTAACACAATTGGAAAGTGTTGGGAACATTCAAATTTCAATTCCGACTGAGATTTTAGCAAATTGACTTCGCCCTACTGTGCTTCGTATGTCTCGACTTGTTCTAATGGTCCCTACTGACCCGACTTGACATATGCCAAAACTATAGAACAAGTCCAGAAGGGTAAAACAAGAAATTTGTAACACAATTGGAAAAAGTTGGGAAACAATTCCAATTTCAATTCCGACTGAGATTTTCTTAATTTGACTTCACCCTGCTGTGCTTCGTATGTCTCGACTTGTCCTAATGGTCCCGATATGTTCCCACTGACCCGACTTGAGAAATGCCATACCTACAGAACAAGTCCAGCTGGGTAAAACAAGAAATTTGTAACACAATAGGAAATTGTTGTGGAACAATTCTAATTTCAATTCCGACTGGGATTTTCGTAAATTGACTTAGCCCTTTTGTGCTTCGTATGTCTCGACTTGTCCTAATGTTCCCGATTTGTCCTTAATGACCCGACTTGACAAATGCCAAAAAACAGAACGAGTCCAGCTGGGGAATTCACGAAATTTTTAACACAATTGGAAAGTGTTGGGAACATTCAAATTTCAATTCCGACTGAGATTTTAGTAATTTGACTTCGCCCTGCTGTGCTTCGTATGTCTCGACTTGACCTAATGGTCCCTACTGACCCGACTTGACATATGCCAAAACTATAGAACAAGTCCAGAAGGGGAAAACAAAAAATTTGTAACACGATTGGAAAAAGTTGGGAAACAATTCCAATTTCAATTCCGACTGAGATTTTCTTAATTTGACTTCACCCTGCTGTGCTTCGTATGTCTCGACTTGTCCTAATGGTCCCGATATGTTCCCACTGATCCGACTTGAGAAATGCCATACCTACAGAACAAGTCCAGCTGGGTAAAACAAGAAATTTGTAACACAATAGGAAATTATTGTGGAACAATTCCTATTTCAATTCCGACTGAGATTTTCGTAATTTGACTTCGCCCTGCTGTGCTTTGTATATATCAATGTCTCGACTTGTCCTAATGTTCCCGATTTGTCCTTAATGACCCGACTTGACAAATGCCAAAAAACAGAACGAGTCCAGCTGGGGAATTCAAGAAATTTGTAACACAATTGGAAAGTGTTGGGAACATTCAAATTTCAATTCCGACTGAGATTTTCGTAATATGACTTCGCCCTGCTTTGAATCGTATGTCTTGACTTGTCCTAATGGTCCCGATATGTCCCCACTGACCCGACTTGACAAATGCCAAAACTACAGAACAAGTCCAGCTGGGTTAAACAAGAAATTTGTAACACAATAGGAAAATGTTGGGGAACAAATCTAATTTCAATTCCGACTGGGATTTTCGTAAATTGACTTGCCATGCTGTGCTTCGTATGTCTCGACTTGTCCTAATGGTCCCGATTTGTCCTTGATGACCCGACTTGACAAATGCCAAAATACAGGACAATCTCAGCTGGGTAAAACAAGAAATTTGTAGCACAATTGGAAAATGTTGGGGAACAATTCTAATTTCTATTCCGACTGGGATTTTAGTAATTTGACTTCGCCCTGCTGTGCTTCGTATGTCTCGACTTGTCCTAATGTTCCCGATTTGTCCTTAATGACCCGACTTGACAAATGCCAAAAAACAGAACGAGTCCAGCTGGGGAATTCACGAAATTTGTAACACAATTGGAAAGTGTTGGGAACATTCAAATTTCAATTCCGACTGAGATTTTAGCAAATTGACCTCGCCCTACTGTGCTTCGTATGTCTCGACTTGTTCTAATGGTCCCTACTGACCCGACTTGACATATGCCAAAACTATAGAACAAGTCCAGCAGGGTAAAACAAAAAATTTGTAACACAATTGGAAAAAGTTGGGAAACAATTCCAATTTCAATTCCGACTGAGATTTTCTTAATTTGACTTCACATTGCTGTGCTTCGTATGTCTCGACTTGTCCTAATGGTCCCGATATGTTCCCACTGACCCGACTTGAGAAATGCCATACCTACAGGACAAGCCCAGCTGGGTAAATCAAGAAATTTGTAGCACAATTGGAAAATGTTGGAGAACAATTCAAATTTCAATTCCGAGATTTTCGATTTGTCTTCGCCCTGCTGTGCTTAGTACGTCTCGTCTTGTCCTAATGGTCCCGATTTGTACTTAAAGACCCGACTTGAAAAATGCTAAAAAAAAACAAAACGAGTCCAGCTGGGTAATTCAAGAAATATGTAACACAATAGGAAAATGTTGGGGAACAAATCTAATTTCTATTCCGACTGGGATTTTAGTAATTTGACTTCGCCCTGCTGTGCTTCGTATGTCTCGACTTGTTCTAATGTTCCCGATTTGTCCTTAATGACCCGACTTGACATATGCCAAAACTATAGAACAAGTCCAGCAGGGTAAAACAAGAAATTTGTAACACAATTGGAAAATGTTGGGAAACAATTCCAATTTCAATTCCGACTGGGATATTCGTAAATTGACTTAGCCCTGCTGTGCTTCGTATGTCTCGACTTGTTCTAATGGTCCCGATTTGTGCTTGATGACACGACTTGACAAATGCCAAAATACAGGACAAGTCCAGCTGGGTAAAACAAGAAATTTGTAGCACAATTGGAAAATGTAGGGGAACAATTCAAATATCAATTCCGACTAAGATTTCAGTAATTTGACTTCGCCCTGCTGTGCTTCGTATGTCTCGACTTGTCCTAATGGTCCCTACTGACCCGACTTGACATATGCCAAAACTATAGAACAAGTCCAGAAGGGTAAAACAAGAAATTTGTAACACAATTGGAAAAAGTTGGGAAACAATTCCAATTTCAATTCCGACTGAGATTTTCTTAATTTGACTTCGCCCTGCTGTGCTTCGTATGTCTCGACTTGTCCTAATGGTCCCGATATGTTCCCACTGTCCCGACTTGAGAAATGCCATACCTACAGAACAAGTCCAGCTGGGTAAAACAAGAAATTTGTAACACAATAGGAAATTGTTGTGGAACAATTCTAATTTCAATTCCGACTGGGATTTTCGTAAATTGACTTAGCCCTTTTGTGCTTCGTATGTCTCGACTTGTTCTAATGGTCCCTACTGACCCGATTTGACATATGCCTAAACTATAGAATAAGTCCAGCAGGGTAAAACAAGAAATTTGTAACACAATTGGAAAATGTTGGGAAACAATTCCAATTTCAATTCCGACTGAGATTTTCGATTTGACTTCGCCCTGCTGTGCTTAGTACGTCTCGTCTTGTCCTAATGGTCCCGATTTGTCCCCACTGACCCGACTTGACAAATGCTAAAACTACAGAACAAGTCCAGCTGGGTTAAACAAGAAATTTGTAACACAATAGGAAAATGTTGGGGAACAAATCTAATTTCAATTCCGACTGGGATTTTCGTAAATTGACTTGCCATGCTGTGCTTCGTATGTCTCGACTTGTCCTAATGGTCCCGATTTGTCCTTGATGACCCGACTTGACAAATGCCAAAATACAGGACAAGCCCAGCTGGGTAAAACAAGAAATTTGTAGCACAATTGGAAAATTTTGGGGAACAATTCAAATTTCAATTCCGAAATTTTCGATTTGACTTCGCCCTGCTGTGCTTAGTACGTCTCGTCTTGTCCTAATGTTCCCGATTTGTCCTTAATGACCCGACTTGACAAATGCCAAAAAACAGAACGAGTCCAGCTGGGGAATTCACGAAATTTGTAACACAATTGGAAAGTGTTGGGAACATTCAAATTTCAATTCCGACTGAGATTTTAGCAAATTGACCTCGCCCTACTGTGCTTCGTATGTCTCGACTTGTTCTAATGGTCCCTACTGACCCGACTTGACATATGCCAAAACTATAGAACAAGTCCAGCAGGGTAAAACAAAAAATTTGTAACACAATTGGAAAAAGTTGGGAAACAATTCCAATTTCAATTCCGACTGAGATTTTCTTAATTTGACTTCACCCTGCTGTGCTTCGTATGTCTCGACTTGTCCTAATGGTCCCGATATGTTCCCACTGACCCGACTTGAGAAATGCCATACCTACAGGACAAGCCCAGCTGGGTAAAACAAGAAATTTGTAGCACAATTGGAAAATGTTGGAGAACAATTCAAATTTCAATTCCGAGATTTTCGATTTGTCTTCGCCCTGCTGTGCTTAGTACGTCTCGTCTTGTCCTAATGGTCCCGATTTGTACTTAAAGACCCGACTTGAAAAATGCTAAAAAAAAACAAAACGAGTCCAGCTGGGTAATTCAAGAAATATGTAACACAATAGGAAAATGTTGGGGAACAAATCTAATTTCTATTCCGACTGGGATTTTAGTAATTTGACTTCGCCCTGCTGTGCTTCGTATGTCTCGACTTGTTCTAATGTTCCCGATTTGTCCTTAATGACCCGACTTGACATATGCCAAAACTATAGAACAAGTCCAGCAGGGTAAAACAAGAAATTTGTAACACAATTGGAAAATGTTGGGAAACAATTCCAATTTCAATTCCGACTGGGATATTCGTAAATTGACTTAGCCCTGCTGTGCTTCGTATGTCTCGACTTGTTCTAATGGTCCCGATTTGTGCTTGATGACACGACTTGACAAATGCCAAAATACAGGACAAGTCCAGCTGGGTAAAACAAGAAATTTGTAGCACAATTGGAAAATGTAGGGGAACAATTCAAATATCAATTCCGACTAAGATTTCAGTAATTTGACTTCGCCCTGCTGTGCTTCGTATGTCTCGACTTGTCCTAATGGTCCCTACTGACCCGACTTGACATATGCCAAAACTATAGAACAAGTCCAGAAGGGTAAAACAAGAAATTTGTAACACAATTGGAAAAAGTTGGGAAACAATTCCAATTTCAATTCCGACTGAGATTTTCTTAATTTGACTTCGCCCTGCTGTGCTTCGTATGTCTCGACTTGTCCTAATGGTCCCGATATGTTCCCACTGTCCCGACTTGAGAAATGCCATACCTACAGAACAAGTCCAGCTGGGTAAAACAAGAAATTTGTAACACAATAGGAAATTGTTGTGGAACAATTCTAATTTCAATTCCGACTGGGATTTTCGTAAATTGACTTAGCCCTTTTGTGCTTCGTATGTCTCGACTTGTTCTAATGGTCCCTACTGACCCGATTTGACATATGCCTAAACTATAGAATAAGTCCAGCAGGGTAAAACAAGAAATTTGTAACACAATTGGAAAATGTTGGGAAACAATTCCAATTTCAATTCCGACTGAGATTTTCGATTTGACTTCGCCCTGCTGTGCTTAGTACGTCTCGTCTTGTCCTAATGGTCCCGATTTGTCCCCACTGACCCGACTTGACAAATGCTAAAACTACAGAACAAGTCCAGCTGGGTTAAACAAGAAATTTGTAACACAATAGGAAAATGTTGGGGAACAAATCTAATTTCAATTCCGACTGGGATTTTCGTAAATTGACTTGCCATGCTGTGCTTCGTATGTCTCGACTTGTCCTAATGGTCCCGATTTGTCCTTGATGACCCGACTTGACAAATGCCAAAATACAGGACAAGCCCAGCTGGGTAAAACAAGAAATTTGTAGCACAATTGGAAAATTTTGGGGAACAATTCAAATTTCAATTCCGAAATTTTCGATTTGACTTCGCCCTGCTGTGCTTAGTACGTCTCGTCTTGTCCTAATGGTCCCGATTTGTCCTTAAAGACCCGACTTGAAGAATGCTAAAAAAAACAGAACGAGTCCAGCTGGGTAATTCAGTAACACAATAGGAAAATGTTGGGGAACAATTCTAATTTCTATTCCGACTGGGATTTTAGTAATTTGACTTCGCCCTGCTGTGCTTCGTATGTCTCAACTTGTCCTAATGTTCCCGATTTGTCCTTAATGACCCGACTTGACAAATGCCAAAAAACAGAACGAGTCCAGCTGGGGAATTCACGAAATTTGTAACACAATTGGAAAGTGTTGGGAACATTCAAATTTCAATTCCGACTGAGATTTTAGTAATTTGACTTCGCCCTGCTGTGCTTCGTATGTCTCGACTTGTCCTAATGCTCCCGATTTGTCCTTAATGACCCGACTTGACAAATGCCAAAAAACAGAAAGAGTCCAGCTGGGTAATTCAAGAAATTTGTAACACAATTGGAAAGTGTTGGGAACATTGAAATTTCAATTCCGACTGAGATTTTCGTAATATGACTTCGCCCTGCTGTGCTTCGTATGTCTCGATTTGTCCTAATGTTCCCGATTTGTCCTTAATGACCCGACTTGACAAATGCCAAAACTACAGAACAAGTCCAGCTGGGTAATTCAAGAAATTTGTAACACAATTGGAAAGTGTTGGGAACATTCAAATTTCAATTCCGACTGAGATTTTCGTAATATGACTTCGCCCTGCTTTGAATCATATGTCTTGACTTGTCCTAATGCTCCCGATTTGTCCTTAATGACCCGACTTGACAAATGCCAAAAAACAGAACGAGTCCAGCTGGGTAATTCAAGAAATTTGTAACACAATTGGAAAATGTTGGGAAACAATTCCAATTTCAATTCCGACTGAGATATTCGTAATTTGACTTCGCCCTGCTTTGCTTTGTATATATCAATGTCTCGACTTGTCCTAATGTTCCCGATTTGTCCTTAATGACCCGACTTGACAATTGCCAAAAAACAGAACGAGTCCAGCTGGGGAATTCAAGAAATTTGTAACACAATTGGAAAGTGTTGGGAACATCCAAATTTAAATTCCGACTGAGATTTTTGTAATATGACTTCGCCCTGCTGTGCTTCGTATATATCAACTTGTACTAATGTTCCCGATTTTTCCCCGTTGACCCAACTTGACGAATGCCAAAACTACAGAACAAGTCAAGCTGGGTAAAACAAGAAATTTGTAGCACAATTGAAAAATGTTGGGGAACAATTAAAATTTCAATTTCGACTGAGATTTTAGTAATTTGACTTCGCCCTACTGTGCTTCGTATGTTTCGACTTGTCCTAATGTTCCCGATTTGTCCTTAATGACCCGACTTGACAAATGCAAAAAAACAGAACGAGTCCAGCTGGGTAATTCAAGAAATTTGTAACACAATTGGAAAGTGTTGGGAACATTCAAATTTCAATTCCGACTGAGATTTTCGTAATATGACTTCGCCCTGCTTTGAATCATATGTCTTGACTTGTCCTAATGGCCCCGATTTGTCCCCACTGACCCGACTTGACAAATGCCAAAACTACAGAACAAGTCCAGCTGGGTTAAACAAGAAATTTGTAACACAATAGGAAAATGTTGGGGAACAAATCTAATTTCAATTCCGACTGGGATTTTCGTAAATTGACTTGCCATGCTGTGCTTCGTATGTCTCGACTTGTCCTAATGGTCTCGATTTGTCCTTGATGACCCGACTTGACAAATGTCAAAATACAGGATAAGCCCAGCTGGGTAAAACAAGAAATTTGTAGCACAATTGGAAAATGTTGGGGAACAATTCAAATTTCAATTCCGAGATTTTCGATTTGACTTCGCCCTGCTGTGCTTAGTACGTCTCGTCTTGTCCTAATGGTCCCGATTTGTCCTTAAAGACCCGACTTGAAAAATGCTAAAAGAAAACAGAACGAGTCCAGCTGGGTAATTCAAGAAATTAGTAACACAATAGGAAAATGTTGGGGAACAATTCTATATTCTATTCCGACTGGGATTTTAGTAATTTGACTTCGCCCTGCTGTGCTTCGTATGTCTCGACTTGTCCTAATGTTCCCGATTTGTCCTTAATGACCCGACTTGACAAATGCCAAAAAACAGAACGAGTCCAGCTGGGTAAAACAAGAAATTTGTAGCACAATTGGAAAATGTTGGGGAACAATTCAAATTTCAATTCCGAAATTTTCGATTTGACTTCGCCCTGCTGTGCTTAGTACGTCTCGTCTTGTCCTAATGGTCCCGATTTGTCCTTAAAGACCCGACTTGAAGAATGCTAAAAAAACAGAACGAGTCCAGCTGGGTAATTCAGTAACACAATAGGAAAATGTTGGGGAACAATTCTAATTTCTATTCCGACTGGGATTTTAGTAATTTGACTTCGCCCTGCTGTGCTTCGTATGTCTCGACTTGTCCTAATGCTCCCGATTTGTCCTTAATGACCCGACTTGACAAATGCCAAAAAACAGAAAGAGTCCAGCTGGGTAATTCAAGAAACTTGTAACACAATTGGAAAGTGTTGGGAACATTCAAATTTCAATTCCGACTGAGATTTTCGTAATATGACTTCGCCCTGCTGTGCTTCGTATGTCTCGACTTGTCCTAATGGTCCCGATATGTTCCCACTGTCCCGACTTGAGAAATGCCATACCTACAGAACAAGTCCAGCTGGGTAAAACAAGAAATTTGTAACACAATAGGAAATTGTTGTGGAACAATTCTAATTTCAATTCCGACTGGGATTTTCGTAAATTGACTTAGCCCTTTTGTGCTTCGTATGTCTCGACTTGTTCTAATGGTCCCTACTGACCCGATTTGACATATGCCTAAACTATAGAATAAGTCCAGCAGGGTAAAACAAGAAATTTGTAACACAATTGGAAAATGTTGGGAAACAATTCCAATTTCAATTCCGACTGAGATTTTTGATTTGACTTCGCCCTGCTGTGCTTAGTACGTCTCGTCTTGTCCTAATGGTCCCGATTTGTCCCCACTGACCCGACTTGACAAATGCTAAAACTACAGAACAAGTCCAGCTGGGTTAAACAAGAAATTTGTAACACAATAGGAAAATGTTGGGGAACAAATCTAATTTCAATTCCGACTGGGATTTTCGTAAATTGACTTGCCATGCTGTGCTTCGTATGTCTCGACTTGTCCTAATGGTCCCGATTTGTCCTTGATGACCCGACTTGACAAATGCCAAAATACAGGACAAGCCCAGCTGGGTAAAACAAGAAATTTGTAGCACAATTGGAAAATTTTGGGGAACAATTCAAATTTCAATTCCGAAATTTTCGATTTGACTTCGCCCTGCTGTGCTTAGTACGTCTCGTCTTGTCCTAATGGTCCCGATTTGTCCTTAAAGACCCGACTTGAAGAATGCTAAAAAAAACAGAACGAGTCCAGCTGGGTAATTCAGTAACACAATAGGAAAATGTTGGGGAACAATTCTAATTTCTATTCCGACTGGGATTTTAGTAATTTGACTTCGCCCTGCTGTGCTTCGTATGTCTCAACTTGTCCTAATGTTCCCGATTTGTCCTTAATGACCCGACTTGACAAATGCCAAAAAACAGAACGAGTCCAGCTGGGGAATTCACGAAATTTGTAACACAATTGGAAAGTGTTGGGAACATTCAAATTTCAATTCCGACTGAGATTTTAGTAATTTGACTTCGCCCTGCTGTGCTTCGTATGTCTCGACTTGTCCTAATGCTCCCGATTTGTCCTTAATGACCCGACTTGACAAATGCCAAAAAACAGAAAGAGTCCAGCTGGGTAATTCAAGAAATTTGTAACACAATTGGAAAGTGTTGGGAACATTGAAATTTCAATTCCGACTGAGATTTTCGTAATATGACTTCGCCCTGCTGTGCTTCGTATGTCTCGATTTGTCCTAATGTTCCCGATTTGTCCTTAATGACCCGACTTGACAAATGCCAAAACTACAGAACAAGTCCAGCTGGGTAATTCAAGAAATTTGTAACACAATTGGAAAGTGTTGGGAACATTCAAATTTCAATTCCGACTGAGATTTTCGTAATATGACTTCGCCCTGCTTTGAATCATATGTCTTGACTTGTCCTAATGCTCCCGATTTGTCCTTAATGACCCGACTTGACAAATGCCAAAAAACAGAACGAGTCCAGCTGGGTAATTCAAGAAATTTGTAACACAATTGGAAAATGTTGGGAAACAATTCCAATTTCAATTCCGACTGAGATTTTCGTAATTTGACTTCGCCCTGCTTTGCTTTGTATATATCAATGTCTCGACTTGTCCTAATGTTCCCGATTTGTCCTTAATGACCCGACTTGACAATTGCCAAAAAACAGAACGAGTCCAGCTGGGGAATTCAAGAAATTTGTAACACAATTGGAAAGTGTTGGGAACATCCAAATTTAAATTCCGACTGAGATTTTTGTAATATGACTTCGCCCTGCTGTGCTTCGTATATATCAACTTGTACTAATGTTCCCGATTTTTCCCCGTTGACCCAACTTGACGAATGCCAAAACTACAGAACAAGTCAAGCTGGGTAAAACAAGAAATTTGTAGCACAATTGGAAAATGTTGGGGAACAATTAAAATTTCAATTTCGACTGAGATTTTAGTAATTTGACTTCGCCCTACTGTGCTTCGTATGTTTCGACTTGTCCTAATGTTCCCGATTTGTCCTTAATGACCCGACTTGACAAATGCAAAAAAACAGAACGAGTCCAGCTGGGTAATTCAAGAAATTTGTAACACAATTGGAAAGTGTTGGGAACATTCAAATTTCAATTCCGACTGAGATTTTCGTAATATGACTTCGCCCTGCTTTGAATCATATGTCTTGACTTGTCCTAATGGTCCCGATTTGTCCCCACTGACCCGACTTGACAAATGCCAAAACTACAGAACAAGTCCAGCTGGGTTAAACAAGAAATTTGTAACACAATAGGAAAATGTTGGGGAACAAATCTAATTTCAATTCCGACTGGGATTTTCGTAAATTGACTTGCCATGCTGTGCTTCGTATGTCTCGACTTGTCCTAATGGTCTCGATTTGTCCTTGATGACCCGACTTGACAAATGTCAAAATACAGGATAAGCCCAGCTGGGTAAAACAAGAAATTTGTAGCACAATTGGAAAATGTTGGGGAACAATTCAAATTTCAATTCCGAGATTTTCGATTTGACTTCGCCCTGCTGTGCTTAGTACGTCTCGTCTTGTCCTAATGGTCCCGATTTGTCCTTAAAGACCCGACTTGAAAAATGCTAAAAGAAAACAGAACGAGTCCAGCTGGGTAATTCAAGAAATTAGTAACACAATAGGAAAATGTTGGGGAACAATTCTATATTCTATTCCGACTGGGATTTTAGTAATTTGACTTCGCCCTGCTGTGCTTCGTATGTCTCGACTTGTCCTAATGTTCCCGATTTGTCCTTAATGACCCGACTTGACAAATGCCAAAAAACAGAACGAGTCCAGCTGGGTAAAACAAGAAATTTGTAGCACAATTGGAAAATGTTGGGGAACAATTCAAATTTCAATTCCGAAATTTTCGATTTGACTTCGCCCTGCTGTGCTTAGTACGTCTCGTCTTGTCCTAATGGTCCCGATTTGTCCTTGAAGACCCGACTTGAAGAATGCTAAAAAAACAGAACGAGTCCAGCTGGGTAATTCAGTAACACAATAGGAAAATGTTGGGGAACAATTCTAATTTCTATTCCGACTGGGATTTTAGTAATTTGACTTCGCCCTGCTGTGCTTCGTATGTCTCGACTTGTCCTAATGCTCCCGATTTGTCCTTAATGACCCGACTTGACAAATGCCAAAAAACAGAAAGAGTCCAGCTGGGTAATTCAAGAAACTTGTAACACAATTGGAAAGTGTTGGGAACATTCAAATTTCAATTCCGACTGAGATTTTCGTAATATGACTTCGCCCTGCTGTGCTTCGTATGTCTCGATTTGTCCTAATGTTCCCGATTTGTCCTTAATGACCCGACTTGACAAATGCCAAAACTACAGAACAAGTCCAGCTGGGTTAAACAAGAAATTTGTAATACAATAGGAAAATGTTGGGGAACAAATCTAATTTCAATTCCGACTGGGATTTTCGTAAATTGACTTGCCATGCTGTGCTTCGTATGTCTCGACTTGTCCTAATGTTCCCGATTTGTCCTTAATGACCCGACTTGACAAATGCCAAAAAACAGAACGAGTCCAGCTGGGGAATTCACGAAATTTGTAACACAAATGGAAAGTGTTGGGAACATTCAAATTTCAATTCCGACTGAGATTTTAGTAATTTGACTTCGCCCTGCTGTGCTTCGTATGTCTCGATTTGTCCTAATGTTCCCGATTTGTCCTTAATGACCCGACTTGACAAATGCCAAAACTACAGAACAAGTCCAGCTGGGTTAAACAAGAAATTTGTAATACAATAGGAAAATGTTGGGGAACAAATCTAATTTCAATTCCGACTGGGATTTTCGTAAATTGACTTGCCATGCTGTGCTTCGTATGTCTCGACTTGTCCTAATGCTCCCGATTTGTCCTTAATGACCCGACTTGACAAATGCCAAAATACAGGACAATCTCAGCTGGGTAAAACAAGAAATTTGTAGCACAATTGGAAAATGTTGGGGAACAATTCAAATTTCAATTCCGAGATTTTCGATTTGACTTCGCCCTGCTGTGCTTAGTACGTCTCGTCTTGTCCTAATGGTCCCGATTTGTCCTTAAAGACCCGACTTGAAAATTGCTAAAAGAAAACAGAACGAGTCCAGCTGGGTAATTCAAGAAATTTGTAACACAATTGGAAAGTGTTGGGAACATTCAAATTTCAATTCCGACTGAGATTTTCGTAATATGACTTCGCCCTGCTTTGAATCGTATGTCTTGACTTGTCCTAATGGTCCCGATTTGTCCCCACTGACCCGACTTGACAAATGCCAAAACTACAGAACAAGTCCAGCTGGGTTTAACAAGAAATTTGTAACACAATAGGAAAATGTTGGGGAACAAATCTAATTTCAATTCCGACTGGGATTTTCGTAAATTGACTTGCGATGCTGTGCTTCGTATGTCTCGACTTGTCCTAATGGTCCCGATTTGTCCTTGATGACCCGACTTGACAAATGCCAAAATACAGGACAATCTCAGCTGGGTAAAACAAGAAATTTGTAGCACAATTGGAAAATGTTGGGGAACAATTCAAATTTCAATTCCGAGATTTTCGATTTGACTTCGCCCTGCTGTGCTTAGTACGTCTCGTCTTGTCCTAATGGTCCCGATTTGTCCTTAAAGACCCGACTTGAAAATTGCTAAAAGAAAACAGAACGAGTCCAGCTGGGTAATTCAAGAAATTTGTAACACAATTGGAAAGTGTTGGGAACATTCAAATTTCAATTCCGACTGAGATTTTCGTAATATGACTTCGCCCTGCTTTGAATCATATGTCTTGACTTGTCCTAATGCTTCCGATTTGTCCTTAATGACCCGACTTGACAAATGCCAAAAAACAGAACGAGTCCAGCTGGGTAATTCAAGAAATTTGTAACACAATTGGAAAATGTTGGGAAACAATTCCAATTTCAATTCCGACTGAGATTTTCGTAATTTGACTTCGCCCTGCTTTGCTTTGTATATATCAATGTCTCGACTTGTCCTAATGTTCCCGATTTGTCCTTAATGACCCGACTTGACAATTGCCAAAAAACAGAACGAGTCCAGCTGGGGAATTCAAGAAATTTGTAACACAATTGGAAAGTGTTGGGAACATCCAAATTTAAATTCCGACTGAGATTTTTGTAATATGACTTCGCCCTGCTGTGCTTCGTATATATCAACTTGTACTAATGTTCCCGATTTTTCCCCGTTGACCCAACTTGACGAATGCCAAAACTACAGAACAAGTCAAGCTGGGTAAAACAAGAAATTTGTAGCACAATTGGAAAATGTTGGGGAACAATTAAAATTTCAATTTCGACTGAGATTTTAGTAATTTGACTTCGCCCTACTGTGCTTCGTATGTTTCGACTTGTCCTAATGTTCCCGATTTGTCCTTAATGACCCGACTTGACAAATGCAAAAAAACAGAACGAGTCCAGCTGGGTAATTCAAGAAATTTGTAACACAATTGGAAAGTGTTGGGAACATTCAAATTTCAATTCCGACTGAGATTTTCGTAATATGACTTCGCCCTGCTTTGAATCATATGTCTTGACTTGTCCTAATGGCCCCGATTTGTCCCCACTGACCCGACTTGACAAATGCCAAAACTACAGAACAAGTCCAGCTGGGTTAAACAAGAAATTTGTAACACAATAGGAAAATGTTGGGGAACAAATCTAATTTCAATTCCGACTGGGATTTTCGTAAATTGACTTGCCATGCTGTGCTTCGTATGTCTCGACTTGTCCTAATGGTCTCGATTTGTCCTTGATGACCCGACTTGACAAATGTCAAAATACAGGATAAGCCCAGCTGGGTAAAACAAGAAATTTGTAGCACAATTGGAAAATGTTGGGGAACAATTCAAATTTCAATTCCGAGATTTTCGATTTGACTTCGCCCTGCTGTGCTTAGTACGTCTCGTCTTGTCCTAATGGTCCCGATTTGTCCTTAAAGACCCGACTTGAAAAATGCTAAAAGAAAACAGAACGAGTCCAGCTGGGTAATTCAAGAAATTAGTAACACAATAGGAAAATGTTGGGGAACAATTCTATATTCTATTCCGACTGGGATTTTAGTAATTTGACTTCGCCCTGCTGTGCTTCGTATGTCTCGACTTGTCCTAATGTTCCCGATTTGTCCTTAATGACCCGACTTGACAAATGCCAAAAAACAGAACGAGTCCAGCTGGGTAAAACAAGAAATTTGTAGCACAATTGGAAAATGTTGGGGAACAATTCAAATTTCAATTCCGAAATTTTCGATTTGACTTCGCCCTGCTGTGCTTAGTACGTCTCGTCTTGTCCTAATGGTCCCGATTTGTCCTTAAAGACCCGACTTGAAGAATGCTAAAAAAACAGAACGAGTCCAGCTGGGTAATTCAGTAACACAATAGGAAAATGTTGGGGAACAATTCTAATTTCTATTCCGACTGGGATTTTAGTAATTTGACTTCGCCCTGCTGTGCTTCGTATGTCTCGACTTGTCCTAATGCTCCCGATTTGTCCTTAATGACCCGACTTGACAAATGCCAAAAAACAGAAAGAGTCCAGCTGGGTAATTCAAGAAACTTGTAACACAATTGGAAAGTGTTGGGAACATTCAAATTTCAATTCCGACTGAGATTTTCGTAATATGACTTCGCCCTGCTGTGCTTCGTATGTCTCGACTTGTCCTAATGGTCCCGATATGTTCCCACTGTCCCGACTTGAGAAATGCCATACCTACAGAACAAGTCCAGCTGGGTAAAACAAGAAATTTGTAACACAATAGGAAATTGTTGTGGAACAATTCTAATTTCAATTCCGACTGGGATTTTCGTAAATTGACTTAGCCCTTTTGTGCTTCGTATGTCTCGACTTGTTCTAATGGTCCCTACTGACCCGATTTGACATATGCCTAAACTATAGAATAAGTCCAGCAGGGTAAAACAAGAAATTTGTAACACAATTGGAAAATGTTGGGAAACAATTCCAATTTCAATTCCGACTGAGATTTTCGATTTGACTTCGCCCTGCTGTGCTTAGTACGTCTCGTCTTGTCCTAATGGTCCCGATTTGTCCCCACTGACCCGACTTGACAAATGCTAAAACTACAGAACAAGTCCAGCTGGGTTAAACAAGAAATTTGTAACACAATAGGAAAATGTTGGGGAACAAATCTAATTTCAATTCCGACTGGGATTTTCGTAAATTGACTTGCCATGCTGTGCTTCGTATGTCTCGACTTGTCCTAATGGTCCCGATTTGTCCTTGATGACCCGACTTGACAAATGCCAAAATACAGGACAAGCCCAGCTGGGTAAAACAAGAAATTTGTAGCACAATTGGAAAATTTTGGGGAACAATTCAAATTTCAATTCCGAAATTTTCGATTTGACTTCGCCCTGCTGTGCTTAGTACGTCTCGTCTTGTCCTAATGGTCCCGATTTGTCCTTAAAGACCCGACTTGAAGAATGCTAAAAAAAACAGAACGAGTCCAGCTGGGTAATTCAGTAACACAATAGGAAAATGTTGGGGAACAATTCTAATTTCTATTCCGACTGGGATTTTAGTAATTTGACTTCGCCCTGCTGTGCTTCGTATGTCTCAACTTGTCCTAATGTTCCCGATTTGTCCTTAATGACCCGACTTGACAAATGCCAAAAAACAGAACGAGTCCAGCTGGGGAATTCACGAAATTTGTAACACAATTGGAAAGTGTTGGGAACATTCAAATTTCAATTCCGACTGAGATTTTAGTAATTTGACTTCGCCCTGCTGTGCTTCGTATGTCTCGACTTGTCCTAATGCTCCCGATTTGTCCTTAATGACCCGACTTGACAAATGCCAAAAAACAGAAAGAGTCCAGCTGGGTAATTCAAGAAATTTGTAACACAATTGGAAAGTGTTGGGAACATTGAAATTTCAATTCCGACTGAGATTTTCGTAATATGACTTCGCCCTGCTGTGCTTCGTATGTCTCGATTTGTCCTAATGTTCCCGATTTGTCCTTAATGACCCGACTTGACAAATGCCAAAACTACAGAACAAGTCCAGCTGGGTAATTCAAGAAATTTGTAACACAATTGGAAAGTGTTGGGAACATTCAAATTTCAATTCCGACTGAGATTTTCGTAATATGACTTCGCCCTGCTTTGAATCATATGTCTTGACTTGTCCTAATGCTCCCGATTTGTCCTTAATGACCCGACTTGACAAATGCCAAAAAACAGAACGAGTCCAGCTGGGTAATTCAAGAAATTTGTAACACAATTGGAAAATGTTGGGAAACAATTCCAATTTCAATTCCGACTGAGATTTTCGTAATTTGACTTCGCCCTGCTTTGCTTTGTATATATCAATGTCTCGACTTGTCCTAATGTTCCCGATTTGTCCTTAATGACCCGACTTGACAATTGCCAAAAAACAGAACGAGTCCAGCTGGGGAATTCAAGAAATTTGTAACACAATTGGAAAGTGTTGGGAACATCCAAATTTAAATTCCGACTGAGATTTTTGTAATATGACTTCGCCCTGCTGTGCTTCGTATATATCAACTTGTACTAATGTTCCCGATTTTTCCCCGTTGACCCAACTTGACGAATGCCAAAACTACAGAACAAGTCAAGCTGGGTAAAACAAGAAATTTGTAGCACAATTGGAAAATGTTGGGGAACAATTAAAATTTCAATTTCGACTGAGATTTTAGTAATTTGACTTCGCCCTACTGTGCTTCGTATGTTTCGACTTGTCCTAATGTTCCCGATTTGTCCTTAATGACCCGACTTGACAAATGCAAAAAAACAGAACGAGTCCAGCTGGGTAATTCAAGAAATTTGTAACACAATTGGAAAGTGTTGGGAACATTCAAATTTCAATTCCGACTGAGATTTTCGTAATATGACTTCGCCCTGCTTTGAATCATATGTCTTGACTTGTCCTAATGGTCCCGATTTGTCCCCACTGACCCGACTTGACAAATGCCAAAACTACAGAACAAGTCCAGCTGGGTTAAACAAGAAATTTGTAACACAATAGGAAAATGTTGGGGAACAAATCTAATTTCAATTCCGACTGGGATTTTCGTAAATTGACTTGCCATGCTGTGCTTCGTATGTCTCGACTTGTCCTAATGGTCTCGATTTGTCCTTGATGACCCGACTTGACAAATGTCAAAATACAGGATAAGCCCAGCTGGGTAAAACAAGAAATTTGTAGCACAATTGGAAAATGTTGGGGAACAATTCAAATTTCAATTCCGAGATATTCGATTTGACTTCGCCCTGCTGTGCTTAGTACGTCTCGTCTTGTCCTAATGGTCCCGATTTGTCCTTAAAGACCCGACTTGAAAAATGCTAAAAGAAAACAGAACGAGTCCAGCTGGGTAATTCAAGAAATTAGTAACACAATAGGAAAATGTTGGGGAACAATTCTATATTCTATTCCGACTGGGATTTTAGTAATTTGACTTCGCCCTGCTGTGCTTCGTATGTCTCGACTTGTCCTAATGTTCCCGATTTGTCCTTAATGACCCGACTTGACAAATGCCAAAAAACAGAACGAGTCCAGCTGGGTAAAACAAGAAATTTGTAGCACAATTGGAAAATGTTGGGGAACAATTCAAATTTCAATTCCGAAATTTTCGATTTGACTTCGCCCTGCTGTGCTTAGTACGTCTCGTCTTGTCCTAATGGTCCCGATTTGTCCTTAAAGACCCGACTTGAAGAATGCTAAAAAAACAGAACGAGTCCAGCTGGGTAATTCAGTAACACAATAGGAAAATGTTGGGGAACAATTCTAATTTCTATTCCGACTGGGATTTTAGTAATTTGACTTCGCCCTGCTGTGCTTCGTATGTCTCGACTTGTCCTAATGCTCCCGATTTGTCCTTAATGACCCGACTTGACAAATGCCAAAAAACAGAAAGAGTCCAGCTGGGTAATTCAAGAAACTTGTAACACAATTGGAAAGTGTTGGGAACATTCAAATTTCAATTCCGACTGAGATTTTCGTAATATGACTTCGCCCTGCTGTGCTTCGTATGTCTCGATTTGTCCTAATGTTCCCGATTTGTCCTTAATGACCCGACTTGACAAATGCCAAAACTACAGAACAAGTCCAGCTGGGTTAAACAAGAAATTTGTAATACAATAGGAAAATGTTGGGGAACAAATCTAATTTCAATTCCGACTGGGATTTTCGTAAATTGACTTGCCATGCTGTGCTTCGTATGTCTCGACTTGTCCTAATGTTCCCGATTTGTCCTTAATGACCCGACTTGACAAATGCCAAAAAACAGAACGAGTCCAGCTGGGGAATTCACGAAATTTGTAACACAAATGGAAAGTGTTGGGAACATTCAAATTTCAATTCCGACTGAGATTTTAGTAATTTGACTTCGCCCTGCTGTGCTTCGTATGTCTCGACTTGTCCTAATGCTCCCGATTTGTCCTTAATGACCCGACTTGACAAATGCCAAAATACAGGACAATCTCAGCTGGGTAAAACAAGAAATTTGTAGCACAATTGGAAAATGTTGGGGAACAATTCAAATTTCAATTCCGAGATTTTCGATTTGACTTCGCCCTGCTGTGCTTAGTACGTCTCGTCTTGTCCTAATGGTCCCGATTTGTCCTTAAAGACCCGACTTGAAAATTGCTAAAAGAAAACAGAACGAGTCCAGCTGGGTAATTCAAGAAATTTGTAACACAATTGGAAAGTGTTGGGAACATTCAAATTTCAATTCCGACTGAGATTTTCGTAATATGACTTCGCCCTGCTTTGAATCGTATGTCTTGACTTGTCCTAATGGTCCCGATTTGTCCCCACTGACCCGACTTGACAAATGCCAAAACTACAGAACAAGTCCAGCTGGGTTTAACAAGAAATTTGTAACACAATAGGAAAATGTTGGGGAACAAATCTAATTTCAATTCCGACTGGGATTTTCGTAAATTGACTTGCGATGCTGTGCTTCGTATGTCTAGACTTGTCCTAATGGTCCCGATTTGTCCTTGATGACCCGACTTGACAAATGCCAAAATACAGGACAATCTCAGCTGGGTAAAACAAGAAATTTGTAGCACAATTGGAAAATGTTGGGGAACAATTCAAATTTCAATTCCGAGATTTTCGATTTGACTTCGCCCTGCTGTGCTTAGTACGTCTCGTCTTGTCCTAATGGTCCCGATTTGTCCTTAAAGACCCGACTTGAAAATTGCTAAAAGAAAACAGAACGAGTCCAGCTGGGTAATTCAAGAAATTAGTAACACAATAGGAAAATGGGGAACAATTCTAATTTCTATTCCGACTGGGATTTTAGTAATTTGACTTCGCCCTGCTGTGCTTCGTATGTCTCGACTTGTCCTAATGTTCCCGATTTGTCCTTAATGACCCGACTTGACAAATGCCAAAAAACAGAACGAGTCCAGCTGGGGAATTCACGAAATTTGTAACACAATTGGAAAGTGTTGGGAACATTCAAATTTCAATTCCGACTGAGATTTTAGCAAATTGACTTCGCCCTACTGTGCTTCGTATGTCTCGACTTGTTCTAATGGTCCCTACTGACCCGACTTGACATATGCCAAAACTATAGAACAAGTCCAGCAGGGTAAAACAAAAAATTTGTAACACAATTGGAAAAAGTTGGGAAACAATTCCAATTTCAATTCCGACTGAGATTTTCTTAATTTGACTTCACCCTGCTGTGCTTCGTATGTCTCGACTTGTCCTAATGGTCCCGATATGTTCCCACTGACCCGACTTGAGAAATGCCATACCTACAGGACAAGCCCAGCTGGGTAAAACAAGAAATTTGTAGCACAATTGGAAAATGTTGGAGAACAATTCAAATTTCAATTCCGAGATTTTCGATTTGTCTTCGCCCTGCTGTGCTTAGTACGTCTCGTCTTGTCCTAATGGTCCCGATTTGTACTTAAAGACCCGACTTGAAAAATGCTAAATAAAAACAAAACGAGTCCAGCTGGGTAATTCAAGAAATATGTAACACAATAGGAAAATGTTGGGGAACAAATCTAATTTCTATTCCGACTGGGATTTTAGTAATTTGACTTCGCCCTGCTGTGCTTCGTATGTCTCGACTTGTTCTAATGTTCCCGATTTGTCCTTAATGACCCGACTTGACATATGCCAAAACTATAGAACAAGTCCAGCAGGGTAAAACAAGAAATTTGTAACACAATTGGAAAATGTTGGGAAGCAATTCCAATTTCAATTCCGACTGGGATATTCGTAAATTGACTTAGCCCTGCTGTGCTTCGTATGTCTCGACTTGTTCTAATGGTCCCGATTTGTGCTTGATGACACGACTTGACAAATGCCAAAATACAGGACAAGTCCAGCTGGGTAAAACAAGAAATTTGTAGCACAATTGGAAAATGTAGGGGAACAATTCAAATATCAATTCCGACTAAGATTTCAGTAATTTGACTTCGCCCTGCTGTGCTTCGTATGTCTCGACTTGTCCTAATGGTCCCTACTGACCCGACTTGACATATGCCAAAACTATAGAACAAGTCCAGAAGGGTAAAACAAGAAATTTGTAACACAATTGGAAAATGTTGGGAAACAATTCCAATTTCAATTCCGACTGAGATTTTCGTAATTTGACTTCGCCCTGCTGTGCTTTGTATATAACAATGTCTCGACTTGTCCTAATGTTCCCGATTTGTCCTTAATGACCCAACTTGACAAATGCCAAAAAACAGAACGAGTCCAGCTGGGGAATTCAAGAAATTTGTAACACAATTAGAAAGTGTTGGGAACATTCAAATTTCAATTCCGACTGAGATTTTAGTAATTTGACTTCGCCCTGCTGTGCTTCGTATGTCTCGACTTGTCCTAATGGTCCCTACTGACCCGACTTGACATATGCCAAAACTATAGAACAAGTCCAGCAGGGTAAAACAAAAAATTTGTAACACAATTGGAAAAAGTTGGGAAACAATTCCAATTTCAATTCCGACTGAGATTTTCTTAATTTGACTTCGCCCTGCTGTGCTTCGTATGTCTCGACTTGTCCTAATGGTCCCGATATGTTCCCACTGTCCCGACTTGAGAAATGCCATACCTACAGAACAAGTCCAGCTGGGTAAAACAAGAAATTTGTAACACAATAGGAAATTGTTGTGGAACAATTCTAATTTCAATTCCGACTGGGATTTTCGTAAATTGACTTAGCCCTTTTGTGCTTCGTATGTCTCGACTTGTTCTAATGGTCCCTACTGACCCGATTTGACATATGCCTAAACTATAGAATAAGTCCAGCAGGGTAAAACAAGAAATTTGTAACACAATTGGAAAATGTTGGGAAACAATTCCAATTTCAATTCCGACTGAGATTTTCGATTTGACTTCGCCCTGCTGTGCTTAGTACGTCTCGTCTTGTCCTAATGGTCCCGATTTGTCCCCACTGACCCGACTTGACAAATGCTAAAACTACAGAACAAGTCCAGCTGGGTTAAACAAGAAATTTGTAACACAATAGGAAAATGTTGGGGAACAAATCTAATTTCAATTCCGACTGGGTTTTTCGTAAATTGACTTGCCATGCTGTGCTTCGTATGTCTCGACTTGTCCTAATGGTCCCGATTTGTCCTTGATGACCCGACTTGACAAATGCCAAAATACAGGACAAGCCCAGCTGGGTAAAACAAGAAATTTGTAGCACAATTGGAAAATGTTGGGGAACAATTCAAATTTCAATTCCGAAATTTTCGATTTGACTTCGCCCTGCTGTGCTTAGTACGTCTCGTCTTGTCCTAATGGTCCCGATTTGTCCTTAAAGACCCGACTTGAAGAATGCTAAAAAAAACAGATCGAGTCCAGCTGGGTAATTCAGTAACACAATAGGAAAATGTTGGGGAACAATTCTAATTTCTATTCCGACTGGGATTTTAGTAATTTGACTTCGCCCTGCTGTGCTTCGTATGTCTCAACTTGTCCTAATGTTCCCGATTTGTCCTTAATGACCCGACTTGACAAATGCCAAAAAACAGAACGAGTCCAGCTGGGGAATTCACAAAATTTGTAACACAATTGGAAAGTGTTGGGAACATTCAAATTTCAATTCCGACTGAGATTTTAGTAATTTGACTTCGCCCTGCTGTGCTTCGTATGTATCGACTTGTCCTAATGCTCCCGATTTGTCCTTAATGACCCGACTTGACAAATGCCAAAAAACAGAAAGAGTCCAGCTGGGTAATTCAAGAAATTTGTAACACAATTGGAAAGTGTTGGGAACATTGAAATTTCAATTCCGACTGAGATTTTCGTAATATGACTTCGCCCTGCTGTGCTTCGTATGTCTCGATTTGTCCTAATGTTCCCGATTTGTCCTTAATGACCCGACTTGACAAATGCCAAAACTACAGAACAAGTCCAGCTGGGTAATTCAAGAAATTTGTAACACAATTGGAAAGTGTTGGGAACATTCAAATTTCAATTCCGACTGAGATTTTCGTAATATGACTTCGCCCTGCTTTGAATCATATGTCTTGACTTGTCCTAATGCTCCCGATTTGTCCTTAATGACCCGACTTGACAAATGCCAAAAAACAGAACGAGTCCAGCTGGGTTAAACAAGAAATTTGTAACACAATAGGAAAATGTTGGGGAACAAATCTAATTTCAATTCCGACTGGGATTTTCGTAAATTGACTTGCCATGCTGTGCTTCGTATGTCTCGACTTGTCCTAATGGTCTCGATTTGTCCTTGATGACCCGACTTGACAAATGTCAAAATACAGGACAAGCCCAGCTGGGTAAAACAAGAAATTTGTAGCACAATTGGAAAATGTTGGGGAACAATTCAAATTTCAATTCCGAGATTTTCGATTTGACTTCGCCCTGCTGTGCTTAGTACGTCTCGTCTTGTCCTAATGGTCCCGATTTGTCCTTAAAGACCCGACTTGAAAAATGCTAAAAGAAAACAGAACGAGTCCAGCTGGGTAATTCAAGAAATTAGTAACACAATAGGAAAATGTTGGGGAACAATTCTATATTCTATTCCGACTGGGATTTTAGTAATTTGACTTCGCCCTGCTGTGCTTCGTATGTCTCGACTTGTCCTAATGTTCCCGATTTGTCCTTAATGACCCGACTTGACAAATGCCAAAAAACAGAACGAGTCCAGCTGGGTAAAACAAGAAATTTGTAGCACAATTGGAAAATGTTGGGGAACAATTCAAATTTCAATTCCGAAATTTTCGATTTGACTTCGCCCTGCTGTGCTTAGTACGTCTCGTCTTGTCCTAATGGTCCCGATTTGTCCTTAAAGACCCGACTTGAAGAATGCTAAAAAAACAGAACGAGTCCAGCTGGGTAATTCAGTAACACAATAGGAAAATGTTGGGGAACAATTCTAATTTCTATTCCGACTGGGATTTTAGTAATTTGACTTCGCCCTGCTGTGCTTCGTATGTCTCAACTTGTCCTAATGTTCCCGATTTGTCCTTAATGACCCGACTTGACAAATGCCAAAAAACAGAACGAGTCCAGCTGGGGAATTCACGAAATTTGTAACACAATTGGAAAGTGTTGGGAACATTCAAATTTCAATTCCGACTGAGATTTTAGTAATTTGACTTCGCCCTGCTGTGCTTCGTATGTCTCGACTTGTCCTAATGCTCCCGATTTGTCCTTAATGACCCGACTTGACAAATGCCAAAAAACAGAAAGAGTCCAGCTGGGTATCAAGAAATTTGTAACACAATTGGAAAGTGTTGGGAACATTCAAATTTCAATTCCGACTGAGATTTTCGTAATATGACTTCGCCCTGCTGTGCTTCGTATGTCTCGATTTGTCCTAATGTTCCCGATTTGTCCTTAATGACCCGACTTGACAAATGCCAAAACTACAGAACAAGTCCAGCTGGGTTAAACAAGAAATTTGTAATACAATAGGAAAATGTTGGGGAACAAATCTAATTTCAATTCCGACTGGGATTTTCGTAAATTGACTTGCCATGCTGTGATTCGTATGTCTCGACTTGTCCTAATGTTCCCGATTTGTCCTTAATGACCCGACTTGACAAATGCCAAAAAACAGAACGAGTCCAGCTGGGGAATTCACGAAATTTGTAACACAAATGGAAAGTGTTGGGAACATTCAAATTTCAATTCCGACTGAGATTTTAGTAATTTGACTTCGCCCTGCTGTGCTTCGTATGTCTCGACTTGCCTAATGCTCCCGATTTGTCCTTAATGACCCGACTTGACAAATGCCAAAAAACAGAAAGAGTCCAGCTGGGTAATTCAAGAAATTTGTAACACAATTGGAAAGTGTTGGGAACATTCAAATTTCAATTCCGACTGAGATTTTCGTAATATGACTTCGCCCTGCTGTGCTTCGTATGTCTCGACTTGTCCTAATGTTCCCGATTTGTCCTTAATGACCCGACTTGACAAATGCCAAAACTACAGAACAAGTCCAGCTGGGTTAAACAAGAAATTTGTAATACAATAGGAAAATGTTGGGGAACAAATCTAATTTCAATTCCGACTGGGATTTTCGTAAATTGACTTGCCATGCTGTGCTTCGTATGTCTCGACTTGTCCCAATGGTCCCGATTTGTCCTTAATGACCCGACTTGACAAATGCCAAAAAACAGAAAGAGTCCAGCTGGGTAATTCAAGAAATTTGTAACACAATAGGAAAATGTTGGGGAACAAATCTAATTTCTATTCCGACTGGGATTTTAGTAATTTGACTTCGCCCTGCTGTGCTTCGTATGTCTCGACTTGTTCTAATGTTCCCGATTTGTCCTAATGACCCGACTTGACAAATGCCAAAAAACAGAACGAGTCCAGCTGGGTAATTCAAGAAATTTGTAACACAATTGGAAAATGTTGGGAAACAATTCCAATTTCAATTCCGACTGAGATTTTCGTAATTTGACTTCGCCCTGCTATGCTTTGTATATATCAATGTCTCGACTTGTCCTAATGTTCCCGATTTGTCCTTAATGACCCGACTTGACAAATGCCAAAAAACAGAACGAGTCCAGCTGGGGAATTCAAGAAATTTGTAACACAATTGGAAAGTGTTGGGAACATCCAAATTTAAATTCCGACTGAGATTTTTGTTATATGACTTCGCCCTGCTGTGCTTCGTATATATCAACTTGTACTAATGTTCCCGATTTTTCCCCGTTGACCCAACTTGACGAATGCCAAAACTACAGAACAAGTCAAGCTGGGTAAAACAAGAAATTTGTAGCACAATTGGAAAATGTTGGGGAACAATTAAAATTTCAATTTCGACTGAGATTTTAGTAATTTGACTTCGCCCTACTGTGCTTCGTATGTTTCGACTTGTCCTAATGTTCCCGATTTGTCCTTAATGACCCGACTTGACAAATGCAAAAAAACAGAACGAGTCCAGCTGGGTAATTCAAGAAATTTGTAACACAATTGGAAAGTGTTGGGAACATTCAAATTTCAATTCCGACTGAGATTTTCGTAATATGACTTCGCCCTGCTTTGAATCATATGTCTTGACTTGTCCTAATGGTCCCGATTTGTCCCCACTGACCCGACTTGACAAATGCCAAAACTACAGAACAAGTCCAGCTGGGTTAAACAAGAAATTTGTAACACAATAGGAAAATGTTGGGGAACAAATCTAATTTCAATTCCGACTGGGATTTTCGTAAATTGACTTGCCATGCTGTGCTTCGTATGTCTCGACTTGTCCTAATGGTCTCGATTTGTCCTTGATGACCCGACTTGACAAATGTCAAAATACAGGACAAGCCCAGCTGGGTAAAACAAGAAATTTGTAGCACAATTGGAAAATGTTGGGGAACAATTCAAATTTCAATTCCGAGATTTTCGATTTGACTTCGCCCTGCTGTGCTTAGTACGTCTCGTCTTGTCCTAATGGTCCCGATTTGTCCTTAAAGACCCGACTTGAAAAATGCTAAAAAGAACAGAACGAGTCCAGCTGGGTAATTCAGTAACACAATAGGAAAATGTTGGGGAACAATTCTAATTCCTATTCCGACTGGGATTTTAGTAATTTGACTTCGCCCTGCTGTGCTTCGTATGTCTCGACTTGTCCTAATGTTCCCGATTTGTCCTTAATGACCCGACTTGACAAATGCCAAAAAACAGAACGAGTCCAGCTGGGGAATTCACGAAATTTGTAACACAATTGGAAAGTGTTGGGAACATTCAAATTTCAATTCCGACTCAGATTTTAGTAATTTGACTTCGCCCTGCTGTGCTTCGTATGTCTCGACTTGTCCCAATGGTCCCTACTGACCCGACTTGACATATGCCAAAACTATAGAACAAGTCCAGAAGGGTAAAACAAAAAATTTGTAACACAATTGGAAAAAGTTGGGAAACAATTCCAATTTCAATTCCGACTGAGATTTTCTTAGTTTGACTTCGCCCTGCTGTGCTTCGTATGTCTCGACTTGTCCTAATGGTCCCGATATGTTCCCACTGACCCGACTTGAGAAATGCCATACCTACAGAACAAGTCCAGCTGGGTAAAACAAGAAATTTGTAACACAATAGGAAATTGTTGTGGAACAATTCTAATTTCAATTCCGACTGGGATTTTCGTAAATTGACTTAGCCCTTTTGTGCTTCGTATGTCTCGACTTGTCCTAATGTTCCCGATTTGTCCTTAATGACCCGACTTGACAAATGCCAAAAAACAGAACGAGTCCAGCTGGGGAATTCACGAAATTTGTAACACAATTGGAAAGTGTTGGGAACATTCAAATTTCAATTCCGACTGAGATTTTAGTAATTTGACTTCGCCCTGCTGTGCTTCGTATGTCTCGACTTGCCCTAATGGTCCCTACTGACCCGACTTGACATATGCCAAAACTATAGAACAAGTCCAGAAGGGTAAAACAAAAAATTTGTAACACGATTGGAAAAAGTTGGGAAACAATTCCAATTTCAATTCCGACTGAGATTTTCTTAATTTGACTTCACCCTGCTGTGCTTCGTATGTCTCGACTTGTCCTAATGGTCCCGATATGTTCCCACTGTCCCGACTTGAGAAATGCCATACCTACAGAACAAGTCCAGCTGGGTAAAACAAGAAATTTGTAACACAATAGGAAATTGTTGTGGAACAATTCTAATTTCAATTCCGACTGGGATTTTCGTAAATTGACTTAGCCCTTTTGTGCTTCGTATGTCTCGACTTGTTCTAATGGTCCCTACTGACCCGATTTGACATATGCCTAAACTATAGAATAAGTCCAGCAGGGTAAAACAAGAAATTTGTAACACAATTGGAAAATGTTGGGAAACAATTCCAATTTCAATTCCGACTGAGATTTTCGATTTGACTTCGCCCTGCTGTGCTTAGTACGTCTCGTCTTGTCCTGATGGTCCCGATTTGTCCCCACTGACCCGACTTGACAAATGCTAAAACTACAGAACAAGTCCAGCTGGGTTAAACAAGAAATTTGTAACACAATAGGAAAATGTTGGGGAACAAATCTAATTTCAATTCCGACTGGGATTTTCGTAAATTGACTTGCCATGTTGTGCTTCGTATGTCTCGACTTGTCCTAATGGTCCCGATTTGTCCTTGATGACCCGACTTGACAAATGCCAAAATACAGGACAAGCCCAGCTGGGTAAAACAAGAAATTTGTAGCACAATTGGAAAATGTTGGGGAACAATTCAAATTTCAATTCCGAAATTTTCGATTTGACTTCGCCCTGCTGTGCTTAGTACGTCTCGTCTTGTCCTAATGGTCCCGATTTGTCCTTAGAGACCCGACTTGAAGAATGCTAAAAAAAACAGAACGAGTCCAGCTGGGTAATTCAGTAACACAATAGGAAAATGTTGGGGAACAATTCTAATTTCTATTCCGACTGGGATTTTAGTAATTTGACTTCGCCCTGCTGTGCTTCGTATGTCTCAACTTGTCCTAATGTTCCCGATTTGTCCTTAATGACCCGACTTGACAAATGCCAAAAAACAGAACGAGTCCAGCTGGGGAATTCACGAAATTTGTAACACAATTGGAAAGTGTTGGGAACATTCAAATTTCAATTTCGACTGAGATTTTAGTAATTTGACTTCGCCCTGCTGTGCTTCGTATGTCTCGACTTGTCCTAATGCTCCCGATTTGTCCTTAATGACCCGACTTGACAAATGCCAAAAAACAGAAAGAGTCCAGCTGGGTAATTCAAGAAATTTGTAACACAATTGGAAAGTGTTGGGAACATTGAAATTTCAATTCCGACTGAGATTTTCGTAATATGACTTCGCCCTGCTGTGCTTCGTATGTCTCGATTTGTCCTAATGTTCCCGATTTGTCCCTAATGACCCGACTTGACAAAAGCCAAAACTACAGAACAAGTCCAGCTGGGTAATTCAAGAAATTTGTAACACAATTGGAAAGTGTTGGGAACATTCAAATTTCAATTCCGACTGAGATTTTCGTAATATGACTTCGCCCTGCTTTGAATCATATGTCTTGAGTTGTCCTAATGCTCCCGATTTGTCCTTAATGACCCGACTTGACAAATGCCAAAAAACAGAACGAGTCCAGCTGGGTAATTCAAGAAATTTGTAACACAATTGGAAAATGTTGGGAAACAATTCCAATTTCAATTCCGACTGAGATTTTCGTAATTTGACTTCGCCCTGCTATGCTTTGTATATATCAATGTCTCGACTTGTCCAAATGTTCCCGATTTGTCCTTAATGACCCGACTTGACAATTGCCAAAAAACAGAACGAGTCCAGCTGGGGAATTCAAGAAATTTGTAACACAATTGGAAAGTGTTGGGAACATCCAAATTTAAATTCCGACTGAGATTTTTGTAATATGACTTCGCCCTGCTGTGCTTCGTATATATCAACTTGTACTAATGTTCCCGATTTTTCCCCGTTGACCCAACTTGACGAATGCCAAAACTACAGAACAAGTCAAGCTGGGTAAAACAAGAAATTTGTAGCACAATTGGAAAATGTTGGGGAACAATTAAAATTTCAATTTCGACTGAGATTTTAGTAATTTGACTTCGCCCTACTGTGCTTCGTATGTTTCGACTTGTCCTAATGTTCCCGATTTGTCCTTAATGACCCGACTTGACAAATGCAAAAAAACAGAACGAGTCCAGCTGGGTAATTCAAGAAATTTGTAACACAATTGGAAAGTGTTGGGAACATTCAAATTTCAATTCCGACTGAGATTTTCGTAATATGACTTCGCC